>OW026298.1:40806143-42056143 GCA_932273695.1 Apotomis betuletana
TTTTAAAATGTTTCCAAATTTTAAATGCAGGTTTCTTACAAATTAAAAGCTCAGAAGCAACAATTACCGTCTTAACATATCAAATACTATCTAGTCTCAATTTCTCTGTATAAAAACATTACGAAAGTTACTTAAAACCGCTCCGTTGATTGTAACATTTCAAAAGGCTAATAAAATCTCTCACATTATAAAATCACAACCTTGTACTTATCGTGCTAAAAACAAAAATAAATATTCTTAGGGATAATCAGACTATAATATTGTTATCCGCTAAAACTAAATATTATAGGTAATGAGGTTTAATATTCCCGTGAAAACTTTAAAACTCTCTACATTTTATCTTCAGTTTTGGCATTCAATTGTGTTTTAAGTAACTTTTATCGATATAAAACTCACTACCCATTAAACCCACTAACTATAAAAGATGTTTTGAATGTAAGTATTACTTATTATATAAGTTTTCAACATAATTCTTAAACAATTGTTTGAACACAACTATCACCTCAATTATAAAAATATTTCTTTGAACTAATCTCACTGAACCATTAATATTTAACTTTAATAACTAGACGTCATATCACTATGCTGCCCTGATAAGCCAAAAAGCGCTATCTCAATCTGAGAAAGTTTTGAGAAAATCGACTTTTTGTAAATTATACTTTCGCACCTTCAAAAACAAATCTTTTTAAAGAAGTTAAAACATATTTATAAATATTTATGACCATATATTTTATAGACATACATAAATTATGAAAAAATCTATCATTATACCTATGTTGTGAGATATCGCTGTTTTGGTTAAAATAAATAGCTCCAAAAATTTAGATACGGCTCTTAGCCTTGATCTTTTCATAGAACGTGTCATACAAATATATATATTTTCATACATGCTAAAAACTCCTTCTTAGATCGTAATAAAACTTCATTATTTTTTTTTATTTTAAACTTTATTAATTATAGTAGTGAAAAGCAAAAAAACAATAGTTGAAATGTTTTTCTTTCTATACGAAAAAAATAATCAAAAGTGGGTAGTTCCCGCCAAAATGACATCCTTTTTGTAGGTATTAAACCGGAAAGAGATTTTCAAAAGGTTTTTATTTTTTATTTTAGAAACTCCTGCTGGCACTGTTTTTTTATTGGAGCTGGAAGTTTTTCTAATTTTAAAAACTTTGCACCTATGATGTTAGCCTTAATGTAGTCTCCTACCGGTTGCACAATTATCATTGAGAGCATTAACTGTTTTATTCGTTATCTCTTGTAACACATTATTATATCAAAATGGGACTTAATCACGTTCAAAAAGTGTTTATTTAATTACTTCGATGCTTTTCTTCAAAATACTCGCGCGTCAAGAGAATACGTGGTGATACCGCACCGTTGAGGTTTATCTTATGTAATTTAGGAGTATAAAATAATCTATTTTGGTTATACATATCTGTTTTCGAACTGACAGGACTGATTTGAATGTAACTGACGACGCGTTAGTTCATGTATGAAATTATTTTACCTCAAAAAAAGTTACGAAGATACATCAAAACCTTTAAAATCTTACCATGATATTCGTATCAATACACGTCAGCTTATCACTGCATATTTAACATAAAAATACTGTTTTTATAAACTTTCTTCTGTTTTTGATAACAACAAAACGGATTTGCTTCCTTCCGCAAACAAAACACGTAAAGAAATGACCATAATGATTATGTTCACGTCTCGATACGTTCTCCTGTTGAATTTAAGTGGGTGTACCTAATCATTAAGACGTTAAGGTAAATTTTCTTATAACATCTATATATTTCGGTATAGCCGTATCTCAATCCTTAGCGAACTAATAACATCCACATTCGCGCAAAAGCGCTAACTTCGTAACCAGCTCGAAAAACGGAGTTACCGCTTATTGTCTTAGGAATTCAATGAACTAGTTGTCAAGTATTTTTAAGCGCTTCTAGCCTATGTCAATATAAGGCTTTTTGGTTTCAAATTATCGATATGCCGCGAAGTCTCTTAGTAATTTAATACAAAATTGAGATATGAAAAAACTTTTTAGTGGTTTATTTAATAGTTTTAAGTCAGATAGCACTATTTGGCTTATACTATTAGATGCGAAATTATCATAGCTATCAATGGTATAAAAAAAAAAACAAAAAGGCGTATCTCAGACATAGCGCCTTTCGGCTTAGCAGGGCAGAATGGTACCGTACAAATTAAAATTGTTATTATTTATTTGAATAATAACTCGGAGTCATTTTTCTTAGGCAGAATATCAATTGACATTAAAATAGGAACCTAAAAATTGCATTCCAATGGAATTCGTTTTCATAATAACATAATTAAAATAACTGTTCTTAAAAAAATACTAAAAATTCCACTCTAAAATGCATTGTTTTATAATAACACTCCTCAAAATGTTGGTCATAATTAACTCAAAAATCGCCCCTCTAAAGTAATGAAAATTAGTGCAATAGTGACTGATGGACATGTGCATTCTTCCAATCCTGACCTACGGAGCGCAGACTTGGTCTTTGACAAAAGTTCAGAAGTCCACCCTCAAGGTTTGTCAAAGAGCCATGGAACGCAGTATTCTGGGCGAAAAACTAACTGACAGAATTAAGAACACAGCTGATGTAGCTCAAGCAGCCGCAAAGCTGTATATTATGTCCGTGATAAAACGAATCACGACAGTTGTCGTAGTGGTTTAAGCAGCTGCCTACTGAGCCGACGGTCCTGGGTTCGAATCCCGGCAAGGGCAAATATTTGTGTGATGAACTCGAATATTTGTCGAATAATATATTTGTGCCTGGGTCATGGATGTTATTTGTATTTAAGTATGTATTTATCTTTACCAGTATGTTCACTTGTGTCCAGAACACAAGCCTCCTAGAACTTACTGTGGTACTTGATTAATTTGTGTGAGGTTGCCCGATTATGCCATGCGTATGGTTATTGTGAAAATATTAATCGAATCAGGCACCAGTTAACCGGTAAATTTTAAATACCGTACAGTTGTTTATCAACCGCAGCTCAACAAATTTAGTGCTTATCCTGATTCTAGCCCTTGGACAATAAAAATGCGAACGTGACACCCCAAACTAGTTTGATCCGGCTTGAGTCAGCTTTTTAGGGGTTAGACCGATTAACTCTTAATGGTTGTAGTGAAACGTAGTAGATTACAGCAAAACTTTCTTCTAGCGATTACAACTGTAAACTAGATACACATATTATACTAATAAAAAAACAACCATTATTTTAAATCGAAATCAAAATTGAAATGTAGGTATACCTATTCTGTAAGTAGGCCACTTTACATGTCTGAATCTGAATTTATCGGCATTTCACAAGAGGAGGCCGCTGTCGAGAAGAAAGCCGAAAAAAGTAAATATTTTTTTCATTTTTTTTTAATCATCATGCGAGCGTTTGCTCGTATTTTTTGATTGCCTTGAAGCTGAAGATAAGCAGACCTTTAATGATATTTGATGTTAATTCCAGCTTTATACCTCCACGCGTTCCTGAGAAAAAGGTCTCGACAAATAGATAGACAGGCACAAAAGTGATCCTATTTAAGTTTAGTTTTTGGCGATTGAGGCACGGAACTCTCAAAGCTGCCGCGTCCCGCGCACCAACATCGTTATTTTCTTCCAACAAAATGTAATAAAAACATTTTTGCTGTCCTTTCAATATTAATAAAGCAAATAAATATGCTAGTTATGTTTTGTCCCAATATTCATATTTTCCATTAAACCCGCAACATATTTTTACATCCAAAAAAGGCATGTACACAGACTACGCACACCCACTCGCTCCGGCGATCGCCGATAGACTAAATCACAGGTCGTATTCACGAGCCACATCGCCGCGAGCGCACATTTTTATTGCTGTATCTTCAAGCAATACCCACTTCACGTTGTGTTTCAAATGTCGTTACTGTAGCTTGCTGTTAATTCATTTTCGAATGAAATGTAGTAAGCGTCAATCATAGATAATTTATTTTAGGATAATTGCAGTAAGCTTGGTTCGTAATTTTTTCACTACATGCATAAATGCTGCAACCGCCACGGAACAAAATTTCGGCAACGCTGTAACCGGCACACCCTTTGATTTATGAAAGAACAAAATTAGCGTAAATGTACTAGTTTAGAAAATTGCTACTATTTGGGTGTTTACAGCAATTAGATGTGGGCATCGTCAAAAAAATACATTCGTTTTGCAACGTAGTCCAGTTTTTTCTAAGCGTCGTAGAGCCATGGGACCCAGACCAGTCGACGCAGAAAAATTCGCTGATTCTGAATATGCAAAAAAAAATTTTTTGACCAAGTGGCGGTTACTACGTTCTCGCTTTTTGCCATCGATATATCAATGTTGAAACGCAAGCGTACTGATTATTACAGCGCCCTAATAAATAACGCCCCGAACAAGTGCAAGAAAATGTGGGGAGTTATCAATAAAGAATTGGGACGCAAATGTCACGAACGCGCGGACTACACAGATGTCATTAAGGACAGTCGTGGCTTAGCTTTCATCTCTAAAAAACATGCAGTTGACGCAATTAACGCTGAATTTATAAGTGCAGCCACTGCATGCGGTGCGCCGGCGCCGAACGTCCAGCGCTCATTGTCCGCTATAGCTACTAATATCCCTGAGTGCGACTGTTCTTTGAGATTTAGATTATTTACATCCCATGAAGTAGAATCAATACTAAAAATCCACATCGCACCGAAAAACAGCACTGACATCTACGACATCTCAGCCAGTATCCTTCGATACGTGGGCCCTGCGCTGTCTTTTGTATTATCTGAGTTATATAACTACTGTATACGACAAGGAACTGTGCCCGACAGCCTAAAAAAAGTTAAAATTGCCCCGTTGTACAAAGGCAAAGGCGCCAAGACGGCCCTAAAGTCTTATCGCCCTATATCACTAGTACCAGCAATCAGTAAAATCCTAGAAGTTGGAATCAACACCAGATTACTATCCTTCTGGTTCCCACAGCAAACAATATCCGACAAACAATACGCATATCGGCAGAACCGCTCGACTACAGATCTAGTACGCGAAGTGGTATGGCGGACATTGAGCTCGCGAGAGGCCGGACTGCAGGTCGCGGTAGTGTGTTGCGACCTCTCACGTGCTTTTGACACCGCAAACCATGGACTCATCGCACAAAAACTTAGCCACTACGGTATTCGGGGTCCGGCACTGGCACTGCTATTGTCATTCATGTCCGATAGATGTCAAGTGGTCGTTGGTGATAGCGGTCGTGTCAAGTCTGTTGAAATGACGAACCAGCTAGGGGTACCGCAGGGATCCTGCCTTTCTAACACCCTCTTCAGCATCCTACTTAATGATCTCCCACAAGTCATAAAAGAGTGCAGCATTTTCATGTACGCGGACGACGTGACGGCTGTTGTCACCGGCACGTCCCTAGCGCAGTTGGAAACGAACGTCAATAACACCCTTAAACAGTTGTGTTATTGGTTTGAAACAAATGGCTTGGCCCTCAATAAAGATAAAACTTTCGTCATGAGATTTAATTTAAACGGTCATGCATCTCAGTCCATGACGGCGTATGCCGGGGATGACACTGTCCGTCAAGTAGGAGACATGAAACTGCTGGGCTTCTTTATCGACAGTAGTCTAAAGTGGGATGTGCACATCGACCACCTGTGTGCGAGGCTCGGCAGCGCATGCTACGCATTAAAGCGTCTCGCTAGTACCGCGACCAGGGACGTCGTCAGGAGCTGCTATTTTGCGACCGTGCACGCGCTCATATCGTACGGAACGGAGCTCTGGGCCGGAGCCGCCGAATGGCGTCGGGTATTCACGTTACAAAAACGTGCCGTACGAGCAATTGCCGGCGTTCCTGACGACGTGTCTGCTCGTCAGTACTTTACAGAGTACAGTGTACTCACGCTTCCTTGTGTACTTATCCAACAAATAGCAATATTTACTTATAACAACCTTGATAAGTTTACTACGAAACAAGCAAACGCTAATCACCATCTCCGTAGCAACAAAGACGCAGGCTGCCTCGCATCCGTACCTCACAAACTAAAAAAAAGCGGGCGATCTGCCTACATACTCGGTCCACGGATATATAACCATCTACCGAAAAGCATTAGAGATGCACCTTCCTCTCACAATTTTAAAATAAGGTTAAAAAAATGGTTACTAACGTCTCAGTTTTATGACTTAGATGAATATTTTTTCCGTAGGAACCAATATGAATAATAACATTTTATAAATTCAAGGTGAAAATCAGATACGATAATAAAATTATGATTATAATGTTTTGCCTTATGGTTAACTAGTAGAGAATGCCTCATGACATGGTCCACCATTTTATACCTATGTGTCTTAATGTGCAATAAAGTTTGAATAAATACATAAACATTAATTATATATAATTATTAAAATGATTAATATAACTGACTGATAAACTATAATTATTTAAATTATACCTACATATTAAACAAATGTAATAAGAATATGACCTGTAACGAATGTTATCAATAAATTTTTCATTTTCATTTTCATTTTCATTTGTGTGTGTTTGTGCTTGTTTGTGTTTGTTTGTGTTTGTTTGTGTCTGTTTGTGTGTGTTTGTGTTTGTTTGTGTTTGTTTGTGTTTGTTTGTGTCTGTTTGTGTCTGTTTGTGTTTGTTTGTGTTTGTTTGTGTTTGTTTGTGTTTGTTTGTGTTTGTTTGTGTTTGTTTGTGTTTGTTTGTGTCTGTTTGTGTTTGTTTGTGTCTGTTTGTGTTTGTTTGTGTTTGTTTGTGTTTGTTTGTGTTTGTTTGTGTTTGTTTGTGTCTGTTTGTGTGTTTTTGTGTTTGTTTGTGCTTGTTTGTGTTTGTTTGTGTTTGTTTGTGTCTGTTTGTGTGTGTTTGTGTCTGTTTGTGTCTGTTTGTGTTTGTTTGTGTGTGTTTGTGCTTGTTTGTGTTTGTTTGTGTCTGTTTGTGTTTGTTTGTGTTTGTTTGTGTTTGTTTGTGTTTGTTTGTGTCTGTTTGTGTCTGTTTGTGTTTGTTTGTGATTGTTTGTGTTTGTTTGTGTCTGTTTGTGTTTGTTTGTGATTGTTTGTGTTTGTTTGTGTCTGTTTGTGTTTGTTTGTGTCTGTTTGTGTTTGTTTGTGTTTGTTTGTGTTTGTTTGTGTCTCTTTGTGTCTGTTTGTGTCTGTTTGTGTTTGTTTGTGTTTGTTTGTGTGTGTTTGTGTTTGTTTGTGCTTGTTTGTGTTTGTTTGTGTTTGTTTGTGTCTGTTTGTGTGTGTTTGTGTCTGTTTGTGTCTGTTTGTGTTTGTTTAAACAGTTGTGTTATTGGTTTGAAACAAATGGCTTGGCCCTCAATAAAGATAAAACTTTCGTCATGAGATTTAATTTAAACGGTCATGCATCTCAGTCCATGACGGCGTATGCCGGGGATGACACTGTCCGTCAAGTAGGAGACATGAAACTGCTGGGCTTCTTTATCGACAGTAGTCTAAAGTGGGATGTGCACATCGACCACCTGTGTGCGAGGCTCGGCAGCGCATGCTACGCATTAAAGCGTCTCGCTAGTACCGCGACCAGGGACGTCGTCAGGAGCTGCTATTTTGCGACCGTGCACGCGCTCATATCGTACGGAACGGAGCTCTGGGCCGGAGCCGCCGAATGGCGTCGGGTATTCACGTTACAAAAACGTGCCGTACGAGCAATTGCCGGCGTTCCTGACGACGTGTCTGCTCGTCAGTACTTTACAGAGTACAGTGTACTCACGCTTCCTTGTGTACTTATCCAACAAATAGCAATATTTACTTATAACAACCTTGATAAGTTTACTACGAAACAAGCAAACGCTAATCACCATCTCCGTAGCAACAAAGACGCAGGCTGCCTCGCATCCGTACCTCACAAACTAAAAAAAAGCGGGCGATCTGCCTACATACTCGGTCCACGGATATATAACCATCTACCGAAAAGCATTAGAGATGCACCTTCCTCTCACAATTTTAAAATAAGGTTAAAAAAATGGTTACTAACGTCTCAGTTTTATGACTTAGATGAATATTTTTTCCGTAGGAACCAATATGAATAATAACATTTTATAAATTCAAGGTGAAAATCAGATACGATAATAAAATTATGATTATAATGTTTTGCCTTATGGTTAACTAGTAGAGAATGCCTCATGACATGGTCCACCATTTTATACCTATGTGTCTTAATGTGCAATAAAGTTTGAATAAATACATAAACATTAATTATATATAATTATTAAAATGATTAATATAACTGACTGATAAACTATAATTATTTAAATTATACCTACATATTAAACAAATGTAATAAGAATATGACCTGTAACGAATGTTATCAATAAATTTTTCATTTTCATTTTCATTTTCATTTGTGTGTGTTTGTGCTTGTTTGTGTTTGTTTGTGTTTGTTTGTGTCTGTTTGTGTGTGTTTGTGTTTGTTTGTGTTTGTTTGTGTTTGTTTGTGTCTGTTTGTGTCTGTTTGTGTTTGTTTGTGTTTGTTTGTGTTTGTTTGTGTTTGTTTGTGTTTGTTTGTGTTTGTTTGTGTTTGTTTGTGTCTGTTTGTGTTTGTTTGTGTCTGTTTGTGTTTGTTTGTGTCTGTTTGTGTTTGTTTGTTTGTGTTTGTTTGTGTTTGTTTGTGTTTGTTTGTGTCTGTTTGTGTGTTTTTGTGTTTGTTTGTGCTTGTTTGTGTTTGTTTGTGTTTGTTTGTGTTTGTTTGTGTCTGTTTGTGTGTGTTTGTGTCTGTTTGTGTCTGTTTGTGTTTGTTTGTGTGTGTTTGTGCTTGTTTGTGTTTGTTTGTGTCTGTTTGTGTTTGTTTGTGTTTGTTTGTGTTTGTTTGTGTTTGTTTGTGTTTGTTTGTGTCTGTTTGTGTCTGTTTGTGTTTGTTTGTGATTGTTTGTGTTTGTTTGTGTCTGTTTGTGTTTGTTTGTGATTGTTTGTGTTTGTTTGTGTCTGTTTGTGTTTGTTTGTGTCTGTTTGTGTTTGTTTGTGTTTGTTTGTGTCTCTTTGTGTCTGTTTGTGTCTGTTTGTGTTTGTTTGTGTTTGTTTGTGTGTGTTTGTGTTTGTTTGTGCTTGTTTGTGTTTGTTTGTGTTTGTTTGTGTTTGTTTGTGTTTGTTTGTGTCTGTTTGTGTCTGTTTGTGTTTGTTTGTGTTTGTTTGTGTGTGTTTGTGTTTGTTTGTGTTTGTTTGTGTCTGTTTGTGTGTGTTTGTGTCTGTTTGTGTCTGTTTGTGTTTGTTTGTGTTTGTTTGTGTGTGTTTGTGTTTGTTTGTGCTTGTTTGTGTTTGTTTGTGTTTGTTTGTGTCTGTTTGTGTGTGTTTGTGCTTGTTTGTGTCTGTTTGTGTGTGTTTGTGTCTGTTTGTGTTTGTTTGTGTGTGTTTGTGTTTGTTTGTGTGTGTTTGTGTTTGTTTGTGCTTGTTTGTGTTTGTTTGTGTTTGTTTGTGTTTGTTTGTGTTTGTTTGTGTTTGTTTGTGCTTGTTTGTGTTTGTTTGTGTTTGTTTGTGTCTGTTTGTGTGTTTGTGCTTGTTTGTGTTTGTTTGTGTTTGTTTGTGTCTGTTTGTGTCTGTTTGTGTTTGTTTGTGTTTGTTTGTGTGTGTTTGTGTTTGTTTGTGTTTGTTTGTGTCTGTTTGTGTGTGTTTGTGTCTGTTTGTGTCTGTTTGTGTTTGTTTGTGTTTGTTTGTGTGTGTTTGTGTTTGTTTGTGCTTGTTTGTGTTTGTTTGTGTTTGTTTGTGTCTGTTTGTGTTTGTTTGTGTTTGTTTGTGTCTGTTTGTGTGTGTTTGTGTCTGTTTGTGTCTGTTTGTGTTTGTTTGTGTTTGTTTGTGTGTGTTTGTGTTTGTTTGTGCTTGTTTGTGTTTGTTTGTGTTTGTTTGTGTCTGTTTGTGTGTGTTTGTGCTTGTTTGTGTCTGTTTGTGTGTGTTTGTGTATGTTTGTGTCTGTTTGTGTTTGTTTGTGTTTGTTTGTGTGTGTTTGTGTTTGTTTGTGCTTGTTTGTGTTTGTTTGTGTCTGTTTGTGTGTGTTTGTGCTTGTTTGTGTCTGTTTGTGTTTGTTTGTGTGTGTTTGTGTTTGTTTGTGCTTGTTTGTGTTTGTTTGTGTCTGTTTGTGTCTGTTTGTGTTTGTTTGTGATTGTTTGTGTTTGTTTGTGTCTGTTTGTGTTTGTTTGTGTCTGTTTGTGTCTGTTTGTGTTTGTTTGTGTTTGTTTGTGTCTGTTTGTGTTTGTTTGTGTTTGTTTGTGTTTGTTTGTGTCTCTTTGTGTCTGTTTGTGTCTGTTTGTGTTTGTTTGTGTTTGTTTGTGTGTGTTTGTGTTTGTTTGTGCTTGTTTGTGTTTGTTTGTGTTTGTTTGTGTCTGTTTGTGTGTGTTTGTGTCTGTTTGTGTTTGTTTGTGTTTGTTTGTGTCTGTTTGTGTCTGTTTGTGTGTGTTTGTGTTTGTTTGTGTTTGTTTGTGTTTGTTTGTGTCTGTTTGTGTCTGTTTGTGTTTGTTTGTGTTTTTTGTGTCTGTTTGTGTTTGTTTGTGTCTGTTTGTGTCTGTTTGTGTTTGTTTGTGTTTGTTTGTGCTTGTTTGTGTTTGTTTGTGTTTGTTTGTGTCTGTTTGTGTGTGTTTGTGCTTGTTTGTGTCTCTTTGTGTCTGTTTGTGTTTGTTTGTGTTTGTTTGTGTCTGTTTGTGTCTGTTTGTGTTTGTTTGTGTTTGATTGTGTGTGTTTGTGTTTGTTTGTGCTTGTTTGTGTTTGTTTGTGTTTGTTTGTGTCTGTTTGTGTCTGTTTGTGTTTGTTTGTGTCTGTTTGTGTGTGTTTGTGTCTGTTTGTGTCTGTTTGTGTTTGTTTGTGTCTGTTTGTGTTTGTTTGTGTTTGTTTGTGTCTGTTTGTGTTTGTTTGTGTCTGTTTGTGTCTGTTTGTGTTTGTTTGTGTTTGTTTGTGTTTGTTTGTGTCTGTTTGTGTCTGTTTGTGTTTGTTTGTGTTTGTTTGTGTTTGTTTGTGTCTGTTTGTGTCTGTTTGTGTTTGTTTGTGTTTGTTTGTGTGTGTTTGTGTTTGTTTGTGTTTGTTTGTGTCTGTTTGTGTGTGTTTGTGTCTGTTTGTGTCTGTTTGTGTTTGTTTGTGTTTGTTTGTGTGTGTTTGTGTTTGTTTGTGCTTGTTTGTGTTTGTTTGTGTTTGTTTGTGTCTGTTTGTGTGTGTTTGTGCTTGTTTGTGTCTGTTTGTGTGTGTTTGTGTCTGTTTGTGTCTGTTTGTGTTTGTTTGTGTTTGTTTGTGTGTGTTTGTGTTTGTTTGTGCTTGTTTGTGTTTGTTTGTGTTTGTTTGTGTCTGTTTGTGTGTGTTTGTGCTTGTTTGTGTTTGTTTGTGTTTGTTTGTGTCTGTTTGTGTGTGTTTGTGTTTGTTTGTGTTTGTTTGTGTTTGTTTGTGTCTGTTTGTGTCTGTTTGTGTTTGTTTGTGTGTGTTTGTGTCTGTTTGTGTCTGTTTGTGTTTGTTTGTGTTTGTTTGTGTGTGTTTGTGTTTGTTTGTGCTTGTTTGTGTTTGTTTGTGTCTCTTTGTGTCTGTTTGTGTTTGTTTGTGTTTGTTTGTGTCTGTTTGTGTCTGTTTGTGTTTGTTTGTGTTTGTTTGTGTGTGTTTGTGTTTGTTTGTGCTTGTTTGTGTTTGTTTGTGTTTGTTTGTGTTTGTTTGTGTCTGTTTGTGTGTGTTTGTGTCTGTTTGTGTCTGTTTGTGTTTGTTTGTGTTTGTTTGTGTGTGTTTGTGTTTGTTTGTGCTTGTTTGTGTTTGTTTGTGTTTGTTTGTGTCTGTCGCGGGTTGCGGGCGGTAGACCCAACATCACGTTCGCTCACGCTAACGAGTTAAAATTAAAACAATGTCGCGAAACGACGTTGAACAACTCAAATCACTATTAATAAGTGCCCTAAAACCATTTGAACAAAAACTTAGTGTATTGTTCAATAAAATAGACAGTTTAAGCAGTGAATTATGCGATTTAAAAACCGTTATCTTGGCGAAAAATATCGTGGATTCCAGTAAAGTGGTCAATAATTGTGAACAGAGAGCTGCGCATGCGCCACCGACTCAGATATCGACAAGTAACTCGTCGACACCGACTAGCCGTCCTGCTCCCGCGCAGGCACCTAGCCGCATACAGCGACCCGCGGCTACACGAACGAAAGAGAAGATAGCTACGCAGGCTAATCAACAAAAGCGTACTAAACGAACGGACCAGCCAGCGAAACATGAACCGCAACAAAGTATGGCCGCCGCCAAAATAACAACGAATATGTTAAAAACTGACAACTGTTCTTCGAGTACCTTGAACCCGACAGATATTTCAATAAATAATGCATTGTCGAATGACACTAGCAGGACAGCAGGTCATGATTATCGAATTACTGACCACGAACCCCAAACATGCGACGATGGCTTCCAACCCGTTCAAAGCCGCTATCAGCGGCGAAAAAATCTTAAAATTTCAGCAGTTATAAAGGGGACTGCCACTGACATTTCTCTAAAGGGGGTGGAGATGCATAAATATTTACACGGATGTTATTTTAAGACGGACACAACACCGGATAGTGTCATTAACCACTTGAAAAGCATTCATAACGGCGTTCAGTACACAGCTGAAAAAATCCAATCTAAACGGGATACTTACAACTCATTCAAGATTGGCATCCCAGCTGCCGTATACGAAAAGTTTCTCTCAACATCTGTATGGCCTGTAAACACCAGTATATCTGAATGGAGGCCCTTTCTCCGTCCCAGGGAGGCAGAGCCTCCCTCTGACAACTGTGCCCCAGGCCAAAATAAGTAAAATAAGGGATCTTCAGATGCAACAAGAGAAAAAGGATGCTTTGTGCGCAGCGGAGCCGGCTCGTGGGAGCGCGCCGCCGGACACACGGCCTCCGCGGACGTCGACCGACCTCCTCACGGTGTGCCATCAAAACATTCGGTGCCTTAATAATAAGACTAAATCACTCGAAGTGCTGTTGTGTAACGATTTAAAATGTGACGTGCTTGTACTAACAGAACACTGGCTGCGGGATGACGAGATTATCTCTGTAACATTACATAACTATGACCTGATATCATATTATTGTAGGCCATCAATTTTACACGGAGGGAGCTGCATCTTTGTGCGATCTGGTATTAGGGTTCTTAATAGGCCAGACATTACTAGTATGTCCGTTCAACAGGTTTTCGATGTGTGTGCGACCCACCTTTTGGACTACGATATTTTAATTGTCGGAATCTACCATTCTAACTGTACAAGCGATCAGGATTTTCTGATCTTATTAAAAGCGCTTCTATCGAAAATAAACTCAGAGAATCTTATTGCTATCATAGTAGGTGACATTAATATAGACTTTCTTTCAAACACACCTTGCAAAAAACAAGTGTTAGATATTCTATCATGTCATAATTTTAATCAACATATAAACTTCCCTACACGTACCTGCAATAATAGCTCGACCTTACTAGACCACGCATATTCGAATATTTGTACCGACCGTGTGTGCGGCGTCCCCGTTATCACCCGACTCAGCGATCATACGGCACAAAAGATAACAATCGTAAACAAGTCGCCCGTAGAATGCGCATCAATACCTAAACGCATTTATAATACACATAACAAATATAGTTTCTATACTGCGTTAGAATCTATTGACTGGCCTGAGGTTGTTGTAAATAGTCGCAACGACTGCGTATCCCTAGCTGTATCGCTCTTAAATATATTAATTAATAAATTTGATACGTGTTTTCCGATTAAATTACCCAATGCAAATGTAACTAAATATCCCTGGATCGACGAAGAAGTATGGAACACAAAACTACTCCTTCACGACATCTCAGTACTAAAAGAGAAATTCCCCTCTTATAACCATATTTCAGACATGTATAATAGCATCAATTCTAAATATATATCAATGTTGAAACGCAAGCGTACTGATTATTACAGCGCCCTAATAAATAACGCCCCGAACAAGTGCAAGAAAATGTGGGGAGTTATCAATAAAGAATTGGGACGCAAATGTCACGAACGCGCGGACTACACAGATGTCATTAAGGACAGTCGTGGCTTAGCTTTCATCTCTAAAAAACATGCAGTTGACGCAATTAACGCTGAATTTATAAGTGCAGCCACTGCATGCGGTGCGCCGGCGCCGAACGTCCAGCGCTCATTGTCCGCTATAGCTACTAATATCCCTGAGTGCGACTGTTCTTTGAGATTTAGATTATTTACATCCCATGAAGTAGAATCAACACTAAAAATCCACATCGCACCGAAAAACAGCACTGACATCTACGACATCTCAGCCAGTATCCTTCGATACGTGGGCCCTGCGCTGTCTTTTGTATTATCTGAGTTATATAACTACTGTATACGACAAGGAACTGTGCCCGACAGCCTAAAAAAAGTTAAAATTGCCCCGTTGTACAAAGGCAAAGGCGCCAAGACGGCCCTAAAGTCTTATCGCCCTATATCACTAGTACCAGCAATCAGTAAAATCCTAGAAGTTGGAATCAACACCAGATTACTATCCTTCTGGTTCCCACAGCAAACAATATCCGACAAACAATACGCATATCGGCAGAACCGCTCGACTACAGATCTAGTACGCGAAGTGGTATGGCGGACATTGAGCTCGCGAGAGGCCGGACTGCAGGTCGCGGTAGTGTGTTGCGACCTCTCACGTGCTTTTGACACCGCAAACCATGGACTCAACGCACAAAAACTTAGCCACTACGGTATTCGGGGTCCGGCACTGGCACTGCTATTGTCATTCATGTCCGATAGATGTCAAGTGGTCGTTGGTGATAGCGGTCGTGTCAAGTCTGTTGAAATGACGAACCAGCTAGGGGTACCGCAGGGATCCTGCCTTTCTAACACCCTCTTCAGCATCCTACTTAATGATCTCCCACAAGTCATAAAAGAGTGCAGCATTTTCATGTACGCGGACGACGTGACGGCTGTTGTCACCGGCACGTCCCTAGCGCAGTTGGAAACGAACGTCAATAACACCCTTAAACAGTTGTATTATTGGTTTGAAACAAATGGCTTGGCCCTCAATAAAGATAAAACTTTCGTCATGAGATTTAATTTAAACGGTCATGCATCTCAGTCCATGACGGCGTATGCCGGGGATGACACTGTCCGTCAAGTAGGAGACATGAAACTGCTGGGCTTCTTTATCGACAGTAGTCTAAAGTGGGATGTGCACATCGACCACCTGTGTGCGAGGCTCGGCAGCGCATGCTACGCATTAAAGCGTCTCGCTAGTACCGCGACCAGGGACGTCGTCAGGAGCTGCTATTTTGCGACCGTGCACGCGCTCATATCGTACGGAACGGAGCTCTGGGCCGGAGCCGCCGAATGGCGTCGGGTATTCACGTTACAAAAACGTGCCGTACGAGCAATTGCCGGCGTTCCTGACGACGTGTCTGCTCGTCAGTACTTTACAGAGTACAGTGTACTCACGCTTCCTTGTGTACTTATCCAACAAATAGCAATATTTACTTATAACAACCTTGATAAGTTTACTACGAAACAAGCAAACGCTAATCACCATCTCCGTAGCAACAAAGACGCAGGCTGCCTCGCATCCGTACCTCACAAACTAAAAAAAAGCGGGCGATCTGCCTACATACTCGGTCCACGGATATATAACCATCTACCGAAAAGCATTAGAGATGCACCTTCCTCTCACAATTTTAAAATAAGGTTAAAAAAATGGTTACTAACGTCTCAGTTTTATGACTTAGATGAATATTTTTTCCGTAGGAACCAATATGAATAATAACATTTTATAAATTCAAGGTGAAAATCAGATACGATAATAAAATTATGATTATAATGTTTTGCCTTATGGTTAACTAGTAGAGAATGCCTCATGACATGGTCCACCATTTTATACCTATGTGTCTTAATGTGCAATAAAGTTTGAATAAATACATAAACATTAATTATATATAATTATTAAAATGATTAATATAACTGACTGATAAACTATAATTATTTAAATTATACCTACATATTAAACAAATGTAATAAGAATATGACCTGTAACGAATGTTATCAATAAATTTTTCATTTTCATTTTCATTTTCATTTGTGTGTGTTTGTGCTTGTTTGTGTTTGTTTGTGTTTGTTTGTGTCTGTTTGTGTGTGTTTGGCCGTGGGGTGATCGGCCTTAGAATTGTCCCCCACCATATCGTCCCGTGGTTGCAGTAGAAGCCTGCTAAGGGAATAATAATATACCGGGAGATGGGCAGCAGCGTCTTCCAGACCTTAAAAAAAAAAAAAAAAACTGCGCGCGCCAACCCGCCTGCCAAGCGTGGCGCGTATGGCAAAACCCCCTTTATGATAAGTCACATTAATACCAGGCCCCCAGTCTCCGGCAGCTCCGCTATCCCTGGCGTGGGTAGCGGCCAAGGTAATGGCGGAGCAGGGGGTGCTAAGAATCCCCGGACGAAATCCGGCTACCCATCCCCACGACGACTGGCCCTGGTAACACACAACATACGCACAATGAGGACTGACGAAAAGATTTGCGAGTTGGAAGAGGAACTGAGCAGGTTACACTGGGACATTGTAGGATTATGCGAAGTCCGTAGAGAGGGGGAGGACACCGTAACCCTGAAGTCTGGTAACCTGCTCTACTACCGGGAGGGCGCCCAACAGTCCCAAGGCGGTGTCGGGTTTCTCGTTCACAAGTCCCTCGTTAACAACATAACTACCATCGACAGTGTGTCGAGCAGGGTGGTATACCTAATACTCAGAATATCCAAAAGATATTCGTTGAAGGTCATTCAGGTATACGCACCGACCTCGTCACATTCTGATGAGGAAGTAGAGGCTATGTATGAGGACGTAAGTAGGGCCATACATACTTCCAAAACCTACTTCACTGTTGTTATGGGGGACTTCAATGCAAAGTTGGGCAAGAACAGCGGTGATGAGTTGAGAGTGGGGCAATTTGGATACGGGCAACGGAACCCTAGGGGACAGAGGCTGGCCGACTTTCTGGAGAAAGAGGAACTCTTCATGATGAACTCTTTCTTCCAGAAGCCGCCTCACAGGAAATGGACCTGGATAAGTCCCGATGGTTCCACGAGAAACGAGATTGACTTCATCATGACCGACAAGAAACGGATTTTCAGTGATGTGTCTGTGATCAATAGGGTAAAGACCGGCAGTGATCATCGAATCGTAAGAGGCACACTGAATATCAATGTTAAACTGGAAAGGTCCAGTCTGATGAAGTCTACGCTCCGACCTACTCGGGCCCATATTCAAAACCCCGAGAGCTTTCAACTCGAGCTCTCCAACCGCTTCGCTTGTCTGGAGAACTTTGCCTCAGTGGACGAGATCAACGACGGGCTAGTGGAAACTGTCCACACGGTAGGGTCTAAGTTTTTCAGACCCCGCCGTAAAGATAGACCTCAGAAATTGTCTGATCGAACCTTAAACCTCATGGCTGAACGACGCTCGCTACAGTTGCAGTCTCCCGATGACGCGAGGTCATATAGGCAGCTTAATAGACGTATATCGAAGTCCTTGCGACATGATCTGCGGCTCTTTAATACGAACCGTGTTAAAGAGACCATTGAGCAGAACAAAGGCTCCAAAGTGTTCGCAAAGGACAAGTCTATTGGACAAAGCCAGCTGACCAAGCTGAAACGGGAAGATGGCAGCATAGCGTCGACCAAAGCAGAGGTTCTAGGCGAGATCGAGAGGTTCTATGGTCAGTTATACACTTCAGTCGCAAAGCCCGTTGACAGCTTGGTAGGCGATCCAAGAGCCAAGCTGTCCCGACATTATACCGAAGACATCCCGGACATCAGTCTGTACGAGATTAGGATGGCCCTGAAGCAGCTTAAGAACAACAAGGCGCCGGGCGAAGACGGAATCACCTCAGAGCTTCTGAGAGCGGGTGGAACACCGGTACTTAAGGTCCTCCAGAAGCTCTTTAATTCCGTCTTGTCCGAGGGCAAAACGCCTGAAGCATGGAATAGAGGCGAGGTGGTACTGTTCTTCAAGAAAGGTGATAACAGCCTATTGAAGAACTACAGGCCCATCACGCTTCTAAGCCATGTTTATAAGTTGTTTTCAAGGGTCATCACGAACCGTCTCGAACATAGACTTGATGACTTCCAGCCTCCCGAACAAGCCGGTTTCCGAAGAAGCTATAGTACCATAGACCACATACATACGCTGCGGCAAGTTATACAGAAGACTGAAGAGTATAACTTGCCATTATGCTTAGCGTTTGTGGACTATGAGAAAGCCTTCGATTCGGTGGAAACATGGGCGGTGCTCGAGTCACTTCAGCGATGCCATATTGACTATCGGTACATTGAAGTGTTGAAGTGTTTGTATAGTAACGCCACCATGTCGGTCCGAGTTCAGGAGCAGAGCACAAAGGCCATTCCATTGAGAAGAGGCGTGAGACAGGGGGACGTTGTGTCCCCGAAACTGTTTACGGCCGTTATGGAAGACGCCTTCAAGCTCCTGGAATGGCAAGGACTTGGCATCAACATCAATGGCGAATACATCACTCACCTTCGGTTTGCCGACGACATCGTAGTCATGGCAAAGTCGATGGAGGAACTCAGCATGATGCTCGATGACCTCAATCGAGTTTCTCAACGGGTGGGCTTAAAAATGAACATGGATAAGACGAAACTCATGTCAAATGCCAAGGTTGTGCCCATCCCAGTCTCTGTTGAAAACTCGGTACTCGAAGTTGTTGACTCATACATCTACCTAGGACAAGTGGTCCAATTAGGTAGGTCCAACTTCGAGAAAGAGGTCAACCGCCGAATCCAACTCGGCTGGGCAGCGTTCGGGAAACTACGCAATGTCTTTTCGTCCGACATACCTCAGTGCCTCAAGACGAAAGTCTTCAACCAATGTGTGTTACCAGTGATGACTTACGGCACCGAAACGTGGTCTTTCACTATCGGCCTCATCTCAAAGCTCAAAGTCGCTCAACGAGCAATGGAGAGGGCTATGCTCGGGGTGTCTCTACGTGATCGAATCAGAAATGAGGAAATCCGTAGACGAACTAAAGTGACCGATATAGCTCACCGGATTAGCAAGTTGAAGTGGCAATGGGCAGGCCACATAGCACGCAGAGCAGATGGCCGATGGGGCCGTAAAGTGCTCGAGTGGAGACCTCGGACCAGCAAGCGCAGCGTAGGACGTCCACCTACGAGATGGACAGATGACCTTGTAAAGGTCGCCGGAAGGCGCTGGATGCAGGTCGCTTCCAACCGGTATATATGGAAGTCCAAAGGGGAGGCCTATGTTCAGCAGTGGACGTCCTATGGCTGAGATGATGATGATGATGATGATGTGTGTGTTTGTGTTTGTTTGTGTTTGTTTGTGTCTGTTTGTGTCTGTTTGTGTTTGTTTGTGTTTGTTTGTGTTTGTTTGTGTCTGTTTGTGTTTGTTTGTGTCTGTTTGTGTCTGTTTGTGTTTGTTTGTGTTTGTTTGTGTCTGTTTGTGTTTGTTTGTGTTTGTTTGTGTCTCTTTGTGTCTGTTTGTGTTTGTTTGTGTTTGTTTGTGTCTGTTTGTGTCTGTTTGTGTTTGTTTGTGTTTGTGTGTGTTTGTGTTTGTTTGTGCTTGTTTGTGTTTGTTTGTGTTTGTTTGTGTCTGTTTGTGTGTGTTTGTGTCTGTTTGTGTCTGTTTGTGTCTGTTTGTGTTTGTTTGTGTGTGTTTGTGTTTGTTTGTGCTTGTTTGTGTTTGTTTGTGTTTGTTTGTGTCTGTTTGTGTTTGTTTGTGTTTGTTTGTGTCTGTTTGTGTTTGTTTGTGTCTGTTTGTGTCTGTTTGTGTTTGTTTGTGTTTGTTTGTGTTTGTTTGTGTCTGTTTGTGTCTGTTTGTGTCTGTTTGTGTTTGTTTGTGTTTGTTTGTGTTTGTTTGTGTCTGTTTGTGTCTGTTTGTGTTTGTTTGTGTTTGTTTGTGTGTGTTTGTGTCTGTTTGTGTTTGTTTGTGTCTGTTTGTGTCTGTTTGTGCTTGTTTGTGTTTGTTTGTGTTTGTTTGTGTCTGTTTGTGTTTGTTTGTGTCTGTTTGTGTTTGTTTGTGTGTGTTTGTGTTTGTTTGTGCTTGTTTGTGTTTGTTTGTGTTTGTTTGTGTCTGTTTGTGTCTGTTTGTGTTTGTTTGTGTTTGTTTGTGTCTGTTTGTGTTTGTTTGTGTTTGTTTGTGTTTGTTTGTGTCTCTTTGTGTCTGTTTGTGTTTGTTTGTGTTTGTTTGTGTCTGTTTGTGTTTGTTTGTGTGTGTTTGTGTTTGTTTGTGCTTGTTTGTGTTTGTTTGTGTTTGTTTGTGTCTGTTTGTGTCTGTTTGTGTTTGTTTGTGTTTGTTTGTGTCTGTTTGTGCTTGTTTGTGTTTGTTTGTGTTTGTTTGTGTCTGTTTGTGTTTGTTTGTGTCTGTTTGTGTTTGTTTGTGTGTGTTTGTGTTTGTTTGTGCTTGTTTGTGTTTGTTTGTGTTTGTTTGTGTCTGTTTGTGTCTGTTTGTGTTTGTTTGTGTTTGTTTGTGTCTGTTTGTGTTTGTTTGTGTTTGTTTGTGTTTGTTTGTGTCTCTTTGTGTCTGTTTGTGTTTGTTTGTGTTTGTTTGTGTCTGTTTGTGTCTGTTTGTGTTTGTTTGTGTTTGTTTGTGTGTGTTTGTGTTTGTTTGTGCTTGTTTGTGTTTGTTTGTGTTTGTTTGTGTCTGTTTGTGTGTGTTTGTGTCTGTTTGTGTTTGTTTGTGTTTGTTTGTGTCTGTTTGTGTTTGTTTGTGTTTGTTTGTGTGTGTTTGTGTTTGTTTGTGCTTGTTTGTGTTTGTTTGTGTGTGTTTGTGTTTGTTTGTGCTTGTTTGTGTTTGTTTGTGTTTGTTTGTGTCTGTTTGTGTGTGTTTGTGCTTGTTTGTGTTTGTTTGTGTTTGTTTGTGTCTGTTTGTGTGTGTTTTTTTGTTTGTTTGTGTTTGTTTGTGTTTGTTTGTGTCTGTTTGTGTCTGTTTGTGTCTGTTTGTGTGTGTTTGTGTCTGTTTGTGTCTGTTTGTGTTTGTTTGTGTCTGTTTGTGTCTGTTTGTGTTTGTTTGTGTTTGTTTGTGTGTGTTTGTGTTTGTTTGTGCTTGTTTGTGTTTGTTTGTGTCTGTTTGTGTGTTTGTGTTTGTTTGTGCTTGTTTGTGTTTGTTTGTGTCTCTTTGTGTCTGTTTGTGTTTGTTTGTGTTTGTTTGTGTCTGTTTGTGTCTGTTTGTGTTTGTTTGTGTTTGTTTGTGTGTGTTTGTGTTTGTTTGTGTTTGTTTGTGTTTGTTTGTGTCTGTTTGTGTGTGTTTGTGTCTGTTTGTGTCTGTTTGTGTTTGTTTGTGTTTGTTTGTGTGTGTTTGTGTTTGTTTGTGCTTGTTTGTGTTTGTTTGTGTTTGTTTGTGTCTGTTTGTGTGTGTTTGTGTCTGTTTGTGTCTGTTTGTGTTTGTTTGTGTTTGTTTGTGTGTGTTTGTGTTTGTTTGTGCTTATTTGTGTTTGTTTGTGTTTGTTTGTGTCTGTTTGTGTGTGTTTGTGCTTGTTTGTGTTTGTTTGTGTCTGTTTGTGTCTGTTTGTGTTTGTTTGTGTTTGTTTGTGTCTGTTTGTGTTTGTTTGTGTCTGTTTGTGTCTGTTTGTGTCTCTTTGTGTCTGTTTGTGTTTGTTTGTGTTTGTTTGTGTCTGTTTGTGTCTGTTTGTGTTTGTTTGTGTTTGTTTGTGTGTGTTTGTGTTTGTTTGTGCTTGTTTGTGTTTGTTTGTGTTTGTTTGTGTCTGTTTGTGTGTGTTTGTGTCTGTTTGTGTCTGTTTGTGTTTGTTTGTGTTTGTTTGTGTCTGTTTGTGTTTGTTTGTGTTTGTTTGTGTCTGTTTGTGTGTGTTTGTGCTTGTTTGTGTCTGTTTGTGTGTGTTTGTGTCTGTTTGTGTCAGTTTGTGTTTGTTTGTGTTTGTTTGTGTGTGTTTGTGTTTGTTTGTGCTTGTTTGTGTTTGTTTGTGTTTGTTTGTGTCTGTTTGTGTGTGTTTGTGTTTGTTTGTGTTTGTTTGTGTCTGTTTGTGTCTGTTTGTGTTTGTTTGTGTTTGTTTGTGTGTGTTTGTGTTTGTTTGTGCTTGTTTGTGTTTGTTTGTGTGTGTTTGTGTTTGTTTGTGCTTGTTTGTGTTTGTTTGTGTTTGTTTGTGTCTGTTTGTGTGTGTTTGTGCTTGTTTGTGTTTGTTTGTGTTTGTTTGTGTCTGTTTGTGTGTGTTTTTTTGTTTGTTTGTGTTTGTTTGTGTTTGTTTGTGTCTGTTTGTGTCTGTTTGTGTCTGTTTGTGTGTGTTTGTGTCTGTTTGTGTCTGTTTGTGTTTGTTTGTGTTTGTTTGTGTCTGTTTGTGTGTGTTTGTGCTTGTTTGTGTTTGTTTGTGTTTGTTTGTGTCTGTTTGTGTGTTTGTGTTTGTTTGTGCTTGTTTGTGTTTGTTTGTGTCTCTTTGTGTCTGTTTGTGTTTGTTTGTGTTTGTTTGTGTCTGTTTGTGTCTGTTTGTGTTTGTTTGTGTTTGTTTGTGTGTGTTTGTGTTTGTTTGTGTTTGTTTGTGTTTGTTTGTGTCTGTTTGTGTGTGTTTGTGTCTGTTTGTGTCTGTTTGTGTTTGTTTGTGTTTGTTTGTGTGTGTTTGTGTTTGTTTGTGCTTGTTTGTGTTTGTTTGTGTTTGTTTGTGTCTGTTTGTGTGTGTTTGTGTCTGTTTGTGTCTGTTTGTGTTTGTTTGTGTTTGTTTGTGTGTGTTTGTGTTTGTTTGTGCTTATTTGTGTTTGTTTGTGTTTGTTTGTGTCTGTTTGTGTGTGTTTGTGCTTGTTTGTGTTTGTTTGTGTCTGTTTGTGTCTGTTTGTGTTTGTTTGTGTTTGTTTGTGTCTGTTTGTGTTTGTTTGTGTCTGTTTGTGTCTGTTTGTGTCTCTTTGTGTCTGTTTGTGTTTGTTTGTGTTTGTTTGTGTCTGTTTGTGTCTGTTTGTGTTTGTTTGTGTTTGTTTGTGTGTGTTTGTGTTTGTTTGTGCTTGTTTGTGTTTGTTTGTGTTTGTTTGTGTCTGTTTGTGTGTGTTTGTGTCTGTTTGTGTCTGTTTGTGTTTGTTTGTGTTTGTTTGTGTCTGTTTGTGTTTGTTTGTGTTTGTTTGTGTCTGTTTGTGTGTGTTTGTGCTTGTTTGTGTCTGTTTGTGTGTGTTTGTGTCTGTTTGTGTCAGTTTGTGTTTGTTTGTGTTTGTTTGTGTGTGTTTGTGTTTGTTTGTGCTTGTTTGTGTTTGTTTGTGTTTGTTTGTGTCTGTTTGTGTGTGTTTGTGCTTGTTTGTGTTTGTTTGTGTGTGTTTGTGTTTGTTTGTGCTTGTTTGTGTTTGTTTGTGTTTGTTTGTGTCTGTTTGTGTGTGTTTGTGTCTGTTTGTGTCTGTTTGTGTTTGTTTGTGTGTGTTTGTGCTTGTTTGTGTTTGTTTGTGTTTGTTTGTGTCTGTTTGTGTGTGTTTGTGTTTGTTTGTGTTTGTTTGTGTTTGTTTGTGTCTGTTTGTGTTTGTTTGTGTCTGTTTGTGTCTGTTTGTGTTTGTTTGTGTTTGTTTGTGTCTGTTTGTGTCTGTTTGTGTTTGTTTGTGTTTGTTTGTGTCTGTTTGTGTTTGTTTGTGTCTGTTTGTGTCTGTTTGTGTCTCTTTGTGTCTGTTTGTGTTTGTTTGTGTTTGTTTGTGTCTGTTTGTGTCTGTTTGTGTTTGTTTGTGTTTGTTTGTGTGTGTTTGTGTTTGTTTGTGCTTGTTTGTGTTTGTTTGTGTTTGTTTGTGTCTGTTTGTGTGTGTTTGTGTCTGTTTGTGTCTGTTTGTGTTTGTTTGTGTTTGTTTGTGTCTGTTTGTGTTTGTTTGTGTTTGTTTGTGTCTGTTTGTGTGTGTTTGTGCTTGTTTGTGTCTGTTTGTGTGTGTTTGTGTCTGTTTGTGTCAGTTTGTGTTTGTTTGTGTTTGTTTGTGTGTGTTTGTGTTTGTTTGTGCTTGTTTGTGTTTGTTTGTGTTTGTTTGTGTCTGTTTGTGTGTGTTTGTGCTTGTTTGTGTTTGTTTGTGTGTGTTTGTGTTTGTTTGTGCTTGTTTGTGTTTGTTTGTGTTTGTTTGTGTCTGTTTGTGTGTGTTTGTGTCTGTTTGTGTCTGTTTGTGTTTGTTTGTGTGTGTTTGTGCTTGTTTGTGTTTGTTTGTGTTTGTTTGTGTCTGTTTGTGTGTGTTTGTGTTTGTTTGTGTTTGTTTGTGTTTGTTTGTGTCTGTTTGTGTTTGTTTGTGTCTGTTTGTGTCTGTTTGTGTTTGTTTGTGTCTGTTTGTGTCTGTTTGTGTTTGTTTGTGTTTGTTTGTGTCTGTTTGTGTGTGTTTGTGTCTGTTTGTGTCTGTTTGTGTTTGTTTGTGTGTGTTTGTGCTTGTTTGTGTTTGTTTGTGTTTGTTTGTGTCTGTTTGTGTGTGTTTGTGTTTGTTTGTGTTTGTTTGTGTTTGTTTGTGTTTGTTTGTGTTTGTTTGTGTCTGTTTGTGTGTGTTTGTGTCTGTTTGTGTCTGTTTGTGTTTGTTTGTGTTTGTTTGTGTCTGTTTGTGTTTGTTTGTGTTTGTTTGTGTCTGTTTGTGTGTGTTTGTGCTTGTTTGTGTCTGTTTGTGTGTGTTTGTGTCTGTTTGTGTCAGTTTGTGTTTGTTTGTGTTTGTTTGTGTGTGTTTGTGTTTGTTTGTGCTTGTTTGTGTTTGTTTGTGTTTGTTTGTGTCTGTTTGTGTGTGTTTGTGCTTGTTTGTGTTTGTTTGTGTGTGTTTGTGTTTGTTTGTGCTTGTTTGTGTTTGTTTGTGTTTGTTTGTGTCTGTTTGTGTGTGTTTGTGCTTGTTTGTGTTTGTTTGTGTTTGTTTGTGTCTGTTTGTGTGTGTTTGTGTTTGTTTGTGTTTGTTTGTGTTTGTTTGTGTCTGTTTGTGTTTGTTTGTGTCTGTTTGTGTCTGTTTGTGTTTGTTTGTGTCTGTTTGTGTGTGTTTGTGTGTGTTTGTGTTTGTTTGTGCTTGTTTGTGTTTGTTTGTGTCTGTTTGTGTCTGTTTGTGTTTGTTTGTGTGTGTTTGTGTCTGTTTGTGTCTGTTTGTGTTTGTTTGTGTTTGTTTGTGTGTGTTTGTGTTTGTTTGTGCTTGTTTGTGTTTGTTTGTGTCTCTTTGTGTCTGTTTGTGTTTGTTTGTGTTTGTTTGTGTCTGTTTGTGTCTGTTTGTGTTTGTTTGTGTTTGTTTGTGTGTGTTTGTGTTTGTTTGTGCTTGTTTGTGTTTGTTTGTGTTTGTTTGTGTCTGTTTGTGTCTGTTTGTGTTTGTTTGTGTTTGTTTGTGTGTGTTTGTGTTTGTTTGTGCTTGTTTGTGTTTGTTTGTGTCTCTTTGTGTCTGTTTGTGTTTGTTTGTGTTTGTTTGTGTCTGTTTGTGTCTGTTTGTGTTTGTTTGTGTTTGTTTGTGTTTGTTTGTGTCTGTTTGTGTGTGTTTGTGTGTGTTTGTGCTTGTTTGTGTTTGTTTGTGGTTGTTTGTGTGTGTTTGTGTTTGTTTGTGTTTGTTTGTGTTTGTTTGTGTCTGTTTGTGTGTGTTTGTGTTTGTTTGTGTTTGTTTGTGTTTGTTTGTGTCTGTTTGTGTCTGTTTGTGTTTGTTTGTGTCTGTTTGTGTCTGTTTGTGTTTGTTTGTGTTTGTTTGTGTTTGTTTGTGTCTGTTTGTGTCTGTTTGTGTTAGTTTGTGTTTGTTTGTGTGTGTTTGTGTTTGTTTGTGTTTGTTTGTGTCTGTTTGTGTGTGTTTGTGTCTGTTTGTGTCTGTTTGTGTTTGTTTGTGTTTGTTTGTGTGTGTTTGTGTTTGTTTGTGCTTGTTTGTGTTTGTTTGTGTTTGTTTGTGTTTGTTTGTGTTTGTTTGTGTTTGTTTGTGTCTGTTTGTGTTTGTTTGTGTTTGTTTGTGTCTGTTTGTGTCTGTTTGTGTTTGTTTGTGTTTGTTTGTGCTTGTTTGTGTTTGTTTGTGTTTGTTTGTGTCTGTTTGTGTGTTTGTGTCTGTTTGTGTCTGTTTGTGTTTGTTTGTGTCTCTTTGTGTCTGTTTGTGTTTGTTTGTGTTTGTTTGTGTCTATTTGTGTTTGTTTGTGTTTGTTTGTGTCTGTTTGTGCTTGTTTGTGTTTGTTTGTGTTTGTTTGTGTCTGTTTGTGTGTGTTTGTGTTTGTTTGTGTTTGTTTGTGTTTGTTTGTGTCTGTTTGTGTCTGTTTGTGTTTGTTTGTGTGTGTTTGTGTCTGTTTGTGTCTGTTTGTGTTTGTTTGTGTTTGTTTGTGTGTGTTTGTGTTTGTTTGTGCTTGTTTGTGTTTGTTTGTGTCTCTTTGTGTCTGTTTGTGTTTGTTTGTGTTTGTTTGTGTCTGTTTGTGTCTGTTTGTGTTTGTTTGTGTTTGTTTGTGTGTGTTTGTGTTTGTTTGTGCTTGTTTGTGTTTGTTTGTGTTTGTTTGTGTTTGTTTGTGTCTGTTTGTGTGTGTTTGTGTCTGTTTGTGTCTGTTTGTGTTTGTTTGTGTTTGTTTGTGTGTGTTTGTGTTTGTTTGTGCTTGTTTGTGTTTGTTTGTGTTTGTTTGTGTCTGTCGCGGGTTGCGGGCGGTAGACCCAACATCACGTTCGCTCACGCTAACGAGTTAAAATTAAAACAATGTCGCGAAACGACGTTGAACAACTCAAATCACTATTAATAAGTGCCCTAAAACCATTTGAACAAAAACTTAGTGTATTGTTCAATAAAATAGACAGTTTAAGCAGTGAATTATGCGATTTAAAAACCGTTATCTTGGCGAAAAATATCGTGGATTCCAGTAAAGTGGTCAATAATTGTGAACAGAGAGCTGCGCATGCGCCACCGACTCAGATATCGACAAGTAACTCGTCGACACCGACTAGCCGTCCTGCTCCCGCGCAGGCACCTAGCCGCATACAGCGACCCGCGGCTACACGAACGAAAGAGAAGATAGCTACGCAGGCTAATCAACAAAAGCGTACTAAACGAACGGACCAGCCAGCGAAACATGAACCGCAACAAAGTATGGCCGCCGCCAAAATAACAACGAATATGTTAAAAACTGACAACTGTTCTTCGAGTACCTTGAACCCGACAGATATTTCAATAAATAATGCATTGTCGAATGACACTAGCAGGACAGCAGGTCATGATTATCGAATTACTGACCACGAACCCCAAACATGCGACGATGGCTTCCAACCCGTTCAAAGCCGCTATCAGCGGCGAAAAAATCTTAAAATTTCAGCAGTTATAAAGGGGACTGCCACTGACATTTCTCTAAAGGGGGTGGAGATGCATAAATATTTACACGGATGTTATTTTAAGACGGACACAACACCGGATAGTGTCATTAACCACTTGAAAAGCATTCATAACGGCGTTCAGTACACAGCTGAAAAAATCCAATCTAAACGGGATACTTACAACTCATTCAAGATTGGCATCCCAGCTGCCGTATACGAAAAGTTTCTCTCAACATCTGTATGGCCTGTAAACACCAGTATATCTGAATGGAGGCCCTTTCTCCGTCCCAGGGAGGCAGAGCCTCCCTCTGACAACTGTGCCCCAGGCCAAAATAAGTAAAATAAGGGATCTTCAGATGCAACAAGAGAAAAAGGATGCTTTGTGCGCAGCGGAGCCGGCTCGTGGGAGCGCGCCGCCGGACACACGGCCTCCGCGGACGTCGACCGACCTCCTCACGGTGTGCCATCAAAACATTCGGTGCCTTAATAATAAGACTAAATCACTCGAAGTGCTGTTGTGTAACGATTTAAAATGTGACGTGCTTGTACTAACAGAACACTGGCTGCGGGATGACGAGATTATCTCTGTAACATTACATAACTATGACCTGATATCATATTATTGTAGGCCATCAATTTTACACGGAGGGAGCTGCATCTTTGTGCGATCTGGTATTAGGGTTCTTAATAGGCCAGACATTACTAGTATGTCCGTTCAACAGGTTTTCGATGTGTGTGCGACCCACCTTTTGGACTACGATATTTTAATTGTCGGAATCTACCATTCTAACTGTACAAGCGATCAGGATTTTCTGATCTTATTAAAAGCGCTTCTATCGAAAATAAACTCAGAGAATCTTATTGCTATCATAGTAGGTGACATTAATATAGACTTTCTTTCAAACACACCTTGCAAAAAACAAGTGTTAGATATTCTATCATGTCATAATTTTAATCAACATATAAACTTCCCTACACGTACCTGCAATAATAGCTCGACCTTACTAGACCACGCATATTCGAATATTTGTACCGACCGTGTGTGCGGCGTCCCCGTTATCACCCGACTCAGCGATCATACGGCACAAAAGATAACAATCGTAAACAAGTCGCCCGTAGAATGCGCATCAATACCTAAACGCATTTATAATACACATAACAAATATAGTTTCTATACTGCGTTAGAATCTATTGACTGGCCTGAGGTTGTTGTAAATAGTCGCAACGACTGCGTATCCCTAGCTGTATCGCTCTTAAATATATTAATTAATAAATTTGATACGTGTTTTCCGATTAAATTACCCAATGCAAATGTAACTAAATATCCCTGGATCGACGAAGAAGTATGGAACACAAAACTACTCCTTCACGACATCTCAGTACTAAAAGAGAAATTCCCCTCTTATAACCATATTTCAGACATGTATAATAGCATCAATTCTAAATATATATCAATGTTGAAACGCAAGCGTACTGATTATTACAGCGCCCTAATAAATAACGCCCCGAACAAGTGCAAGAAAATGTGGGGAGTTATCAATAAAGAATTGGGACGCAAATGTCACGAACGCGCGGACTACACAGATGTCATTAAGGACAGTCGTGGCTTAGCTTTCATCTCTAAAAAACATGCAGTTGACGCAATTAACGCTGAATTTATAAGTGCAGCCACTGCATGCGGTGCGCCGGCGCCGAACGTCCAGCGCTCATTGTCCGCTATAGCTACTAATATCCCTGAGTGCGACTGTTCTTTGAGATTTAGATTATTTACATCCCATGAAGTAGAATCAACACTAAAAATCCACATCGCACCGAAAAACAGCACTGACATCTACGACATCTCAGCCAGTATCCTTCGATACGTGGGCCCTGCGCTGTCTTTTGTATTATCTGAGTTATATAACTACTGTATACGACAAGGAACTGTGCCCGACAGCCTAAAAAAAGTTAAAATTGCCCCGTTGTACAAAGGCAAAGGCGCCAAGACGGCCCTAAAGTCTTATCGCCCTATATCACTAGTACCAGCAATCAGTAAAATCCTAGAAGTTGGAATCAACACCAGATTACTATCCTTCTGGTTCCCACAGCAAACAATATCCGACAAACAATACGCATATCGGCAGAACCGCTCGACTACAGATCTAGTACGCGAAGTGGTATGGCGGACATTGAGCTCGCGAGAGGCCGGACTGCAGGTCGCGGTAGTGTGTTGCGACCTCTCACGTGCTTTTGACACCGCAAACCATGGACTCAACGCACAAAAACTTAGCCACTACGGTATTCGGGGTCCGGCACTGGCACTGCTATTGTCATTCATGTCCGATAGATGTCAAGTGGTCGTTGGTGATAGCGGTCGTGTCAAGTCTGTTGAAATGACGAACCAGCTAGGGGTACCGCAGGGATCCTGCCTTTCTAACACCCTCTTCAGCATCCTACTTAATGATCTCCCACAAGTCATAAAAGAGTGCAGCATTTTCATGTACGCGGACGACGTGACGGCTGTTGTCACCGGCACGTCCCTAGCGCAGTTGGAAACGAACGTCAATAACACCCTTAAACAGTTGTGTTATTGGTTTGAAACAAATGGCTTGGCCCTCAATAAAGATAAAACTTTCGTCATGAGATTTAATTTAAACGGTCATGCATCTCAGTCCATGACGGCGTATGCCGGGGATGACACTGTCCGTCAAGTAGGAGACATGAAACTGCTGGGCTTCTTTATCGACAGTAGTCTAAAGTGGGATGTGCACATCGACCACCTGTGTGCGAGGCTCGGCAGCGCATGCTACGCATTAAAGCGTCTCGCTAGTACCGCGACCAGGGACGTCGTCAGGAGCTGCTATTTTGCGACCGTGCACGCGCTCATATCGTACGGAACGGAGCTCTGGGCCGGAGCCGCCGAATGGCGTCGGGTATTCACGTTACAAAAACGTGCCGTACGAGCAATTGCCGGCGTTCCTGACGACGTGTCTGCTCGTCAGTACTTTACAGAGTACAGTGTACTCACGCTTCCTTGTGTACTTATCCAACAAATAGCAATATTTACTTATAACAACCTTGATAAGTTTACTACGAAACAAGCAAACGCTAATCACCATCTCCGTAGCAACAAAGACGCAGGCTGCCTCGCATCCGTACCTCACAAACTAAAAAAAAGCGGGCGATCTGCCTACATACTCGGTCCACGGATATATAACCATCTACCGAAAAGCATTAGAGATGCACCTTCCTCTCACAATTTTAAAATAAGGTTAAAAAAATGGTTACTAACGTCTCAGTTTTATGACTTAGATGAATATTTTTTCCGTAGGAACCAATATGAATTTATTTATTTAATCGTATGGCGTAAAAAACATTACATTAAATCGAAATATACAACAGTTATGTCACAAATTGATATCCAAGGTTCTTAGCCATTTAGCCGCGTCAGTTGTGAAGGAGAACAGGTCTTCGGGGGTAACCAATATGAATAATAACATTTTATAAATTCAAGGTGAAAATCAGATACGATAATAAAATTATGATTATAATGTTTTGCCTTATGGTTAACTAGTAGAGAATGCCTCATGACATGGTCCACCATTTTATACCTATGTGTCTTAATGTGCAATAAAGTTTGAATAAATACATAAACATTAATTATATATAATTATTAAAATGATTAATATAACTGACTGATAAACTATAATTATTTAAATTATACCTACATATTAAACAAATGTAATAAGAATATGACCTGTAACGAATGTTATCAATAAATTTTTCATTTTCATTTTCATTTTCATTTGTGTGTGTTTGTGCTTGTTTGTGTTTGTTTGTGTTTGTTTGTGTCTGTTTGTGTGTGTTTGGCCGTGGGGTGATCGGCCTTAGAATTGTCCCCCACCATATCGTCCCGTGGTTGCAGTAGAAGCCTGCTAAGGGAATAATAATATACCGGGAGATGGGCAGCAGCGTCTTCCAGACCTTAAAAAAAAAAAAAAAAACTGCGCGCGCCAACCCGCCTGCCAAGCGTGGCGCGTATGGCAAAACCCCCTTTATGATAAGTCACATTAATACCAGGCCCCCAGTCTCCGGCAGCTCCGCTATCCCTGGCGTGGGTAGCGGCCAAGGTAATGGCGGAGCAGGGGGTGCTAAGAATCCCCGGACGAAATCCGGCTACCCATCCCCACGACGACTGGCCCTGGTAACACACAACATACGCACAATGAGGACTGACGAAAAGATTTGCGAGTTGGAAGAGGAACTGAGCAGGTTACACTGGGACATTGTAGGATTATGCGAAGTCCGTAGAGAGGGGGAGGACACCGTAACCCTGAAGTCTGGTAACCTGCTCTACTACCGGGAGGGCGCCCAACAGTCCCAAGGCGGTGTCGGGTTTCTCGTTCACAAGTCCCTCGTTAACAACATAACTACCATCGACAGTGTGTCGAGCAGGGTGGTATACCTAATACTCAGAATATCCAAAAGATATTCGTTGAAGGTCATTCAGGTATACGCACCGACCTCGTCACATTCTGATGAGGAAGTAGAGGCTATGTATGAGGACGTAAGTAGGGCCATACATACTTCCAAAACCTACTTCACTGTTGTTATGGGGGACTTCAATGCAAAGTTGGGCAAGAACAGCGGTGATGAGTTGAGAGTGGGGCAATTTGGATACGGGCAACGGAACCCTAGGGGACAGAGGCTGGCCGACTTTCTGGAGAAAGAGGAACTCTTCATGATGAACTCTTTCTTCCAGAAGCCGCCTCACAGGAAATGGACCTGGATAAGTCCCGATGGTTCCACGAGAAACGAGATTGACTTCATCATGACCGACAAGAAACGGATTTTCAGTGATGTGTCTGTGATCAATAGGGTAAAGACCGGCAGTGATCATCGAATCGTAAGAGGCACACTGAATATCAATGTTAAACTGGAAAGGTCCAGTCTGATGAAGTCTACGCTCCGACCTACTCGGGCCCATATTCAAAACCCCGAGAGCTTTCAACTCGAGCTCTCCAACCGCTTCGCTTGTCTGGAGAACTTTGCCTCAGTGGACGAGATCAACGACGGGCTAGTGGAAACTGTCCACACGGTAGGGTCTAAGTTTTTCAGACCCCGCCGTAAAGATAGACCTCAGAAATTGTCTGATCGAACCTTAAACCTCATGGCTGAACGACGCTCGCTACAGTTGCAGTCTCCCGATGACGCGAGGTCATATAGGCAGCTTAATAGACGTATATCGAAGTCCTTGCGACATGATCTGCGGCTCTTTAATACGAACCGTGTTAAAGAGACCATTGAGCAGAACAAAGGCTCCAAAGTGTTCGCAAAGGACAAGTCTATTGGACAAAGCCAGCTGACCAAGCTGAAACGGGAAGATGGCAGCATAGCGTCGACCAAAGCAGAGGTTCTAGGCGAGATCGAGAGGTTCTATGGTCAGTTATACACTTCAGTCGCAAAGCCCGTTGACAGCTTGGTAGGCGATCCAAGAGCCAAGCTGTCCCGACATTATACCGAAGACATCCCGGACATCAGTCTGTACGAGATTAGGATGGCCCTGAAGCAGCTTAAGAACAACAAGGCGCCGGGCGAAGACGGAATCACCTCAGAGCTTCTGAGAGCGGGTGGAACACCGGTACTTAAGGTCCTCCAGAAGCTCTTTAATTCCGTCTTGTCCGAGGGCAAAACGCCTGAAGCATGGAATAGAGGCGAGGTGGTACTGTTCTTCAAGAAAGGTGATAACAGCCTATTGAAGAACTACAGGCCCATCACGCTTCTAAGCCATGTTTATAAGTTGTTTTCAAGGGTCATCACGAACCGTCTCGAACATAGACTTGATGACTTCCAGCCTCCCGAACAAGCCGGTTTCCGAAGAAGCTATAGTACCATAGACCACATACATACGCTGCGGCAAGTTATACAGAAGACTGAAGAGTATAACTTGCCATTATGCTTAGCGTTTGTGGACTATGAGAAAGCCTTCGATTCGGTGGAAACATGGGCGGTGCTCGAGTCACTTCAGCGATGCCATATTGACTATCGGTACATTGAAGTGTTGAAGTGTTTGTATAGTAACGCCACCATGTCGGTCCGAGTTCAGGAGCAGAGCACAAAGGCCATTCCATTGAGAAGAGGCGTGAGACAGGGGGACGTTGTGTCCCCGAAACTGTTTACGGCCGTTATGGAAGACGCCTTCAAGCTCCTGGAATGGCAAGGACTTGGCATCAACATCAATGGCGAATACATCACTCACCTTCGGTTTGCCGACGACATCGTAGTCATGGCAAAGTCGATGGAGGAACTCAGCATGATGCTCGATGACCTCAATCGAGTTTCTCAACGGGTGGGCTTAAAAATGAACATGGATAAGACGAAACTCATGTCAAATGCCAAGGTTGTGCCCATCCCAGTCTCTGTTGAAAACTCGGTACTCGAAGTTGTTGACTCATACATCTACCTAGGACAAGTGGTCCAATTAGGTAGGTCCAACTTCGAGAAAGAGGTCAACCGCCGAATCCAACTCGGCTGGGCAGCGTTCGGGAAACTACGCAATGTCTTTTCGTCCGACATACCTCAGTGCCTCAAGACGAAAGTCTTCAACCAATGTGTGTTACCAGTGATGACTTACGGCACCGAAACGTGGTCTTTCACTATCGGCCTCATCTCAAAGCTCAAAGTCGCTCAACGAGCAATGGAGAGGGCTATGCTCGGGGTGTCTCTACGTGATCGAATCAGAAATGAGGAAATCCGTAGACGAACTAAAGTGACCGATATAGCTCACCGGATTAGCAAGTTGAAGTGGCAATGGGCAGGCCACATAGCACGCAGAGCAGATGGCCGATGGGGCCGTAAAGTGCTCGAGTGGAGACCTCGGACCAGCAAGCGCAGCGTAGGACGTCCACCTACGAGATGGACAGATGACCTTGTAAAGGTCGCCGGAAGGCGCTGGATGCAGGTCGCTTCCAACCGGTATATATGGAAGTCCAAAGGGGAGGCCTATGTTCAGCAGTGGACGTCCTATGGCTGAGATGATGATGATGATGATGATGTGTGTGTTTGTGTTTGTTTGTGTTTGTTTGTGTCTGTTTGTGTCTGTTTGTGTTTGTTTGTGTTTGTTTGTGTTTGTTTGTGTCTGTTTGTGTTTGTTTGTGTCTGTTTGTGTCTGTTTGTGTTTGTTTGTGTTTGTTTGTGTCTGTTTGTGTTTGTTTGTGTTTGTTTGTGTCTCTTTGTGTCTGTTTGTGTTTGTTTGTGTTTGTTTGTGTCTGTTTGTGTCTGTTTGTGTTTGTTTGTGTTTGTGTGTGTTTGTGTTTGTTTGTGCTTGTTTGTGTTTGTTTGTGTTTGTTTGTGTCTGTTTGTGTGTGTTTGTGTCTGTTAGTGTCTGTTTGTGTCTGTTTGTGTTTGTTTGTGTGTGTTTGTGTTTGTTTGTGCTTGTTTGTGTTTGTTTGTGTTTGTTTGTGTCTGTTTGTGTTTGTTTGTGTTTGTTTGTGTCTGTTTGTGTTTGTTTGTGTCTGTTTGTGTCTGTTTGTGTTTGTTTGTGTTTGTTTGTGTTTGTTTGTGTCTGTTTGTGTCTGTTTGTGTCTGTTTGTGTTTGTTTGTGTTTGTTTGTGTTTGTTTGTGTCTGTTTGTGTCTGTTTGTGTTTGTTTGTGTTTGTTTGTGTGTGTTTGTGTCTGTTTGTGTTTGTTTGTGTCTGTTTGTGTCTGTTTGTGCTTGTTTGTGTTTGTTTGTGTTTGTTTGTGTCTGTTTGTGTTTGTTTGTGTCTGTTTGTGTTTGTTTGTGTGTGTTTGTGTTTGTTTGTGCTTGTTTGTGTTTGTTTGTGTTTGTTTGTGTCTGTTTGTGTCTGTTTGTGTTTGTTTGTGTTTGTTTGTGTCTGTTTGTGTTTGTTTGTGTTTGTTTGTGTTTGTTTGTGTCTCTTTGTGTCTGTTTGTGTTTGTTTGTGTTTGTTTGTGTCTGTTTGTGTCTGTTTGTGTTTGTTTGTGTTTGTTTGTGTGTGTTTGTGTTTGTTTGTGCTTGTTTGTGTTTGTTTGTGTTTGTTTGTGTCTGTTTGTGTGTGTTTGTGTCTGTTTGTGTTTGTTTGTGTTTGTTTGTGTCTGTTTGTGTCTGTTTGTGTTTGTTTGTGTTTGTTTGTGTGTGTTTGTGTTTGTTTGTGCTTGTTTGTGTTTGTTTGTGTTTGTTTGTGTCTGTTTGTGTGTGTTTGTGCTTGTTTGTGTTTGTTTGTGTTTGTTTGTGTCTGTTTGTGTGTGTTTGTGTCTGTTTGTGTCTGTTTGTGTTTGTTTGTGTTTGTTTGTGTGTGTTTGTGTTTGTTTGTGCTTGTTTGTGTTTGTTTGTGTTTGTTTGTGTCTGTTTGTGTGTGTTTGTGTCTGTTTGTGTTTGTTTGTGTTTGTTTGTGTCTGTTTGTGTTTGTTTGTGTTTGTTTGTGTTTGTTTGTGTCTCTTTGTGTCTGTTTGTGTTTGTTTGTGTTTGTTTGTGTCTGTTTGTGTTTGTTTGTGTGTGTTTGTGTTTGTTTGTGCTTGTTTGTGTTTGTTTGTGTTTGTTTGTGTCTGTTTGTGTCTGTTTGTGTTTGTTTGTGTTTGTTTGTGTCTGTTTGTGTTTGTTTGTGTTTGTTTGTGTTTGTTTGTGTCTCTTTGTGTCTGTTTGTGTTTGTTTGTGTTTGTTTGTGTCTGTTTGTGTCTGTTTGTGTTTGTTTGTGTTTGTTTGTGTGTGTTTGTGTTTGTTTGTGCTTGTTTGTGTTTGTTTGTGTTTGTTTGTGTCTGTTTGTGTGTGTTTGTGTCTGTTTGTGTTTGTTTGTGTTTGTTTGTGTCTCTTTGTGTCTGTTTGTGTCTGTTTGTGTTTGTTTGTGTCTGTTTGTGTTTGTTTGTGTTTGTTTGTGTGTGTTTGTGTTTGTTTGTGCTTGTTTGTGTCTGTTTGTGTGTGTTTGTGTCTGTTTGTGTCTGTTTGTGTTTGTTTGTGTTTGTTTGTGTGTGTTTGTGTTTGTTTGTGCTTGTTTGTGTTTGTTTGTGTTTGTTTGTGTCTGTTTGTGTGTGTTTGTGCTTGTTTGTGTTTGTTTGTGTTTGTTTGTGTCTGTTTGTGTCTGTTTGTGTTTGTTTGTGTTTGTTTGTGTTTGTTTGTGTCTGTTTGTGTTTGTTTGTGTCTGTTTGTGTTTGTTTGTGTTTGTTTGTGTTTGTTTGTGTCTGTTTGTGTTTGTTTGTGTTTGTTTGTGTCTGTTTGTGTTTGTTTGTGTTTGTTTGTGTCTGTTTGTGTCTGTTTGTGTTTGTTTGTGTTTGTTTGTGTCTGTTTGTGTTTGTTTGTGTCTGTTTGTGGATGTTTGTGTTTGTTTGTGTTTGTTTGTGTCTGTTTGTGTCTGTTTGTGTTTGTTTGTGTTTGTTTGTGTTTGTTTGTGTCTGTTTGTGTTTGTTTGGTTCTGTTTGTGTCTGTTTGTGTTTGTTTGTGTTTGTTTGTGTCTGTTTGTGTTTGTTTGTGTTCGTTTGTGTTTGTTTGTGTCTCTTTGTGTCTGTTTGTGTTTGTTTGTGTTTGTTTGTGTCTGTTTGTGTCTGTTTGTGTTTGTTTGTGTTTGTTTGTGTGTGTTTGTGTTTGTTTGTGCTTGTTTGTGTTTGTTTGTGTTTGTTTGTGTCTGTTTGTGTGTGTTTGTGTCTGTTTGTGTCTGTTTGTGTTTGTTTGTGTTTGTTTGTGTCTGTTTGTGTTTGTTTGTGTTTGTTTGTGTCTGTTTGTGTTTGTTTGTGTCTGTTTGTGTCTGTTTGTGTTTGTTTGTGTTTGTTTGTGTTTGTTTGTGTCTGTTTGTGTCTGTTTGTGTTTGTTTGTGTTTGTTTGTGTTTGTTTGTGTCTGTTTGTGTCTGTTTGTGTTTGTTTGTGTTTGTTTGTGTGTGTTTGTGTTTGTTTGTGTTTGTTTGTGTCTGTTTGTGTGTGTGTAGGAGCCAGTTAGCCCTTACACTTGCCTGATGTTGTTGAGTGCGTTGAGAGAGTGAAGAGGTTGAGCTCACGTTAAACTTGTTTATTGTATGTTAAATGGTTACAAATTAAGTTGACTAATTAGCCGTTCCTTCAATTGATGTTTATCGTATGCAAGTTGGGTACGCACTGTCGTTAACTTAGTTATAATATTTTAGTATGGCTCGGTCTAAAGTAGGTTGCAGCGTGAGCGGAAAAATGTACAGTAGTGAGACTGTACATGCTGGCAACTCCAAAGAAAGGAAGTTAAGATAATTGTCAATAGAAGGAAAAGCTATTACAAAATACTTAATAAAATTTAAATCAGTCAAAGTTGAACGCCACATTGTCGTTGGTCGCGAGGCGATGGCTCGGTGGCGGCGCGGGGCTGCTCGTCGGTCTCGCTCTGGTTTGTGGCCGGCTTCTCACTTCTGGCATCGGTTGAAGTTCGATATGTTCGTAGATTGGTTTCTGTGATTTCCGTGAGCATTGTTTGCGGTTCCTTGGGTTACATAGATTGGGATAGCGCCTTCTCACTCCCCAAATAACGGCAGCAGAGATGCCTGCGGCCAGCAGAAAGTAACTAATGGCATATTGATGAACATCGTGGGTAGTGAGAGTTGTTTGTAAGTTTTGCTCGTTATTCTTCTCGTCTTGTAATCTTCTGTCGATTTCTTCTGTATCCGTATTTTTGTGTTCAGCATAGTACGGATGCGGTATGTTGTGGTAAGTCAGATTTGCAATTTGATTAATTGATGATGTCACCGAGGGCACGTTAATTTCGTAGTTCATCTTCATCTTGCTGTTGTATTGGTTGAGCGAATGTATAGTTAGATATTTAGATTGTAGTACGCAGCTTTGTGCTAAGGTGACGATACCGGATGACGTCATAGTGTATGACGTCACATCTTCTTCACATATGGCTCGTAATGTGCAAGTGTCGCAACAAATAGCCAGCCAAGTGTTTGGTGAGTGCAACTCGATCCAGGCGTCCTTACATGACGTGTGCGCTACGTCACATGGAGTACGCGTTCGATGCCCTATTAACTTTGCTTCGCATGGGATATTTTCATTGTGAAGGTTGAACACTGGTAAGTTTTTGTAGCATATAAAGTTGTCACGTTTTAGTTGGACGCATTGTTGAAGGTCCTCTTCCCTTAATGATATGTAGGTATTTTTCTGAAGGTTAACGGCTATGTAACTGGCGCTAGTTTTCACGATGACGGTCTCTTGAGCAGTCTTGACAGGCAGCGGTATAGCGCGATGTAGTGTATAGTCTTCATCCGAAATCAGAGGTATGTTGAGCTCAAATAAGAAATAACTGTCGGTGACTCGAGCTTTAACGTACAGTACCTTGTAAAGGTCCTTTATTTCTTCTCGTATGTTATTAACAGGCAACGATACGGTTCTTGGTAGCTTGCCTGCGATAATGTTCATCTGTTCGATGAGGTTAACCGGCGTCACGAGGTGGACGTCGATGTGGCCCTTGTAGGCATCAGTTAAAGTGTTAAAGAGCATTTCTTGCATGTTCTTCAGATTGTTGATTAGTAGATAAGCTGAGAATGATGCGGAGTTAAAATAAGCGGTAGCCATAGCGATCTCCACTGCTGACTCAATTTTAGCTAGGTTTATATTCGTTTGGTTCATGAATGTTTCCATAACGTTAAATTGTTGTAGAATGTTGGCTTCGTTTTTCTTTAAAACCTTGTTTTCTAATTCAACGATAGATGTCTGGTTTTTTATTAGTTCGAGTAAGTAGTTTTCGTTGTTATGCACAGCTTCTATGTCTGTTTTGTATTTTTCGGCAAAACGCTGATCGAGGATTCCGAATAAACTGTTGGTTAAATATCCAACCCCATCAAAAAGTCCTCGTTTCTTCCTGTCAGTCAGATGTTTGTGAGGGCTAATCAACATGGTGTTGTAATATTTTAGGAGGTCCATCTCGTGGTACAGTTGGTTGAGAGTAGTTTTGCAATATCTTGGGTCGGTCTTCTCACACCAGTTCTCCACTCCGTGCAGGTACGTTTCAATACGACGAACTCCTTCCCAATAGTTAGTTAGGTTGTAATACATTAATAATGTCCATTTATTATGTATTACTTGGACCTTGCCAATTGTATCGTAGTATATCGGTCGCTCGGGTTCAAGGCTTGTAATATGTGCCGACGTTTGAAGCATTGGCGCGCCGGCGGCGTGTGACTCTGATATGGCGCACATGGTTAGCAAAGTTGTAAACAATGTGAAAAAACATTGCTTGGCGTTTTTGATTCTTCTAGGGCATCTTGTAGGGTTTCTCGTGTTGTTTTGTTTACTTTCGTCTTTTTCCAGCGATGATTTGTTCTTCTGTTCAGTTTTTGGTTCGATCGGTAAGGGTGAAAGTTTGACAATGGGACGCTTGAGAGTCCCATTTTGAGTTTTTATAGTTGTTACTCGAGTTAGGCCGTCGGCGCCAGGGTGAACGGCTATGACGCGGCCAAGGGCCCATTTTGCTGGAGGTATGTTGTCCTCCTTCACAAGAACTATGTCGTTCTTTTCAATATTTTTGGCGGGTGTGCTCCACTTGCTTCGACGTTGAAGTTGAGTTAAATAGTCATAAGACCAAGCTTTCCAAAATTGTTGCGTCATGTGTTCAATGAGCTGCCATCTTCGACGCAGATCGATGTTTTTGGTGTCGCTGTGATCCGAGTGTGGCAGTGATAGTGTAGCGGAGCCGGTCAAAAAATGTCCCGGAGTTAAACAATTGTAGTATTCGTCGGGGTCCTCGGTCAGAGGGCAAAGCGGCCTTGAGTTCAAGCACGCTTCGATCTTCGCCAGCAAGGAGATAAATTCCTCAAAGGTTAGTTTCTGCTCCCCGAGTACTCTTCTTAAGTGATATTTTAATGACTTTACTGCGGCTTCCCATATTTCGCCCCCACTAGGCCACGCAGGGGCGTTGAAGTGCCATTCCACTTCCAATTTACCAATTGTGTCAAAGAAACTTGAGTTAATTAGCATCTGTTTGAATTGTTCAAATTCTTGGCGCATAATCTTTGACGCCCCAATAAAGTTTGTACCGCAGTCAGAATATACATGTTTAGGCGTGCCACGGCGGGCACATAATCGTTCGAAAGCGGCCAGAAACGTTTCGGCGCTCATGTCTGATGTAAGCTCTATGTGCACAGCTTTCGTGGCTAAACACACGAAAATGACAATGTATCCTTTCGATGTCTTGACACCTCGTCCTTTGTTAATTTTGACCTCTACGCTCCCCGTGAAGTCCACACCGGTGTGCGTAAATGGCCTAGATGGGATAGTTCTCTGCGGGGGTAAGTCCGCCATTAGTTGATAAGTGTTCGACGGCTTGAATCGGTGGCAGCGTACGCAGTGCTGTAATTGATGCTTTACCGCCCTGTTTCCACCGATGATCCAGTAACGCTGCCTTATGTAGTTAAGGGCCACGCGTGCTCCGCCGTGTAAGGTTGACATATGCCCGTGATGAATAACAAGATGAGTCATGCGCCCCTTCCTGGGTAAGATAACTGGATTTTTCATTCCAGGGGGCAAGTTGGAGTTGTTTAGGCGTCCGCCAACTCGAATTAACCCCTTCTCATCCAGGTAAGGCTTCAGTTTGTACATACAGCTTTGCTTCGAAGTAGCTTTATTTTTGGATAATAGTTTGTATTCGTTAGCAAACGCCTCCTTTTGTGCGCATCTGGTTAAATATTCATTTGCAGCGAGCAATTCATTTGTAGTTATATAGTTGGTGTCCGCTTTCTGCTTGCGCCGCAAGGTTGTAGTGAATCGCATTATCCACGCCGTAATTCGAATTACTCGTGATAACGAACTGCATTTATCAAGTAGGCCATGTATGAAGTTAGTGTCTTGATTTGTGGCTAGGGCTGCCTCTTCGTTTTGCATTTTTTTGATGCCAGTAGTAACATGGAAAGTTTGGGCTTGAAGTTCATTTTTTAAGTTTGTTTCGGGTAGTGACGGTCCGTGCCACCAGAGGTCGAGGTTAATTAGTTTGCTCGGGGACACGCCTCTTGAAGCACAGTCACTTGGGTTATCCTCAGATTTGATGTAATGCCATTTGTCTGCCGGTATTACTTGCTTGATTTTCATGACTCGGTTGGCCACGTATTTATCCCAACGCGTTACATCCCCCTGCAGCCATGCGAGAGTTACTTGGGAGTCGCAAAATGCTCGTATGGTTATATCATAATCTTTGTAGGCTTCCATCACCTTCATCATTAGTTGGGATAGTAGTAGGGTTCCGCATAGTTCCAATCTAGGAAGAGTAGTTTTCTGCGATATGGGGGCAACCCTAGTTTTTGCAGCTAGTAGCGTTGTTCGTGGCTTCCCGTTATCATCCTTAGTTCGAGCGTAAATAACGCAAGCAAATGCTTTCTCACTTGCGTCAGAGAAGCCTAAAAGTTCGATTTGCTTTGATGTTCCTCCGATCCATCTGTTAAGTTTGACTTTGTTTAGTAGTTTTAATTCCGTTTTAAGTTTTAGCCATTCTTCTTGAATATCGTGCGGTAAAATTTGGTCCCATGAAATGTTACTGGTCCAAACCTTCTGGAATATTAGTTTTGCCGTTAGGGTTACGGGGCTATACCAGCCTAATGGGTCATATAGGCGTGATATTTCAGACAGTAGAGCTCGTTTTGTTAAGTTAGTTGTAGTTTCATTTTGTAGCTTCCAGTTGAGTAAAAATGTGTCCGAGTTAGGGTTCCATCCAAGTCCTAAGGTTTTCATGGAGTCATCTTGTTTGAAGTCAAATATTTGTGTTGAAACTTGATCTTTGGTTAAATTTTCAAGTAGAGTTGGATCGTTTGCGGACCATTTTCGTAAGTTCATGCCGCCGCCCTTGAGTAAGTTTATTAGTGAGGTTTGTAGTTGCTTTGCTTCTTCGATTGAGTTGCGGCCGCTTATGAGGTCATCAACGTAGAATTCGTTCTTTAGCGTTTCGGCAGCTTCGGGATATTTGTGGCCGTCGTCAATGGCCAATTGCTTAAGAGTTCTTGTTGCTAACCAGCCTGCTGATTTTTGTCCGTAAGTTACTGTGCGAAGTTGGTATTCCTGAAGCGCTTCGGAGGGCGAGTTTCGCCATATTATCTTCTGAAGATGCTGTTGGTCCTCAGAGATCCAAATGCATCGGTACATCATCTGGACATCAGCACAAAATGCATATTTGTAGGACCTCCACTTCAGTATCAGCGCTTGAATGTCCCTTTGTAGGTTAGGACCTTTTTTCTGTTGGCTGTTTAGGCTGTAGCCGCTGCTTGTTTTTTGGGATGCATTAAAAACAACCCTTAGTTTTGTGGTGGTGGCATTTTCCCTCAGCACCCCATGATGTGGAAGGTAGCAGTCCTGAGCTGAGGATGAAGTCGCAGGCTTCATATGCTCCAAATTAATATATTCGTTCATGAAATCCCGGTACATTGCGGCAAGTTTATGTTGTTTTTGTAGTTTTCGTTCAAGTTGTAAAAACTGGGATATCGCTATTTGTTTGGAGTTTCCCAGTTTTTCTTCGTAGTCCGCATTCAGCGGCAGTTTTAAGACGTATTTCCCATCGGAGCCTCGCTCGACAGTTTCCTGGTAGTAATTTTCGCATTGATCGTCAGATCTATCTTCGTCGTTTTGGGTGATGTCTTCTGTTTCCCAAAATTTCGTAAGCTCTTCCATGTTAATTAAAAATACGCGGCAGTTTAGTGAGGCACGGCTTGTCAGTTTTCCACTGATAATCCACCCTAACTGGGTCTGTTGGGCAATCGGATCCCGCTTATCAGCCTTGATCACTCCATCCATGAGAGCGTCGGCGTAAACGTGTGCTCCTAGCAAGAGGTCTATGGGGCGCGATACGTTAAAGTCAGCATCCGCCAGTTCCAAGTTTTGTAAATGCGGCCAGTTTCCTTTTTTGAACGTAGAGTTGGGTAAGTTTCTAGTTATTTTGTTGGCGATAAGTGCATTCGTTTTAAATGTGTAATCGGAATGCAGGGACTTGCAAGTAAGCTCCGTTTTTCCTTTGCAGCTTAAAGTTCCAATTCCAGTTATGGTCCCATTTAGCTTCACTCTAGGTAGCTTTAGTAGTTGTGCGGCATTTTCAGTTATAATATTTATCTGAGACCCCTGGTCCAGTAATGCTCGAAGTGTGATAAGGGACCCGTCTCTCGCTTGAAGTTGAAGTTGAACCGTAGTTAACAAGACTTCCAAATCATCTGTAGCTATGTGATGGCTCGATGATCGTTGAGCTGAAGTTGATTGGTTCTTCTCGGAGTTATTTTTTCCATAATTAGAAACTATTTGTTTCTTCATTATGATGATAATATGTTATTGTTGTTGTTGAATAATATGTTATTGTGCAATAATGAATGATGTTTCAAGTTACATTCTTTGCACGTTTTGTTAGATCTGCATTCTTTGTCCCCGTGACTAAATAGGCAGTTTTTGCAGACTTGTAGTTTCGCAACCGTGCTGTTCCGCTGTAGTGCATCTAGGTCGATGAACTTCGGACATTGCATCAACACATGTGCCCCGCTACATAGAGGACATTGTCCATATGTCGCATGATATGTCCTAGAATTATTCTGGAAATAGTTGAAGTTATTGTAGTTAGTTTTTTTGATCGTGCTATCCTTCTTGTAGTTGACGCACAGAGTTTTGATGTTCTCAAAACAGGATTGCTGTTTGGGAAGTTTATCCATTATTAGTTGTAGTTAAGTTAGTTCTTGATAACCGAGTTTAAGTTTAAGTAAAGTTGAAGTGCGTAGTTGAAGTTTGTAGTTGTAGCTTGAAGTTGCAGTTTATAGTTGTACCTTGTAGTTAAGTTTGACGTTGTCTTTTGTAGTTATAGTAGTAGTTAGTTAAAGTTCGTAGTTGTACCGTATAGTTGAAGTTCGCAGTTGAAGTTTGTAGTAAGTTAATAATTTCAGTTTCATTGGTTGGCGGCCATTCTCGTCCGGGATTACCTCCGCTAGTAGTCGCTGGTTTTCCTGTCCTTTGAGTCCTTTTTGTAGTTGACACACAAGGACTTGATGCTTTCAAAGCAAGTTTGTTGTTGTTGTAGCTTGTTCATTGTAAGTTAAGTTGAAGTTGAAAGTTGATCTTGAAGATAGTTAAGTTGAGCCTCAGAGTAGTTAAGTTTAGTTAAGTCGGTTTTCTTTGTAGTAGTTGCCCGACTATAGGTTAGTTGACTGGTTCACAACACGCGGACCTTGCTTCCGTCCACCTCCAGATCCTCTTGTAGTTGTCGATCCGAAGCACGAGCGGAGACAGACACGTAAAGTAATCCTGATGTTATTTTTCGTTGGTTCAATCCGATGCCCTTCTTCACAGGTAAGTAGCGCTTCTGCCCTCTATATACGATATATCTGTGCCTTCTCAATTTACTGGTGAGACCCGCTTGTGGGAGGCCAGCAAACCGATTCACTATCGCAATAAAGTAACAAAAACACTACGTACCTTTTTTTGAGGTTGCAGGACACGGAGAGGTTCGAAGGACCATAAAATGTAGGAGCCAGTTAGCCCTTACACTTGCCTGATGTTGTTGAGTGCGTTGAGAGAGTGAAGAGGTTGAGCTCACGTTAAACTTGTTTATTGTATGTTAAATGGTTACAAATTAAGTTGACTAATTAGCCGTTCCTTCAATTGATGTTTATCGTATGCAAGTTGGGTACGCACTGTCGTTAACTTAGTTATAATATTTTAGTATGGCTCGGTCTAAAGTAGGTTGCAGCGTGAGCGGAAAAATGTACAGTAGTGAGACTGTACAGTGTGTTTGTGTCTGTTTGTGTCTGTTTGTGTTTGTTTGTGTGTGTTTGTGTTTGTTTGTGCTTGTTTGTGTTTGTTTGTGTTTGTTTGTGTCTGTTTGTGTGTGTTTGTGCTTGTTTGTGTCTGTTTGTGTGTGTTTGTGTCTGTTTGTGTTTGTTTGTGTGTGTTTGTGTTTGTTTGTGCTTGTTTGTGTTTGTTTGTGTCTGTTTGTGTGTGTTTGTGCTTGTTTGTGTTTGTTTGTGTTTGTTTGTGTCTGTTTGTGTATGTTTGTGTTTGTTTGTGATTGTTTGTGTTTGTTTGTGTCTGTTTGTGTCTGTTTGTGTTTGTTTGTGTGTGTTTGTGTCTGTTTGTGTCTGTTTGTGTTTGTTTGTGTTTGTTTGTGTGTGTTTGTGTTTGTTTGTGCTTGTTTGTGTTTGTTTGTGTCTCTTTGTGTCTGTTTGTGTTTGTTTGTGTCTGTTTGTGTCTGTTTGTGTTTGTTTGTGTCTGTTTGTGTTTGTTTGTGTTTGTTTGTGTGTGTTTGTGTCTGTTTGTGTTTGTTTGTGTCTGTTTGTGTCTGTTTGTGCTTGTTTGTGTTTGTTTGTGTTTGTTTGTGTCTGTTTGTGTTTGTTTGTGTCTGTTTGTGTCTGTTTGTGTTTGTTTGTGTCTGTTTGTGTGTGTTTGTGTGTGTTTGTGTTTGTTTGTGCTTGTTTGTGTTTGTTTGTGTCTGTTTGTGTCTGTTTGTGTTTGTTTGTGTGTGTTTGTGTCTGTTTGTGTCTGTTTGTGTTTGTTTGTGTTTGTTTGTGTGTGTTTGTGTTTGTTTGTGCTTGTTTGTGTTTGTTTGTGTCTCTTTGTGTCTGTTTGTGTTTGTTTGTGTTTGTTTGTGTCTGTTTGTGTCTGTTTGTGTTTGTTTGTGTTTGTTTGTGTGTGTTTGTGTTTGTTTGTGCTTGTTTGTGTTTGTTTGTGTTTGTTTGTGTCTGTTTGTGTCTGTTTGTGTTTGTTTGTGTTTGTTTGTGTGTGTTTGTGTTTGTTTGTGCTTGTTTGTGTTTGTTTGTGTCTCTTTGTGTCTGTTTGTGTTTGTTTGTGTTTGTTTGTGTCTGTTTGTGTCTGTTTGTGTTTGTTTGTGTTTCTTTGTGTTTGTTTGTGTTTGTTTGTGTTTGTTTGTGTTTGTTTGTGTTTGTTTGTGTTTGTTTGTGTCTGTTTGTGTTTGTTTGTGTCTGTTTGTGTTTGTTTGTGTTTGTTTGTGTCTGTTTGTGTTTGTTTGTGTTTGTTTGTGTTTGTTTGTGTTTGTTTGTGCTTGTTTGTGTTTGTTTGTGTTTGTTTGTGTCTGTTTGTGTGTGTTTGTGTCTGTTTGTGTCTGTTTGTGTTTGTTTGTGTTTGTTTGTGTGTGTTTGTGTTTGTTTGTGCTTGTTTGTGTTTGTTTGTGTTTGTTTGTGTCTGTTTGTGTGTGTTTGTGCTTGTTTGTGTCTGTTTGTGTGTGTTTGTGTCTGTTTGTGTCTGTTTGTGTTTGTTTGTGTTTGTTTGTGTGTGTTTGTGTTTGTTTGTGCTTGTTTGTGTTTGTTTGTGTTTGTTTGTGTCTGTTTGTGTGTGTTTGTGCTTGTTTGTGTTTGTTTGTGTTTGTTTGTGTTTGTTTGTGTCTGTTTGTGTCTGTTTGTGTTTGTTTGTGTGTGTTTGTGTCTGTTTGTGTCTGTTTGTGTTTGTTTGTGTTTGTTTGTGTGTGTTTGTGTTTGTTTGTGCTTGTTTGTGTTTGTTTGTGTCTCTTTGTGTCTGTTTGTGTTTGTTTGTGTTTGTTTGTGTCTGTTTGTGTCTGGTTGTGTTTGTTTGTGTTTGTTTGTGTGTGTTTGTGTTTGTTTGTGCTTGTTTGTGTTTGTTTGTGTTTGTTTGTGTCTGTTTGTGTCTGTTTGTGTTTGTTTGTGTTTGTTTGTGTGTGTTTGTGTTTGTTTGTGCTTGTTTGTGTTTGTTTGTGTCTCTTTGTGTCTGTTTGTGTTTGTTTGTGTTTGTTTGTGTCTGTTTGTGTCTGTTTGTGTTTGTTTGTGTTTGTTTGTGTGTGTTTGTGTTTGTTTGTGTTTGTTTGTGTTTGTTTGTGTCTGTTTGTGTGTGTTTGTGTCTGTTTGTGTCTGTTTGTGTTTGTTTGTGTTTGTTTGTGTTTGTTTGTGTCTGTTTGTGTTTGTTTGTGTTTGTTTGTGTTTGTTTGTGTTTGTTTGTGCTTGTTTGTGTTTGTTTGTGTGTGTTTGTGTTTGTTTGTGCTTGTTTGTGTCTGTTTGTGTGTGTTTGTGTCTGTTTGTGTTTGTTTGTGTTTGTTTGTGTGTGTTTGTGTTTGTTTGTGCTTGTTTGTGTTTGTTTGTGTTTGTGCTTGTTTGTGTTTGTTTGTGTTTGTTTGTGTCTGTTTGTGTGTGTTTGTGTTTGTTTGTGTTTGTTTGTGTTTGTTTGTGTCTGTTTGTGTCTGTTTGTGTTTGTTTGTGTTTGTTTGTGTTTGTTTGTGTCTGTTTGTGTTTGTTTGTGTCTGTTTGTGTTTGTTTGTGTTTGTTTGTGTTTGTTTGTGTTTGTTTGTGTTTGTTTGTGTCTGTTTGTGTTTGTTTGTGTCTGTTTGTGTTTGTTTGTGTTTGTTTGTGTCTGTTTGTGTCTGTTTGTGTTTGTTTGTGTTTGTTTGTGCTTGTTTGTGTTTGTTTGTGTTTGTTTGTGTCTGTTTGTGTGTTTGTGTCTGTTTGTGTCTGTTTGTGTTTGTTTGTGTCTCTTTGTGTCTGTTTGTGTTTGTTTGTGTTTGTTTGTGTCTGTTTGTGTCTCTTTGTGTTTGTTTGTGTCTGTTTGTGTGTGTTTGTGTTTGTTTGTGCTTGTTTGTGTCTGTTTGTGTGTGTTTGTGTCTGTTTGTGTCTGTTTGTGTTTGTTTGTGTTTGTTTGTGTCTGTTTGTGTGTGTTTGTGCTTGTTTGTGTTTGTTTGTGTTTATTTGTGTCTGTTTGTGTGTTTGTGTTTGTTTGTGCTTGTTTGTGTTTGTTTGTGTTTGTTTGTGTTTGTTTGTGTCTGTTTGTGTGTGTTTGTGTTTGTTTGTGTTTGTTTGTGTCTGTTTGTGTTTGTTTGTGTTTGTTTGTGTCTGTTTGTGTCTGTTTGTGTTTGTTTGTGTCTGTTTGTGTGTGTTTGTGTTTGTTTGTGTTTGTTTGTGTTTGTTTGTGTCTGTTTGTGTCTGTTCGTGTTTGTTTGTGTGTGTTTGTGTCTGTTTGTGTCTGTTTGTGTTTGTTTGTGTTTGTTTGTGTGTGTTTGTGTTTGTTTGTGCTTGTTTGTGTTTGTTTGTGTCTCTTTGTGTCTGTTTGTGTTTGTTTGTGTTTGTTTGTGTCTGTTTGTGTCTGTTTGTGTTTGTTTGTGTCTGTTTGTGTCTGTTTGTGTTTGTTTGTGTTTGTTTGTGTTTGTTTGTGTCTGTTTGTGTCTGTTTGTGTTAGTTTGTGTTTGTTTGTGTGTGTTTGTGTTTGTTTGTGTTTGTTTGTGTCTGTTTGTGTGTGTTTGTGTCTGTTTGTGTCTGTTTGTGTTTGTTTGTGTTTGTTTGTGTGTGTTTGTGTTTGTTTGTGCTTGTTTGTGTTTGTTTGTGTTTGTTTGTGTCTGTTTGTGTGTGTTTGTGCTTGTTTGTGTCTGTTTGTGTTTGTTTGTGTTTGTTTGTGTTTGTTTGTGTTTGTTTGTGTCTGTTTGTGTTTGTTTGTGTCTGTTTGTGTTTGTTTGTGTTTGTTTGTGTCTGTTTGTGTCTGTTTGTGTTTGTTTGTGTTTGTTTGTGCTTGTTTGTGTTTGTTTGTGTTTGTTTGTGTCTGTTTGTGTGTTTGTGTCTGTTTGTGTCTGTTTGTGTTTGTTTGTGTCTCTTTGTGTCTGTTTGTGTTTGTTTGTGTTTGTTTGTGTCTGTTTGTGTCTGTTTGTGTTTGTTTGTGTCTGTTTGTGTGTGTTTGTGCTTGTTTGTGTTTGTTTGTGGTTGTTTGTGTCTGTTTGTGTGTGTTTGTGTTTGTTTGTGTTTGTTTGTGTCTGTTTGTGTCTGTTTGTGTTTGTTTGTGTTTGTTTGTGTTTGTTTGTGTCTGTTTGTGTCTGTTTGTGTTTGTTTGTGTTTGTTTGTGTTTGTTTGTGTCTGTTTGTGTCTGTTTGTGTTTGTTTGTGTTTGTTTGTGTGTGTTTGTGTTTGTTTGTGTTTGTTTGTGTCTGTTTGTGTGTGTTTGTGTCTGTTTGTGTCTGTTTGTGTTTGTTTGTGTTTGTTTGTGTGTGTTTGTGTTTGTTTGTGCTTGTTTGTGTTTGTTTGTGTTTGTTTGTGTCTGTTTGTGTGTGTTTGTGCTTGTTTGTGTCTGTTTGTGTGTGTTTGTGTCTGTTTGTGTCTGTTTGTGTTTGTTTGTGTTTGTTTGTGTGTTTGTGTTTGTTTGTGCTTGTTTGTGTTTGTTTGTGTTTGTTTGTGTCTGTTTGTGTGTGTTTGTGCTTGTTTGTGTTTGTTTGTGTTTGTTTGTGTCTGTTTGTGTGTGTTTGTGTTTGTTTGTGTTTGTTTGTGTTTGTTTGTGTCTGTTTGTGTCTGTTTGTGTTTGTTTGTGTGTGTTTGTGTCTGTTTGTGTCTGTTTGTGTTTGTTTGTGTTTGTTTGTGTGTGTTTGTGTTTGTTTGTGCTTGTTTGTGTTTGTTTGTGTCTCTTTGTGTCTGTTTGTGTTTGTTTGTGTTTGTTTGTGTCTGTTTGTGTCTGTTTGTGTTTGTTTGTGTTTGTTTGTGTGTGTTTGTGTTTGTTTGTGCTTGTTTGTGTTTGTTTGTGTTTGTTTGTGTTTGTTTGTGTCTGTTTGTGTGTGTTTGTGTCTGTTTGTGTTTGTTTGTGTTTGTTTGTGTGTGTTTGTGTTTGTTTGTGCTTGTTTGTGTTTGTTTGTGTTTGTTTGTGTCTGTCGCGGGTTGCGGGCGGTAGACCCAACATCACGTTCGCTCACGCTAACGAGTTAAAATTAAAACAATGTCGCGAAACGACGTTGAACAACTCAAATCACTATTAATAAGTGCCCTAAAACCATTTGAACAAAAACTTAGTGTATTGTTCAATAAAATAGACAGTTTAAGCAGTGAATTATGCGATTTAAAAACCGTTATCTTGGCGAAAAATATCGTGGATTCCAGTAAAGTGGTCAATAATTGTGAACAGAGAGCTGCGCATGCGCCACCGACTCAGATATCGACAAGTAACTCGTCGACACCGACTAGCCGTCCTGCTCCCGCGCAGGCACCTAGCCGCATACAGCGACCCGCGGCTACACGAACGAAAGAGAAGATAGCTACGCAGGCTAATCAACAAAAGCGTACTAAACGAACGGACCAGCCAGCGAAACATGAACCGCAACAAAGTATGGCCGCCGCCAAAATAACAACGAATATGTTAAAAACTGACAACTGTTCTTCGAGTACCTTGAACCCGACAGATATTTCAATAAATAATGCATTGTCGAATGACACTAGCAGGACAGCAGGTCATGATTATCGAATTACTGACCACGAACCCCAAACATGCGACGATGGCTTCCAACCCGTTCAAAGCCGCTATCAGCGGCGAAAAAATCTTAAAATTTCAGCAGTTATAAAGGGGACTGCCACTGACATTTCTCTAAAGGGGGTGGAGATGCATAAATATTTACACGGATGTTATTTTAAGACGGACACAACACCGGATAGTGTCATTAACCACTTGAAAAGCATTCATAACGGCGTTCAGTACACAGCTGAAAAAATCCAATCTAAACGGGATACTTACAACTCATTCAAGATTGGCATCCCAGCTGCCGTATACGAAAAGTTTCTCTCAACATCTGTATGGCCTGTAAACACCAGTATATCTGAATGGAGGCCCTTTCTCCGTCCCAGGGAGGCAGAGCCTCCCTCTGACAACTGTGCCCCAGGCCAAAATAAGTAAAATAAGGGATCTTCAGATGCAACAAGAGAAAAAGGATGCTTTGTGCGCAGCGGAGCCGGCTCGTGGGAGCGCGCCGCCGGACACACGGCCTCCGCGGACGTCGACCGACCTCCTCACGGTGTGCCATCAAAACATTCGGTGCCTTAATAATAAGACTAAATCACTCGAAGTGCTGTTGTGTAACGATTTAAAATGTGACGTGCTTGTACTAACAGAACACTGGCTGCGGGATGACGAGATTATCTCTGTAACATTACATAACTATGACCTGATATCATATTATTGTAGGCCATCAATTTTACACGGAGGGAGCTGCATCTTTGTGCGATCTGGTATTAGGGTTCTTAATAGGCCAGACATTACTAGTATGTCCGTTCAACAGGTTTTCGATGTGTGTGCGACCCACCTTTTGGACTACGATATTTTAATTGTCGGAATCTACCATTCTAACTGTACAAGCGATCAGGATTTTCTGATCTTATTAAAAGCGCTTCTATCGAAAATAAACTCAGAGAATCTTATTGCTATCATAGTAGGTGACATTAATATAGACTTTCTTTCAAACACACCTTGCAAAAAACAAGTGTTAGATATTCTATCATGTCATAATTTTAATCAACATATAAACTTCCCTACACGTACCTGCAATAATAGCTCGACCTTACTAGACCACGCATATTCGAATATTTGTACCGACCGTGTGTGCGGCGTTCCCGTTATCACCCGACTCAGCGATCATACGGCACAAAAGATAACAATCGTAAACAAGTCGCCCGTAGAATGCGCATCAATACCTAAACGCATTTATAATACACATAACAAATATAGTTTCTATACTGCGTTAGAATCTATTGACTGGCCTGAGGTTGTTGTAAATAGTCGCAACGACTGCGTATCCCTAGCTGTATCGCTCTTAAATATATTAATTAATAAATTTGATACGTGTTTTCCGATTAAATTACCCAATGCAAATGTAACTAAATATCCCTGGATCGACGAAGAAGTATGGAACACAAAACTACTCCTTCACGACATCTCAGTACTAAAAGAGAAATTCCCCTCTTATAACCATATTTCAGACCTGTATAATAGCATCAATTCTAAATATATATCAATGTTGAAACGCAAGCGTACTGATTATTACAGCGCCCTAATAAATAACGCCCCGAACAAGTGCAAGAAAATGTGGGGAGTTATCAATAAAGAATTGGGACGCAAATGTCACGAACGCGCGGACTACACAGATGTCATTAAGGACAGTCGTGGCTTAGCTTTCATCTCTAAAAAACATGCAGTTGACGCAATTAACGCTGAATTTATAAGTGCAGCCACTGCATGCGGTGCGCCGGCGCCGAACGTCCAGCGCTCATTGTCCGCTATAGCTACTAATATCCCTGAGTGCGACTGTTCTTTGAGATTTAGATTATTTACATCCCATGAAGTAGAATCAATACTAAAAATCCACATCGCACCGAAAAACAGCACTGACATCTACGACATCTCAGCCAGTAGGTATCCTTCGATACGTGGGCCCTGCGCTGTCTTTTGTATTATCTGAGTTATATAACTACTGTATACGACAAGGAACTGTGCCCGACAGCCTAAAAAAAGTTAAAATTGCCCCGTTGTACAAAGGCAAAGGCGCCAAGACGGCCCTAAAGTCTTATCGCCCTATATCACTAGTACCAGCAATCAGTAAAATCCTAGAAGTTGGAATCAACACCAGATTACTATCCTTCTGGTTCCCACAGCAAACAATATCCGACAAACAATACGCATATCGGCAGAACCGCTCGACTACAGATCTAGTACGCGAAGTGGTATGGCGGACATTGAGCTCGCGAGAGGCCGGACTGCAGGTCGCGGTAGTGTGTTGCGACCTCTCACGTGCTTTTGACACCGCAAACCATGGACTCATCGCACAAAAACTTAGCCACTACGGTATTCGGGGTCCGGCACTGGCACTGCTATTGTCATTCATGTCCGATAGATGTCAAGTGGTCGTTGGTGATAGCGGTCGTGTCAAGTCTGTTGAAATGACGAACCAGCTAGGGGTACCGCAGGGATCCTGCCTTTCTAACACCCTCTTCAGCATCCTACTTAATGATCTCCCACAAGTCATAAAAGAGTGCAGCATTTTCATGTACGCGGACGACGTGACGGCTGTTGTCACCGGCACGTCCCTAGCGCAGTTGGAAACGAACGTCAATAACACCCTTAAACAGTTGTGTTATTGGTTTGAAACAAATGGCTTGGCCCTCAATAAAGATAAAACTTTCGTCATGAGATTTAATTTAAACGGTCATGCATCTCAGTCCATGACGGCGTATGCCGGGGATGACACTGTCCGTCAAGTAGGAGACATGAAACTGCTGGGCTTCTTTATCGACAGTAGTCTAAAGTGGGATGTGCACATCGACCACCTGTGTGCGAGGCTCGGCAGCGCATGCTACGCATTAAAGCGTCTCGCTAGTACCGCGACCAGGGACGTCGTCAGGAGCTGCTATTTTGCGACCGTGCACGCGCTCATATCGTACGGAACGGAGCTCTGGGCCGGAGCCGCCGAATGGCGTCGGGTATTCACGTTACAAAAACGTGCCGTACGAGCAATTGCCGGCGTTCCTGACGACGTGTCTGCTCGTCAGTACTTTACAGAGTACAGTGTACTCACGCTTCCTTGTGTACTTATCCAACAAATAGCAATATTTACTTATAACAACCTTGATAAGTTTACTACGAAACAAGCAAACGCTAATCACCATCTCCGTAGCAACAAAGACGCAGGCTGCCTCGCATCCGTACCTCACAAACTAAAAAAAAGCGGGCGATCTGCCTACATACTCGGTCCACGGATATATAACCATCTACCGAAAAGCATTAGAGATGCACCTTCCTCTCACAATTTTAAAATAAGGTTAAAAAAATGGTTACTAACGTCTCAGTTTTATGACTTAGATGAATATTTTTTCCGTAGGAACCAATATGAATAATAACATTTTATAAATTCAAGGTGAAAATCAGATACGATAATAAAATTATGATTATAATGTTTTGCCTTATGGTTAACTAGTAGAGAATGCCTCATGACATGGTCCACCATTTTATACCTATGTGTCTTAATGTGCAATAAAGTTTGAATAAATACATAAACATTAATTATATATAATTATTAAAATGATTAATATAACTGACTGATAAACTATAATTATTTAAATTATACCTACATATTAAACAAATGTAATAAGAATATGACCTGTAACGAATGTTATCAATAAATTTTTCATTTTCATTTTCATTTTCATTTGTGTGTGTTTGTGCTTGTTTGTGTTTGTTTGTGTTTGTTTGTGTCTGTTTGTGTGTGTTTGTGTTTGTTTGTGTTTGTTTGTGTTTGTTTGTGTCTGTTTGTGTCTGTTTGTGTTTGTTTGTGTTTGTTTGTGTTTGTTTGTGTTTGTTTGTGTTTGTTTGTGTTTGTTTGTGTTTGTTTGTGTCTGTTTGTGTTTGTTTGTGTCTGTTTGTGTTTGTTTGTGTTTGTTTGTGTTTGTTTGTGTCTGTTTGTGTTTGTTTGTGTCTGTTTGTGTGTGTTTGTGCTTGTTTGTGTTTGTTTGTGTTTGTTTGTGTCTGTTTGTGTGTGTTTGTGTTTGTTTGTGTTTGTTTGTGTTTGTTTGTGTCTGTTTGTGTCTGTTCGTGTTTGTTTGTGTGTGTTTGTGTCTGTTTGTGTCTGTTTGTGTTTGTTTGTGTTTGTTTGTGTGTGTTTGTGTTTGTTTGTGCTTGTTTGTGTTTGTTTGTGTCTCTTTGTGTCTGTTTGTGTTTGTTTGTGTTTGTTTGTGTCTGTTTGTGTCTGTTTGTGTTTGTTTGTGTCTGTTTGTGTCTGTTTGTGTTTGTTTGTGTTTGTTTGTGTTTGTTTGTGTCTGTTTGTGTCTGTTTGTGTTAGTTTGTGTTTGTTTGTGTGTGTTTGTGTTTGTTTGTGTTTGTTTGTGTCTGTTTGTGTGTGTTTGTGTCTGTTTGTGTCTGTTTGTGTTTGTTTGTGTTTGTTTGTGTGTGTTTGTGTTTGTTTGTGCTTGTTTGTGTTTGTTTGTGTTTGTTTGTGTCTGTTTGTGTGTGTTTGTGCTTGTTTGTGTCTGTTTGTGTTTGTTTGTGTTTGTTTGTGTTTGTTTGTGTTTGTTTGTGTCTGTTTGTGTTTGTTTGTGTCTGTTTGTGTTTGTTTGTGTTTGTTTGTGTCTGTTTGTGTCTGTTTGTGTTTGTTTGTGTTTGTTTGTGCTTGTTTGTGTTTGTTTGTGTTTGTTTGTGTCTGTTTGTGTGTTTGTGTCTGTTTGTGTCTGTTTGTGTTTGTTTGTGTCTCTTTGTGTCTGTTTGTGTTTGTTTGTGTTTGTTTGTGTCTGTTTGTGTCTGTTTGTGTTTGTTTGTGTCTGTTTGTGTGTGTTTGTGCTTGTTTGTGTTTGTTTGTGGTTGTTTGTGTCTGTTTGTGTGTGTTTGTGTTTGTTTGTGTTTGTTTGTGTTTGTTTGTGTCTGTTTGTGTCTGTTTGTGTTTGTTTGTGTTTGTTTGTGTTTGTTTGTGTCTGTTTGTGTGTTTGTGTCTGTTTGTGTCTGTTTGTGTTTGTTTGTGTCTGTTTGTGTCTGTTTGTGTTTGTTTGTGTTTGTTTGTGTGTGTTTGTGTTTGTTTGTGCTTGTTTGTGTTTGTTTGTGTTTGTTTGTGTCTGTTTGTGTCTGTTTGTGTTTGTTTGTGTCTGTTTGTGTGTGTTTGTGTCTGTTTGTGTCTGTTTGTGTTTGTTTGTGTTTGTTTGTGTCTGTTTGTGTTTGTTTGTGTTTGTTTGTGTCTGTTTGTGTTTGTTTGTGTCTGTTTGTGTCTGTTTGTGTTTGTTTGTGTTTGTTTGTGTTTGTTTGTGTCTGTTTGTGTCTGTTTGTGTTTGTTTGTGTTTGTTTGTGTTTGTTTGTGTCTGTTTGTGTCTGTTTGTGTTTGTTTGTGTTTGTTTGTGTGTGTTTGTGTTTGTTTGTGTTTGTTTGTGTCTGTTTGTGTGTGTTTGTGTCTGTTTGTGTCTGTTTGTGTTTGTTTGTGTTTGTTTGTGTGTGTTTGTGTTTGTTTGTGCTTGTTTGTGTTTGTTTGTGTTTGTTTGTGTCTGTTTGTGTGTGTTTGTGCTTGTTTGTGTCTGTTTGTGTGTGTTTGTGTCTGTTTGTGTCTGTTTGTGTTTGTTTGTGTTTGTTTGTGTGTTTGTGTTTGTTTGTGCTTGTTTGTGTTTGTTTGTGTTTGTTTGTGTCTGTTTGTGTGTGTTTGTGCTTGTTTGTGTTTGTTTGTGTTTGTTTGTGTCTGTTTGTGTGTGTTTGTGTTTGTTTGTGTTTGTTTGTGTTTGTTTGTGTCTGTTTGTGTCTGTTTGTGTTTGTTTGTGTGTGTTTGTGTCTGTTTGTGTCTGTTTGTGTTTGTTTGTGTTTGTTTGTGTGTGTTTGTGTTTGTTTGTGCTTGTTTGTGTTTGTTTGTGTCTCTTTGTGTCTGTTTGTGTTTGTTTGTGTTTGTTTGTGTCTGTTTGTGTCTGTTTGTGTTTGTTTGTGTTTGTTTGTGTGTGTTTGTGTTTGTTTGTGCTTGTTTGTGTTTGTTTGTGTTTGTTTGTGTTTGTTTGTGTCTGTTTGTGTGTGTTTGTGTCTGTTTGTGTTTGTTTGTGTTTGTTTGTGTGTGTTTGTGTTTGTTTGTGCTTGTTTGTGTTTGTTTGTGTTTGTTTGTGTCTGTCGCGGGTTGCGGGCGGTAGACCCAACATCACGTTCGCTCACGCTAACGAGTTAAAATTAAAACAATGTCGCGAAACGACGTTGAACAACTCAAATCACTATTAATAAGTGCCCTAAAACCATTTGAACAAAAACTTAGTGTATTGTTCAATAAAATAGACAGTTTAAGCAGTGAATTATGCGATTTAAAAACCGTTATCTTGGCGAAAAATATCGTGGATTCCAGTAAAGTGGTCAATAATTGTGAACAGAGAGCTGCGCATGCGCCACCGACTCAGATATCGACAAGTAACTCGTCGACACCGACTAGCCGTCCTGCTCCCGCGCAGGCACCTAGCCGCATACAGCGACCCGCGGCTACACGAACGAAAGAGAAGATAGCTACGCAGGCTAATCAACAAAAGCGTACTAAACGAACGGACCAGCCAGCGAAACATGAACCGCAACAAAGTATGGCCGCCGCCAAAATAACAACGAATATGTTAAAAACTGACAACTGTTCTTCGAGTACCTTGAACCCGACAGATATTTCAATAAATAATGCATTGTCGAATGACACTAGCAGGACAGCAGGTCATGATTATCGAATTACTGACCACGAACCCCAAACATGCGACGATGGCTTCCAACCCGTTCAAAGCCGCTATCAGCGGCGAAAAAATCTTAAAATTTCAGCAGTTATAAAGGGGACTGCCACTGACATTTCTCTAAAGGGGGTGGAGATGCATAAATATTTACACGGATGTTATTTTAAGACGGACACAACACCGGATAGTGTCATTAACCACTTGAAAAGCATTCATAACGGCGTTCAGTACACAGCTGAAAAAATCCAATCTAAACGGGATACTTACAACTCATTCAAGATTGGCATCCCAGCTGCCGTATACGAAAAGTTTCTCTCAACATCTGTATGGCCTGTAAACACCAGTATATCTGAATGGAGGCCCTTTCTCCGTCCCAGGGAGGCAGAGCCTCCCTCTGACAACTGTGCCCCAGGCCAAAATAAGTAAAATAAGGGATCTTCAGATGCAACAAGAGAAAAAGGATGCTTTGTGCGCAGCGGAGCCGGCTCGTGGGAGCGCGCCGCCGGACACACGGCCTCCGCGGACGTCGACCGACCTCCTCACGGTGTGCCATCAAAACATTCGGTGCCTTAATAATAAGACTAAATCACTCGAAGTGCTGTTGTGTAACGATTTAAAATGTGACGTGCTTGTACTAACAGAACACTGGCTGCGGGATGACGAGATTATCTCTGTAACATTACATAACTATGACCTGATATCATATTATTGTAGGCCATCAATTTTACACGGAGGGAGCTGCATCTTTGTGCGATCTGGTATTAGGGTTCTTAATAGGCCAGACATTACTAGTATGTCCGTTCAACAGGTTTTCGATGTGTGTGCGACCCACCTTTTGGACTACGATATTTTAATTGTCGGAATCTACCATTCTAACTGTACAAGCGATCAGGATTTTCTGATCTTATTAAAAGCGCTTCTATCGAAAATAAACTCAGAGAATCTTATTGCTATCATAGTAGGTGACATTAATATAGACTTTCTTTCAAACACACCTTGCAAAAAACAAGTGTTAGATATTCTATCATGTCATAATTTTAATCAACATATAAACTTCCCTACACGTACCTGCAATAATAGCTCGACCTTACTAGACCACGCATATTCGAATATTTGTACCGACCGTGTGTGCGGCGTCCCCGTTATCACCCGACTCAGCGATCATACGGCACAAAAGATAACAATCGTAAACAAGTCGCCCGTAGAATGCGCATCAATACCTAAACGCATTTATAATACACATAACAAATATAGTTTCTATACTGCGTTAGAATCTATTGACTGGCCTGAGGTTGTTGTAAATAGTCGCAACGACTGCGTATCCCTAGCTGTATCGCTCTTAAATATATTAATTAATAAATTTGATACGTGTTTTCCGATTAAATTACCCAATGCAAATGTAACTAAATATCCCTGGATCGACGAAGAAGTATGGAACACAAAACTACTCCTTCACGACATCTCAGTACTAAAAGAGAAATTCCCCTCTTATAACCATATTTCAGACCTGTATAATAGCATCAATTCTAAATATATATCAATGTTGAAACGCAAGCGTACTGATTATTACAGCGCCCTAATAAATAACGCCCCGAACAAGTGCAAGAAAATGTGGGGAGTTATCAATAAAGAATTGGGACGCAAATGTCACGAACGCGCGGACTACACAGATGTCATTAAGGACAGTCGTGGCTTAGCTTTCATCTCTAAAAAACATGCAGTTGACGCAATTAACGCTGAATTTATAAGTGCAGCCACTGCATGCGGTGCGCCGGCGCCGAACGTCCAGCGCTCATTGTCCGCTATAGCTACTAATATCCCTGAGTGCGACTGTTCTTTGAGATTTAGATTATTTACATCCCATGAAGTAGAATCAATACTAAAAATCCACATCGCACCGAAAAACAGCACTGACATCTACGACATCTCAGCCAGTAGGTATCCTTCGATACGTGGGCCCTGCGCTGTCTTTTGTATTATCTGAGTTATATAACTACTGTATACGACAAGGAACTGTGCCCGACAGCCTAAAAAAAGTTAAAATTGCCCCGTTGTACAAAGGCAAAGGCGCCAAGACGGCCCTAAAGTCTTATCGCCCTATATCACTAGTACCAGCAATCAGTAAAATCCTAGAAGTTGGAATCAACACCAGATTACTATCCTTCTGGTTCCCACAGCAAACAATATCCGACAAACAATACGCATATCGGCAGAACCGCTCGACTACAGATCTAGTACGCGAAGTGGTATGGCGGACATTGAGCTCGCGAGAGGCCGGACTGCAGGTCGCGGTAGTGTGTTGCGACCTCTCACGTGCTTTTGACACCGCAAACCATGGACTCATCGCACAAAAACTTAGCCACTACGGTATTCGGGGTCCGGCACTGGCACTGCTATTGTCATTCATGTCCGATAGATGTCAAGTGGTCGTTGGTGATAGCGGTCGTGTCAAGTCTGTTGAAATGACGAACCAGCTAGGGGTACCGCAGGGATCCTGCCTTTCTAACACCCTCTTCAGCATCCTACTTAATGATCTCCCACAAGTCATAAAAGAGTGCAGCATTTTCATGTACGCGGACGACGTGACGGCTGTTGTCACCGGCACGTCCCTAGCGCAGTTGGAAACGAACGTCAATAACACCCTTAAACAGTTGTGTTATTGGTTTGAAACAAATGGCTTGGCCCTCAATAAAGATAAAACTTTCGTCATGAGATTTAATTTAAACGGTCATGCATCTCAGTCCATGACGGCGTATGCCGGGGATGACACTGTCCGTCAAGTAGGAGACATGAAACTGCTGGGCTTCTTTATCGACAGTAGTCTAAAGTGGGATGTGCACATCGACCACCTGTGTGCGAGGCTCGGCAGCGCATGCTACGCATTAAAGCGTCTCGCTAGTACCGCGACCAGGGACGTCGTCAGGAGCTGCTATTTTGCGACCGTGCACGCGCTCATATCGTACGGAACGGAGCTCTGGGCCGGAGCCGCCGAATGGCGTCGGGTATTCACGTTACAAAAACGTGCCGTACGAGCAATTGCCGGCGTTCCTGACGACGTGTCTGCTCGTCAGTACTTTACAGAGTACAGTGTACTCACGCTTCCTTGTGTACTTATCCAACAAATAGCAATATTTACTTATAACAACCTTGATAAGTTTACTACGAAACAAGCAAACGCTAATCACCATCTCCGTAGCAACAAAGACGCAGGCTGCCTCGCATCCGTACCTCACAAACTAAAAAAAAGCGGGCGATCTGCCTACATACTCGGTCCACGGATATATAACCATCTACCGAAAAGCATTAGAGATGCACCTTCCTCTCACAATTTTAAAATAAGGTTAAAAAAATGGTTACTAACGTCTCAGTTTTATGACTTAGATGAATATTTTTTCCGTAGGAACCAATATGAATAATAACATTTTATAAATTCAAGGTGAAAATCAGATACGATAATAAAATTATGATTATAATGTTTTGCCTTATGGTTAACTAGTAGAGAATGCCTCATGACATGGTCCACCATTTTATACCTATGTGTCTTAATGTGCAATAAAGTTTGAATAAATACATAAACATTAATTATATATAATTATTAAAATGATTAATATAACTGACTGATAAACTATAATTATTTAAATTATACCTACATATTAAACAAATGTAATAAGAATATGACCTGTAACGAATGTTATCAATAAATTTTTCATTTTCATTTTCATTTTCGTTTGTGTGTGTTTGTGCTTGTTTGTGTTTGTTTGTGTTTGTTTGTGTCTGTTTGTGTGTGTTTGTGTTTGTTTGTGTTTGTTTGTGTTTGTTTGTGTCTGTTTGTGTCTGTTTGTGTTTGTTTGTGTTTGTTTGTTTGTGTTTGTTTGTGTTTGTTTGTGTTTGTTTGTGTCTGTTTGTGTTTGTTTGTGTCTGTTTGTGTTTGTTTGTGTTTGTTTGTGTTTGTTTGTGTTTGTTTGTGTTTGTTTGTGTCTGTTTGTGTGTTTTTGTGTTTGTTTGTGCTTGTTTGTGTTTGTTTGTGTTTGTTTGTGTCTGTTTGTGTGTGTTTGTGTCTGTTTGTGTCTGTTTGTGTTTGTTTGTGTGTGTTTGTGCTTGTTTGTGTTTGTTTGTGTCTGTTTGTGTTTGTTTGTGTTTGTTTGTGTTTGTTTGTGTTTGTTTGTGTCTGTTTGTGTCTGTTTGTGTTTGTTTGTGATTGTTTGTGTTTGTTTGTGTCTGTTTGTGTTTGTTTGTGTCTGTTTGTGTTTGTTTGTGTTTGTTTGTGTCTGTTTGTGTCTGTTTGTGTTTGTTTGTGTTTGTTTGTGTTTGTTTGTGTCTCTTTGTGTCTGTTTGTGTCTGTTTGTGTTTGTTTGTGTTTGTTTGTGTGTGTTTGTGTTTGTTTGTGCTTGTTTGTGTTTGTTTGTGTTTGTTTGTGTCTGTTTGTGTGTGTTTGTGTCTGTTTGTGTCTGTTTGTGTTTGTTTGTGTTTGTTTGTGTGTGTTTGTGTTTGTTTGTGCTTGTTTGTGTTTGTTTGTGTTTGTTTGTGTCTGTTTGTGTCTGTTTGTGTGTTTGTGCTTGTTTGTGTTTGTTTGTGTTTGTTTGTGTCTGTTTGTGTCTGTTTGTGTTTGTTTGTGTTTGTTTGTGTGTGTTTGTGTTTGTGTCTGTTTGTGTCTGTTTGTGTCTGTTTGTGTGTGTTTGTGCTTGTTTGTGTTTGTTTGTGTTTGTTTGTGTCTGTTTGTGTGTGTTTGTGTTTGTGTTTGTTTGTGTGTGTTTGTGTTTGTTTGTGCTTGTTTGTGTTTGTTTGTGTTTGTTTGTGTCTGTTTGTGTGTGTTTGTGCTTGTTTGTGTTTGTTTGTGTTTGTTTGTGTCTGTTTGTGTCTGTTTGTGTTTGTTTGTGTTTGTTTGTGTGTGTTTGTGTTTGTTTGTGTTTGTTTGTGTCTGTTTGTGTGTGTTTGTGTCTCTTTGTGTCTGTTTGTGTTTGTTTGTGTTTGTTTGTGTCTGTTTGTGTCTGTTTGTGTTTGTTTGTGTTTGTTTGTGTGTGTTTGTGTTTGTTTGTGCTTGTTTGTGTTTGTTTGTGTTTGTTTGTGTCTGTTTGTGTTTGTTTGTGTGTGTTTGTGTCTGTTTGTGTCTGTTTGTGTTTGTTTGTGTTTGTTTGTGTGTGTTTGTGTTTGTTTGTGCTTGTTTGTGTCTGTTTGTGTTTGTTTGTGTTTGTTTGTGTGTGTTTGTGTTTGTTTGTGCTTGTTTGTGTTTGTTTGTGTTTGTTTGTGTCTGTTTGTGTGTGTTTGTGTCTGTTTGTGTCTGTTTGTGTTTGTTTGTGTTTGTTTGTGTCTGTTTGTGTTTGTTTGTGTTTGTTTGTGTCTGTTTGTGTTTGTTTGTGTCTGTTTGTGTCTGTTTGTGTTTGTTTGTGTTTGTTTGTGTTTGTTTGTGTTTGTTTGTGTTTGTTTGTGTCTGTTTGTGTCTGTTTGTGTTTGTTTGTGTGTGTTTGTGTCTGTTTGTATCTGTTTGTGTTTGTTTGTGTTTGTTTGTGTGTGTTTGTGTTTGTTTGTGCTTGTTTGTGTTTGTTTGTGTCTCTTTGTGTCTGTTTGTGTTTGTTTGTGTTTGTTTGTGTCTGTTTGTGTCTGTTTGTGTCTGTTTGTGTTTGTTTGTGTGTGTTTGTGTTTGTTTGTGCTTGTTTGTGTTTGTTTGTGTTTGTTTGTGTTTGTTTGTGTCTGTTTGTGTGTGTTTGTGTCTGTTTGTGTCTGTTTGTGTTTGTTTGTGTTTGTTTGTGTGTGTTTGTGTTTGTTTGTGCTTGTTTGTGTTTGTTTGTGTTTGTTTGTGTCTGTCGCGGGTTGCGGGCGGTAGACCCAACATCACGTTCGCTCACGCTAACGAGTTAAAATTAAAACAATGTCGCGAAACGACGTTGAACAACTCAAATCACTATTAATAAGTGCCCTAAAACCATTTGAACAAAAACTTAGTGTATTGTTCAATAAAATAGACAGTTTAAGCAGTGAATTATGCGATTTAAAAACCGTTATCTTGGCGAAAAATATCGTGGATTCCAGTAAAGTGGTCAATAATTGTGAACAGAGAGCTGCGCATGCGCCACCGACTCAGATATCGACAAGTAACTCGTCGACACCGACTAGCCGTCCTGCTCCCGCGCAGGCACCTAGCCGCATACAGCGACCCGCGGCTACACGAACGAAAGAGAAGATAGCTACGCAGGCTAATCAACAAAAGCGTACTAAACGAACGGACCAGCCAGCGAAACATGAACCGCAACAAAGTATGGCCGCCGCCAAAATAACAACGAATATGTTAAAAACTGACAACTGTTCTTCGAGTACCTTGAACCCGACAGATATTTCAATAAATAATGCATTGTCGAATGACACTAGCAGGACAGCAGGTCATGATTATCGAATTACTGACCACGAACCCCAAACATGCGACGATGGCTTCCAACCCGTTCAAAGCCGCTATCAGCGGCGAAAAAATCTTAAAATTTCAGCAGTTATAAAGGGGACTGCCACTGACATTTCTCTAAAGGGGGTGGAGATGCATAAATATTTACACGGATGTTATTTTAAGACGGACACAACACCGGATAGTGTCATTAACCACTTGAAAAGCATTCATAACGGCGTTCAGTACACAGCTGAAAAAATCCAATCTAAACGGGATACTTACAACTCATTCAAGATTGGCATCCCAGCTGCCGTATACGAAAAGTTTCTCTCAACATCTGTATGGCCTGTAAACACCAGTATATCTGAATGGAGGCCCTTTCTCCGTCCCAGGGAGGCAGAGCCTCCCTCTGACAACTGTGCCCCAGGCCAAAATAAGTAAAATAAGGGATCTTCAGATGCAACAAGAGAAAAAGGATGCTTTGTGCGCAGCGGAGCCGGCTCGTGGGAGCGCGCCGCCGGACACACGGCCTCCGCGGACGTCGACCGACCTCCTCACGGTGTGCCATCAAAACATTCGGTGCCTTAATAATAAGACTAAATCACTCGAAGTGCTGTTGTGTAACGATTTAAAATGTGACGTGCTTGTACTAACAGAACACTGGCTGCGGGATGACGAGATTATCTCTGTAACATTACATAACTATGACCTGATATCATATTATTGTAGGCCATCAATTTTACACGGAGGGAGCTGCATCTTTGTGCGATCTGGTATTAGGGTTCTTAATAGGCCAGACATTACTAGTATGTCCGTTCAACAGGTTTTCGATGTGTGTGCGACCCACCTTTTGGACTACGATATTTTAATTGTCGGAATCTACCATTCTAACTGTACAAGCGATCAGGATTTTCTGATCTTATTAAAAGCGCTTCTATCGAAAATAAACTCAGAGAATCTTATTGCTATCATAGTAGGTGACATTAATATAGACTTTCTTTCAAACACACCTTGCAAAAAACAAGTGTTAGATATTCTATCATGTCATAATTTTAATCAACATATAAACTTCCCTACACGTACCTGCAATAATAGCTCGACCTTACTAGACCACGCATATTCGAATATTTGTACCGACCGTGTGTGCGGCGTCCCCGTTATCACCCGACTCAGCGATCATACGGCACAAAAGATAACAATCGTAAACAAGTCGCCCGTAGAATGCGCATCAATACCTAAACGCATTTATAATACACATAACAAATATAGTTTCTATACTGCGTTAGAATCTATTGACTGGCCTGAGGTTGTTGTAAATAGTCGCAACGACTGCGTATCCCTAGCTGTATCGCTCTTAAATATATTAATTAATAAATTTGATACGTGTTTTCCGATTAAATTACCCAATGCAAATGTAACTAAATATCCCTGGATCGACGAAGAAGTATGGAACACAAAACTACTCCTTCACGACATCTCAGTACTAAAAGAGAAATTCCCCTCTTATAACCATATTTCAGACATGTATAATAGCATCAATTCTAAATATATATCAATGTTGAAACGCAAGCGTACTGATTATTACAGCGCCCTAATAAATAACGCCCCGAACAAGTGCAAGAAAATGTGGGGAGTTATCAATAAAGAATTGGGACGCAAATGTCACGAACGCGCGGACTACACAGATGTCATTAAGGACAGTCGTGGCTTAGCTTTCATCTCTAAAAAACATGCAGTTGACGCAATTAACGCTGAATTTATAAGTGCAGCCACTGCATGCGGTGCGCCGGCGCCGAACGTCCAGCGCTCATTGTCCGCTATAGCTACTAATATCCCTGAGTGCGACTGTTCTTTGAGATTTAGATTATTTACATCCCATGAAGTAGAATCAATACTAAAAATCCACATCGCACCGAAAAACAGCACTGACATCTACGACATCTCAGCCAGTATCCTTCGATACGTGGGCCCTGCGCTGTCTTTTGTATTATCTGAGTTATATAACTACTGTATACGACAAGGAACTGTGCCCGACAGCCTAAAAAAAGTTAAAATTGCCCCGTTGTACAAAGGCAAAGGCGCCAAGACGGCCCTAAAGTCTTATCGCCCTATATCACTAGTACCAGCAATCAGTAAAATCCTAGAAGTTGGAATCAACACCAGATTACTATCCTTCTGGTTCCCACAGCAAACAATATCCGACAAACAATACGCATATCGGCAGAACCGCTCGACTACAGATCTAGTACGCGAAGTGGTATGGCGGACATTGAGCTCGCGAGAGGCCGGACTGCAGGTCGCGGTAGTGTGTTGCGACCTCTCACGTGCTTTTGACACCGCAAACCATGGACTCATCGCACAAAAACTTAGCCACTACGGTATTCGGGGTCCGGCACTGGCACTGCTATTGTCATTCATGTCCGATAGATGTCAAGTGGTCGTTGGTGATAGCGGTCGTGTCAAGTCTGTTGAAATGACGAACCAGCTAGGGGTACCGCAGGGATCCTGCCTTTCTAACACCCTCTTCAGCATCCTACTTAATGATCTCCCACAAGTCATAAAAGAGTGCAGCATTTTCATGTACGCGGACGACGTGACGGCTGTTGTCACCGGCACGTCCCTAGCGCAGTTGGAAACGAACGTCAATAACACCCTTAAACAGTTGTGTTATTGGTTTGAAACAAATGGCTTGGCCCTCAATAAAGATAAAACTTTCGTCATGAGATTTAATTTAAACGGTCATGCATCTCAGTCCATGACGGCGTATGCCGGGGATGACACTGTCCGTCAAGTAGGAGACATGAAACTGCTGGGCTTCTTTATCGACAGTAGTCTAAAGTGGGATGTGCACATCGACCACCTGTGTGCGAGGCTCGGCAGCGCATGCTACGCATTAAAGCGTCTCGCTAGTACCGCGACCAGGGACGTCGTCAGGAGCTGCTATTTTGCGACCGTGCACGCGCTCATATCGTACGGAACGGAGCTCTGGGCCGGAGCCGCCGAATGGCGTCGGGTATTCACGTTACAAAAACGTGCCGTACGAGCAATTGCCGGCGTTCCTGACGACGTGTCTGCTCGTCAGTACTTTACAGAGTACAGTGTACTCACGCTTCCTTGTGTACTTATCCAACAAATAGCAATATTTACTTATAACAACCTTGATAAGTTTACTACGAAACAAGCAAACGCTAATCACCATCTCCGTAGCAACAAAGACGCAGGCTGCCTCGCATCCGTACCTCACAAACTAAAAAAAAGCGGGCGATCTGCCTACATACTCGGTCCACGGATATATAACCATCTACCGAAAAGCATTAGAGATGCACCTTCCTCTCACAATTTTAAAATAAGGTTAAAAAAATGGTTACTAACGTCTCAGTTTTATGACTTAGATGAATATTTTTTCCGTAGGAACCAATATGAATAATAACATTTTATAAATTCAAGGTGAAAATCAGATACGATAATAAAATTATGATTATAATGTTTTGCCTTATGGTTAACTAGTAGAGAATGCCTCATGACATGGTCCACCATTTTATACCTATGTGTCTTAATGTGCAATAAAGTTTGAATAAATACATAAACATTAATTATATATAATTATTAAAATGATTAATATAACTGACTGATAAACTATAATTATTTAAATTATACCTACATATTAAACAAATGTAATAAGAATATGACCTGTAACGAATGTTATCAATAAATTTTTCATTTTCATTTTCATTTTCATTTGTGTGTGTTTGTGCTTGTTTGTGTTTGTTTGTGTTTGTTTGTGTCTGTTTGTGTGTGTTTGTGTTTGTTTGTGTTTGTTTGTGTTTGTTTGTGTCTGTTTGTGTCTGTTTGTGTTTGTTTGTGTTTGTTTGTGTTTGTTTGTGTTTGTTTGTGTTTGTTTGTGTTTGTTTGTGTTTGTTTGTGTCTGTTTGTGTTTGTTTGTGTCTGTTTGTGTTTGTTTGTGTCTGTTTGTGTTTGTTTGTTTGTGTTTGTTTGTGTTTGTTTGTGTTTGTTTGTGTCTGTTTGTGTGTTTTTGTGTTTGTTTGTGCTTGTTTGTGTTTGTTTGTGTTTGTTTGTGTTTGTTTGTGTCTGTTTGTGTGTGTTTGTGTTTGTTTGTGCTTGTTTGTGTTTGTTTGTGTCTGTTTGTGTCTGTTTGTGTGTTTGTGCTTGTTTGTGTTTGTTTGTGTTTGTTTGTGTCTGTTTGTGTCTGTTTGTGTTTGTTTGTGTTTGTTTGTGTGTGTTTGTGTTTGTTTGTGTTTGTTTGTGTCTGTTTGTGTGTGTTTGTGTCTGTTTGTGTCTGTTTGTGTTTGTTTGTGTTTGTTTGTGTTTGTTTGTGCTTGTTTGTGTTTGTTTGTGTTTGTTTGTGTCTGTTTGTGTGTGTTTGTGCTTGTTTGTGTCTGTTTGTGTGTGTTTGTGTCTGTTTGTGCTTGTTTGTGTCTGTTTGTGTTTGTTTGTGTTTGTTTGTGTCTGTTTGTGTGTGTTTGTGCTTGTTTGTGTCTGTTTGTGTTTGTTTGTGTCTGTTTGTGTCTGTTTGTGTTTGTTTGTGTTTGTTTGTGTGTGTTTGTGTTTGTTTGTGCTTGTTTGTGTTTGTTTGTGTTTGTTTGTGTCTGTTTGTGTGTGTTTGTGTCTGTTTGTGTCTGTTTGTGTTTGTTTGTGTCTGTTTGTGTTTGTTTGTGTCTGTTTGTGTCTGTTTGTGTTTGTTTGTGTTTGTTTGTGTTTGTTTGTGTCTGTTTGTGTCTGTTTGTGTTTGTTTGTGTTTGTTTGTGTTTGTTTGTGTCTGTTTGTGTTTGTTTGTGTGTGTTTGTGTTTGTTTGTGCTTGTTTGTGTTTGTTTGTGTCTGTTTGTGTCTGTTTGTGTTTGTTTGTGATTGTTTGTGTTTGTTTGTGTCTGTTTGTGTTTGTTTGTGTCTGTTTGTGTCTGTTTGTGTTTGTTTGTGTTTGTTTGTGTCTGTTTGTGTTTGTTTGTGTTTGTTTGTGTTTGTTTGTGTCTCTTTGTGTCTGTTTGTGTCTGTTTGTGTTTGTTTGTGTTTGTTTGTGTGTGTTTGTGTTTGTTTGTGCTTGTTTGTGTTTGTTTGTGTTTGTTTGTGTCTGTTTGTGTGTGTTTGTGTCTGTTTGTGTTTGTTTGTGTTTGTTTGTGTCTGTTTGTGCTTGTTTGTGTCTGTTTGTGTTTGTTTGTGTTTGTTTGTGTCTGTTTGTGTGTGTTTGTGCTTGTTTGTGTCTGTTTGTGTTTGTTTGTGTCTGTTTGTGTCTGTTTGTGTTTGTTTGTGTTTGTTTGTGTGTGTTTGTGTTTGTTTGTGCTTGTTTGTGTTTGTTTGTGTTTGTTTGTGTCTGTTTGTGTGTGTTTGTGTCTGTTTGTGTCTGTTTGTGTTTGTTTGTGTCTGTTTGTGTTTGTTTGTGTCTGTTTGTGTCTGTTTGTGTTTGTTTGTGTTTGTTTGTGTTTGTTTGTGTCTGTTTGTGTCTGTTTGTGTTTGTTTGTGTTTGTTTGTGTTTGTTTGTGTCTGTTTGTGTTTGTTTGTGTGTGTTTGTGTTTGTTTGTGCTTGTTTGTGTTTGTTTGTGTCTGTTTGTGTCTGTTTGTGTTTGTTTGTGATTGTTTGTGTTTGTTTGTGTCTGTTTGTGTTTGTTTGTGTCTGTTTGTGTCTGTTTGTGTTTGTTTGTGTTTGTTTGTGTCTGTTTGTGTTTGTTTGTGTTTGTTTGTGTTTGTTTGTGTCTGTTTGTGTTTGTTTGTGTGTGTTTGTGTCTGTTTGTGTCTGTTTGTGTTTGTTTGTGTTTGTTTGTGTGTGTTTGTGTTTGTTTGTGCTTGTTTGTGTTTGTTTGTGTCTCTTTGTGTCTGTTTGTGTTTGTTTGTGTTTGTTTGTGTCTGTTTGTGTCTGTTTGTGTTTGTTTGTGTTTGTTTGTGTGTGTTTGTGTTTGTTTGTGCTTGTTTGTGTTTGTTTGTGTTTGTTTGTGTTTGTTTGTGTCTGTTTGTGTGTGTTTGTGTCTGTTTGTGTCTGTTTGTGTTTGTTTGTGTTTGTTTGTGTGTGTTTGTGTTTGTTTGTGCTTGTTTGTGTTTGTTTGTGTTTGTTTGTGTCTGTCGCGGGTTGCGGGCGGTAGACCCAACATCACGTTCGCTCACGCTAACGAGTTAAAATTAAAACAATGTCGCGAAACGACGTTGAACAACTCAAATCACTATTAATAAGTGCCCTAAAACCATTTGAACAAAAACTTAGTGTATTGTTCAATAAAATAGACAGTTTAAGCAGTGAATTATGCGATTTAAAAACCGTTATCTTGGCGAAAAATATCGTGGATTCCAGTAAAGTGGTCAATAATTGTGAACAGAGAGCTGCGCATGCGCCACCGACTCAGATATCGACAAGTAACTCGTCGACACCGACTAGCCGTCCTGCTCCCGCGCAGGCACCTAGCCGCATACAGCGACCCGCGGCTACACGAACGAAAGAGAAGATAGCTACGCAGGCTAATCAACAAAAGCGTACTAAACGAACGGACCAGCCAGCGAAACATGAACCGCAACAAAGTATGGCCGCCGCCAAAATAACAACGAATATGTTAAAAACTGACAACTGTTCTTCGAGTACCTTGAACCCGACAGATATTTCAATAAATAATGCATTGTCGAATGACACTAGCAGGACAGCAGGTCATGATTATCGAATTACTGACCACGAACCCCAAACATGCGACGATGGCTTCCAACCCGTTCAAAGCCGCTATCAGCGGCGAAAAAATCTTAAAATTTCAGCAGTTATAAAGGGGACTGCCACTGACATTTCTCTAAAGGGGGTGGAGATGCATAAATATTTACACGGATGTTATTTTAAGACGGACACAACACCGGATAGTGTCATTAACCACTTGAAAAGCATTCATAACGGCGTTCAGTACACAGCTGAAAAAATCCAATCTAAACGGGATACTTACAACTCATTCAAGATTGGCATCCCAGCTGCCGTATACGAAAAGTTTCTCTCAACATCTGTATGGCCTGTAAACACCAGTATATCTGAATGGAGGCCCTTTCTCCGTCCCAGGGAGGCAGAGCCTCCCTCTGACAACTGTGCCCCAGGCCAAAATAAGTAAAATAAGGGATCTTCAGATGCAACAAGAGAAAAAGGATGCTTTGTGCGCAGCGGAGCCGGCTCGTGGGAGCGCGCCGCCGGACACACGGCCTCCGCGGACGTCGACCGACCTCCTCACGGTGTGCCATCAAAACATTCGGTGCCTTAATAATAAGACTAAATCACTCGAAGTGCTGTTGTGTAACGATTTAAAATGTGACGTGCTTGTACTAACAGAACACTGGCTGCGGGATGACGAGATTATCTCTGTAACATTACATAACTATGACCTGATATCATATTATTGTAGGCCATCAATTTTACACGGAGGGAGCTGCATCTTTGTGCGATCTGGTATTAGGGTTCTTAATAGGCCAGACATTACTAGTATGTCCGTTCAACAGGTTTTCGATGTGTGTGCGACCCACCTTTTGGACTACGATATTTTAATTGTCGGAATCTACCATTCTAACTGTACAAGCGATCAGGATTTTCTGATCTTATTAAAAGCGCTTCTATCGAAAATAAACTCAGAGAATCTTATTGCTATCATAGTAGGTGACATTAATATAGACTTTCTTTCAAACACACCTTGCAAAAAACAAGTGTTAGATATTCTATCATGTCATAATTTTAATCAACATATAAACTTCCCTACACGTACCTGCAATAATAGCTCGACCTTACTAGACCACGCATATTCGAATATTTGTACCGACCGTGTGTGCGGCGTCCCCGTTATCACCCGACTCAGCGATCATACGGCACAAAAGATAACAATCGTAAACAAGTCGCCCGTAGAATGCGCATCAATACCTAAACGCATTTATAATACACATAACAAATATAGTTTCTATACTGCGTTAGAATCTATTGACTGGCCTGAGGTTGTTGTAAATAGTCGCAACGACTGCGTATCCCTAGCTGTATCGCTCTTAAATATATTAATTAATAAATTTGATACGTGTTTTCCGATTAAATTACCCAATGCAAATGTAACTAAATATCCCTGGATCGACGAAGAAGTATGGAACACAAAACTACTCCTTCACGACATCTCAGTACTAAAAGAGAAATTCCCCTCTTATAACCATATTTCAGACATGTATAATAGCATCAATTCTAAATATATATCAATGTTGAAACGCAAGCGTACTGATTATTACAGCGCCCTAATAAATAACGCCCCGAACAAGTGCAAGAAAATGTGGGGAGTTATCAATAAAGAATTGGGACGCAAATGTCACGAACGCGCGGACTACACAGATGTCATTAAGGACAGTCGTGGCTTAGCTTTCATCTCTAAAAAACATGCAGTTGACGCAATTAACGCTGAATTTATAAGTGCAGCCACTGCATGCGGTGCGCCGGCGCCGAACGTCCAGCGCTCATTGTCCGCTATAGCTACTAATATCCCTGAGTGCGACTGTTCTTTGAGATTTAGATTATTTACATCCCATGAAGTAGAATCAACACTAAAAATCCACATCGCACCGAAAAACAGCACTGACATCTACGACATCTCAGCCAGTATCCTTCGATACGTGGGCCCTGCGCTGTCTTTTGTATTATCTGAGTTATATAACTACTGTATACGACAAGGAACTGTGCCCGACAGCCTAAAAAAAGTTAAAATTGCCCCGTTGTACAAAGGCAAAGGCGCCAAGACGGCCCTAAAGTCTTATCGCCCTATATCACTAGTACCAGCAATCAGTAAAATCCTAGAAGTTGGAATCAACACCAGATTACTATCCTTCTGGTTCCCACAGCAAACAATATCCGACAAACAATACGCATATCGGCAGAACCGCTCGACTACAGATCTAGTACGCGAAGTGGTATGGCGGACATTGAGCTCGCGAGAGGCCGGACTGCAGGTCGCGGTAGTGTGTTGCGACCTCTCACGTGCTTTTGACACCGCAAACCATGGACTCAACGCACAAAAACTTAGCCACTACGGTATTCGGGGTCCGGCACTGGCACTGCTATTGTCATTCATGTCCGATAGATGTCAAGTGGTCGTTGGTGATAGCGGTCGTGTCAAGTCTGTTGAAATGACGAACCAGCTAGGGGTACCGCAGGGATCCTGCCTTTCTAACACCCTCTTCAGCATCCTACTTAATGATCTCCCACAAGTCATAAAAGAGTGCAGCATTTTCATGTACGCGGACGACGTGACGGCTGTTGTCACCGGCACGTCCCTAGCGCAGTTGGAAACGAACGTCAATAACACCCTTAAACAGTTGTGTTATTGGTTTGAAACAAATGGCTTGGCCCTCAATAAAGATAAAACTTTCGTCATGAGATTTAATTTAAACGGTCATGCATCTCAGTCCATGACGGCGTATGCCGGGGATGACACTGTCCGTCAAGTAGGAGACATGAAACTGCTGGGCTTCTTTATCGACAGTAGTCTAAAGTGGGATGTGCACATCGACCACCTGTGTGCGAGGCTCGGCAGCGCATGCTACGCATTAAAGCGTCTCGCTAGTACCGCGACCAGGGACGTCGTCAGGAGCTGCTATTTTGCGACCGTGCACGCGCTCATATCGTACGGAACGGAGCTCTGGGCCGGAGCCGCCGAATGGCGTCGGGTATTCACGTTACAAAAACGTGCCGTACGAGCAATTGCCGGCGTTCCTGACGACGTGTCTGCTCGTCAGTACTTTACAGAGTACAGTGTACTCACGCTTCCTTGTGTACTTATCCAACAAATAGCAATATTTACTTATAACAACCTTGATAAGTTTACTACGAAACAAGCAAACGCTAATCACCATCTCCGTAGCAACAAAGACGCAGGCTGCCTCGCATCCGTACCTCACAAACTAAAAAAAAGCGGGCGATCTGCCTACATACTCGGTCCACGGATATATAACCATCTACCGAAAAGCATTAGAGATGCACCTTCCTCTCACAATTTTAAAATAAGGTTAAAAAAATGGTTACTAACGTCTCAGTTTTATGACTTAGATGAATATTTTTTCCGTAGGAACCAATATGAATAATAACATTTTATAAATTCAAGGTGAAAATCAGATACGATAATAAAATTATGATTATAATGTTTTGCCTTATGGTTAACTAGTAGAGAATGCCTCATGACATGGTCCACCATTTTATACCTATGTGTCTTAATGTGCAATAAAGTTTGAATAAATACATAAACATTAATTATATATAATTATTAAAATGATTAATATAACTGACTGATAAACTATAATTATTTAAATTATACCTACATATTAAACAAATGTAATAAGAATATGACCTGTAACGAATGTTATCAATAAATTTTTCATTTTCATTTTCATTTTCATTTGTGTGTGTTTGTGCTTGTTTGTGTTTGTTTGTGTTTGTTTGTGTCTGTTTGTGTGTGTTTGTGTTTGTTTGTGTTTGTTTGTGTTTGTTTGTGTCTGTTTGTGTCTGTTTGTGTTTGTTTGTGTTTGTTTGTGTTTGTTTGTGTTTGTTTGTGTTTGTTTGTGTTTGTTTGTGTCTGTTTGTGTTTGTTTGTGTCTGTTTGTGTTTGTTTGTGTTTGTTTGTGTTTGTTTGTGTTTGTTTGTGTTTGTTTGTGTTTGTTTGTGTCTGTTTGTGTGTTTTTGTGTTTGTTTGTGCTTGTTTGTGTTTGTTTGTGTTTGTTTGTGTCTGTTTGTGTGTGTTTGTGTCTGTTTGTGTCTGTTTGTGTTTGTTTGTGTGTGTTTGTGCTTGTTTGTGTTTGTTTGTGTCTGTTTGTGTTTGTTTGTGTTTGTTTGTGTTTGTTTGTGTCTGTTTGTGTCTGTTTGTGTTTGTTTGTGATTGTTTGTGTTTGTTTGTGTCTGTTTGTGTTTGTTTGTGATTGTTTGTGTTTGTTTGTGTCTGTTTGTGTTTGTTTGTGTCTGTTTGTGTTTGTTTGTGTTTGTTTGTGTTTGTTTGTGTCTCTTTGTGTCTGTTTGTGTCTGTTTGTGTTTGTTTGTGTTTGTTTGTGTGTGTTTGTGTTTGTTTGTGCTTGTTTGTGTTTGTTTGTGTTTGTTTGTGTCTGTTTGTGTGTGTTTGTGTCTGTTTGTGTCTGTTTGTGTTTGTTTAAACAGTTGTGTTATTGGTTTGAAACAAATGGCTTGGCCCTCAATAAAGATAAAACTTTCGTCATGAGATTTAATTTAAACGGTCATGCATCTCAGTCCATGACGGCGTATGCCGGGGATGACACTGTCCGTCAAGTAGGAGACATGAAACTGCTGGGCTTCTTTATCGACAGTAGTCTAAAGTGGGATGTGCACATCGACCACCTGTGTGCGAGGCTCGGCAGCGCATGCTACGCATTAAAGCGTCTCGCTAGTACCGCGACCAGGGACGTCGTCAGGAGCTGCTATTTTGCGACCGTGCACGCGCTCATATCGTACGGAACGGAGCTCTGGGCCGGAGCCGCCGAATGGCGTCGGGTATTCACGTTACAAAAACGTGCCGTACGAGCAATTGCCGGCGTTCCTGACGACGTGTCTGCTCGTCAGTACTTTACAGAGTACAGTGTACTCACGCTTCCTTGTGTACTTATCCAACAAATAGCAATATTTACTTATAACAACCTTGATAAGTTTACTACGAAACAAGCAAACGCTAATCACCATCTCCGTAGCAACAAAGACGCAGGCTGCCTCGCATCCGTACCTCACAAACTAAAAAAAAGCGGGCGATCTGCCTACATACTCGGTCCACGGATATATAACCATCTACCGAAAAGCATTAGAGATGCACCTTCCTCTCACAATTTTAAAATAAGGTTAAAAAAATGGTTACTAACGTCTCAGTTTTATGACTTAGATGAATATTTTTTCCGTAGGAACCAATATGAATAATAACATTTTATAAATTCAAGGTGAAAATCAGATACGATAATAAAATTATGATTATAATGTTTTGCCTTATGGTTAACTAGTAGAGAATGCCTCATGACATGGTCCACCATTTTATACCTATGTGTCTTAATGTGCAATAAAGTTTGAATAAATACATAAACATTAATTATATATAATTATTAAAATGATTAATATAACTGACTGATAAACTATAATTATTTAAATTATACCTACATATTAAACAAATGTAATAAGAATATGACCTGTAACGAATGTTATCAATAAATTTTTCATTTTCATTTTCATTTTCATTTGTGTGTGTTTGTGCTTGTTTGTGTTTGTTTGTGTTTGTTTGTGTCTGTTTGTGTGTGTTTGTGTTTGTTTGTGTTTGTTTGTGTTTGTTTGTGTCTGTTTGTGTCTGTTTGTGTTTGTTTGTGTTTGTTTGTGTTTGTTTGTGTTTGTTTGTGTTTGTTTGTGTTTGTTTGTGTTTGTTTGTGTCTGTTTGTGTTTGTTTGTGTCTGTTTGTGTTTGTTTGTGTCTGTTTGTGTTTGTTTGTTTGTGTTTGTTTGTGTTTGTTTGTGTTTGTTTGTGTTTGTTTGTGTCTGTTTGTGTGTGTTTGTGTCTGTTTGTGTGTTTTTGTGTTTGTTTGTGCTTGTTTGTGTTTGTTTGTGTTTGTTTGTGTTTGTTTGTGTCTGTTTGTGTGTGTTTGTGTCTGTTTGTGTCTGTTTGTGTTTGTTTGTGTGTGTTTGTGCTTGTTTGTGTTTGTTTGTGTCTGTTTGTGTTTGTTTGTGTTTGTTTGTGTTTGTTTGTGTTTGTTTGTGTCTGTTTGTGTCTGTTTGTGTTTGTTTGTGATTGTTTGTGTTTGTTTGTGTCTGTTTGTGTTTGTTTGTGATTGTTTGTGTTTGTTTGTGTCTGTTTGTGTTTGTTTGTGTCTGTTTGTGTTTGTTTGTGTTTGTTTGTGTCTCTTTGTGTCTGTTTGTGTCTGTTTGTGTTTGTTTGTGTTTGTTTGTGTGTGTTTGTGTTTGTTTGTGCTTGTTTGTGTTTGTTTGTGTTTGTTTGTGTCTGTTTGTGTGTGTTTGTGTCTGTTTGTGTCTGTTTGTGTTTGTTTGTGTTTCTTTGTGTGTGTTTGTGTTTGTTTGTGCTTGTTTGTGTTTGTTTGTGTTTGTTTGTGTCTGTTTGTGTCTGTTTGTGTGTTTGTGCTTGTTTGTGTTTGTTTGTGTTTGTTTGTGTCTGTTTGTGTCTGTTTGTGTTTGTTTGTGTTTGTTTGTGTGTGTTTGTGTTTGTTTGTGTTTGTTTGTGTCTGTTTGTGTGTGTTTGTGTCTGTTTGTGTCTGTTTGTGTTTGTTTGTGTTTGTTTGTGTGTGTTTGTGTTTGTTTGTGCTTGTTTGTGTTTGTTTGTGTTTGTTTGTGTCTGTTTGTGTGTGTTTGTGCTTGTTTGTGTCTGTTTGTGTGTGTTTGTGTCTGTTTGTGTTTGTTTGTGTGTGTTTGTGTTTGTTTGTGTGTGTTTGTGTTTGTTTGTGCTTGTTTGTGTTTGTTTGTGTTTGTTTGTGTTTGTTTGTGTTTGTTTGTGTTTGTTTGTGCTTGTTTGTGTTTGTTTGTGTTTGTTTGTGTCTGTTTGTGTGTTTGTGCTTGTTTGTGTTTGTTTGTGTTTGTTTGTGTCTGTTTGTGTCTGTTTGTGTTTGTTTGTGTTTGTTTGTGTGTGTTTGTGTTTGTTTGTGTTTGTTTGTGTCTGTTTGTGTGTGTTTGTGTCTGTTTGTGTCTGTTTGTGTTTGTTTGTGTTTGTTTGTGTGTGTTTGTGTTTGTTTGTGCTTGTTTGTGTTTGTTTGTGTTTGTTTGTGTCTGTTTGTGTTTGTTTGTGTTTGTTTGTGTCTGTTTGTGTGTGTTTGTGTCTGTTTGTGTCTGTTTGTGTTTGTTTGTGTTTGTTTGTGTGTGTTTGTGTTTGTTTGTGCTTGTTTGTGTTTGTTTGTGTTTGTTTGTGTCTGTTTGTGTGTGTTTGTGCTTGTTTGTGTCTGTTTGTGTGTGTTTGTGTATGTTTGTGTCTGTTTGTGTTTGTTTGTGTTTGTTTGTGTGTGTTTGTGTTTGTTTGTGCTTGTTTGTGTTTGTTTGTGTTTGTTTGTGTCTGTTTGTGTGTGTTTGTGCTTGTTTGTGTCTGTTTGTGTTTGTTTGTGTCTGTTTGTGTCTGTTTGTGTTTGTTTGTGTTTGTTTGTGTGTGTTTGTGTTTGTTTGTGCTTGTTTGTGTTTGTTTGTGTTTGTTTGTGTCTGTTTGTGTGTGTTTGTGTCTGTTTGTGTCTGTTTGTGTTTGTTTGTGTCTGTTTGTGTTTGTTTGTGTCTGTTTGTGTCTGTTTGTGTTTGTTTGTGTTTGTTTGTGTTTGTTTGTGTCTGTTTGTGTCTGTTTGTGTTTGTTTGTGTTTGTTTGTGTTTGTTTGTGTCTGTTTGTGTTTGTTTGTGTGTGTTTGTGTTTGTTTGTGCTTGTTTGTGTTTGTTTGTGTCTGTTTGTGTCTGTTTGTGTTTGTTTGTGATTGTTTGTGTTTGTTTGTGTCTGTTTGTGTTTGTTTGTGTCTGTTTGTGTCTGTTTGTGTTTGTTTGTGTTTGTTTGTGTCTGTTTGTGTTTGTTTGTGTTTGTTTGTGTTTGTTTGTGTCTCTTTGTGTCTGTTTGTGTCTGTTTGTGTTTGTTTGTGTTTGTTTGTGTGTGTTTGTGTTTGTTTGTGCTTGTTTGTGTTTGTTTGTGTTTGTTTGTGTCTGTTTGTGTGTGTTTGTGTCTGTTTGTGTTTGTTTGTGTTTGTTTGTGTCTGTTTGTGTCTGTTTGTGTGTGTTTGTGTTTGTTTGTGTTTGTTTGTGTTTGTTTGTGTCTGTTTGTGTCTGTTTGTGTTTGTTTGTGTTTTTTGTGTCTGTTTGTGTTTGTTTGTGTGTGTTTGTGTCTGTTTGTGTTTGTTTGTGTTTGTTTGTGTCTGTTTGTGTCTGTTTGTGTGTGTTTGTGTTTGTTTGTGTTTGTTTGTGTTTTTTTTTTGTCTGTTTGTGTCTGTTTGTGTTTGTTTGTGTTTTTTGTGTCTGTTTGTGTTTGTTTGTGTCTGTTTGTGTTTGTTTGTGTCTGTTTGTGTCTGTTTGTGTTTGTTTGTGTTTGTTTGTGTCTGTTTGTGTTTGTTTGTGTTTGTTTGTGTCTCTTTGTGTCTGTTTGTGTTTGTTTGTGTTTGTTTGTGTCTGTTTGTGTCTGTTTGTGTTTGTTTGTGTTTGTGTGTGTTTGTGTTTGTTTGTGCTTGTTTGTGTTTGTTTGTGTTTGTTTGTGTCTGTTTGTGTGTGTTTGTGTCTGTTAGTGTCTGTTTGTGTCTGTTTGTGTTTTTTGTGTCTGTTTGTGTTTGTTTGTGTGTGTTTGTGTCTGTTTGTGTTTGTTTGTGTTTGTTTGTGTCTGTTTGTGTCTGTTTGTGTGTGTTTGTGTTTGTTTGTGTTTGTTTGTGTTTTTTTTTTGTCTGTTTGTGTCTGTTTGTGTTTGTTTGTGTTTTTTGTGTCTGTTTGTGTTTGTTTGTGTCTGTTTGTGTTTGTTTGTGTCTGTTTGTGTCTGTTTGTGTTTGTTTGTGTTTGTTTGTGTCTGTTTGTGTTTGTTTGTGTTTGTTTGTGTCTCTTTGTGTCTGTTTGTGTTTGTTTGTGTTTGTTTGTGTCTGTTTGTGTCTGTTTGTGTTTGTTTGTGTTTGTGTGTGTTTGTGTTTGTTTGTGCTTGTTTGTGTTTGTTTGTGTTTGTTTGTGTCTGTTTGTGTGTGTTTGTGTCTGTTAGTGTCTGTTTGTGTCTGTTTGTGTTTGTTTGTGTGTGTTTGTGTTTGTTTGTGCTTGTTTGTGTTTGTTTGTGTTTGTTTGTGTCTGTTTGTGTTTGTTTGTGTTTGTTTGTGTCTGTTTGTGTTTGTTTGTGTCTGTTTGTGTCTGTTTGTGTTTGTTTGTGTTTGTTTGTGTTTGTTTGTGTCTGTTTGTGTCTGTTTGTGTCTGTTTGTGTTTGTTTGTGTTTGTTTGTGTTTGTTTGTGTCTGTTTGTGTCTGTTTGTGTTTGTTTGTGTTTGTTTGTGTGTGTTTGTGTCTGTTTGTGTTTGTTTGTGTCTGTTTGTGTCTGTTTGTGCTTGTTTGTGTTTGTTTGTGTTTGTTTGTGTCTGTTTGTGTTTGTTTGTGTCTGTTTGTGTTTGTTTGTGTGTGTTTGTGTTTGTTTGTGCTTGTTTGTGTTTGTTTGTGTTTGTTTGTGTCTGTTTGTGTCTGTTTGTGTTTGTTTGTGTTTGTTTGTGTCTGTTTGTGTTTGTTTGTGTTTGTTTGTGTTTGTTTGTGTCTCTTTGTGTCTGTTTGTGTTTGTTTGTGTTTGTTTGTGTCTGTTTGTGTCTGTTTGTGTTTGTTTGTGTTTGTTTGTGTGTGTTTGTGTTTGTTTGTGCTTGTTTGTGTTTGTTTGTGTTTGTTTGTGTCTGTTTGTGTGTGTTTGTGTCTGTTTGTGTTTGTTTGTGTTTGTTTGTGTCTGTTTGTGTCTGTTTGTGTTTGTTTGTGTTTGTTTGTGTGTGTTTGTGTTTGTTTGTGCTTGTTTGTGTTTGTTTGTGTTTGTTTGTGTCTGTTTGTGTGTGTTTGTGCTTGTTTGTGTTTGTTTGTGTTTGTTTGTGTCTGTTTGTGTGTGTTTGTGTCTGTTTGTGTCTGTTTGTGTTTGTTTGTGTTTGTTTGTGTGTGTTTGTGTTTGTTTGTGCTTGTTTGTGTTTGTTTGTGTTTGTTTGTGTCTGTTTGTGTGTGTTTGTGTCTGTTTGTGTTTGTTTGTGTTTGTTTGTGTCTGTTTGTGTTTGTTTGTGTTTGTTTGTGTTTGTTTGTGTCTCTTTGTGTCTGTTTGTGTTTGTTTGTGTTTGTTTGTGTCTGTTTGTGTTTGTTTGTGTGTGTTTGTGTTTGTTTGTGCTTGTTTGTGTTTGTTTGTGTTTGTTTGTGTCTGTTTGTGTCTGTTTGTGTTTGTTTGTGTTTGTTTGTGTCTGTTTGTGTTTGTTTGTGTTTGTTTGTGTTTGTTTGTGTCTCTTTGTGTCTGTTTGTGTTTGTTTGTGTTTGTTTGTGTCTGTTTGTGTCTGTTTGTGTTTGTTTGTGTTTGTTTGTGTGTGTTTGTGTTTGTTTGTGCTTGTTTGTGTTTGTTTGTGTTTGTTTGTGTCTGTTTGTGTGTGTTTGTGTCTGTTTGTGTTTGTTTGTGTTTGTTTGTGTCTCTTTGTGTCTGTTTGTGTCTGTTTGTGTTTGTTTGTGTCTGTTTGTGTTTGTTTGTGTTTGTTTGTGTGTGTTTGTGTTTGTTTGTGCTTGTTTGTGTCTGTTTGTGTGTGTTTGTGTCTGTTTGTGTCTGTTTGTGTTTGTTTGTGTTTGTTTGTGTGTGTTTGTGTTTGTTTGTGCTTGTTTGTGTTTGTTTGTGTTTGTTTGTGTCTGTTTGTGTGTGTTTGTGCTTGTTTGTGTTTGTTTGTGTTTGTTTGTGTCTGTTTGTGTCTGTTTGTGTTTGTTTGTGTTTGTTTGTGTTTGTTTGTGTCTGTTTGTGTTTGTTTGTGTCTGTTTGTGTTTGTTTGTGTTTGTTTGTGTTTGTTTGTGTCTGTTTGTGTTTGTTTGTGTTTGTTTGTGTCTGTTTGTGTTTGTTTGTGTTTGTTTGTGTCTGTTTGTGTCTGTTTGTGTTTGTTTGTGTTTGTTTGTGTCTGTTTGTGTTTGTTTGTGTCTGTTTGTGGATGTTTGTGTTTGTTTGTGTTTGTTTGTGTCTGTTTGTGTCTGTTTGTGTTTGTTTGTGTTTGTTTGTGTTTGTTTGTGTCTGTTTGTGTTTGTTTGGTTCTGTTTGTGTCTGTTTGTGTTTGTTTGTGTTTGTTTGTGTCTGTTTGTGTTTGTTTGTGTTCGTTTGTGTTTGTTTGTGTCTCTTTGTGTCTGTTTGTGTTTGTTTGTGTTTGTTTGTGTCTGTTTGTGTCTGTTTGTGTTTGTTTGTGTTTGTTTGTGTGTGTTTGTGTTTGTTTGTGCTTGTTTGTGTTTGTTTGTGTTTGTTTGTGTCTGTTTGTGTGTGTTTGTGTCTGTTTGTGTCTGTTTGTGTTTGTTTGTGTTTGTTTGTGTCTGTTTGTGTTTGTTTGTGTTTGTTTGTGTCTGTTTGTGTTTGTTTGTGTCTGTTTGTGTCTGTTTGTGTTTGTTTGTGTTTGTTTGTGTTTGTTTGTGTCTGTTTGTGTCTGTTTGTGTTTGTGTGTTTGTTTGTTTGTTTTTGTTTGTGTCTGTTTGTGTCTGTTTGTGTTTGTTTGTGTTTGTTTGTGTGTGTTTGTGTTTGTTTGTGTTTGTTTGTGTCTGTTTGTGTGTGTGTAGGAGCCAGTTAGCCCTTACACTTGCCTGATGTTGTTGAGTGCGTTGAGAGAGTGAAGAGGTTGAGCTCACGTTAAACTTGTTTATTGTATGTTAAATGGTTACAAATTAAGTTGACTAATTAGCCGTTCCTTCAATTGATGTTTATCGTATGCAAGTTGGGTACGCACTGTCGTTAACTTAGTTATAATATTTTAGTATGGCTCGGTCTAAAGTAGGTTGCAGCGTGAGCGGAAAAATGTACAGTAGTGAGACTGTACATGCTGGCAACTCCAAAGAAAGGAAGTTAAGATAATTGTCAATAGAAGGAAAAGCTATTACAAAATACTTAATAAAATTTAAATCAGTCAAAGTTGAACGCCACATTGTCGTTGGTCGCGAGGCGATGGCTCGGTGGCGGCGCGGGGCTGCTCGTCGGTCTCGCTCTGGTTTGTGGCCGGCTTCTCACTTCTGGCATCGGTTGAAGTTCGATATGTTCGTAGATTGGTTTCTGTGATTTCCGTGAGCATTGTTTGCGGTTCCTTGGGTTACATAGATTGGGATAGCGCCTTCTCACTCCCCAAATAACGGCAGCAGAGATGCCTGCGGCCAGCAGAAAGTAACTAATGGCATATTGATGAACATCGTGGGTAGTGAGAGTTGTTTGTAAGTTTTGCTCGTTATTCTTCTCGTCTTGTAATCTTCTGTCGATTTCTTCTGTATCCGTATTTTTGTGTTCAGCATAGTACGGATGCGGTATGTTGTGGTAAGTCAGATTTGCAATTTGATTAATTGATGATGTCACCGAGGGCACGTTAATTTCGTAGTTCATCTTCATCTTGCTGTTGTATTGGTTGAGCGAATGTATAGTTAGATATTTAGATTGTAGTACGCAGCTTTGTGCTAAGGTGACGATACCGGATGACGTCATAGTGTATGACGTCACATCTTCTTCACATATGGCTCGTAATGTGCAAGTGTCGCAACAAATAGCCAGCCAAGTGTTTGGTGAGTGCAACTCGATCCAGGCGTCCTTACATGACGTGTGCGCTACGTCACATGGAGTACGCGTTCGATGCCCTATTAACTTTGCTTCGCATGGGATATTTTCATTGTGAAGGTTGAACACTGGTAAGTTTTTGTAGCATATAAAGTTGTCACGTTTTAGTTGGACGCATTGTTGAAGGTCCTCTTCCCTTAATGATATGTAGGTATTTTTCTGAAGGTTAACGGCTATGTAACTGGCGCTAGTTTTCACGATGACGGTCTCTTGAGCAGTCTTGACAGGCAGCGGTATAGCGCGATGTAGTGTATAGTCTTCATCCGAAATCAGAGGTATGTTGAGCTCAAATAAGAAATAACTGTCGGTGACTCGAGCTTTAACGTACAGTACCTTGTAAAGGTCCTTTATTTCTTCTCGTATGTTATTAACAGGCAACGATACGGTTCTTGGTAGCTTGCCTGCGATAATGTTCATCTGTTCGATGAGGTTAACCGGCGTCACGAGGTGGACGTCGATGTGGCCCTTGTAGGCATCAGTTAAAGTGTTAAAGAGCATTTCTTGCATGTTCTTCAGATTGTTGATTAGTAGATAAGCTGAGAATGATGCGGAGTTAAAATAAGCGGTAGCCATAGCGATCTCCACTGCTGACTCAATTTTAGCTAGGTTTATATTCGTTTGGTTCATGAATGTTTCCATAACGTTAAATTGTTGTAGAATGTTGGCTTCGTTTTTCTTTAAAACCTTGTTTTCTAATTCAACGATAGATGTCTGGTTTTTTATTAGTTCGAGTAAGTAGTTTTCGTTGTTATGCACAGCTTCTATGTCTGTTTTGTATTTTTCGGCAAAACGCTGATCGAGGATTCCGAATAAACTGTTGGTTAAATATCCAACCCCATCAAAAAGTCCTCGTTTCTTCCTGTCAGTCAGATGTTTGTGAGGGCTAATCAACATGGTGTTGTAATATTTTAGGAGGTCCATCTCGTGGTACAGTTGGTTGAGAGTAGTTTTGCAATATCTTGGGTCGGTCTTCTCACACCAGTTCTCCACTCCGTGCAGGTACGTTTCAATACGACGAACTCCTTCCCAATAGTTAGTTAGGTTGTAATACATTAATAATGTCCATTTATTATGTATTACTTGGACCTTGCCAATTGTATCGTAGTATATCGGTCGCTCGGGTTCAAGGCTTGTAATATGTGCCGACGTTTGAAGCATTGGCGCGCCGGCGGCGTGTGACTCTGATATGGCGCACATGGTTAGCAAAGTTGTAAACAATGTGAAAAAACATTGCTTGGCGTTTTTGATTCTTCTAGGGCATCTTGTAGGGTTTCTCGTGTTGTTTTGTTTACTTTCGTCTTTTTCCAGCGATGATTTGTTCTTCTGTTCAGTTTTTGGTTCGATCGGTAAGGGTGAAAGTTTGACAATGGGACGCTTGAGAGTCCCATTTTGAGTTTTTATAGTTGTTACTCGAGTTAGGCCGTCGGCGCCAGGGTGAACGGCTATGACGCGGCCAAGGGCCCATTTTGCTGGAGGTATGTTGTCCTCCTTCACAAGAACTATGTCGTTCTTTTCAATATTTTTGGCGGGTGTGCTCCACTTGCTTCGACGTTGAAGTTGAGTTAAATAGTCATAAGACCAAGCTTTCCAAAATTGTTGCGTCATGTGTTCAATGAGCTGCCATCTTCGACGCAGATCGATGTTTTTGGTGTCGCTGTGATCCGAGTGTGGCAGTGATAGTGTAGCGGAGCCGGTCAAAAAATGTCCCGGAGTTAAACAATTGTAGTATTCGTCGGGGTCCTCGGTCAGAGGGCAAAGCGGCCTTGAGTTCAAGCACGCTTCGATCTTCGCCAGCAAGGAGATAAATTCCTCAAAGGTTAGTTTCTGCTCCCCGAGTACTCTTCTTAAGTGATATTTTAATGACTTTACTGCGGCTTCCCATATTTCGCCCCCACTAGGCCACGCAGGGGCGTTGAAGTGCCATTCCACTTCCAATTTACCAATTGTGTCAAAGAAACTTGAGTTAATTAGCATCTGTTTGAATTGTTCAAATTCTTGGCGCATAATCTTTGACGCCCCAATAAAGTTTGTACCGCAGTCAGAATATACATGTTTAGGCGTGCCGCGGCGGGCACATAATCGTTCGAAAGCGGCCAGAAACGTTTCGGCGCTCATGTCTGATGTAAGCTCTATGTGCACAGCTTTCGTGGCTAAACACACGAAAATGACAATGTATCCTTTCGATGTCTTGACACCTCGTCCTTTGTTAATTTTGACCTCTACGCTCCCCGTGAAGTCCACACCGGTGTGCGTAAATGGCCTAGATGGGATAGTTCTCTGCGGGGGTAAGTCCGCCATTAGTTGATAAGTGTTCGACGGCTTGAATCGGTGGCAGCGTACGCAGTGCTGTAATTGATGCTTTACCGCCCTGTTTCCACCGATGATCCAGTAACGCTGCCTTATGTAGTTAAGGGCCACGCGTGCTCCGCCGTGTAAGGTTGACATATGCCCGTGATGAATAACAAGATGAGTCATGCGCCCCTTCCTGGGTAAGATAACTGGATTTTTCATTCCAGGGGGCAAGTTGGAGTTGTTTAGGCGTCCGCCAACTCGAATTAACCCCTTCTCATCCAGGTAAGGCTTCAGTTTGTACATACAGCTTTGCTTCGAAGTAGCTTTATTTTTGGATAATAGTTTGTATTCGTTAGCAAACGCCTCCTTTTGTGCGCATCTGGTTAAATATTCATTTGCAGCGAGCAATTCATTTGTAGTTATATAGTTGGTGTCCGCTTTCTGCTTGCGCCGCAAGGTTGTAGTGAATCGCATTATCCACGCCGTAATTCGAATTACTCGTGATAACGAACTGCATTTATCAAGTAGGCCATGTATGAAGTTAGTGTCTTGATTTGTGGCTAGGGCTGCCTCTTCGTTTTGCATTTTTTTGATGCCAGTAGTAACATGGAAAGTTTGGGCTTGAAGTTCATTTTTTAAGTTTGTTTCGGGTAGTGACGGTCCGTGCCACCAGAGGTCGAGGTTAATTAGTTTGCTCGGGGACACGCCTCTTGAAGCACAGTCACTTGGGTTATCCTCAGATTTGATGTAATGCCATTTGTCTGCCGGTATTACTTGCTTGATTTTCATGACTCGGTTGGCCACGTATTTATCCCAACGCGTTACATCCCCCTGCAGCCATGCGAGAGTTACTTGGGAGTCGCAAAATGCTCGTATGGTTATATCATAATCTTTGTAGGCTTCCATCACCTTCATCATTAGTTGGGATAGTAGTAGGGTTCCGCATAGTTCCAATCTAGGAAGAGTAGTTTTCTGCGATATGGGGGCAACCCTAGTTTTTGCAGCTAGTAGCGTTGTTCGTGGCTTCCCGTTATCATCCTTAGTTCGAGCGTAAATAACGCAAGCAAATGCTTTCTCACTTGCGTCAGAGAAGCCTAAAAGTTCGATTTGCTTTGATGTTCCTCCGATCCATCTGTTAAGTTTGACTTTGTTTAGTAGTTTTAATTCCGTTTTAAGTTTTAGCCATTCTTCTTGAATATCGTGCGGTAAAATTTGGTCCCATGAAATGTTACTGGTCCAAACCTTCTGGAATATTAGTTTTGCCGTTAGGGTTACGGGGCTATACCAGCCTAATGGGTCATATAGGCGTGATATTTCAGACAGTAGAGCTCGTTTTGTTAAGTTAGTTGTAGTTTCATTTTGTAGCTTCCAGTTGAGTAAAAATGTGTCCGAGTTAGGGTTCCATCCAAGTCCTAAGGTTTTCATGGAGTCATCTTGTTTGAAGTCAAATATTTGTGTTGAAACTTGATCTTTGGTTAAATTTTCAAGTAGAGTTGGATCGTTTGCGGACCATTTTCGTAAGTTCATGCCGCCGCCCTTGAGTAAGTTTATTAGTGAGGTTTGTAGTTGCTTTGCTTCTTCGATTGAGTTGCGGCCGCTTATGAGGTCATCAACGTAGAATTCGTTCTTTAGCGTTTCGGCAGCTTCGGGATATTTGTGGCCGTCGTCAATGGCCAATTGCTTAAGAGTTCTTGTTGCTAACCAGCCTGCTGATTTTTGTCCGTAAGTTACTGTGCGAAGTTGGTATTCCTGAAGCGCTTCGGAGGGCGAGTTTCGCCATATTATCTTCTGAAGATGCTGTTGGTCCTCAGAGATCCAAATGCATCGGTACATCATCTGGACATCAGCACAAAATGCATATTTGTAGGACCTCCACTTCAGTATCAGCGCTTGAATGTCCCTTTGTAGGTTAGGACCTTTTTTCTGTTGGCTGTTTAGGCTGTAGCCGCTGCTTGTTTTTTGGGATGCATTAAAAACAACCCTTAGTTTTGTGGTGGTGGCATTTTCCCTCAGCACCCCATGATGTGGAAGGTAGCAGTCCTGAGCTGAGGATGAAGTCGCAGGCTTCATATGCTCCAAATTAATATATTCGTTCATGAAATCCCGGTACATTGCGGCAAGTTTATGTTGTTTTTGTAGTTTTCGTTCAAGTTGTAAAAACTGGGATATCGCTATTTGTTTGGAGTTTCCCAGTTTTTCTTCGTAGTCCGCATTCAGCGGCAGTTTTACGACGTATTTCCCATCGGAGCCTCGCTCGACAGTTTCCTGGTAGTAATTTTCGCATTGATCGTCAGATCTATCTTCGTCGTTTTGGGTGATGTCTTCTGTTTCCCAAAATTTCGTAAGCTCTTCCATGTTAATTAAAAATACGCGGCAGTTTAGTGAGGCACGGCTTGTCAGTTTTCCACTGATAATCCACCCTAACTGGGTCTGTTGGGCAATCGGATCCCGCTTATCAGCCTTGATCACTCCATCCATGAGAGCGTCGGCGTAAACGTGTGCTCCTAGCAAGAGGTCTATGGGGCGCGATACGTTAAAGTCAGCATCCGCCAGTTCCAAGTTTTGTAAATGCGGCCAGTTTCCTTTTTTGAACGTAGAGTTGGGTAAGTTTCTAGTTATTTTGTTGGCGATAAGTGCATTCGTTTTAAATGTGTAATCGGAATGCAGGGACTTGCAAGTAAGCTCCGTTTTTCCTTTGCAGCTTAAAGTTCCAATTCCAGTTATGGTCCCATTTAGCTTCACTCTAGGTAGCTTTAGTAGTTGTGCGGCATTTTCAGTTATAATATTTATCTGAGACCCCTGGTCCAGTAATGCTCGAAGTGTGATAAGGGACCCGTCTCTCGCTTGAAGTTGAAGTTGAACCGTAGTTAACAAGACTTCCAAATCATCTGTAGCTATGTGATGGCTCGATGATCGTTGAGCTGAAGTTGATTGGTTCTTCTCGGAGTTATTTTTTCCATAATTAGAAACTATTTGTTTCTTCATTATGATGATAATATGTTATTGTTGTTGTTGAATAATATGTTATTGTGCAATAATGAATGATGTTTCAAGTTACATTCTTTGCACGTTTTGTTAGATCTGCATTCTTTGTCCCCGTGACTAAATAGGCAGTTTTTGCAGACTTGTAGTTTCGCAACCGTGCTGTTCCGCTGTAGTGCATCTAGGTCGATGAACTTCGGACATTGCATCAACACATGTGCCCCGCTACATAGAGGACATTGTCCATATGTCGCATGATATGTCCTAGAATTATTCTGGAAATAGTTGAAGTTATTGTAGTTAGTTTTTTTGATCGTGCTATCCTTCTTGTAGTTGACGCACAGAGTTTTGATGTTCTCAAAACAGGATTGCTGTTTGGGAAGTTTATCCATTATTAGTTGTAGTTAAGTTAGTTCTTGATAACCGAGTTTAAGTTTAAGTAAAGTTGAAGTGCGTAGTTGAAGTTTGTAGTTGTAGCTTGAAGTTGCAGTTTATAGTTGTACCTTGTAGTTAAGTTTGACGTTGTCTTTTGTAGTTATAGTAGTAGTTAGTTAAAGTTCGTAGTTGTACCGTATAGTTGAAGTTCGCAGTTGAAGTTTGTAGTAAGTTAATAATTTCAGTTTCATTGGTTGGCGGCCATTCTCGTCCGGGATTACCTCCGCTAGTAGTCGCTGGTTTTCCTGTCCTTTGAGTCCTTTTTGTAGTTGACACACAAGGACTTGATGCTTTCAAAGCAAGTTTGTTGTTGTTGTAGCTTGTTCATTGTAAGTTAAGTTGAAGTTGAAAGTTGATCTTGAAGATAGTTAAGTTGAGCCTCAGAGTAGTTAAGTTTAGTTAAGTCGGTTTTCTTTGTAGTAGTTGCCCGACTATAGGTTAGTTGACTGGTTCACAACACGCGGACCTTGCTTCCGTCCACCTCCAGATCCTCTTGTAGTTGTCGATCCGAAGCACGAGCGGAGACAGACACGTAAAGTAATCCTGATGTTATTTTTCGTTGGTTCAATCCGATGCCCTTCTTCACAGGTAAGTAGCGCTTCTGCCCTCTATATACGATATATCTGTGCCTTCTCAATTTACTGGTGAGACCCGCTTGTGGGAGGCCAGCAAACCGATTCACTATCGCAATAAAGTAACAAAAACACTACGTACCTTTTTTTGAGGTTGCAGGACACGGAGAGGTTCGAAGGACCATAAAATGTAGGAGCCAGTTAGCCCTTACACTTGCCTGATGTTGTTGAGTGCGTTGAGAGAGTGAAGAGGTTGAGCTCACGTTAAACTTGTTTATTGTATGTTAAATGGTTACAAATTAAGTTGACTAATTAGCCGTTCCTTCAATTGATGTTTATCGTATGCAAGTTGGGTACGCACTGTCGTTAACTTAGTTATAATATTTTAGTATGGCTCGGTCTAAAGTAGGTTGCAGCGTGAGCGGAAAAATGTACAGTAGTGAGACTGTACAGTGTGTTTGTGTCTGTTTGTGTCTGTTTGTGTTTGTTTGTGTGTGTTTGTGTTTGTTTGTGCTTGTTTGTGTTTGTTTGTGTTTGTTTGTGTCTGTTTGTGTGTGTTTGTGCTTGTTTGTGTCTGTTTGTGTGTGTTTGTGTCTGTTTGTGTTTGTTTGTGTGTGTTTGTGTTTGTTTGTGCTTGTTTGTGTTTGTTTGTGTCTGTTTGTGTGTGTTTGTGCTTGTTTGTGTTTGTTTGTGTTTGTTTGTGTCTGTTTGTGTATGTTTGTGTTTGTTTGTGATTGTTTGTGTTTGTTTGTGTCTGTTTGTGTCTGTTTGTGTTTGTTTGTGTGTGTTTGTGTCTGTTTGTGTCTGTTTGTGTTTGTTTGTGTTTGTTTGTGTGTGTTTGTGTTTGTTTGTGCTTGTTTGTGTTTGTTTGTGTCTCTTTGTGTCTGTTTGTGTTTGTTTGTGTCTGTTTGTGTCTGTTTGTGTTTGTTTGTGTCTGTTTGTGTTTGTTTGTGTTTGTTTGTGTGTGTTTGTGTCTGTTTGTGTTTGTTTGTGTCTGTTTGTGTCTGTTTGTGCTTGTTTGTGTTTGTTTGTGTTTGTTTGTGTCTGTTTGTGTTTGTTTGTGTCTGTTTGTGTCTGTTTGTGTTTGTTTGTGTCTGTTTGTGTGTGTTTGTGTGTGTTTGTGTTTGTTTGTGCTTGTTTGTGTTTGTTTGTGTCTGTTTGTGTCTGTTTGTGTTTGTTTGTGTGTGTTTGTGTCTGTTTGTGTCTGTTTGTGTTTGTTTGTGTTTGTTTGTGTGTGTTTGTGTTTGTTTGTGCTTGTTTGTGTTTGTTTGTGTTTGTTTGTGTCTGTTTGTGTGTGTTTGTGCTTGTTTGTGTTTGTTTGTGTTTGTTTGTGTCTGTTTGTGTCTGTTTGTGTTTGTTTGTGTTTGTTTGTGTGTGTTTGTGTTTGTTTGTGTTTGTTTGTGTCTGTTTGTGTGTGTTTGTGTCTGTTTGTGTCTGTTTGTGTTTGTTTGTGTCTGTTTGTGTGTGTTTGTGTTTGTTTGTGCTTGTTTGTGTTTGTTTGTGTTTGTTTGTGTCTGTTTGTGTGTGTTTGTGCTTGTTTGTGTCTGTTTGTGTGTGTTTGTGTCTGTTTGTGTCTGTTTGTGTTTGTTTGTGTTTGTTTGTGTGTGTTTGTGTTTGTTTGTGCTTGTTTGTGTTTGTTTGTGTTTGTTTGTGTCTGTTTGTGTGTGTTTGTGCTTGTTTGTGTTTGTTTGTGTTTGTTTGTGTCTGTTTGTGTAGGTTTGTGTTTGTTTGTGTTTGTTTGTGTTTGTTTGTGTCTGTTTGTGTCTGTTTGTGTTTGTTTTTGTGTGTTTGTGTCTGTTTGTGTCTGTTTGTGTTTGTTTGTGTTTGTTTGTGTGTGTTTGTGTTTGTTTGTGCTTGTTTGTGTTTGTTTGTGTCTCTTTGTGTCTGTTTGTGTTTGTTTGTGTCTGTTTGTGTCTGTTTGTGTTTGTTTGTGTCTGTTTGTGTTTGTTTGTGTTTTTTTGTGTGTGTTTGTGTCTGTTTGTGTTTGTTTGTGTCTGTTTGTGTCTGTTTGTGCTTGTTTGTGTTTGTTTGTGTTTGTTTGTGTCTGTTTGTGTGTGTTTGTGTCTGTTTGTGTCTGTTTGTGTTTGTTTGTGTTTGTTTGTGTGTGTTTGTGTTTGTTTGTGCTTGTTTGTGTTTGTTTGTGTTTGTTTGTGTCTGTTTGTGTGTGTTTGTGTTTGTTTGTGTTTGTTTGTGTCTGTTTGTGTCTGTTTGTGTTTGTTTGTGTTTGTTTGTGTGTGTTTGTGTTTGTTTGTGCTTGTTTGTGTTTGTTTGTGTTTGTTTGTGTCTGTTTGTGTGTGTTTGTGTCTGTTTGTGTTTGTTTGTGTTTGTTTGTGTTTGTTTGTGTTTGTTCGTGTTTGTTTGTGTCTGTTTGTGTTTGTTTGTGTCTGTTTGTGTTTGTTTGTGTCTGTTTGTGTTTGTTTGTTTGTGTTTGTTTGTGTTTGTTTGTGTTTGTTTGTGTCTGTTTGTGTGTTTTTGTGCTTGTTTGTGTTTGTTTGTGTTTGTTTGTGTCTGTTTGTGTGTTTGTGTTTGTTTGTGCTTGTTTGTGTTTGTTTGTGTCTCTTTGTGTCTGTTTGTGTTTGTTTGTGTTTGTTTGTGTTTGTTTGTGTGTGTTTGTGTTTGTTTGTGCTTGTTTGTGTTTGTTTGTGTTTGTTTGTGTCTGTTTGTGTTTGTTTGTGTTTGTTTGTGTGTGTTTGTGTCTGTTTGTGTGTGTTTGTGTCTGTTTGTGTCTGTTTGTGTTTGTTTGTGTTTGTTTGTGTGTGTTTGTGTTTGTTTGTGCTTGTTTGTGTTTGTTTGTGTTTGTTTGTGTCTGTTTGTGTGTGTTTGTGCTTGTTTGTGTTTGTTTGTGTTTGTTTGTGTTTGTTTGTGTTTGTTTGTGTTTGTTTGTGTCTGTTTGTGTCTGTTTGTGTTTGTTTGTGTGTGTTTGTGTCTGTTTGTGTCTGTTTGTGTTTGTTTGTGTTTGTTTGTGTGTGTTTGTGTTTGTTTGTGCTTGTTTGTGTTTGTTTGTGTCTCTTTGTGTCTGTTTGTGTTTGTTTGTGTTTGTTTGTGTGTGTTTGTGTTTGTTTGTGCTTGTTTGTGTTTGTTTGTGTTTGTTTGTGTCTGTTTGTGTGTTTGTGTCTGTTTGTGTCTGTTTGTGTTTGTTTGTGTCTCTTTGTGTCTGTTTGTGTTTGTTTGTGTTTGTTTGTGTCTGTTTGTGTCTGTTTGTGTTTGTTTGTGTCTGTTTGTGTGTGTTTGTGCTTGTTTGTGTTTGTTTGTGGTTGTTTGTGTCTGTTTGTGTGTGTTTGTGTTTGTTTGTGTTTGTTTGTGTTTGTTTGTGTCTGTTTGTGTCTGTTTGTGTTTGTTTGTGTGTGTTTGTGTCTGTTTGTGTATGTTTGTGTTTGTTTGTGTTTGTTTGTGTGTGTTTGTGTTTGTTTGTGCTTGTTTGTGTTTGTTTGTGTCTCTTTGTGTCTGTTTGTGTTTGTTTGTGTTTGTTTGTGTCTGTTTGTGTCTGTTTGTGTTTGTTTGTGTTTGTTTGTGTGTGTTTGTGTTTGTTTGTGCTTGTTTGTGTTTGTTTGTGTTTGTTTGTGTCTGTTTGTGTCTGTTTGTGTTTGTTTGTGATTGTTTGTGTTTGTTTGTGTCTGTTTGTGTTTGTTTGTGTCTGTTTGTGTTTGTTTGTGTTTGTTTGTGTCTGTTTGTGTGTGTTTGTGTCTGTTTGTGTCTGTTTGTGTTTGTTTGTGTTTGTTTGTGTGTGTTTGTGTTTGTTTGTGCTTGTTTGTGTTTGTTTGTGTTTGTTTGTGTCTGTTTGTGTGTGTTTGTGTCTGTTTGTGTCTGTTTGTGTTTGTTTAAACAGTTGTGTTATTGGTTTGAAACAAATGGCTTGGCCCTCAATAAAGATAAAACTTTCGTCATGAGATTTAATTTAAACGGTCATGCATCTCAGTCCATGACGGCGTATGCCGGGGATGACACTGTCCGTCAAGTAGGAGACATGAAACTGCTGGGCTTCTTTATCGACAGTAGTCTAAAGTGGGATGTGCACATCGACCACCTGTGTGCGAGGCTCGGCAGCGCATGCTACGCATTAAAGCGTCTCGCTAGTACCGCGACCAGGGACGTCGTCAGGAGCTGCTATTTTGCGACCGTGCACGCGCTCATATCGTACGGAACGGAGCTCTGGGCCGGAGCCGCCGAATGGCGTCGGGTATTCACGTTACAAAAACGTGCCGTACGAGCAATTGCCGGCGTTCCTGACGACGTGTCTGCTCGTCAGTACTTTACAGAGTACAGTGTACTCACGCTTCCTTGTGTACTTATCCAACAAATAGCAATATTTACTTATAACAACCTTGATAAGTTTACTACGAAACAAGCAAACGCTAATCACCATCTCCGTAGCAACAAAGACGCAGGCTGCCTCGCATCCGTACCTCACAAACTAAAAAAAAGCGGGCGATCTGCCTACATACTCGGTCCACGGATATATAACCATCTACCGAAAAGCATTAGAGATGCACCTTCCTCTCACAATTTTAAAATAAGGTTAAAAAAATGGTTACTAACGTCTCAGTTTTATGACTTAGATGAATATTTTTTCCGTAGGAACCAATATGAATAATAACATTTTATAAATTCAAGGTGAAAATCAGATACGATAATAAAATTATGATTATAATGTTTTGCCTTATGGTTAACTAGTAGAGAATGCCTCATGACATGGTCCACCATTTTATACCTATGTGTCTTAATGTGCAATAAAGTTTGAATAAATACATAAACATTAATTATATATAATTATTAAAATGATTAATATAACTGACTGATAAACTATAATTATTTAAATTATACCTACATATTAAACAAATGTAATAAGAATATGACCTGTAACGAATGTTATCAATAAATTTTTCATTTTCATTTTCATTTTCATTTGTGTGTGTTTGTGCTTGTTTGTGTTTGTTTGTGTTTGTTTGTGTCTGTTTGTGTGTGTTTGTGTTTGTTTGTGTTTGTTTATGTTTGTTTGTGTCTGTTTGTGTCTGTTTGTGTTTGTTTGTGTTTGTTTGTGTTTGTTTGTGTTTGTTCGTGTTTGTTTGTGTCTGTTTGTGTTTGTTTGTGTCTGTTTGTGTTTGTTTGTGTCTGTTTGTGTTTGTTTGTTTGTGTTTGTTTGTGTTTGTTTGTGTTTGTTTGTGTCTGTTTGTGTGTTTTTGTGCTTGTTTGTGTTTGTTTGTGTTTGTTTGTGTCTGTTTGTGTGTTTGTGTTTGTTTGTGCTTGTTTGTGTTTGTTTGTGTTTGTTTGTGTCTGTTTGTGCTTGTTTGTGTTTGTTTGTGTTTGTTTGTGTCTGTTTGTGTCTGTTTGTGTCTGTTTGTGTCTGTTTGTGTTTGTTTGTGTTTGTTTGTGTGTGTTTGTGTTTGTTTGTGCTTGTTTGTGTTTGTTTGTGTCTCTTTGTGTCTGTTTGTGTTTGTTTGTGTTTGTTTGTGTCTGTTTGTGTCTGTTTGTGTTTGTTTGTGTTTGTTTGTGTGTGTTTGTGTTTGTTTGTGCTTGTTTGTGTTTGTTTGTGTTTGTTTGTGTCTGTTTGTGTGTGTTTGTGTCTGTTTGTGTCTGTTTGTGTTTGTTTGTGTTTGTTTGTGTGTGTTTGTGTTTGTTTGTGCTTGTTTGTGTTTGTTTGTGTTTGTTTGTGTCTGTTTGTGTGTGTTTGTGCTTGTTTGTGTCTGTTTGTGTGTGTTTGTGTCTGTTTGTGTCTGTTTGTGTTTGTTTGTGTTTGTTTGTGTGTGTTTGTGTTTGTTTGTGCTTGTTTGTGTTTGTTTGTGTTTGTTTGTGTCTGTTTGTGTGTGTTTGTGCTTGTTTGTGTTTGTTTGTGTTTGTTTGTGTTTGTTTGTGTTTGTTTGTGTTTGTTTGTGTCTGTTTGTGTCTGTTTGTGTTTGTTTGTGTGTGTTTGTGTCTGTTTGTGTCTGTTTGTGTTTGTTTGTGTTTGTTTGTGTGTGTTTGTGTTTGTTTGTGCTTGTTTGTGTTTGTTTGTGTCTCTTTGTGTCTGTTTGTGTTTGTTTGTGTTTGTTTGTGTGTGTTTGTGTTTGTTTGTGCTTGTTTGTGTTTGTTTGTGTTTGTTTGTGTCTGTTTGTGTGTTTGTGTCTGTTTGTGTCTGTTTGTGTTTGTTTGTGTCTCTTTGTGTCTGTTTGTGTTTGTTTGTGTTTGTTTGTGTCTGTTTGTGTCTGTTTGTGTTTGTTTGTGTCTGTTTGTGTGTGTTTGTGCTTGTTTGTGTTTGTTTGTGGTTGTTTGTGTCTGTTTGTGTGTGTTTGTGTTTGTTTGTGTTTGTTTGTGTTTGTTTGTGTCTGTTTGTGTCTGTTTGTGTTTGTTTGTGTGTGTTTGTGTCTGTTTGTGTATGTTTGTGTTTGTTTGTGTTTGTTTGTGTGTGTTTGTGTTTGTTTGTGCTTGTTTGTGTTTGTTTGTGTCTCTGTGTCTGTTTGTGTTTGTTTGTGTTTGTTTGTGTCTGTTTGTGTCTGTTTGTGTTTGTTTGTGTTTGTTTGTGTGTGTTTGTGTTTGTTTGTGCTTGTTTGTGTTTGTTTGTGTTTGTTTGTGTCTGTTTGTGTCTGTTTGTGTTTGTTTGTGATTGTTTGTGTTTGTTTGTGTCTGTTTGTGTTTGTTTGTGTCTGTTTGTGTTTGTTTGTGTTTGTTTGTGTCTGTTTGTGTGTGTTTGTGTCTGTTTGTGTCTGTTTGTGTTTGTTTGTGTTTGTTTGTGTGTGTTTGTGTTTGTTTGTGCTTGTTTGTGTTTGTTTGTGTTTGTTTGTGTCTGTTTGTGTGTGTTTGTGTCTGTTTGTGTCTGTTTGTGTTTGTTTAAACAGTTGTGTTATTGGTTTGAAACAAATGGCTTGGCCCTCAATAAAGATAAAACTTTCGTCATGAGATTTAATTTAAACGGTCATGCATCTCAGTCCATGACGGCGTATGCCGGGGATGACACTGTCCGTCAAGTAGGAGACATGAAACTGCTGGGCTTCTTTATCGACAGTAGTCTAAAGTGGGATGTGCACATCGACCACCTGTGTGCGAGGCTCGGCAGCGCATGCTACGCATTAAAGCGTCTCGCTAGTACCGCGACCAGGGACGTCGTCAGGAGCTGCTATTTTGCGACCGTGCACGCGCTCATATCGTACGGAACGGAGCTCTGGGCCGGAGCCGCCGAATGGCGTCGGGTATTCACGTTACAAAAACGTGCCGTACGAGCAATTGCCGGCGTTCCTGACGACGTGTCTGCTCGTCAGTACTTTACAGAGTACAGTGTACTCACGCTTCCTTGTGTACTTATCCAACAAATAGCAATATTTACTTATAACAACCTTGATAAGTTTACTACGAAACAAGCAAACGCTAATCACCATCTCCGTAGCAACAAAGACGCAGGCTGCCTCGCATCCGTACCTCACAAACTAAAAAAAAGCGGGTGATCTGCGTACATACTCGGTCCACGGATATATAACCATCTACCGAAAAGCATTAGAGATGCACCTTCCTCTCACAATTTTAAAATAAGGTTAAAAAAATGGTTACTAACGTCTCAGTTTTATGACTTAGATGAATATTTTTTCCGTAGGAACCAATATGAATAATAACATTTTATAAATTCAAGGTGAAAATCAGATACGATAATAAAATTATGATTATAATGTTTTGCCTTATGGTTAACTAGTAGAGAATGCCTCATGACATGGTCCACCATTTTATACCTATGTGTCTTAATGTGCAATAAAGTTTGAATAAATACATAAACATTAATTATATATAATTATTAAAATGATTAATATAACTGACTGATAAACTATAATTATTTAAATTATACCTACATATTAAACAAATGTAATAAGAATATGACCTGTAACGAATGTTATCAATAAATTTTTCATTTTCATTTTCATTTTCATTTGTGTGTGTTTGTGCTTGTTTGTGTTTGTTTGTGTTTGTTTGTGTCTGTTTGTGTGTGTTTGTGTTTGTTTGTGTTTGTTTGTGTTTGTTTGTGTCTGTTTGTGTCTGTTTGTGTTTGTTTGTGTTTGTTTGTGTTTGTTTGTGTTTGTTCGTGTTTGTTTGTGTCTGTTTGTGTTTGTTTGTGTCTGTTTGTGTTTGTTTGTGTCTGTTTGTGTTTGTTTGTTTGTGTTTGTTTGTGTTTGTTTGTGTTTGTTTGTGTCTGTTTGTGTGTTTTTGTGCTTGTTTGTGTTTGTTTGTGTTTGTTTGTGTCTGTTTGTGTGTTTGTGTTTGTTTGTGCTTGTTTGTGTTTGTTTGTGTCTCTTTGTGTCTGTTTGTGTTTGTTTGTGTTTGTTTGTGTTTGTTTGTGTGTGTTTGTGTTTGTTTGTGCTTGTTTGTGTTTGTTTGTGTTTGTTTGTGTCTGTTTGTGTTTGTTTGTGTTTGTTTGTGTGTGTTTGTGTCTGCTTGTGTGTGTTTGTGTCTGTTTGTGTCTGTTTGTGTTTGTTTGTGTTTGTTTGTGTGTGTTTGTGTTTGTTTGTGCTTGTTTGTGTTTGTTTGTGTTTGTTTGTGTCTGTTTGTGTGTGTTTGTGTTTGTTTGTGTTTGTTTGTGTCTGTTTGTGTCTGTTTGTGTCTGTTTGTGTCTGTTTGTGTTTGTTTGTGTTTGTTTGTGTGTGTTTGTGTTTGTTTGTGTTTGTTTGTGTTTGTTTGTGTCTCTTTGTGTTTGTTTGTGTGTGTTTGTGTTTGTTTGTGCTTGTTTGTGTTTGTTTGTGTTTGTTTGTGTCTGTTTGTGTGTGTTTGTGCTTGTTTGTGTCTGTTTGTGTGTGTTTGTGTCTGTTTGTGTCTGTTTGTGTTTGTTTGTGTTTGTTTGTGTCTGTTTGTGTGTGTTTGTGCTTGTTTGTGTTTGTTTGTGTTTGTTTGTGTTTGTTTGTGTCTGTTTGTGTGTTTGTGTTTGTTTGTGCTTGTTTGTGTTTGTTTGTGTCTCTTTGTGTCTGTTTGTGTTTGTTTGTGTCTGTTTGTGTCTGTTTGTGTTTGTTTGTGTTTGTTTGTGTGTGTTTGTGTTTGTTTGTGTTTGTTTGTGTTTGTTTGTGTCTGTTTGTGTGTGTTTGTGTCTGTTTGTGTCTGTTTGTGTTTGTTTGTGTTTGTTTGTGTTTGTTTGTGTCTGTTTGTGTTTGTTTGTGTTTGTTTGTGTTTGTTTGTGTTTGTTTGTGCTTGTTTGTGTTTGTTTGTGTGTGTTTGTGTTTGTTTGTGCTTGTTTGTGTCTGTTTGTGTGTGTTTGTGTCTGTTTGTGTCTGTTTGTGTTTGTTTGTGTTTGTTTGTGTGTGTTTGTGTTTGTTTGTGCTTGTTTGTGTTTGTTTGTGTTTGTTTGTGTCTGTTTGTGTGTGTTTGTGTTTGTTTGTGTTTGTTTGTGTTTGTTTGTGTCTGTTTGTGTTTGTTTGTGTCTGTTTGTGTTTGTTTGTGTTTGTTTGTGTCTGTTTGTGTCTGTTTGTGTTTGTTTGTGTTTGTTTGTGTTTGTTTGTGTTTGTTTGTGTTTGTTTGTGTCTGTTTGTGTTTGTTTGTGTTTGTTTGTGTCTGTTTGTGTGTGTTTGTGCTTGTTTGTGTCTGTTTGTGTGTGTTTGTGTCTGTTTGTGTCTGTTTGTGTTTGTTTGTGTTTGTTTGTGTGTGTTTGTGTTTGTTTGTGCTTGTTTGTGTTTGTTTGTGTTTGTTTGTGTCTGTTTGTGTGTGTTTGTGCTTTTTTGTGTTTGTTTGTGTGTGTTTGTGTTTGTTTGTGCTTGTTTGTGTTTGTTTGTGTTTGTTTGTGTCTGTTTGTGTGTGTTTGTGTCTGTTTGTGTCTGTTTGTGTTTGTTTGTGTTTGTTTGTGTGTGTTTGTGTTTGTTTGTGCTTGTTTGTGTTTGTTTGTGTTTGTTTGTGTCTGTTTGTGTGTGTTTGTGCTTGTTTGTGTTTGTTTGTGTTTGTTTGTGTCTGTTTGTGTGTGTTTGTGTTTGTTTGTGTTTGTTTGTGTTTGTTTGTGTCTGTTTGTGTTTGTTTGTGTCTGTTTGTGTCTGTTTGTGTTTGTTTGTGTCTGTTTGTGTGTGTTTGTGTGTGTTTGTGTTTGTTTGTGCTTGTTTGTGTTTGTTTGTGTCTGTTTGTGTCTGTTTGTGTTTGTTTGTGTGTGTTTGTGTCTGTTTGTGTCTGTTTGTGTTTGTTTGTGTTTGTTTGTGTGTGTTTGTGTTTGTTTGTGCTTGTTTGTGTTTGTTTGTGTCTCTTTGTGTCTGTTTGTGTTTGTTTGTGTTTGTTTGTGTCTGTTTGTGTCTGTTTGTGTTTGTTTGTGTTTGTTTGTGTGTGTTTGTGTTTGTTTGTGCTTGTTTGTGTTTGTTTGTGTTTGTTTGTGTCTGTTTGTGTCTGTTTGTGTTTGTTTGTGTTTGTTTGTGTGTGTTTGTGTTTGTTTGTGCTTGTTTGTGTTTGTTTGTGTCTCTTTGTGTCTGTTTGTGTTTGTTTGTGTTTGTTTGTGTCTGTTTGTGTCTGTTTGTGTTTGTTTGTGTTTGTTTGTGTGTGTTTGTGTTTGTTTGTGTTTGTTTGTGTTTGTTTGTGTCTGTTTGTGTGTGTTTGTGTCTGTTTGTGTCTGTTTGTGTTTGTTTGTGTTTGTTTGTGTTTGTTTGTGTTTGTTTGTGTCTGTTTGTGTTTGTTTGTGTTTGTTTGTGTTTGTTTGTGTTTGTTTGTGCTTGTTTGTGTTTGTTTGTGTTTGTTTGTGTCTGTTTGTGTGTGTTTGTGTCTGTTTGTGTCTGTTTGTGTTTGTTTGTGTTTGTTTGTGTGTGTTTGTGTTTGTTTGTGCTTGTTTGTGTTTGTTTGTGTTTGTTTGTGTCTGTTTGTGTGTGTTTGTGCTTGTTTGTGTCTGTTTGTGTGTGTTTGTGTCTGTTTGTGTCTGTTTGTGTTTGTTTGTGTTTGTTTGTGTGTGTTTGTGTTTGTTTGTGCTTGTTTGTGTTTGTTTGTGTTTGTTTGTGTCTGTTTGTGTGTGTTTGTGCTTGTTTGTGTTTGTTTGTGTTTGTTTGTGTTTGTTTGTGTCTGTTTGTGTCTGTTTGTGTTTGTTTGTGTGTGTTTGTGTCTGTTTGTGTCTGTTTGTGTTTGTTTGTGTGTGTTTGTGTTTGTTTGTGCTTGTTTGTGTTTGTTTGTGTCTCTTTGTGTCTGTTTGTGTTTGTTTGTGTTTGTTTGTGTCTGTTTGTGTCTGTTTGTGTTTGTTTGTGTTTGTTTGTGTTTGTTTGTGTCTGTTTGTGTTTGTTTGTGTTTGTTTGTGTTTGTTTGTGTTTGTTTGTGCTTGTTTGTGTTTGTTTGTGTGTGTTTGTGTTTGTTTGTGCTTGTTTGTGTCTGTTTGTGTGTGTTTGTGTCTGTTTGTGTCTGTTTGTGTTTGTTTGTGTTTGTTTGTGTGTGTTTGTGTTTGTTTGTGCTTGTTTGTGTTTGTTTGTGTTTGTGCTTGTTTGTGTTTGTTTGTGTTTGTTTGTGTCTGTTTGTGTGTGTTTGTGTTTGTTTGTGTTTGTTTGTGTTTGTTTGTGTCTCTTTGTGTCTGTTTGTGTTTGTTTGTGTTTGTTTGTGTTTGTTTGTGTCTGTTTGTGTTTGTTTGTGTCTGTTTGTGTTTGTTTGTGTTTGTTTGTGTTTGTTTGTGTTTGTTTGTGTTTGTTTGTGTTTGTTTGTGTCTGTTTGTGTTTGTTTGTGTCTGTTTGTGTTTGTTTGTGTTTGTTTGTGTCTGTTTGTGTCTGTTTGTGTTTGTTTGTGTTTGTTTGTGCTTGTTTGTGTTTGTTTGTGTTTGTTTGTGTCTGTTTGTGTGTTTGTGTCTGTTTGTGTCTGTTTGTGTTTGTTTGTGTCTCTTTGTGTCTGTTTGTGTTTGTTTGTGTCTGTTTGTGTGTGTTTGTGTTTGTTTGTGTTTGTTTGTGTTTGTTTGTGTCTGTTTGTGTCTGTTTGTGTTTGTTTGTGTTTGTTTGTGTTTGTTTGTGTTTGTTCGTGTTTGTTTGTGTCTGTTTGTGTTTGTTTGTGTCTGTTTGTGTTTGTTTGTGTCTGTTTGTGTTTGTTTGTTTGTGTTTGTTTGTGTTTGTTTGTGTTTGTTTGTGTCTGTTTGTGTGTTTTTGTGCTTGTTTGTGTTTGTTTGTGTTTGTTTGTGTCTGTTTGTGTGTTTGTGTTTGTTTGTGCTTGTTTGTGTTTGTTTGTGTCTCTTTGTGTCTGTTTGTGTTTGTTTGTGTTTGTTTGTGTTTGTTTGTGTGTGTTTGTGTTTGTTTGTGCTTGTTTGTGTTTGTTTGTGTTTGTTTGTGTCTGTTTGTGTTTGTTTGTGTTTGTTTGTGTGTGTTTGTGTCTGTTTGTGTGTGTTTGTGTCTGTTTGTGTCTGTTTGTGTTTGTTTGTGTTTGTTTGTGTGTGTTTGTGTTTGTTTGTGCTTGTTTGTGTTTGTTTGTGTTTGTTTGTGTCTGTTTGTGTGTGTTTGTGCTTGTTTGTGTTTGTTTGTGTGTGTTTGTGTTTGTTTGTGCTTGTTTGTGTTTGTTTGTGTTTGTTTGTGTTTGTTTGTGTCTGTTTGTGTGTGTTTGTGTCTGTTTGTGTCTGTTTGTGTTTGTTTGTGTTTGTTTGTGTGTGTTTGTGTTTGTTTGTGCTTGTTTGTGTTTGTTTGTGTTTGTTTGTGTCTGTTTGTGTGTGTTTGTGCTTGTTTGTGTTTGTTTGTGTTTGTTTGTGTCTGTTTGTGTGTGTTTGTGTTTGTTTGTGTTTGTTTGTGTTTGTTTGTGTCTGTTTGTGTTTGTTTGTGTCTGTTTGTGTTTGTTTGTGTTTGTTTGTGTTTGTTTGTGTCTGTTTGTGTGTGTTTGTGCTTGTTTGTGTCTGTTTGTGTGTGTTTGTGTCTGTTTGTGTCTGTTTGTGTGTGTTTGTGCTTGTTTGTGTCTGTTTGTGTGTGTTTGTGCTTGTTTGTGTCTGTTTGTGTGTGTTTGTGTTTGTTTGTGTCTGTTTGTGTGTTTGTGTTTGTTTGTGCTTGTTTGTGTTTGTTTGTGTCTCTTTGTGTCTGTTTGTGTTTGTTTGTGTTTGTTTGTGTTTGTTTGTGTGTGTTTGTGTTTGTTTGTGCTTGTTTGTGTTTGTTTGTGTTTGTTTGTGTCTGTTTGTGTTTGTTTGTGTTTGTTTGTGTGTGTTTGTGTCTGTTTGTGTGTGTTTGTGTCTGTTTGTGTCTGTTTGTGTTTGTTTGTGTTTGTTTGTGTGTGTTTGTGTTTGTTTGTGCTTGTTTGTGTTTGTTTGTGTTTGTTTGTGTCTGTTTGTGTGTGTTTGTGCTTGTTTGTGTTTGTTTGTGTGTGTTTGTGTTTGTTTGTGCTTGTTTGTGTTTGTTTGTGTTTGTTTGTGTCTGTTTGTGTGTGTTTGTGCTTGTTTGTGTCTGTTTGTGTGTGTTTGTGTCTGTTTGTGTCTGTTTGTGTTTGTTTGTGTTTGTTTGTGTTTGTTTGTGTCTGTTTGTGTTTGTTTGTGTTTGTTTGTGTGTGTTTGTGTCTGTTTGTGTGTGTTTGTGTCTGTTTGTGTCTGTTTGTGTTTGTTTGTGTTTGTTTGTGTGTGTTTGTGTTTGTTTGTGCTTGTTTGTGTTTGTTTGTGTTTGTTTGTGTCTGTTTGTGTGTGTTTGTGCTTGTTTGTGTTTGTTTGTGTGTGTTTGTGTTTGTTTGTGCTTGTTTGTGTTTGTTTGTGTTTGTTTGTGTCTGTTTGTGTGTGTTTGTGTTTGTTTGTGTTTGTTTGTGTTTGTTTGTGTCTGTTTGTGTTTGTTTGTGTCTGTTTGTGTTTGTTTGTGTTTGTTTGTGTCTGTTTGTGTCTGTTTGTGTTTGTTTGTGTTTGTTTGTGTTTGTTTGTGTTTGTTTGTGTTTGTTTGTGTCTGTTTGTGTTTGTTTGTGTTTGTTTGTGTCTGTTTGTGTGTGTTTGTGCTTGTTTGTGTCTGTTTGTGTGTGTTTGTGTCTGTTTGTGTCTGTTTGTGTTTGTTTGTGTTTGTTTGTGTGTGTTTGTGTTTGTTTGTGCTTGTTTGTGTTTGTTTGTGTTTGTTTGTGTCTGTTTGTGTGTGTTTGTGCTTGTTTGTGTTTGTTTGTGTGTGTTTGTGTTTGTTTGTGCTTGTTTGTGTTTGTTTGTGTTTGTTTGTGTCTGTTTGTGTGTGTTTGTGTCTGTTTGTGTCTGTTTGTGTTTGTTTGTGTTTGTTTGTGTGTGTTTGTGTTTGTTTGTGCTTGTTTGTGTTTGTTTGTGTTTGTTTGTGTCTGTTTGTGTGTGTTTGTGCTTGTTTGTGTTTGTTTGTGTGTGTTTGTGTCTGTTTGTGTCTGTTTGTGTTTGTTTGTGTTTGTTTGTGTGTGTTTGTGTTTGTTTGTGCTTGTTTGTGTTTGTTTGTGTTTGTGCTTGTTTGTGTTTGTTTGTGTTTGTTTGTGTGTGTTTGTGTTAGTTTGTGTCTGTTTGTGTCTGTTTGTGTTTGTTTGTGTCTGTTTGTGTGTGTTTGTGTGTGTTTGTGTTTGTTTGTGCTTGTTTGTGTTTGTTTGTGTCTGTTTGTGTCTGTTTGTGTTTGTTTGTGTGTGTTTGTGTCTGTTTGTGTCTGTTTGTGTTTGTTTGTGTTTGTTTGTGTGTGTTTGTGTTTGTTTGTGCTTGTTTGTGTTTGTTTGTGTCTCTTTGTGTCTGTTTGTGTTTGTTTGTGTTTGTTTGTGTCTGTTTGTGTCTGTTTGTGTTTGTTTGTGTTTGTTTGTGTGTGTTTGTGTTTGTTTGTGCTTGTTTGTGTTTGTTTGTGTTTGTTTGTGTCTGTTTGTGTCTGTTTGTGTTTGTTTGTGTTTGTTTGTGTGTGTTTGTGTTTGTTTGTGCTTGTTTGTGTTTGTTTGTGTCTCTTTGTGTCTGTTTGTGTTTGTTTGTGTTTGTTTGTGTCTGTTTGTGTCTGTTTGTGTTTGTTTGTGTTTGTTTGTGTGTGTTTGTGTTTGTTTGTGTTTGTTTGTGTTTGTTTGTGTCTGTTTGTGTGTGTTTGTGTCTGTTTGTGTCTGTTTGTGTTTGTTTGTGTTTGTTTGTGTTTGTTTGTGTCTGTTTGTGTTTGTTTGTGTTTGTTTGTGTTTGTTTGTGTTTGTTTGTGCTTGTTTGTGTTTGTTTGTGTTTGTTTGTGTCTGTTTGTGTGTGTTTGTGTCTGTTTGTGTCTGTTTGTGTTTGTTTGTGTTTGTTTGTGTGTGTTTGTGTTTGTTTGTGCTTGTTTGTGTTTGTTTGTGTTTGTTTGTGTCTGTTTGTGTGTGTTTGTGCTTGTTTGTGTCTGTTTGTGTGTGTTTGTGTCTGTTTGTGTCTGTTTGTGTTTGTTTGTGTTTGTTTGTGTGTGTTTGTGTTTGTTTGTGCTTGTTTGTGTTTGTTTGTGTTTGTTTGTGTCTGTTTGTGTGTGTTTGTGCTTGTTTGTGTTTGTTTGTGTTTGTTTGTGTTTGTTTGTGTCTGTTTGTGTCTGTTTGTGTTTGTTTGTGTGTGTTTGTGTCTGTTTGTGTCTGTTTGTGTTTGTTTGTGTGTGTTTGTGTTTGTTTGTGCTTGTTTGTGTTTGTTTGTGTCTCTTTGTGTCTGTTTGTGTTTGTTTGTGTTTGTTTGTGTCTGTTTGTGTCTGTTTGTGTTTGTTTGTGTTTGTTTGTGTGTGTTTGTGTTTGTTTGTGCTTGTTTGTGTTTGTTTGTGTTTGTTTGTGTCTGTTTGTGTCTGTTTGTGTTTGTTTGTGTTTGTTTGTGTGTGTTTGTGTTTGTTTGTGCTTGTTTGTGTTTGTTTGTGTCTCTTTGTGTCTGTTTGTGTTTGTTTGTGTTTGTTTGTGTCTGTTTGTGTCTGTTTGTGTTTGTTTGTGTTTGTTTGTGTGTGTTTGTGTTTGTTTGTGTTTGTTTGTGTTTGTTTGTGTCTGTTTGTGTGTGTTTGTGTCTGTTTGTGTCTGTTTGTGTTTGTTTGTGTTTGTTTGTGTTTGTTTGTGTCTGTTTGTGTTTGTTTGTGTTTGTTTGTGTTTGTTTGTGTTTGTTTGTGCTTGTTTGTGTTTGTTTGTGTGTGTTTGTGTTTGTTTGTGCTTGTTTGTGTCTGTTTGTGTGTGTTTGTGTCTGTTTGTGTCTGTTTGTGTTTGTTTGTGTTTGTTTGTGTGTGTTTGTGTTTGTTTGTGTTTGTTTGTGTCTGTTTGTGTGTGTTTGTGTTTGTTTGTGTTTGTTTGTGTTTGTTTGTGTCTCTTTGTGTCTGTTTGTGTTTGTTTGTGTTTGTTTGTGTTTGTTTGTGTCTGTTTGTGTTTGTTTGTGTCTGTTTGTGTTTGTTTGTGTTTGTTTGTGTTTGTTTGTGTTTGTTTGTGTTTGTTTGTGTTTGTTTGTGTCTGTTTGTGTTTGTTTGTGTCTGTTTGTGTTTGTTTGTGTTTGTTTGTGTCTGTTTGTGTCTGTTTGTGTTTGTTTGTGTTTGTTTGTGCTTGTTTGTGTTTGTTTGTGTTTGTTTGTGTCTGTTTGTGTGTTTGTGTCTGTTTGTGTCTGTTTGTGTTTTTTTGTGTCTCTTTGTGTCTGTTTGTGTTTGTTTGTGTCTGTTTGTGTGTGTTTGTGTTTGTTTGTGTTTGTTTGTGTTTGTTTGTGTCTGTTTGTGTCTGTTTGTGTTTGTTTGTGTTTGTTTGTGTTTGTTTGTGTTTGTTCGTGTTTGTTTGTGTCTGTTTGTGTTTGTTTGTGTCTGTTTGTGTTTGTTTGTGTCTGTTTGTGTTTGTTTGTTTGTGTTTGTTTGTGTTTGTTTGTGTTTGTTTGTGTCTGTTTGTGTGTTTTTGTGCTTGTTTGTGTTTGTTTGTGTTTGTTTGTGTCTGTTTGTGTGTTTGTGTTTGTTTGTACTTGTTTGTGTTTGTTTGTGTCTCTTTGTGTCTGTTTGTGTTTGTTTGTGTTTGTTTGTGTTTGTTTGTGTGTGTTTGTGTTTGTTTGTGCTTGTTTGTGTTTGTTTGTGTTTGTTTGTGTCTGTTTGTGTTTGTTTGTGTTTGTTTGTGTGTGTTTGTGTCTGTTTGTGTGTGTTTGTGTCTGTTTGTGTCTGTTTGTGTTTGTTTGTGTTTGTTTGTGTGTGTTTGTGTTTGTTTGTGCTTGTTTGTGTTTGTTTGTGTTTGTTTGTGTCTGTTTGTGTGTGTTTGTGCTTGTTTGTGTTTGTTTGTGTGTGTTTGTGTTTGTTTGTGCTTGTTTGTGTTTGTTTGTGTTTGTTTGTGTCTGTTTGTGTGTGTTTGTAACTGTTTGTGTCTGTTTGTGTTTGTTTGTGTTTGTTTGTGTGTGTTTGTGTTTGTTTGTGCTTGTTTGTGTTTGTTTGTGTTTGTTTGTGTCTGTTTGTGTGTGTTTGTGCTTGTTTGTGTTTGTTTGTGTTTGTTTGTGTCTGTTTGTGTGTGTTTGTGTTTGTTTGTGTTTGTTTGTGTTTGTTTGTGTCTGTTTGTGTTTGTTTGTGTCTGTTTGTGTTTGTTTGTGTTTGTTTGTGTTTGTTTGTGTCTGTTTGTGTGTGTTTGTGCTTGTTTGTGTCTGTTTGTGTGTGTTTGTGTCTGTTTGTGTCTGTTTGTGTGTGTTTGTGCTTGTTTGTGTCTGTTTGTGTGTGTTTGTGCTTGTTTGTGTCTGTTTGTGTGTGTTTGTGTTTGTTTGTGTCTGTTTGTGTGTTTGTGTTTGTTTGTGCTTGTTTGTGTTTGTTTGTGTCTCTTTGTGTCTGTTTGTGTTTGTTTGTGTTTGTTTGTGTTTGTTTGTGTGTGTTTGTGTTTGTTTGTGCTTGTTTGTGTTTGTTTGTGTTTGTTTGTGTCTGTTTGTGTTTGTTTGTGTTTGTTTGTGTGTGTTTGTGTCTGTTTGTGTGTGTTTGTGTCTGTTTGTGTCTGTTTGTGTTTGTTTGTGTTTGTTTGTGTGTGTTTGTGTTTGTTTGTGCTTGTTTGTGTTTGTTTGTGTTTGTTTGTGTCTGTTTGTGTGTGTTTGTGCTTGTTTGTGTTTGTTTGTGTGTGTTTGTGTTTGTTTGTGCTTGTTTGTGTTTGTTTGTGTTTGTTTGTGTCTGTTTGTGTGTGTTTGTGCTTGTTTGTGTCTGTTTGTGTGTGTTTGTGTCTGTTTGTGTCTGTTTGTGTTTGTTTGTGTTTGTTTGTGTGTGTTTGTGTTTGTTTGTGCTTGTTTGTGTTAGTTTGTGTTTGTTTGTGTGTGTTTGTGTTTGTTTGTGTTTGTTTGTGTCTGTTTGTGTGTGTTTGTGTCTGTTTGTGTCTGTTTGTGTTTGTTTGTGTTTGTTTGTGTGTGTTTGTGTTTGTTTGTGCTTGTTTGTGTTTGTTTGTGTCTCTTTGTGTCTGTTTGTGTTTGTTTGTGTTTGTTTGTGTCTGTTTGTGTCTGTTTGTGTTTGTTTGTGTTTGTTTGTGTGTGTTTGTGTTTGTTTGTGCTTGTTTGTGTTTGTTTGTGTTTGTTTGTGTCTGTTTGTGTGTTTGTGTCTGTTTGTGTCTGTTTGTGTTTGTTTGTGTCTCTTTGTGTCTGTTTGTGTTTGTTTGTGTTTGTTTGTGTCTGTTTGTGTCTGTTTGTGTTTGTTTGTGTCTGTTTGTGTGTGTTTGTGCTTGTTTGTGTTTGTTTGTGGTTGTTTGTGTCTGTTTGTGTGTGTTTGTGTTTGTTTGTGTTTGTTTGTGTTTGTTTGTGTCTGTTTGTGTCTGTTTGTGTTTGTTTGTGTGTGTTTGTGTCTGTTTGTGTATGTTTGTGTTTGTTTGTGTTTGTTTGTGTGTGTTTGTGTTTGTTTGTGCTTGTTTGTGTTTGTTTGTGTCTCTTTGTGTCTGTTTGTGTTTGTTTGTGTTTGTTTGTGTCTGTTTGTGTCTGTTTGTGTTTGTTTGTGTTTGTTTGTGTGTGTTTGTGTTTGTTTGTGCTTGTTTGTGTTTGTTTGTGTTTGTTTGTGTCTGTTTGTGTCTGTTTGTGTTTGTTTGTGATTGTTTGTGTTTGTTTGTGTCTGTTTGTGTTTGTTTGTGTCTGTTTGTGTTTGTTTGTGTTTGTTTGTGTCTGTTTGTGTGTGTTTGTGTCTGTTTGTGTCTGTTTGTGTTTGTTTGTGTTTGTTTGTGTGTGTTTGTGTTTGTTTGTGCTTGTTTGTGTTTGTTTGTGTTTGTTTGTGTCTGTTTGTGTGTGTTTGTGTCTGTTTGTGTCTGTTTGTGTTTGTTTAAACAGTTGTGTTATTGGTTTGAAACAAATGGCTTGGCCCTCAATAAAGATAAAACTTTCGTCATGAGATTTAATTTAAACGGTCATGCATCTCAGTCCATGACGGCGTATGCCGGGGATGACACTGTCCGTCAAGTAGGAGACATGAAACTGCTGGGCTTCTTTATCGACAGTAGTCTAAAGTGGGATGTGCACATCGACCACCTGTGTGCGAGGCTCGGCAGCGCATGCTACGCATTAAAGCGTCTCGCTAGTACCGCGACCAGGGACGTCGTCAGGAGCTGCTATTTTGCGACCGTGCACGCGCTCATATCGTACGGAACGGAGCTCTGGGCCGGAGCCGCCGAATGGCGTCGGGTATTCACGTTACAAAAACGTGCCGTACGAGCAATTGCCGGCGTTCCTGACGACGTGTCTGCTCGTCAGTACTTTACAGAGTACAGTGTACTCACGCTTCCTTGTGTACTTATCCAACAAATAGCAATATTTACTTATAACAACCTTGATAAGTTTACTACGAAACAAGCAAACGCTAATCACCATCTCCGTAGCAACAAAGACGCAGGCTGCCTCGCATCCGTACCTCACAAACTAAAAAAAAGCGGGCGATCTGCCTACATACTCGGTCCACGGATATATAACCATCTACCGAAAAGCATTAGAGATGCACCTTCCTCTCACAATTTTAAAATAAGGTTAAAAAAATGGTTACTAACGTCTCAGTTTTATGACTTAGATGAATATTTTTTCCGTAGGAACCAATATGAATAATAACATTTTATAAATTCAAGGTGAAAATCAGATACGATAATAAAATTATGATTATAATGTTTTGCCTTATGGTTAACTAGTAGAGAATGCCTCATGACATGGTCCACCATTTTATACCTATGTGTCTTAATGTGCAATAAAGTTTGAATAAATACATAAACATTAATTATATATAATTATTAAAATGATTAATATAACTGACTGATAAACTATAATTGGACGTAGTTATGCAATAATGTTCCAAACCACAGCGACCTCATTTTGAGATAAATGCAACTTTAGTTTTCAGTGGTACACTTTTTTGCTGTAACCAGTACATACGTGTAGTATGTGTTTTTTTGTAGAAAAATATGTTCGTTACTTGATGATGACATATTTTTAAAAAATTATATAGTATAAAGGTACGTATTTAGAGAAATAGGAATTGGAACGTTTTTACAAAATGGTTGTTTGTATGGACTCTAAATCCAGAACGATTTTGCTAAAACGTTCCACGATGTATGAAACATTACTTCATTATAATCTTAACAAAAATAAAGTCAATAAATAGGTGAATGTTTGCTAGGAATATAAATAAAAGCAACAAAAAAAAGCAAAAAGTAAGTCATAACCTTTATTGATCTTCATAACCTTCTATATCAGAATCTGGCACCCCGCCGAATCCATCAACATCATCGAGAATATCCTCAGAACACTCTAGAGCTTTATAAAATTGAAGACAATCTTCAGGTATGTATTGGTACATTGATTGCAAGTCAGCTAATTTTGCAGGAGCAATTGGTTTGCCATTAGACCACAGCAAACAGAAATCAGAATCACTTATGTGCCTGGTTTCTCCTTTTATTTTTTTTTCAATAGTCAACTCTTTAAAATCTTCTTCCAGTGATGATCTCATAAAGATAGAATGCATTTTATAATTTTTTATTTGAATCTCTTTTGCATGTAACCAACTAACTTTGCTTTTGTTGGTAAATTTCTTTCGATTGGTTATATTTTTTTCTATTTTGCTTGAACTATAAAAATCAGTCTTCTCCATTTTTATACTTGAAGGGGTTTCACTTTCTTACTAGGTACGTTTAATTATATCGATGTATTCTTCAGCTGTATACACGCATTGGTGGTGTTTGAGAGCTGTTTCTATTTTAGAAAAATCCGTGTCGTTCGGTAAAAATGTATGGCCAGACGCAAGAAATGGAAATGAGACGGTTTTCAAAGTTGGATGGGAGGTCAAAATTGCTTTCATCATGAGAACGATTTTGATATTTCTGTTCTGGCCACCGCAACAATCGCTCCATAAACATAAGTGTGTGACAGTAGAACTTAGTTTCTGGTTTATATATTTCTTAAGGCATGATCCAACTTCCTGGGCTCCTCTTCCTGCTTCTCCTTCTACCGATACATAACAGTGCCCAATGTCATCAGATGCACTATGAATACCACTATTGTAGAACCACAATTGAATTTTATAAAATGCTACATTCGTTGGTATGCGGGGCAGGGCAAAGGTAATGTCTTCTCTAAATCAAATGTTAAGCATTCGACTAACGGTGAATTTTTTGCTTGCTCAAAATCCAGCTTCATTTGGTTTCTTAGATTAGTAGCCCTTTCTAAATGTTGTGTCTTTTTTTCTGTAGCTTTTTCTTTTTCTTCGGTATTTTTGGCTACGAATTTCCACCTCTAACTTATCACAGTAACACGTGTGATAAGTTATCTTTCTTTAATGTTTTACACTTCATGTTAAATTGGGAATAAAAAATCTTTTTCACATAGTTCAAAGAAGTGTACTTGCGGTCATTGCCATACTTTTGGATAAACTCCTGTCGATATATACATAGGAGTGAAGTATAAAACATTAAAGAAAGATACTTGTAACACGTGTGACAAGTTAGAGGTGGAAATTCGTAGCCAAAAATACCGAAGAAAAAGCTACAGAAAAAAAGACACAACATTTAGAAAGGGCTACTAATCTAAGAAACCAAATGAAGCTGGATTTTGAGCAAGCAAAAAATTCACCGTTAGTCGAATGCTTAACATTTGATTTAGAGAAGACATTACCTTTGCCCTGCCCCGCATACCAACGAATGTAGCATTTTATAAAATTCAATTGTGGTTCTACAATAGTGGTATTCATAGTGCATCTGATGACATTGGGCACTGTTATGTATGGGTAGAAGGAGAAGCAGGAAGAGAAGAGGAGCCCAGGAAGTTGGATCATGCCTTAACCCTTAAATGCATGGTGTAAGATGCAGCTTACATAAACCAAAATGAATTACTGGTTGAAAACTAGAAACATTCATTTGAAATAACATAATATTTTATAATATTGTGTTTTTTTAATTCATGCATTTAAGGGTTAAGAAATATATAAACCAGAAACTAAGTTCTACTGTCACACACTTAATTTTATGGAGTGATTGTTGCGGTGGTCAGAACAGAAATATCAAAATCGTTCTCATGATGAAAGCAATTTTGACCTCCCATCCAACTTTGAAAACCGTCTCATTTCCATTTCTTGCGTCCGGCCATACATTTTTACCGAACGACACGGATTTTTCTAAAATAGAAACAGCTCTCAAACACCACCAACGCGTGTATACAGCTGAAGAACACATCGATATAATTAAACTTAGTAAGAAAGTGAAACCACTTCAAGTATATAAAATGGAGAAGACTGATTTTAATAGTTCAAGCAAAATAGAAAAAAATATAACCAATCGAAAGAAAAGTGACAAAAGCAAAGTTAGTTGGTTACATGCAAAAGAGATTCAAATAAAAAATGATAAAATGCATTCTATCTTTATGAGCTCATCACTGGAAGAAGATTTTAAAGAGTTGACTATTGAAAAAAAAAAGGGGAAACCAGGCACATAAGCGATTCTGATTTCTGTTTGCTGTGGATGGCAAACCAATCGCTCCTGCAAAATTGTTTAATGTAGATTTTGGTCTAAAATAAAATGTTCCACATATTTTGGATCGCTAATGCCTTACGGTTTTAAAGATCAATAGTGTTACAAAAAGACGTCGATCATTTATTGCAAGAAAATGAATAAATATGGATTTTGTGAAAACGTTCCAACCTAATAGCAAAAGTTTTACAAATAGATGTGAATCATTTTTGAAAAAACAGAGCATTTATGAATTTTGTTAAAATGTTCTAATATGCATGGAACAGTATTAGCTAGAACAATAAGTATCATAATATGTGTTTTGCAATAATGTTCCAAAGTCCATGAAACATTTTTTGCATAACCAAAATTATGGTATGCGTTTTATAGAAATGTTCCAAGAGCATTGAAACATTATAAGGTAATAATATTCATGAATATTGGTTACTAAATTTGTTTCAATTTACATGTGATGTTTTGTTTTCTTTATGAATATCCTTGTTTGGTAAAAGTGTGGGGTGGAACATTCGGGCCAAATTTTATCTAACAAAATAAGCTATAAGGACTGGAACCTTTTACCTAGATGATTTTAGTATGTGGAAAAAGGTTCACTGGTTGTGTTATCTCAATTTTGGGCGAGTTGTGGGTTGGAACGTTATTGCATAACTACGTCCAATTATTTAAATTATACCTACATATTAAACAAATGTAATAAGAATATGACCTGTAACGAATGTTATCAATAAATTTTTCATTTTCATTTTCATTTTCATTTGTGTGTGTTTGTGCTTGTTTGTGTTTGTTTGTGTTTGTTTGTGTCTGTTTGTGTGTGTTTGTGTTTGTTTGTGTTTGTTTGTGTTTGTTTGTGTCTGTTTGTGTCTGTTTGTGTTTGTTTGTGTTTGTTTGTGTTTGTTTGTGTTTGTTTGTGTTTGTTCGTGTTTGTTTGTGTCTGTTTGTGTTTGTTTGTGTCTGTTTGTGTTTGTTTGTGTCTGTTTGTGTTTGTTTGTTTGTGTTTGTTTGTGTTTGTTTGTGTTTGTTTGTGTCTGTTTGTGTGTTTTTGTGCTTGTTTGTGTTTGTTTGTGTTTGTTTGTGTCTGTTTGTGTGTTTGTGTTTGTTTGTGCTTGTTTGTGTTTGTTTGTGTCTCTTTGTGTCTGTTTGTGTTTGTTTGTGTTTGTTTGTGTTTGTTTGTGTCTCTTTGTGTTTGTTTGTGTGTGTTTGTGTTTGTTTGTGCTTGTTTGTGTTTGTTTGTGTTTGTTTGTGTCTGTTTGTGTGTGTTTGTGCTTGTTTGTGTCTGTTTGTGTGTGTTTGTGTCTGTTTGTGTCTGTTTGTGTTTGTTTGTGTTTGTTTGTGTCTGTTTGTGTGTGTTTGTGCTTGTTTGTGTTTGTTTGTGTTTGTTTGTGTCTGTTTGTGTGTTTGTGTTTGTTTGTGCTTGTTTGTGTTTGTTTGTGTCTCTTTGTGTCTGTTTGTGTTTGTTTGTGTTTGTTTGTGTCTGTTTGTGTCTGTTTGTGTTTGTGTTTGTTTGTGTGTGTTTGTGTTTGTTTGTGTTTGTTTGTGTTTGTTTGTGTCTGTTTGTGTGTGTTTGTGTCTGTTTGTGTCTGTTTGTGTTTGTTTGTGTTTGTTTGTGTTTGTTTGTGTCTGTTTGTGTTTGTTTGTGTTTGTTTGTGTTTGTTTGTGTTTGTTTGTGCTTGTTTGTGTTTGTTTGTGTGTGTTTGTGTTTGTTTGTGCTTGTTTGTGTCTGTTTGTGTGTGTTTGTGTCTGTTTGTGTCTGTTTGTGTTTGTTTGTGTGTGTTTGTGTTTGTTTGTGTTTGTTTGTGCTTGTTTGTGTCTGTTTGTGTGTGTTTGTGTCTGTTTGTGTCTGTTTGTGTTTGTTTGTGTTTGTTTGTGTTTGTTTGTGTCTGTTTGTGTTTGTTTGTGTTTGTTTGTGTTTGTTTGTGTTTGTTTGTGCTTGTTTGTGTTTGTTTGTGTGTGTTTGTGTTTGTTTGTGCTTGTTTGTGTCTGTTTGTGTTTGTTTGTGTCTGTTTGTGGATGTTTGTGTTTGTTTGTGTTTGTTTGTGTCTGTTTGTGTCTGTTTGTGTTTGTTTGTGTTTGTTTGTGCTTGTTTGTGTTTGTTTGTGTTTGTTTGTGTCTGTTTGTGTGTGTTTGTGTCTGTTTGTGTCTGTTTGTGTTTGTTTGTGTTTGTTTGTGTGTGTTTGTGTTTGTTTGTGCTTATTTGTGTTTGTTTGTGTTTGTTTGTGTCTGTTTGTGTGTGTTTGTGCTTGTTTGTGTTTGTTTGTGTCTGTTTGTGTCTGTTTGTGTTTGTTTGTGTTTGTTTGTGTCTGTTTGTGTTTGTTTGTGTCTGTTTGTGTCTGTTTGTGTCTCTTTGTGTCTGTTTGTGTTTGTTTGTGTTTGTTTGTGTCTGTTTGTGTCTGTTTGTGTTTGTTTGTGTTTGTTTGTGTGTGTTTGTGTTTGTTTGTGCTTGTTTGTGTTTGTTTGTGTTTGTTTGTGTCTGTTTGTGTGTGTTTGTGTCTGTTTGTGTCTGTTTGTGTTTGTTTGTGTTTGTTTGTGTGTGTTTGTGTTTGTTTGTGCTTATTTGTGTTTGTTTGTGTTTGTTTGTGTCTGTTTGTGTGTGTTTGTGCTTGTTTGTGTTTGTTTGTGTCTGTTTGTGTCTGTTTGTGTTTGTTTGTGTCTGTTTGTGTTTGTTTGTGTCTGTTTGTGTCTGTTTGTGTCTCTTTGTGTCTGTTTGTGTTTGTTTGTGTTTGTTTGTGTTTGTTTGTGTGTGTTTGTGTTTGTTTGTGCTTGTTTGTGTTTGTTTGTGTTTGTTTGTGTCTGTTTGTGTTTGTTTGTGTTTGTTTGTGTGTGTTTGTGTCTGTTTGTGTGTGTTTGTGTCTGTTTGTGTCTGTTTGTGTTTGTTTGTGTTTGTTTGTGTGTGTTTGTGTTTGTTTGTGCTTGTTTGTGTTTGTTTGTGTTTGTTTGTGTCTGTTTGTGTGTGTTTGTGTTTGTTTGTGTTTGTTTGTGTCTGTTTGTGTCTGTTTGTGTCTGTTTGTGTCTGTTTGTGTTTGTTTGTGTTTGTTTGTGTGTGTTTGTGTTTGTTTGTGTTTGTTTGTGTTTGTTTGTGTCTCTTTGTGTTTGTTTGTGTGTGTTTGTGTTTGTTTGTGCTTGTTTGTGTTTGTTTGTGTTTGTTTGTGTCTGTTTGTGTGTGTTTGTGCTTGTTTGTGTCTGTTTGTGTGTGTTTGTGTCTGTTTGTGTCTGTTTGTGTTTGTTTGTGTTTGTTTGTGTCTGTTTGTGTGTGTTTGTGCTTGTTTGTGTTTGTTTGTGTTTGTTTGTGTCTGTTTGTGTGTTTGTGTTTGTTTGTGCTTGTTTGTGTTTGTTTGTGTCTCTTTGTGTCTGTTTGTGTGTGTTTGTGTCTGTTTGTGTCTGTTTGTGTTTGTTTGTGTTTGTTTGTGTGTGTTTGTGTTTGTTTGTGCTTGTTTGTGTTTGTTTGTGTTTGTTTGTGTCTGTTTGTGTGTGTTTGTGCTTGTTTGTGTTTGTTTGTGGTTGTTTGTGTCTGTTTGTGTGTGTTTGTGTTTGTTTGTGTTTGTTTGTGTTTGTTTGTGTCTGTTTGTGTCTGTTTGTGTTTGTTTGTGTGTGTTTGTGTCTGTTTGTGTCTGTTTGTGTTTGTTTGTGTTTGTTTGTGTGTGTTTGTGTTTGTTTGTGCTTGTTTGTGTTTGTTTGTGTCTCTTTGTGTCTGTTTGTGTTTGTTTGTGTTTGTTTGTGTCTGTTTGTGTCTGTTTGTGTTTGTTTGTGTTTGTTTGTGTGTGTTTGTGTTTGTTTGTGCTTGTTTGTGTTTGTTTGTGTTTGTTTGTGTCTGTTTGTGTGTTTGTGTCTGTTTGTGTCTGTTTGTGTTTGTTTGTGTCTCTTTGTGTCTGTTTGTGTTTGTTTGTGTTTGTTTGTGTCTGTTTGTGTCTGTTTGTGTTTGTTTGTGTCTGTTTGTGTGTGTTTGTGCTTGTTTGTGTTTGTTTGTGGTTGTTTGTGTCTGTTTGTGTGTGTTTGTGTTTGTTTGTGTTTGTTTGTGTTTGTTTGTGTCTGTTTGTGTCTGTTTGTGTTTGTTTGTGTGTGTTTGTGTCTGTTTGTGTATGTTTGTGTTTGTTTGTGTTTGTTTGTGTGTGTTTGTGTTTGTTTGTGTTTGTTTGTGTCTCTTTGTGTCTGTTTGTGTTTGTTTGTGTTTGTTTGTGTCTGTTTGTGTCTGTTTGTGTTTGTTTGTGTTTGTTTGTGTGTGTTTGTGTTTGTTTGTGCTTGTTTGTGTTTGTTTGTGTTTGTTTGTGTCTGTTTGTGTCTGTTTGTGTTTGTTTGTGATTGTTTGTGTTTGTTTGTGTCTGTTTGTGTTTGTTTGTGTCTGTTTGTGTTTGTTTGTGTTTGTTTGTGTCTGTTTGTGTGTGTTTGTGTCTGTTTGTGTCTGTTTGTGTTTGTTTGTGTTTGTTTGTGTGTGTTTGTGTTTGTTTGTGCTTGTTTGTGTTTGTTTGTGTTTGTTTGTGTCTGTTTGTGTGTGTTTGTGTCTGTTTGTGTCTGTTTGTGTTTGTTTAAACAGTTGTGTTATTGGTTTGAAACAAATGGCTTGGCCCTCAATAAAGATAAAACTTTCGTCATGAGATTTAATTTAAACGGTCATGCATCTCAGTCCATGACGGCGTATGCCGGGGATGACACTGTCCGTCAAGTAGGAGACATGAAACTGCTGGGCTTCTTTATCGACAGTAGTCTAAAGTGGGATGTGCACATCGACCACCTGTGTGCGAGGCTCGGCAGCGCATGCTACGCATTAAAGCGTCTCGCTAGTACCGCGACCAGGGACGTCGTCAGGAGCTGCTATTTTGCGACCGTGCACGCGCTCATATCGTACGGAACGGAGCTCTGGGCCGGAGCCGCCGAATGGCGTCGGGTATTCACGTTACAAAAACGTGCCGTACGAGCAATTGCCGGCGTTCCTGACGACGTGTCTGCTCGTCAGTACTTTACAGAGTACAGTGTACTCACGCTTCCTTGTGTACTTATCCAACAAATAGCAATATTTACTTATAACAACCTTGATAAGTTTACTACGAAACAAGCAAACGCTAATCACCATCTCCGTAGCAACAAAGACGCAGGCTGCCTCGCATCCGTACCTCACAAACTAAAAAAAAGCGGGCGATCTGCCTACATACTCGGTCCACGATATATAACCATCTACCGAAAAGCATTAGAGATGCACCTTCCTCTCACAATTTTAAAATAAGGTTAAAAAAATGGTTACTAACGTCTCAGTTTTATGACTTAGATGAATATTTTTTCCGTAGGAACCAATATGAATAATAACATTTTATAAATTCAAGGTGAAAATCAGATACGATAATAAAATTATGATTATAATGTTTTGCCTTATGGTTAACTAGTAGAGAATGCCTCATGACATGGTCCACCATTTTATACCTATGTGTCTTAATGTGCAATAAAGTTTGAATAAATACATAAACATTAATTATATATAATTATTAAAATGATTAATATAACTGACTGATAAACTATAATTATTTAAATTATACCTACATATTAAACAAATGTAATAAGAATATGACCTGTAACGAATGTTATCAATAAATTTTTCATTTTCATTTTCATTTTCATTTGTGTGTGTTTGTGCTTGTTTGTGTTTGTTTGTGTTTGTTTGTGTCTGTTTGTGTGTGTTTGTGTTTGTTTGTGTTTGTTTGTGTTTGTTTGTGTCTGTTTGTGTCTGTTTGTGTTTGTTTGTGTTTGTTTGTGTTTGTTTGTGTTTGTTCGTGTTTGTTTGTGTCTGTTTGTGTTTGTTTGTGTCTGTTTGTGTTTGTTTGTGTCTGTTTGTGTTTGTTTGTTTGTGTTTGTTTGTGTTTGTTTGTGTTTGTTTGTGTCTGTTTGTGTGTTTTTGTGCTTGTTTGTGTTTGTTTGTGTTTGTTTGTGTCTGTTTGTGTGTTTGTGTTTGTTTGTGCTTGTTTGTGTTTGTTTGTGTCTCTTTGTGTCTGTTTGTGTTTGTTTGTGTTTGTTTGTGTTTGTTTGTGTGTGTTTGTGTTTGTTTGTGCTTGTTTGTGTTTGTTTGTGTTTGTTTGTGTCTGTTTGTGTTTGTTTGTGTTTGTTTGTGTGTGTTTGTGTCTGTTTGTGTGTGTTTGTGTCTGTTTGTGTCTGTTTGTGTTTGTTTGTGTTTGTTTGTGTGTGTTTGTGTTTGTTTGTGCTTGTTTGTGTTTGTTTGTGTTTGTTTGTGTCTGTTTGTGTGTGTTTGTGTTTGTTTGTGTTTGTTTGTGTCTGTTTGTGTCTGTTTGTGTCTGTTTGTGTCTGTTTGTGTTTGTTTGTGTTTGTTTGTGTGTGTTTGTGTTTGTTTGTGCTTGTTTGTGTTTGTTTGTGTCTCTTTGTGTCTGTTTGTGTTTGTTTGTGTTTGTTTGTGTCTGTTTGTGTCTGTTTGTGTTTGTTTGTGTTTGTTTGTGTGTGTTTGTGTTTGTTTGTGCTTGTTTGTGTTTGTTTGTGTTTGTTTGTGTTTGTTTGTGTCTGTTTGTGTGTGTTTGTGTCTGTTTGTGTTTGTTTGTGTTTGTTTGTGTGTGTTTGTGTTTGTTTGTGCTTGTTTGTGTTTGTTTGTGTTTGTTTGTGTCTGTCGCGGGTTGCGGGCGGTAGACCCAACATCACGTTCGCTCACGCTAACGAGTTAAAATTAAAACAATGTCGCGAAACGACGTTGAACAACTCAAATCACTATTAATAAGTGCCCTAAAACCATTTGAACAAAAACTTAGTGTATTGTTCAATAAAATAGACAGTTTAAGCAGTGAATTATGCGATTTAAAAACCGTTATCTTGGCGAAAAATATCGTGGATTCCAGTAAAGTGGTCAATAATTGTGAACAGAGAGCTGCGCATGCGCCACCGACTCAGATATCGACAAGTAACTCGTCGACACCGACTAGCCGTCCTGCTCCCGCGCAGGCACCTAGCCGCATACAGCGACCCGCGGCTACACGAACGAAAGAGAAGATAGCTACGCAGGCTAATCAACAAAAGCGTACTAAACGAACGGACCAGCCAGCGAAACATGAACCGCAACAAAGTATGGCCGCCGCCAAAATAACAACGAATATGTTAAAAACTGACAACTGTTCTTCGAGTACCTTGAACCCGACAGATATTTCAATAAATAATGCATTGTCGAATGACACTAGCAGGACAGCAGGTCATGATTATCGAATTACTGACCACGAACCCCAAACATGCGACGATGGCTTCCAACCCGTTCAAAGCCGCTATCAGCGGCGAAAAAATCTTAAAATTTCAGCAGTTATAAAGGGGACTGCCACTGACATTTCTCTAAAGGGGGTGGAGATGCATAAATATTTACACGGATGTTATTTTAAGACGGACACAACACCGGATAGTGTCATTAACCACTTGAAAAGCATTCATAACGGCGTTCAGTACACAGCTGAAAAAATCCAATCTAAACGGGATACTTACAACTCATTCAAGATTGGCATCCCAGCTGCCGTATACGAAAAGTTTCTCTCAACATCTGTATGGCCTGTAAACACCAGTATATCTGAATGGAGGCCCTTTCTCCGTCCCAGGGAGGCAGAGCCTCCCTCTGACAACTGTGCCCCAGGCCAAAATAAGTAAAATAAGGGATCTTCAGATGCAACAAGAGAAAAAGGATGCTTTGTGCGCAGCGGAGCCGGCTCGTGGGAGCGCGCCGCCGGACACACGGCCTCCGCGGACGTCGACCGACCTCCTCACGGTGTGCCATCAAAACATTCGGTGCCTTAATAATAAGACTAAATCACTCGAAGTGCTGTTGTGTAACGATTTAAAATGTGACGTGCTTGTACTAACAGAACACTGGCTGCGGGATGACGAGATTATCTCTGTAACATTACATAACTATGACCTGATATCATATTATTGTAGGCCATCAATTTTACACGGAGGGAGCTGCATCTTTGTGCGATCTGGTATTAGGGTTCTTAATAGGCCAGACATTACTAGTATGTCCGTTCAACAGGTTTTCGATGTGTGTGCGACCCACCTTTTGGACTACGATATTTTAATTGTCGGAATCTACCATTCTAACTGTACAAGCGATCAGGATTTTCTGATCTTATTAAAAGCGCTTCTATCGAAAATAAACTCAGAGAATCTTATTGCTATCATAGTAGGTGACATTAATATAGACTTTCTTTCAAACACACCTTGCAAAAAACAAGTGTTAGATATTCTATCATGTCATAATTTTAATCAACATATAAACTTCCCTACACGTACCTGCAATAATAGCTCGACCTTACTAGACCACGCATATTCGAATATTTGTACCGACCGTGTGTGCGGCGTTCCCGTTATCACCCGACTCAGCGATCATACGGCACAAAAGATAACAATCGTAAACAAGTCGCCCGTAGAATGCGCATCAATACCTAAACGCATTTATAATACACATAACAAATATAGTTTCTATACTGCGTTAGAATCTATTGACTGGCCTGAGGTTGTTGTAAATAGTCGCAACGACTGCGTATCCCTAGCTGTATCGCTCTTAAATATATTAATTAATAAATTTGATACGTGTTTTCCGATTAAATTACCCAATGCAAATGTAACTAAATATCCCTGGATCGACGAAGAAGTATGGAACACAAAACTACTCCTTCACGACATCTCAGTACTAAAAGAGAAATTCCCCTCTTATAACCATATTTCAGACCTGTATAATAGCATCAATTCTAAATATATATCAATGTTGAAACGCAAGCGTACTGATTATTACAGCGCCCTAATAAATAACGCCCCGAACAAGTGCAAGAAAATGTGGGGAGTTATCAATAAAGAATTGGGACGCAAATGTCACGAACGCGCGGACTACACAGATGTCATTAAGGACAGTCGTGGCTTAGCTTTCATCTCTAAAAAACATGCAGTTGACGCAATTAACGCTGAATTTATAAGTGCAGCCACTGCATGCGGTGCGCCGGCGCCGAACGTCCAGCGCTCATTGTCCGCTATAGCTACTAATATCCCTGAGTGCGACTGTTCTTTGAGATTTAGATTATTTACATCCCATGAAGTAGAATCAATACTAAAAATCCACATCGCACCGAAAAACAGCACTGACATCTACGACATCTCAGCCAGTAGGTATCCTTCGATACGTGGGCCCTGCGCTGTCTTTTGTATTATCTGAGTTATATAACTACTGTATACGACAAGGAACTGTGCCCGACAGCCTAAAAAAAGTTAAAATTGCCCCGTTGTACAAAGGCAAAGGCGCCAAGACGGCCCTAAAGTCTTATCGCCCTATATCACTAGTACCAGCAATCAGTAAAATCCTAGAAGTTGGAATCAACACCAGATTACTATCCTTCTGGTTCCCACAGCAAACAATATCCGACAAACAATACGCATATCGGCAGAACCGCTCGACTACAGATCTAGTACGCGAAGTGGTATGGCGGACATTGAGCTCGCGAGAGGCCGGACTGCAGGTCGCGGTAGTGTGTTGCGACCTCTCACGTGCTTTTGACACCGCAAACCATGGACTCATCGCACAAAAACTTAGCCACTACGGTATTCGGGGTCCGGCACTGGCACTGCTATTGTCATTCATGTCCGATAGATGTCAAGTGGTCGTTGGTGATAGCGGTCGTGTCAAGTCTGTTGAAATGACGAACCAGCTAGGGGTACCGCAGGGATCCTGCCTTTCTAACACCCTCTTCAGCATCCTACTTAATGATCTCCCACAAGTCATAAAAGAGTGCAGCATTTTCATGTACGCGGACGACGTGACGGCTGTTGTCACCGGCACGTCCCTAGCGCAGTTGGAAACGAACGTCAATAACACCCTTAAACAGTTGTGTTATTGGTTTGAAACAAATGGCTTGGCCCTCAATAAAGATAAAACTTTCGTCATGAGATTTAATTTAAACGGTCATGCATCTCAGTCCATGACGGCGTATGCCGGGGATGACACTGTCCGTCAAGTAGGAGACATGAAACTGCTGGGCTTCTTTATCGACAGTAGTCTAAAGTGGGATGTGCACATCGACCACCTGTGTGCGAGGCTCGGCAGCGCATGCTACGCATTAAAGCGTCTCGCTAGTACCGCGACCAGGGACGTCGTCAGGAGCTGCTATTTTGCGACCGTGCACGCGCTCATATCGTACGGAACGGAGCTCTGGGCCGGAGCCGCCGAATGGCGTCGGGTATTCACGTTACAAAAACGTGCCGTACGAGCAATTGCCGGCGTTCCTGACGACGTGTCTGCTCGTCAGTACTTTACAGAGTACAGTGTACTCACGCTTCCTTGTGTACTTATCCAACAAATAGCAATATTTACTTATAACAACCTTGATAAGTTTACTACGAAACAAGCAAACGCTAATCACCATCTCCGTAGCAACAAAGACGCAGGCTGCCTCGCATCCGTACCTCACAAACTAAAAAAAAGCGGGCGATCTGCCTACATACTCGGTCCACGGATATATAACCATCTACCGAAAAGCATTAGAGATGCACCTTCCTCTCACAATTTTAAAATAAGGTTAAAAAAATGGTTACTAACGTCTCAGTTTTATGACTTAGATGAATATTTTTTCCGTAGGAACCAATATGAATAATAACATTTTATAAATTCAAGGTGAAAATCAGATACGATAATAAAATTATGATTATAATGTTTTGCCTTATGGTTAACTAGTAGAGAATGCCTCATGACATGGTCCACCATTTTATACCTATGTGTCTTAATGTGCAATAAAGTTTGAATAAATACATAAACATTAATTATATATAATTATTAAAATGATTAATATAACTGACTGATAAACTATAATTATTTAAATTATACCTACATATTAAACAAATGTAATAAGAATATGACCTGTAACGAATGTTATCAATAAATTTTTCATTTTCATTTTCATTTTCATTTGTGTGTGTTTGTGCTTGTTTGTGTTTGTTTGTGTTTGTTTGTGTCTGTTTGTGTGTGTTTGTGTTTGTTTGTGTTTGTTTGTGTTTGTTTGTGTCTGTTTGTGTCTGTTTGTGTTTGTTTGTGTTTGTTTGTGTTTGTTTGTGTTTGTTTGTGTTTGTTTGTGTTTGTTTGTGTTTGTTTGTGTCTGTTTGTGTTTGTTTGTGTCTGTTTGTGTTTGTTTGTGTTTGTTTGTGTTTGTTTGTGTCTGTTTGTGTTTGTTTGTGTCTGTTTGTGTGTGTTTGTGCTTGTTTGTGTTTGTTTGTGGTTGTTTGTGTCTGTTTGTGTGTGTTTGTGTTTGTTTGTGTTTGTTTGTGTTTGTTTGTGTCTGTTTGTGTCTGTTCGTGTTTGTTTGTGTGTGTTTGTGTCTGTTTGTGTCTGTTTGTGTTTGTTTGTGTTTGTTTGTGTGTGTTTGTGTTTGTTTGTGCTTGTTTGTGTTTGTTTGTGTCTCTTTGTGTCTGTTTGTGTTTGTTTGTGTTTGTTTGTGTCTGTTTGTGTCTGTTTGTGTTTGTTTGTGTCTGTTTGTGTCTGTTTGTGTTTGTTTGTGTTTGTTTGTGTTTGTTTGTGTCTGTTTGTGTCTGTTTGTGTTTGTTTGTGTTTGTTTGTGTGTGTTTGTGTTTGTTTGTGTTTGTTTGTGTCTGTTTGTGTGTGTTTGTGTCTGTTTGTGTCTGTTTGTGTTTGTTTGTGTTTGTTTGTGTGTGTTTGTGTTTGTTTGTGCTTGTTTGTGTTTGTTTGTGTTTGTTTGTGTCTGTTTGTGTGTGTTTGTGCTTGTTTGTGTCTGTTTGTGTTTGTTTGTGTTTGTTTGTGTTTGTTTGTGTTTGTTTGTGTCTGTTTGTGTTTGTTTGTGTCTGTTTGTGTTTGTTTGTGTTTGTTTGTGTCTGTTTGTGTCTGTTTGTGTTTGTTTGTGTTTGTTTGTGCTTGTTTGTGTTTGTTTGTGTTTGTTTGTGTCTGTTTGTGTGTTTGTGTCTGTTTGTGTCTGTTTGTGTTTGTTTGTGTCTCTTTGTGTCTGTTTGTGTTTGTTTGTGTTTGTTTGTGTCTGTTTGTGTCTGTTTGTGTTTGTTTGTGTCTGTTTGTGTGTGTTTGTGCTTGTTTGTGTTTGTTTGTGGTTGTTTGTGTCTGTTTGTGTGTGTTTGTGTTTGTTTGTGTTTGTTTGTGTTTGTTTGTGTCTGTTTGTGTCTGTTTGTGTTTGTTTGTGTTTGTTTGTGTTTGTTTGTGTCTGTTTGTGTGTTTGTGTCTGTTTGTGTCTGTTTGTGTTTGTTTGTGTCTGTTTGTGTCTGTTTGTGTTTGTTTGTGTTTGATTGTGTGTGTTTGTGTTTGTTTGTGCTTGTTTGTGTTTGTTTGTGTTTGTTTGTGTCTGTTTGTGTCTGTTTGTGTTTGTTTGTGTCTGTTTGTGTGTGTTTGTGTCTGTTTGTGTCTGTTTGTGTTTGTTTGTGTTTGTTTGTGTCTGTTTGTGTTTGTTTGTGTTTGTTTGTGTCTGTTTGTGTTTGTTTGTGTCTGTTTGTGTCTGTTTGTGTTTGTTTGTGTTTGTTTGTGTTTGTTTGTGTCTGTTTGTGTCTGTTTGTGTTTGTTTGTGTTTGTTTGTGTTTGTTTGTGTCTGTTTGTGTCTGTTTGTGTTTGTTTGTGTTTGTTTGTGTGTGTTTGTGTTTGTTTGTGTTTGTTTGTGTCTGTTTGTGTGTGTTTGTGTCTGTTTGTGTCTGTTTGTGTTTGTTTGTGTTTGTTTGTGTGTGTTTGTGTTTGTTTGTGCTTGTTTGTGTTTGTTTGTGTTTGTTTGTGTCTGTTTGTGTGTGTTTGTGCTTGTTTGTGTCTGTTTGTGTGTGTTTGTGTCTGTTTGTGTCTGTTTGTGTTTGTTTGTGTTTGTTTGTGTGTTTGTGTTTGTTTGTGCTTGTTTGTGTTTGTTTGTGTTTGTTTGTGTCTGTTTGTGTGTGTTTGTGCTTGTTTGTGTTTGTTTGTGTTTGTTTGTGTCTGTTTGTGTGTGTTTGTGTTTGTTTGTGTTTGTTTGTGTTTGTTTGTGTCTGTTTGTGTCTGTTTGTGTTTGTTTGTGTGTGTTTGTGTCTGTTTGTGTCTGTTTGTGTTTGTTTGTGTTTGTTTGTGTGTGTTTGTGTTTGTTTGTGCTTGTTTGTGTTTGTTTGTGTCTCTTTGTGTCTGTTTGTGTTTGTTTGTGTTTGTTTGTGTCTGTTTGTGTCTGTTTGTGTTTGTTTGTGTTTGTTTGTGTGTGTTTGTGTTTGTTTGTGCTTGTTTGTGTTTGTTTGTGTTTGTTTGTGTTTGTTTGTGTCTGTTTGTGTGTGTTTGTGTCTGTTTGTGTTTGTTTGTGTTTGTTTGTGTGTGTTTGTGTTTGTTTGTGCTTGTTTGTGTTTGTTTGTGTTTGTTTGTGTCTGTCGCGGGTTGCGGGCGGTAGACCCAACATCACGTTCGCTCACGCTAACGAGTTAAAATTAAAACAATGTCGCGAAACGACGTTGAACAACTCAAATCACTATTAATAAGTGCCCTAAAACCATTTGAACAAAAACTTAGTGTATTGTTCAATAAAATAGACAGTTTAAGCAGTGAATTATGCGATTTAAAAACCGTTATCTTGGCGAAAAATATCGTGGATTCCAGTAAAGTGGTCAATAATTGTGAACAGAGAGCTGCGCATGCGCCACCGACTCAGATATCGACAAGTAACTCGTCGACACCGACTAGCCGTCCTGCTCCCGCGCAGGCACCTAGCCGCATACAGCGACCCGCGGCTACACGAACGAAAGAGAAGATAGCTACGCAGGCTAATCAACAAAAGCGTACTAAACGAACGGACCAGCCAGCGAAACATGAACCGCAACAAAGTATGGCCGCCGCCAAAATAACAACGAATATGTTAAAAACTGACAACTGTTCTTCGAGTACCTTGAACCCGACAGATATTTCAATAAATAATGCATTGTCGAATGACACTAGCAGGACAGCAGGTCATGATTATCGAATTACTGACCACGAACCCCAAACATGCGACGATGGCTTCCAACCCGTTCAAAGCCGCTATCAGCGGCGAAAAAATCTTAAAATTTCAGCAGTTATAAAGGGGACTGCCACTGACATTTCTCTAAAGGGGGTGGAGATGCATAAATATTTACACGGATGTTATTTTAAGACGGACACAACACCGGATAGTGTCATTAACCACTTGAAAAGCATTCATAACGGCGTTCAGTACACAGCTGAAAAAATCCAATCTAAACGGGATACTTACAACTCATTCAAGATTGGCATCCCAGCTGCCGTATACGAAAAGTTTCTCTCAACATCTGTATGGCCTGTAAACACCAGTATATCTGAATGGAGGCCCTTTCTCCGTCCCAGGGAGGCAGAGCCTCCCTCTGACAACTGTGCCCCAGGCCAAAATAAGTAAAATAAGGGATCTTCAGATGCAACAAGAGAAAAAGGATGCTTTGTGCGCAGCGGAGCCGGCTCGTGGGAGCGCGCCGCCGGACACACGGCCTCCGCGGACGTCGACCGACCTCCTCACGGTGTGCCATCAAAACATTCGGTGCCTTAATAATAAGACTAAATCACTCGAAGTGCTGTTGTGTAACGATTTAAAATGTGACGTGCTTGTACTAACAGAACACTGGCTGCGGGATGACGAGATTATCTCTGTAACATTACATAACTATGACCTGATATCATATTATTGTAGGCCATCAATTTTACACGGAGGGAGCTGCATCTTTGTGCGATCTGGTATTAGGGTTCTTAATAGGCCAGACATTACTAGTATGTCCGTTCAACAGGTTTTCGATGTGTGTGCGACCCACCTTTTGGACTACGATATTTTAATTGTCGGAATCTACCATTCTAACTGTACAAGCGATCAGGATTTTCTGATCTTATTAAAAGCGCTTCTATCGAAAATAAACTCAGAGAATCTTATTGCTATCATAGTAGGTGACATTAATATAGACTTTCTTTCAAACACACCTTGCAAAAAACAAGTGTTAGATATTCTATCATGTCATAATTTTAATCAACATATAAACTTCCCTACACGTACCTGCAATAATAGCTCGACCTTACTAGACCACGCATATTCGAATATTTGTACCGACCGTGTGTGCGGCGTCCCCGTTATCACCCGACTCAGCGATCATACGGCACAAAAGATAACAATCGTAAACAAGTCGCCCGTAGAATGCGCATCAATACCTAAACGCATTTATAATACACATAACAAATATAGTTTCTATACTGCGTTAGAATCTATTGACTGGCCTGAGGTTGTTGTAAATAGTCGCAACGACTGCGTATCCCTAGCTGTATCGCTCTTAAATATATTAATTAATAAATTTGATACGTGTTTTCCGATTAAATTACCCAATGCAAATGTAACTAAATATCCCTGGATCGACGAAGAAGTATGGAACACAAAACTACTCCTTCACGACATCTCAGTACTAAAAGAGAAATTCCCCTCTTATAACCATATTTCAGACCTGTATAATAGCATCAATTCTAAATATATATCAATGTTGAAACGCAAGCGTACTGATTATTACAGCGCCCTAATAAATAACGCCCCGAACAAGTGCAAGAAAATGTGGGGAGTTATCAATAAAGAATTGGGACGCAAATGTCACGAACGCGCGGACTACACAGATGTCATTAAGGACAGTCGTGGCTTAGCTTTCATCTCTAAAAAACATGCAGTTGACGCAATTAACGCTGAATTTATAAGTGCAGCCACTGCATGCGGTGCGCCGGCGCCGAACGTCCAGCGCTCATTGTCCGCTATAGCTACTAATATCCCTGAGTGCGACTGTTCTTTGAGATTTAGATTATTTACATCCCATGAAGTAGAATCAATACTAAAAATCCACATCGCACCGAAAAACAGCACTGACATCTACGACATCTCAGCCAGTAGGTATCCTTCGATACGTGGGCCCTGCGCTGTCTTTTGTATTATCTGAGTTATATAACTACTGTATACGACAAGGAACTGTGCCCGACAGCCTAAAAAAAGTTAAAATTGCCCCGTTGTACAAAGGCAAAGGCGCCAAGACGGCCCTAAAGTCTTATCGCCCTATATCACTAGTACCAGCAATCAGTAAAATCCTAGAAGTTGGAATCAACACCAGATTACTATCCTTCTGGTTCCCACAGCAAACAATATCCGACAAACAATACGCATATCGGCAGAACCGCTCGACTACAGATCTAGTACGCGAAGTGGTATGGCGGACATTGAGCTCGCGAGAGGCCGGACTGCAGGTCGCGGTAGTGTGTTGCGACCTCTCACGTGCTTTTGACACCGCAAACCATGGACTCATCGCACAAAAACTTAGCCACTACGGTATTCGGGGTCCGGCACTGGCACTGCTATTGTCATTCATGTCCGATAGATGTCAAGTGGTCGTTGGTGATAGCGGTCGTGTCAAGTCTGTTGAAATGACGAACCAGCTAGGGGTACCGCAGGGATCCTGCCTTTCTAACACCCTCTTCAGCATCCTACTTAATGATCTCCCACAAGTCATAAAAGAGTGCAGCATTTTCATGTACGCGGACGACGTGACGGCTGTTGTCACCGGCACGTCCCTAGCGCAGTTGGAAACGAACGTCAATAACACCCTTAAACAGTTGTGTTATTGGTTTGAAACAAATGGCTTGGCCCTCAATAAAGATAAAACTTTCGTCATGAGATTTAATTTAAACGGTCATGCATCTCAGTCCATGACGGCGTATGCCGGGGATGACACTGTCCGTCAAGTAGGAGACATGAAACTGCTGGGCTTCTTTATCGACAGTAGTCTAAAGTGGGATGTGCACATCGACCACCTGTGTGCGAGGCTCGGCAGCGCATGCTACGCATTAAAGCGTCTCGCTAGTACCGCGACCAGGGACGTCGTCAGGAGCTGCTATTTTGCGACCGTGCACGCGCTCATATCGTACGGAACGGAGCTCTGGGCCGGAGCCGCCGAATGGCGTCGGGTATTCACGTTACAAAAACGTGCCGTACGAGCAATTGCCGGCGTTCCTGACGACGTGTCTGCTCGTCAGTACTTTACAGAGTACAGTGTACTCACGCTTCCTTGTGTACTTATCCAACAAATAGCAATATTTACTTATAACAACCTTGATAAGTTTACTACGAAACAAGCAAACGCTAATCACCATCTCCGTAGCAACAAAGACGCAGGCTGCCTCGCATCCGTACCTCACAAACTAAAAAAAAGCGGGCGATCTGCCTACATACTCGGTCCACGGATATATAACCATCTACCGAAAAGCATTAGAGATGCACCTTCCTCTCACAATTTTAAAATAAGGTTAAAAAAATGGTTACTAACGTCTCAGTTTTATGACTTAGATGAATATTTTTTCCGTAGGAACCAATATGAATAATAACATTTTATAAATTCAAGGTGAAAATCAGATACGATAATAAAATTATGATTATAATGTTTTGCCTTATGGTTAACTAGTAGAGAATGCCTCATGACATGGTCCACCATTTTATACCTATGTGTCTTAATGTGCAATAAAGTTTGAATAAATACATAAACATTAATTATATATAATTATTAAAATGATTAATATAACTGACTGATAAACTATAATTATTTAAATTATACCTACATATTAAACAAATGTAATAAGAATATGACCTGTAACGAATGTTATCAATAAATTTTTCATTTTCATTTTCATTTTCATTTGTGTGTGTTTGTGCTTGTTTGTGTTTGTTTGTGTTTGTTTGTGTCTGTTTGTGTGTGTTTGTGTTTGTTTGTGTTTGTTTGTGTTTGTTTGTGTCTGTTTGTGTCTGTTTGTGTTTGTTTGTGTTTGTTTGTGTTTGTTTGTGTTTGTTCGTGTTTGTTTGTGTCTGTTTGTGTTTGTTTGTGTCTGTTTGTGTTTGTTTGTGTCTGTTTGTGTTTGTTTGTTTGTGTTTGTTTGTGTTTGTTTGTGTTTGTTTGTGTCTGTTTGTGTGTTTTTGTGCTTGTTTGTGTTTGTTTGTGTTTGTTTGTGTCTGTTTGTGTGTTTGTGTTTGTTTGTGCTTGTTTGTGTTTGTTTGTGTCTCTTTGTGTCTGTTTGTGTTTGTTTGTGTTTGTTTGTGTTTGTTTGTGTGTGTTTGTGTTTGTTTGTGCTTGTTTGTGTTTGTTTGTGTTTGTTTGTGTCTGTTTGTGTTTGTTTGTGTTTGTTTGTGTGTGTTTGTGTCTGTTTGTGTGTGTTTGTGTCTGTTTGTGTCTGTTTGTGTTTGTTTGTGTTTGTTTGTGTGTGTTTGTGTTTGTTTGTGTTTGTTTGTGTGTGTTTGTGTTTGTTTGTGCTTGTTTGTGTTTGTTTGTGTTTGTTTGTGTCTGTTTGTGTGTGTTTGTGTGTGTTTGTGCTTGTTTGTGTTTGTTTGTGGTTGTTTGTGTGTGTTTGTGTTTGTTTGTGTTTGTTTGTGTTTGTTTGTGTCTGTTTGTGTCTGTTTGTGTTTGTTTGTGTGTGTTTGTGTCTGTTTGTGTCTGTTTGTGTTTGTTTGTGTTTGTTTGTGTGTGTTTGTGTTTGTTTGTGCTTGTTTGTGTTTGTTTGTGTCTCTTTGTGTCTGTTTGTGTTTGTTTGTGTTTGTTTGTGTCTGTTTGTGTCTGTTTGTGTTTGTTTGTGTTTGTTTGTGTGTGTTTGTGTTTGTTTGTGCTTGTTTGTGTTTGTTTGTGTTTGTTTGTGTCTCTTTGTGTGTGTTTGTGTGTGTTTGTGTCTGTTTGTGTCTGTTTGTGTTTGTTTGTGTTTGTTTGTGTGTGTTTGTGTTTGTTTGTGTTTGTTTGTGTGTGTTTGTGTTTGTTTGTGCTTGTTTGTGTTTGTTTGTGTTTGTTTGTGTCTGTTTGTGTTTGTTTGTGTTTGTTTGTGTTTGTTTGTGTTTGTTTGTGTCTGTTTGTGTTTGTTTGTGTTTGTTTGTGTCTGTTTGTGTGTGTTTGTGCTTGTTTGTGTCTGTTTGTGTGTGTTTGTGTCTGTTTGTGTCTGTTTGTGTTTGTTTGTGTTTGTTTGTGTTTGTTTGTGTTTGTTTGTGTTTGTTTGTGTCTGTTTGTGTGTGTTTGTGCTTGTTTGTGTCTGTTTGTGTGTGTTTGTGTCTGTTTGTGTCTGTTTGTGTTTGTTTGTGTTTGTTTGTGTCTGTTTGTGTGTGTTTGTGCTTGTTTGTGTTTGTTTGTGTTTGTTTGTGTCTGTTTGTGTGTTTGTGTTTGTTTGTGCTTGTTTGTGTTTGTTTGTGTCTGTTTGTGTTTGTTTGTGTCTGTTTGTGTCTGTTTGTGTTTGTTTGTGTTTGTTTGTGTTTGTTTGTGTCTGTTTGTGTCTCTTTGTGTCTGTTTGTGTCTGTTTGTGTGTGTTTGTGTCTGTTTGTGTCTGTTTGTGTTTGTTTGTGTTTGTTTGTGTCTGTTTGTGTCTGTTTGTGTTTGTTTGTGTTTGTTTGTGTGTGTTTGTGTTTGTTTGTGTTTGTTTGTGTTTGTTTGTGTTTGTTTGTGTCTGTTTGTGTGTGTTTGTGTCTGTTTGTGTCTGTTTGTGTTTGTTTGTGTTTGTTTGTGTTTGTTTGTGTTTGTTTGTGTCTGTTTGTGTTTGTTTGTGTTTGTTTGTGTTTGTTTGTGTTTGTTTGTGCTTGTTTGTGTTTGTTTGTGTGTGTTTGTGTTTGTTTGTGCTTGTTTGTGTCTGTTTGTGTGTGTTTGTGTCTGTTTGTGTCTGTTTGTGTTTGTTTGTGTTTGTTTGTGTGTGTTTGTGTTTGTTTGTGCTTGTTTGTGTTTGTTTGTGTTTGTTTGTGTCTGTTTGTGTGTGTTTGTGCTTGTTTGTGTTTGTTTGTGTTTGTTTGTGTCTGTTTGTGTGTGTTTGTGTTTGTTTGTGTTTGTTTGTGTTTGTTTGTGTCTGTTTGTGTCTGTTTGTGTTTGTTTGTGTTTGTTTGTGTTTGTTTGTGTCTGTTTGTGTTTGTTTGTGTCTGTTTGTGTTTGTTTGTGTTTGTTTGTGTTTGTTTGTGTTTGTTTGTGTTTGTTTGTGTCTGTTTGTCTTTGTTTGTGTCTGTTTGTGTTTGTTTGTGTTTGTTTGTGTCTGTTTGTGTCTGTTTGTGTTTGTTTGTGTTTGTTTGTGTTTGTTTGTGTTTGTTTGTGTCTGTTTGTGTTTGTTTGTGTTTGTTTGTGTCTGTTTGTGTGTGTTTGTGCTTGTTTGTGTCTGTTTGTGTGTGTTTGTGTCTGTTTGTGTCTGTTTGTGTTTGTTTGTGTTTGTTTGTGTGTGTTTGTGTTTGTTTGTGCTTGTTTGTGTTTGTTTGTGTTTGTTTGTGTCTGTTTGTGTGTGTTTGTGCTTGTTTGTGTTTGTTTGTGTGTGTTTGTGTTTGTTTGTGCTTGTTTGTGTTTGTTTGTGTTTGTTTGTGTCTGTTTGTGTGTGTTTGTGTCTGTTTGTGTCTGTTTGTGTTTGTTTGTGTTTGTTTGTGTGTGTTTGTGTTTGTTTGTGCTTGTTTGTGTTTGTTTGTGTTTGTTTGTGTCTGTTTGTGTGTGTTTGTGCTTGTTTGTGTTTGTTTGTGTTTGTTTGTGTCTGTTTGTGTGTGTTTGTGTTTGTTTGTGTTTGTTTGTGTTTGTTTGTGTCTGTTTGTGTTTGTTTGTGCTTGTTTGTGTCTGTTTGTGTCTCTTTGTGTCTGTTTGTGTCTGTTTGTGTTTGTTTGTGTTTGTTTGTGTTTGTTTGTGTCTGTTTGTGTCTGTTTGTGTTTGTTTGTGTTTGTTTGTGTGTGTTTGTGTTTGTTTGTGTTTGTTTGTGTCTGTTTGTGTGTGTTTGTGTCTGTTTGTGTTTGTTTGTGTTTGTTTGTGTGTGTTTGTGTTTGTTTGTGCTTGTTTGTGTTTGTTTGTGTTTGTTTGTGTCTGTTTGTGTGTGTTTGTGCTTGTTTGTGTCTGTTTGTGTGTGTTTGTGTCTGTTTGTGTCTGTTTGTGTTTGTTTGTGTTTGTTTGTGTGTGTTTGTGTTTGTTTGTGCTTGTTTGTGTTTGTTTGTGTTTGTTTGTGTCTGTTTGTGTTTGTTTGTGTGTGTTTGTGTTTGTTTGTGCTTGTTTGTGTTTGTTTGTGTCTCTTTGTGTCTGTTTGTGTTTGTTTGTGTTTGTTTGTGTCTGTTTGTGTCTGTTTGTGTTTGTTTGTGTTTGTTTGTGTGTGTTTGTGTTTGTTTGTGCTTGTTTGTGTTTGTTTGTGTTTGTTTGTGTCTGTTTGTGTCTGTTTGTGTTTGTTTGTGTTTGTTTGTGTGTGTTTGTGTTTGTTTGTGCTTGTTTGTGTTTGTTTGTGTCTCTTTGTGTCTGTTTGTGTTTGTTTGTGTTTGTTTGTGTCTGTTTGTGTCTGTTTGTGTGTGTTTGTGCTTGTTTGTGTCTGTTTGTGTGTGTTTGTGTCTGTTTGTGTCTGTTTGTGTTTGTTTGTGTTTGTTTGTGTCTGTTTGTGTGTGTTTGTGCTTGTTTGTGTTTGTTTGTGTTTGTTTGTGTCTGTTTGTGTGTTTGTGTTTGTTTGTGCTTGTTTGTGTTTGTTTGTGTCTCTTTGTGTCTGTTTGTGTGTGTTTGTGTCTGTTTGTGTCTGTTTGTGTTTGTTTGTGTCTCTTTGTGTCTGTTTGTGTTTGTTTGTGTTTGTTTGTGTCTGTTTGTGTCTGTTTGTGTTTGTTTGTGTTTGTTTGTGTGTGTTTGTGTTTGTTTGTGTTTGTTTGTGTTTGTTTGTGTCTGTTTGTGTGTGTTTGTGTCTGTTTGTGTCTGTTTGTGTTTGTTTGTGTTTGTTTGTGTTTGTTTGTGTCTGTTTGTGTTTGTTTGTGTTTGTTTGTGTTTGTTTGTGTTTGTTTGTGCTTGTTTGTGTTTGTTTGTGTGTGTTTGTGTTTGTTTGTGCTTGTTTGTGTCTGTTTGTGTGTGTTTGTGTCTGTTTGTGTCTGTTTGTGTTTGTTTGTGTTTGTTTGTGTGTGTTTGTGTTTGTTTGTGCTTGTTTGTGTTTGTTTGTGTTTGTTTGTGTCTGTTTGTGTGTGTTTGTGCTTGTTTGTGTTTGTTTGTGTTTGTTTGTGTCTGTTTGTGTGTGTTTGTGTTTGTTTGTGTTTGTTTGTGTTTGTTTGTGTCTGTTTGTGTCTGTTTGTGTTTGTTTGTGTTTGTTTGTGTTTGTTTGTGTTTGTTTGTGTGTGTTTGTGTTTGTTTGTGCTTGTTTGTGTTTGTTTGTGTCTCTTTGTGTCTGTTTGTGTTTGTTTGTGTCTGTTTGTGTCTGTTTGTGTTTGTTTGTGTCTGTTTGTGTTTGTTTGTGTTTGTTTGTGTGTGTTTGTGTCTGTTTGTGTTTGTTTGTGTCTGTTTGTGTCTGTTTGTGCTTGTTTGTGTTTGTTTGTGTTTGTTTGTGTCTGTTTGTGTGTGTTTGTGTCTGTTTGTGTCTGTTTGTGTTTGTTTGTGTTTGTTTGTGTGTGTTTGTGTTTGTTTGTGCTTGTTTGTGTTTGTTTGTGTTTGTTTGTGTCTGTTTGTGTGTGTTTGTGTTTGTTTGTGTTTGTTTGTGTCTGTTTGTGTCTGTTTGTGTTTGTTTGTGTTTGTTTGTGTGTGTTTGTGTTTGTTTGTGCTTGTTTGTGTTTGTTTGTGTTTGTTTGTGTCTGTTTGTGTGTGTTTGTGTCTGTTTGTGTCTGTTTGTGTTTGTTTGTGTTTGTTTGTGTGTGTTTGTGTTTGTTTGTGCTTGTTTGTGTTTGTTTGTGTTTGTTTGTGTCTGTTTGTGTGTGTTTGTGCTTGTTTGTTTTTGTTTGTGTTTGTTTGTGTCTGTTTGTGTCTGTTTGTGTTTGTTTGTGTTTGTTTGTGTGTGTTTGTGTTTGTTTGTGTCTGTTTGTGTCTGTTTGTGTTTGTTTGTGTTTGTTTGTGTGTGTTTGTGTTTGTTTGTGCTTGTTTGTGTTTGTTTGTGTCTCTTTGTGTCTGTTTGTGTTTGTTTGTGTCTGTTTGTGTCTGTTTGTGTTTGTTTGTGTGTGTTTGTGTTTGTTTGTGTTTGTTTGTGTCTGTTTGTGTGTGTTTGTGTCTGTTTGTGTCTGTTTGTGTTTGTTTGTGTTTGTTTGTGTGTGTTTGTGTTTGTTTGTGCTTGTTTGTGTTTGTTTGTGTTTGTTTGTGTCTGTTTGTGTGTGTTTGTGCTTGTTTGTGTCTGTTTGTGTGTGTTTGTGTCTGTTTGTGTCTGTTTGTGTTTGTTTGTGTTTGTTTGTGTGTGTTTGTGTTTGTTTGTGTTTGTTTGTGTTTGTTTGTGTCTGTTTGTGTCTGTTTGTGTGTGTTTGTGCTTGTTTGTGTCTGTTTGTGTGTGTTTGTGTCTGTTTGTGTCTGTTTGTGTTTGTTTGTGTTTGTTTGTGTCTGTTTGTGTGTGTTTGTGCTTGTTTGTGTTTGTTTGTGTTTATTTGTGTCTGTTTGTGTGTTTGTGTTTGTTTGTGCTTGTTTGTGTTTGTTTGTGTCTCTTTGTGTCTGTTTGTGTTTGTTTGTGTTTGTTTGTGTCTGTTTGTGTCTGTTTGTGTTTGTTTGTGTCTGTTTGTGTTTGTTTGTGTTTGTTTGTGTCTGTTTGTGTCTGTTTGTGTTTGTTTGTGTTTGTTTGTGTGTGTTTGTGTTTGTTTGTGTTTGTTTGTGTTTGTTTGTGTCTGTTTGTGTGTGTTTGTGTCTGTTTGTGTCTGTTTGTGTTTGTTTGTGTTTGTTTGTGTTTGTTTGTGTCTGTTTGTGTTTGTTTGTGTTTGTTTGTGTTTGTTTGTGTTTGTTTGTGCTTGTTTGTGTTTGTTTGTGTGTGTTTGTGTTTGTTTGTGCTTGTTTGTGTCTGTTTGTGTGTGTTTGTGTCTGTTTGTGTCTGTTTGTGTTTGTTTGTGTTTGTTTGTGTGTGTTTGTGTTTGTTTGTGCTTGTTTGTGTTTGTTTGTGTTTGTTTGTGTCTGTTTGTGTGTGTTTGTGCTTGTTTGTGTTTGTTTGTGTTTGTTTGTGTCTGTTTGTGTGTGTTTGTGTTTGTTTGTGTTTGTTTGTGTTTGTTTGTGTCTGTTTGTGTTTGTTTGTGCTTGTTTGTGTCTGTTTGTGTCTCTTTGTGTCTGTTTGTGTCTGTTTGTGTTTGTTTGTGTTTGTTTGTGTTTGTTTGTGTCTGTTTGTGTCTGTTTGTGTTTGTTTGTGTTTGTTTGTGTGTGTTTGTGTTTGTTTGTGTTTGTTTGTGTCTGTTTGTGTGTGTTTGTGTCTGTTTGTGTTTGTTTGTGTTTGTTTGTGTGTGTTTGTGTTTGTTTGTGCTTGTTTGTGTTTGTTTGTGTTTGTTTGTGTCTGTTTGTGTGTGTTTGTGCTTGTTTGTGTCTGTTTGTGTGTGTTTGTGTCTGTTTGTGTCTGTTTGTGTTTGTTTGTGTTTGTTTGTGTGTGTTTGTGTTTGTTTGTGCTTGTTTGTGTTTGTTTGTGTTTGTTTGTGTCTGTTTGTGTTTGTTTGTGTGTGTTTGTGTTTGTTTGTGCTTGTTTGTGTTTGTTTGTGTCTCTTTGTGTCTGTTTGTGTTTGTTTGTGTTTGTTTGTGTCTGTTTGTGTCTGTTTGTGTTTGTTTGTGTTTGTTTGTGTGTGTTTGTGTTTGTTTGTGCTTGTTTGTGTTTGTTTGTGTTTGTTTGTGTCTGTTTGTGTCTGTTTGTGTTTGTTTGTGTTTGTTTGTGTGTGTTTGTGTTTGTTTGTGCTTGTTTGTGTTTGTTTGTGTCTCTTTGTGTCTGTTTGTGTTTGTTTGTGTTTGTTTGTGTCTGTTTGTGTCTGTTTGTGTGTGTTTGTGCTTGTTTGTGTCTGTTTGTGTGTGTTTGTGTCTGTTTGTGTCTGTTTGTGTTTGTTTGTGTTTGTTTGTGTCTGTTTGTGTGTGTTTGTGCTTGTTTGTGTTTGTTTGTGTTTGTTTGTGTCTGTTTGTGTGTTTGTGTTTGTTTGTGCTTGTTTGTGTTTGTTTGTGTCTCTTTGTGTCTGTTTGTGTGTGTTTGTGTCTGTTTGTGTCTGTTTGTGTTTGTTTGTGTCTCTTTGTGTCTGTTTGTGTTTGTTTGTGTTTGTTTGTGTCTGTTTGTGTCTGTTTGTGTTTGTTTGTGTTTGTTTGTGTGTGTTTGTGTTTGTTTGTGTTTGTTTGTGTTTGTTTGTGTCTGTTTGTGTGTGTTTGTGTCTGTTTGTGTCTGTTTGTGTTTGTTTGTGTTTGTTTGTGTTTGTTTGTGTCTGTTTGTGTTTGTTTGTGTTTGTTTGTGTTTGTTTGTGTTTGTTTGTGCTTGTTTGTGTTTGTTTGTGTGTGTTTGTGTTTGTTTGTGCTTGTTTGTGTCTGTTTGTGTGTGTTTGTGTCTGTTTGTGTCTGTTTGTGTTTGTTTGTGTTTGTTTGTGTGTGTTTGTGTTTGTTTGTGCTTGTTTGTGTTTGTTTGTGTTTGTTTGTGTCTGTTTGTGTGTGTTTGTGCTTGTTTGTGTTTGTTTGTGTTTGTTTGTGTCTGTTTGTGTGTGTTTGTGTTTGTTTGTGTTTGTTTGTGTTTGTTTGTGTCTGTTTGTGTCTGTTTGTGTTTGTTTGTGTTTGTTTGTGTTTGTTTGTGTTTGTTTGTGTGTGTTTGTGTTTGTTTGTGCTTGTTTGTGTTTGTTTGTGTCTCTTTGTGTCTGTTTGTGTTTGTTTGTGTCTGTTTGTGTCTGTTTGTGTTTGTTTGTGTCTGTTTGTGTTTGTTTGTGTTTGTTTGTGTGTGTTTGTGTCTGTTTGTGTTTGTTTGTGTCTGTTTGTGTCTGTTTGTGCTTGTTTGTGTTTGTTTGTGTTTGTTTGTGTCTGTTTGTGTGTGTTTGTGTCTGTTTGTGTCTGTTTGTGTTTGTTTGTGTTTGTTTGTGTGTGTTTGTGTTTGTTTGTGCTTGTTTGTGTTTGTTTGTGTTTGTTTGTGTCTGTTTGTGTGTGTTTGTGTTTGTTTGTGTTTGTTTGTGTCTGTTTGTGTCTGTTTGTGTTTGTTTGTGTTTGTTTGTGTGTGTTTGTGTTTGTTTGTGCTTGTTTGTGTTTGTTTGTGTTTGTTTGTGTCTGTTTGTGTGTGTTTGTGTCTGTTTGTGTCTGTTTGTGTTTGTTTGTGTTTGTTTGTGTGTGTTTGTGTTTGTTTGTGCTTGTTTGTGTTTGTTTGTGTTTGTTTGTGTCTGTTTGTGTGTGTTTGTGCTTGTTTGTTTTTGTTTGTGTTTGTTTGTGTCTGTTTGTGTCTGTTTGTGTTTGTTTGTGTTTGTTTGTGTGTGTTTGTGTTTGTTTGTGTCTGTTTGTGTCTGTTTGTGTTTGTTTGTGTTTGTTTGTGTGTGTTTGTGTTTGTTTGTGCTTGTTTGTGTTTGTTTGTGTCTCTTTGTGTCTGTTTGTGTTTGTTTGTGTCTGTTTGTGTCTGTTTGTGTTTGTTTGTGTGTGTTTGTGTTTGTTTGTGTTTGTTTGTGTCTGTTTGTGTGTGTTTGTGTCTGTTTGTGTCTGTTTGTGTTTGTTTGTGTTTGTTTGTGTGTGTTTGTGTTTGTTTGTGCTTGTTTGTGTTTGTTTGTGTTTGTTTGTGTCTGTTTGTGTGTGTTTGTGCTTGTTTGTGTCTGTTTGTGTGTGTTTGTGTCTGTTTGTGTCTGTTTGTGTTTGTTTGTGTTTGTTTGTGTGTGTTTGTGTTTGTTTGTGTTTGTTTGTGTTTGTTTGTGTCTGTTTGTGTCTGTTTGTGTGTGTTTGTGCTTGTTTGTGTCTGTTTGTGTGTGTTTGTGTCTGTTTGTGTCTGTTTGTGTTTGTTTGTGTTTGTTTGTGTCTGTTTGTGTGTGTTTGTGCTTGTTTGTGTTTGTTTGTGTTTATTTGTGTCTGTTTGTGTGTTTGTGTTTGTTTGTGCTTGTTTGTGTTTGTTTGTGTCTCTTTGTGTCTGTTTGTGTTTGTTTGTGTTTGTTTGTGTCTGTTTGTGTCTGTTTGTGTTTGTTTGTGTCTGTTTGTGTTTGTTTGTGTTTGTTTGTGTCTGTTTGTGTCTGTTTGTGTTTGTTTGTGTTTGTTTGTGTGTGTTTGTGTTTGTTTGTGTTTGTTTGTGTTTGTTTGTGTCTGTTTGTGTGTGTTTGTGTCTGTTTGTGTCTGTTTGTGTTTGTTTGTGTTTGTTTGTGTTTGTTTGTGTCTGTTTGTGTTTGTTTGTGTTTGTTTGTGTTTGTTTGTGTTTGTTTGTGCTTGTTTGTGTTTGTTTGTGTGTGTTTGTGTTTGTTTGTGCTTGTTTGTGTCTGTTTGTGTGTGTTTGTGTCTGTTTGTGTCTGTTTGTGTTTGTTTGTGTTTGTTTGTGTGTGTTTGTGTTTGTTTGTGCTTGTTTGTGTTTGTTTGTGTTTGTTTGTGTCTGTTTGTGTGTGTTTGTGCTTGTTTGTGTTTGTTTGTGTTTGTTTGTGTCTGTTTGTGTGTGTTTGTGTTTGTTTGTGTTTGTTTGTGTTTGTTTGTGTCTGTTTGTGTCTGTTTGTGTTTGTTTGTGTTTGTTTGTGTTTGTTTGTGTTTGTTTGTGTGTGTTTGTGTTTGTTTGTGCTTGTTTGTGTTTGTTTGTGTCTCTTTGTGTCTGTTTGGGTTTGTTTGTGTCTGTTTGTGTCTGTTTGTGTTTGTTTGTGTCTGTTTGTGTTTGTTTGTGTTTGTTTGTGTGTGTTTGTGTTTGTTTGTGCTTGTTTGTGTTTGTTTGTGTCTCTTTGTGTCTGTTTGGGTTTGTTTGTGTTTGTTTGTGTCTGTTTGTGTCTGTTTGTGCTTGTTTGTGTTTGTTTGTGTTTGTTTGTGTCTGTTTGTGTGTGTTTGTGTCTGTTTGTGTCTGTTTGTGTTTGTTTGTGTTTGTTTGTGTGTGTTTGTGTTTGTTTGTGCTTGTTTGTGTTTGTTTGTGTTTGTTTGTGTCTGTTTGTGTGTGTTTGTGTTTGTTTGTGTTTGTTTGTGTCTGTTTGTGTCTGTTTGTGTTTGTTTGTGTTTGTTTGTGTGTGTTTGTGTTTGTTTGTGCTTGTTTGTGTTTGTTTGTGTTTGTTTGTGTCTGTTTGTGTGTGTTTGTGTCTGTTTGTGTCTGTTTGTGTTTGTTTGTGTTTGTTTGTGTGTGTTTGTGTTTGTTTGTGCTTGTTTGTGTTTGTTTGTGTTTGTTTGTGTCTGTTTGTGTGTGTTTGTGCTTGTTTGTTTTTGTTTGTGTTTGTTTGTGTCTGTTTGTGTCTGTTTGTGTTTGTTTGTGTTTGTTTGTGTGTGTTTGTGTTTGTTTGTGTCTGTTTGTGTCTGTTTGTGTTTGTTTGTGTTTGTTTGTGTGTGTTTGTGTTTGTTTGTGCTTGTTTGTGTTTGTTTGTGTCTCTTTGTGTCTGTTTGTGTTTGTTTGTGTCTGTTTGTGTCTGTTTGTGTTTGTTTGTGTGTGTTTGTGTTTGTTTGTGTTTGTTTGTGTCTGTTTGTGTGTGTTTGTGTCTGTTTGTGTCTGTTTGTGTTTGTTTGTGTTTGTTTGTGTGTGTTTGTGTTTGTTTGTGCTTGTTTGTGTTTGTTTGTGTTTGTTTGTGTCTGTTTGTGTGTGTTTGTGCTTGTTTGTGTCTGTTTGTGTGTGTTTGTGTCTGTTTGTGTCTGTTTGTGTTTGTTTGTGTTTGTTTGTGTGTGTTTGTGTTTGTTTGTGCTTGTTTGTGTTAGTTTGTGTTTGTTTGTGTGTGTTTGTGTTTGTTTGTGTTTGTTTGTGTCTGTTTGTGTGTGTTTGTGTCTGTTTGTGTCTGTTTGTGTTTGTTTGTGTTTGTTTGTGTGTGTTTGTGTTTGTTTGTGCTTGTTTGTGTTTGTTTGTGTCTGTTTGTGTGTGTTTGTGCTTGTTTGTGTCTGTTTGTGTGTGTTTGTGTCTGTTTGTGTCTGTTTGTGTTTGTTTGTGTTTGTTTGTGTGTGTTTGTGTTTGTTTGTGCTTGTTTGTGTTTGTTTGTGTTTGTTTGTGTCTGTTTGTGTGTGTTTGTGCTTGTTTGTGTTTGTTTGTGGTTGTTTGTGTCTGTTTGTGTGTGTTTGTGTTTGTTTGTGTTTGTTTGTGTTTGTTTGTGTCTGTTTGTGTCTGTTTGTGTTTGTTTGTGTGTGTTTGTGTCTGTTTGTGTCTGTTTGTGTTTGTTTGTGTTTGTTTGTGTGTGTTTGTGTTTGTTTGTGCTTGTTTGTGTTTGTTTGTGTCTCTTTGTGTCTGTTTGTGTTTGTTTGTGTTTGTTTGTGTCTGTTTGTGTCTGTTTGTGTTTGTTTGTGTTTGTTTGTGTGTGTTTGTGTGTGTTTGTGTTTGTTTGTGTTTGTTTGTGTCTGTTTGTGTGTGTTTGTGTCTGTTTGTGTCTGTTTGTGTTTGTTTGTGTCTGTTTGTGTGTGTTTGTGTCTGTTTGTGTCTGTTTGTGTTTGTTTGTGTTTGTTTGTGTGTGTTTGTGTTTGTTTGTGCTTGTTTGTGTTTGTTTGTGTTTGTTTGTGTCTGTTTGTGTGTGTTTGTGTTTGTTTGTGTCTGTTTGTGTTTGTTTGTGTTTGTTTGTGTGTGTTTGTGTTTGTTTGTGCTTGTTTGTGTTTGTTTGTGTCTCTTTGTGTCTGTTTGTGTTTGTTTGTGTTTGTTTGTGTCTGTTTGTGTCTGTTTGTGTTTGTTTGTGTTTGTTTGTGTGTGTTTGTGCTTGTTTGTGTTTGTTTGTGTTTGTTTGTGTCTGTTTGTGTGTGTTTGTGCTTGTTTGTGTTTGTTTGTGGTTGTTTGTGTCTGTTTGTGTTTGTTTGTGTTTGTTTGTGTTTGTTTGTGTCTGTTTGTGTCTGTTTGTGTTTGTTTGTGTTTGTTTGTGTTTGTTTGTGTTTGTTCGTGTTTGTTTGTGTCTGTTTGTGTTTGTTTGTGTCTGTTTGTGTTTGTTTGTGTCTGTTTGTGTTTGTTTGTTTGTGTTTGTTTGTGTTTGTTTGTGTTTGTTTGTGTCTGTTTGTGTGTTTTTGTGCTTGTTTGTGTTTGTTTGTGTTTGTTTGTGTCTGTTTGTGTGTTTGTGTTTGTTTGTGCTTGTTTGTGTTTGTTTGTGTCTCTTTGTGTCTGTTTGTGTTTGTTTGTGTTTGTTTGTGTTTGTTTGTGTGTGTTTGTGTTTGTTTGTGCTTGAATGTGTTTGTTTGTGTTTGTTTGTGTCTGTTTGTGTTTGTTTGTGTTTGTTTGTGTGTGTTTGTGTCTGTTTGTGTGTGTTTGTGTCTGTTTGTGTCTGTTTGTGTTTGTTTGTGTTTGTTTGTGTGTGTTTGTGTTTGTTTGTGCTTGTTTGTGTTTGTTTGTGTTTGTTTGTGTCTGTTTGTGTGTGTTTGTGTTTGTTTGTGTTTGTTTGTGTCTGTTTGTGTCTGTTTGTGTCTGTTTGTGTCTGTTTGTGTTTGTTTGTGTTTGTTTGTGTGTGTTTGTGTTTGTTTGTGTTTGTTTGTGTTTGTTTGTGTCTCTTTGTGTTTGTTTGTGTGTGTTTGTGTTTGTTTGTGCTTGTTTGTGTTTGTTTGTGTTTGTTTGTGTCTGTTTGTGTGTGTTTGTGCTTGTTTGTGTCTGTTTGTGTGTGTTTGTGTCTGTTTGTGTCTGTTTGTGTTTGTTTGTGTTTGTTTGTGTCTGTTTGTGTGTGTTTGTGCTTGTTTGTGTTTGTTTGTGTTTGTTTGTGTCTGTTTGTGTGTTTGTGTTTGTTTGTGCTTGTTTGTGTTTGTTTGTGTCTCTTTGTGTCTGTTTGTGTTTGTTTGTGTTTGTTTGTGTCTGTTTGTGTCTGTTTGTGTTTGTTTGTGTTTGTTTGTGTGTGTTTGTGTTTGTTTGTGTTTGTTTGTGTTTGTTTGTGTCTGTTTGTGTGTGTTTGTGTCTGTTTGTGTCTGTTTGTGTTTGTTTGTGTTTGTTTGTGTTTGTTTGTGTCTGTTTGTGTTTGTTTGTGTTTGTTTGTGTTTGTTTGTGTTTGTTTGTGCTTGTTTGTGTTTGTTTGTGTGTGTTTGTGTTTGTTTGTGCTTGTTTGTGTCTGTTTGTGTGTGTTTGTGTCTGTTTGTGTCTGTTTGTGTTTGTTTGTGTTTGTTTGTGTCTGTTTGTGTTTGTTTGTGTTTGTTTGTGTTTGTTTGTGTTTGTTTGTGCTTGTTTGTGTTTGTTTGTGTGTGTTTGTGTTTGTTTGTGCTTGTTTGTGTCTGTTTGTGTGTGTTTGTGTCTGTTTGTGTTTGTTTGTGTCTGTTTGTGTTTGTTTGTGTTTGTTTGTGTTTGTTTGTGTTTGTTTGTGTCTGTTTGTGTTTGTTTGTGTCTGTTTGTGTTTGTTTGTGTTTGTTTGTGTCTGTTTGTGTCTGTTTGTGTTTGTTTGTGTTTGTTTGTGCTTGTTTGTGTTTGTTTGTGTTTGTTTGTGTCTGTTTGTGTGTTTGTGTCTGTTTGTGTCTGTTTGTGTTTGTTTGTGTCTCTTTGTGTCTGTTTGTGTTTGTTTGTGTTTGTTTGTGTCTGTTTGTGTCTGTTTGTGTTTGTTTGTGTCTGTTTGTGTGTGTTTGTGCTTGTTTGTGTTTGTTTGTGGTTGTTTGTGTCTGTTTGTGTCTGTTTGTGTTTGTTTGTGTTTGTTTGTGTGTGTTTGTGTTTGTTTGTGCTTGTTTGTGTTTGTTTGTGTTTGTTTGTGTCTGTTTGTGTCTGTTTGTGTTTGTTTGTGATTGTTTGTGTTTGTTTGTGTCTGTTTGTGTTTGTTTGTGTCTGTTTGTGTTTGTTTGTGTTTGTTTGTGTCTGTTTGTGTGTGTTTGTGTCTGTTTGTGTCTGTTTGTGTTTGTTTGTGTTTGTTTGTGTGTGTTTGTGTTTGTTTGTGCTTGTTTGTGTTTGTTTGTGTTTGTTTGTGTCTGTTTGTGTGTGTTTGTGTCTGTTTGTGTCTGTTTGTGTTTGTTTAAACAGTTGTGTTATTGGTTTGAAACAAATGGCTTGGCCCTCAATAAAGATAAAACTTTCGTCATGAGATTTAATTTAAACGGTCATGCATCTCAGTCCATGACGGCGTATGCCGGGGATGACACTGTCCGTCAAGTAGGAGACATGAAACTGCTGGGCTTCTTTATCGACAGTAGTCTAAAGTGGGATGTGCACATCGACCACCTGTGTGCGAGGCTCGGCAGCGCATGCTACGCATTAAAGCGTCTCGCTAGTACCGCGACCAGGGACGTCGTCAGGAGCTGCTATTTTGCGACCGTGCACGCGCTCATATCGTACGGAACGGAGCTCTGGGCCGGAGCCGCCGAATGGCGTCGGGTATTCACGTTACAAAAACGTGCCGTACGAGCAATTGCCGGCGTTCCTGACGACGTGTCTGCTCGTCAGTACTTTACAGAGTACAGTGTACTCACGCTTCCTTGTGTACTTATCCAACAAATAGCAATATTTACTTATAACAACCTTGATAAGTTTACTACGAAACAAGCAAACGCTAATCACCATCTCCGTAGCAACAAAGACGCAGGCTGCCTCGCATCCGTACCTCACAAACTAAAAAAAAGCGGGCGATCTGCCTACATACTCGGTCCACGGATATATAACCATCTACCGAAAAGCATTAGAGATGCACCTTCCTCTCACAATTTTAAAATAAGGTTAAAAAAATGGTTACTAACGTCTCAGTTTTATGACTTAGATGAATATTTTTTCCGTAGGAACCAATATGAATAATAACATTTTATAAATTCAAGGTGAAAATCAGATACGATAATAAAATTATGATTATAATGTTTTGCCTTATGGTTAACTAGTAGAGAATGCCTCATGACATGGTCCACCATTTTATACCTATGTGTCTTAATGTGCAATAAAGTTTGAATAAATACATAAACATTAATTATATATAATTATTAAAATGATTAATATAACTGACTGATAAACTATAATTATTTAAATTATACCTACATATTAAACAAATGTAATAAGAATATGACCTGTAACGAATGTTATCAATAAATTTTTCATTTTCATTTTCATTTTCATTTGTGTGTGTTTGTGCTTGTTTGTGTTTGTTTGTGTTTGTTTGTGTCTGTTTGTGTGTGTTTGTGTTTGTTTGTGTTTGTTTGTGTTTGTTTGTGTCTGTTTGTGTCTGTTTGTGTTTGTTTGTGTTTGTTTGTGTTTGTTTGTGTTTGTTCGTGTTTGTTTGTGTCTGTTTGTGTTTGTTTGTGTCTGTTTGTGTTTGTTTGTGTCTGTTTGTGTTTGTTTGTTTGTGTTTGTTTGTGTTTGTTTGTGTTTGTTTGTGTCTGTTTGTGTGTTTTTGTGCTTGTTTGTGTTTGTTTGTGTTTGTTTGTGTCTGTTTGTGTGTTTGTGTTTGTTTGTGCTTGTTTGTGTTTGTTTGTGTCTCTTTGTGTCTGTTTGTGTTTGTTTGTGTTTGTTTGTGTTTGTTTGTGTGTGTTTGTGTTTGTTTGTGCTTGTTTGTGTTTGTTTGTGTTTGTTTGTGTCTGTTTGTGTTTGTTTGTGTTTGTTTGTGTGTGTTTGTGTCTGTTTGTGTGTGTTTGTGTCTGTTTGTGTCTGTTTGTGTCTGTTTGTGTCTGTTTGTGTGTGTTTGTGTCTGTTTGTGTGTGTTTGTGTCTGTTTGTGTCTGTTTGTGTCTGTTTGTGTTTGTTTGTGTTTGTTTGTGTGTGTTTGTGTTTGTTTGTGTTTGTTTGTGTTTGTTTGTGTTTGTTTGTGTTTGTTTGTGTGTGTTTGTGTTTGTTTGTGCTTGTTTGTGTTTGTTTGTGTTTGTTTGTGTCTGTTTGTGTGTGTTTGTGCTTGTTTGTGTCTGTTTGTGTGTGTTTGTGTCTGTTTGTGTCTGTTTGTGTTTGTTTGTGTTTGTTTGTGTCTGTTTGTGTGTGTTTGTGCTTGTTTGTGTTTGTTTGTGTTTGTTTGTGTCTGTTTGTGTGTTTGTGTTTGTTTGTGCTTGTTTGTGTTTGTTTGTGTCTCTTTGTGTCTGTTTGTGTTTGTTTGTGTTTGTTTGTGTCTGTTTGTGTCTGTTTGTGTTTGTTTGTGTTTGTTTGTGTGTGTTTGTGTTTGTTTGTGTTTGTTTGTGTTTGTTTGTGTCTGTTTGTGTGTGTTTGTGTCTGTTTGTGTCTGTTTGTGTTTGTTTGTGTTTGTTTGTGTTTGTTTGTGTCTGTTTGTGTTTGTTTGTGTTTGTTTGTGTTTGTTTGTGTTTGTTTGTGCTTGTTTGTGTTTGTTTGTGTGTGTTTGTGTTTGTTTGTGCTTGTTTGTGTCTGTTTGTGTGTGTTTGTGTCTGTTTGTGTCTGTTTGTGTTTGTTTGTGTTTGTTTGTGTGTGTTTGTGTTTGTTTGTGCTTGTTTGTGTTTGTTTGTGTTTGTTTGTGTCTGTTTGTGTGTGTTTGTGTTTGTTTGTGTTTGTTTGTGTTTGTTTGTGTCTGTTTGTGTTTGTTTGTGTCTGTTTGTGTTTGTTTGTGTTTGTTTGTGTCTGTTTGTGTTTGTTTGTTTGTGTTTGTTTGTGTTTGTTTGTGTTTGTTTGTGTCTGTTTGTGTGTGTTTGTGCTTGTTTGTGTTTGTTTGTGCTTGTTTGTGTTTGTTTGTGTTTGTTTGTGTCTGTTTGTGTGTGTTTGTGCTTGTTTGTGTCTGTTTGTGTGTGTTTGTGTCTGTTTGTGTCTGTTTGTGTTTGTTTGTGTTTGTTTGTGTGTGTTTGTGTTTGTTTGTGCTTGTTTGTGTTTGTTTGTGTTTGTTTGTGTCTGTTTGTGTGTGTTTGTGCTTGTTTGTGTTTGTTTGTGTTTGTTTGTGTTTGTTTGTGTCTGTTTGTGTCTGCTTGTGTTTGTTTGTGTGTGTTTGTGTCTGTTTGTGTCTGTTTGTGTTTGTTTGTGTGTGTTTGTGTTTGTTTGTGCTTGTTTGTGTTTGTTTGTGTCTCCTTGTGTCTGTTTGTGTTTGTTTGTGTTTGTTTGTGTCTGTTTGTGTCTGTTTGTGTTTGTTTGTGTTTGTTTGTGTGTGTTTGTGTTTGTTTGTGCTTGTTTGTGTTTGTTTGTGTTTGTTTGTGTCTGTTTGTGTCTGTTTGTGTTTGTTTGTGTTTGTTTGTGTGTGTTTGTGTTTGTTTGTGCTTGTTTGTGTTTGTTTGTGTCTCTTTGTGTCTGTTTGTGTTTGTTTGTGTTTGTTTGTGTTTGTTTGTGTCTCTTTGTGTCTGTTTGTGTTTGTTTGTGTGTGTTTGTGTCTGTTTGTGTCTGTTTGTGTTTGTTTGTGTTTGTTTGTGTTTGTTTGTGTCTCTTTGTGTCTGTTTGTGTTTGTTTGTGTTTGTTTGTGTTTGTTTGTGTCTGTTTGTGTTTGTTTGTGTCTGTTTGTGTTTGTTTGTGTTTGTTTGTGTTTGTTTGTGTTTGTTTGTGTTTGTTTGTGTTTGTTTGTGTCTGTTTGTGTTTGTTTGTGTCTGTTTGTGTTTGTTTGTGTTTGTTTGTGTCTGTTTGTGTCTGTTTGTGTTTGTTTGTGTTTGTTTGTGCTTGTTTGTGTTTGTTTGTGTTTGTTTGTGTCTGTTTGTGTGTTTGTGTCTGTTTGTGTCTGTTTGTGTTTGTTTGTGTCTCTTTGTGTCTGTTTGTGTTTGTTTGTGTGTGTTTGTGTTTGTTTGTGTTTGTTTGTGTTTGTTTGTGTCTGTTTGTGTTTGTTTGTGTTTGTTTGTGTTTGTTTGTGTTTGTTTGTGCTTGTTTGTGTTTGTTTGTGTTTGTTTGTGTCTGTTTGTGTGTGTTTGTGTCTGTTTGTGTCTGTTTGTGTTTGTTTGTGTTTGTTTGTGTGTGTTTGTGTTTGTTTGTGCTTGTTTGTGTTTGTTTGTGTTTGTTTGTGTCTGTTTGTGTGTGTTTGTGCTTGTTTGTGTCTGTTTGTGTGTGTTTGTGTCTGTTTGTGTCTGTTTGTGTTTGTTTGTGTTTGTTTGTGTGTGTTTGTGTTTGTTTGTGCTTGTTTGTGTTTGTTTGTGTTTGTTTGTGTCTGTTTGTGTGTGTTTGTGCTTGTTTGTGTTTGTTTGTGTTTGTTTGTGTTTGTTTGTGTCTGTTTGTGTCTGTTTGTGTTTGTTTGTGTGTGTTTGTGTCTGTTTGTGTCTGTTTGTGTTTGTTTGTGTGTGTTTGTGTTTGTTTGTGCTTGTTTGTGTTTGTTTGTGTCTCTTTGTGTCTGTTTGTGTTTGTTTGTGTTTGTTTGTGTCTGTTTGTGTCTGTTTGTGTTTGTTTGTGTTTGTTTGTGTGTGTTTGTGTTTGTTTGTGCTTGTTTGTGTTTGTTTGTGTTTGTTTGTGTCTGTTTGTGTTTGTTTGTGCTTGTTTGTGTTTGTTTGTGTTTGTTTGTGTCTGTTTGTGTGTGTTTGTGCTTGTTTGTGTTTGTTTGTGTTTGTTTGTGTCTGTTTGTGTGTGTTTGTGTTTGTTTGTGTTTGTTTGTGTTTGTTTGTGTCTGTTTGTGTCTGTTTGTGTTTGTTTGTGTTTGTTTGTGTTTGTTTGTGTTTGTTTGTGTGTGTTTGTGTTTGTTTGTGCTTGTTTGTGTTTGTTTGTGTCTCTTTGTGTCTGTTTGTGTTTGTTTGTGTCTGTTTGTGTCTGTTTGTGTTTGTTTGTGTCTGTTTGTGTTTGTTTGTGTTTGTTTGTGTGTGTTTGTGTCTGTTTGTGTTTGTTTGTGTCTGTTTGTGTCTGTTTGTGCTTGTTTGTGTTTGTTTGTGTTTGTTTGTGTCTGTTTGTGTGTGTTTGTGTCTGTTTGTGTCTGTTTGTGTTTGTTTGTGTTTGTTTGTGTGTGTTTGTGTTTGTTTGTGCTTGTTTGTGTTTGTTTGTGTTTGTTTGTGTCTGTTTGTGTGTGTTTGTGTTTGTTTGTGTTTGTTTGTGTCTGTTTGTGTCTGTTTGTGTTTGTTTGTGTTTGTTTGTGTGTGTTTGTGTTTGTTTGTGCTTGTTTGTGTTTGTTTGTGTTTGTTTGTGTCTGTTTGTGTGTGTTTGTGTCTGTTTGTGTCTGTTTGTGTTTGTTTGTGTTTGTTTGTGTGTGTTTGTGTTTGTTTGTGCTTGTTTGTGTTTGTTTGTGTTTGTTTGTGTCTGTTTGTGTCTGTTTGTGTTTGTTTGTGTTTGTTTGTGTCTGTTTGTGTCTGTTTGTGTTTGTTTGTGTTTGTTTGTGTGTGTTTGTGTTTGTTTGTGTCTGTTTGTGTCTGTTTGTGTTTGTTTGTGTTTGTTTGTGTGTGTTTGTGTTTGTTTGTGCTTGTTTGTGTTTGTTTGTGTCTCTTTGTGTCTGTTTGTGTTTGTTTGTGTCTGTTTGTGTCTGTTTGTGTTTGTTTGTGTGTGTTTGTGTTTGTTTGTGTTTGTTTGTGTCTGTTTGTGTGTGTTTGTGTCTGTTTGTGTCTGTTTGTGTTTGTTTGTGTTTGTTTGTGTGTGTTTGTGTTTGTTTGTGCTTGTTTGTGTTTGTTTGTGTTTGTTTGTGTCTGTTTGTGTGTGTTTGTGCTTGTTTGTGTCTGTTTGTGTGTGTTTGTGTCTGTTTGTGTCTGTTTGTGTTTGTTTGTGTTTGTTTGTGTGTGTTTGTGTTTGTTTGTGTTTGTTTGTGTTTGTTTGTGTCTGTTTGTGTCTGTTTGTGTGTGTTTGTGCTTGTTTGTGTCTGTTTGTGTGTGTTTGTGTCTGTTTGTGTCTGTTTGTGTTTGTTTGTGTTTGTTTGTGTCTGTTTGTGTGTGTTTGTGCTTGTTTGTGTTTGTTTGTGTTTATTTGTGTCTGTTTGTGTGTTTGTGTTTGTTTGTGCTTGTTTGTGTTTGTTTGTGTCTCTTTGTGTCTGTTTGTGTTTGTTTGTGTTTGTTTGTGTCTGTTTGTGTCTGTTTGTGTTTGTTTGTGTCTGTTTGTGTTTGTTTGTGTTTGTTTGTGTCTGTTTGTGTCTGTTTGTGTTTGTTTGTGTTTGTTTGTGTGTGTTTGTGTTTGTTTGTGTTTGTTTGTGTTTGTTTGTGTCTGTTTGTGTGTGTTTGTGTCTGTTTGTGTCTGTTTGTGTTTGTTTGTGTTTGTTTGTGTTTGTTTGTGTCTGTTTGTGTTTGTTTGTGTTTGTTTGTGTTTGTTTGTGTTTGTTTGTGCTTGTTTGTGTTTGTTTGTGTGTGTTTGTGTTTGTTTGTGCTTGTTTGTGTCTGTTTGTGTGTGTTTGTGTCTGTTTGTGTCTGTTTGTGTTTGTTTGTGTTTGTTTGTGTGTGTTTGTGTTTGTTTGTGCTTGTTTGTGTTTGTTTGTGTTTGTTTGTGTCTGTTTGTGTGTGTTTGTGCTTGTTTGTGTTTGTTTGTGTTTGTTTGTGTCTGTTTGTGTGTGTTTGTGTTTGTTTGTGTTTGTTTGTGTTTGTTTGTGTCTGTTTGTGTCTGTTTGTGTTTGTTAATTGTATATATATTTTTGTATATATATTTTATCACCCCTCGTGAAACACGATCTTTTTACCTTGGAACGGTAAAATACCCGACTGCTTCTTCTTCGCCTCCCATGATGGATGTAGTTTCTCTACTTTAGGCTCCGCGTCGTTATTTCTTCCTTTGAACTTGGAGACACCCCTACCTTTAAATTGATCATTTTTTTCACCTTTCTCACTTCTTCCCTTAAATTGGTTATTTCTACCTTCAAATTGCTTATCGTTGCGACCCTTAAATTGATCATTTTTGCCTTTGAATGGCGCATCATTCCTATTTCTAAAATCATTTCCTCTAGAATTATTATAACTTCCTTCATCTGACTGATTAAATTTGTTTCTAGACCCGCCTTGATCATTTTGTCTACTAGAATTATTATGCCTAAAGTCTTGTCTAGGCTTAATTTTCGGGACATGACCAAACATAGCAGCTCTTCTCTCTTTCCTGTTACCTTGTTTATGTATCTCTTTGATCTCGTCTGGTTGTCTTGGCTCTGCCACTGACATGTAATTTTCGCCTGTTGACGTAATAAAGAATGGATCGGCAACTTTCGTCTCCTTAACTTCTTCAAGAGACACTTTCTTAAACTTCCTTGACTGCAATTTATCGTTTAAATTTTTATTCTTATGCATGTCTTTTGGTTTTGATGGTTTTTTAATTTCGGGTTTACTTCTGCTTTTTCCTAATTCTTCAAAAGTTAAGGCAGGGCTGACTTTTGTTGGTTTATTATCAATCTTGGTGGGAGTAGGTTTTATGAATTTGCCAATACTTTCATCGTTATCACTCTCTTCGACTACATTATCACCTGATTCCTGATCTGTTTCCATATTAGTTTCACTTTCTGCATCACTTTCATCTGACTCAACGTTTTCCTCTGCTTTTTCATCTTCATCAGATTCTAACCTTTGATCTTCAGAGTTATCTCCCTCATCTGAATTATCTTCGTCATTGGAATTATCTTGCTCATCATCTGATTTTATTTTTCCATCATCTGAATTTGCTCCATCATCAGATTCCATTTCTTCATCATCCCCTGACAAATCACTATCATTTAATTGTTTGCTTGTTTCTTTTGTAGCACCTTTAATTTTATCGGATTTTGTGTTTGTGTTTGTTTGTGTTTGTTTGTGTTTGTTTGTGTGTGTTTGTGTTTGTTTGTGCTTGTTTGTGTTTGTTTGTGTCTCTTTGTGTCTGTTTGGGTTTGTTTGTGTCTGTTTGTGTCTGTTTGTGTTTGTTTGTGTCTGTTTGTGTTTGTTTGTGTTTGTTTGTGTGTGTTTGTGTCTGTTTGTGTTTGTTTGTGTCTGTTTGTGTCTGTTTGTGCTTGTTTGTGTTTGTTTGTGTTTGTTTGTGTCTGTTTGTGTGTGTTTGTGTCTGTTTGTGTCTGTTTGTGTTTGTTTGTGTTTGTTTGTGTGTGTTTGTGTTTGTTTGTGCTTGTTTGTGTTTGTTTGTGTTTGTTTGTGTCTGTTTGTGTGTGTTTGTGTTTGTTTGTGTTTGTTTGTGTCTGTTTGTGTCTGTTTGTGTTTGTTTGTGTTTGTTTGTGTGTGTTTGTGTTTGTTTGTGCTTGTTTGTGTTTGTTTGTGTTTGTTTGTGTCTGTTTGTGTGTGTTTGTGTCTGTTTGTGTCTGTTTGTGTTTGTTTGTGTTTGTTTGTGTGTGTTTGTGTTTGTTTGTGCTTGTTTGTGTTTGTTTGTGTTTGTTTGTGTCTGTTTGTGTGTGTTTGTGCTTGTTTGTTTTTGTTTGTGTTTGTTTGTGTCTGTTTGTGTCTGTTTGTGTTTGTTTGTGTTTGTTTGTGTGTGTTTGTGTTTGTTTGTGTCTGTTTGTGTCTGTTTGTGTTTGTTTGTGTTTGTTTGTGTGTGTTTGTGTTTGTTTGTGCTTGTTTGTGTTTGTTTGTGTCTGTTTGTGTCTGTTTGTGTTTGTTTGTGTGTGTTTGTGTTTGTTTGTGTTTGTTTGTGTCTGTTTGTGTGTGTTTGTGTCTGTTTGTGTCTGTTTGTGTTTGTTTGTGTTTGTTTGTGTGTGTTTGTGTTTGTTTGTGCTTGTTTGTGTTTGTTTGTGTTTGTTTGTGTCTGTTTGTGTGTGTTTGTGCTTGTTTGTGTCTGTTTGTGTGTGTTTGTGTCTGTTTGTGTCTGTTTGTGTTTGTTTGTGTTTGTTTGTGTGTGTTTGTGTTTGTTTGTGCTTGTTTGTGTTAGTTTGTGTTTGTTTGTGTGTGTTTGTGTTTGTTTGTGTTTGTTTGTGTCTGTTTGTGTGTGTTTGTGTCTGTTTGTGTCTGTTTGTGTTTGTTTGTGTTTGTTTGTGTGTGTTTGTGTTTGTTTGTGCTTGTTTGTGTTTGTTTGTGTCTGTTTGTGTGTGTTTGTGCTTGTTTGTGTCTGTTTGTGTGTGTTTGTGTCTGTTTGTGTCTGTTTGTGTTTGTTTGTGTTTGTTTGTGTGTGTTTGTGTTTGTTTGTGCTTGTTTGTGTTTGTTTGTGTTTGTTTGTGTCTGTTTGTGTGTGTTTGTGCTTGTTTGTGTTTGTTTGTGGTTGTTTGTGTCTGTTTGTGTGTGTTTGTGTTTGTTTGTGTTTGTTTGTGTTTGTTTGTGTCTGTTTGTGTCTGTTTGTGTTTGTTTGTGTGTGTTTGTGTCTGTTTGTGTCTGTTTGTGTTTGTTTGTGTTTGTTTGTGTGTGTTTGTGTTTGTTTGTGCTTGTTTGTGTTTGTTTGTGTCTCTTTGTGTCTGTTTGTGTTTGTTTGTGTTTGTTTGTGTCTGTTTGTGTCTGTTTGTGTTTGTTTGTGTTTGTTTGTGTGTGTTTGTGTTTGTTTGTGCTTGTTTGTGTTTGTTTGTGTTTGTTTGTGTCTGTTTGTGTGTTTGTGTCTGTTTGTGTCTGTTTGTGTTTGTTTGTGTCTCTTTGTGTCTGTTTGTGTTTGTTTGTGTTTGTTTGTGTCTGTTTGTGTCTGTTTGTGTTTGTTTGTGTCTGTTTGTGTGTGTTTGTGCTTGTTTGTGTTTGTTTGTGGTTGTTTGTGTCTGTTTGTGTGTGTTTGTGTTTGTTTGTGTTTGTTTGTGTTTGTTTGTGTCTGTTTGTGTCTGTTTGTGTTTGTTTGTGTGTGTTTGTGTCTGTTTGTGTATGTTTGTGTTTGTTTGTGTTTGTTTGTGTGTGTTTGTGTTTGTTTGTGCTTGTTTGTGTTTGTTTGTGTCTCTTTGTGTCTGTTTGTGTTTGTTTGTGTTTGTTTGTGTCTGTTTGTGTCTGTTTGTGTTTGTTTGTGTTTGTTTGTGTGTGTTTGTGTTTGTTTGTGCTTGTTTGTGTTTGTTTGTGTTTGTTTGTGTCTGTTTGTGTCTGTTTGTGTTTGTTTGTGATTGTTTGTGTTTGTTTGTGTCTGTTTGTGTTTGTTTGTGTCTGTTTGTGTTTGTTTGTGTTTGTTTGTGTCTGTTTGTGTGTGTTTGTGTCTGTTTGTGTCTGTTTGTGTTTGTTTGTGTTTGTTTGTGTGTGTTTGTGTTTGTTTGTGCTTGTTTGTGTTTGTTTGTGTTTGTTTGTGTCTGTTTGTGTGTGTTTGTGTCTGTTTGTGTCTGTTTGTGTTTGTTTAAACAGTTGTGTTATTGGTTTGAAACAAATGGCTTGGCCCTCAATAAAGATAAAACTTTCGTCATGAGATTTAATTTAAACGGTCATGCATCTCAGTCCATGACGGCGTATGCCGGGGATGACACTGTCCGTCAAGTAGGAGACATGAAACTGCTGGGCTTCTTTATCGACAGTAGTCTAAAGTGGGATGTGCACATCGACCACCTGTGTGCGAGGCTCGGCAGCGCATGCTACGCATTAAAGCGTCTCGCTAGTACCGCGACCAGGGACGTCGTCAGGAGCTGCTATTTTGCGACCGTGCACGCGCTCATATCGTACGGAACGGAGCTCTGGGCCGGAGCCGCCGAATGGCGTCGGGTATTCACGTTACAAAAACGTGCCGTACGAGCAATTGCCGGCGTTCCTGACGACGTGTCTGCTCGTCAGTACTTTACAGAGTACAGTGTACTCACGCTTCCTTGTGTACTTATCCAACAAATAGCAATATTTACTTATAACAACCTTGATAAGTTTACTACGAAACAAGCAAACGCTAATCACCATCTCCGTAGCAACAAAGACGCAGGCTGCCTCGCATCCGTACCTCACAAACTAAAAAAAAGCGGGCGATCTGCCTACATACTCGGTCCACGGATATATAACCATCTACCGAAAAGCATTAGAGATGCACCTTCCTCTCACAATTTTAAAATAAGGTTAAAAAAATGGTTACTAACGTCTCAGTTTTATGACTTAGATGAATATTTTTTCCGTAGGAACCAATATGAATAATAACATTTTATAAATTCAAGGTGAAAATCAGATACGATAATAAAATTATGATTATAATGTTTTGCCTTATGGTTAACTAGTAGAGAATGCCTCATGACATGGTCCACCATTTTATACCTATGTGTCTTAATGTGCAATAAAGTTTGAATAAATACATAAACATTAATTATATATAATTATTAAAATGATTAATATAACTGACTGATAAACTATAATTATTTAAATTATACCTACATATTAAACAAATGTAATAAGAATATGACCTGTAACGAATGTTATCAATAAATTTTTCATTTTCATTTTCATTTTCATTTGTGTGTGTTTGTGCTTGTTTGTGTTTGTTTGTGTTTGTTTGTGTCTGTTTGTGTGTGTTTGTGTTTGTTTGTGTTTGTTTGTGTTTGTTTGTGTCTGTTTGTGTCTGTTTGTGTTTGTTTGTGTTTGTTTGTGTTTGTTTGTGTTTGTTCGTGTTTGTTTGTGTCTGTTTGTGTTTGTTTGTGTCTGTTTGTGTTTGTTTGTGTCTGTTTGTGTTTGTTTGTTTGTGTTTGTTTGTGTTTGTTTGTGTTTGTTTGTGTCTGTTTGTGTGTTTTTGTGCTTGTTTGTGTTTGTTTGTGTTTGTTTGTGTCTGTTTGTGTGTTTGTGTTTGTTTGTGCTTGTTTGTGTTTGTTTGTGTCTCTTTGTGTCTGTTTGTGTTTGTTTGTGTTTGTTTGTGTTTGTTTGTGTGTGTTTGTGTTTGTTTGTGCTTGAATGTGTTTGTTTGTGTTTGTTTGTGTCTGTTTGTGTTTGTTTGTGTTTGTTTGTGTGTGTTTGTGTCTGTTTGTGTGTGTTTGTGTCTGTTTGTGTCTGTTTGTGTTTGTTTGTGTTTGTTTGTGTGTGTTTGTGTTTGTTTGTGCTTGTTTGTGTTTGTTTGTGTTTGTTTGTGTCTGTTTGTGTGTGTTTGTGTTTGTTTGTGTTTGTTTGTGTCTGTTTGTGTCTGTTTGTGTCTGTTTGTGTCTGTTTGTGTTTGTTTGTGTTTGTTTGTGTGTGTTTGTGTTTGTTTGTGTTTGTTTGTGTTTGTTTGTGTCTCTTTGTGTTTGTTTGTGTGTGTTTGTGTTTGTTTGTGCTTGTTTGTGTTTGTTTGTGTTTGTTTGTGTCTGTTTGTGTGTGTTTGTGCTTGTTTGTGTCTGTTTGTGTGTGTTTGTGTCTGTTTGTGTCTGTTTGTGTTTGTTTGTGTTTGTTTGTGTCTGTTTGTGTGTGTTTGTGCTTGTTTGTGTTTGTTTGTGTTTGTTTGTGTCTGTTTGTGTGTTTGTGTTTGTTTGTGCTTGTTTGTGTTTGTTTGTGTCTCTTTGTGTCTGTTTGTGTTTGTTTGTGTTTGTTTGTGTCTGTTTGTGTCTGTTTGTGTTTGTTTGTGTTTGTTTGTGTGTGTTTGTGTTTGTTTGTGTTTGTTTGTGTTTGTTTGTGTCTGTTTGTGTGTGTTTGTGTCTGTTTGTGTCTGTTTGTGTTTGTTTGTGTTTGTTTGTGTTTGTTTGTGTCTGTTTGTGTTTGTTTGTGTTTGTTTGTGTTTGTTTGTGTTTGTTTGTGCTTGTTTGTGTTTGTTTGTGTGTGTTTGTGTTTGTTTGTGCTTGTTTGTGTCTGTTTGTGTGTGTTTGTGTCTGTTTGTGTCTGTTTGTGTTTGTTTGTGTTTGTTTGTGTCTGTTTGTGTTTGTTTGTGTTTGTTTGTGTTTGTTTGTGTTTGTTTGTGCTTGTTTGTGTTTGTTTGTGTGTGTTTGTGTTTGTTTGTGCTTGTTTGTGTCTGTTTGTGTGTGTTTGTGTCTGTTTGTGTTTGTTTGTGTCTGTTTGTGTTTGTTTGTGTTTGTTTGTGTTTGTTTGTGTTTGTTTGTGTTTGTTTGTGTTTGTTTGTGTCTGTTTGTGTTTGTTTGTGTCTGTTTGTGTTTGTTTGTGTTTGTTTGTGTCTGTTTGTGTCTGTTTGTGTTTGTTTGTGTTTGTTTGTGCTTGTTTGTGTTTGTTTGTGTTTGTTTGTGTCTGTTTGTGTGTTTGTGTCTGTTTGTGTCTGTTTGTGTTTGTTTGTGTCTCTTTGTGTCTGTTTGTGTTTGTTTGTGTTTGTTTGTGTCTGTTTGTGTCTGTTTGTGTTTGTTTGTGTCTGTTTGTGTGTGTTTGTGCTTGTTTGTGTTTGTTTGTGGTTGTTTGTGTCTGTTTGTGTCTGTTTGTGTTTGTTTGTGTTTGTTTGTGTGTGTTTGTGTTTGTTTGTGCTTGTTTGTGTTTGTTTGTGTTTGTTTGTGTCTGTTTGTGTCTGTTTGTGTTTGTTTGTGATTGTTTGTGTTTGTTTGTGTCTGTTTGTGTTTGTTTGTGTCTGTTTGTGTTTGTTTGTGTTTGTTTGTGTCTGTTTGTGTGTGTTTGTGTCTGTTTGTGTCTGTTTGTGTTTGTTTGTGTTTGTTTGTGTGTGTTTGTGTTTGTTTGTGCTTGTTTGTGTTTGTTTGTGTTTGTTTGTGTCTGTTTGTGTGTGTTTGTGTCTGTTTGTGTCTGTTTGTGTTTGTTTAAACAGTTGTGTTATTGGTTTGAAACAAATGGCTTGGCCCTCAATAAAGATAAAACTTTCGTCATGAGATTTAATTTAAACGGTCATGCATCTCAGTCCATGACGGCGTATGCCGGGGATGACACTGTCCGTCAAGTAGGAGACATGAAACTGCTGGGCTTCTTTATCGACAGTAGTCTAAAGTGGGATGTGCACATCGACCACCTGTGTGCGAGGCTCGGCAGCGCATGCTACGCATTAAAGCGTCTCGCTAGTACCGCGACCAGGGACGTCGTCAGGAGCTGCTATTTTGCGACCGTGCACGCGCTCATATCGTACGGAACGGAGCTCTGGGCCGGAGCCGCCGAATGGCGTCGGGTATTCACGTTACAAAAACGTGCCGTACGAGCAATTGCCGGCGTTCCTGACGACGTGTCTGCTCGTCAGTACTTTACAGAGTACAGTGTACTCACGCTTCCTTGTGTACTTATCCAACAAATAGCAATATTTACTTATAACAACCTTGATAAGTTTACTACGAAACAAGCAAACGCTAATCACCATCTCCGTAGCAACAAAGACGCAGGCTGCCTCGCATCCGTACCTCACAAACTAAAAAAAAGCGGGCGATCTGCCTACATACTCGGTCCACGGATATATAACCATCTACCGAAAAGCATTAGAGATGCACCTTCCTCTCACAATTTTAAAATAAGGTTAAAAAAATGGTTACTAACGTCTCAGTTTTATGACTTAGATGAATATTTTTTCCGTAGGAACCAATATGAATAATAACATTTTATAAATTCAAGGTGAAAATCAGATACGATAATAAAATTATGATTATAATGTTTTGCCTTATGGTTAACTAGTAGAGAATGCCTCATGACATGGTCCACCATTTTATACCTATGTGTCTTAATGTGCAATAAAGTTTGAATAAATACATAAACATTAATTATATATAATTATTAAAATGATTAATATAACTGACTGATAAACTATAATTATTTAAATTATACCTACATATTAAACAAATGTAATAAGAATATGACCTGTAACGAATGTTATCAATAAATTTTTCATTTTCATTTTCATTTTCATTTGTGTGTGTTTGTGCTTGTTTGTGTTTGTTTGTGTTTGTTTGTGTCTGTTTGTGTGTGTTTGTGTTTGTTTGTGTTTGTTTGTGTTTGTTTGTGTCTGTTTGTGTCTGTTTGTGTTTGTTTGTGTTTGTTTGTGTTTGTTTGTGTTTGTTCGTGTTTGTTTGTGTCTGTTTGTGTTTGTTTGTGTCTGTTTGTGTTTGTTTGTGTCTGTTTGTGTTTGTTTGTTTGTGTTTGTTTGTGTTTGTTTGTGTTTGTTTGTGTCTGTTTGTGTGTTTTTGTGCTTGTTTGTGTTTGTTTGTGTTTGTTTGTGTCTGTTTGTGTGTTTGTGTTTGTTTGTGCTTGTTTGTGTTTGTTTGTGTCTCTTTGTGTCTGTTTGTGTTTGTTTGTGTTTGTTTGTGTTTGTTTGTGTGTGTTTGTGTTTGTTTGTGCTTGTTTGTGTTTGTTTGTGTTTGTTTGTGTCTGTTTGTGTTTGTTTGTGTTTGTTTGTGTGTGTTTGTGTCTGTTTGTGTGTGTTTGTGTCTGTTTGTGTCTGTTTGTGTCTGTTTGTGTCTGTTTGTGTGTGTTTGTGTCTGTTTGTGTGTGTTTGTGTCTGTTTGTGTCTGTTTGTGTCTGTTTGTGTTTGTTTGTGTTTGTTTGTGTGTGTTTGTGTTTGTTTGTGTTTGTTTGTGTTTGTTTGTGTCTCTTTGTGTTTGTTTGTGTGTGTTTGTGTTTGTTTGTGCTTGTTTGTGTTTGTTTGTGTTTGTTTGTGTCTGTTTGTGTGTGTTTGTGCTTGTTTGTGTCTGTTTGTGTGTGTTTGTGTCTGTTTGTGTCTGTTTGTGTTTGTTTGTGTTTGTTTGTGTCTGTTTGTGTGTGTTTGTGCTTGTTTGTGTTTGTTTGTGCTTGTTTGTGTTTGTTTGTGTCTCTTTGTGTCTGTTTGTGTTTGTTTGTGTTTGTTTGTGTTTGTTTGTGTGTGTTTGTGTTTGTTTGTGCTTGTTTGTGTTTGTTTGTGTTTGTTTGTGTCTGTTTGTGTTTGTTTGTGTTTGTTTGTGTGTGTTTGTGTTTGTTTGTGCTTGTTTGTGTTTGTTTGTGTCTCTTTGTGTCTGTTTGTGTTTGTTTGTGTTTGTTTGTGTCTGTTTGTGTCTGTTTGTGTTTGTTTGTGTTTGTTTGTGTGTGTTTGTGTTTGTTTGTGTTTGTTTGTGTTTGTTTGTGTCTGTTTGTGTGTGTTTGTGTCTGTTTGTGTCTGTTTGTGTTTGTTTGTGTTTGTTTGTGTTTGTTTGTGTCTGTTTGTGTTTGTTTGTGTTTGTTTGTGTTTGTTTGTGTTTGTTTGTGTTTGTTTGTGCTTGTTTGTGTTTGTTTGTGTCTCTTTGTGTCTGTTTGTGTTTGTTTGTGTTTGTTTGTGTCTGTTTGTGTCTGTTTGTGTTTGTTTGTGTTTGTTTGTGTGTGTTTGTGTTTGTTTGTGCTTGTTTGTGTTTGTTTGTGTTTGTTTGTGTCTCTTTGTGTGTGTTTGTGTCTGTTTGTGTCTGTTTGTGTTTGTTTGTGTTTGTTTGTGTGTGTTTGTGTTTGTTTGTGTTTGTTTGTGTTTGTTTGTGTCTGTTTGTGTTTGTTTGTGTTTGTTTGTGTGTGTTTGTGTCTGTTTGTGTGTGTTTGTGTCTGTTTGTGTCTGTTTGTGTTTGTTTGTGTTTGTTTGTGTGTGTTTGTGTTTGTTTGTGCTTGTTTGTGTTTGTTTGTGTTTGTTTGTGTCTGTTTGTGTGTGTTTGTGTTTGTTTGTGTTTGTTTGTGTCTGTTTGTGTCTGTTTGTGTCTGTTTGTGTCTGTTTGTGTTTGTTTGTGTTTGTTTGTGTGTGTTTGTGTTTGTTTGTGTTTGTTTGTGTCTCTTTGTGTTTGTTTGTGTGTGTTTGTGTTTGTTTGTGCTTGTTTGTGTTTGTTTGTGTTTGTTTGTGTCTGTTTGTGTGTGTTTGTGCTTGTTTGTGTCTGTTTGTGTGTGTTTGTGTCTGTTTGTGTCTGTTTGTGTTTGTTTGTGTTTGTTTGTGTCTGTTTGTGTGTGTTTGTGCTTGTTTGTGTTTGTTTGTGTTTATTTGTGTCTGTTTGTGTGTTTGTGTTTGTTTGTGCTTGTTTGTGTTTGTTTGTGTCTCTTTGTGTCTGTTTGTGTTTGTTTGTGTTTGTTTGTGTCTGTTTGTGTCTGTTTGTGTTTGTTTGTGTTTGTTTGTGTGTGTTTGTGTTTGTTTGTGTTTGTTTGTGTTTGTTTGTGTCTGTTTGTGTGTGTTTGTGTCTGTTTGTGTCTGTTTGTGTTTGTTTGTGTTTGTTTGTGTTTGTTTGTGTCTGTTTGTGTTTGTTTGTGTTTGTTTGTGTTTGTTTGTGTTTGTTTGTGCTTGTTTGTGTTTGTTTGTGTGTGTTTGTGTTTGTTTGTGCTTGTTTGTGTCTGTTTGTGTGTGTTTGTGTCTGTTTGTGTCTGTTTGTGTTTGTTTGTGTTTGTTTGTGTGTGTTTGTGTTTGTTTGTGCTTGTTTGTGTTTGTTTGTGTTTGTTTGTGTCTGTTTGTGTGTGTTTGTGCTTGTTTGTGTTTGTTTGTGTTTGTTTGTGTCTGTTTGTGTGTGTTTGTGTTTGTTTGTGTTTGTTTGTGTTTGTTTGTGTCTGTTTGTGTCTGTTTGTGTTTGTTTGTGTTTGTTTGTGTTTGTTTGTGTTTGTTTGTGTGTGTTTGTGTTTGTTTGTGCTTGTTTGTGTTTGTTTGTGTCTCTTTGTGTCTGTTTGTGTTTGTTTGTGTCTGTTTGTGTCTGTTTGTGTTTGTTTGTGTCTGTTTGTGTTTGTTTGTGTTTGTTTGTGTGTGTTTGTGTCTGTTTGTGTTTGTTTGTGTCTGTTTGTGTCTGTTTGTGCTTGTTTGTGTTTGTTTGTGTTTGTTTGTGTCTGTTTGTGTGTGTTTGTGTCTGTTTGTGTCTGTTTGTGTTTGTTTGTGTTTGTTTGTGTGTGTTTGTGTTTGTTTGTGCTTGTTTGTGTTTGTTTGTGTTTGTTTGTGTCTGTTTGTGTGTGTTTGTGTTTGTTTGTGTTTGTTTGTGTCTGTTTGTGTCTGTTTGTGTTTGTTTGTGTTTGTTTGTGTGTGTTTGTGTTTGTTTGTGCTTGTTTGTGTTTGTTTGTGTTTGTTTGTGTCTGTTTGTGTGTGTTTGTGTCTGTTTGTGTCTGTTTGTGTTTGTTTGTGTTTGTTTGTGTGTGTTTGTGTTTGTTTGTGCTTGTTTGTGTTTGTTTGTGTTTGTTTGTGTCTGTTTGTGTGTGTTTGTGCTTGTTTGTTTTTGTTTGTGTTTGTTTGTGTCTGTTTGTGTCTGTTTGTGTTTGTTTGTGTTTGTTTGTGTGTGTTTGTGTTTGTTTGTGTCTGTTTGTGTCTGTTTGTGTTTGTTTGTGTTTGTTTGTGTGTGTTTGTGTTTGTTTGTGCTTGTTTGTGTTTGTTTGTGTCTCTTTGTGTCTGTTTGTGTTTGTTTGTGTCTGTTTGTGTTTGTTTGTGTGTGTTTGTGTTTGTTTGTGTTTGTTTGTGTCTGTTTGTGTGTGTTTGTGTCTGTTTGTGTCTGTTTGTGTTTGTTTGTGTTTGTTTGTGTGTGTTTGTGTTTGTTTGTGCTTGTTTGTGTTTGTTTGTGTTTGTTTGTGTCTGTTTGTGTGTGTTTGTGCTTGTTTGTGTCTGTTTGTGTGTGTTTGTGTCTGTTTGTGTCTGTTTGTGTTTGTTTGTGTTTGTTTGTGTGTGTTTGTGTTTGTTTGTGTTTGTTTGTGTTTGTTTGTGTCTGTTTGTGTCTGTTTGTGTGTGTTTGTGCTTGTTTGTGTCTGTTTGTGTGTGTTTGTGTCTGTTTGTGTCTGTTTGTGTTTGTTTGTGTTTGTTTGTGTCTGTTTGTGTGTGTTTGTGCTTGTTTGTGTTTGTTTGTGTTTATTTGTGTCTGTTTGTGTGTTTGTGTTTGTTTGTGCTTGTTTGTGTTTGTTTGTGTCTCTTTGTGTCTGTTTGTGTTTGTTTGTGTTTGTTTGTGTCTGTTTGTGTCTGTTTGTGTTTGTTTGTGTCTGTTTGTGTTTGTTTGTGTTTGTTTGTGTCTGTTTGTGTCTGTTTGTGTTTGTTTGTGTTTGTTTGTGTGTGTTTGTGTTTGTTTGTGCTTGTTTGTGTTTGTTTGTGTCTCTTTGTGTCTGTTTGTGTTTGTTTGTGTTTGTTTGTGTCTGTTTGTGTCTGTTTGTGTTTGTTTGTGTTTGTTTGTGTGTGTTTGTGTTTGTTTGTGTTTGTTTGTGTTTGTTTGTGTCTGTTTGTGTGTGTTTGTGTCTGTTTGTGTCTGTTTGTGTTTGTTTGTGTTTGTTTGTGTTTGTTTGTGTGTGTTTGTGTTTGTTTGTGCTTGTTTGTGTTTGTTTGTGTTTGTTTGTGTCTGTTTGTGTGTGTTTGTGCTTGTTTGTGTTTGTTTGTGTGTGTTTGTGTTTGTTTGTGCTTGTTTGTGTTTGTTTGTGTTTGTTTGTGTCTGTTTGTGTGTGTTTGTGTCTGTTTGTGTCTGTTTGTGTTTGTTTGTGTTTGTTTGTGTGTGTTTATGTTTGTTTGTGCTTGTTTGTGTTTGTTTGTGTTTGTTTGTGTCTGTTTGTGTGTGTTTGTGCTTGTTTGTGTTTGTTTGTGTTTGTTTGTGTCTGTTTGTGTGTGTTTGTGTTTGTTTGTGTTTGTTTGTGTTTGTTTGTGTCTGTTTGTGTTTGTTTGTGTCTGTTTGTGTCTGTTTGTGTTTGTTTGTGTCTGTTTGTGTGTGTTTGTGTGTTTGTTTGTGCTTGTTTGTGTGTGTTTGTGTTTGTTTGTGCTTGTTTGTGTTTGTTTGTGTTTGTTTGTGTCTGTTTGTGTCTGTTTGTGTGTGTTTGTGTTTGTTTGTGTTTGTTTGTGTTTGTTTGTGTCTGTTTGTGTTTGTTTGTGTCTGTTTGTGTCTGTTTGTGTTTGTTTGTGTCTGTTTGTGTGTGTTTGTGTGTGTTTGTGTTTGTTTGTGCTTGTTTGTGTTTATTTGTGTCTGTTTGTGTGTTTGTGTTTGTTTGTGCTTGTTTGTGTTTGTTTGTGTCTGTTTGTGTGTGTTTGTGTTTGTTTGTGTTTGTTTGTGTTTGTTTGTGTCTGTTTGTGTTTGTTTGTGTCTGTTTGTGTCTGTTTGTGTTTGTTTGTGTCTGTTTGTGTGTGTTTGTGTGTGTTTGTGTTTGTTTGTGCTTGTTTGTGTGTGTTTGTGTTTGTTTGTGCTTGTTTGTGTTTGTTTGTGTCTCTTTGTGTCTGTTTGTGTTTGTTTGTGTTTGTTTGTGTCTGTTTGTGTCTGTTTGTGTCTGTTTGTGTTTGTTTGTGTTTGTTTGTGTGTGTTTGTGTTTGTTTGTGCTTGTTTGTGTTTGTTTGTGTCTCTTTGTGTCTGTTTGTGTTTGTTTGTGTTTGTTTGTGTCTGTTTGTGTCTGTTTGTGTTTGTTTGTGTTTGTTTGTGTGTGTTTGTGTTTGTTTGTGCTTGTTTGTGTTTGTTTGTGTTTGTTTGTGTCTGTTTGTGTCTGTTTGTGTTTGTTTGTGTTTGTTTGTGTGTGTTTGTGTTTGTTTGTGCTTGTTTGTGTTTGTTTGTGTCTCTTTGTGTCTGTTTGTGTTTGTTTGTGTTTGTTTGTGTCTGTTTGTGTCTGTTTGTGTTTGTTTGTGTTTGTTTGTGTGTGTTTGTGTTTGTTTGTGTTTGTTTGTGTTTGTTTGTGTCTGTTTGTGTGTGTTTGTGTCTGTTTGTGTCTGTTTGTGTTTGTTTGTGTTTGTTTGTGTCTGTTTGTGTCTGTTTGTGTTTGTTTGTGTTTGTTTGTGTCTGTTTGTGTGTGTTTGTGTTTGTTTGTGTTTGTTTGTGTTTGTTTGTGTCTGTTTGTGTTTGTTTGTGTCTGTTTGTGTCTGTTTGTGTTTGTTTGTGTTTGTTTGTGCTTGTTTGTGTTTGTTTGTGTTTGTTTGTGTCTGTTTGTGTCTGTTTGTGTTTGTTTGTGTTTGTTTGTGTGTGTTTGTGTTTGTTTGTGCTTGTTTGTGTTTGTTTGTGTCTCTTTGTGTCTGTTTGTGATTGTTTGTGTTTGTTTGTGTCTGTTTGTGTCTGTTTGTGTTTGTTTGTGTTTGTTTGTGTGTGTTTGTGTTTGTTTGTGTTTGTTTGTGTTTGTTTGTGTCTGTTTGTGTGTGTTTGTGTCTGTTTGTGTCTGTTTGTGTTTGTTTGTGTTTGTTTGTGTTTGTTTGTGTCTGTTTGTGTTTGTTTGTGTTTGTTTGTGTTTGTTTGTGTTTGTTTGTGTGTGTTTGTGTTTGTTTGTGCTTGTTTGTGTTTGTTTGTGTTTGTTTGTGTCTGTTTGTGTGTGTTTGTGTTTGTTTGTGTTTGTTTGTGTTTGTTTGTGTCTGTTTGTGTCTGTTTGTGTCTGTTTGTGTCTGTTTGTGTTTGTTTGTGTTTGTTTGTGTGTGTTTGTGTTTGTTTGTGTTTGTTTGTGTCTGTTTGTGTGTGTTTGTGCTTGTTTGTGTTTGTTTGTGTTTGTTTGTGTCTGTTTGTGTGTTTGTGTTTGTTTGTGCTTGTTTGTGTTTGTTTGTGTCTCTTTGTGTCTGTTTGTGTTTGTTTGTGTTTGTTTGTGTCTGTTTGTGTCTGTTTGTGTTTGTTTGTGTTTGTTTGTGTGTGTTTGTGTTTGTTTGTGTTTGTTTGTGTTTGTTTGTGTCTGTTTGTGTGTGTTTGTGTCTGTTTGTGTCTGTTTGTGTTTGTTTGTGTTTGTTTGTGTTTGTTTGTGTCTGTTTGTGTTTGTTTGTGTTTGTTTGTGTTTGTTTGTGTTTGTTTGTGCTTGTTTGTGTTTGTTTGTGTGTGTTTGTGTTTGTTTGTGCTTGTTTGTGTCTGTTTGTGTGTGTTTGTGTCTGTTTGTGTCTGTTTGTGTTTGTTTGTGTTTGTTTGTGTGTGTTTGTGTTTGTTTGTGCTTGTTTGTGTTTGTTTGTGTTTGTTTGTGTCTGTTTGTGTGTGTTTGTGTTTGTTTGTGTTTGTTTGTGTTTGTTTGTGTCTGTTTGTGTTTGTTTGTGTCTGTTTGTGTTTGTTTGTGTTTGTTTGTGTCTGTTTGTGTCTGTTTGTGTTTGTTTGTGTTTGTTTGTGTTTGTTTGTGTTTGTTTGTGTTTGTTTGTGTCTGTTTGTGTTTGTTTGTGTTTGTTTGTGTCTGTTTGTGTGTGTTTGTGCTTGTTTGTGTCTGTTTGTGTGTGTTTGTGTCTGTTTGTGTCTGTTTGTGTTTGTTTGTGTTTGTTTGTGTGTGTTTGTGTTTGTTTGTGCTTGTTTGTGTTTGTTTGTGTTTGTTTGTGTCTGTTTGTGTGTGTTTGTGCTTGTTTGTGTTTGTTTGTGTGTGTTTGTGTTTGTTTGTGCTTGTTTGTGTTTGTTTGTGTTTGTTTGTGTCTGTTTGTGTGTGTTTGTGTCTGTTTGTGTCTGTTTGTGTTTGTTTGTGTTTGTTTGTGTGTGTTTGTGTTTGTTTGTGCTTGTTTGTGTTTGTTTGTGTTTGTTTGTGTCTGTTTGTGTGTGTTTGTGCTTGTTTGTGTTTGTTTGTGTTTGTTTGTGTCTGTTTGTGTGTGTTTGTGTTTGTTTGTGTTTGTTTGTGTTTGTTTGTGTCTGTTTGTGTCTGTTTGTGTTTGTTTGTGTCTGTTTGTGTCTGTTTGTGTTTGTTTGTGTCTGTTTGTGTGTGTTTGTGTGTGTTTGTGTTTGTTTGTGCTTGTTTGTGTTTGTTTGTGTCTGTTTGTGTCTGTTTGTGTTTGTTTGTGTGTGTTTGTGTCTCTTTGTGTCTGTTTGTGTTTGTTTGTGTTTGTTTGTGTCTGTTTGTGTCTGTTTGTGTTTGTTTGTGTTTGTTTGTGTGTGTTTGTGTTTGTTTGTGCTTGTTTGTGTTTGTTTGTGTTTGTTTGTGTCTGTTTGTGTGTTTGTGTCTGTTTGTGTCTGTTTGTGTTTGTTTGTGTCTCTTTGTGTCTGTTTGTGTTTGTTTGTGTTTGTTTGTGTCTGTTTGTGTCTGTTTGTGTTTGTTTGTGTCTGTTTGTGTGTGTTTGTGCTTGTTTGTGTTTGTTTGTGTTTGTTTGTGTTTGTTTGTGTCTGTTTGTGTCTGTTTGTGTTTGTTTGTGTGTGTTTGTGTCTGTTTGTGTCTGTTTGTGTTTGTTTGTGTGTGTTTGTGTTTGTTTGTGCTTGTTTGTGTTTGTTTGTGTCTCTTTGTGTCTGTTTGTGTTTGTTTGTGTTTGTTTGTGTCTGTTTGTGTCTGTTTGTGTTTGTTTGTGTTTGTTTGTGTGTGTTTGTGTTTGTTTGTGCTTGTTTGTGTTTGTTTGTGTTTGTTTGTGTCTGTTTGTGTCTGTTTGTGTTTGTTTGTGTTTGTTTGTGTGTGTTTGTGTTTGTTTGTGCTTGTTTGTGTTTGTTTGTGTCTCTTTGTGTCTGTTTGTGTTTGTTTGTGTTTGTTTGTGTCTGTTTGTGTCTGTTTGTGTTTGTTTGTGTTTGTTTGTGTGTGTTTGTGTTTGTTTGTGTTTGTTTGTGTCTGTTTGTGTGTGTTTGTGTCTGTTTGTGTCTGTTTGTGTTTGTTTGTGTTTGTTTGTGTTTGTTTGTGTCTGTTTGTGTTTGTTTGTGTTTGTTTGTGTTTGTTTGTGTTTGTTTGTGCTTGTTTGTGTTTGTTTGTGTGTGTTTGTGTTTGTTTGTGCTTGTTTGTGTCTGTTTGTGTGTGTTTGTGTCTGTTTGTGTCTGTTTGTGTTTGTTTGTGTTTGTTTGTGTTTGTTTGTGTCTCTTTGTGTCTGTTTGTGTTTGTTTGTGTTTGTTTGTGTTTGTTTGTGTCTGTTTGTGTTTGTTTGTGTCTGTTTGTGTTTGTTTGTGTTTGTTTGTGTTTGTTTGTGTTTGTTTGTGTTTGTTTGTGTTTGTTTGTGTCTGTTTGTGTTTGTTTGTGTCTGTTTGTGTTTGTTTGTGTTTGTTTGTGTCTGTTTGTGTCTGTTTGTGTTTGTTTGTGTTTGTTTGTGCTTGTTTGTGTTTGTTTGTGTTTGTTTGTGTCTGTTTGTGTGTTTGTGTCTGTTTGTGTCTGTTTGTGTTTGTTTGTGTCTCTTTGTGTCTGTTTGTGTTTGTTTGTGTGTGTTTGTGTTTGTTTGTGTTTGTTTGTGTTTGTTTGTGTCTGTTTGTGTTTGTTTGTGTTTGTTTGTGTTTGTTTGTGTTTGTTTGTGCTTGTTTGTGTTTGTTTGTGTTTGTTTGTGTCTGTTTGTGTGTGTTTGTGTCTGTTTGTGTCTGTTTGTGTTTGTTTGTGTTTGTTTGTGTGTGTTTGTGTTTGTTTGTGCTTGTTTGTGTTTGTTTGTGTTTGTTTGTGTCTGTTTGTGTGTGTTTGTGCTTGTTTGTGTCTGTTTGTGTGTGTTTGTGTCTGTTTGTGTCTGTTTGTGTTTGTTTGTGTTTGTTTGTGTGTGTTTGTGTTTGTTTGTGCTTGTTTGTGTTTGTTTGTGTTTGTTTGTGTCTGTTTGTGTGTGTTTGTGCTTGTTTGTGTTTGTTTGTGTTTGTTTGTGTTTGTTTGTGTCTGTTTGTGTCTGTTTGTGTTTGTTTGTGTGTGTTTGTGTCTGTTTGTGTCTGTTTGTGTTTGTTTGTGTGTGTTTGTGTTTGTTTGTGCTTGTTTGTGTTTGTTTGTGTCTCTTTGTGTCTGTTTGTGTTTGTTTGTGTTTGTTTGTGTCTGTTTGTGTCTGTTTGTGTTTGTTTGTGTTTGTTTGTGTGTGTTTGTGTTTGTTTGTGCTTGTTTGTGTTTGTTTGTGTTTGTTTGTGTCTGTTTGTGTCTGTTTGTGTTTGTTTGTGTTTGTTTGTGTGTGTTTGTGTTTGTTTGTGCTTGTTTGTGTTTGTTTGTGTCTCTTTGTGTCTGTTTGTGTTTGTTTGTGTTTGTTTGTGTCTGTTTGTGTCTGTTTGTGTTTGTTTGTGTTTGTTTGTGTGTGTTTGTGTTTGTTTGTGTTTGTTTGTGTTTGTTTGTGTCTGTTTGTGTGTGTTTGTGTCTGTTTGTGTCTGTTTGTGTTTGTTTGTGTTTGTTTGTGTTTGTTTGTGTCTGTTTGTGTTTGTTTGTGTTTGTTTGTGTTTGTTTGTGTTTGTTTGTGTTTGTTTGTGCTTGTTTGTGTTTGTTTGTGTCTCTTTGTGTCTGTTTGTGTTTGTTTGTGTTTGTTTGTGTCTGTTTGTGTCTGTTTGTGTTTGTTTGTGTTTGTTTGTGTGTGTTTGTGTTTGTTTGTGCTTGTTTGTGTTTGTTTGTGTTTGTTTGTGTCTCTTTGTGTGTGTTTGTGTCTGTTTGTGTCTGTTTGTGTTTGTTTGTGTTTGTTTGTGTGTGTTTGTGTTTGTTTGTGCTTGTTTGTGTTTGTTTGTGTTTGTTTGTGTCTGTTTGTGTTTGTTTGTGTTTGTTTGTGTGTGTTTGTGTCTGTTTGTGTGTGTTTGTGTCTGTTTGTGTCTGTTTGTGTTTGTTTGTGTTTGTTTGTGTGTGTTTGTGTTTGTTTGTGCTTGTTTGTGTTTGTTTGTGTTTGTTTGTGTCTGTTTGTGTGTGTTTGTGTTTGTTTGTGTTTGTTTGTGTCTGTTTGTGTCTGTTTGTGTCTGTTTGTGTCTGTTTGTGTTTGTTTGTGTTTGTTTGTGTGTGTTTGTGTTTGTTTGTGTTTGTTTGTGTGTGTTTGTGTTTGTTTGTGCTTGTTTGTGTTTGTTTGTGTTTGTTTGTGTCTGTTTGTGTGTGTTTGTGCTTGTTTGTGTCTGTTTGTGTGTGTTTGTGTCTGTTTGTGTCTGTTTGTGTTTGTTTGTGTTTGTTTGTGTCTGTTTGTGTGTGTTTGTGCTTGTTTGTGTTTGTTTGTGTTTATTTGTGTCTGTTTGTGTGTTTGTGTTTGTTTGTGCTTGTTTGTGTTTGTTTGTGTCTCTTTGTGTCTGTTTGTGTTTGTTTGTGTTTGTTTGTGTCTGTTTGTGTCTGTTTGTGTTTGTTTGTGTTTGTTTGTGTGTGTTTGTGTTTGTTTGTGTTTGTTTGTGTTTGTTTGTGTCTGTTTGTGTGTGTTTGTGTCTGTTTGTGTCTGTTTGTGTTTGTTTGTGTTTGTTTGTGTTTGTTTGTGTCTGTTTGTGTTTGTTTGTGTTTGTTTGTGTTTGTTTGTGTTTGTTTGTGCTTGTTTGTGTTTGTTTGTGTGTGTTTGTGTTTGTTTGTGCTTGTTTGTGTCTGTTTGTGTGTGTTTGTGTCTGTTTGTGTCTGTTTGTGTTTGTTTGTGTTTGTTTGTGTGTGTTTGTGTTTGTTTGTGCTTGTTTGTGTTTGTTTGTGTTTGTTTGTGTCTGTTTGTGTGTGTTTGTGCTTGTTTGTGTTTGTTTGTGTTTGTTTGTGTCTGTTTGTGTGTGTTTGTGTTTGTTTGTGTTTGTTTGTGTTTGTTTGTGTCTGTTTGTGTCTGTTTGTGTTTGTTTGTGTTTGTTTGTGTTTGTTTGTGTTTGTTTGTGTGTGTTTGTGTTTGTTTGTGCTTGTTTGTGTTTGTTTGTGTCTCTTTGTGTCTGTTTGTGTTTGTTTGTGTCTGTTTGTGTCTGTTTGTGTTTGTTTGTGTCTGTTTGTGTTTGTTTGTGTTTGTTTGTGTGTGTTTGTGTCTGTTTGTGTTTGTTTGTGTCTGTTTGTGTCTGTTTGTGCTTGTTTGTGTTTGTTTGTGTTTGTTTGTGTCTGTTTGTGTGTGTTTGTGTCTGTTTGTGTCTGTTTGTGTTTGTTTGTGTTTGTTTGTGTGTGTTTGTGTTTGTTTGTGCTTGTTTGTGTTTGTTTGTGTTTGTTTGTGTCTGTTTGTGTGTGTTTGTGTTTGTTTGTGTTTGTTTGTGTCTGTTTGTGTCTGTTTGTGTTTGTTTGTGTTTGTTTGTGTGTGTTTGTGTTTGTTTGTGCTTGTTTGTGTTTGTTTGTGTTTGTTTGTGTCTGTTTGTGTGTGTTTGTGTCTGTTTGTGTCTGTTTGTGTTTGTTTGTGTTTGTTTGTGTGTGTTTGTGTTTGTTTGTGCTTGTTTGTGTTTGTTTGTGTTTGTTTGTGTCTGTTTGTGTGTGTTTGTGCTTGTTTGTTTTTGTTTGTGTTTGTTTGTGTCTGTTTGTGTCTGTTTGTGTTTGTTTGTGTTTGTTTGTGTGTGTTTGTGTTTGTTTGTGTCTGTTTGTGTCTGTTTGTGTTTGTTTGTGTTTGTTTGTGTGTGTTTGTGTTTGTTTGTGCTTGTTTGTGTTTGTTTGTGTCTCTTTGTGTCTGTTTGTGTTTGTTTGTGTCTGTTTGTGTCTGTTTGTGTTTGTTTGTGTGTGTTTGTGTTTGTTTGTGTTTGTTTGTGTCTGTTTGTGTGTGTTTGTGTCTGTTTGTGTCTGTTTGTGTTTGTTTGTGTTTGTTTGTGTGTGTTTGTGTTTGTTTGTGCTTGTTTGTGTTTGTTTGTGTTTGTTTGTGTCTGTTTGTGTGTGTTTGTGCTTGTTTGTGTCTGTTTGTGTGTGTTTGTGTCTGTTTGTGTCTGTTTGTGTTTGTTTGTGTTTGTTTGTGTGTGTTTGTGTTTGTTTGTGTTTGTTTGTGTTTGTTTGTGTCTGTTTGTGTCTGTTTGTGTGTGTTTGTGCTTGTTTGTGTCTGTTTGTGTGTGTTTGTGTCTGTTTGTGTCTGTTTGTGTTTGTTTGTGTTTGTTTGTGTCTGTTTGTGTGTGTTTGTGCTTGTTTGTGTTTGTTTGTGTTTATTTGTGTCTGTTTGTGTGTTTGTGTTTGTTTGTGCTTGTTTGTGTTTGTTTGTGTCTCTTTGTGTCTGTTTGTGTTTGTTTGTGTTTGTTTGTGTCTGTTTGTGTCTGTTTGTGTTTGTTTGTGTCTGTTTGTGTTTGTTTGTGTTTGTTTGTGTCTGTTTGTGTCTGTTTGTGTTTGTTTGTGTTTGTTTGTGTGTGTTTGTGTTTGTTTGTGTTTGTTTGTGTTTGTTTGTGTCTGTTTGTGTGTGTTTGTGTCTGTTTGTGTCTGTTTGTGTTTGTTTGTGTTTGTTTGTGTTTGTTTGTGTCTGTTTGTGTTTGTTTGTGTTTGTTTGTGTTTGTTTGTGTTTGTTTGTGCTTGTTTGTGTTTGTTTGTGTGTGTTTGTGTTTGTTTGTGCTTGTTTGTGTCTGTTTGTGTGTGTTTGTGTCTGTTTGTGTCTGTTTGTGTTTGTTTGTGTTTGTTTGTGTGTGTTTGTGTTTGTTTGTGCTTGTTTGTGTTTGTTTGTGTTTGTTTGTGTCTGTTTGTGTGTGTTTGTGCTTGTTTGTGTTTGTTTGTGTTTGTTTGTGTCTGTTTGTGTGTGTTTGTGTTTGTTTGTGTTTGTTTGTGTTTGTTTGTGTCTGTTTGTGTCTGTTTGTGTTTGTTTGTGTTTGTTTGTGTTTGTTTGTGTTTGTTTGTGTGTGTTTGTGTTTGTTTGTGCTTGTTTGTGTTTGTTTGTGTCTCTTTGTGTCTGTTTGGGTTTGTTTGTGTCTGTTTGTGTCTGTTTGTGTTTGTTTGTGTCTGTTTGTGTTTGTTTGTGTTTGTTTGTGTGTGTTTGTGTCTGTTTGTGTTTGTTTGTGTCTGTTTGTGTCTGTTTGTGCTTGTTTGTGTTTGTTTGTGTTTGTTTGTGTCTGTTTGTGTGTGTTTGTGTCTGTTTGTGTCTGTTTGTGTTTGTTTGTGTTTGTTTGTGTGTGTTTGTGTTTGTTTGTGCTTGTTTGTGTTTGTTTGTGTTTGTTTGTGTCTGTTTGTGTGTGTTTGTGTTTGTTTGTGTTTGTTTGTGTCTGTTTGTGTCTGTTTGTGTTTGTTTGTGTTTGTTTGTGTGTGTTTGTGTTTGTTTGTGCTTGTTTGTGTTTGTTTGTGTTTGTTTGTGTCTGTTTGTGTGTGTTTGTGTCTGTTTGTGTCTGTTTGTGTTTGTTTGTGTTTGTTTGTGTGTGTTTGTGTTTGTTTGTGCTTGTTTGTGTTTGTTTGTGTTTGTTTGTGTCTGTTTGTGTGTGTTTGTGCTTGTTTGTTTTTGTTTGTGTTTGTTTGTGTCTGTTTGTGTCTGTTTGTGTTTGTTTGTGTTTGTTTGTGTGTGTTTGTGTTTGTTTGTGTCTGTTTGTGTCTGTTTGTGTTTGTTTGTGTTTGTTTGTGTGTGTTTGTGTTTGTTTGTGCTTGTTTGTGTTTGTTTGTGTCTCTTTGTGTCTGTTTGTGTTTGTTTGTGTCTGTTTGTGTCTGTTTGTGTTTGTTTGTGTGTGTTTGTGTTTGTTTGTGTTTGTTTGTGTCTGTTTGTGTGTGTTTGTGTCTGTTTGTGTCTGTTTGTGTTTGTTTGTGTTTGTTTGTGTGTGTTTGTGTTTGTTTGTGCTTGTTTGTGTTTGTTTGTGTTTGTTTGTGTCTGTTTGTGTGTGTTTGTGCTTGTTTGTGTCTGTTTGTGTGTGTTTGTGTCTGTTTGTGTCTGTTTGTGTTTGTTTGTGTTTGTTTGTGTGTGTTTGTGTTTGTTTGTGCTTGTTTGTGTTAGTTTGTGTTTGTTTGTGTGTGTTTGTGTTTGTTTGTGTTTGTTTGTGTCTGTTTGTGTGTGTTTGTGTCTGTTTGTGTCTGTTTGTGTTTGTTTGTGTTTGTTTGTGTGTGTTTGTGTTTGTTTGTGCTTGTTTGTGTTTGTTTGTGTCTGTTTGTGTGTGTTTGTGCTTGTTTGTGTCTGTTTGTGTGTGTTTGTGTCTGTTTGTGTCTGTTTGTGTTTGTTTGTGTTTGTTTGTGTGTGTTTGTGTTTGTTTGTGCTTGTTTGTGTTTGTTTGTGTTTGTTTGTGTCTGTTTGTGTGTGTTTGTGCTTGTTTGTGTTTGTTTGTGGTTGTTTGTGTCTGTTTGTGTGTGTTTGTGTTTGTTTGTGTTTGTTTGTGTTTGTTTGTGTCTGTTTGTGTCTGTTTGTGTTTGTTTGTGTGTGTTTGTGTCTGTTTGTGTCTGTTTGTGTTTGTTTGTGTTTGTTTGTGTGTGTTTGTGTTTGTTTGTGCTTGTTTGTGTTTGTTTGTGTCTCTTTGTGTCTGTTTGTGTTTGTTTGTGTTTGTTTGTGTCTGTTTGTGTCTGTTTGTGTTTGTTTGTGTTTGTTTGTGTGTGTTTGTGTTTGTTTGTGCTTGTTTGTGTTTGTTTGTGTTTGTTTGTGTCTGTTTGTGTGTTTGTGTCTGTTTGTGTCTGTTTGTGTTTGTTTGTGTCTCTTTGTGTCTGTTTGTGTTTGTTTGTGTTTGTTTGTGTCTGTTTGTGTCTGTTTGTGTTTGTTTGTGTCTGTTTGTGTGTGTTTGTGCTTGTTTGTGTTTGTTTGTGGTTGTTTGTGTCTGTTTGTGTGTGTTTGTGTTTGTTTGTGTTTGTTTGTGTTTGTTTGTGTCTGTTTGTGTCTGTTTGTGTTTGTTTGTGTGTGTTTGTGTCTGTTTGTGTATGTTTGTGTTTGTTTGTGTTTGTTTGTGTGTGTTTGTGTTTGTTTGTGCTTGTTTGTGTTTGTTTGTGTCTCTTTGTGTCTGTTTGTGTTTGTTTGTGTTTGTTTGTGTCTGTTTGTGTCTGTTTGTGTTTGTTTGTGTTTGTTTGTGTGTGTTTGTGTTTGTTTGTGCTTGTTTGTGTTTGTTTGTGTTTGTTTGTGTCTGTTTGTGTCTGTTTGTGTTTGTTTGTGATTGTTTGTGTTTGTTTGTGTCTGTTTGTGTTTGTTTGTGTCTGTTTGTGTTTGTTTGTGTTTGTTTGTGTCTGTTTGTGTGTGTTTGTGTCTGTTTGTGTCTGTTTGTGTTTGTTTGTGTTTGTTTGTGTGTGTTTGTGTTTGTTTGTGCTTGTTTGTGTTTGTTTGTGTTTGTTTGTGTCTGTTTGTGTGTGTTTGTGTCTGTTTGTGTCTGTTTGTGTTTGTTTGAACAGTTGTGTTATTGGTTTGAAACAAATGGCTTGGCCCTCAATAAAGATAAAACTTTCGTCATGAGATTTAATTTAAACGGTCATGCATCTCAGTCCATGACGGCGTATGCCGGGGATGACACTGTCCGTCAAGTAGGAGACATGAAACTGCTGGGCTTCTTTATCGACAGTAGTCTAAAGTGGGATGTGCACATCGACCACCTGTGTGCGAGGCTCGGCAGCGCATGCTACGCATTAAAGCGTCTCGCTAGTACCGCGACCAGGGACGTCGTCAGGAGCTGCTATTTTGCGACCGTGCACGCGCTCATATCGTACGGAACGGAGCTCTGGGCCGGAGCCGCCGAATGGCGTCGGGTATTCACGTTACAAAAACGTGCCGTACGAGCAATTGCCGGCGTTCCTGACGACGTGTCTGCTCGTCAGTACTTTACAGAGTACAGTGTACTCACGCTTCCTTGTGTACTTATCCAACAAATAGCAATATTTACTTATAACAACCTTGATAAGTTTACTACGAAACAAGCAAACGCTAATCACCATCTCCGTAGCAACAAAGACGCAGGCTGCCTCGCATCCGTACCTCACAAACTAAAAAAAAGCGGGCGATCTGCCTACATACTCGGTCCACGGATATATAACCATCTACCGAAAAGCATTAGAGATGCACCTTCCTCTCACAATTTTAAAATAAGGTTAAAAAAATGGTTACTAACGTCTCAGTTTTATGACTTAGATGAATATTTTTTCCGTAGGAACCAATATGAATAATAACATTTTATAAATTCAAGGTGAAAATCAGATACGATAATAAAATTATGATTATAATGTTTTGCCTTATGGTTAACTAGTAGAGAATGCCTCATGACATGGTCCACCATTTTATACCTATGTGTCTTAATGTGCAATAAAGTTTGAATAAATACATAAACATTAATTATATATAATTATTAAAATGATTAATATAACTGACTGATAAACTATAATTATTTAAATTATACCTACATATTAAACAAATGTAATAAGAATATGACCTGTAACGAATGTTATCAATAAATTTTTCATTTTCATTTTCATTTTCATTTGTGTGTGTTTGTGCTTGTTTGTGTTTGTTTGTGTTTGTTTGTGTCTGTTTGTGTGTGTTTGTGTTTGTTTGTGTTTGTTTGTGTTTGTTTGTGTCTGTTTGTGTCTGTTTGTGTTTGTTTGTGTTTGTTTGTGTTTGTTTGTGTTTGTTCGTGTTTGTTTGTGTCTGTTTGTGTTTGTTTGTGTCTGTTTGTGTTTGTTTGTGTCTGTTTGTGTTTGTTTGTTTGTGTTTGTTTGTGTTTGTTTGTGTTTGTTTGTGTCTGTTTGTGTGTTTTTGTGCTTGTTTGTGTTTGTTTGTGTTTGTTTGTGTCTGTTTGTGTGTTTGTGTTTGTTTGTGCTTGTTTGTGTTTGTTTGTGTCTCTTTGTGTCTGTTTGTGTTTGTTTGTGTTTGTTTGTGTTTGTTTGTGTGTGTTTGTGTTTGTTTGTGCTTGAATGTGTTTGTTTGTGTTTGTTTGTGTCTGTTTGTGTTTGTTTGTGTTTGTTTGTGTGTGTTTGTGTCTGTTTGTGTGTGTTTGTGTCTGTTTGTGTCTGTTTGTGTTTGTTTGTGTTTGTTTGTGTGTGTTTGTGTTTGTTTGTGCTTGTTTGTGTTTGTTTGTGTTTGTTTGTGTCTGTTTGTGTGTGTTTGTGTTTGTTTGTGTTTGTTTGTGTCTGTTTGTGTCTGTTTGTGTCTGTTTGTGTCTGTTTGTGTTTGTTTGTGTTTGTTTGTGTGTGTTTGTGTTTGTTTGTGTTTGTTTGTGTTTGTTTGTGTCTCTTTGTGTTTGTTTGTGTGTGTTTGTGTTTGTTTGTGCTTGTTTGTGTTTGTTTGTGTTTGTTTGTGTTTGTTTGTGTCTGTTTGTGTGTGTTTGTGCTTGTTTGTGTCTGTTTGTGTGTGTTTGTGTCTGTTTGTGTCTGTTTGTGTTTGTTTGTGTTTGTTTGTGTCTGTTTGTGTGTGTTTGTGCTTGTTTGTGTTTGTTTGTGTTTGTTTGTGTCTGTTTGTGTGTTTGTGTTTGTTTGTGCTTGTTTGTGTTTGTTTGTGTCTCTTTGTGTCTGTTTGTGTTTGTTTGTGTTTGTTTGTGTCTGTTTGTGTCTGTTTGTGTTTGTTTGTGTTTGTTTGTGTGTGTTTGTGTTTGTTTGTGTTTGTTTGTGTTTGTTTGTGTCTGTTTGTGTGTGTTTGTGTCTGTTTGTGTCTGTTTGTGTTTGTTTGTGTTTGTTTGTGTTTGTTTGTGTCTGTTTGTGTTTGTTTGTGTTTGTTTGTGTTTGTTTGTGTTTGTTTGTGCTTGTTTGTGTTTGTTTGTGTGTGTTTGTGTTTGTTTGTGCTTGTTTGTGTCTGTTTGTGTGTGTTTGTGTCTGTTTGTGTCTGTTTGTGTTTGTTTGTGTTTGTTTGTGTCTGTTTGTGTTTGTTTGTGTTTGTTTGTGTTTGTTTGTGTTTGTTTGTGCTTGTTTGTGTTTGTTTGTGTGTGTTTGTGTTTGTTTGTGCTTGTTTGTGTCTGTTTGTGTGTGTTTGTGTCTGTTTGTGTTTGTTTGTGTCTGTTTGTGTTTGTTTGTGTTTGTTTGTGTTTGTTTGTGTTTGTTTGTGTTTGTTTGTGTTTGTTTGTGTCTGTTTGTGTTTGTTTGTGTCTGTTTGTGTTTGTTTGTGTTTGTTTGTGTCTGTTTGTGTCTGTTTGTGTTTGTTTGTGTTTGTTTGTGCTTGTTTGTGTTTGTTTGTGTTTGTTTGTGTCTGTTTGTGTGTTTGTGTCTGTTTGTGTCTGTTTGTGTTTGTTTGTGTCTCTTTGTGTCTGTTTGTGTTTGTTTGTGTTTGTTTGTGTCTGTTTGTGTCTGTTTGTGTTTGTTTGTGTCTGTTTGTGTGTGTTTGTGCTTGTTTGTGTTTGTTTGTGGTTGTTTGTGTCTGTTTGTGTCTGTTTGTGTTTGTTTGTGTTTGTTTGTGTGTGTTTGTGTTTGTTTGTGCTTGTTTGTGTTTGTTTGTGTTTGTTTGTGTCTGTTTGTGTCTGTTTGTGTTTGTTTGTGATTGTTTGTGTTTGTTTGTGTCTGTTTGTGTTTGTTTGTGTCTGTTTGTGTTTGTTTGTGTTTGTTTGTGTCTGTTTGTGTGTGTTTGTGTCTGTTTGTGTCTGTTTGTGTTTGTTTGTGTTTGTTTGTGTGTGTTTGTGTTTGTTTGTGCTTGTTTGTGTTTGTTTGTGTTTGTTTGTGTCTGTTTGTGTGTGTTTGTGTCTGTTTGTGTCTGTTTGTGTTTGTTTAAACAGTTGTGTTATTGGTTTGAAACAAATGGCTTGGCCCTCAATAAAGATAAAACTTTCGTCATGAGATTTAATTTAAACGGTCATGCATCTCAGTCCATGACGGCGTATGCCGGGGATGACACTGTCCGTCAAGTAGGAGACATGAAACTGCTGGGCTTCTTTATCGACAGTAGTCTAAAGTGGGATGTGCACATCGACCACCTGTGTGCGAGGCTCGGCAGCGCATGCTACGCATTAAAGCGTCTCGCTAGTACCGCGACCAGGGACGTCGTCAGGAGCTGCTATTTTGCGACCGTGCACGCGCTCATATCGTACGGAACGGAGCTCTGGGCCGGAGCCGCCGAATGGCGTCGGGTATTCACGTTACAAAAACGTGCCGTACGAGCAATTGCCGGCGTTCCTGACGACGTGTCTGCTCGTCAGTACTTTACAGAGTACAGTGTACTCACGCTTCCTTGTGTACTTATCCAACAAATAGCAATATTTACTTATAACAACCTTGATAAGTTTACTACGAAACAAGCAAACGCTAATCACCATCTCCGTAGCAACAAAGACGCAGGCTGCCTCGCATCCGTACCTCACAAACTAAAAAAAAGCGGGCGATCTGCCTACATACTCGGTCCACGGATATATAACCATCTACCGAAAAGCATTAGAGATGCACCTTCCTCTCACAATTTTAAAATAAGGTTAAAAAAATGGTTACTAACGTCTCAGTTTTATGACTTAGATGAATATTTTTTCCGTAGGAACCAATATGAATAATAACATTTTATAAATTCAAGGTGAAAATCAGATACGATAATAAAATTATGATTATAATGTTTTGCCTTATGGTTAACTAGTAGAGAATGCCTCATGACATGGTCCACCATTTTATACCTATGTGTCTTAATGTGCAATAAAGTTTGAATAAATACATAAACATTAATTATATATAATTATTAAAATGATTAATATAACTGACTGATAAACTATAATTATTTAAATTATACCTACATATTAAACAAATGTAATAAGAATATGACCTGTAACGAATGTTATCAATAAATTTTTCATTTTCATTTTCATTTTCATTTGTGTGTGTTTGTGCTTGTTTGTGTCTGTTTGTGTTTGTTTGTGTCTGTTTGTGTGTGTTTGTGTTTGTTTGTGTTTGTTTGTGTTTGTTTGTGTCTGTTTGTGTCTGTTTGTGTTTGTTTGTGTTTGTTTGTGTTTGTTTGTGTTTGTTCGTGTTTGTTTGTGTCTGTTTGTGTTTGTTTGTGTCTGTTTGTGTTTGTTTGTGTCTGTTTGTGTTTGTTTGTTTGTGTTTGTTTGTGTTTGTTTGTGTTTGTTTGTGTCTGTTTGTGTGTTTTTGTGCTTGTTTGTGTTTGTTTGTGTTTGTTTGTGTCTGTTTGTGTGTTTGTGTTTGTTTGTGCTTGTTTGTGTTTGTTTGTGTCTCTTTGTGTCTGTTTGTGTTTGTTTGTGTTTGTTTGTGTTTGTTTGTGTGTGTTTGTGTTTGTTTGTGCTTGTTTGTGTTTGTTTGTGTTTGTTTGTGTCTGTTTGTGTTTGTTTGTGTTTGTTTGTGTGTGTTTGTGTCTGTTTGTGTGTGTTTGTGTCTGTTTGTGTCTGTTTGTGTCTGTTTGTGTCTGTTTGTGTGTGTTTGTGTCTGTTTGTGTGTGTTTGTGTCTGTTTGTGTCTGTTTGTGTCTGTTTGTGTTTGTTTGTGTTTGTTTGTGTGTGTTTGTGTTTGTTTGTGTTTGTTTGTGTTTGTTTGTGTCTCTTTGTGTTTGTTTGTGTGTGTTTGTGTTTGTTTGTGCTTGTTTGTGTTTGTTTGTGTTTGTTTGTGTCTGTTTGTGTGTGTTTGTGCTTGTTTGTGTCTGTTTGTGTGTGTTTGTGTCTGTTTGTGTCTGTTTGTGTTTGTTTGTGTTTGTTTGTGTCTGTTTGTGTGTGTTTGTGCTTGTTTGTGTTTGTTTGTGTTTGTTTGTGTCTGTTTGTGTGTTTGTGTTTGTTTGTGCTTGTTTGTGTTTGTTTGTGTCTCTTTGTGTCTGTTTGTGTTTGTTTGTGTTTGTTTGTGTCTGTTTGTGTCTGTTTGTGTTTGTTTGTGTTTGTTTGTGTGTGTTTGTGTTTGTTTGTGTTTGTTTGTGTTTGTTTGTGTCTGTTTGTGTGTGTTTGTGTCTGTTTGTGTCTGTTTGTGTTTGTTTGTGTTTGTTTGTGTTTGTTTGTGTCTGTTTGTGTTTGTTTGTGTTTGTTTGTGTTTGTTTGTGTTTGTTTGTGCTTGTTTGTGTTTGTTTGTGTGTGTTTGTGTTTGTTTGTGCTTGTTTGTGTCTGTTTGTGTGTGTTTGTGTCTGTTTGTGTCTGTTTGTGTTTGTTTGTGTTTGTTTGTGTGTGTTTGTGTTTGTTTGTGCTTGTTTGTGTTTGTTTGTGTTTGTTTGTGTCTGTTTGTGTGTGTTTGTGTTTGTTTGTGTTTGTTTGTGTTTGTTTGTGTCTGTTTGTGTTTGTTTGTGTCTGTTTGTGTTTGTTTGTGTTTGTTTGTGTCTGTTTGTGTCTGTTTGTGTTTGTTTGTGTTTGTTTGTGTTTGTTTGTGTTTGTTTGTGTTTGTTTGTGTCTGTTTGTGTTTGTTTGTGTTTGTTTGTGTCTGTTTGTGTGTGTTTGTGCTTGTTTGTGTCTGTTTGTGTGTGTTTGTGTCTGTTTGTGTCTGTTTGTGTTTGTTTGTGTTTGTTTGTGTGTGTTTGTGTTTGTTTGTGCTTGTTTGTGTTTGTTTGTGTTTGTTTGTGTCTGTTTGTGTGTGTTTGTGCTTGTTTGTGTTTGTTTGTGTGTGTTTGTGTTTGTTTGTGTCTGTTTGTGTCTGTTTGTGTTTGTTTGTGTCTGTTTGTGTGTGTTTGTGTGTGTTTGTGTTTGTTTGTGCTTGTTTGTGTTTGTTTGTGTCTGTTTGTGTCTGTTTGTGTTTGTTTGTGTGTGTTTGTGTCTGTTTGTGTCTGTTTGTGTTTGTTTGTGTTTGTTTGTGTGTGTTTGTGTTTGTTTGTGCTTGTTTGTGTTTGTTTGTGTCTCTTTGTGTCTGTTTGTGTTTGTTTGTGTTTGTTTGTGTCTGTTTGTGTCTGTTTGTGTTTGTTTGTGTTTGTTTGTGTGTGTTTGTGTTTGTTTGTGCTTGTTTGTGTTTGTTTGTGTTTGTTTGTGTCTGTTTGTGTCTGTTTGTGTTTGTTTGTGTTTGTTTGTGTGTGTTTGTGTTTGTTTGTGCTTGTTTGTGTTTGTTTGTGTCTCTTTGTGTCTGTTTGTGTTTGTTTGTGTTTGTTTGTGTCTGTTTGTGTCTGTTTGTGTTTGTTTGTGTTTGTTTGTGTGTGTTTGTGTTTGTTTGTGTTTGTTTGTGTTTGTTTGTGTCTGTTTGTGTGTGTTTGTGTCTGTTTGTGTCTGTTTGTGTTTGTTTGTGTTTGTTTGTGTTTGTTTGTGTCTGTTTGTGTTTGTTTGTGTTTGTTTGTGTTTGTTTGTGTTTGTTTGTGCTTGTTTGTGTTTGTTTGTGTTTGTTTGTGTTTGTTTGTGTCTGTTTGTGTCTGTTTGTGTCTGTTTGTGTTTGTTTGTGTTTGTTTGTGTGTGTTTGTGTTTGTTTGTGCTTGTTTGTGTTTGTTTGTGTTTGTTTGTGTCTGTTTGTGTGTGTTTGTGCTTGTTTGTGTCTGTTTGTGTGTGTTTGTGTCTGTTTGTGTCTGTTTGTGTGTGTTTGTGTTTGTTTGTGCTTGTTTGTGTTTGTTTGTGTTTGTTTGTGTCTGTTTGTGTCTGTTTGTGTTTGTTTGTGTTTGTTTGTGTGTGTTTGTGTTTGTTTGTGCTTGTTTGTGTTTGTTTGTGTTTGTTTGTGTTTGTTTGTGTTTGTTTGTGTGTGTTTGTGTTTGTTTGTGCTTGTTTGTGTTTGTTTGTGTCTCTTTGTGTCTGTTTGTGTTTGTTTGTGTTTGTTTGTGTCTGTTTGTGTCTGTTTGTGTTTGTTTGTGTTTGTTTGTGTGTGTTTGTGTTTGTTTGTGTTTGTTTGTGTTTGTTTGTGTCTGTTTGTGTGTGTTTGTGTCTGTTTGTGTCTGTTTGTGTTTGTTTGTGTTTGTTTGTGTTTGTTTGTGTGTGTTTGTGTTTGTTTGTGCTTGTTTGTGTTTGTTTGTGTTTGTTTGTGTCTGTTTGTGTCTGTTTGTGTTTGTTTGTGTTTGTTTGTGTGTGTTTGTGTTTGTTTGTGCTTGTTTGTGTTTGTTTGTGTCTCTTTGTGTCTGTTTGTGTTTGTTTGTGTTTGTTTGTGTTTGTTTGTGTCTCTTTGTGTCTGTTTGTGTTTGTTTGTGTTTGTTTGTGTCTGTTTGTGTCTGTTTGTGTTTGTTTGTGTTTGTTTGTGTGTGTTTGTGTCTGTTTGTGTCTGTTTGTGTTTGTTTGTGTTTGTTTGTGTGTGTTTGTGTTTGTTTGTGTTTGTTTGTGTTTGTTTGTGTCTGTTTGTGTGTGTTTGTGTCTGTTTGTGTCTGTTTGTGTTTGTTTGTGTTTGTTTGTGTTTGTTTGTGTCTGTTTGTGTTTGTTTGTGTTTGTTTGTGTTTGTTTGTGTTTGTTTGTGCTTGTTTGTGTTTGTTTGTGTTTGTTTGTGTCTGTTTGTGTGTGTTTGTGTCTGTTTGTGTCTGTTTGTGTTTGTTTGTGTTTGTTTGTGTGTGTTTGTGTTTGTTTGTGCTTGTTTGTGTTTGTTTGTGTTTGTTTGTGTCTGTTTGTGTGTGTTTGTGCTTGTTTGTGTCTGTTTGTGTGTGTTTGTGTCTGTTTGTGTCTGTTTGTGTTTGTTTGTGTTTGTTTGTGTGTGTTTGTGTTTGTTTGTGCTTGTTTGTGTTTGTTTGTGTTTGTTTGTGTCTGTTTGTGTGTGTTTGTGCTTGTTTGTGTTTGTTTGTGTTTGTTTGTGTCTGTTTGTGTTTGTTTGTGTTTGTTTGTGTTTGTTTGTGTTTGTTTGTGCTTGTTTGTGTTTGTTTGTGTGTGTTTGTGTCTGTTTGTGTCTGTTTGTGTTTGTTTGTGTTTGTTTGTGTGTGTTTGTGTTTGTTTGTGCTTGTTTGTGTTTGTTTGTGTCTCTTTGTGTCTGTTTGTGTTTGTTTGTGTTTGTTTGTGTCTGTTTGTGTCTGTTTGTGTTTGTTTGTGTTTGTTTGTGTGTGTTTGTGTTTGTTTGTGCTTGTTTGTGTTTGTTTGTGTTTGTTTGTGTCTGTTTGTGTCTGTTTGTGTTTGTTTGTGTTTGTTTGTGTGTGTTTGTGTTTGTTTGTGCTTGTTTGTGTTTGTTTGTGTCTGTTTGTGTCTGTTTGTGTTTGTTTGTGTTTGTTTGTGTTTGTTTGTGTCTGTTTGTGTTTGTTTGTGTTTGTTTGTGTTTGTTTGTGTTTGTTTGTGCTTGTTTGTGTTTGTTTGTGTTTGTTTGTGTTTGTTTGTGTCTGTTTGTGTCTGTTTGTGTCTGTTTGTGTTTGTTTGTGTTTGTTTGTGTGTGTTTGTGTTTGTTTGTGCTTGTTTGTGTTTGTTTGTGTTTGTTTGTGTCTGTTTGTGTGTGTTTGTGCTTGTTTGTGTCTGTTTGTGTGTGTTTGTGTCTGTTTGTGTCTGTTTGTGTTTGTTTGTGTTTGTTTGTGTGTGTTTGTGTTTGTTTGTGCTTGTTTGTGTTTGTTTGTGTTTGTTTGTGTCTGTTTGTGTGTGTTTGTGCTTGTTTGTGTTTGTTTGTGTTTGTTTGTGTTTGTTTGTGTCTGTTTGTGTCTGTTTGTGTTTGTTTGTGTGTGTTTGTGTCTGTTTGTGTCTGTTTGTGTTTGTTTGTGTGTGTTTGTGTTTGTTTGTGCTTGTTTGTGTTTGTTTGTGTCTCTTTGTGTCTGTTTGTGTTTGTTTGTGTTTGTTTGTGTCTGTTTGTGTGTGTTTGTGCTTGTTTGTGTCTGTTTGTGTGTGTTTGTGTCTGTTTGTGTCTGTTTGTGTTTGTTTGTGTTTGTTTGTGTGTGTTTGTGTTTGTTTGTGCTTGTTTGTGTTTGTTTGTGTTTGTTTGTGTCTGTGTGTGTGTGTTTGTGCTTGTTTGTGTTTGTTTGTGGTTGTTTGTGTCTGTTTGTGTGTGTTTGTGTTTGTTTGTGTTTGTTTGTGTTTGTTTGTGTCTGTTTGTGTCTGTTTGTGTTTGTTTGTGTGTGTTTGTGTCTGTTTGTGTCTGTTTGTGTTTGTTTGTGTTTGTTTGTGTGTGTTTGTGTTTGTTTGTGCTTGTTTGTGTTTGTTTGTGTTTGTTTGTGTCTGTTTGTGTGTGTTTGTGCTTGTTTGTGTCTGTTTGTGTGTGTTTGTGTCTGTTTGTGTCTGTTTGTGTTTGTTTGTGTTTGTTTGTGTGTGTTTGTGTTTGTTTGTGCTTGTTTGTGTTTGTTTGTGTTTGTTTGTGTCTGTTTGTGTGTGTTTGTGCTTGTTTGTGTTTGTTTGTGTTTGTTTGTGTCTGTTTGTGTTTGTTTGTGTTTGTTTGTGTTTGTTTGTGTTTGTTTGTGCTTGTTTGTGTTTGTTTGTGTGTGTTTGTGTCTGTTTGTGTCTGTTTGTGTTTGTTTGTGTTTGTTTGTGTGTGTTTGTGTTTGTTTGTGCTTGTTTGTGTTTGTTTGTGTCTCTTTGTGTCTGTTTGTGTTTGTTTGTGTTTGTTTGTGTCTGTTTGTGTCTGTTTGTGTTTGTTTGTGTTTGTTTGTGTGTGTTTGTGTTTGTTTGTGCTTGTTTGTGTTTGTTTGTGTTTGTTTGTGTCTGTTTGTGTCTGTTTGTGTTTGTTTGTGTTTGTTTGTGTGTGTTTGTGTTTGTTTGTGCTTGTTTGTGTTTGTTTGTGTCTCTTTGTGTCTGTTTGTGTTTGTTTGTGTTTGTTTGTGTCTGTTTGTGTCTGTTTGTGTTTGTTTGTGTTTGTTTGTGTGTGTTTGTGTTTGTTTGTGTTTGTTTGTGTTTGTTTGTGTCTGTTTGTGTGTGTTTGTGTCTGTTTGTGTCTGTTTGTGTTTGTTTGTGTTTGTTTGTGTTTGTTTGTGTCTGTTTGTGTTTGTTTGTGTTTGTTTGTGTTTGTTTGTGTTTGTTTGTGCTTGTTTGTGTTTGTTTGTGTTTGTTTGTGTCTGTTTGTGTGTGTTTGTGTCTGTTTGTGTTTGTTTGTGTTTGTTTGTGTGTGTTTGTGTTTGTTTGTGTTTGTTTGTGTTTGTTTGTGTTTGTTTGTGTTTGTTTGTGTGTGTTTGTGTTTGTTTGTGCTTGTTTGTGTTTGTTTGTGTTTGTTTGTGTCTGTTTGTGTGTGTTTGTGCTTGTTTGTGTCTGTTTGTGTGTGTTTGTGTCTGTTTGTGTCTGTTTGTGTTTGTTTGTGTTTGTTTGTGTCTGTTTGTGTGTGTTTGTGCTTGTTTGTGTTTGTTTGTGTTTGTTTGTGTCTGTTTGTGTGTTTGTGTTTGTTTGTGCTTGTTTGTGTTTGTTTGTGTCTCTTTGTGTCTGTTTGTGTTTGTTTGTGTTTGTTTGTGTCTGTTTGTGTCTGTTTGTGTTTGTTTGTGTTTGTTTGTGTGTGTTTGTGTTTGTTTGTGTTTGTTTGTGTTTGTTTGTGTCTGTTTGTGTGTGTTTGTGTCTGTTTGTGTCTGTTTGTGTTTGTTTGTGTTTGTTTGTGTTTGTTTGTGTCTGTTTGTGTTTGTTTGTGTTTGTTTGTGTTTGTTTGTGTTTGTTTGTGCTTGTTTGTGTTTGTTTGTGTGTGTTTGTGTTTGTTTGTGCTTGTTTGTGTCTGTTTGTGTGTGTTTGTGTCTGTTTGTGTCTGTTTGTGTTTGTTTGTGTTTGTTTGTGTGTGTTTGTGTTTGTTTGTGCTTGTTTGTGTTTGTTTGTGTTTGTTTGTGTCTGTTTGTGTGTGTTTGTGTTTGTTTGTGTTTGTTTGTGTTTGTTTGTGTCTGTTTGTGTTTGTTTGTGTCTGTTTGTGTTTGTTTGTGTTTGTTTGTGTCTGTTTGTGTCTGTTTGTGTTTGTTTGTGTTTGTTTGTGTTTGTTTGTGTTTGTTTGTGTTTGTTTGTGTCTGTTTGTGTTTGTTTGTGTTTGTTTGTGTCTGTTTGTGTGTGTTTGTGCTTGTTTGTGTCTGTTTGTGTGTGTTTGTGTCTGTTTGTGTCTGTTTGTGTTTGTTTGTGTTTGTTTGTGTGTGTTTGTGTTTGTTTGTGCTTGTTTGTGTTTGTTTGTGTTTGTTTGTGTCTGTTTGTGTGTGTTTGTGCTTGTTTGTGTTTGTTTGTGTGTGTTTGTGTTTGTTTGTGCTTGTTTGTGTTTGTTTGTGTTTGTTTGTGTCTGTTTGTGTGTGTTTGTGTCTGTTTGTGTCTGTTTGTGTTTGTTTGTGTTTGTTTGTGTGTGTTTGTGTTTGTTTGTGCTTGTTTGTGTTTGTTTGTGTTTGTTTGTGTCTGTTTGTGTGTGTTTGTGCTTGTTTGTGTTTGTTTGTGTTTGTTTGTGTCTGTTTGTGTGTGTTTGTGTTTGTTTGTGTTTGTTTGTGTTTGTTTGTGTCTGTTTGTGTTTGTTTGTGTCTGTTTGTGTCTGTTTGTGTTTGTTTGTGTCTGTTTGTGTGTGTTTGTGTGTGTTTGTGTTTGTTTGTGCTTGTTTGTGTTTGTTTGTGTCTGTTTGTGTCTGTTTGTGTTTGTTTGTGTGTGTTTGTGTCTGTTTGTGTCTGTTTGTGTTTGTTTGTGTTTGTTTGTGTGTGTTTGTGTTTGTTTGTGCTTGTTTGTGTTTGTTTGTGTCTCTTTGTGTCTGTTTGTGTTTGTTTGTGTTTGTTTGTGTCTGTTTGTGTCTGTTTGTGTCTGTTTGTGTTTGTTTGTGTTTGTTTGTGTGTGTTTGTGTTTGTTTGTGCTTGTTTGTGTTTGTTTGTGTTTGTTTGTGTCTGTTTGTGTCTGTTTGTGTTTGTTTGTGTTTGTTTGTGTGTGTTTGTGTTTGTTTGTGCTTGTTTGTGTTTGTTTGTGTCTCTTTGTGTCTGTTTGTGTTTGTTTGTGTTTGTTTGTGTCTGTTTGTGTCTGTTTGTGTTTGTTTGTGTTTGTTTGTGTGTGTTTGTGTGTGTTTGTTTGTGTTTGTTTGTGTCTGTTTGTGTGTGTTTGTGTCTGTTTGTGTCTGTTTGTGTTTGTTTGTGTTTGTTTGTGTTTGTTTGTGTCTGTTTGTGTTTGTTTGTGTTTGTTTGTGTTTGTTTGTGTTTGTTTGTGCTTGTTTGTGTTTGTTTGTGTTTGTTTGTGTCTGTTTGTGTGTGTTTGTGTCTGTTTGTGTCTGTTTGTGTTTGTTTGTGTTTGTTTGTGTGTGTTTGTGTTTGTTTGTGCTTGTTTGTGTTTGTTTGTGTTTGTTTGTGTCTGTTTGTGTGTGTTTGTGCTTGTTTGTGTCTGTTTGTGTGTGTTTGTGTCTGTTTGTGTCTGTTTGTGTTTGTTTGTGTTTGTTTGTGTGTGTTTGTGTTTGTTTGTGCTTGTTTGTGTTTGTTTGTGTTTGTTTGTGTCTGTTTGTGTGTGTTTGTGCTTGTTTGTGTTTGTTTGTGTTTGTTTGTGTTTGCTTGTGTCTGTTTGTGTCTGTTTGTGTTTGTTTGTGTGTGTTTGTGTCTGTTTGTGTCTGTTTGTGTTTGTTTGTGTGTGTTTGTGTTTGTTTGTGCTTGTTTGTGTTTGTTTGTGTCTCTTTGTGTCTGTTTGTGTTTGTTTGTGTTTGTTTGTGTCTGTTTGTGTCTGTTTGTGTTTGTTTGTGTTTGTTTGTGTGTGTTTGTGTTTGTTTGTGCTTGTTTGTGTTTGTTTGTGTTTGTTTGTGTCTGTTTGTGTCTGTTTGTGTTTGTTTGTGTTTGTTTGTGTGTGTTTGTGTTTGTTTGTGCTTGTTTGTGTTTGTTTGTGTCTCTTTGTGTCTGTTTGTGTTTGTTTGTGTTTGTTTGTGTCTGTTTGTGTCTGTTTGTGTTTGTTTGTGTTTGTTTGTGTGTGTTTGTGTTTGTTTGTGTTTGTTTGTGTTTGTTTGTGTCTGTTTGTGTGTGTTTGTGTCTGTTTGTGTCTGTTTGTGTTTGTTTGTGTGTGTTTGTGTTTGTTTGTGCTTGTTTGTGTTTGTTTGTGTCTCTTTGTGTCTGTTTGTGTTTGTTTGTGTTTGTTTGTGTCTGTTTGTGTCTGTTTGTGTTTGTTTGTGTTTGTTTGTGTGTGTTTGTGTTTGTTTGTGCTTGTTTGTGTTTGTTTGTGTTTGTTTGTGTCTGTTTGTGTCTGTTTGTGTTTGTTTGTGTTTGTTTGTGTGTGTTTGTGTTTGTTTGTGCTTGTTTGTGTTTGTTTGTGTTTGTTTGTGTCTGTTTGTGTGTGTTTGTGTTTGTTTGTGTTTGTTTGTGTTTGTTTGTGTCTGTTTGTGTTTGTTTGTGTCTGTTTGTGTTTGTTTGTGTTTGTTTGTGTCTGTTTGTGTTTGTTTGTTTGTGTTTGTTTGTGTTTGTTTGTGTTTGTTTGTGTCTGTTTGTGTGTTTTTGTGCTTGTTTGTGTTTGTTTGTGCTTGTTTGTGTTTGTTTGTGTTTGTTTGTGTCTGTTTGTGTGTGTTTGTGCTTGTTTGTGTCTGTTTGTGTGTGTTTGTGTCTGTTTGTGTCTGTTTGTGTTTGTTTGTGTTTGTTTGTGTGTGTTTGTGTTTGTTTGTGCTTGTTTGTGTTTGTTTGTGTTTGTTTGTGTCTGTTTGTGTGTGTTTGTGCTTGTTTGTGTTTGTTTGTGTTTGTTTGTGTTTGTTTGTGTCTGTTTGTGTCTGCTTGTGTTTGTTTGTGTGTGTTTGTGTCTGTTTGTGTCTGTTTGTGTTTGTTTGTGTGTGTTTGTGTTTGTTTGTGCTTGTTTGTGTTTGTTTGTGTCTCTTTGTGTCTGTTTGTGTTTGTTTGTGTTTGTTTGTGTCTGTTTGTGTCTGTTTGTGTTTGTTTGTGTTTGTTTGTGTGTGTTTGTGTTTGTTTGTGCTTGTTTGTGTTTGTTTGTGTTTGTTTGTGTCTGTTTGTGTCTGTTTGTGTTTGTTTGTGTTTGTTTGTGTGTGTTTGTGTTTGTTTGTGCTTGTTTGTGTTTGTTTGTGTCTCTTTGTGTCTGTTTGTGTTTGTTTGTGTTTGTTTGTGTTTGTTTGTGTCTCTTTGTGTCTGTTTGTGTTTGTTTGTGTGTGTTTGTGTTTGTTTGTGCTTGTTTGTGTTTGTTTGTGTTTGTTTGTGTTTGTTTGTGTTTGTTTGTGTCTGTTTGTGTGTGTTTGTGTTTGTTTGTGTTTGTTTGTGTTTGTTTGTGTCTGTTTGTGTTTGTTTGTGTCTGTTTGTGTTTGTTTGTGTTTGTTTGTGTCTGTTTGTGTCTGTTTGTGTTTGTTTGTGTTTGTTTGTGTTTGTTTGTGTTTGTTTGTGTTTGTTTGTGTCTGTTTGTGTTTGTTTGTGTTTGTTTGTGTCTGTTTGTGTGTGTTTGTGCTTGTTTGTGTCTGTTTGTGTGTGTTTGTGTCTGTTTGTGTCTGTTTGTGTTTGTTTGTGTTTGTTTGTGTGTGTTTGTGTTTGTTTGTGCTTGTTTGTGTTTGTTTGTGTTTGTTTGTGTCTGTTTGTGTGTGTTTGTGCTTGTTTGTGTTTGTTTGTGTGTGTTTGTGTTTGTTTGTGCTTGTTTGTGTTTGTTTGTGTTTGTTTGTGTCTGTTTGTGTGTGTTTGTGTCTGTTTGTGTCTGTTTGTGTTTGTTTGTGTTTGTTTGTGTGTGTTTGTGTTTGTTTGTGCTTGTTTGTGTTTGTTTGTGTTTGTTTGTGTCTGTTTGTGTGTGTTTGTGCTTGTTTGTGTTTGTTTGTGTTTGTTTGTGCTTGTTTGTGCTTGTTTGTGTTTGTTTGTGTCTCTTTGTGTCTGTTTGTGTTTGTTTGTGTTTGTTTGTGTCTGTTTGTGTCTGTTTGTGTTTGTTTGTGTTTGTTTGTGTGTGTTTGTGTTTGTTTGTGCTTGTTTGTGTTTGTTTGTGTTTGTTTGTGTCTGTTTGTGTCTGTTTGTGTCTGTTTGTGTTTGTTTGTGTTTGTTTGTGTGTGTTTGTGTTTGTTTGTGCTTGTTTGTGTTTGTTTGTGTTTGTTTGTGTCTGTTTGTGTCTGTTTGTGTTTGTTTGTGATTGTTTGTGTTTGTTTGTGTCTGTTTGTGTTTGTTTGTGTCTGTTTGTGTTTGTTTGTGTTTGTTTGTGTCTGTTTGTGTGTGTTTGTGTCTGTTTGTGTCTGTTTGTGTTTGTTTGTGTTTGTTTGTGTGTGTTTGTGTTTGTTTGTGCTTGTTTGTGTTTGTTTGTGTTTGTTTGTGTCTGTTTGTGTGTGTTTGTGTCTGTTTGTGTCTGTTTGTGTTTGTTTAAACAGTTGTGTTATTGGTTTGAAACAAATGGCTTGGCCCTCAATAAAGATAAAACTTTCGTCATGAGATTTAATTTAAACGGTCATGCATCTCAGTCCATGACGGCGTATGCCGGGGATGACACTGTCCGTCAAGTAGGAGACATGAAACTGCTGGGCTTCTTTATCGACAGTAGTCTAAAGTGGGATGTGCACATCGACCACCTGTGTGCGAGGCTCGGCAGCGCATGCTACGCATTAAAGCGTCTCGCTAGTACCGCGACCAGGGACGTCGTCAGGAGCTGCTATTTTGCGACCGTGCACGCGCTCATATCGTACGGAACGGAGCTCTGGGCCGGAGCCGCCGAATGGCGTCGGGTATTCACGTTACAAAAACGTGCCGTACGAGCAATTGCCGGCGTTCCTGACGACGTGTCTGCTCGTCAGTACTTTACAGAGTACAGTGTACTCACGCTTCCTTGTGTACTTATCCAACAAATAGCAATATTTACTTATAACAACCTTGATAAGTTTACTACGAAACAAGCAAACGCTAATCACCATCTCCGTAGCAACAAAGACGCAGGCTGCCTCGCATCCGTACCTCACAAACTAAAAAAAAGCGGGCGATCTGCCTACATACTCGGTCCACGGATATATAACCATCTACCGAAAAGCATTAGAGATGCACCTTCCTCTCACAATTTTAAAATAAGGTTAAAAAAATGGTTACTAACGTCTCAGTTTTATGACTTAGATGAATATTTTTTCCGTAGGAACCAATATGAATAATAACATTTTATAAATTCAAGGTGAAAATCAGATACGATAATAAAATTATGATTATAATGTTTTGCCTTATGGTTAACTAGTAGAGAATGCCTCATGACATGGTCCACCATTTTATACCTATGTGTCTTAATGTGCAATAAAGTTTGAATAAATACATAAACATTAATTATATATAATTATTAAAATGATTAATATAACTGACTGATAAACTATAATTATTTAAATTATACCTACATATTAAACAAATGTAATAAGAATATGACCTGTAACGAATGTTATCAATAAATTTTTCATTTTCATTTTCATTTTCATTTGTGTGTGTTTGTGCTTGTTTGTGTTTGTTTGTGTTTGTTTGTGTCTGTTTGTGTGTGTTTGTGTTTGTTTGTGTTTGTTTGTGTTTGTTTGTGTCTGTTTGTGTCTGTTTGTGTTTGTTTGTGTTTGTTTGTGTTTGTTTGTGTTTGTTCGTGTTTGTTTGTGTCTGTTTGTGTTTGTTTGTGTCTGTTTGTGTTTGTTTGTGTCTGTTTGTGTTTGTTTGTTTGTGTTTGTTTGTGTTTGTTTGTGTTTGTTTGTGTCTGTTTGTGTGTTTTTGTGCTTGTTTGTGTTTGTTTGTGTTTGTTTGTGTCTGTTTGTGTGTTTGTGTTTGTTTGTGCTTGTTTGTGTTTGTTTGTGTCTCTTTGTGTCTGTTTGTGTTTGTTTGTGTTTGTTTGTGTTTGTTTGTGTGTGTTTGTGTTTGTTTGTGCTTGTTTGTGTTTGTTTGTGTTTGTTTGTGTCTGTTTGTGTTTGTTTGTGTTTGTTTGTGTGTGTTTGTGTCAGTTTGTGTGTGTTTGTGTCTGTTTGTGTCTGTTTGTGTTTGTTTGTGTTTGTTTGTGTGTGTTTGTGTTTGTTTGTGCTTGTTTGTGTTTGTTTGTGTTTGTTTGTGTCTGTTTGTGTGTGTTTGTGTTTGTTTGTGTTTGTTTGTGTCTGTTTGTGTCTGTTTGTGTCTGTTTGTGTCTGTTTGTGTTTGTTTGTGTTTGTTTGTGTGTGTTTGTGTTTGTTTGTGTTTGTTTGTGTTTGTTTGTGTCTCTTTGTGTTTGTTTGTGTGTGTTTGTGTTTGTTTGTGCTTGTTTGTGTTTGTTTGTGTTTGTTTGTGTCTGTTTGTGTGTGTTTGTGCTTGTTTGTGTCTGTTTGTGTGTGTTTGTGTCTGTTTGTGTCTGTTTGTGTTTGTTTGTGTTTGTTTGTGTCTGTTTGTGTGTGTTTGTGCTTGTTTGTGTTTGTTTGTGTTTGTTTGTGTCTGTTTGTGTGTTTGTGTTTGTTTGTGCTTGTTTGTGTTTGTTTGTGTCTCTTTGTGTCTGTTTGTGTTTGTTTGTGTTTGTTTGTGTCTGTTTGTGTCTGTTTGTGTTTGTTTGTGTTTGTTTGTGTGTGTTTGTGTTTGTTTGTGTTTGTTTGTGTTTGTTTGTGTCTGTTTGTGTGTGTTTGTGTCTGTTTGTGTCTGTTTGTGTTTGTTTGTGTTTGTTTGTGTTTGTTTGTGTCTGTTTGTGTTTGTTTGTGTTTGTTTGTGTTTGTTTGTGTTTGTTTGTGCTTGTTTGTGTTTGTTTGTGTGTGTTTGTGTTTGTTTGTGCTTGTTTGTGTCTGTTTGTGTGTGTTTGTGTCTGTTTGTGTCTGTTTGTGTTTGTTTGTGTTTGTTTGTGTCTGTTTGTGTTTGTTTGTGTTTGTTTGTGTTTGTTTGTGTTTGTTTGTGCTTGTTTGTGTTTGTTTGTGTGTGTTTGTGTTTGTTTGTGCTTGTTTGTGTCTGTTTGTGTGTGTTTGTGTCTGTTTGTGTTTGTTTGTGTCTGTTTGTGTTTGTTTGTGTTTGTTTGTGTTTGTTTGTGTTTGTTTGTGTCTGTTTGTGTTTGTTTGTGTCTGTTTGTGTTTGTTTGTGTTTGTTTGTGTCTGTTTGTGTCTGTTTGTGTTTGTTTGTGTTTGTTTGTGCTTGTTTGTGTTTGTTTGTGTTTGTTTGTGTCTGTTTGTGTGTTTGTGTCTGTTTGTGTCTGTTTGTGTTTGTTTGTGTCTCTTTGTGTCTGTTTGTGTTTGTTTGTGTTTGTTTGTGTCTGTTTGTGTCTGTTTGTGTTTGTTTGTGTCTGTTTGTGTGTGTTTGTGCTTGTTTGTGTTTGTTTGTGGTTGTTTGTGTCTGTTTGTGTCTGTTTGTGTTTGTTTGTGTTTGTTTGTGTGTGTTTGTGTTTGTTTGTGCTTGTTTGTGTTTGTTTGTGTTTGTTTGTGTCTGTTTGTGTCTGTTTGTGTTTGTTTGTGATTGTTTGTGTTTGTTTGTGTCTGTTTGTGTTTGTTTGTGTCTGTTTGTGTTTGTTTGTGTTTGTTTGTGTCTGTTTGTGTGTGTTTGTGTCTGTTTGTGTCTGTTTGTGTTTGTTTGTGTTTGTTTGTGTGTGTTTGTGTTTGTTTGTGCTTGTTTGTGTTTGTTTGTGTTTGTTTGTGTCTGTTTGTGTGTGTTTGTGTCTGTTTGTGTCTGTTTGTGTTTGTTTAAACAGTTGTGTTATTGGTTTGAAACAAATGGCTTGGCCCTCAATAAAGATAAAACTTTCGTCATGAGATTTAATTTAAACGGTCATGCATCTCAGTCCATGACGGCGTATGCCGGGGATGACACTGTCCGTCAAGTAGGAGACATGAAACTGCTGGGCTTCTTTATCGACAGTAGTCTAAAGTGGGATGTGCACATCGACCACCTGTGTGCGAGGCTCGGCAGCGCATGCTACGCATTAAAGCGTCTCGCTAGTACCGCGACCAGGGACGTCGTCAGGAGCTGCTATTTTGCGACCGTGCACGCGCTCATATCGTACGGAACGGAGCTCTGGGCCGGAGCCGCCGAATGGCGTCGGGTATTCACGTTACAAAAACGTGCCGTACGAGCAATTGCCGGCGTTCCTGACGACGTGTCTGCTCGTCAGTACTTTACAGAGTACAGTGTACTCACGCTTCCTTGTGTACTTATCCAACAAATAGCAATATTTACTTATAACAACCTTGATAAGTTTACTACGAAACAAGCAAACGCTAATCACCATCTCCGTAGCAACAAAGACGCAGGCTGCCTCGCATCCGTACCTCACAAACTAAAAAAAAGCGGGCGATCTGCCTACATACTCGGTCCACGGATATATAACCATCTACCGAAAAGCATTAGAGATGCACCTTCCTCTCACAATTTTAAAATAAGGTTAAAAAAATGGTTACTAACGTCTCAGTTTTATGACTTAGATGAATATTTTTTCCGTAGGAACCAATATGAATAATAACATTTTATAAATTCAAGGTGAAAATCAGATACGATAATAAAATTATGATTATAATGTTTTGCCTTATGGTTAACTAGTAGAGAATGCCTCATGACATGGTCCACCATTTTATACCTATGTGTCTTAATGTGCAATAAAGTTTGAATAAATACATAAACATTAATTATATATAATTATTAAAATGATTAATATAACTGACTGATAAACTATAATTATTTAAATTATACCTACATATTAAACAAATGTAATAAGAATATGACCTGTAACGAATGTTATCAATAAATTTTTCATTTTCATTTTCATTTTCATTTGTGTGTGTTTGTGCTTGTTTGTGTTTGTTTGTGTTTGTTTGTGTCTGTTTGTGTGTGTTTGTGTTTGTTTGTGTTTGTTTGTGTTTGTTTGTGTCTGTTTGTGTCTGTTTGTGTTTGTTTGTGTTTGTTTGTGTTTGTTTGTGTTTGTTCGTGTTTGTTTGTGTCTGTTTGTGTTTGTTTGTGTCTGTTTGTGTTTGTTTGTGTCTGTTTGTGTTTGTTTGTTTGTGTTTGTTTGTGTTTGTTTGTGTTTGTTTGTGTCTGTTTGTGTGTTTTTGTGTTTGTTTGTGTTTGTTTGTGTTTGTTTGTGTCTGTTTGTGTGTTTGTGTTTGTTTGTGCTTGTTTGTGTTTGTTTGTGTCTCTTTGTGTCTGTTTGTGTTTGTTTGTGTTTGTTTGTGTTTGTTTGTGTGTGTTTGTGTTTGTTTGTGCTTGTTTGTGTTTGTTTGTGTTTGTTTGTGTCTGTTTGTGTTTGTTTGTGTTTGTTTGTGTGTGTTTGTGTCTGTTTGTGTGTGTTTGTGTCTGTTTGTGTCTGTTTGTGTCTGTTTGTGTCTGTTTGTGTGTGTTTGTGTCTGTTTGTGTGTGTTTGTGTCTGTTTGTGTCTGTTTGTGTCTGTTTGTGTTTGTTTGTGTTTGTTTGTGTGTGTTTGTGTTTGTTTGTGTTTGTTTGTGTTTGTTTGTGTCTCTTTGTGTTTGTTTGTGTGTGTTTGTGTTTGTTTGTGCTTGTTTGTGTTTGTTTGTGTTTGTTTGTGTCTGTTTGTGTGTGTTTGTGCTTGTTTGTGTCTGTTTGTGTGTGTTTGTGTCTGTTTGTGTCTGTTTGTGTTTGTTTGTGTTTGTTTGTGTCTGTTTGTGTGTGTTTGTGCTTGTTTGTGTTTGTTTGTGTTTGTTTGTGTCTGTTTGTGTGTTTGTGTTTGTTTGTGCTTGTTTGTGTTTGTTTGTGTCTCTTTGTGTCTGTTTGTGTTTGTTTGTGTTTGTTTGTGTCTGTTTGTGTCTGTTTGTGTTTGTTTGTGTTTGTTTGTGTGTGTTTGTGTTTGTTTGTGTTTGTTTGTGTTTGTTTGTGTCTGTTTGTGTGTGTTTGTGTCTGTTTGTGTCTGTTTGTGTTTGTTTGTGTTTGTTTGTGTTTGTTTGTGTCTGTTTGTGTTTGTTTGTGTTTGTTTGTGTTTGTTTGTGTTTGTTTGTGCTTGTTTGTGTTTGTTTGTGTGTGTTTGTGTTTGTTTGTGCTTGTTTGTGTCTGTTTGTGTGTGTTTGTGTCTGTTTGTGTCTGTTTGTGTTTGTTTGTGTTTGTTTGTGTGTGTTTGTGTTTGTTTGTGCTTGTTTGTGTTTGTTTGTGTTTGTTTGTGTCTGTTTGTGTGTGTTTGTGTTTGTTTGTGTTTGTTTGTGTTTGTTTGTGTCTGTTTGTGTTTGTTTGTGTCTGTTTGTGTTTGTTTGTGTTTGTTTGTGTCTGTTTGTGTTTGTTTGTTTGTGTTTGTTTGTGTTTGTTTGTGTTTGTTTGTGTCTGTTTGTGTGTTTTTGTGCTTGTTTGTGTTTGTTTGTGCTTGTTTGTGTTTGTTTGTGTTTGTTTGTGTCTGTTTGTGTGTGTTTGTGCTTGTTTGTGTCTGTTTGTGTGTGTTTGTGTCTGTTTGTGTCTGTTTGTGTTTGTTTGTGTTTGTTTGTGTGTGTTTGTGTTTGTTTGTGCTTGTTTGTGTTTGTTTGTGTTTGTTTGTGTCTGTTTGTGTGTGTTTGTGCTTGTTTGTGTTTGTTTGTGTTTGTTTGTGTTTGTTTGTGTCTGTTTGTGTCTGCTTGTGTTTGTTTGTGTGTGTTTGTGTCTGTTTGTGTCTGTTTGTGTTTGTTTGTGTGTGTTTGTGTTTGTTTGTGCTTGTTTGTGTTTGTTTGTGTCTCTTTGTGTCTGTTTGTGTTTGTTTGTGTTTGTTTGTGTCTGTTTGTGTCTGTTTGTGTTTGTTTGTGTTTGTTTGTGTGTGTTTGTGTTTGTTTGTGCTTGTTTGTGTTTGTTTGTGTTTGTTTGTGTCTGTTTGTGTCTGTTTGTGTTTGTTTGTGTTTGTTTGTGTGTGTTTGTGTTTGTTTGTGCTTGTTTGTGTTTGTTTGTGTCTCTTTGTGTCTGTTTGTGTTTGTTTGTGTTTGTTTGTGTTTGTTTGTGTCTCTTTGTGTCTGTTTGTGTTTGTTTGTGTGTGTTTGTGTTTGTTTGTGCTTGTTTGTGTTTGTTTGTGTTTGTTTGTGTTTGTTTGTGTTTGTTTGTGTCTGTTTGTGTGTGTTTGTGTTTGTTTGTGTTTGTTTGTGTTTGTTTGTGTCTGTTTGTGTTTGTTTGTGTCTGTTTGTGTTTGTTTGTGTTTGTTTGTGTCTGTTTGTGTCTGTTTGTGTTTGTTTGTGTTTGTTTGTGTTTGTTTGTGTTTGTTTGTGTTTGTTTGTGTCTGTTTGTGTTTGTTTGTGTTTGTTTGTGTCTGTTTGTGTGTGTTTGTGCTTGTTTGTGTCTGTTTGTGTGTGTTTGTGTCTGTTTGTGTCTGTTTGTGTTTGTTTGTGTTTGTTTGTGTGTGTTTGTGTTTGTTTGTGCTTGTTTGTGTTTGTTTGTGTTTGTTTGTGTCTGTTTGTGTGTGTTTGTGCTTGTTTGTGTTTGTTTGTGTGTGTTTGTGTTTGTTTGTGCTTGTTTGTGTTTGTTTGTGTTTGTTTGTGTCTGTTTGTGTGTGTTTGTGTCTGTTTGTGTCTGTTTGTGTTTGTTTGTGTTTGTTTGTGTGTGTTTGTGTTTGTTTGTGCTTGTTTGTGTTTGTTTGTGTTTGTTTGTGTCTGTTTGTGTGTGTTTGTGCTTGTTTGTGTTTGTTTGTGTTTGTTTGTGTCTGTTTGTGTGTGTTTGTGTTTGTTTGTGTTTGTTTGTGTTTGTTTGTGTCTGTTTGTGTTTGTTTGTGTCTGTTTGTGTCTGTTTGTGTTTGTTTGTGTCTGTTTGTGTGTGTTTGTGTGTGTTTGTGTTTGTTTGTGCTTGTTTGTGTTTGTTTGTGTCTGTTTGTGTCTGTTTGTGTTTGTTTGTGTGTGTTTGTGTCTGTTTGTGTCTGTTTGTGTTTGTTTGTGTTTGTTTGTGTGTGTTTGTGTTTGTTTGTGCTTGTTTGTGTTTGTTTGTGTCTCTTTGTGTCTGTTTGTGTTTGTTTGTGTTTGTTTGTGTCTGTTTGTGTCTGTTTGTGTTTGTTTGTGTTTGTTTGTGTGTGTTTGTGTTTGTTTGTGCTTGTTTGTGTTTGTTTGTGTTTGTTTGTGTCTGTTTGTGTCTGTTTGTGTTTGTTTGTGTTTGTTTGTGTGTGTTTGTGTTTGTTTGTGCTTGTTTGTGTTTGTTTGTGTCTCTTTGTGTCTGTTTGTGTTTGTTTGTGTTTGTTTGTGTCTGTTTGTGTCTGTTTGTGTTTGTTTGTGTTTGTTTGTGTGTGTTTGTGTTTGTTTGTGTTTGTTTGTGTTTGTTTGTGTCTGTTTGTGTGTGTTTGTGTCTGTTTGTGTCTGTTTGTGTTTGTTTGTGTTTGTTTGTGTTTGTTTGTGTCTGTTTGTGTTTGTTTGTGTTTGTTTGTGTTTGTTTGTGTTTGTTTGTGCTTGTTTGTGTTTGTTTGTGTTTGTTTGTGTCTGTTTGTGTGTGTTTGTGTCTGTTTGTGTCTGTTTGTGTTTGTTTGTGTTTGTTTGTGTGTGTTTGTGTTTGTTTGTGCTTGTTTGTGTTTGTTTGTGTTTGTTTGTGTCTGTTTGTGTGTGTTTGTGCTTGTTTGTGTCTGTTTGTGTGTGTTTGTGTCTGTTTGTGTCTGTTTGTGTTTGTTTGTGTTTGTTTGTGTGTGTTTGTGTTTGTTTGTGCTTGTTTGTGTTTGTTTGTGTTTGTTTGTGTCTGTTTGTGTGTGTTTGTGCTTGTTTGTGTTTGTTTGTGTTTGTTTGTGTTTGTTTGTGTCTGTTTGTGTCTGTTTGTGTTTGTTTGTGTGTGTTTGTGTCTGTTTGTGTCTGTTTGTGTTTGTTTGTGTGTGTTTGTGTTTGTTTGTGCTTGTTTGTGTTTGTTTGTGTTTGTTTGTGTCTGTTTGTGTTTGTTTGTGTTTGTTTGTGTCTGTTTGTGTCTGTTTGTGTTTGTTTGTGTTTGTTTGTGTGTGTTTGTGTTTGTTTGTGCTTGTTTGTGTTTGTTTGTGTTTGTTTGTGTCTGTTTGTGTCTGTTTGTGTTTGTTTGTGTTTGTTTGTGTGTGTTTGTGTTTGTTTGTGCTTGTTTGTGTTTGTTTGTGTCTCTTTGTGTCTGTTTGTGTTTGTTTGTGTTTGTTTGTGTCTGTTTGTGTCTGTTTGTGTTTGTTTGTGTTTGTTTGTGTGTGTTTGTGTTTGTTTGTGTTTGTTTGTGTCTGTTTGTGTGTGTTTGTGTCTGTTTGTGTCTGTTTGTGTTTGTTTGTGTTTGTTTGTGTTTGTTTGTGTCTGTTTGTGTTTGTTTGTGTTTGTTTGTGTTTGTTTGTGTTTGTTTGTGCTTGTTTGTGTTTGTTTGTGTGTGTTTGTGTTTGTTTGTGCTTGTTTGTGTCTGTTTGTGTGTGTTTGTGTCTGTTTGTGTCTGTTTGTGTTTGTTTGTGTTTGTTTGTGTTTGTTTGTGTCTCTTTGTGTCTGTTTGTGTTTGTTTGTGTTTGTTTGTGTTTGTTTGTGTCTGTTTGTGTTTGTTTGTGTCTGTTTGTGTTTGTTTGTGTTTGTTTGTGTTTGTTTGTGTTTGTTTGTGTTTGTTTGTGTTTGTTTGTGTCTGTTTGTGTTTGTTTGTGTCTGTTTGTGTTTGTTTGTGTTTGTTTGTGTCTGTTTGTGTCTGTTTGTGTTTGTTTGTGTTTGTTTGTGCTTGTTTGTGTTTGTTTGTGTTTGTTTGTGTCTGTTTGTGTGTTTGTGTCTGTTTGTGTCTGTTTGTGTTTGTTTGTGTCTCTTTGTGTCTGTTTGTGTTTGTTTGTGTGTGTTTGTGTTTGTTTGTGTTTGTTTGTGTTTGTTTGTGTCTGTTTGTGTTTGTTTGTGTTTGTTTGTGTTTGTTTGTGTTTGTTTGTGCTTGTTTGTGTTTGTTTGTGTTTGTTTGTGTCTGTTTGTGTGTGTTTGTGTCTGTTTGTGTCTGTTTGTGTTTGTTTGTGTTTGTTTGTGTGTGTTTGTGTTTGTTTGTGCTTGTTTGTGTTTGTTTGTGTTTGTTTGTGTCTGTTTGTGTGTGTTTGTGCTTGTTTGTGTCTGTTTGTGTGTGTTTGTGTCTGTTTGTGTCTGTTTGTGTTTGTTTGTGTTTGTTTGTGTGTGTTTGTGTTTGTTTGTGCTTGTTTGTGTTTGTTTGTGTTTGTTTGTGTCTGTTTGTGTGTGTTTGTGCTTGTTTGTGTTTGTTTGTGTTTGTTTGTGTTTGTTTGTGTCTGTTTGTGTCTGTTTGTGTTTGTTTGTGTGTGTTTGTGTCTGTTTGTGTCTGTTTGTGTTTGTTTGTGTGTGTTTGTGTTTGTTTGTGCTTGTTTGTGTTTGTTTGTGTCTCTTTGTGTCTGTTTGTGTTTGTTTGTGTTTGTTTGTGTCTGTTTGTGTCTGTTTGTGTTTGTTTGTGTTTGTTTGTGTGTGTTTGTGTTTGTTTGTGCTTGTTTGTGTTTGTTTGTGTTTGTTTGTGTCTGTTTGTGTCTGTTTGTGTTTGTTTGTGTTTGTTTGTGTGTGTTTGTGTTTGTTTGTGCTTGTTTGTGTTTGTTTGTGTCTCTTTGTGTCTGTTTGTGTTTGTTTGTGTTTGTTTGTGTCTGTTTGTGTCTGTTTGTGTTTGTTTGTGTTTGTTTGTGTGTGTTTGTGTTTGTTTGTGTTTGTTTGTGTTTGTTTGTGTCTGTTTGTGTGTGTTTGTGTCTGTTTGTGTCTGTTTGTGTTTGTTTGTGTTTGTTTGTGTTTGTTTGTGTCTGTTTGTGTTTGTTTGTGTTTGTTTGTGTTTGTTTGTGTTTGTTTGTGTTTGTTTGTGCTTGTTTGTGTTTGTTTGTGTCTCTTTGTGTCTGTTTGTGTTTGTTTGTGTTTGTTTGTGTCTGTTTGTGTCTGTTTGTGTTTGTTTGTGTTTGTTTGTGTGTGTTTGTGTTTGTTTGTGCTTGTTTGTGTTTGTTTGTGTTTGTTTGTGTCTGTTTGTGTGTGTTTGTGTCTGTTTGTGTCTGTTTGTGTTTGTTTGTGTTTGTTTGTGTGTGTTTGTGTTTGTTTGTGCTTGTTTGTGTTTGTTTGTGTTTGTTTGTGTCTGTTTGTGTTTGTTTGTGTTTGTTTGTGTGTGTTTGTGTCTGTTTGTGTGTGTTTGTGTCTGTTTGTGTCTGTTTGTGTTTGTTTGTGTTTGTTTGTGTGTGTTTGTGTTTGTTTGTGCTTGTTTGTGTTTGTTTGTGTTTGTTTGTGTCTGTTTGTGTGTGTTTGTGTTTGTTTGTGTTTGTTTGTGTCTGTTTGTGTCTGTTTGTGTCTGTTTGTGTCTGTTTGTGTTTGTTTGTGTTTGTTTGTGTGTGTTTGTGTTTGTTTGTGTTTGTTTGTGTGTGTTTGTGTTTGTTTGTGCTTGTTTGTGTTTGTTTGTGTTTGTTTGTGTCTGTTTGTGTGTGTTTGTGCTTGTTTGTGTCTGTTTGTGTGTGTTTGTGTCTGTTTGTGTCTGTTTGTGTTTGTTTGTGTTTGTTTGTGTCTGTTTGTGTGTGTTTGTGCTTGTTTGTGTTTGTTTGTGTTTATTTGTGTCTGTTTGTGTGTTTGTGTTTGTTTGTGCTTGTTTGTGTTTGTTTGTGTCTCTTTGTGTCTGTTTGTGTTTGTTTGTGTTTGTTTGTGTCTGTTTGTGTCTGTTTGTGTTTGTTTGTGTTTGTTTGTGTGTGTTTGTGTTTGTTTGTGTTTGTTTGTGTTTGTTTGTGTCTGTTTGTGTGTGTTTGTGTCTGTTTGTGTCTGTTTGTGTTTGTTTGTGTTTGTTTGTGTTTGTTTGTGTCTGTTTGTGTTTGTTTGTGTTTGTTTGTGTTTGTTTGTGTTTGTTTGTGCTTGTTTGTGTTTGTTTGTGTGTGTTTGTGTTTGTTTGTGCTTGTTTGTGTCTGTTTGTGTGTGTTTGTGTCTGTTTGTGTCTGTTTGTGTTTGTTTGTGTTTGTTTGTGTGTGTTTGTGTTTGTTTGTGCTTGTTTGTGTTTGTTTGTGTTTGTTTGTGTCTGTTTGTGTGTGTTTGTGCTTGTTTGTGTTTGTTTGTGTTTGTTTGTGTCTGTTTGTGTGTGTTTGTGTTTGTTTGTGTTTGTTTGTGTTTGTTTGTGTCTGTTTGTGTCTGTTTGTGTTTGTTTGTGTTTGTTTGTGTTTGTTTGTGTTTGTTTGTGTGTGTTTGTGTTTGTTTGTGCTTGTTTGTGTTTGTTTGTGTCTCTTTGTGTCTGTTTGTGTTTGTTTGTGTCTGTTTGTGTCTGTTTGTGTTTGTTTGTGTCTGTTTGTGTTTGTTTGTGTTTGTTTGTGTGTGTTTGTGTCTGTTTGTGTTTGTTTGTGTCTGTTTGTGTCTGTTTGTGCTTGTTTGTGTTTGTTTGTGTTTGTTTGTGTCTGTTTGTGTGTGTTTGTGTCTGTTTGTGTCTGTTTGTGTTTGTTTGTGTTTGTTTGTGTGTGTTTGTGTTTGTTTGTGCTTGTTTGTGTTTGTTTGTGTTTGTTTGTGTCTGTTTGTGTGTGTTTGTGTTTGTTTGTGTTTGTTTGTGTCTGTTTGTGTCTGTTTGTGTTTGTTTGTGTTTGTTTGTGTGTGTTTGTGTTTGTTTGTGCTTGTTTGTGTTTGTTTGTGTTTGTTTGTGTCTGTTTGTGTGTGTTTGTGTCTGTTTGTGTCTGTTTGTGTTTGTTTGTGTTTGTTTGTGTGTGTTTGTGTTTGTTTGTGCTTGTTTGTGTTTTTTTTGTGTTTGTTTGTGTCTGTTTGTGTGTGTTTGTGCTTGTTTGTTTTTGTTTGTGTTTGTTTGTGTCTGTTTGTGTCTGTTTGTGTTTGTTTGTGTTTGTTTGTGTGTGTTTGTGTTTGTTTGTGTCTGTTTGTGTCTGTTTGTGTTTGTTTGTGTTTGTTTGTGTGTGTTTGTGTTTGTTTGTGCTTGTTTGTGTTTGTTTGTGTCTCTTTGTGTCTGTTTGTGTTTGTTTGTGTCTGTTTGTGTCTGTTTGTGTTTGTTTGTGTGTGTTTGTGTTTGTTTGTGTTTGTTTGTGTCTGTTTGTGTGTGTTTGTGTCTGTTTGTGTCTGTTTGTGTTTGTTTGTGTTTGTTTGTGTGTGTTTGTGTTTGTTTGTGCTTGTTTGTGTTTGTTTGTGTTTGTTTGTGTCTGTTTGTGTGTGTTTGTGCTTGTTTGTGTCTGTTTGTGTGTGTTTGTGTCTGTTTGTGTCTGTTTGTGTTTGTTTGTGTTTGTTTGTGTGTGTTTGTGTTTGTTTGTGTTTGTTTGTGTTTGTTTGTGTCTGTTTGTGTCTGTTTGTGTGTGTTTGTGCTTGTTTGTGTCTGTTTGTGTGTGTTTGTGTCTGTTTGTGTCTGTTTGTGTTTGTTTGTGTTTGTTTGTGTCTGTTTGTGTGTGTTTGTGCTTGTTTGTGTTTGTTTGTGTTTATTTGTGTCTGTTTGTGTGTTTGTGTTTGTTTGTGCTTGTTTGTGTTTGTTTGTGTCTCTTTGTGTCTGTTTGTGTTTGTTTGTGTTTGTTTGTGTCTGTTTGTGTCTGTTTGTGTTTGTTTGTGTCTGTTTGTGTTTGTTTGTGTTTGTTTGTGTCTGTTTGTGTCTGTTTGTGTTTGTTTGTGTTTGTTTGTGTGTGTTTGTGTTTGTTTGTGTTTGTTTGTGTTTGTTTGTGTCTGTTTGTGTGTGTTTGTGTCTGTTTGTGTCTGTTTGTGTTTGTTTGTGTTTGTTTGTGTTTGTTTGTGTCTGTTTGTGTTTGTTTGTGTTTGTTTGTGTTTGTTTGTGTTTGTTTGTGCTTGTTTGTGTTTGTTTGTGTGTGTTTGTGTTTGTTTGTGCTTGTTTGTGTCTGTTTGTGTGTGTTTGTGTCTGTTTGTGTCTGTTTGTGTTTGTTTGTGTTTGTTTGTGTGTGTTTGTGTTTGTTTGTGCTTGTTTGTGTTTGTTTGTGTTTGTTTGTGTCTGTTTGTGTGTGTTTGTGCTTGTTTGTGTTTGTTTGTGTTTGTTTGTGTCTGTTTGTGTGTGTTTGTGTTTGTTTGTGTTTGTTTGTGTTTGTTTGTGTCTGTTTGTGTCTGTTTGTGTTTGTTTGTGTTTGTTTGTGTTTGTTTGTGTTTGTTTGTGTGTGTTTGTGTTTGTTTGTGCTTGTTTGTGTTTGTTTGTGTCTCTTTGTGTCTGTTTGGGTTTGTTTGTGTCTGTTTGTGTCTGTTTGTGTTTGTTTGTGTCTGTTTGTGTTTGTTTGTGTTTGTTTGTGTGTGTTTGTGTTTGTTTGTGCTTGTTTGTGTTTGTTTGTGTCTCTTTGTGTCTGTTTGGGTTTGTTTGTGTTTGTTTGTGTCTGTTTGTGTCTGTTTGTGCTTGTTTGTGTTTGTTTGTGTTTGTTTGTGTCTGTTTGTGTGTGTTTGTGTCTGTTTGTGTCTGTTTGTGTTTGTTTGTGTTTGTTTGTGTGTGTTTGTGTTTGTTTGTGCTTGTTTGTGTTTGTTTGTGTTTGTTTGTGTCTGTTTGTGTGTGTTTGTGTTTGTTTGTGTTTGTTTGTGTCTGTTTGTGTCTGTTTGTGTTTGTTTGTGTTTGTTTGTGTGTGTTTGTGTTTGTTTGTGCTTGTTTGTGTTTGTTTGTGTTTGTTTGTGTCTGTTTGTGTGTGTTTGTGTCTGTTTGTGTCTGTTTGTGTTTGTTTGTGTTTGTTTGTGTGTGTTTGTGTTTGTTTGTGCTTGTTTGTGTTTGTTTGTGTTTGTTTGTGTCTGTTTGTGTGTGTTTGTGCTTGTTTGTTTTTGTTTGTGTTTGTTTGTGTCTGTTTGTGTCTGTTTGTGTTTGTTTGTGTTTGTTTGTGTGTGTTTGTGTTTGTTTGTGTCTGTTTGTGTCTGTTTGTGTTTGTTTGTGTTTGTTTGTGTGTGTTTGTGTTTGTTTGTGCTTGTTTGTGTTTGTTTGTGTCTCTTTGTGTCTGTTTGTGTTTGTTTGTGTCTGTTTGTGTCTGTTTGTGTTTGTTTGTGTGTGTTTGTGTTTGTTTGTGTTTGTTTGTGTCTGTTTGTGTGTGTTTGTGTCTGTTTGTGTCTGTTTGTGTTTGTTTGTGTTTGTTTGTGTGTGTTTGTGTTTGTTTGTGCTTGTTTGTGTTTGTTTGTGTTTGTTTGTGTCTGTTTGTGTGTGTTTGTGCTTGTTTGTGTCTGTTTGTGTGTGTTTGTGTCTGTTTGTGTCTGTTTGTGTTTGTTTGTGTTTGTTTGTGTGTGTTTGTGTTTGTTTGTGCTTGTTTGTGTTAGTTTGTGTTTGTTTGTGTGTGTTTGTGTTTGTTTGTGTTTGTTTGTGTCTGTTTGTGTGTGTTTGTGTCTGTTTGTGTCTGTTTGTGTTTGTTTGTGTTTGTTTGTGTGTGTTTGTGTTTGTTTGTGCTTGTTTGTGTTTGTTTGTGTCTGTTTGTGTGTGTTTGTGCTTGTTTGTGTCTGTTTGTGTGTGTTTGTGTCTGTTTGTGTCTGTTTGTGTTTGTTTGTGTTTGTTTGTGTGTGTTTGTGTTTGTTTGTGCTTGTTTGTGTTTGTTTGTGTTTGTTTGTGTCTGTTTGTGTGTGTTTGTGCTTGTTTGTGTTTGTTTGTGGTTGTTTGTGTCTGTTTGTGTGTGTTTGTGTTTGTTTGTGTTTGTTTGTGTTTGTTTGTGTCTGTTTGTGTCTGTTTGTGTTTGTTTGTGTGTGTTTGTGTCTGTTTGTGTCTGTTTGTGTTTGTTTGTGTTTGTTTGTGTGTGTTTGTGTTTGTTTGTGCTTGTTTGTGTTTGTTTGTGTCTCTTTGTGTCTGTTTGTGTTTGTTTGTGTTTGTTTGTGTCTGTTTGTGTCTGTTTGTGTTTGTTTGTGTTTGTTTGTGTGTGTTTGTGTTTGTTTGTGCTTGTTTGTGTTTGTTTGTGTTTGTTTGTGTCTGTTTGTGTGTTTGTGTCTGTTTGTGTCTGTTTGTGTTTGTTTGTGTCTCTTTGTGTCTGTTTGTGTTTGTTTGTGTTTGTTTGTGTCTGTTTGTGTCTGTTTGTGTTTGTTTGTGTCTGTTTGTGTGTGTTTGTGCTTGTTTGTGTTTGTTTGTGGTTGTTTGTGTCTGTTTGTGTGTGTTTGTGTTTGTTTGTGTTTGTTTGTGTTTGTTTGTGTCTGTTTGTGTCTGTTTGTGTTTGTTTGTGTGTGTTTGTGTCTGTTTGTGTATGTTTGTGTTTGTTTGTGTTTGTTTGTGTGTGTTTGTGTTTGTTTGTGCTTGTTTGTGTTTGTTTGTGTCTCTTTGTGTCTGTTTGTGTTTGTTTGTGTTTGTTTGTGTCTGTTTGTGTCTGTTTGTGTTTGTTTGTGTTTGTTTGTGTGTGTTTGTGTTTGTTTGTGCTTGTTTGTGTTTGTTTGTGTTTGTTTGTGTCTGTTTGTGTCTGTTTGTGTTTGTTTGTGATTGTTTGTGTTTGTTTGTGTCTGTTTGTGTTTGTTTGTGTCTGTTTGTGTTTGTTTGTGTTTGTTTGTGTCTGTTTGTGTGTGTTTGTGTCTGTTTGTGTCTGTTTGTGTTTGTTTGTGTTTGTTTGTGTGTGTTTGTGTTTGTTTGTGCTTGTTTGTGTTTGTTTGTGTTTGTTTGTGTCTGTTTGTGTGTGTTTGTGTCTGTTTGTGTCTGTTTGTGTTTGTTTAAACAGTTGTGTTATTGGTTTGAAACAAATGGCTTGGCCCTCAATAAAGATAAAACTTTCGTCATGAGATTTAATTTAAACGGTCATGCATCTCAGTCCATGACGGCGTATGCCGGGGATGACACTGTCCGTCAAGTAGGAGACATGAAACTGCTGGGCTTCTTTATCGACAGTAGTCTAAAGTGGGATGTGCACATCGACCACCTGTGTGCGAGGCTCGGCAGCGCATGCTACGCATTAAAGCGTCTCGCTAGTACCGCGACCAGGGACGTCGTCAGGAGCTGCTATTTTGCGACCGTGCACGCGCTCATATCGTACGGAACGGAGCTCTGGGCCGGAGCCGCCGAATGGCGTCGGGTATTCACGTTACAAAAACGTGCCGTACGAGCAATTGCCGGCGTTCCTGACGACGTGTCTGCTCGTCAGTACTTTACAGAGTACAGTGTACTCACGCTTCCTTGTGTACTTATCCAACAAATAGCAATATTTACTTATAACAACCTTGATAAGTTTACTACGAAACAAGCAAACGCTAATCACCATCTCCGTAGCAACAAAGACGCAGGCTGCCTCGCATCCGTACCTCACAAACTAAAAAAAAGCGGGCGATCTGCCTACATACTCGGTCCACGGATATAAATAACCATCTACCGAAAAGCATTAGAGATGCACCTTCCTCTCACAATTTTAAAATAAGGTTAAAAAAATGGTTACTAACGTCTCAGTTTTATGACTTAGATGAATATTTTTTCCGTAGGAACCAATATGAATAATAACATTTTATAAATTCAAGGTGAAAATCAGATACGATAATAAAATTATGATTATAATGTTTTGCCTTATGGTTAACTAGTAGAGAATGCCTCATGACATGGTCCACCATTTTATACCTATGTGTCTTAATGTGCAATAAAGTTTGAATAAATACATAAACATTAATTATATATAATTATTAAAATGATTAATATAACTGACTGATAAACTATAATTATTTAAATTATACCTACATATTAAACAAATGTAATAAGAATATGACCTGTAACGAATGTTATCAATAAATTTTTCATTTTCATTTTCATTTTCATTTGTGTGTGTTTGTGCTTGTTTGTGTTTGTTTGTGTTTGTTTGTGTCTGTTTGTGTGTGTTTGTGTTTGTTTGTGTTTGTTTGTGTTTGTTTGTGTCTGTTTGTGTCTGTTTGTGTTTGTTTGTGTTTGTTTGTGTTTGTTTGTGTTTGTTCGTGTTTGTTTGTGTCTGTTTGTGTTTGTTTGTGTCTGTTTGTGTTTGTTTGTGTCTGTTTGTGTTTGTTTGTTTGTGTTTGTTTGTGTTTGTTTGTGTTTGTTTGTGTCTGTTTGTGTGTTTTTGTGCTTGTTTGTGTTTGTTTGTGTTTGTTTGTGTCTGTTTGTGTGTTTGTGTTTGTTTGTGCTTGTTTGTGTTTGTTTGTGTCTCTTTGTGTCTGTTTGTGTTTGTTTGTGTTTGTTTGTGTTTGTTTGTGTGTGTTTGTGTTTGTTTGTGCTTGAATGTGTTTGTTTGTGTTTGTTTGTGTCTGTTTGTGTTTGTTTGTGTTTGTTTGTGTGTGTTTGTGTCTGTTTGTGTGTGTTTGTGTCTGTTTGTGTCTGTTTGTGTTTGTTTGTGTTTGTTTGTGTGTGTTTGTGTTTGTTTGTGCTTGTTTGTGTTTGTTTGTGTTTGTTTGTGTCTGTTTGTGTGTGTTTGTGTTTGTTTGTGTTTGTTTGTGTCTGTTTGTGTCTGTTTGTGTCTGTTTGTGTCTGTTTGTGTTTGTTTGTGTTTGTTTGTGTGTGTTTGTGTTTGTTTGTGTTTGTTTGTGTTTGTTTGTGTCTCTTTGTGTTTGTTTGTGTGTGTTTGTGTTTGTTTGTGCTTGTTTGTGTTTGTTTGTGTTTGTTTGTGTCTGTTTGTGTGTGTTTGTGCTTGTTTGTGTCTGTTTGTGTGTGTTTGTGTCTGTTTGTGTCTGTTTGTGTTTGTTTGTGTTTGTTTGTGTCTGTTTGTGTGTGTTTGTGCTTGTTTGTGTTTGTTTGTGTTTGTTTGTGTCTGTTTGTGTGTTTGTGTTTGTTTGTGCTTGTTTGTGTTTGTTTGTGTCTCTTTGTGTCTGTTTGTGTTTGTTTGTGTTTGTTTGTGTCTGTTTGTGTCTGTTTGTGTTTGTTTGTGTTTGTTTGTGTGTGTTTGTGTTTGTTTGTGTTTGTTTGTGTTTGTTTGTGTCTGTTTGTGTGTGTTTGTGTCTGTTTGTGTCTGTTTGTGTTTGTTTGTGTTTGTTTGTGTTTGTTTGTGTCTGTTTGTGTTTGTTTGTGTTTGTTTGTGTTTGTTTGTGTTTGTGCTTGTTTGTGTTTGTTTGTGTGTGTTTGTGTTTGTTTGTGCTTGTTTGTGTCTGTTTGTGTGTGTTTGTGTCTGTTTGTGTCTGTTTGTGTTTGTTTGTGTTTGTTTGTGTCTGTTTGTGTTTGTTTGTGTTTGTTTGTGTTTGTTTGTGTTTGTTTGTGCTTGTTTGTGTTTGTTTGTGTGTGTTTGTGTTTGTTTGTGCTTGTTTGTGTCTGTTTGTGTGTGTTTGTGTCTGTTTGTGTTTGTTTGTGTCTGTTTGTGTTTGTTTGTGTTTGTTTGTGTTTGTTTGTGTTTGTTTGTGTCTGTTTGTGTTTGTTTGTGTCTGTTTGTGTTTGTTTGTGTTTGTTTGTGTCTGTTTGTGTCTGTTTGTGTTTGTTTGTGTTTGTTTGTGCTTGTTTGTGTTTGTTTGTGTTTGTTTGTGTCTGTTTGTGTGTTTGTGTCTGTTTGTGTCTGTTTGTGTTTGTTTGTGTCTCTTTGTGTCTGTTTGTGTTTGTTTGTGTTTGTTTGTGTCTGTTTGTGTCTGTTTGTGTTTGTTTGTGTCTGTTTGTGTGTGTTTGTGCTTGTTTGTGTTTGTTTGTGGTTGTTTGTGTCTGTTTGTGTCTGTTTGTGTTTGTTTGTGTTTGTTTGTGTGTGTTTGTGTTTGTTTGTGCTTGTTTGTGTTTGTTTGTGTTTGTTTGTGTCTGTTTGTGTCTGTTTGTGTTTGTTTGTGATTGTTTGTGTTTGTTTGTGTCTGTTTGTGTTTGTTTGTGTCTGTTTGTGTTTGTTTGTGTTTGTTTGTGTCTGTTTGTGTGTGTTTGTGTCTGTTTGTGTCTGTTTGTGTTTGTTTGTGTTTGTTTGTGTGTGTTTGTGTTTGTTTGTGCTTGTTTGTGTTTGTTTGTGTTTGTTTGTGTCTGTTTGTGTGTGTTTGTGTCTGTTTGTGTCTGTTTGTGTTTGTTTAAACAGTTGTGTTATTGGTTTGAAACAAATGGCTTGGCCCTCAATAAAGATAAAACTTTCGTCATGAGATTTAATTTAAACGGTCATGCATCTCAGTCCATGACGGCGTATGCCGGGGATGACACTGTCCGTCAAGTAGGAGACATGAAACTGCTGGGCTTCTTTATCGACAGTAGTCTAAAGTGGGATGTGCACATCGACCACCTGTGTGCGAGGCTCGGCAGCGCATGCTACGCATTAAAGCGTCTCGCTAGTACCGCGACCAGGGACGTCGTCAGGAGCTGCTATTTTGCGACCGTGCACGCGCTCATATCGTACGGAACGGAGCTCTGGGCCGGAGCCGCCGAATGGCGTCGGGTATTCACGTTACAAAAACGTGCCGTACGAGCAATTGCCGGCGTTCCTGACGACGTGTCTGCTCGTCAGTACTTTACAGAGTACAGTGTACTCACGCTTCCTTGTGTACTTATCCAACAAATAGCAATATTTACTTATAACAACCTTGATAAGTTTACTACGAAACAAGCAAACGCTAATCACCATCTCCGTAGCAACAAAGACGCAGGCTGCCTCGCATCCGTACCTCACAAACTAAAAAAAAGCGGGCGATCTGCCTACATACTCGGTCCACGGATATATAACCATCTACCGAAAAGCATTAGAGATGCACCTTCCTCTCACAATTTTAAAATAAGGTTAAAAAAATGGTTACTAACGTCTCAGTTTTATGACTTAGATGAATATTTTTTCCGTAGGAACCAATATGAATAATAACATTTTATAAATTCAAGGTGAAAATCAGATACGATAATAAAATTATGATTATAATGTTTTGCCTTATGGTTAACTAGTAGAGAATGCCTCATGACATGGTCCACCATTTTATACCTATGTGTCTTAATGTGCAATAAAGTTTGAATAAATACATAAACATTAATTATATATAATTATTAAAATGATTAATATAACTGACTGATAAACTATAATTATTTAAATTATACCTACATATTAAACAAATGTAATAAGAATATGACCTGTAACGAATGTTATCAATAAATTTTTCATTTTCATTTTCATTTTCATTTGTGTGTGTTTGTGCTTGTTTGTGTTTGTTTGTGTTTGTTTGTGTCTGTTTGTGTGTGTTTGTGTTTGTTTGTGTTTGTTTGTGTTTGTTTGTGTCTGTTTGTGTCTGTTTGTGTTTGTTTGTGTTTGTTTGTGTTTGTTTGTGTTTGTTCGTGTTTGTTTGTGTCTGTTTGTGTTTGTTTGTGTCTGTTTGTGTTTGTTTGTGTCTGTTTGTGTTTGTTTGTTTGTGTTTGTTTGTGTTTGTTTGTGTTTGTTTGTGTCTGTTTGTGTGTTTTTGTGCTTGTTTGTGTTTGTTTGTGTTTGTTTGTGTCTGTTTGTGTGTTTGTGTTTGTTTGTGCTTGTTTGTGTTTGTTTGTGTCTCTTTGTGTCTGTTTGTGTTTGTTTGTGTTTGTTTGTGTTTGTTTGTGTGTGTTTGTGTTTGTTTGTGCTTGTTTGTGTTTGTTTGTGTTTGTTTGTGTCTGTTTGTGTTTGTTTGTGTTTGTTTGTGTGTGTTTGTGTCTGTTTGTGTGTGTTTGTGTCTGTTTGTGTCTGTTTGTGTCTGTTTGTGTCTGTTTGTGTGTGTTTGTGTCTGTTTGTGTGTGTTTGTGTCTGTTTGTGTCTGTTTGTGTCTGTTTGTGTTTGTTTGTGTTTGTTTGTGTGTGTTTGTGTTTGTTTGTGTTTGTTTGTGTTTGTTTGTGTCTCTTTGTGTTTGTTTGTGTGTGTTTGTGTTTGTTTGTGCTTGTTTGTGTTTGTTTGTGTTTGTTTGTGTCTGTTTGTGTGTGTTTGTGCTTGTTTGTGTCTGTTTGTGTGTGTTTGTGTCTGTTTGTGTCTGTTTGTGTTTGTTTGTGTTTGTTTGTGTCTGTTTGTGTGTGTTTGTGCTTGTTTGTGTTTGTTTGTGTTTGTTTGTGTCTGTTTGTGTGTTTGTGTTTGTTTGTGCTTGTTTGTGTTTGTTTGTGTCTCTTTGTGTCTGTTTGTGTTTGTTTGTGTTTGTTTGTGTCTGTTTGTGTCTGTTTGTGTTTGTTTGTGTTTGTTTGTGTGTGTTTGTGTTTGTTTGTGTTTGTTTGTGTTTGTTTGTGTCTGTTTGTGTGTGTTTGTGTCTGTTTGTGTCTGTTTGTGTTTGTTTGTGTTTGTTTGTGTTTGTTTGTGTCTGTTTGTGTTTGTTTGTGTTTGTTTGTGTTTGTTTGTGTTTGTTTGTGCTTGTTTGTGTTTGTTTGTGTGTGTTTGTGTTTGTTTGTGCTTGTTTGTGTCTGTTTGTGTGTGTTTGTGTCTGTTTGTGTCTGTTTGTGTTTGTTTGTGTTTGTTTGTGTGTGTTTGTGTTTGTTTGTGCTTGTTTGTGTTTGTTTGTGTTTGTTTGTGTCTGTTTGTGTGTGTTTGTGTTTGTTTGTGTTTGTTTGTGTTTGTTTGTGTCTGTTTGTGTTTGTTTGTGTCTGTTTGTGTTTGTTTGTGTTTGTTTGTGTCTGTTTGTGTCTGTTTGTGTTTGTTTGTGTGTGTTTGTGTTTGTTTGTGCTTGTTTGTGTTTGTTTGTGTCTCTTTGTGTCTGTTTGTGTTTGTTTGTGTTTGTTTGTGTCTGTTTGTGTCTGTTTGTGTTTGTTTGTGTTTGTTTGTGTGTGTTTGTGTTTGTTTGTGCTTGTTTGTGTTTGTTTGTGTTTGTTTGTGTCTGTTTGTGTCTGTTTGTGTTTGTTTGTGTTTGTTTGTGTGTGTTTGTGTTTGTTTGTGCTTGTTTGTGTTTGTTTGTGTCTCTTTGTGTCTGTTTGTGTTTGTTTGTGTTTGTTTGTGTTTGTTTGTGTCTCTTTGTGTCTGTTTGTGTTTGTTTGTGTGTGTTTGTGTCTGTTTGTGTCTGTTTGTGTTTGTTTGTGTTTGTTTGTGTTTGTTTGTGTCTCTTTGTGTCTGTTTGTGTTTGTTTGTGTTTGTTTGTGTTTGTTTGTGTCTGTTTGTGTTTGTTTGTGTCTGTTTGTGTTTGTTTGTGTTTGTTTGTGTTTGTTTGTGTTTGTTTGTGTTTGTTTGTGTTTGTTTGTGTCTGTTTGTGTTTGTTTGTGTCTGTTTGTGTTTGTTTGTGTTTGTTTGTGTCTGTTTGTGTCTGTTTGTGTTTGTTTGTGTTTGTTTGTGCTTGTTTGTGTTTGTTTGTGTTTGTTTGTGTCTGTTTGTGTGTTTGTGTCTGTTTGTGTCTGTTTGTGTTTGTTTGTGTCTCTTTGTGTCTGTTTGTGTTTGTTTGTGTGTGTTTGTGTTTGTTTGTGTTTGTTTGTGTTTGTTTGTGTCTGTTTGTGTTTGTTTGTGTTTGTTTGTGTTTGTTTGTGTTTGTTTGTGCTTGTTTGTGTTTGTTTGTGTTTGTTTGTGTCTGTTTGTGTGTGTTTGTGTCTGTTTGTGTCTGTTTGTGTTTGTTTGTGTTTGTTTGTGTGTGTTTGTGTTTGTTTGTGCTTGTTTGTGTTTGTTTGTGTTTGTTTGTGTCTGTTTGTGTGTGTTTGTGCTTGTTTGTGTCTGTTTGTGTGTGTTTGTGTCTGTTTGTGTCTGTTTGTGTTTGTTTGTGTTTGTTTGTGTGTGTTTGTGTTTGTTTGTGCTTGTTTGTGTTTGTTTGTGTTTGTTTGTGTCTGTTTGTGTGTGTTTGTGCTTGTTTGTGTTTGTTTGTGTTTGTTTGTGTTTGTTTGTGTCTGTTTGTGTCTGTTTGTGTTTGTTTGTGTGTGTTTGTGTCTGTTTGTGTCTGTTTGTGTTTGTTTGTGTGTGTTTGTGTTTGTTTGTGCTTGTTTGTGTTTGTTTGTGTCTCTTTGTGTCTGTTTGTGTTTGTTTGTGTTTGTTTGTGTCTGTTTGTGTCTGTTTGTGTTTGTTTGTGTTTGTTTGTGTGTGTTTGTGTTTGTTTGTGCTTGTTTGTGTTTGTTTGTGTTTGTTTGTGTCTGTTTGTGTTTGTTTGTGCTTGTTTGTGTTTGTTTGTGTTTGTTTGTGTCTGTTTGTGTGTGTTTGTGCTTGTTTGTGTTTGTTTGTGTTTGTTTGTGTCTGTTTGTGTGTGTTTGTGTTTGTTTGTGTTTGTTTGTGTTTGTTTGTGTCTGTTTGTGTCTGTTTGTGTTTGTTTGTGTTTGTTTGTGTTTGTTTGTGTTTGTTTGTGTGTGTTTGTGTTTGTTTGTGCTTGTTTGTGTTTGTTTGTGTCTCTTTGTGTCTGTTTGTGTTTGTTTGTGTCTGTTTGTGTCTGTTTGTGTTTGTTTGTGTCTGTTTGTGTTTGTTTGTGTTTGTTTGTGTGTGTTTGTGTCTGTTTGTTATTTTTTGTGTCTGTTTGTGTCTGTTTGTGCTTGTTTGTGTTTGTTTGTGTTTGTTTGTGTCTGTTTGTGTGTGTTTGTGTCTGTTTGTGTCTGTTTGTGTTTGTTTGTGTTTGTTTGTGTGTGTTTGTGTTTGTTTGTGCTTGTTTGTGTTTGTTTGTGTTTGTTTGTGTCTGTTTGTGTGTGTTTGTGTTTGTTTGTGTTTGTTTGTGTCTGTTTGTGTCTGTTTGTGTTTGTTTGTGTTTGTTTGTGTGTGTTTGTGTTTGTTTGTGCTTGTTTGTGTTTGTTTGTGTTTGTTTGTGTCTGTTTGTGTGTGTTTGTGTCTGTTTGTGTCTGTTTGTGTTTGTTTGTGTTTGTTTGTGTGTGTTTGTGTTTGTTTGTGCTTGTTTGTGTTTGTTTGTGTTTGTTTGTGTCTGTTTGTGTCTGTTTGTGTTTGTTTGTGTTTGTTTGTGTCTGTTTGTGTCTGTTTGTGTTTGTTTGTGTTTGTTTGTGTGTGTTTGTGTTTGTTTGTGTCTGTTTGTGTCTGTTTGTGTTTGTTTGTGTTTGTTTGTGTGTGTTTGTGTTTGTTTGTGCTTGTTTGTGTTTGTTTGTGTCTCTTTGTGTCTGTTTGTGTTTGTTTGTGTCTGTTTGTGTCTGTTTGTGTTTGTTTGTGTGTGTTTGTGTTTGTTTGTGTTTGTTTGTGTCTGTTTGTGTGTGTTTGTGTCTGTTTGTGTCTGTTTGTGTTTGTTTGTGTTTGTTTGTGTGTGTTTGTGTTTGTTTGTGCTTGTTTGTGTTTGTTTGTGTTTGTTTGTGTCTGTTTGTGTGTGTTTGTGCTTGTTTGTGTCTGTTTGTGTGTGTTTGTGTCTGTTTGTGTCTGTTTGTGTTTGTTTGTGTTTGTTTGTGTGTGTTTGTGTTTGTTTGTGTTTGTTTGTGTTTGTTTGTGTCTGTTTGTGTCTGTTTGTGTGTGTTTGTGCTTGTTTGTGTCTGTTTGTGTGTGTTTGTGTCTGTTTGTGTCTGTTTGTGTTTGTTTGTGTTTGTTTGTGTCTGTTTGTGTGTGTTTGTGCTTGTTTGTGTTTGTTTGTGTTTATTTGTGTCTGTTTGTGTGTTTGTGTTTGTTTGTGCTTGTTTGTGTTTGTTTGTGTCTCTTTGTGTCTGTTTGTGTTTGTTTGTGTTTGTTTGTGTCTGTTTGTGTCTGTTTGTGTTTGTTTGTGTCTGTTTGTGTTTGTTTGTGTTTGTTTGTGTCTGTTTGTGTCTGTTTGTGTTTGTTTGTGTTTGTTTGTGTGTGTTTGTGTTTGTTTGTGTTTGTTTGTGTTTGTTTGTGTCTGTTTGTGTGTGTTTGTGTCTGTTTGTGTCTGTTTGTGTTTGTTTGTGTTTGTTTGTGTTTGTTTGTGTCTGTTTGTGTTTGTTTGTGTTTGTTTGTGTTTGTTTGTGTTTGTTTGTGCTTGTTTGTGTTTGTTTGTGTGTGTTTGTGTTTGTTTGTGCTTGTTTGTGTCTGTTTGTGTGTGTTTGTGTCTGTTTGTGTCTGTTTGTGTTTGTTTGTGTTTGTTTGTGTGTGTTTGTGTTTGTTTGTGCTTGTTTGTGTTTGTTTGTGTTTGTTTGTGTCTGTTTGTGTGTGTTTGTGCTTGTTTGTGTTTGTTTGTGTTTGTTTGTGTCTGTTTGTGTGTGTTTGTGTTTGTTTGTGTTTGTTTGTGTTTGTTTGTGTCTGTTTGTGTCTGTTTGTGTTTGTTTGTGTTTGTTTGTGTTTGTTTGTGTTTGTTTGTGTGTGTTTGTGTTTGTTTGTGCTTGTTTGTGTTTGTTTGTGTCTCTTTGTGTCTGTTTGGGTTTGTTTGTGTCTGTTTGTGTCTGTTTGTGTTTGTTTGTGTCTGTTTGTGTTTGTTTGTGTTTGTTTGTGTGTGTTTGTGTCTGTTTGTGTTTGTTTGTGTCTGTTTGTGTCTGTTTGTGCTTGTTTGTGTTTGTTTGTGTTTGTTTGTGTCTGTTTGTGTGTGTTTGTGTCTGTTTGTGTCTGTTTGTGTTTGTTTGTGTTTGTTTGTGTGTGTTTGTGTTTGTTTGTGCTTGTTTGTGTTTGTTTGTGTTTGTTTGTGTCTGTTTGTGTGTGTTTGTGTTTGTTTGTGTTTGTTTGTGTCTGTTTGTGTCTGTTTGTGTTTGTTTGTGTTTGTTTGTGTGTGTTTGTGTTTGTTTGTGCTTGTTTGTGTTTGTTTGTGTTTGTTTGTGTCTGTTTGTGTGTGTTTGTGTCTGTTTGTGTCTGTTTGTGTTTGTTTGTGTTTGTTTGTGTGTGTTTGTGTTTGTTTGTGCTTGTTTGTGTTTGTTTGTGTTTGTTTGTGTCTGTTTGTGTGTGTTTGTGCTTGTTTGTTTTTGTTTGTGTTTGTTTGTGTCTGTTTGTGTCTGTTTGTGTTTGTTTGTGTTTGTTTGTGTGTGTTTGTGTTTGTTTGTGTCTGTTTGTGTCTGTTTGTGTTTGTTTGTGTTTGTTTGTGTGTGTTTGTGTTTGTTTGTGCTTGTTTGTGTTTGTTTGTGTCTCTTTGTGTCTGTTTGTGTTTGTTTGTGTCTGTTTGTGTCTGTTTGTGTTTGTTTGTGTGTGTTTGTGTTTGTTTGTGTTTGTTTGTGTCTGTTTGTGTGTGTTTGTGTCTGTTTGTGTCTGTTTGTGTTTGTTTGTGTTTGTTTGTGTGTGTTTGTGTTTGTTTGTGCTTGTTTGTGTTTGTTTGTGTTTGTTTGTGTCTGTTTGTGTGTGTTTGTGCTTGTTTGTGTCTGTTTGTGTGTGTTTGTGTCTGTTTGTGTCTGTTTGTGTTTGTTTGTGTTTGTTTGTGTGTGTTTGTGTTTGTTTGTGCTTGTTTGTGTTAGTTTGTGTTTGTTTGTGTGTGTTTGTGTTTGTTTGTGTTTGTTTGTGTCTGTTTGTGTGTGTTTGTGTCTGTTTGTGTCTGTTTGTGTTTGTTTGTGTTTGTTTGTGTGTGTTTGTGTTTGTTTGTGCTTGTTTGTGTTTGTTTGTGTCTGTTTGTGTGTGTTTGTGCTTGTTTGTGTCTGTTTGTGTGTGTTTGTGTCTGTTTGTGTCTGTTTGTGTTTGTTTGTGTTTGTTTGTGTGTGTTTGTGTTTGTTTGTGCTTGTTTGTGTTTGTTTGTGTTTGTTTGTGTCTGTTTGTGTGTGTTTGTGCTTGTTTGTGTTTGTTTGTGGTTGTTTGTGTCTGTTTGTGTGTGTTTGTGTTTGTTTGTGTTTGTTTGTGTTTGTTTGTGTCTGTTTGTGTCTGTTTGTGTTTGTTTGTGTGTGTTTGTGTCTGTTTGTGTCTGTTTGTGTTTGTTTGTGTTTGTTTGTGTGTGTTTGTGTTTGTTTGTGCTTGTTTGTGTTTGTTTGTGTCTCTTTGTGTCTGTTTGTGTTTGTTTGTGTTTGTTTGTGTCTGTTTGTGTCTGTTTGTGTTTGTTTGTGTTTGTTTGTGTGTGTTTGTGTTTGTTTGTGCTTGTTTGTGTTTGTTTGTGTTTGTTTGTGTCTGTTTGTGTGTTTGTGTCTGTTTGTGTCTGTTTGTGTTTGTTTGTGTCTCTTTGTGTCTGTTTGTGTTTGTTTGTGTTTGTTTGTGTCTGTTTGTGTCTGTTTGTGTTTGTTTGTGTCTGTTTGTGTGTGTTTGTGCTTGTTTGTGTTTGTTTGTGGTTGTTTGTGTCTGTTTGTGTGTGTTTGTGTTTGTTTGTGTTTGTTTGTGTTTGTTTGTGTCTGTTTGTGTCTGTTTGTGTTTGTTTGTGTGTGTTTGTGTCTGTTTGTGTATGTTTGTGTTTGTTTGTGTTTGTTTGTGTGTGTTTGTGTTTGTTTGTGCTTGTTTGTGTTTGTTTGTGTCTCTTTGTGTCTGTTTGTGTTTGTTTGTGTTTGTTTGTGTCTGTTTGTGTCTGTTTGTGTTTGTTTGTGTTTGTTTGTGTGTGTTTGTGTTTGTTTGTGCTTGTTTGTGTTTGTTTGTGTTTGTTTGTGTCTGTTTGTGTCTGTTTGTGTTTGTTTGTGATTGTTTGTGTTTGTTTGTGTCTGTTTGTGTTTGTTTGTGTCTGTTTGTGTTTGTTTGTGTTTGTTTGTGTCTGTTTGTGTGTGTTTGTGTCTGTTTGTGTCTGTTTGTGTTTGTTTGTGTTTGTTTGTGTGTGTTTGTGTTTGTTTGTGCTTGTTTGTGTTTGTTTGTGTTTGTTTGTGTCTGTTTGTGTGTGTTTGTGTCTGTTTGTGTCTGTTTGTGTTTGTTTAAACAGTTGTGTTATTGGTTTGAAACAAATGGCTTGGCCCTCAATAAAGATAAAACTTTCGTCATGAGATTTAATTTAAACGGTCATGCATCTCAGTCCATGACGGCGTATGCCGGGGATGACACTGTCCGTCAAGTAGGAGACATGAAACTGCTGGGCTTCTTTATCGACAGTAGTCTAAAGTGGGATGTGCACATCGACCACCTGTGTGCGAGGCTCGGCAGCGCATGCTACGCATTAAAGCGTCTCGCTAGTACCGCGACCAGGGACGTCGTCAGGAGCTGCTATTTTGCGACCGTGCACGCGCTCATATCGTACGGAACGGAGCTCTGGGCCGGAGCCGCCGAATGGCGTCGGGTATTCACGTTACAAAAACGTGCCGTACGAGCAATTGCCGGCGTTCCTGACGACGTGTCTGCTCGTCAGTACTTTACAGAGTACAGTGTACTCACGCTTCCTTGTGTACTTATCCAACAAATAGCAATATTTACTTATAACAACCTTGATAAGTTTACTACGAAACAAGCAAACGCTAATCACCATCTCCGTAGCAACAAAGACGCAGGCTGCCTCGCATCCGTACCTCACAAACTAAAAAAAAGCGGGCGATCTGCCTACATACTCGGTCCACGGATATATAACCATCTACCGAAAAGCATTAGAGATGCACCTTCCTCTCACAATTTTAAAATAAGGTTAAAAAAATGGTTACTAACGTCTCAGTTTTATGACTTAGATGAATATTTTTTCCGTAGGAACCAATATGAATAATAACATTTTATAAATTCAAGGTGAAAATCAGATACGATAATAAAATTATGATTATAATGTTTTGCCTTATGGTTAACTAGTAGAGAATGCCTCATGACATGGTCCACCATTTTATACCTATGTGTCTTAATGTGCAATAAAGTTTGAATAAATACATAAACATTAATTATATATAATTATTAAAATGATTAATATAACTGACTGATAAACTATAATTATTTAAATTATACCTACATATTAAACAAATGTAATAAGAATATGACCTGTAACGAATGTTATCAATAAATTTTTCATTTTCATTTTCATTTTCATTTGTGTGTGTTTGTGCTTGTTTGTGTTTGTTTGTGTTTGTTTGTGTCTGTTTGTGTGTGTTTGTGTTTGTTTGTGTTTGTTTGTGTTTGTTTGTGTCTGTTTGTGTCTGTTTGTGTTTGTTTGTGTTTGTTTGTGTTTGTTTGTGTTTGTTCGTGTTTGTTTGTGTCTGTTTGTGTTTGTTTGTGTCTGTTTGTGTTTGTTTGTGTCTGTTTGTGTTTGTTTGTTTGTGTTTGTTTGTGTTTGTTTGTGTTTGTTTGTGTCTGTTTGTGTGTTTTTGTGCTTGTTTGTGTTTGTTTGTGTTTGTTTGTGTCTGTTTGTGTGTTTGTGTTTGTTTGTGCTTGTTTGTGTTTGTTTGTGTCTCTTTGTGTCTGTTTGTGTTTGTTTGTGTTTGTTTGTGTTTGTTTGTGTGTGTTTGTGTTTGTTTGTGCTTGAATGTGTTTGTTTGTGTTTGTTTGTGTCTGTTTGTGTTTGTTTGTGTTTGTTTGTGTGTGTTTGTGTCTGTTTGTGTGTGTTTGTGTCTGTTTGTGTCTGTTTGTGTTTGTTTGTGTTTGTTTGTGTGTGTTTGTGTTTGTTTGTGCTTGTTTGTGTTTGTTTGTGTTTGTTTGTGTCTGTTTGTGTGTGTTTGTGTTTGTTTGTGTTTGTTTGTGTCTGTTTGTGTCTGTTTGTGTCTGTTTGTGTCTGTTTGTGTTTGTTTGTGTTTGTTTGTGTGTGTTTGTGTTTGTTTGTGTTTGTTTGTGTTTGTTTGTGTCTCTTTGTGTTTGTTTGTGTGTGTTTGTGTTTGTTTGTGCTTGTTTGTGTTTGTTTGTGTTTGTTTGTGTCTGTTTGTGTGTGTTTGTGCTTGTTTGTGTCTGTTTGTGTGTGTTTGTGTCTGTTTGTGTCTGTTTGTGTTTGTTTGTGTTTGTTTGTGTCTGTTTGTGTGTGTTTGTGCTTGTTTGTGTTTGTTTGTGTTTGTTTGTGTCTGTTTGTGTGTTTGTGTTTGTTTGTGCTTGTTTGTGTTTGTTTGTGTCTCTTTGTGTCTGTTTGTGTTTGTTTGTGTTTGTTTGTGTCTGTTTGTGTCTGTTTGTGTTTGTTTGTGTTTGTTTGTGTGTGTTTGTGTTTGTTTGTGTTTGTTTGTGTTTGTTTGTGTCTGTTTGTGTGTGTTTGTGTCTGTTTGTGTCTGTTTGTGTTTGTTTGTGTTTGTTTGTGTTTGTTTGTGTCTGTTTGTGTTTGTTTGTGTTTGTTTGTGTTTGTTTGTGTTTGTTTGTGCTTGTTTGTGTTTGTTTGTGTGTGTTTGTGTTTGTTTGTGCTTGTTTGTGTCTGTTTGTGTGTGTTTGTGTCTGTTTGTGTCTGTTTGTGTTTGTTTGTGTTTGTTTGTGTCTGTTTGTGTTTGTTTGTGTTTGTTTGTGTTTGTTTGTGTTTGTTTGTGCTTGTTTGTGTTTGTTTGTGTGTGTTTGTGTTTGTTTGTGCTTGTTTGTGTCTGTTTGTGTGTGTTTGTGTCTGTTTGTGTTTGTTTGTGTCTGTTTGTGTTTGTTTGTGTTTGTTTGTGTTTGTTTGTGTTTGTTTGTGTTTGTTTGTGTTTGTTTGTGTCTGTTTGTGTTTGTTTGTGTCTGTTTGTGTTTGTTTGTGTTTGTTTGTGTCTGTTTGTGTCTGTTTGTGTTTGTTTGTGTTTGTTTGTGCTTGTTTGTGTTTGTTTGTGTTTGTTTGTGTCTGTTTGTGTGTTTGTGTCTGTTTGTGTCTGTTTGTGTTTGTTTGTGTCTCTTTGTGTCTGTTTGTGTTTGTTTGTGTTTGTTTGTGTCTGTTTGTGTCTGTTTGTGTTTGTTTGTGTCTGTTTGTGTGTGTTTGTGCTTGTTTGTGTTTGTTTGTGGTTGTTTGTGTCTGTTTGTGTCTGTTTGTGTTTGTTTGTGTTTGTTTGTGTGTGTTTGTGTTTGTTTGTGCTTGTTTGTGTTTGTTTGTGTTTGTTTGTGTCTGTTTGTGTCTGTTTGTGTTTGTTTGTGATTGTTTGTGTTTGTTTGTGTCTGTTTGTGTTTGTTTGTGTCTGTTTGTGTTTGTTTGTGTTTGTTTGTGTCTGTTTGTGTGTGTTTGTGTCTGTTTGTGTCTGTTTGTGTTTGTTTGTGTTTGTTTGTGTGTGTTTGTGTTTGTTTGTGCTTGTTTGTGTTTGTTTGTGTTTGTTTGTGTCTGTTTGTGTGTGTTTGTGTCTGTTTGTGTCTGTTTGTGTTTGTTTAAACAGTTGTGTTATTGGTTTGAAACAAATGGCTTGGCCCTCAATAAAGATAAAACTTTCGTCATGAGATTTAATTTAAACGGTCATGCATCTCAGTCCATGACGGCGTATGCCGGGGATGACACTGTCCGTCAAGTAGGAGACATGAAACTGCTGGGCTTCTTTATCGACAGTAGTCTAAAGTGGGATGTGCACATCGACCACCTGTGTGCGAGGCTCGGCAGCGCATGCTACGCATTAAAGCGTCTCGCTAGTACCGCGACCAGGGACGTCGTCAGGAGCTGCTATTTTGCGACCGTGCACGCGCTCATATCGTACGGAACGGAGCTCTGGGCCGGAGCCGCCGAATGGCGTCGGGTATTCACGTTACAAAAACGTGCCGTACGAGCAATTGCCGGCGTTCCTGACGACGTGTCTGCTCGTCAGTACTTTACAGAGTACAGTGTACTCACGCTTCCTTGTGTACTTATCCAACAAATAGCAATATTTACTTATAACAACCTTGATAAGTTTACTACGAAACAAGCAAACGCTAATCACCATCTCCGTAGCAACAAAGACGCAGGCTGCCTCGCATCCGTACCTCACAAACTAAAAAAAAGCGGGCGATCTGCCTACATACTCGGTCCACGGATATATAACCATCTACCGAAAAGCATTAGAGATGCACCTTCCTCTCACAATTTTAAAATAAGGTTAAAAAAATGGTTACTAACGTCTCAGTTTTATGACTTAGATGAATATTTTTTCCGTAGGAACCAATATGAATAATAACATTTTATAAATTCAAGGTGAAAATCAGATACGATAATAAAATTATGATTATAATGTTTTGCCTTATGGTTAACTAGTAGAGAATGCCTCATGACATGGTCCACCATTTTATACCTATGTGTCTTAATGTGCAATAAAGTTTGAATAAATACATAAACATTAATTATATATAATTATTAAAATGATTAATATAACTGACTGATAAACTATAATTATTTAAATTATACCTACATATTAAACAAATGTAATAAGAATATGACCTGTAACGAATGTTATCAATAAATTTTTCATTTTCATTTTCATTTTCATTTGTGTGTGTTTGTGCTTGTTTGTGTTTGTTTGTGTTTGTTTGTGTCTGTTTGTGTGTGTTTGTGTTTGTTTGTGTTTGTTTGTGTTTGTTTGTGTCTGTTTGTGTCTGTTTGTGTTTGTTTGTGTTTGTTTGTGTTTGTTTGTGTTTGTTCGTGTTTGTTTGTGTCTGTTTGTGTTTGTTTGTGTCTGTTTGTGTTTGTTTGTGTCTGTTTGTGTTTGTTTGTTTGTGTTTGTTTGTGTTTGTTTGTGTTTGTTTGTGTCTGTTTGTGTGTTTTTGTGCTTGTTTGTGTTTGTTTGTGTTTGTTTGTGTCTGTTTGTGTGTTTGTGTTTGTTTGTGCTTGTTTGTGTTTGTTTGTGTCTCTTTGTGTCTGTTTGTGTTTGTTTGTGTTTGTTTGTGTTTGTTTGTGTGTGTTTGTGTTTGTTTGTGCTTGTTTGTGTTTGTTTGTGTTTGTTTGTGTCTGTTTGTGTTTGTTTGTGTTTGTTTGTGTGTGTTTGTGTCTGTTTGTGTGTGTTTGTGTCTGTTTGTGTCTGTTTGTGTCTGTTTGTGTCTGTTTGTGTGTGTTTGTGTCTGTTTGTGTGTGTTTGTGTCTGTTTGTGTCTGTTTGTGTCTGTTTGTGTTTGTTTGTGTTTGTTTGTGTGTGTTTGTGTTTGTTTGTGTTTGTTTGTGTTTGTTTGTGTCTCTTTGTGTTTGTTTGTGTGTGTTTGTGTTTGTTTGTGCTTGTTTGTGTTTGTTTGTGTTTGTTTGTGTCTGTTTGTGTGTGTTTGTGCTTGTTTGTGTCTGTTTGTGTGTGTTTGTGTCTGTTTGTGTCTGTTTGTGTTTGTTTGTGTTTGTTTGTGTCTGTTTGTGTGTGTTTGTGCTTGTTTGTGTTTGTTTGTGTTTGTTTGTGTCTGTTTGTGTGTTTGTGTTTGTTTGTGCTTGTTTGTGTTTGTTTGTGTCTCTTTGTGTCTGTTTGTGTTTGTTTGTGTTTGTTTGTGTCTGTTTGTGTCTGTTTGTGTTTGTTTGTGTTTGTTTGTGTGTGTTTGTGTTTGTTTGTGTTTGTTTGTGTTTGTTTGTGTCTGTTTGTGTGTGTTTGTGTCTGTTTGTGTCTGTTTGTGTTTGTTTGTGTTTGTTTGTGTTTGTTTGTGTCTGTTTGTGTTTGTTTGTGTTTGTTTGTGTTTGTTTGTGTTTGTTTGTGCTTGTTTGTGTTTGTTTGTGTGTGTTTGTGTTTGTTTGTGCTTGTTTGTGTCTGTTTGTGTGTGTTTGTGTCTGTTTGTGTCTGTTTGTGTTTGTTTGTGTTTGTTTGTGTGTGTTTGTGTTTGTTTGTGCTTGTTTGTGTTTGTTTGTGTTTGTTTGTGTCTGTTTGTGTGTGTTTGTGTCTGTTTGTGTGTGTTTGTGTTTGTTTGTGTTTGTTTGTGTTTGTTTGTGTCTGTTTGTGTTTGTTTGTGTCTGTTTGTGTTTGTTTGTGTTTGTTTGTGTCTGTTTGTGTCTGTTTGTGTTTGTTTGTGTTTGTTTGTGTTTGTTTGTGTTTGTTTGTGTTTGTTTGTGTCTGTTTGTGTTTGTTTGTGTTTGTTTGTGTCTGTTTGTGTGTGTTTGTGCTTGTTTGTGTCTGTTTGTGTGTGTTTGTGTCTGTTTGTGTCTGTTTGTGTTTGTTTGTGTTTGTTTGTGTGTGTTTGTGTTTGTTTGTGCTTGTTTGTGTTTGTTTGTGTTTGTTTGTGTCTGTTTGTGTGTGTTTGTGCTTGTTTGTGTTTGTTTGTGTGTGTTTGTGTTTGTTTGTGTCTGTTTGTGTCTGTTTGTGTTTGTTTGTGTCTGTTTGTGTGTGTTTGTGTGTGTTTGTGTTTGTTTGTGCTTGTTTGTGTTTGTTTGTGTCTGTTTGTGTCTGTTTGTGTTTGTTTGTGTGTGTTTGTGTCTGTTTGTGTCTGTTTGTGTTTGTTTGTGTTTGTTTGTGTGTGTTTGTGTTTGTTTGTGCTTGTTTGTGTTTGTTTGTGTCTCTTTGTGTCTGTTTGTGTTTGTTTGTGTTTGTTTGTGTCTGTTTGTGTCTGTTTGTGTTTGTTTGTGTTTGTTTGTGTGTGTTTGTGTTTGTTTGTGCTTGTTTGTGTTTGTTTGTGTTTGTTTGTGTCTGTTTGTGTCTGTTTGTGTTTGTTTGTGTTTGTTTGTGTGTGTTTGTGTTTGTTTGTGCTTGTTTGTGTTTGTTTGTGTCTCTTTGTGTCTGTTTGTGTTTGTTTGTGTTTGTTTGTGTCTGTTTGTGTCTGTTTGTGTTTGTTTGTGTTTGTTTGTGTGTGTTTGTGTTTGTTTGTGTTTGTTTGTGTTTGTTTGTGTCTGTTTGTGTGTGTTTGTGTCTGTTTGTGTCTGTTTGTGTTTGTTTGTGTTTGTTTGTGTTTGTTTGTGTCTGTTTGTGTTTGTTTGTGTTTGTTTGTGTTTGTTTGTGTTTGTTTGTGCTTGTTTGTGTTTGTTTGTGTTTGTTTGTGTTTGTTTGTGTCTGTTTGTGTCTGTTTGTGTCTGTTTGTGTTTGTTTGTGTTTGTTTGTGTGTGTTTGTGTTTGTTTGTGCTTGTTTGTGTTTGTTTGTGTTTGTTTGTGTCTGTTTGTGTGTGTTTGTGCTTGTTTGTGTCTGTTTGTGTGTGTTTGTGTCTGTTTGTGTCTGTTTGTGTGTGTTTGTGTTTGTTTGTGCTTGTTTGTGTTTGTTTGTGTTTGTTTGTGTCTAATTGTGTCTGTTTGTGTTTGTTTGTGTTTGTTTGTGTGTGTTTGTGTTTGTTTGTGCTTGTTTGTGTTTGTTTGTGTTTGTTTGTGTTTGTTTGTGTGTGTTTGTGTTTGTTTGTGCTTGTTTGTGTTTGTTTGTGTCTCTTTGTGTCTGTTTGTGTTTGTTTGTGTTTGTTTGTGTCTGTTTGTGTCTGTTTGTGTTTGTTTGTGTTTGTTTGTGTGTGTTTGTGTTTGTTTGTGTTTGTTTGTGTTTGTTTGTGTCTGTTTGTGTGTGTTTGTGTCTGTTTGTGTCTGTTTGTGTTTGTTTGTGTTTGTTTGTGTTTGTTTGTGTGTGTTTGTGTTTGTTTGTGCTTGTTTGTGTTTGTTTGTGTTTGTTTGTGTCTGTTTGTGTCTGTTTGTGTTTGTTTGTGTTTGTTTGTGTGTGTTTGTGTTTGTTTGTGCTTGTTTGTGTTTGTTTGTGTCTCTTTGTGTCTGTTTGTGTTTGTTTGTGTTTGTTTGTGTTTGTTTGTGTCTCTTTGTGTCTGTTTGTGTTTGTTTGTGTTTGTTTGTGTCTGTTTGTGTCTGTTTGTGTTTGTTTGTGTTTGTTTGTGTGTGTTTGTGTCTGTTTGTGTCTGTTTGTGTTTGTTTGTGTTTGTTTGTGTGTGTTTGTGTTTGTTTGTGTTTGTTTGTGTTTGTTTGTGTCTGTTTGTGTGTGTTTGTGTCTGTTTGTGTCTGTTTGTGTTTGTTTGTGTTTGTTTGTGTTTGTTTGTGTCTGTTTGTGTTTGTTTGTGTTTGTTTGTGTTTGTTTGTGTTTGTTTGTGCTTGTTTGTGTTTGTTTGTGTTTGTTTGTGTCTGTTTGTGTGTGTTTGTGTCTGTTTGTGTCTGTTTGTGTTTGTTTGTGTTTGTTTGTGTGTGTTTGTGTTTGTTTGTGCTTGTTTGTGTTTGTTTGTGTTTGTTTGTGTCTGTTTGTGTGTGTTTGTGCTTGTTTGTGTCTGTTTGTGTGTGTTTGTGTCTGTTTGTGTCTGTTTGTGTTTGTTTGTGTTTGTTTGTGTGTGTTTGTGTTTGTTTGTGCTTGTTTGTGTTTGTTTGTGTTTGTTTGTGTCTGTTTGTGTGTGTTTGTGCTTGTTTGTGTTTGTTTGTGTTTGTTTGTGTCTGTTTGTGTTTGTTTGTGTTTGTTTGTGTTTGTTTGTGTTTGTTTGTGCTTGTTTGTGTTTGTTTGTGTGTGTTTGTGTCTGTTTGTGTCTGTTTGTGTTTGTTTGTGTTTGTTTGTGTGTGTTTGTGTTTGTTTGTGCTTGTTTGTGTTTGTTTGTGTCTCTTTGTGTCTGTTTGTGTTTGTTTGTGTTTGTTTGTGTCTGTTTGTGTCTGTTTGTGTTTGTTTGTGTTTGTTTGTGTGTGTTTGTGTTTGTTTGTGCTTGTTTGTGTTTGTTTGTGTTTGTTTGTGTCTGTTTGTGTCTGTTTGTGTTTGTTTGTGTTTGTTTGTGTGTGTTTGTGTTTGTTTGTGCTTGTTTGTGTTTGTTTGTGTCTGTTTGTGTCTGTTTGTGTTTGTTTGTGTTTGTTTGTGTTTGTTTGTGTCTGTTTGTGTTTGTTTGTGTTTGTTTGTGTTTGTTTGTGTTTGTTTGTGCTTGTTTGTGTTTGTTTGTGTTTGTTTGTGTTTGTTTGTGTCTGTTTGTGTCTGTTTGTGTCTGTTTGTGTTTGTTTGTGTTTGTTTGTGTGTGTTTGTGTTTGTTTGTGCTTGTTTGTGTTTGTTTGTGTTTGTTTGTGTCTGTTTGTGTGTGTTTGTGCTTGTTTGTGTCTGTTTGTGTGTGTTTGTGTCTGTTTGTGTCTGTTTGTGTTTGTTTGTGTTTGTTTGTGTGTGTTTGTGTTTGTTTGTGCTTGTTTGTGTTTGTTTGTGTTTGTTTGTGTCTGTTTGTGTGTGTTTGTGCTTGTTTGTGTTTGTTTGTGTTTGTTTGTGTTTGTTTGTGTCTGTTTGTGTCTGTTTGTGTTTGTTTGTGTGTGTTTGTGTCTGTTTGTGTCTGTTTGTGTTTGTTTGTGTGTGTTTGTGTTTGTTTGTGCTTGTTTGTGTTTGTTTGTGTCTCTTTGTGTCTGTTTGTGTTTGTTTGTGTTTGTTTGTGTCTGTTTGTGTGTGTTTGTGCTTGTTTGTGTCTGTTTGTGTGTGTTTGTGTCTGTTTGTGTCTGTTTGTGTTTGTTTGTGTTTGTTTGTGTGTGTTTGTGTTTGTTTGTGCTTGTTTGTGTTTGTTTGTGTTTGTTTGTGTCTGTTTGTGTGTGTTTGTGCTTGTTTGTGTTTGTTTGTGGTTGTTTGTGTCTGTTTGTGTGTGTTTGTGTTTGTTTGTGTTTGTTTGTGTTTGTTTGTGTCTGTTTGTGTCTGTTTGTGTTTGTTTGTGTGTGTTTGTGTCTGTTTGTGTCTGTTTGTGTTTGTTTGTGTTTGTTTGTGTGTGTTTGTGTTTGTTTGTGCTTGTTTGTGTTTGTTTGTGTTTGTTTGTGTCTGTTTGTGTGTGTTTGTGCTTGTTTGTGTCTGTTTGTGTGTGTTTGTGTCTGTTTGTGTCTGTTTGTGTTTGTTTGTGTTTGTTTGTGTGTGTTTGTGTTTGTTTGTGCTTGTTTGTGTTTGTTTGTGTTTGTTTGTGTCTGTTTGTGTGTGTTTGTGCTTGTTTGTGTTTGTTTGTGTTTGTTTGTGTCTGTTTGTGTTTGTTTGTGTTTGTTTGTGTTTGTTTGTGTTTGTTTGTGCTTGTTTGTGTTTGTTTGTGTGTGTTTGTGTCTGTTTGTGTCTGTTTGTGTTTGTTTGTGTTTGTTTGTGTGTGTTTGTGTTTGTTTGTGCTTGTTTGTGTTTGTTTGTGTCTCTTTGTGTCTGTTTGTGTTTGTTTGTGTTTGTTTGTGTCTGTTTGTGTCTGTTTGTGTTTGTTTGTGTTTGTTTGTGTGTGTTTGTGTTTGTTTGTGCTTGTTTGTGTTTGTTTGTGTTTGTTTGTGTCTGTTTGTGTCTGTTTGTGTTTGTTTGTGTTTGTTTGTGTGTGTTTGTGTTTGTTTGTGCTTGTTTGTGTTTGTTTGTGTCTCTTTGTGTCTGTTTGTGTTTGTTTGTGTTTGTTTGTGTCTGTTTGTGTCTGTTTGTGTTTGTTTGTGTTTGTTTGTGTGTGTTTGTGTTTGTTTGTGTTTGTTTGTGTTTGTTTGTGTCTGTTTGTGTGTGTTTGTGTCTGTTTGTGTCTGTTTGTGTTTGTTTGTGTTTGTTTGTGTTTGTTTGTGTCTGTTTGTGTTTGTTTGTGTTTGTTTGTGTTTGTTTGTGTTTGTTTGTGCTTGTTTGTGTTTGTTTGTGTTTGTTTGTGTCTGTTTGTGTGTGTTTGTGTCTGTTTGTGTTTGTTTGTGTTTGTTTGTGTGTGTTTGTGTTTGTTTGTGTTTGTTTGTGTTTGTTTGTGTCTGTTTGTGTTTGTTTGTGTGTGTTTGTGTTTGTTTGTGCTTGTTTGTGTTTGTTTGTGTTTGTTTGTGTCTGTTTGTGTGTGTTTGTGCTTGTTTGTGTCTGTTTGTGTGTGTTTGTGTCTGTTTGTGTCTGTTTGTGTTTGTTTGTGTTTGTTTGTGTCTGTTTGTGTGTGTTTGTGCTTGTTTGTGTTTGTTTGTGTTTGTTTGTGTCTGTTTGTGTGTTTGTGTTTGTTTGTGCTTGTTTGTGTTTGTTTGTGTCTCTTTGTGTCTGTTTGTGTTTGTTTGTGTTTGTTTGTGTCTGTTTGTGTCTGTTTGTGTTTGTTTGTGTTTGTTTGTGTGTGTTTGTGTTTGTTTGTGTTTGTTTGTGTTTGTTTGTGTCTGTTTGTGTGTGTTTGTGTCTGTTTGTGTCTGTTTGTGTTTGTTTGTGTTTGTTTGTGTTTGTTTGTGTCTGTTTGTGTTTGTTTGTGTTTGTTTGTGTTTGTTTGTGTTTGTTTGTGCTTGTTTGTGTTTGTTTGTGTGTGTTTGTGTTTGTTTGTGCTTGTTTGTGTCTGTTTGTGTGTGTTTGTGTCTGTTTGTGTCTGTTTGTGTTTGTTTGTGTTTGTTTGTGTGTGTTTGTGTTTGTTTGTGCTTGTTTGTGTTTGTTTGTGTTTGTTTGTGTCTGTTTGTGTGTGTTTGTGTTTGTTTGTGTTTGTTTGTGTTTGTTTGTGTCTGTTTGTGTTTGTTTGTGTCTGTTTGTGTTTGTTTGTGTTTGTTTGTGTCTGTTTGTGTCTGTTTGTGTTTGTTTGTGTTTGTTTGTGTTTGTTTGTGTTTGTTTGTGTTTGTTTGTGTCTGTTTGTGTTTGTTTGTGTTTGTTTGTGTCTGTTTGTGTGTGTTTGTGCTTGTTTGTGTCTGTTTGTGTGTGTTTGTGTCTGTTTGTGTCTGTTTGTGTTTGTTTGTGTTTGTTTGTGTGTGTTTGTGTTTGTTTGTGCTTGTTTGTGTTTGTTTGTGTTTGTTTGTGTCTGTTTGTGTGTGTTTGTGCTTGTTTGTGTTTGTTTGTGTGTGTTTGTGTTTGTTTGTGCTTGTTTGTGTTTGTTTGTGTTTGTTTGTGTCTGTTTGTGTGTGTTTGTGTCTGTTTGTGTCTGTTTGTGTTTGTTTGTGTTTGTTTGTGTGTGTTTGTGTTTGTTTGTGCTTGTTTGTGTTTGTTTGTGTTTGTTTGTGTCTGTTTGTGTGTGTTTGTGCTTGTTTGTGTTTGTTTGTGTTTGTTTGTGTCTGTTTGTGTGTGTTTGTGTTTGTTTGTGTTTGTTTGTGTTTGTTTGTGTCTGTTTGTGTTTGTTTGTGTCTGTTTGTGTCTGTTTGTGTTTGTTTGTGTCTGTTTGTGTGTGTTTGTGTGTGTTTGTGTTTGTTTGTGCTTGTTTGTGTTTGTTTGTGTCTGTTTGTGTCTGTTTGTGTTTGTTTGTGTGTGTTTGTGTCTGTTTGTGTCTGTTTGTGTTTGTTTGTGTTTGTTTGTGTGTGTTTGTGTTTGTTTGTGCTTGTTTGTGTTTGTTTGTGTCTCTTTGTGTCTGTTTGTGTTTGTTTGTGTTTGTTTGTGTCTGTTTGTGTCTGTTTGTGTCTGTTTGTGTTTGTTTGTGTTTGTTTGTGTGTGTTTGTGTTTGTTTGTGCTTGTTTGTGTTTGTTTGTGTTTGTTTGTGTCTGTTTGTGTCTGTTTGTGTTTGTTTGTGTTTGTTTGTGTGTGTTTGTGTTTGTTTGTGCTTGTTTGTGTTTGTTTGTGTCTCTTTGTGTCTGTTTGTGTTTGTTTGTGTTTGTTTGTGTCTGTTTGTGTCTGTTTGTGTTTGTTTGTGTTTGTTTGTGTGTGTTTGTGTGTGTTTGTTTGTGTTTGTTTGTGTCTGTTTGTGTGTGTTTGTGTCTGTTTGTGTCTGTTTGTGTTTGTTTGTGTTTGTTTGTGTTTGTTTGTGTCTGTTTGTGTTTGTTTGTGTTTGTTTGTGTTTGTTTGTGTTTGTTTGTGCTTGTTTGTGTTTGTTTGTGTTTGTTTGTGTCTGTTTGTGTGTGTTTGTGTCTGTTTGTGTCTGTTTGTGTTTGTTTGTGTTTGTTTGTGTGTGTTTGTGTTTGTTTGTGCTTGTTTGTGTTTGTTTGTGTTTGTTTGTGTCTGTTTGTGTGTGTTTGTGCTTGTTTGTGTCTGTTTGTGTGTGTTTGTGTCTGTTTGTGTCTGTTTGTGTTTGTTTGTGTTTGTTTGTGTGTGTTTGTGTTTGTTTGTGCTTGTTTGTGTTTGTTTGTGTTTGTTTGTGTCTGTTTGTGTGTGTTTGTGCTTGTTTGTGTTTGTTTGTGTTTGTTTGTGTTTGCTTGTGTCTGTTTGTGTCTGTTTGTGTTTGTTTGTGTGTGTTTGTGTCTGTTTGTGTCTGTTTGTGTTTGTTTGTGTGTGTTTGTGTTTGTTTGTGCTTGTTTGTGTTTGTTTGTGTCTCTTTGTGTCTGTTTGTGTTTGTTTGTGTTTGTTTGTGTCTGTTTGTGTCTGTTTGTGTTTGTTTGTGTTTGTTTGTGTGTGTTTGTGTTTGTTTGTGCTTGTTTGTGTTTGTTTGTGTTTGTTTGTGTCTGTTTGTGTCTGTTTGTGTTTGTTTGTGTTTGTTTGTGTGTGTTTGTGTTTGTTTGTGCTTGTTTGTGTTTGTTTGTGTCTCTTTGTGTCTGTTTGTGTTTGTTTGTGTTTGTTTGTGTCTGTTTGTGTCTGTTTGTGTTTGTTTGTGTTTGTTTGTGTGTGTTTGTGTTTGTTTGTGTTTGTTTGTGTTTGTTTGTGTCTGTTTGTGTGTGTTTGTGTCTGTTTGTGTCTGTTTGTGTTTGTTTGTGTTTGTTTGTGTTTGTTTGTGTCTGTTTGTGTTTGTTTGTGTTTGTTTGTGTTTGTTTGTGTTTGTTTGTGCTTGTTTGTGTTTGTTTGTGGTTGTTTGTGTCTGTTTGTGTGTGTTTGTGTTTGTTTGTGTTTGTTTGTGTTTGTTTGTGTCTGTTTGTGTCTGTTTGTGTTTGTTTGTGTGTGTTTGTGTCTGTTTGTGTCTGTTTGTGTTTGTTTGTGTTTGTTTGTGTGTGTTTGTGTTTGTTTGTGCTTGTTTGTGTGTGTTTGTGTCTGTTTGTGTCTGTTTGTGTTTGTTTGTGTTTGTTTGTGTGTGTTTGTGTTTGTTTGTGCTTGTTTGTGTTTGTTTGTGTTTGTTTGTGTCTGTTTGTGTGTGTTTGTGTTTGTTTGTGTTTGTTTGTGTCTGTTTGTGTCTGTTTGTGTTTGTTTGTGTTTGTTTGTGTGTGTTTGTGTTTGTTTGTGCTTGTTTGTGTTTGTTTGTGTTTGTTTGTGTCTGTTTGTGTGTGTTTGTGTCTGTTTGTGTCTGTTTGTGTTTGTTTGTGTTTGTTTGTGTGTGTTTGTGTTTGTTTGTGCTTGTTTGTGTTTGTTTGTGTTTGTTTGTGTCTGTTTGTGTGTGTTTGTGCTTGTTTGTTTTTGTTTGTGTTTGTTTGTGTCTGTTTGTGTCTGTTTGTGTTTGTTTGTGTTTGTTTGTGTGTGTTTGTGTTTGTTTGTGTCTGTTTGTGTCTGTTTGTGTTTGTTTGTGTTTGTTTGTGTGTGTTTGTGTTTGTTTGTGCTTGTTTGTGTTTGTTTGTGTCTCTTTGTGTCTGTTTGTGTTTGTTTGTGTCTGTTTGTGTCTGTTTGTGTTTGTTTGTGTGTGTTTGTGTTTGTTTGTGTTTGTTTGTGTCTGTTTGTGTGTGTTTGTGTCTGTTTGTGTCTGTTTGTGTTTGTTTGTGTTTGTTTGTGTGTGTTTGTGTTTGTTTGTGCTTGTTTGTGTTTGTTTGTGTTTGTTTGTGTCTGTTTGTGTGTGTTTGTGCTTGTTTGTGTCTGTTTGTGTGTGTTTGTGTCTGTTTGTGTCTGTTTGTGTTTGTTTGTGTTTGTTTGTGTGTGTTTGTGTTTGTTTGTGCTTGTTTGTGTTAGTTTGTGTTTGTTTGTGTGTGTTTGTGTTTGTTTGTGTTTGTTTGTGTCTGTTTGTGTGTGTTTGTGTCTGTTTGTGTCTGTTTGTGTTTGTTTGTGTTTGTTTGTGTGTGTTTGTGTTTGTTTGTGCTTGTTTGTGTTTGTTTGTGTCTGTTTGTGTGTGTTTGTGCTTGTTTGTGTCTGTTTGTGTGTGTTTGTGTCTGTTTGTGTCTGTTTGTGTTTGTTTGTGTTTGTTTGTGTGTGTTTGTGTTTGTTTGTGCTTGTTTGTGTTTGTTTGTGTTTGTTTGTGTCTGTTTGTGTGTGTTTGTGCTTGTTTGTGTTTGTTTGTGGTTGTTTGTGTCTGTTTGTGTGTGTTTGTGTTTGTTTGTGTTTGTTTGTGTTTGTTTGTGTCTGTTTGTGTCTGTTTGTGTTTGTTTGTGTGTGTTTGTGTCTGTTTGTGTCTGTTTGTGTTTGTTTGTGTTTGTTTGTGTGTGTTTGTGTTTGTTTGTGCTTGTTTGTGTTTGTTTGTGTCTCTTTGTGTCTGTTTGTGTTTGTTTGTGTTTGTTTGTGTCTGTTTGTGTCTGTTTGTGTTTGTTTGTGTTTGTTTGTGTGTGTTTGTGTTTGTTTGTGCTTGTTTGTGTTTGTTTGTGTTTGTTTGTGTCTGTTTGTGTGTTTGTGTCTGTTTGTGTCTGTTTGTGTTTGTTTGTGTCTCTTTGTGTCTGTTTGTGTTTGTTTGTGTTTGTTTGTGTCTGTTTGTGTCTGTTTGTGTTTGTTTGTGTCTGTTTGTGTGTGTTTGTGCTTGTTTGTGTTTGTTTGTGGTTGTTTGTGTCTGTTTGTGTGTGTTTGTGTTTGTTTGTGTTTGTTTGTGTTTGTTTGTGTCTGTTTGTGTCTGTTTGTGTTTGTTTGTGTGTGTTTGTGTCTGTTTGTGTATGTTTGTGTTTGTTTGTGTTTGTTTGTGTGTGTTTGTGTTTGTTTGTGCTTGTTTGTGTTTGTTTGTGTCTCTTTGTGTCTGTTTGTGTTTGTTTGTGTTTGTTTGTGTCTGTTTGTGTCTGTTTGTGTTTGTTTGTGTTTGTTTGTGTGTGTTTGTGTTTGTTTGTGCTTGTTTGTGTTTGTTTGTGTTTGTTTGTGTCTGTTTGTGTCTGTTTGTGTTTGTTTGTGATTGTTTGTGTTTGTTTGTGTCTGTTTGTGTTTGTTTGTGTCTGTTTGTGTTTGTTTGTGTTTGTTTGTGTCTGTTTGTGTGTGTTTGTGTCTGTTTGTGTCTGTTTGTGTTTGTTTGTGTTTGTTTGTGTGTGTTTGTGTTTGTTTGTGCTTGTTTGTGTTTGTTTGTGTTTGTTTGTGTCTGTTTGTGTGTGTTTGTGTCTGTTTGTGTCTGTTTGTGTTTGTTTAAACAGTTGTGTTATTGGTTTGAAACAAATGGCTTGGCCCTCAATAAAGATAAAACTTTCGTCATGAGATTTAATTTAAACGGTCATGCATCTCAGTCCATGACGGCGTATGCCGGGGATGACACTGTCCGTCAAGTAGGAGACATGAAACTGCTGGGCTTCTTTATCGACAGTAGTCTAAAGTGGGATGTGCACATCGACCACCTGTGTGCGAGGCTCGGCAGCGCATGCTACGCATTAAAGCGTCTCGCTAGTACCGCGACCAGGGACGTCGTCAGGAGCTGCTATTTTGCGACCGTGCACGCGCTCATATCGTACGGAACGGAGCTCTGGGCCGGAGCCGCCGAATGGCGTCGGGTATTCACGTTACAAAAACGTGCCGTACGAGCAATTGCCGGCGTTCCTGACGACGTGTCTGCTCGTCAGTACTTTACAGAGTACAGTGTACTCACGCTTCCTTGTGTACTTATCCAACAAATAGCAATATTTACTTATAACAACCTTGATAAGTTTACTACGAAACAAGCAAACGCTAATCACCATCTCCGTAGCAACAAAGACGCAGGCTGCCTCGCATCCGTACCTCACAAACTAAAAAAAAGCGGGCGATCTGCCTACATACTCGGTCCACGGATATATAACCATCTACCGAAAAGCATTAGAGATGCACCTTCCTCTCACAATTTTAAAATAAGGTTAAAAAAATGGTTACTAACGTCTCAGTTTTATGACTTAGATGAATATTTTTTCCGTAGGAACCAATATGAATAATAACATTTTATAAATTCAAGGTGAAAATCAGATACGATAATAAAATTATGATTATAATGTTTTGCCTTATGGTTAACTAGTAGAGAATGCCTCATGACATGGTCCACCATTTTATACCTATGTGTCTTAATGTGCAATAAAGTTTGAATAAATACATAAACATTAATTATATATAATTATTAAAATGATTAATATAACTGACTGATAAACTATAATTATTTAAATTATACCTACATATTAAACAAATGTAATAAGAATATGACCTGTAACGAATGTTATCAATAAATTTTTCATTTTCATTTTCATTTTCATTTGTGTGTGTTTGTGCTTGTTTGTGTTTGTTTGTGTTTGTTTGTGTCTGTTTGTGTGTGTTTGTGTTTGTTTGTGTTTGTTTGTGTTTGTTTGTGTCTGTTTGTGTCTGTTTGTGTTTGTTTGTGTTTGTTTGTGTTTGTTTGTGTTTGTTCGTGTTTGTTTGTGTCTGTTTGTGTTTGTTTGTGTCTGTTTGTGTTTGTTTGTGTCTGTTTGTGTTTGTTTGTTTGTGTTTGTTTGTGTTTGTTTGTGTTTGTTTGTGTCTGTTTGTGTGTTTTTGTGCTTGTTTGTGTTTGTTTGTGTTTGTTTGTGTCTGTTTGTGTGTTTGTGTTTGTTTGTGCTTGTTTGTGTTTGTTTGTGTCTCTTTGTGTCTGTTTGTGTTTGTTTGTGTTTGTTTGTGTTTGTTTGTGTGTGTTTGTGTTTGTTTGTGCTTGAATGTGTTTGTTTGTGTTTGTTTGTGTCTGTTTGTGTTTGTTTGTGTTTGTTTGTGTGTGTTTGTGTCTGTTTGTGTGTGTTTGTGTCTGTTTGTGTCTGTTTGTGTTTGTTTGTGTTTGTTTGTGTGTGTTTGTGTTTGTTTGTGCTTGTTTGTGTTTGTTTGTGTTTGTTTGTGTCTGTTTGTGTGTGTTTGTGTTTGTTTGTGTTTGTTTGTGTCTGTTTGTGTCTGTTTGTGTCTGTTTGTGTCTGTTTGTGTTTGTTTGTGTTTGTTTGTGTGTGTTTGTGTTTGTTTGTGTTTGTTTGTGTTTGTTTGTGTCTCTTTGTGTTTGTTTGTGTGTGTTTGTGTTTGTTTGTGCTTGTTTGTGTTTGTTTGTGTTTGTTTGTGTCTGTTTGTGTGTGTTTGTGCTTGTTTGTGTCTGTTTGTGTGTGTTTGTGTCTGTTTGTGTCTGTTTGTGTTTGTTTGTGTTTGTTTGTGTCTGTTTGTGTGTGTTTGTGCTTGTTTGTGTTTGTTTGTGTTTGTTTGTGTCTGTTTGTGTGTTTGTGTTTGTTTGTGCTTGTTTGTGTTTGTTTGTGTCTCTTTGTGTCTGTTTGTGTTTGTTTGTGTTTGTTTGTGTCTGTTTGTGTCTCTTTGTGTTTGTTTGTGTTTGTTTGTGTGTGTTTGTGTTTGTTTGTGTTTGTTTGTGTTTGTTTGTGTCTGTTTGTGTGTGTTTGTGTCTGTTTGTGTCTGTTTGTGTTTGTTTGTGTTTGTTTGTGTTTGTTTGTGTCTGTTTGTGTTTGTTTGTGTTTGTTTGTGTTTGTTTGTGTTTGTTTGTGCTTGTTTGTGTTTGTTTGTGTGTGTTTGTGTTTGTTTGTGCTTGTTTGTGTCTGTTTGTGTGTGTTTGTGTCTGTTTGTGTCTGTTTGTGTTTGTTTGTGTTTGTTTGTGTCTGTTTGTGTTTGTTTGTGTTTGTTTGTGTTTGTTTGTGTTTGTTTGTGCTTGTTTGTGTTTGTTTGTGTGTGTTTGTGTTTGTTTGTGCTTGTTTGTGTCTGTTTGTGTGTGTTTGTGTCTGTTTGTGTTTGTTTGTGTCTGTTTGTGTTTGTTTGTGTTTGTTTGTGTTTGTTTGTGTTTGTTTGTGTCTGTTTGTGTTTGTTTGTGATAAAACTTTCGTCATGAGATTTAATTTAAACGGTCATGCATCTCAGTCCATGACGGCGTATGCCGGGGATGACACTGTCCGTCAAGTAGGAGACATGAAACTGCTGGGCTTCTTTATCGACAGTAGTCTAAAGTGGGATGTGCACATCGACCACCTGTGTGCGAGGCTCGGCAGCGCATGCTACGCATTAAAGCGTCTCGCTAGTACCGCGACCAGGGACGTCGTCAGGAGCTGCTATTTTGCGACCGTGCACGCGCTCATATCGTTGTAACGCGGCAAACCTCCATGGTGCAGCACAGGCCGCTTACAAACGCCATTAAAAAAGACAGGCGTTCCACGTTCGTCTTTTGTCTTTTTTCACAGACACGCTCGGACTTGTGCTGAATGAATGGGGTCTGAATATAGCTATGTATTACTTGTACATTTAAAGATTAAATGTAATATTGCTTTTTCTTATGTGGTGTTACGAGTCAACCGCAAGTGTACATAATATTGTATATACGACGCTGTATAATAAACTGTATATAATACTCAAATACTTGTAAGGGCTGCCGCTTTGCAGGTAATATTTGTATATAAACTTATTTTTCTCTCTTTTCTTTTAATTGTTAAACTCAATCCAAGTCTTATTTCGTTCTCACTGGTCTTAACAATGACGAAATAAGGCATGGATTGGTTTGGTTTCACCAACTAAGTGAGATATTGTTCCAGCCCTTTTTACTTGGCTGAAGATGCGTGCTGTGGTAAACGCACCTCTACCGGCGGTTGTTCCTGCCTGATGTGCGTGGAAGCTGGAACCACGCGGACACTTGAAACCCTGCCTTTTCCACCATTCTGCCCAGCTCCAGTAAGGCCAGTGTTTCCCGTTAGTGCCGCGTACTGACTGAATACCGTTTTTCTTTATTTTTTTATATTGTATATAGTTTTTATTGTTTATTAAATTATTTTGTTTATAACCACGGCTCGTCTTTCACTCCCGACGACTAGCCGGGCTACATTGGCGCCCAAGGGTTTATTCAGTCAGTACGTGGGTTTTTTGGACTTGGATTGGGTTATGTACATACTTGTAAATATTATACGTGTTTGTACATAGCTAAGGTAGTTAAATTTTCTGTTATTTTGGTTATTATTGTGTTATTTTTTTTTCTTGTGTATAGGTAAATGTTAGGTTAGATCTGTTTTACTTGATAGGTTGCAAGCTGCAGCTTTCACTTTACGTTTTTTTTATTTGATATATAAATATGTCTGTTTGTGTGTATGTTTTGTAAATAGTCTATTTCCATAAAGTTTTTTTTTATTGTACAAAGCGCTAGCGAATATGGAGTTTTCGTGCGTAGATGTAAATATGTTAAATAAAAATGAGCTTACTTACGAGGTCTGCATTAGGCATGAAAAGCCTCGTGATACGGTTGTGGAGCTCCGACAACAGTTGAGAGACTTGCTGAGTAAATATGTGGCTGAGGATTTACCAACTAGCTTTTCAGTGGCCGATGACTTGGCCGGCACTGAAAAGTCGATCTCATTTATCGAGGATAAAATCATTTTATATGAAAGTTCCTCTGATTCGAATCTTGTAAATAAAATAAAATCTTTTCTTGTACATATATATTTGCGCCTTCAGCGCATAGATGTCTCGGACGATGACGATCATCGTGAGTCGTATAAACACCTTGTTTCTAAATTTAGCGCATTGAAGCTACGTTTTGATTTAAAAAGTAATGGTTCTACAGCTAATCCTCCATCCTCGTTTTTTACTGTGAACTCCGATAGATGCACAGAGAATAAGGTTATTATGCACTGCGACCGCGCTATCATCAGGGATTTTCGCAAATTTTCGTACGCGGGTAAAGGCTGTCCCCGTAGCTTTGTGCAAAAGGTTGAGGAGTTTGCGCAGTCGCGAAACTTGCCTACAAATATCTTGTTAACTCATTCCTATGAGTTGTTTACGGATGCAGCATTGCACTGGTTCCGTGCGTATAAAGACGACTTTACCACATGGGATAGCTTGAAATTAAAACTATTTGATGATTTTGGGATTGCCGATTACGATTATAAGCTACTTCGTGCGATACAAGACCGCACTCAAGGCAAGGACGAGACAGTCGTAGCGTATTTTGCTGTTATGTATTGTTTATTTGCCAATCTTAGCTACACTATATCTGAAGCGGATAAACTTCAAATTTTGCGTAGAAATATTCGTCCCGAATATGATATAATGGTAGCACAGACTGATATTAAGTCTATTGATAGCTTGAAGTCTGTATGTCAGAAGTATGAGGCGTGCCTTGACCGGTCACGTAACTTTAAAGAACCTCCTACCCACAGCTCATCTTCATTAACTGAAGATTTTGTATATAAGCCTGTAAATATTAAGTCTGTAAATATAGTTAGTTCTAGTAAGCAATTTTGTGTTCGCTGTAGAGTGAACGGTCACAGTTTACGCATGTGCGAAGAACCACGCACTCTATTATGCTTTAAATGCGGTTTTTCTGGCTATCGTAGCACGAATTGCCCTAAGTGCAATAAAGCAGATCCTGAAACTAAGACTTTTTCAAAAAACGCGTAACTGAGGATCAAAGACTTGCTGTACATAAAAATAATAATTTTTCGCGTGATGAGTGGAATGACTGGCTGTCAGTTGTACGTTTGTTTATGCTGTCTTCCAAAACGTCTTTGATCCTCTTCGACGATCAAAATGATAATGAACGTCCTTATGTAAATATTAATGTAAATAATTTGACACTCTGTGGCTTACTCGATAGCGGTAGTTCTATTACAATACTTGGTAATAATTCTCATAACGCTCTACTAGATCGGGGATTTGTACTTAACTCGTCGTACAAAATTTCTGTGCGAGCTGCTAATGGGCAGTCTGTTTATTCTATTGGCTACGTGGAATTACCTGTACAATTTAACGGTAAATGTCTTTACATTACTGCACATGTAATTCCAGACATTTCTTCTCATTTAATTCTGGGTATAGACTTTTGGAAAAGCTTCAATCTGTTGCCTAATTGTCTCAAAAACGCTGAACTGAGAAAACCTTCCAATTGTACGTCCTTAACTATTAATGACACTTTAAAACAAGTTCTTCCCTTTGAAGACTTGTCTGCGGAACAGCAGTCTCAGGCGAATAATATTATATCTCGGTTTCGCGAGGCTTCCACAGAATCTAGTCCTCTTGGTCGCACACACTTAGTCGAGCATCGTATTGACACCGGTGACCATGCACCTATTAGGCAACGGTGTTACAGGCTCTCTCCTGAAAAACAAAAGGTGCTGGCGGAAGAGGTAGACAAAATGCTTGCTTTAGACATCATAGAGCCTTGTGAAAGTCCGTGGTTAAGTCCTGTTCTCGTTACTCCCAAAAAAGACGGTACTTGGAGATTCTGTTTGGATAGTAGGAAGCTTAATTCTGTCACTAAAAAGGATGCTTATAAATTACCTTACATAAATGAGATCCTTGACAATTTGCGTGATGCTAAGTTCTTGTCTAGTATTGACATCGCTAAGGCATTTTGGGAAATACCATTATGTGAGGGAGATAGGGACAAAACCGCTTTTTACGTTCCAGGACGTGGAATGCTAAGATTTAAAGTGACCCCATTTGGTTTGACCAATGCACCGGCCACGCAGCAGCGTTTAATGGACGTGTTGTTTACACCTGAATTCGAAAACCGTGTTTTTTGGTACTTAGATGATATAATAGTGATATCGAGTACGTTTGAAGATCACATCAGTTTGTTATCTAGAGTACTGGAAAAACTGAAATACGCGCGTCTTACCATTAACTTTGAAAAGTCTACTTTTTTCCGACGCGAACTAAAGTACCTCGGTTATATTGTAGATCGCCAAGGCTTGCGCACAGATCCTGATAAGGTTCAAGCGATACTTGACATTCCTGTGCCAACTACTAGACGTGAGCTAAAAAGATTTCTAGGTACAGCTAGCTGGTACAGACGTTTTGTACCTAACTTTAGTACATTGGCCGCGCCTCTTAATTCTTTAACGTCTACTGGTAAGAAGGCTCCTCCATTCAAGTGGAATGAGGAGGCTGACGTTGCCTTTAATAAAATAAAGGAAACGCTTATAAGTAGTCCTGTATTAACTTGCCCGGATTTTTCAAAAACGTTTTCAGTGCATTGCGATGCATCTAATTTTGGAATCGGGGCTATGTTAACTCAAGAAGAGAACGGTGTGGAACGACCTATTGCCTATTTTAGCCGTTCTTTATCTAAACAGCAGCAACATTACTCGATTACTGAACGTGAACTATTAAGTCTCATTGTCTCCTTGGAACATTGGCAATGCTACTTAGACAATGGCCAAAAATTTATTGTATATACCGACCACGCGGCCATCAAGTGGTTTTTAAATTTGGATAACCCGACAGGTCGATTAGCTCGATGGAGTATTCGTTTGTCCGCGTTCAACTTCGAAATTAGACATAAACGAGGCAAGGACCACGTTGTACCTGACATTTTGTCACGTTCGGTACCAGTTGACCTTATTTATGTTGATTCTGATGATGATTGGTTTAACAACATCTTTAAAGGTTGTCAGGATAATCCTGCTGCATTTCCTGATTATAAAATTGTAAATAATAACTTGTATAGACTAAAAAGAACTAGTTCTTTTCTCACTTCTGATTTTGATTGGAAACTTGTAGTTCCAAAGGAAATGAGAGACAACATTATCCATGACAACCATTCCGAGCCCACTGCTGGTCATTTTGGCATATTTAAAACACACAAAAGAATAGCTTTACGCTATTTTTGGCCGGGTATCTATAGGGACGTTTGTAAATATATTGCCAAGTGCGAGACCTGCTTAGCGTACAAATACCAAAATCATCAAACTTTGGGGATAATGGGCAAACCTAAAGAATGTAGTAGACCCTTTCAATGTATTTCCATTGATCTCGTTGGGACTTTACCTATGACCCGTAAACAAAATCGCTACATATTAGTGGTAAATTGTTGTTTCTCAAAGTACTGTTTGATATTTCCTATTAAAAAGGCGACTTCTAATATCATATGTAAAATTCTTGAAGACTTCATATTCTTGGTGCATGGCTTTCCAAGAACTATTATAATGGATAACGGTACACAGTTTATCAGCAACGAATTACAGGAACTTTTTACTAAATATCAGATCCCACAGGTACATTTTACTCCCAAATATTGCCCGCAAGTAAACTCTGTCGAGCGCTACAACCGTACTATTATGACTGCAATTAGCTCGTTTGTTGAAAACGACCATAGAAATTGGGATCTTAATATTCCGCAGATCCAGTTCGCCATAAATACCAGCGTTAATGAAGTGACGGGGTTTAGCCCTGCCTTCCTGGTTTTTGGCAGAGAACTCGTTCCGTGCGGGTCGTTCTATAGTGTCGCTGACTCTAATGATGTCGATTATGACGACCTTATATTTGCGCCGCGTGATATTTACGCTGAAAACTTAGGCCACTTGTCGCCTATTTTAGATAAAGTGCAGGCTGCAATTTGGGATGCTCATGTAAAAAATTGTAAATATTATAACTTAAGGCGTAAACAGGCCGAGTTTGATGAAGGTGATATTGTATGGCGTCGTAATTACCAATTAAGTGACGCTGGTAAATATTTTACTGCAAAACTAGCTCCTAAATTTGTAAAGTGTACAGTATTGAAAAAATTGTCACCTCTCGTGTACGAACTGGCCGATGACCATGGCCGTGCCATTGGTAAATGGCACATCAAAGATTTAAAATTGTAAATATAGGTTAGAACTTCAAGCTAGTTGTATGTATTCTCCTTTTTTTTTTATCTTAATCTCTTTTGTTGGAATTTTCCTGCGTTTTCTCTTTTGGAAAATTCTCCTGGGCGCGCGGGGTACTGTAACGCGGCAAACCTCCATGGTGCAGCACAGGCCGCTTACAAACGCCATTAAAAAAGACAGGCGTTCCACGTTCGTCTTTTGTCTTTTTTCACAGACACGCTCGGACTTGTGCTGAATGAATGGGGTCTGAATATAGCTATGTATTACTTGTACATTTAAAGATTAAATGTAATATTGCTTTTTCTTATGTGGTGTTACGAGTCAACCGCAAGTGTACATAATATTGTATATACGACGCTGTATAATAAACTGTATATAATACTCAAATACTTGTAAGGGCTGCCGCTTTGCAGGTAATATTTGTATATAAACTTATTTTTCTCTCTTTTCTTTTAATTGTTAAACTCAATCCAAGTCTTATTTCGTTCTCACTGGTCTTAACAATGACGAAATAAGGCATGGATTGGTTTGGTTTCACCAACTAAGTGAGATATTGTTCCAGCCCTTTTTACTTGGCTGAAGATGCGTGCTGTGGTAAACGCACCTCTACCGGCGGTTGTTCCTGCCTGATGTGCGTGGAAGCTGGAACCACGCGGACACTTGAAACCCTGCCTTTTCCACCATTCTGCCCAGCTCCAGTAAGGCCAGTGTTTCCCGTTAGTGCCGCGTACTGACTGAATACCGTTTTTCTTTATTTTTTTATATTGTATATAGTTTTTATTGTTTATTAAATTATTTTGTTTATAACCACGGCTCGTCTTTCACTCCCGACGACTAGCCGGGCTACATCGTACGGAACGGAGCTCTGGGCCGGAGCCGCCGAATGGCGTCGGGTATTCACGTTACAAAAACGTGCCGTACGAGCAATTGCCGGCGTTCCTGACGACGTGTCTGCTCGTCAGTACTTTACAGAGTACAGTGTACTCACGCTTCCTTGTGTACTTATCCAACAAATAGCAATATTTACTTATAACAACCTTGATAAGTTTACTACGAAACAAGCAAACGCTAATCACCATCTCCGTAGCAACAAAGACGCAGGCTGCCTCGCATCCGTACCTCACAAACTAAAAAAAAGCGGGCGATCTGCCTACATACTCGGTCCACGGATATATAACCATCTACCGAAAAGCATTAGAGATGCACCTTCCTCTCACAATTTTAAAATAAGGTTAAAAAAATGGTTACTAACGTCTCAGTTTTATGACTTAGATGAATATTTTTTCCGTAGGAACCAATATGAATAATAACATTTTATAAATTCAAGGTGAAAATCAGATACGATAATAAAATTATGATTATAATGTTTTGCCTTATGGTTAACTAGTAGAGAATGCCTCATGACATGGTCCACCATTTTATACCTATGTGTCTTAATGTGCAATAAAGTTTGAATAAATACATAAACATTAATTATATATAATTATTAAAATGATTAATATAACTGACTGATAAACTATAATTATTTAAATTATACCTACATATTAAACAAATGTAATAAGAATATGACCTGTAACGAATGTTATCAATAAATTTTTCATTTTCATTTTCATTTTCATTTGTGTGTGTTTGTGCTTGTTTGTGTTTGTTTGTGTTTGTTTGTGTCTGTTTGTGTGTGTTTGTGTTTGTTTGTGTTTGTTTGTGTTTGTTTGTGTCTGTTTGTGTCTGTTTGTGTTTGTTTGTGTTTGTTTGTGTTTGTTTGTGTTTGTTCGTGTTTGTTTGTGTCTGTTTGTGTTTGTTTGTGTCTGTTTGTGTTTGTTTGTGTCTGTTTGTGTTTGTTTGTTTGTGTTTGTTTGTGTTTGTTTGTGTTTGTTTGTGTCTGTTTGTGTGTTTTTGTGCTTGTTTGTGTTTGTTTGTGTTTGTTTGTGTCTGTTTGTGTGTTTGTGTTTGTTTGTGCTTGTTTGTGTTTGTTTGTGTCTCTTTGTGTCTGTTTGTGTTTGTTTGTGTTTGTTTGTGTTTGTTTGTGTGTGTTTGTGTTTGTTTGTGCTTGTTTGTGTTTGTTTGTGTTTGTTTGTGTCTGTTTGTGTTTGTTTGTGTTTGTTTGTGTGTGTTTGTGTCTGTTTGTGTGTGTTTGTGTCTGTTTGTGTCTGTTTGTGTCTGTTTGTGTCTGTTTGTGTGTGTTTGTGTCTGTTTGTGTGTGTTTGTGTCTGTTTGTGTCTGTTTGTGTCTGTTTGTGTTTGTTTGTGTTTGTTTGTGTGTGTTTGTGTTTGTTTGTGTTTGTTTGTGTTTGTTTGTGTCTCTTTGTGTTTGTTTGTGTGTGTTTGTGTTTGTTTGTGCTTGTTTGTGTTTGTTTGTGTTTGTTTGTGTCTGTTTGTGTGTGTTTGTGCTTGTTTGTGTCTGTTTGTGTGTGTTTGTGTCTGTTTGTGTCTGTTTGTGTTTGTTTGTGTTTGTTTGTGTCTGTTTGTGTGTGTTTGTGCTTGTTTGTGTTTGTTTGTGTTTGTTTGTGTCTGTTTGTGTGTTTGTGTTTGTTTGTGCTTGTTTGTGTTTGTTTGTGTCTCTTTGTGTCTGTTTGTGTTTGTTTGTGTTTGTTTGTGTCTGTTTGTGTCTGTTTGTGTTTGTTTGTGTTTGTTTGTGTGTGTTTGTGTTTGTTTGTGTTTGTTTGTGTTTGTTTGTGTCTGTTTGTGTGTGTTTGTGTCTGTTTGTGTCTGTTTGTGTTTGTTTGTGTTTGTTTGTGTTTGTTTGTGTCTGTTTGTGTTTGTTTGTGTTTGTTTGTGTTTGTTTGTGTTTGTTTGTGCTTGTTTGTGTTTGTTTGTGTGTGTTTGTGTTTGTTTGTGCTTGTTTGTGTCTGTTTGTGTGTGTTTGTGTCTGTTTGTGTCTGTTTGTGTTTGTTTGTGTTTGTTTGTGTGTGTTTGTGTTTGTTTGTGCTTGTTTGTGTTTGTTTGTGTTTGTTTGTGTCTGTTTGTGTGTGTTTGTGTTTGTTTGTGTTTGTTTGTGTTTGTTTGTGTCTGTTTGTGTTTGTTTGTGTCTGTTTGTGTTTGTTTGTGTTTGTTTGTGTCTGTTTGTGTTTGTTTGTTTGTGTTTGTTTGTGTTTGTTTGTGTTTGTTTGTGTCTGTTTGTGTGTGTTTGTGCTTGTTTGTGTTTGTTTGTGCTTGTTTGTGTTTGTTTGTGTTTGTTTGTGTCTGTTTGTGTGTGTTTGTGCTTGTTTGTGTCTGTTTGTGTGTGTTTGTGTCTGTTTGTGTCTGTTTGTGTTTGTTTGTGTTTGTTTGTGTGTGTTTGTGTTTGTTTGTGCTTGTTTGTGTTTGTTTGTGTTTGTTTGTGTCTGTTTGTGTGTGTTTGTGCTTGTTTGTGTTTGTTTGTGTTTGTTTGTGTTTGTTTGTGTCTGTTTGTGTCTGCTTGTGTTTGTTTGTGTGTGTTTGTGTCTGTTTGTGTCTGTTTGTGTTTGTTTGTGTGTGTTTGTGTTTGTTTGTGCTTGTTTGTGTTTGTTTGTGTCTCTTTGTGTCTGTTTGTGTTTGTTTGTGTTTGTTTGTGTCTGTTTGTGTCTGTTTGTGTTTGTTTGTGTTTGTTTGTGTGTGTTTGTGTTTGTTTGTGCTTGTTTGTGTTTGTTTGTGTTTGTTTGTGTCTGTTTGTGTCTGTTTGTGTTTGTTTGTGTTTGTTTGTGTGTGTTTGTGTTTGTTTGTGCTTGTTTGTGTTTGTTTGTGTCTCTTTGTGTCTGTTTGTGTTTGTTTGTGTTTGTTTGTGTTTGTTTGTGTCTCTTTGTGTCTGTTTGTGTTTGTTTGTGTGTGTTTGTGTCTGTTTGTGTCTGTTTGTGTTTGTTTGTGTTTGTTTGTGTTTGTTTGTGTCTCTTTGTGTCTGTTTGTGTTTGTTTGTGTTTGTTTGTGTTTGTTTGTGTCTGTTTGTGTTTGTTTGTGTCTGTTTGTGTTTGTTTGTGTTTGTTTGTGTTTGTTTGTGTTTGTTTGTGTTTGTTTGTGTTTGTTTGTGTCTGTTTGTGTTTGTTTGTGTCTGTTTGTGTTTGTTTGTGTTTGTTTGTGTCTGTTTGTGTCTGTTTGTGTTTGTTTGTGTTTGTTTGTGCTTGTTTGTGTTTGTTTGTGTTTGTTTGTGTCTGTTTGTGTGTTTGTGTCTGTTTGTGTCTGTTTGTGTTTGTTTGTGTCTCTTTGTGTCTGTTTGTGTTTGTTTGTGTGTGTTTGTGTTTGTTTGTGTTTGTTTGTGTTTGTTTGTGTCTGTTTGTGTTTGTTTGTGTTTGTTTGTGTTTGTTTGTGTTTGTTTGTGCTTGTTTGTGTTTGTTTGTGTTTGTTTGTGTCTGTTTGTGTGTGTTTGTGTCTGTTTGTGTCTGTTTGTGTTTGTTTGTGTTTGTTTGTGTGTGTTTGTGTTTGTTTGTGCTTGTTTGTGTTTGTTTGTGTTTGTTTGTGTCTGTTTGTGTGTGTTTGTGCTTGTTTGTGTCTGTTTGTGTGTGTTTGTGTCTGTTTGTGTCTGTTTGTGTTTGTTTGTGTTTGTTTGTGTGTGTTTGTGTTTGTTTGTGCTTGTTTGTGTTTGTTTGTGTTTGTTTGTGTCTGTTTGTGTGTGTTTGTGCTTGTTTGTGTTTGTTTGTGTTTGTTTGTGTTTGTTTGTGTCTGTTTGTGTCTGTTTGTGTTTGTTTGTGTGTGTTTGTGTCTGTTTGTGTCTGTTTGTGTTTGTTTGTGTGTGTTTGTGTTTGTTTGTGCTTGTTTGTGTTTGTTTGTGTCTCTTTGTGTCTGTTTGTGTTTGTTTGTGTTTGTTTGTGTCTGTTTGTGTCTGTTTGTGTTTGTTTGTGTTTGTTTGTGTGTGTTTGTGTTTGTTTGTGCTTGTTTGTGTTTGTTTGTGTTTGTTTGTGTCTGTTTGTGTTTGTTTGTGCTTGTTTGTGTTTGTTTGTGTTTGTTTGTGTCTGTTTGTGTGTGTTTGTGCTTGTTTGTGTTTGTTTGTGTTTGTTTGTGTCTGTTTGTGTGTGTTTGTGTTTGTTTGTGTTTGTTTGTGTTTGTTTGTGTCTGTTTGTGTCTGTTTGTGTTTGTTTGTGTTTGTTTGTGTTTGTTTGTGTTTGTTTGTGTGTGTTTGTGTTTGTTTGTGCTTGTTTGTGTTTGTTTGTGTCTCTTTGTGTCTGTTTGTGTTTGTTTGTGTCTGTTTGTGTCTGTTTGTGTTTGTTTGTGTCTGTTTGTGTTTGTTTGTGTTTGTTTGTGTGTGTTTGTGTCTGTTTGTGTTTGTTTGTGTCTGTTTGTGTCTGTTTGTGCTTGTTTGTGTTTGTTTGTGTTTGTTTGTGTCTGTTTGTGTGTGTTTGTGTCTGTTTGTGTCTGTTTGTGTTTGTTTGTGTTTGTTTGTGTGTGTTTGTGTTTGTTTGTGCTTGTTTGTGTTTGTTTGTGTTTGTTTGTGTCTGTTTGTGTGTGTTTGTGTTTGTTTGTGTTTGTTTGTGTCTGTTTGTGTCTGTTTGTGTTTGTTTGTGTTTGTTTGTGTGTGTTTGTGTTTGTTTGTGCTTGTTTGTGTTTGTTTGTGTTTGTTTGTGTCTGTTTGTGTGTGTTTGTGTCTGTTTGTGTCTGTTTGTGTTTGTTTGTGTTTGTTTGTGTGTGTTTGTGTTTGTTTGTGCTTGTTTGTGTTTGTTTGTGTTTGTTTGTGTCTGTTTGTGTGTGTTTGTGCTTGTTTGTTTTTGTTTGTGTTTGTTTGTGTCTGTTTGTGTCTGTTTGTGTTTGTTTGTGTTTGTTTGTGTGTGTTTGTGTTTGTTTGTGTCTGTTTGTGTCTGTTTGTGTTTGTTTGTGTTTGTTTGTGTGTGTTTGTGTTTGTTTGTGCTTGTTTGTGTTTGTTTGTGTCTCTTTGTGTCTGTTTGTGTTTGTTTGTGTCTGTTTGTGTCTGTTTGTGTTTGTTTGTGTGTGTTTGTGTTTGTTTGTGTTTGTTTGTGTCTGTTTGTGTGTGTTTGTGTCTGTTTGTGTCTGTTTGTGTTTGTTTGTGTTTGTTTGTGTGTGTTTGTGTTTGTTTGTGCTTGTTTGTGTTTGTTTGTGTTTGTTTGTGTCTGTTTGTGTGTGTTTGTGCTTGTTTGTGTCTGTTTGTGTGTGTTTGTGTCTGTTTGTGTCTGTTTGTGTTTGTTTGTGTTTGTTTGTGTGTGTTTGTGTTTGTTTGTGTTTGTTTGTGTTTGTTTGTGTCTGTTTGTGTCTGTTTGTGTGTGTTTGTGCTTGTTTGTGTCTGTTTGTGTGTGTTTGTGTCTGTTTGTGTCTGTTTGTGTTTGTTTGTGTTTGTTTGTGTCTGTTTGTGTGTGTTTGTGCTTGTTTGTGTTTGTTTGTGTTTATTTGTGTCTGTTTGTGTGTTTGTGTTTGTTTGTGCTTGTTTGTGTTTGTTTGTGTCTCTTTGTGTCTGTTTGTGTTTGTTTGTGTTTGTTTGTGTCTGTTTGTGTCTGTTTGTGTTTGTTTGTGTCTGTTTGTGTTTGTTTGTGTTTGTTTGTGTCTGTTTGTGTCTGTTTGTGTTTGTTTGTGTTTGTTTGTGTGTGTTTGTGTTTGTTTGTGTTTGTTTGTGTTTGTTTGTGTCTGTTTGTGTGTGTTTGTGTCTGTTTGTGTCTGTTTGTGTTTGTTTGTGTTTGTTTGTGTTTGTTTGTGTCTGTTTGTGTTTGTTTGTGTTTGTTTGTGTTTGTTTGTGTTTGTTTGTGCTTGTTTGTGTTTGTTTGTGTGTGTTTGTGTTTGTTTGTGCTTGTTTGTGTCTGTTTGTGTGTGTTTGTGTCTGTTTGTGTCTGTTTGTGTTTGTTTGTGTTTGTTTGTGTGTGTTTGTGTTTGTTTGTGCTTGTTTGTGTTTGTTTGTGTTTGTTTGTGTCTGTTTGTGTGTGTTTGTGCTTGTTTGTGTTTGTTTGTGTTTGTTTGTGTCTGTTTGTGTGTGTTTGTGTTTGTTTGTGTTTGTTTGTGTTTGTTTGTGTCTGTTTGTGTCTGTTTGTGTTTGTTTGTGTTTGTTTGTGTTTGTTTGTGTTTGTTTGTGTGTGTTTGTGTTTGTTTGTGCTTGTTTGTGTTTGTTTGTGTCTCTTTGTGTCTGTTTGGGTTTGTTTGTGTCTGTTTGTGTCTGTTTGTGTTTGTTTGTGTCTGTTTGTGTTTGTTTGTGTTTGTTTGTGTGTGTTTGTGTCTGTTTGTGTTTGTTTGTGTCTGTTTGTGTCTGTTTGTGCTTGTTTGTGTTTGTTTGTGTTTGTTTGTGTCTGTTTGTGTGTGTTTGTGTCTGTTTGTGTCTGTTTGTGTTTGTTTGTGTTTGTTTGTGTGTGTTTGTGTTTGTTTGTGCTTGTTTGTGTTTGTTTGTGTTTGTTTGTGTCTGTTTGTGTGTGTTTGTGTTTGTTTGTGTTTGTTTGTGTCTGTTTGTGTCTGTTTGTGTTTGTTTGTGTTTGTTTGTGTGTGTTTGTGTTTGTTTGTGCTTGTTTGTGTTTGTTTGTGTTTGTTTGTGTCTGTTTGTGTGTGTTTGTGTCTGTTTGTGTCTGTTTGTGTTTGTTTGTGTTTGTTTGTGTGTGTTTGTGTTTGTTTGTGCTTGTTTGTGTTTGTTTGTGTTTGTTTGTGTCTGTTTGTGTGTGTTTGTGCTTGTTTGTTTTTGTTTGTGTTTGTTTGTGTCTGTTTGTGTCTGTTTGTGTTTGTTTGTGTTTGTTTGTGTGTGTTTGTGTTTGTTTGTGTCTGTTTGTGTCTGTTTGTGTTTGTTTGTGTTTGTTTGTGTGTGTTTGTGTTTGTTTGTGCTTGTTTGTGTTTGTTTGTGTCTCTTTGTGTCTGTTTGTGTTTGTTTGTGTCTGTTTGTGTCTGTTTGTGTTTGTTTGTGTGTGTTTGTGTTTGTTTGTGTTTGATGGTGTCTGTTTGTGTGTGTTTGTGTCTGTTTGTGTCTGTTTGTGTTTGTTTGTGTTTGTTTGTGTGTGTTTGTGTTTGTTTGTGCTTGTTTGTGTTTGTTTGTGTTTGTTTGTGTCTGTTTGTGTGTGTTTGTGCTTGTTTGTGTCTGTTTGTGTGTGTTTGTGTCTGTTTGTGTCTGTTTGTGTTTGTTTGTGTTTGTTTGTGTGTGTTTGTGTTTGTTTGTGCTTGTTTGTGTTAGTTTGTGTTTGTTTGTGTGTGTTTGTGTTTGTTTGTGTTTGTTTGTGTCTGTTTGTGTGTGTTTGTGTCTGTTTGTGTCTGTTTGTGTTTGTTTGTGTTTGTTTGTGTGTGTTTGTGTTTGTTTGTGCTTGTTTGTGTTTGTTTGTGTCTGTTTGTGTGTGTTTGTGCTTGTTTGTGTCTGTTTGTGTGTGTTTGTGTCTGTTTGTGTCTGTTTGTGTTTGTTTGTGTTTGTTTGTGTGTGTTTGTGTTTGTTTGTGCTTGTTTGTGTTTGTTTGTGTTTGTTTGTGTCTGTTTGTGTGTGTTTGTGCTTGTTTGTGTTTGTTTGTGGTTGTTTGTGTCTGTTTGTGTGTGTTTGTGTTTGTTTGTGTTTGTTTGTGTTTGTTTGTGTCTGTTTGTGTCTGTTTGTGTTTGTTTGTGTGTGTTTGTGTCTGTTTGTGTCTGTTTGTGTTTGTTTGTGTTTGTTTGTGTGTGTTTGTGTTTGTTTGTGCTTGTTTGTGTTTGTTTGTGTCTCTTTGTGTCTGTTTGTGTTTGTTTGTGTTTGTTTGTGTCTGTTTGTGTCTGTTTGTGTTTGTTTGTGTTTGTTTGTGTGTGTTTGTGTTTGTTTGTGCTTGTTTGTGTTTGTTTGTGTTTGTTTGTGTCTGTTTGTGTGTTTGTGTCTGTTTGTGTCTGTTTGTGTTTGTTTGTGTCTCTTTGTGTCTGTTTGTGTTTGTTTGTGTTTGTTTGTGTCTGTTTGTGTCTGTTTGTGTTTGTTTGTGTCTGTTTGTGTGTGTTTGTGCTTGTTTGTGTTTGTTTGTGGTTGTTTGTGTCTGTTTGTGTGTGTTTGTGTTTGTTTGTGTTTGTTTGTGTTTGTTTGTGTCTGTTTGTGTCTGTTTGTGTTTGTTTGTGTGTGTTTGTGTCTGTTTGTGTATGTTTGTGTTTGTTTGTGTTTGTTTGTGTGTGTTTGTGTTTGTTTGTGCTTGTTTGTGTTTGTTTGTGTCTCTTTGTGTCTGTTTGTGTTTGTTTGTGTTTGTTTGTGTCTGTTTGTGTCTGTTTGTGTTTGTTTGTGTTTGTTTGTGTGTGTTTGTGTTTGTTTGTGCTTGTTTGTGTTTGTTTGTGTTTGTTTGTGTCTGTTTGTGTCTGTTTGTGTTTGTTTGTGATTGTTTGTGTTTGTTTGTGTCTGTTTGTGTTTGTTTGTGTCTGTTTGTGTTTGTTTGTGTTTGTTTGTGTCTGTTTGTGTGTGTTTGTGTCTGTTTGTGTCTGTTTGTGTTTGTTTGTGTTTGTTTGTGTGTGTTTGTGTTTGTTTGTGCTTGTTTGTGTTTGTTTGTGTTTGTTTGTGTCTGTTTGTGTGTGTTTGTGTCTGTTTGTGTCTGTTTGTGTTTGTTTAAACAGTTGTGTTATTGGTTTGAAACAAATGGCTTGGCCCTCAATAAAGATAAAACTTTCGTCATGAGATTTAATTTAAACGGTCATGCATCTCAGTCCATGACGGCGTATGCCGGGGATGACACTGTCCGTCAAGTAGGAGACATGAAACTGCTGGGCTTCTTTATCGACAGTAGTCTAAAGTGGGATGTGCACATCGACCACCTGTGTGCGAGGCTCGGCAGCGCATGCTACGCATTAAAGCGTCTCGCTAGTACCGCGACCAGGGACGTCGTCAGGAGCTGCTATTTTGCGACCGTGCACGCGCTCATATCGTACGGAACGGAGCTCTGGGCCGGAGCCGCCGAATGGCGTCGGGTATTCACGTTACAAAAACGTGCCGTACGAGCAATTGCCGGCGTTCCTGACGACGTGTCTGCTCGTCAGTACTTTACAGAGTACAGTGTACTCACGCTTCCTTGTGTACTTATCCAACAAATAGCAATATTTACTTATAACAACCTTGATAAGTTTACTACGAAACAAGCAAACGCTAATCACCATCTCCGTAGCAACAAAGACGCAGGCTGCCTCGCATCCGTACCTCACAAACTAAAAAAAAGCGGGCGATCTGCCTACATACTCGGTCCACGGATATATAACCATCTACCGAAAAGCATTAGAGATGCACCTTCCTCTCACAATTTTAAAATAAGGTTAAAAAAATGGTTACTAACGTCTCAGTTTTATGACTTAGATGAATATTTTTTCCGTAGGAACCAATATGAATAATAACATTTTATAAATTCAAGGTGAAAATCAGATACGATAATAAAATTATGATTATAATGTTTTGCCTTATGGTTAACTAGTAGAGAATGCCTCATGACATGGTCCACCATTTTATACCTATGTGTCTTAATGTGCAATAAAGTTTGAATAAATACATAAACATTAATTATATATAATTATTAAAATGATTAATATAACTGACTGATAAACTATAATTATTTAAATTATACCTACATATTAAACAAATGTAATAAGAATATGACCTGTAACGAATGTTATCAATAAATTTTTCATTTTCATTTTCATTTTCATTTGTGTGTGTTTGTGCTTGTTTGTGTTTGTTTGTGTTTGTTTGTGTCTGTTTGTGTGTGTTTGTGTTTGTTTGTGTTTGTTTGTGTTTGTTTGTGTCTGTTTGTGTCTGTTTGTGTTTGTTTGTGTTTGTTTGTGTTTGTTTGTGTTTGTTCGTGTTTGTTTGTGTCTGTTTGTGTTTGTTTGTGTCTGTTTGTGTTTGTTTGTGTCTGTTTGTGTTTGTTTGTTTGTGTTTGTTTGTGTTTGTTTGTGTTTGTTTGTGTCTGTTTGTGTGTTTTTGTGCTTGTTTGTGTTTGTTTGTGTTTGTTTGTGTCTGTTTGTGTGTTTGTGTTTGTTTGTGCTTGTTTGTGTTTGTTTGTGTCTCTTTGTGTCTGTTTGTGTTTGTTTGTGTTTGTTTGTGTTTGTTTGTGTGTGTTTGTGTTTGTTTGTGCTTGAATGTGTTTGTTTGTGTTTGTTTGTGTCTGTTTGTGTTTGTTTGTGTTTGTTTGTGTGTGTTTGTGTCTGTTTGTGTGTGTTTGTGTCTGTTTGTGTCTGTTTGTGTTTGTTTGTGTTTGTTTGTGTGTGTTTGTGTTTGTTTGTGCTTGTTTGTGTTTGTTTGTGTTTGTTTGTGTCTGTTTGTGTGTGTTTGTGTTTGTTTGTGTTTGTTTGTGTCTGTTTGTGTCTGTTTGTGTCTGTTTGTGTCTGTTTGTGTTTGTTTGTGTTTGTTTGTGTGTGTTTGTGTTTGTTTGTGTTTGTTTGTGTTTGTTTGTGTCTCTTTGTGTTTGTTTGTGTGTGTTTGTGTTTGTTTGTGCTTGTTTGTGTTTGTTTGTGTTTGTTTGTGTCTGTTTGTGTGTGTTTGTGCTTGTTTGTGTCTGTTTGTGTGTGTTTGTGTCTGTTTGTGTCTGTTTGTGTTTGTTTGTGTTTGTTTGTGTCTGTTTGTGTGTGTTTGTGCTTGTTTGTGTTTGTTTGTGTTTGTTTGTGTCTGTTTGTGTGTTTGTGTTTGTTTGTGCTTGTTTGTGTTTGTTTGTGTCTCTTTGTGTCTGTTTGTGTTTGTTTGTGTTTGTTTGTGTCTGTTTGTGTCTGTTTGTGTTTGTTTGTGTTTGTTTGTGTGTGTTTGTGTTTGTTTGTGTTTGTTTGTGTTTGTTTGTGTCTGTTTGTGTGTGTTTGTGTCTGTTTGTGTCTGTTTGTGTTTGTTTGTGTTTGTTTGTGTTTGTTTGTGTCTGTTTGTGTTTGTTTGTGTTTGTTTGTGTTTGTTTGTGTTTGTTTGTGCTTGTTTGTGTTTGTTTGTGTGTGTTTGTGTTTGTTTGTGCTTGTTTGTGTCTGTTTGTGTGTGTTTGTGTCTGTTTGTGTCTGTTTGTGTTTGTTTGTGTTTGTTTGTGTCTGTTTGTGTTTGTTTGTGTTTGTTTGTGTTTGTTTGTGTTTGTTTGTGCTTGTTTGTGTTTGTTTGTGTGTGTTTGTGTTTGTTTGTGCTTGTTTGTGTCTGTTTGTGTGTGTTTGTGTCTGTTTGTGTTTGTTTGTGTCTGTTTGTGTTTGTTTGTGTTTGTTTGTGTTTGTTTGTGTTTGTTTGTGTTTGTTTGTGTTTGTTTGTGTCTGTTTGTGTTTGTTTGTGTCTGTTTGTGTTTGTTTGTGTTTGTTTGTGTCTGTTTGTGTCTGTTTGTGTTTGTTTGTGTTTGTTTGTGCTTGTTTGTGTTTGTTTGTGTTTGTTTGTGTCTGTTTGTGTGTTTGTGTCTGTTTGTGTCTGTTTGTGTTTGTTTGTGTCTCTTTGTGTCTGTTTGTGTTTGTTTGTGTTTGTTTGTGTCTGTTTGTGTCTGTTTGTGTTTGTTTGTGTCTGTTTGTGTGTGTTTGTGCTTGTTTGTGTTTGTTTGTGGTTGTTTGTGTCTGTTTGTGTCTGTTTGTGTTTGTTTGTGTTTGTTTGTGTGTGTTTGTGTTTGTTTGTGCTTGTTTGTGTTTGTTTGTGTTTGTTTGTGTCTGTTTGTGTCTGTTTGTGTTTGTTTGTGATTGTTTGTGTTTGTTTGTGTCTGTTTGTGTTTGTTTGTGTCTGTTTGTGTTTGTTTGTGTTTGTTTGTGTCTGTTTGTGTGTGTTTGTGTCTGTTTGTGTCTGTTTGTGTTTGTTTGTGTTTGTTTGTGTGTGTTTGTGTTTGTTTGTGCTTGTTTGTGTTTGTTTGTGTTTGTTTGTGTGTGTTTGTGTGTGTTTGTGTCTGTTTGTGTCTGTTTGTGTTTGTTTAAACAGTTGTGTTATTGGTTTGAAACAAATGGCTTGGCCCTCAATAAAGATAAAACTTTCGTCATGAGATTTAATTTAAACGGTCATGCATCTCAGTCCATGACGGCGTATGCCGGGGATGACACTGTCCGTCAAGTAGGAGACATGAAACTGCTGGGCTTCTTTATCGACAGTAGTCTAAAGTGGGATGTGCACATCGACCACCTGTGTGCGAGGCTCGGCAGCGCATGCTACGCATTAAAGCGTCTCGCTAGTACCGCGACCAGGGACGTCGTCAGGAGCTGCTATTTTGCGACCGTGCACGCGCTCATATCGTACGGAACGGAGCTCTGGGCCGGAGCCGCCGAATGGCGTCGGGTATTCACGTTACAAAAACGTGCCGTACGAGCAATTGCCGGCGTTCCTGACGACGTGTCTGCTCGTCAGTACTTTACAGAGTACAGTGTACTCACGCTTCCTTGTGTACTTATCCAACAAATAGCAATATTTACTTATAACAACCTTGATAAGTTTACTACGAAACAAGCAAACGCTAATCACCATCTCCGTAGCAACAAAGACGCAGGCTGCCTCGCATCCGTACCTCACAAACTAAAAAAAAGCGGGCGATCTGCCTACATACTCGGTCCACGGATATTTATAACCATCTACCGAAAAGCATTAGAGATGCACCTTCCTCTCACAATTTTAAAATAAGGTTAAAAAAATGGTTACTAACGTCTCAGTTTTATGACTTAGATGAATATTTTTTCCGTAGGAACCAATATGAATAATAACATTTTATAAATTCAAGGTGAAAATCAGATACGATAATAAAATTATGATTATAATGTTTTGCCTTATGGTTAACTAGTAGAGAATGCCTCATGACATGGTCCACCATTTTATACCTATGTGTCTTAATGTGCAATAAAGTTTGAATAAATACATAAACATTAATTATATATAATTATTAAAATGATTAATATAACTGACTGATAAACTATAATTATTTAAATTATACCTACATATTAAACAAATGTAATAAGAATATGACCTGTAACGAATGTTATCAATAAATTTTTCATTTTCATTTTCATTTTCATTTGTGTGTGTTTGTGCTTGTTTGTGTTTGTTTGTGTTTGTTTGTGTCTGTTTGTGTGTGTTTGTGTTTGTTTGTGTTTGTTTGTGTTTGTTTGTGTCTGTTTGTGTCTGTTTGTGTTTGTTTGTGTTTGTTTGTGTTTGTTTGTGTTTGTTCGTGTTTGTTTGTGTCTGTTTGTGTTTGTTTGTGTCTGTTTGTGTTTGTTTGTGTCTGTTTGTGTTTGTTTGTTTGTGTTTGTTTGTGTTTGTTTGTGTTTGTTTGTGTATGTTTGTGTGTTTTTGTGCTTGTTTGTGTTTGTTTGTGTTTGTTTGTGTCTGTTTGTGTGTTTGTGTTTGTTTGTGCTTGTTTGTGTTTGTTTGTGTCTCTTTGTGTCTGTTTGTGTTTGTTTGTGTTTGTTTGTGTTTGTTTGTGTGTGTTTGTGTTTGTTTGTGCTTGTTTGTGTTTGTTTGTGTTTGTTTGTGTCTGTTTGTGTTTGTTTGTGTTTGTTTGTGTGTGTTTGTGTCTGTTTGTGTGTGTTTGTGTCTGTTTGTGTCTGTTTGTGTCTGTTTGTGTCTGTTTGTGTGTGTTTGTGTCTGTTTGTGTGTGTTTGTGTCTGTTTGTGTCTGTTTGTGTCTGTTTGTGTTTGTTTGTGTTTGTTTGTGTGTGTTTGTGTTTGTTTGTGTTTGTTTGTGTTTGTTTGTGTCTCTTTGTGTTTGTTTGTGTGTGTTTGTGTTTGTTTGTGCTTGTTTGTGTTTGTTTGTGTTTGTTTGTGTCTGTTTGTGTGTGTTTGTGCTTGTTTGTGTCTGTTTGTGTGTGTTTGTGTCTGTTTGTGTCTGTTTGTGTTTGTTTGTGTTTGTTTGTGTCTGTTTGTGTGTGTTTGTGCTTGTTTGTGTTTGTTTGTGTTTGTTTGTGTCTGTTTGTGTGTTTGTGTTTGTTTGTGCTTGTTTGTGTTTGTTTGTGTCTCTTTGTGTCTGTTTGTGTTTGTTTGTGTTTGTTTGTGTCTGTTTGTGTCTGTTTGTGTTTGTTTGTGTTTGTTTGTGTGTGTTTGTGTTTGTTTGTGTTTGTTTGTGTTTGTTTGTGTCTGTTTGTGTGTGTTTGTGTCTGTTTGTGTCTGTTTGTGTTTGTTTGTGTTTGTTTGTGTTTGTTTGTGTCTGTTTGTGTTTGTTTGTGTTTGTTTGTGTTTGTTTGTGTTTGTTTGTGCTTGTTTGTGTTTGTTTGTGTGTGTTTGTGTTTGTTTGTGCTTGTTTGTGTCTGTTTGTGTGTGTTTGTGTCTGTTTGTGTCTGTTTGTGTTTGTTTGTGTTTGTTTGTGTGTGTTTGTGTTTGTTTGTGCTTGTTTGTGTTTGTTTGTGTTTGTTTGTGTCTGTTTGTGTGTGTTTGTGTTTGTTTGTGTTTGTTTGTGTTTGTTTGTGTTTGTTTGTGTTTGTTTGTGTGTGTTTGTGTTTGTTTGTGCTTGTTTGTGTTTGTTTGTGTTTGTTTGTGTCTGTTTGTGTGTGTTTGTGCTTGTTTGTGTCTGTTTGTGTGTGTTTGTGTCTGTTTGTGTCTGTTTGTGTTTGTTTGTGTTTGTTTGTGTCTGTTTGTGTGTGTTTGTGTTTGTTTGTGTTTGTTTGTGTTTGTTTGTGTCTGTTTGTGTCTGTTTGTGTTTGTTTGTGTTTGTTTGTGTTTGTTTGTGTCTGTTTGTGTTTGTTTGTGTCTGTTTGTGTTTGTTTGTGTTTGTTTGTGTTTGTTTGTGTTTGTTTGTGTTTGTTTGTGTCTGTTTGTGTTTGTTTGTGTCTGTTTGTGTTTGTTTGTGTCTGTTTGTGTCTGTTTGTGTTTGTTTGTGTTTGTTTGTGTGTGTTTGTGTTTGTTTGTGCTTGTTTGTGTTTGTTTGTGTCTCTTTGTGTCTGTTTGTGTTTGTTTGTGTTTGTTTGTGTCTGTTTGTGTCTGTTTGTGTTTGTTTGTGTTTGTTTGTGTGTGTTTGTGTTTGTTTGTGTTTGTTTGTGTCTGTTTGTGTGTGTTTGTGCTTGTTTGTGTTTGTTTGTGTTTGTTTGTGTCTGTTTGTGTGTGTTTGTGTTTGTTTGTGTTTGTTTGTGTTTGTTTGTGTCTGTTTGTGTCTGTTTGTGTTTGTTTGTGTTTGTTTGTGTTTGTTTGTGTCTGTTTGTGTTTGTTTGTGTCTGTTTGTGTTTGTTTGTGTGTGTTTGTGTTTGTTTGTGCTTGTTTGTGTTTGTTTGTGTCTCTTTGTGTCTGTTTGTGTTTGTTTGTGTTTGTTTGTGTCTGTTTGTGTCTGTTTGTGTTTGTTTGTGTTTGTTTGTGTGTGTTTGTGTTTGTTTGTGCTTGTTTGTGTTTGTTTGTGTTTGTTTGTGTCTGTTTGTGTGTGTTTGTGTCTGTTTGTGTCTGTTTGTGTTTGTTTGTGTTTGTTTGTGTGTGTTTGTGTTTGTTTGTGCTTGTTTGTGTTTGTTTGTGTTTGTTTGTGTCTGTTTGTGTGTGTTTGTGCTTGTTTGTGTCTGTTTGTGTGTGTTTGTGTCTGTTTGTGTCTGTTTGTGTGTGTTTGTGTTTGTTTGTGCTTGTTTGTGTTTGTTTGTGTTTGTTTGTGTCTAATTGTGTCTGTTTGTGTTTGTTTGTGTTTGTTTGTGTGTGTTTGTGTTTGTTTGTGCTTGTTTGTGTTTGTTTGTGTTTGTTTGTGTTTGTTTGTGTTTGTTTGTGTGTGTTTGTGTTTGTTTGTGCTTGTTTGTGTTTGTTTGTGTCTCTTTGTGTCTGTTTGTGTTTGTTTGTGTTTGTTTGTGTCTGTTTGTGTCTGTTTGTGTTTGTTTGTGTTTGTTTGTGTGTGTTTGTGTTTGTTTGTGTTTGTTTGTGTTTGTTTGTGTCTGTTTGTGTGTGTTTGTGTCTGTTTGTGTCTGTTTGTGTTTGTTTGTGTTTGTTTGTGTTTGTTTGTGTGTGTTTGTGTTTGTTTGTGCTTGTTTGTGTTTGTTTGTGTTTGTTTGTGTCTGTTTGTGTCTGTTTGTGTTTGTTTGTGTTTGTTTGTGTGTGTTTGTGTTTGTTTGTGCTTGTTTGTGTTTGTTTGTGTCTCTTTGTGTCTGTTTGTGTTTGTTTGTGTTTGTTTGTGTTTGTTTGTGTCTCTTTGTGTCTGTTTGTGTTTGTTTGTGTTTGTTTGTGTCTGTTTGTGTCTGTTTGTGTTTGTTTGTGTTTGTTTGTGTGTGTTTGTGTCTGTTTGTGTCTGTTTGTGTTTGTTTGTGTTTGTTTGTGTGTGTTTGTGTTTGTTTGTGTTTGTTTGTGTTTGTTTGTGTCTGTTTGTGTGTGTTTGTGTCTGTTTGTGTCTGTTTGTGTTTGTTTGTGTTTGTTTGTGTTTGTTTGTGTCTGTTTGTGTTTGTTTGTGTTTGTTTGTGTTTGTTTGTGTTTGTTTGTGCTTGTTTGTGTTTGTTTGTGTTTGTTTGTGTCTGTTTGTGTGTGTTTGTGTCTGTTTGTGTCTGTTTGTGTTTGTTTGTGTTTGTTTGTGTGTGTTTGTGTTTGTTTGTGCTTGTTTGTGTTTGTTTGTGTTTGTTTGTGTCTGTTTGTGTGTGTTTGTGCTTGTTTGTGTCTGTTTGTGTGTGTTTGTGTCTGTTTGTGTCTGTTTGTGTTTGTTTGTGTTTGTTTGTGTGTGTTTGTGTTTGTTTGTGCTTGTTTGTGTTTGTTTGTGTTTGTTTGTGTCTGTTTGTGTGTGTTTGTGCTTGTTTGTGTTTGTTTGTGTTTGTTTGTGTCTGTTTGTGTTTGTTTGTGTTTGTTTGTGTTTGTTTGTGTTTGTTTGTGCTTGTTTGTGTTTGTTTGTGTGTGTTTGTGTCTGTTTGTGTCTGTTTGTGTTTGTTTGTGTTTGTTTGTGTGTGTTTGTGTTTGTTTGTGCTTGTTTGTGTTTGTTTGTGTCTCTTTGTGTCTGTTTGTGTTTGTTTGTGTTTGTTTGTGTCTGTTTGTGTCTGTTTGTGTTTGTTTGTGTTTGTTTGTGTGTGTTTGTGTTTGTTTGTGCTTGTTTGTGTTTGTTTGTGTTTGTTTGTGTCTGTTTGTGTCTGTTTGTGTTTGTTTGTGTTTGTTTGTGTGTGTTTGTGTTTGTTTGTGCTTGTTTGTGTTTGTTTGTGTCTGTTTGTGTCTGTTTGTGTTTGTTTGTGTTTGTTTGTGTTTGTTTGTGTCTGTTTGTGTTTGTTTGTGTTTGTTTGTGTTTGTTTGTGTTTGTTTGTGCTTGTTTGTGTTTGTTTGTGTTTGTTTGTGTTTGTTTGTGTCTGTTTGTGTCTGTTTGTGTCTGTTTGTGTTTGTTTGTGTTTGTTTGTGTGTGTTTGTGTTTGTTTGTGCTTGTTTGTGTTTGTTTGTGTTTGTTTGTGTCTGTTTGTGTGTGTTTGTGCTTGTTTGTGTCTGTTTGTGTGTGTTTGTGTCTGTTTGTGTCTGTTTGTGTTTGTTTGTGTTTGTTTGTGTGTGTTTGTGTTTGTTTGTGCTTGTTTGTGTTTGTTTGTGTTTGTTTGTGTCTGTTTGTGTGTGTTTGTGCTTGTTTGTGTTTGTTTGTGTTTGTTTGTGTTTGTTTGTGTCTGTTTGTGTCTGTTTGTGTTTGTTTGTGTGTGTTTGTGTCTGTTTGTGTCTGTTTGTGTTTGTTTGTGTGTGTTTGTGTTTGTTTGTGCTTGTTTGTGTTTGTTTGTGTCTCTTTGTGTCTGTTTGTGTTTGTTTGTGTTTGTTTGTGTCTGTTTGTGTGTGTTTGTGCTTGTTTGTGTCTGTTTGTGTGTGTTTGTGTCTGTTTGTGTCTGTTTGTGTTTGTTTGTGTTTGTTTGTGTGTGTTTGTGTTTGTTTGTGCTTGTTTGTGTTTGTTTGTGTTTGTTTGTGTCTGTTTGTGTGTGTTTGTGCTTGTTTGTGTTTGTTTGTGGTTGTTTGTGTCTGTTTGTGTGTGTTTGTGTTTGTTTGTGTTTGTTTGTGTTTGTTTGTGTCTGTTTGTGTCTGTTTGTGTTTGTTTGTGTGTGTTTGTGTCTGTTTGTGTCTGTTTGTGTTTGTTTGTGTTTGTTTGTGTGTGTTTGTGTTTGTTTGTGCTTGTTTGTGTTTGTTTGTGTTTGTTTGTGTCTGTTTGTGTGTGTTTGTGCTTGTTTGTGTCTGTTTGTGTGTGTTTGTGTCTGTTTGTGTCTGTTTGTGTTTGTTTGTGTTTGTTTGTGTGTGTTTGTGTTTGTTTGTGCTTGTTTGTGTTTGTTTGTGTTTGTTTGTGTCTGTTTGTGTGTGTTTGTGCTTGTTTGTGTTTGTTTGTGTTTGTTTGTGTCTGTTTGTGTTTGTTTGTGTTTGTTTGTGTTTGTTTGTGTTTGTTTGTGCTTGTTTGTGTTTGTTTGTGTGTGTTTGTGTCTGTTTGTGTCTGTTTGTGTTTGTTTGTGTTTGTTTGTGTGTGTTTGTGTTTGTTTGTGCTTGTTTGTGTTTGTTTGTGTCTCTTTGTGTCTGTTTGTGTTTGTTTGTGTTTGTTTGTGTCTGTTTGTGTCTGTTTGTGTTTGTTTGTGTTTGTTTGTGTGTGTTTGTGTTTGTTTGTGCTTGTTTGTGTTTGTTTGTGTTTGTTTGTGTCTGTTTGTGTCTGTTTGTGTTTGTTTGTGTTTGTTTGTGTGTGTTTGTGTTTGTTTGTGCTTGTTTGTGTTTGTTTGTGTCTCTTTGTGTCTGTTTGTGTTTGTTTGTGTTTGTTTGTGTCTGTTTGTGTCTGTTTGTGTTTGTTTGTGTTTGTTTGTGTGTGTTTGTGTTTGTTTGTGTTTGTTTGTGTTTGTTTGTGTCTGTTTGTGTGTGTTTGTGTCTGTTTGTGTCTGTTTGTGTTTGTTTGTGTTTGTTTGTGTTTGTTTGTGTCTGTTTGTGTTTGTTTGTGTTTGTTTGTGTTTGTTTGTGTTTGTTTGTGCTTGTTTGTGTTTGTTTGTGTTTGTTTGTGTCTGTTTGTGTGTGTTTGTGTCTGTTTGTGTTTGTTTGTGTTTGTTTGTGTGTGTTTGTGTTTGTTTGTGTTTGTTTGTGTTTGTTTGTGTCTCTTTGTGTTTGTTTGTGTGTGTTTGTGTTTGTTTGTGCTTGTTTGTGTTTGTTTGTGTTTGTTTGTGTCTGTTTGTGTGTGTTTGTGCTTGTTTGTGTCTGTTTGTGTGTGTTTGTGTCTGTTTGTGTCTGTTTGTGTTTGTTTGTGTTTGTTTGTGTCTGTTTGTGTGTGTTTGTGCTTGTTTGTGTTTGTTTGTGTTTGTTTGTGTCTGTTTGTGTGTTTGTGTTTGTTTGTGCTTGTTTGTGTTTGTTTGTGTCTCTTTGTGTCTGTTTGTGTTTGTTTGTGTTTGTTTGTGTCTGTTTGTGTCTGTTTGTGTTTGTTTGTGTTTGTTTGTGTGTGTTTGTGTTTGTTTGTGTTTGTTTGTGTTTGTTTGTGTCTGTTTGTGTGTGTTTGTGTCTGTTTGTGTCTGTTTGTGTTTGTTTGTGTTTGTTTGTGTTTGTTTGTGTCTGTTTGTGTTTGTTTGTGTTTGTTTGTGTTTGTTTGTGTTTGTTTGTGCTTGTTTGTGTTTGTTTGTGTGTGTTTGTGTTTGTTTGTGCTTGTTTGTGTCTGTTTGTGTGTGTTTGTGTCTGTTTGTGTCTGTTTGTGTTTGTTTGTGTTTGTTTGTGTGTGTTTGTGTTTGTTTGTGCTTGTTTGTGTTTGTTTGTGTTTGTTTGTGTCTGTTTGTGTGTGTTTGTGTTTGTTTGTGTTTGTTTGTGTTTGTTTGTGTCTGTTTGTGTTTGTTTGTGTCTGTTTGTGTTTGTTTGTGTTTGTTTGTGTCTGTTTGTGTTTGTTTGTGTCTGTTTGTGTCTGTTTGTGTTTGTTTGTGTCTGTTTGTGTGTGTTTGTGTGTGTTTGTGTTTGTTTGTGCTTGTTTGTGTTTGTTTGTGTCTGTTTGTGTCTGTTTGTGTTTGTTGGTGTGTGTTTGTGTCTGTTTGTGTCTGTTTGTGTTTGTTTGTGTTTGTTTGTGTGTGTTTGTGTTTGTTTGTGCTTGTTTGTGTTTGTTTGTGTCTCTTTGTGTCTGTTTGTGTTTGTTTGTGTTTGTTTGTGTCTGTTTGTGTCTGTTTGTGTTTGTTTGTGTTTGTTTGTGTGTGTTTGTGTTTGTTTGTGCTTGTTTGTGTTTGTTTGTGTTTGTTTGTGTCTGTTTGTGTCTGTTTGTGTTTGTTTGTGTTTGTTTGTGTGTGTTTGTGTTTGTTTGTGCTTGTTTGTGTTTGTTTGTGTCTCTTTGTGTCTGTTTGTGTTTGTTTGTGTTTGTTTGTGTCTGTTTGTGTCTGTTTGTGTTTGTTTGTGTTTGTTTGTGTGTGTTTGTGTTTGTTTGTGTTTGTTTGTGTTTGTTTGTGTCTGTTTGTGTGTGTTTGTGTCTGTTTGTGTCTGTTTGTGTTTGTTTGTGTTTGTTTGTGTTTGTTTGTGTCTGTTTGTGTTTGTTTGTGTTTGTTTGTGTTTGTTTGTGTTTGTTTGTGCTTGTTTGTGTTTGTTTGTGTTTGTTTGTGTCTGTTTGTGTGTGTTTGTGTCTGTTTGTGTCTGTTTGTGTTTGTTTGTGTTTGTTTGTGTGTGTTTGTGTTTGTTTGTGCTTGTTTGTGTTTGTTTGTGTTTGTTTGTGTCTGTTTGTGTGTGTTTGTGCTTGTTTGTGTCTGTTTGTGTGTGTTTGTGTCTGTTTGTGTCTGTTTGTGTTTGTTTGTGTTTGTTTGTGTGTGTTTGTGTTTGTTTGTGCTTGTTTGTGTTTGTTTGTGTTTGTTTGTGTCTGTTTGTGTCTGTTTGTGTTTGTTTGTGTGTGTTTGTGTCTGTTTGTGTCTGTTTGTGTTTGTTTGTGTTTGTTTGTGTGTGTTTGTGTTTGTTTGTGCTTGTTTGTGTTTGTTTGTGTCTCTTTGTGTCTGTTTGTGTTTGTTTGTGTTTGTTTGTGTCTGTTTGTGTCTGTTTGTGTTTGTTTGTGTGTGTTTGTGTCTGTTTGTGTCTGTTTGTGTTTGTTTGTGTTTGTTTGTGTGTGTTTGTGTTTGTTTGTGTCTGTTTGTGTGTGTTTGTGCTTGTTTGTGTTTGTTTGTGGTTGTTTGTGTCTGTTTGTGTGTGTTTGTGTTTGTTTGTGTTTGTTTGTGTTTGTTTGTGTCGGTTTGTGTCTGTTTGTGTTTGTTTGTGTGTGTTTGTGTCTGTTTGTGTCTGTTTGTGTTTGTTTGTGTTTGTTTGTGTGTGTTTGTGTTTGTTTGTGCTTGTTTGTGTTTGTTTGTGTCTCTTTGTGTCTGTTTGTGTTTGTTTGTGTTTGTTTGTGTCTGTTTGTGTCTGTTTGTGTTTGTTTGTGTTTGTTTGTGTGTGTTTGTGTCTGTTTGTGTCTGTTTGTGTTTGTTTGTGTTTGTTTGTGTGTGTTTGTGTTTGTTTGTGCTTGTTTGTGTTTGTTTGTGTTTGTTTGTGTGTGTTTGTGTTTGTTTGTGTCTGTTTGTGTCTGTTTGTGTTTGTTTGTGTGTGTTTGTGTTTGTTTGTGCTTGTTTGTGTTTGTTTGTGTCTGTTTGTGTCTGTTTGTGTTTGTTTGTGTTTGTTTGTGTTTGTTTGTGTTTGTTTGTGTCTGTTTGTGTTTGTTTGTGTTTGTTTGTGTTTGTTTGTGTTTGTTTGTGCTTGTTTGTGTTTGTTTGTGTCTGTTTGTGTGTGTTTGTGTGTGTTTGTGTCTCTTTGTGTCTGTTTGTGTTTGTTTGTGTTTGTTTGTGTCTGTTTGTGTCTGTTTGTGTTTGTTTGTGTTTGTTTGTGTGTGTTTGTGTTTGTTTGTGTTTGTTTGTGTTTGTTTGTGTCTGTTTGTGTGTGTTTGTGTCTGTTTGTGTCTGTTTGTGTTTGTTTGTGTTTGTTTGTGTTTGTTTGTGTTTGTTTGTGTTTGTTTGTGTTTGTTTGTGTGTGTTTGTGTTTGTTTGTGCTTGTTTGTGTTTGTTTGTGTTTGTTTGTGTCTGTTTGTGTTTGTTTGTGATTGTTTGTGTTTGTTTGTGTCTGTTTGTGTTTGTTTGTGTCTGTTTGTGTTTGTTTGTGTTTGTTTGTGTCTGTTTGTGTGTGTTTGTGTCTGTTTGTGTCTGTTTGTGTTTGTTTGTGTTTGTTTGTGTGTGTTTGTGTTTGTTTGTGCTTGTTTGTGTTTGTTTGTGTTTGTTTGTGTCTGTTTGTGTGTGTTTGTGTCTGTTTGTGTCTGTTTGTGTTTGTTTAAACAGTTGTGTTATTGGTTTGAAACAAATGGCTTGGCCCTCAATAAAGATAAAACTTTCGTCATGAGATTTAATTTAAACGGTCATGCATCTCAGTCCATGACGGCGTATGCCGGGGATGACACTGTCCGTCAAGTAGGAGACATGAAACTGCTGGGCTTCTTTATCGACAGTAGTCTAAAGTGGGATGTGCACATCGACCACCTGTGTGCGAGGCTCGGCAGCGCATGCTACGCATTAAAGCGTCTCGCTAGTACCGCGACCAGGGACGTCGTCAGGAGCTGCTATTTTGCGACCGTGCACGCGCTCATATCGTACGGAACGGAGCTCTGGGCCGGAGCCGCCGAATGGCGTCGGGTATTCACGTTACAAAAACGTGCCGTACGAGCAATTGCCGGCGTTCCTGACGACGTGTCTGCTCGTCAGTACTTTACAGAGTACAGTGTACTCACGCTTCCTTGTGTACTTATCCAACAAATAGCAATATTTACTTATAACAACCTTGATAAGTTTACTACGAAACAAGCAAACGCTAATCACCATCTCCGTAGCAACAAAGACGCAGGCTGCCTCGCATCCGTACCTCACAAACTAAAAAAAAGCGGGCGATCTGCCTACATACTCGGTCCACGGATATATAACCATCTACCGAAAAGCATTAGAGATGCACCTTCCTCTCACAATTTTAAAATAAGGTTAAAAAAATGGTTACTAACGTCTCAGTTTTATGACTTAGATGAATATTTTTTCCGTAGGAACCAATATGAATAATAACATTTTATAAATTCAAGGTGAAAATCAGATACGATAATAAAATTATGATTATAATGTTTTGCCTTATGGTTAACTAGTAGAGAATGCCTCATGACATGGTCCACCATTTTATACCTATGTGTCTTAATGTGCAATAAAGTTTGAATAAATACATAAACATTAATTATATATAATTATTAAAATGATTAATATAACTGACTGATAAACTATAATTATTTAAATTATACCTACATATTAAACAAATGTAATAAGAATATGACCTGTAACGAATGTTATCAATAAATTTTTCATTTTCATTTTCATTTTCATTTGTGTGTGTTTGTGCTTGTTTGTGTTTGTTTGTGTTTGTTTGTGTCTGTTTGTGTGTGTTTGTGTTTGTTTGTGTTTGTTTGTGTTTGTTTGTGTCTGTTTGTGTCTGTTTGTGTTTGTTTGTGTTTGTTTGTGTTTGTTTGTGTTTGTTCGTGTTTGTTTGTGTTTGTTTGTGTTTGTTTGTGTCTGTTTGTGTGTGTTTGTGTCTGTTTGTGTCTGTTTGTGTTTGTTTGTGTTTGTTTGTGTTTGTTTGTGTCTGTTTGTGTTTGTTTGTGTTTGTTTGTGTTTGTTTGTGTTTGTTTGTGTTTGTTTGTGCTTGTTTGTGTTTGTTTGTGTTTGTTTGTGTCTGTTTGTGTGTGTTTGTGTCTGTTTGTGTCTGTTTGTGTTTGTTTGTGTTTGTTTGTGTGTGTTTGTGTTTGTTTGTGCTTGTTTGTGTTTGTTTGTGTTTGTTTGTGTCTGTTTGTGTGTGTTTGTGCTTGTTTGTGTCTGTTTGTGTGTGTTTGTGTCTGTTTGTGTCTGTTTGTGTTTGTTTGTGTTTGTTTGTGTGTGTTTGTGTTTGTTTGTGCTTGTTTGTGTTTGTTTGTGCTTGTTTGTGTTTGTTTGTGTTTGTTTGTGTCTGTTTGTGTGTGTTTGTGCTTGTTTGTGTCTGTTTGTGTGTGTTTGTGTCTGTTTGTGTCTGTTTGTGTTTGTTTGTGTTTGTTTGTGTGTGTTTGTGTTTGTTTGTGTTTGTTTGTGTTTGTTTGTGTCTGTTTGTGTGTGTTTGTGTTTGTTTGTGTTTGTTTGTGTTTGTTTGTGTCTGTTTGTGTCTGTTTGTGTTTGTTTGTGTTTGTTTGTGTCTGTTTGTGTCTGTTTGTGTTTGTTTGTGTTTGTTTGTGTGTGTTTGTGTTTGTTTGTGCTTGTTTGTGTTTGTTTGTGTTTGTTTGTGTCTGTTTGTGTGTGTTTGTGTCTGTTTGTGTTTGTCTGTTTGTGTGTGTTTGTGTCTGTTTGTGTCTGTTTGTGTTTGTTTGTGTTTGTTTGTGTGTGTTTGTGTTTGTTTGTGCTTGTTTGTGTTTGTTTGTGTTTGTGTCTGTTTGTGTTTGTTTGTGTTTGTTTGTGTCTCTTTGTGTCTGTTTGTGTCTGTTTGTGTTTGTTTGTGTCTGTTTGTGTGTGTTTGTGTTTGTTTGTGCTTGTTTGTGTTTGTTTGTGTTTGATTGTGTCCGTTTGTGTGTGTTTGTGTCTGTTTGTGTCTGTTTGTGTTTGTTTGTGTTTGTTTGTGTGTGTTTGTGTTTGTTTGTGCTTGTTTGTGTTTGTTTGTGTTTGTTTGTGTCTGTTTGTGTGTGTTTGTGCTTGTTTGTGTTTGTTTGTGTTTGTTTGTGTTTGTTTGTGTTTGTTTGTGTCTGTTTGTGTGTGTTTGTGTTTGTTTGTGTTTGTTTGTGTTTGTTTGTGTCTGTTTGTGTCTGTTTGTGTCTGTTTGTGTCTGTTTGTGCTTGTTTGTGTCTCTTTGTGTCTGTTTGTGTCTGTTTGTGTTTGTTTGTGTCTGTTTGTGTGTGTTTGTGTTTGTTTGTGCTTGTTTGTGTTTGTTTGTGTTTGTTTGTGTTTGTTTGTGTCTGTTTGTGTCTGTTTGTGTTTGTTTGTGTTTGTTTGTGTTTGTTTGTGTCTGTTTGTGTTTGTTTGTGTCTGTTTGTGTCTGTTTGTGTGTGTTTGTGCTTGTTTGTGTTTGTTTGTGTTTGTTTGTGTCTGTTTGTGTCTGTTTGTGTTTGTTTGTGTTTGTTTGTGTGTGTTTGTGTTTGTTTGTGCTTGTTTGTGTTTGTTTGTGTTTGTTTGTGTCTGTTTGTGTGTGTTTGTGTCTGTTCGTGTCTGTTTGTGTTTGTTTGTGTTTGTTTGTGTGTGTTTGTGTTTGTTTGTGCTTGTTTGTGTTTGTTTGTGTTTGTTTGTGTCTGTTTGTGTGTGTTTGTGCTTGTTTGTGTTTGTTTGTGTTTGTTTGTGTGTGTTTGTGTTTGTTTGTGCTTGTTTGTGTTTGTTTGTGTTTGTTTGTGTCTGTTTGTGTGTGTTTGTGCTTGTTTGTGTTTGTTTGTGTTTGTTTGTGTCTGTTTGTGTGTGTTTGTGTTTGTTTGTGTTTGTTTGTGTTTGTTTGTCTCTGTTTGTGTCTGTTTGTGTTTGTTTGTGTTTGTTTGTGTTTGTTTGTGTCTGTTTGTGTTTGTTTGTGTTTGTTTGTGTTTGTTTGTGTCTGTTTGTGTGTGTTTGTGTCTGTTTGTGTTTGTTTGTGTTTGTTTGTGTGTGTTTGTGTTTGTTTGTGCTTGTTTGTGTTTGTTTGTGTTTGTTTGTGTCTGTTTGAGTGTGTTTGTGCTTGTTTGTGTCTGTTTGTGTGTGTTTGTGTCTGTTTGTGTCTGTTTGTGTTTGTTTGTGTTTGTTTGTGTGTGTTTGTGTTTGTTTGTGCTTGTTTGTGTTTGTTTGTGTTTGTTTGTGTCTGTTTGTGTGTGTTTGTGCTTGTTTGTGTTTGTTTGTGTTTGTTTGTGTCTGTTTGTGTGTGTTTGTGTCTGTTTGTGTTTGTTTGTGTTTGTTTGTGTTTGTTTGTGTTTGTTTGTGTCTGTTTGTGTGTGTTTGTGCTTGTTTGTGTTTGTTTGTGTTTGTTTGTGTTTGTTTGTGTCTGTTTGTGTCTGTTTGCTACTAATTTTAATTAAGATAAAAATTACAAAAAATATAGCCTAAGTGCGATGACAATTGTTCGAAGTATGAATCAAGAGTGTGTAATAATCGGAATTGCAAAAACTAGGTAAACGCGTGTTTTGCTGAGTTGTGCCTCGTGCCGTCGACGGTCGGGCGCGTGCCAGCTGACTCGGCGGTTGTCCTTATGGTGCAATATGTAATTTGTTTGTGTCTGTTTGTGTTTGTTTGTGTTTGTTTGTGTTTGTTTGTGTCTGTTTGTGTTTGTTTGTGTTTGTTTGTGTTTGTTTGTGTCTGTTTGTGTGTGTTTGTGTCTGTTTGTGTCTGTTTGTGTTTGTTTGTGTTTGTTTGTGTGTGTTTGTGTTTGTTTGTGCTTGTTTGTGTTTGTTTGTGTTTGTTTGTGTCTGTTTGTGTGTGTTTGTGCTTGTTTGTGTCTGTTTGTGTGTGTTTGTGTCTGTTTGTGTCTGTTTGTGTTTGTTTGTGTTTGTTTGTGTCTGTTTGTGTGTGTTTGTGTTTGTTTGTGTTTGTTTGTGTTTGTTTGTGTCTGTTTGTGTCTGTTTGTGTTTGTTTGTGTTTGTTTGTGTTTGTTTGTGTCTGTTTGTGTTTGTTTGTGTCTGTTTGTGTTTGTTTGTGTTTGTTTGTGTTTGTTTGTGTTTGTTTGTGTTTGTTTGTGTCTGTTTGTGTTTGTTTGTGTCTGTTTGTGTTTGTTTGTGTCTGTTTGTGACTGTTTGTGTTTGTTTGTGTTTGTTTGTGTGTGTTTGTGTTTGTTTGTGCTTGTTTGTGTTTGTTTGTGTCTCTTTGTGTCTGTTTGTGTTTGTTTGTGTCTGTTTGTGTTTGTTTGTGTTTGTTTGTGTGTGTTTGTGTTTGTTTGTGCTTGTTTGTGTTTGTTTGTGTTTGTTTGTGTCTGTTTGTGTGTGTTTGTGCTTGTTTGTGTTTGTTTGTGTTTGTTTGTGTTTGTTTGTGTTTGTTTGTGTTTGTTTGTGTCTCTTTGTGTCTGTTTGTGTCTGTTTGTGTTTGTTTGTGTCTGTTTGTGTTTGTTTGTGTTTGTTTGTGTGTGTTTGTGTTTGTTTGTGCTTGTTTGTGTCTGTTTGTGTGTGTTTGTGTCTGTTTGTGTTTGTTTGTGTTTGTTTGTGTTTGTTTGTGTGTGTTTGTGTCTGTTTGTGTGTGTTTGTGCTTGTTTGTGTTTGTTTGTGTTTGTTTGTGTCTGTTTGTGTGTGTTTGTGTTTGTTTGTGTTTGTTTGTGTTTGTTTGTGTCTGTTTGTGTCTGTTTGTGTTTGTTTGTGTTTGTTTGTGTTTGTTTGTGTCTGTTTGTGTTTGTTTGTGTCTGTTTGTGTTTGTTTGTGTTTGTTTGTGTTTGTTTGTGTTTGTTTGTGTTTGTTTGTGTCTGTTTGTGTCTGTTTGTGTTTGTTTGTGTTTGTTTGTGTTTGTTTGTGTTTGTTTGTGTTTGTTTGTGTCTGTTTGTGTTTGTTTGTGTCTGTTTGTGTTTGTTTGTGTTTGTTTGTGTCTCTTTGTGTCTGTTTGTGTTTGTTTGTGTTTGTTTGTGTCTGTTTGTGTCTGTTTGTGTTTGTTTGTGTTTGTTTGTGTGTGTTTGTGTTTGTTTGTGTTTGTTTGTGTCTGTTTGTGTGTGTTTGTGCTTGTTTGTGTTTGTTTGTGTTTGTTTGTGTCTGTTTGTGTGTGTTTGTGTTTGTTTGTGTTTGTTTGTGTTTGTTTGTGTCTGTTTGTGTCTGTTTGTGTTTGTTTGTGTTTGTTTGTGTTTGTTTGTGTCTGTTTGTGTTTGTTTGTGTCTGTTTGTGTTTGTTTGTGTGTGTTTGTGTTTGTTTGTGCTTGTTTGTGTTTGTTTGTGTCTCTTTGTGTCTGTTTGTGTTTGTTTGTGTTTGTTTGTGTCTGTTTGTGTCTGTTTGTGTTTGTTTGTGTTTGTTTGTGTGTGTTTGTGTTTGTTTGTGCTTGTTTGTGTTTGTTTGTGTTTGTTTGTGTCTGTTTGTGTGTGTTTGTGTCTGTTTGTGTCTGTTTGTGTTTGTTTGTGTTTGTTTGTGTGTGTTTGTGTTTGTTTGTGCTTGTTTGTGTTTGTTTGTGTTTGTTTGTGTCTGTTTGTGTGTGTTTGTGTCTGTTCGTGTCTGTTTGTGTTTGTTTGTGTTTGTTTGTGTGTGTTTGTGTTTGTTTGTGCTTGTTTGTGTTTGTTTGTGTTTGTTTGTGTCTGTTTGTGTGTGTTTGTGCTTGTTTGTGTTTGTTTGTGTTTGTTTGTGTCTGTTTGAGTCTGTTTGTGTTTGTTTGTGTCTGTTTGTGTTTGTTTGTGTTTGTTTGTGTGTGTTTGTGTTTGTTTGTGCTTGTTTGTGTCTGTTTGTGTGTGTTTGTGTCTGTTTGTGTCTGTTTGTGTTTGTTTGTGTTTGTTTGTGTGTGTTTGTGTTTGTTTGTGCTTGTTTGTGTTTGTTTGTGTTTGTTTGTGTCTGTTTGTGTGTGTTTGTGCTTGTTTGTGTTTGTTTGTGTTTGTTTGTGTCTGTTTGTGTGTGTTTGTGTTTGTTTGTGTTTGTTTGTGTTTGTTTGTCTCTGTTTGTGTCTGTTTGTGTTTGTTTGTGTTTGTTTGTGTTTGTTTGTGTCTGTTTGTGTTTGTTTGTGTTTGTTTGTGTTTGTTTGTGTCTGTTTGTGTGTGTTTGTGTCTGTTTGTGTTTGTTTGTGTTTGTTTGTGTGTGTTTGTGTTTGTTTGTGCTTGTTTGTGTTTGTTTGTGTTTGTTTGTGTCTGTTTGAGTGTGTTTGTGCTTGTTTGTGTCTGTTTGTGTGTGTTTGTGTCTGTTTGTGTCTGTTTGTGTTTGTTTGTGTTTGTTTGTGTGTGTTTGTGTTTGTTTGTGCTTGTTTGTGTTTGTTTGTGTTTGTTTGTGTCTGTTTGTGTGTGTTTGTGCTTGTTTGTGTTTGTTTGTGTTTGTTTGTGTCTGTTTGTGTGTGTTTGTGTTTGTTTGTGTTTGTTTGTGTTTGTTTGTGTCTGTTTGTGTCTGTTTGTGTTTGTTTGTGTCTGTTTGTGTCTGTTTGTGTTTGTTTGTGTTTGTTTGTGTGTGTTTGTGTTTGTTTGTGCTTGTTTGTGTTTGTTTGTGTCTCTTTGTGTCTGTTTGTGTTTGTTTGTGTTTGTTTGTGTTTGTTTGTGTTTGTTTGTGTTTGTTTGTGTCTGTTTGTGTCTGTTTGTGTTTGTTTGTGTCTGTTTGTGTCTGTTTGTGTTTGTTTGTGTTTGTTTGTGTGTGTTTGTGTTTGTTTGTGCTTGTTTGTGTTTGTTTGTGTCTCTTTGTGTCTGTTTGTGTTTGTTTGTGTTTGTTTGTGTTTGTTTGTGTGTGTTTGTGTTTGTTTGTGCTTGTTTGTGTTTGTTTGTGTTTGTTTGTGTCTGTTTGTGTGTGTTTGTGTCTGTTTGTGTCTGTTTGTGTTTGTTTGTGTTTGTTTGTGTGTGTTTGTGTTTGTTTGTGCTTGTTTGTGTTTGTTTGTGTTTGTTTGTGTCTGTTTGTGTGTGTTTGTGCTTGTTTGTGTTTGTTTGTGTTTGTTTGTGTCTGTTTGTGTCTGTTTGTGTTTGTTTGTGTTTGTTTGTGTGTGTTTGTGTTTGTTTGTGCTTGTTTGTGTTTGTTTGTGTCTCTTTGTGTCTGTTTGTGTTTGTTTGTGTTTGTTTGTGTGTGTTTGTGTTTGTTTGTGCTTGTTTGTGTTTGTTTGTGTTTGTTTGTGTCTGTTTGTGTGTGTTTGTGTCTGTTTGTGTCTGTTTGTGTTTGTTTGTGTTTGTTTGTGTGTGTTTGTGTTTGTTTGTGCTTGTTTGTGTTTGTTTGTGTTTGTTTGTGTCTGTTTGTGTGTGTTTGTGCTTGTTTGTGTTTGTTTGTGTTTGTTTGTGTCTGTTTGTGTCTGTTTGTGTTTGTTTGTGTTTGTTTGTGTGTGTTTGTGTTTGTTTGTGCTTGTTTGTGTTTGTTTGTGTTTGTTTGTGTCTGTTTGTGTGTGTTTGTGTCTGTTCGTGTCTGTTTGTGTTTGTTTGTGTTTGTTTGTGTGTGTTTGTGTTTGTTTGTGCTTGTTTGTGTTTGTTTGTGTTTGTTTGTGTCTGTTTGTGTGTGTTTGTGCTTGTTTGTGTTTGTTTGTGTTTGTTTGTGTTTGTTTGTGTGTGTTTGTGTTTGTTTGTGCTTGTTTGTGTTTGTTTGTGTTTGTTTGTGTCTGTTTGTGTGTGTTTGTGCTTGTTTGTGTTTGTTTGTGTTTGTTTGTGTCTGTTTGTGTGTGTTTGTGTTTGTTTGTGTTTGTTTGTGTTTGTTTGTCTCTGTTTGTGTCTGTTTGTGTTTGTTTGTGTTTGTTTGTGTTTGTTTGTGTCTGTTTGTGTTTGTTTGTGTTTGTTTGTGTTTGTTTGTGTCTGTTTGTGTGTGTTTGTGTCTGTTTGTGTTTGTTTGTGTTTGTTTGTGTGTGTTTGTGTTTGTTTGTGCTTGTTTGTGTTTGTTTGTGTTTGTTTGTGTCTGTTTGAGTGTGTTTGTGCTTGTTTGTGTCTGTTTGTGTGTGTTTGTGTCTGTTTGTGTCTGTTTGTGTTTGTTTGTGTTTGTTTGTGTGTGTTTGTGTTTGTTTGTGCTTGTTTGTGTTTGTTTGTGTTTGTTTGTGTCTGTTTGTGTGTGTTTGTGCTTGTTTGTGTTTGTTTGTGTTTGTTTGTGTCTGTTTGTGTGTGTTTGTGTCTGTTTGTGTTTGTTTGTGTTTGTTTGTGTTTGTTTGTGTTTGTTTGTGTCTGTTTGTGTGTGTTTGTGCTTGTTTGTGTTTGTTTGTGTTTGTTTGTGTTTGTTTGTGTCTGTTTGTGTCTGTTTGCTACTAATTTTAATTAAGATAAAAATTACAAAAAATATAGCCTAAGTGCGATGACAATTGTTCGAAGTATGAATCAAGAGTGTGTAATAATCGGAATTGCAAAAACTAGGTAAACGCGTGTTTTGCTGAGTTGTGCCTCGTGCCGTCGACGGTCGGGCGCGTGCCAGCTGACTCGGCGGTTGTCCTTATGGTGCAATATGTAATTTGTTTGTGTCTGTTTGTGTTTGTTTGTGTTTGTTTGTGTTTGTTTGTGTCTGTTTGTGTTTGTTTGTGTTTGTTTGTGTTTGTTTGTGTCTGTTTGTGTGTGTTTGTGTCTGTTTGTGTCTGTTTGTGTTTGTTTGTGTTTGTTTGTGTGTGTTTGTGTTTGTTTGTGCTTGTTTGTGTTTGTTTGTGTTTGTTTGTGTCTGTTTGTGTGTGTTTGTGCTTGTTTATGTCTGTTTGTGTGTGTTTGTGTCTGTTTGTGTCTGTTTGTGTTTGTTTGTGTTTGTTTGTGTCTGTTTGTGTGTGTTTGTGTTTGTTTGTGTTTGTTTGTGTTTGTTTGTGTCTGTTTGTGTCTGTTTGTGTTTGTTTGTGTTTGTTTGTGTTTGTTTGTGTCTGTTTGTGTTTGTTTGTGTCTGTTTGTGTTTGTTTGTGTTTGTTTGTGTTTGTTTGTGTTTGTTTGTGTTTGTTTGTGTCTGTTTGTGTTTGTTTGTGTCTGTTTGTGTTTGTTTGTGTCTGTTTGTGTCTGTTTGTGTTTGTTTGTGTTTGTTTGTGTGTGTTTGTGTTTGTTTGTGCTTGTTTGTGTTTGTTTGTGTTTGTTTGTGTCTGTTTGTGTTTGTTTGTGTCTGTTTGTGTTTGTTTGTGTCTGTTTGTGTCTGTTTGTGTTTGTTTGTGTTTGTTTGTGTCTGTTTGTGTTTGTTTGTGTTTGTTTGTGTGTGTTTGTGTTTGTTTGTGCTTGTTTGTGTCTGTTTGTGTGTGTTTGTGTCTGTTTGTGTCTGTTTGTGTTTGTTTGTGTTTGTTTGTGTGTGTTTGTGTTTGTTTGTGCTTGTTTGTGTTTGTTTGTGTTTGTTTGTGTCTGTTTGTGTGTGTTTGTGCTTGTTTGTGTTTGTTTGTGTTTGTTTGTGTCTGTTTGTGTGTGTTTGTGTTTGTTTGTGTTTGTTTGTGTTTGTTTGTGTCTGTTTGTGTCTGTTTGTGTTTGTTTGTGTCTGTTTGTGTCTGTTTGTGTTTGTTTGTGTTTGTTTGTGTGTGTTTGTGTTTGTTTGTGCTTGTTTGTGTTTGTTTGTGTCTCTTTGTGTCTGTTTGTGTTTGTTTGTGTTTGTTTGTGTTTGTTTGTGTTTGTTTGTGTTTGTTTGTGTTTGTTTGTGTCTGTTTGTGTCTGTTTGTGTTTGTTTGTGTCTGTTTGTGTCTGTTTGTGTTTGTTTGTGTTTGTTTGTGTGTGTTTGTGTTTGTTTGTGCTTGTTTGTGTTTGTTTGTGTCTCTTTGTGTCTGTTTGTGTTTGTTTGTGTTTGTTTGTGTCTGTTTGTGTCTGTTTGTGTTTGTTTGTGTTTGTTTGTGTGTGTTTGTGTTTGTTTGTGCTTGTTTGTGTTTGTTTGTGTTTGTTTGTGTCTGTTTGTGTTTGTTTGTGCTTGTTTGTGTTTGTTTGTGTTTGTTTGTGTCTGTTTGTGTGTGTTTGTGCTTGTTTGTGTTTGTTTGTGTTTGTTTGTGTCTGTTTGTGTCTGTTTGTGTTTGTTTGTGTCTGTTTGTGTTTGTTTGTGTTTGTTTGTGTGTGTTTGTGTTTGTTTGTGCTTGTTTGTGTCTGTTTGTGTGTGTTTGTGTCTGTTTGTGTCTGTTTGTGTTTGTTTGTGTTTGTTTGTGTGTGTTTGTGTTTGTTTGTGCTTGTTTGTGTTTGTTTGTGTTTGTTTGTGTCTGTTTGTGTGTGTTTGTGCTTGTTTGTGTTTGTTTGTGTTTGTTTGTGTCTGTTTGTGTGTGTTTGTGTTTGTTTGTGTTTGTTTGTGTTTGTTTGTCTCTGTTTGTGTCTGTTTGTGTTTGTTTGTGTTTGTTTGTGTTTGTTTGTGTCTGTTTGTGTTTGTTTGTGTTTGTTTGTGTTTGTTTGTGTCTGTTTGTGTGTGTTTGTGTCTGTTTGTGTTTGTTTGTGTTTGTTTGTGTGTGTTTGTGTTTGTTTGTGCTTGTTTGTGTTTGTTTGTGTTTGTTTGTGTCTGTTTGAGTGTGTTTGTGCTTGTTTGTGTCTGTTTGTGTGTGTTTGTGTCTGTTTGTGTCTGTTTGTGTTTGTTTGTGTTTGTTTGTGTGTGTTTGTGTTTGTTTGTGCTTGTTTGTGTTTGTTTGTGTTTGTTTGTGTCTGTTTGTGTGTGTTTGTGCTTGTTTGTGTTTGTTTGTGTTTGTTTGTGTCTGTTTGTGTGTGTTTGTGTTTGTTTGTGTTTGTTTGTGTCTGTTTGTGTCTGTTTGTGTTTGTTTGTGTCTGTTTGTGTCTGTTTGTGTTTGTTTGTGTTTGTTTGTGTGTGTTTGTGTTTGTTTGTGCTTGTTTGTGTTTGTTTGTGTCTCTTTGTGTCTGTTTGTGTTTGTTTGTGTTTGTTTGTGTTTGTTTGTGTTTGTTTGTGTTTGTTTGTGTTTGTTTGTGTCTGTTTGTGTCTGTTTGTGTTTGTTTGTGTCTGTTTGTGTCTGTTTGTGTTTGTTTGTGTTTGTTTGTGTGTGTTTGTGTTTGTTTGTGCTTGTTTGTGTTTGTTTGTGTTTGTTTGTGTCTGTTTGTGTGTGTTTGTGTCTGTTTGTGTCTGTTTGTGTTTGTTTGTGTTTGTTTGTGTGTGTTTGTGTTTGTTTGTGCTTGTTTGTGTTTGTTTGTGTTTGTTTGTGTCTGTTTGTGTGTGTTTGTGCTTGTTTGTGTTTGTTTGTGTTTGTTTGTGTCTGTTTGTGTCTGTTTGTGTTTGTTTGTGTTTGTTTGTGTGTGTTTGTGTTTGTTTGTGCTTGTTTGTGTTTGTTTGTGTCTCTTTGTGTCTGTTTGTGTTTGTTTGTGTTTGTTTGTATGTGTTTGTGTTTGTTTGTGCTTGTTTGTGTTTGTTTGTGTTTGTTTGTGTCTGTTTGTGTGTGTTTGTGTCTGTTTGTGTCTGTTTGTGTTTGTTTGTGTTTGTTTGTGTGTGTTTGTGTTTGTTTGTGCTTGTTTGTGTTTGTTTGTGTTTGTTTGTGTCTGTTTGTGTGTGTTTGTGCTTGTTTGTGTTTGTTTGTGTTTGTTTGTGTCTGTTTGTGTCTGTTTGTGTTTGTTTGTGTTTGTTTGTGTGTGTTTGTGTTTGTTTGTGCTTGTTTGTGTTTGTTTGTGTTTGTTTGTGTCTGTTTGTGTGTGTTTGTGTCTGTTCGTGTCTGTTTGTGTTTGTTTGTGTTTGTTTGTGTGTGTTTGTGTTTGTTTGTGCTTGTTTGTGTTTGTTTGTGTTTGTTTGTGTCTGTTTGTGTGTGTTTGTGCTTGTTTGTGTTTGTTTGTGTTTGTTTGTGTTTGTTTGTGTGTGTTTGTGTTTGTTTGTGCTTGTTTGTGTTTGTTTGTGTTTGTTTGTGTCTGTTTGTGTGTGTTTGTGCTTGTTTGTGTTTGTTTGTGTTTGTTTGTGTCTGTTTGTGTGTGTTTGTGTTTGTTTGTGTTTGTTTGTGTTTGTTTGTGTTTGTTTGTCTCTGTTTGTGTCTGTTTGTGTTTGTTTGTGTTTGTTTGTGTTTGTTTGTGTCTGTTTGTGTTTGTTTGTGTTTGTTTGTGTTTGTTTGTGTCTGTTTGTGTGTGTTTGTGTCTGTTTGTGTTTGTTTGTGTTTGTTTGTGTGTGTTTGTGTTTGTTTGTGCTTGTTTGTGTTTGTTTGTGTTTGTTTGTGTCTGTTTGAGTGTGTTTGTGCTTGTTTGTGTCTGTTTGTGTGTGTTTGTGTCTGTTTGTGTCTGTTTGTGTTTGTTTGTGTTTGTTTGTGTGTGTTTGTGTTTGTTTGTGCTTGTTTGTGTTTGTTTGTGTTTGTTTGTGTCTGTTTGTGTGTGTTTGTGCTTGTTTGTGTTTGTTTGTGTTTGTTTGTGTCTGTTTGTGTGTGTTTGTGTCTGTTTGTGTTTGTTTGTGTTTGTTTGTGTTTGTTTGTGTTTGTTTGTGTCTGTTTGTGTGTGTTTGTGCTTGTTTGTGTTTGTTTGTGTTTGTTTGTGTTTGTTTGTGTCTGTTTGTGTCTGTTTGCTACTAATTTTAATTAAGATAAAAATTACAAAAAATATAGCCTAAGTGCGATGACAATTGTTCGAAGTATGAATCAAGAGTGTGTAATAATCGGAATTGCAAAAACTAGGTAAACGCGTGTTTTGCTGAGTTGTGCCTCGTGCCGTCGACGGTCGGGCGCGTGCCAGCTGACTCGGCGGTTGTCCTTATGGTGCAATATGTAATTTGTTTGTGTCTGTTTGTGTTTGTTTGTGTTTGTTTGTGTTTGTTTGTGTCTGTTTGTGTTTGTTTGTGTTTGTTTGTGTTTGTTTGTGTCTGTTTGTGTGTGTTTGTGTCTGTTTGTGTCTGTTTGTGTTTGTTTGTGTTTGTTTGTGTGTGTTTGTGTTTGTTTGTGCTTGTTTGTGTTTGTTTGTGTTTGTTTGTGTCTGTTTGTGTGTGTTTGTGTTTGTTTGTGTTTGTTTGTGTTTGTTTGTGTCTGTTTGTGTTTGTTTGTGTCTGTTTGTGTCTGTTTGTGTTTGTTTGTGTCTGTTTGTGTGTGTTTGTGTGTGTTTGTGTTTGTTTGTGTTTGTTTGTGTTTGTTTGTGTCTGTTTGTGTTTGTTTGTGTTTGTTTGTGTCTGTTTGTGTTTGTTTGTGTTTGTTTGTGTCTGTTTGTGTGTGTTTGTGCTTGTTTGTGTCTGTTTGTGTGTGTTTGTGTCTGTTTGTGTCTGTTTGTGTTTGTTTGTGTTTGTTTGTGTGTGTTTGTGTTTGTTTGTGCTTGTTTGTGTTTGTTTGTGTTTGTTTGTGTCTGTTTGTGTGTGTTTGTGCTTGTTTGTGTTTGTTTGTGTGTGTTTGTGTTTGTTTGTGCTTGTTTGTGTTTGTTTGTGTTTGTTTGTGTCTGTTTGTGTGTGTTTGTGTCTGTTTGTGTCTGTTTGTGTTTGTTTGTGTTTGTTTGTGTGTGTTTGTGTTTGTTTGTGCTTGTTTGTGTCTGTTTGTGTGTGTTTGTGCTTGTTTGTGTTTGTTTGTGTTTGTTTGTGTCTGTTTGTGTGTGTTTGTGTTTGTTTGTGTTTGTTTGTGTCTGTTTGTGTGTGTTTGTGTTTGTTTGTGTCTGTTTGTGTCTGTTTGTGTTTGTTTGTGTCTGTTTGTGTGTGTTTGTGTGTGTTTGTGTTTGTTTGTGCTTGTTTGTGTTTGTTTGTGTCTGTTTGTGTCTGTTTGTGTTTGTTTGTGTGTGTTTGTGTCTGTTTGTGTCTGTTTGTGTTTGTTTGTGTTTGTTTGTGTGTGTTTGTGTTTGTTTGTGCTTGTTTGTGTTTGTTTGTGTCTCTTTGTGTCTGTTTGTGTTTGTTTGTGTTTGTTTGTGTCTGTTTGTGTCTGTTTGTGTTTGTTTGTGTTTGTTTGTGTGTGTTTGTGTTTGTTTGTGCTTGTTTGTGTTTGTTTGTGTTTGTTTGTGTCTGTTTGTGTCTGTTTGTGTTTGTTTGTGTTTGTTTGTGTGTGTTTGTGTTTGTTTGTGCTTGTTTGTGTTTGTTTGTGTCTCTTTGTGTCTGTTTGTGTTTGTTTGTGTTTGTTTGTGTCTGTTTGTGTCTGTTTGTGTTTGTTTGTGTTTGTTTGTGTGTGTTTGTGTTTGTTTGTGTTTGTTTGTGTTTGTTTGTGTCTGTTTGTGTGTGTTTGAGTCTGTTTGTGTCTGTTTGTGTTTGTTTGTGTTTGTTTGTGTTTGTTTGTGTCTGTTTGTGTTTGTTTGTGTTTGTTTGTGTTTGTTTGTGTTTGTTTGTGCTTGTTTGTGTTTGTTTGTGTTTGTTTGTGTCTGTTTGTGTGTGTTTGTGTCTGTTTGTGTCTGTTTGTGTTTGTTTGTGTTTGTTTGTGTGTGTTTGTGTTTGTTTGTGCTTGTTTGTGTTTGTTTGTGTTTGTTTGTGTCTGTTTGTGTGTGTTTCTGCTTGTTTGTGTCTGTTTGTGTGTGTTTGTGTCTGTTTGTGTCTGTTTGTGTTTGTTTGTGTTTGTTTGTGTGTGTTTGTGTTTGTTTGTGCTTGTTTGTGTTTGTTTGTGTTTGTTTGTGTGTGTTTGTGCTTGTTTGTGTTTGTTTGTGTTTGTTTGTGTTTGTTTGTGTCTGTTTGTGTCTGTTTGTGTTTGTTTGTGTGTGTTTGTGTCTGTTTGTGTCTGTTTGTGTTTGTTTGTGTGTGTTTGTGTTTGTTTGTGCTTGTTTGTGTTTGTTTGTGTCTCTTTGTGTCTGTTTGTGTTTGTTTGTGTTTGTTTGTGTCTGTTTGTGTCTGTTTGTGTTTGTTTGTGTTTGTTTGTGTGTGTTTGTGTTTGTTTGTGCTTGTTTGTGTTTGTTTGTGTTTGTTTGTGTCTGTTTGTGTCTGTTTGTGTTTGTTTGTGTTTGTTTGTGTGTGTTTGTGTTTGTTTGTGCTTGTTTGTGTTTGTTTGTGTCTCTTTGTGTCTGTTTGTGTTTGTTTGTGTTTGTTTGTGTCTGTTTGTGTCTGTTTGTGTTTGTTTGTGTTTGTTTGTGTGTGTTTGTGTTTGTGTTTGTTTGTGTTTGTTTGTGTCTGTTTGTGTGTGTTTGTGTCTGTTTGTGTCTGTTTGTGTTTGTTTGTGTTTGTTTGTGTTTGTTTGTGTCTGTTTGTGTTTGTTTGTGTTTGTTTGTGTTTGTTTGTGTTTGTTTGTGCTTGTTTGTGTTTGTTTGTGTGTGTTTGTGTTTGTTTGTGCTTGTTTGTGTCTGTTTGTGTGTGTTTGTGTCTGTTTGTGTCTGTTTGTGTTTGTTTGTGTTTGTTTGTGTGTGTTTGTGTTTGTTTGTGCTTGTTTGTGTTTGTTTGTGTTTGTGCTTGTTTGTGTTTGTTTGTGTTTGTTTGTGTCTGTTTGTGTGTGTTTGTGTTTGTTTGTGTTTGTTTGTGTTTGTTTGTGTCTCTTTGTGTCTGTTTGTGTTTGTTTGTGTTTGTTTGTGTTTGTTTGTGTCTGTTTGTGTTTGTTTGTGTCTGTTTGTGTTTGTTTGTGTTTGTTTGTGTTTGTTTGTGTTTGTTTGTGTTTGTTTGTGTTTGTTTGTGTTTGTTTGTGTTTGTTTGTGTCTGTTTGTGTCTGTTTGTGTTTGTTTGTGTTTGTTTGTGCTTGTTTGTGTTTGTTTGTGTCTCTTTGTGTCTGTTTGTGTTTGTTTGTGTTTGTTTGTGTCTGTTTGTGTCTGTTTGTGTTTGTTTGTGTTTGTTTGTGCTTGTTTGTGTTTGTTTGTGTTTGTTTGTGTCTGTTTGTGTGTTTGTGTCTGTTTGTGTCTGTTTGTGTTTGTTTGTGTCTCTTTGTGTCTGTTTGTGTTTGTTTGTGTGTGTTTGTGTTTGTTTGTGTTTGTTTGTGTTTGTTTGTGTCTGTTTGTGTTTGTTTGTGTTTGTTTGTGTTTGTTTGTGTTTGTTTGTGCTTGTTTGTGTTTGTTTGTGTTTGTTTGTGTCTGTTTGTGTGTGTTTGTGTCTGTTTGTGTCTGTTTGTGTTTGTTTGTGTTTGTTTGTGTGTGTTTGTGTTTGTTTGTGCTTGTTTGTGTTTGTTTGTGTTTGTTTGTGTCTGTTTGTGTGTGTTTGTGCTTGTTTGTGTCTGTTTGTGTGTGTTTGTGTCTGTTTGTGTCTGTTTGTGTCTGTTTGTGTTTGTTTGTGTTTGTTTGTGTGTGTTTGTGTTTGTTTGTGCTTGTTTGTGTTTGTTTGTGTTTGTTTGTGTCTGTTTGTGTGTGTTTGTGCTTGTTTGTGTTTGTTTGTGTTTGTTTGTGTTTGTTTGTGTCTGTTTGTGTCTGTTTGTGTTTGTTTGTGTGTGTTTGTGTCTGTTTGTGTCTGTTTGTGTTTGTTTGTGTGTGTTTGTGTTTGTTTGTGCTTGTTTGTGTTTGTTTGTGTCTCTTTGTGTCTGTTTGTGTTTGTTTGTGTTTGTTTGTGTCTGTTTGTGTCTGTTTGTGTTTGTTTGTGTTTGTTTGTGTGTGTTTGTGTTTGTTTGTGCTTGTTTGTGTTTGTTTGTGTTTGTTTGTGTCTGTTTGTGTCTGTTTGTGTTTGTTTGTGTTTGTTTGTGTGTGTTTGTGTTTGTTTGTGCTTGTTTGTGTTTGTTTGTGTCTCTTTGTGTCTGTTTGTGTTTGTTTGTGTTTGTTTGTGTCTGTTTGTGTCTGTTTGTGTTTGTTTGTGTTTGTTTGTGTGTGTTTGTGTTTGTTTGTGTTTGTTTGTGTTTGTTTGTGTCTGTTTGTGTGTGTTTGTGTCTGTTTGTGTCTGTTTGTGTTTGTTTTTGTTTGTTTGTGTTTGTTTGTGTCTGTTTGTGTTTGTTTGTGTTTGTTTGTGTTTGTTTGTGTTTGTTTGTGCTTGTTTGTGTTTGTTTGTGTCTCTTTGTGTCTGTTTGTGTTTGTTTGTGTTTGTTTGTGTCTGTTTGTGTCTGTTTGTGTTTGTTTGTGTTTGTTTGTGTGTGTTTGTGTTTGTTTGTGCTTGTTTGTGTTTGTTTGTGTTTGTTTGTGTCTCTTTGTGTGTGTTTGTGTCTGTTTGTGTCTGTTTGTGTTTGTTTGTGTTTGTTTGTGTGTGTTTGTGTTTGTTTGTGCTTGTTTGTGTTTGTTTGTGTTTGTTTGTGTCTGTTTGTGTTTGTTTGTGTTTGTTTGTGTGTGTTTGTGTCTGTTTGTGTGTGTTTGTGTCTGTTTGTGTCTGTTTGTGTTTGTTTGTGTTTGTTTGTGTGTGTTTGTGTTTGTTTGTGCTTGTTTGTGTTTGTTTGTGTTTGTTTGTGTCTGTTTGTGTGTGTTTGTGTTTGTTTGTGTTTGTTTGTGTCTGTTTGTGTCTGTTTGTGTCTGTTTGTGTCTGTTTGTGTTTGTTTGTGTTTGTTTGTGTGTGTTTGTGTTTGTTTGTGTTTGTTTGTGTTTGTTTGTGTCTCTTTGTGTTTGTTTGTGTGTGTTTGTGTTTGTTTGTGCTTGTTTGTGTTTGTTTGTGTTTGTTTGTGTCTGTTTGTGTGTGTTTGTGCTTGTTTGTGTCTGTTTGTGTGTGTTTGTGTCTGTTTGTGTCTGTTTGTGTTTGTTTGTGTCTGTTTGTGTGTGTTTGTGTCTGTTTGTGTCTGTTTGTGTTTGTTTGTGTTTGTTTGTGTGTGTTTGTGTTTGTTTGTGCTTGTTTGTGTTTGTTTGTGTTTGTTTGTGTCTGTTTGTGTGTGTTTGTGCTTGTTTGTGTTTGTTTGTGTGTGTTTGTGTTTGTTTGTGCTTGTTTGTGTTTGTTTGTGTTTGTTTGTGTCTGTTTGTGTTTGTTTGTGTCTGTTTGTGTGTGTTTGTGTGTGTTTGTGTTTGTTTGTGTTTGTTTGTGTTTGTTTGTGTCTGTTTGTGTCTGTTTGTGTTTGTTTGTGTTTGTTTGTGTGTGTTTGTGTTTGTTTGTGCTTGTTTGTGTTTGTTTGTGTTTGTTTGTGTCTGTTTGTGTGTGTTTGTGTCTGTTTGTGTCTGTTTGTGTGTGTTTGTGTTTGTTTGTGCTTGTTTGTGTTTGTTTGTGTTTGTTTGTGTCTGTTTGTGTCTGTTTGTGTTTGTTTGTGTTTGTTTGTGTGTGTTTGTGTTTGTTTGTGCTTGTTTGTGTTTGTTTGTGTTTGTTTGTGTTTGTTTGTGTTTGTTTGTGTGTGTTTGTGTTTGTTTGTGCTTGTTTGTGTTTGTTTGTGTCTCTTTGTGTCTGTTTGTGTTTGTTTGTGTTTGTTTGTGTCTGTTTGTGTCTGTTTGTGTTTGTTTGTGTTTGTTTGTGTGTGTTTGTGTTTGTTTGTGTTTGTTTGTGTTTGTTTGTGTCTGTTTGTGTGTGTTTGTGTCTGTTTGTGTCTGTTTGTGTTTGTTTGTGTTTGTTTGTGTTTGTTTGTGTGTGTTTGTGTTTGTTTGTGCTTGTTTGTGTTTGTTTGTGTTTGTTTGTGTCTGTTTGTGTGTGTTTGTGCTTGTTTGTGTTTGTTTGTGTGTGTTTGTGTTTGTTTGTGCTTGTTTGTGTTTGTTTGTGTTTGTTTGTGTCTGTTTGTGTGTGTTTGTGTCTGTTTGTGTCTGTTTGTGTTTGTTTGTGTTTGTTTGTGTGTGTTTGTGTTTGTTTGTGCTTGTTTGTGTTTGTTTGTGTTTGTTTGTGTCTGTTTGTGTGTGTTTGTGCTTGTTTGTGTTTGTTTGTGTTTGTTTGTGTCTGTTTGTGTGTGTTTGTGTTTGTTTGTGTTTGTTTGTGTTTGTTTGTGTCTGTTTGTGTTTGTTTGTGTCTGTTTGTGTCTGTTTGTGTTTGTTTGTGTCTGTTTGTGTGTGTTTGTGTGTGTTTGTGTTTGTTTGTGCTTGTTTGTGTTTGGTTGTGTCTGTTTGTGTCTGTTTGTGTTTGTTTGTGTGTGTTTGTGTCTGTTTGTGTCTGTTTGTGTTTGTTTGTGTTTGTTTGTGTGTGTTTGTGTTTGTTTGTGCTTGTTTGTGTTTGTTTGTGTCTCTTTGTGTCTGTTTGTGTTTGTTTGTGTTTGTTTGTGTCTGTTTGTGTCTGTTTGTGTTTGTTTGTGTTTGTTTGTGTGTGTTTGTGTTTGTTTGTGCTTGTTTGTGTTTGTTTGTGTTTGTTTGTGTCTGTTTGTGTCTGTTTGTGTTTGTTTGTGTTTGTTTGTGTGTGTTTGTGTTTGTTTGTGCTTGTTTGTGTTTGTTTGTGTCTCTTTGTGTCTGTTTGTGTTTGTTTGTGTTTGTTTGTGTCTGTTTGTGTCTGTTTGTGTTTGTTTGTGTTTGTTTGTGTGTGTTTGTGTTTGTTTGTGTTTGTTTGTGTTTGTTTGTGTCTGTTTGTGTGTGTTTGTGTCTGTTTGTGTCTGTTTGTGTTTGTTTGTGTTTGTTTGTGTTTGTTTGTGTCTGTTTGTGTTTGTTTGTGTTTGTTTGTGTTTGTTTGTGTTTGTTTGTGCTTGTTTGTGTTTGTTTGTGTTTTTTTGTGTCTGTTTGTGTGTGTTTGTGTCTGTTTGTGTCTGTTTGTGTTTGTTTGTGTTTGTTTGTGTGTGTTTGTGTTTGTTTGTGCTTGTTTGTGTTTGTTTGTGTTTGTTTGTGTCTGTTTGTGTGTGTTTGTGCTTGTTTGTGTCTGTTTGTGTGTGTTTGTGTCTGTTTGTGTCTGTTTGTGTTTGTTTGTGTTTGTTTGTGTGTGTTTGTGTTTGTTTGTGCTTGTTTGTGTTTGTTTGTGTTTGTTTGTGTCTGTTTGTGTGTGTTTGTGCTTGTTTGTGTTTGTTTGTGTTTGTTTGTGTTTGTTTGTGTCTGTTTGTGTCTGTTTGTGTTTGTTTGTGTGTGTTTGTGTCTGTTTGTGTCTGTTTGTGTTTGTTTGTGTGTGTTTGTGTTTGTTTGTGCTTGTTTGTGTTTGTTTGTGTCTCTTTGTGTCTGTTTGTGTTTGTTTGTGTTTGTTTGTGTCTGTTTGTGTCTGTTTGTGTTTGTTTGTGTTTGTTTGTGTGTGTTTGTGTTTGTTTGTGCTTGTTTGTGTTTGTTTGTGTTTGTTTGTGTCTGTTTGTGTCTGTTTGTGTTTGTTTGTGTTTGTTTGTGTGTGTTTGTGTTTGTTTGTGCTTGTTTGTGTTTGTTTGTGTCTCTTTGTGTCTGTTTGTGTTTGTTTGTGTTTGTTTGTGTCTGTTTGTGTCTGTTTGTGTTTGTTTGTGTTTTTTTGTGTCTGTTTGTGTGTGTTTGTGTCTGTTTGTGTCTGTTTGTGTTTGTTTGTGTTTGTTTGTGTGTGTTTGTGTTTGTTTGTGCTTGTTTGTGTTTGTTTGTGTTTGTTTGTGTCTGTTTGTGTGTGTTTGTGCTTGTTTGTGTCTGTTTGTGTGTGTTTGTGTCTGTTTGTGTCTGTTTGTGTTTGTTTGTGTTTGTTTGTGTGTGTTTGTGTTTGTTTGTGCTTGTTTGTGTTTGTTTGTGTTTGTTTGTGTCTGTTTGTGTGTGTTTGTGCTTGTTTGTGTTTGTTTGTGTTTGTTTGTGTTTGTTTGTGTCTGTTTGTGTCTGTTTGTGTTTGTTTGTGTGTGTTTGTGTCTGTTTGTGTCTGTTTGTGTTTGTTTGTGTGTGTTTGTGTTTGTTTGTGCTTGTTTGTGTTTGTTTGTGTCTCTTTGTGTCTGTTTGTGTTTGTTTGTGTTTGTTTGTGTCTGTTTGTGTCTGTTTGTGTTTGTTTGTGTTTGTTTGTGTGTGTTTGTGTTTGTTTGTGCTTGTTTGTGTTTGTTTGTGTTTGTTTGTGTCTGTTTGTGTCTGTTTGTGTTTGTTTGTGTTTGTTTGTGTGTGTTTGTGTTTGTTTGTGCTTGTTTGTGTTTGTTTGTGTCTCTTTGTGTCTGTTTGTGTTTGTTTGTGTTTGTTTGTGTCTGTTTGTGTCTGTTTGTGTTTGTTTGTGTTTGTTTGTGTGTGTTTGTGTTTGTTTGTGTTTGTTTGTGTTTGTTTGTGTCTGTTTGTGTGTGTTTGTGTCTGTTTGTGTCTCTTTGTGTCTGTTTGTGTTTGTTTGTGTTTGTTTGTGTCTGTTTGTGTCTGTTTGTGTTTGTTTGTGTTTGTTTGTGTGTGTTTGTGTTTGTTTGTGCTTGTTTGTGTTTGTTTGTGTTTGTTTGTGTCTGTTTGTGTGTGTTTGTGTCTGTTTGTGTCTGTTTGTGTTTGTTTGTGTTTGTTTGTGTGTGTTTGTGTTTGTTTGTGCTTGTTTGTGTTTGTTTGTGTTTGTTTGTGTCTGTTTGTGTGTGTTTGTGCTTGTTTGTGTTTGTTTGTGTTTGTTTGTGTCTGTTTGTGTCTGTTTGTGTTTGTTTGTGTTTGTTTGTGTGTGTTTGTGTTTGTTTGTGCTTGTTTGTGTTTGTTTGTGTCTCTTTGTGTCTGTTTGTGTTTGTTTGTGTTTGTTTGTGTCTGTTTGTGTTTGTTTGTGTTTGTTTGTGTTTGTTTGTGTGTGTTTGTGTTTGTTTGTGCTTGTTTGTGTTTGTTTGTGTTTGTTTGTGTCTGTTTGTGTGTGTTTGTGTCTGTTTGTGTCTGTTTGTGTTTGTTTGTGTTTGTTTGTGTGTGTTTGTGTTTGTTTGTGCTTGTTTGTGTTTGTTTGTGTTTGTGTCTGTTTGTGTTTGTTTGTGTTTGTTTGTGTCTCTTTGTGTCTGTTTGTGTCTGTTTGTGTTTGTTTGTGTCTGTTTGTGTGTGTTTGTGTTTGTTTGTGCTTGTTTGTGTTTGTTTGTGTTTGATTGTGTCCGTTTGTGTGTGTTTGTGTCTGTTTGTGTCTGTTTGTGTTTGTTTGTGTCTGTTTGTGTCTGTTTGTGTCTGTTTGTGTCTGTTTGTGTTTGTTTGTGTGTGTTTGTGTTTGTTTGTGTCTGTTTGTGTGTGTTTGTGCTTGTTTGTGTTTTTTTGTGTTTGTTTGTGTCTGTTTGTGTCTGTTTGTGTTTGTTTGTGTTTGTTTGTGTGTGTTTGTGTTTGTTTGTGTTTGTTTGTGTCTGTTTGTGTGTGTTTGTGTCTGTTTGTGTCTGTTTGTGTTTGTTTGTGTTTGTTTGTGTGTGTTTGTGTTTGTTTGTGCTTGTTTGTGTTTGTTTGTGTTTGTTTGTGTCTGTTTGTGTGTGTTTGTGCTTGTTTGTGTCTGTTTGTGTGTGTTTGTGTCTGTTTGTGTCTGTTTGTGTTTGTTTGTGTTTGTTTGTGTGTGTTTGTGTTTGTTTGTGTTTGTTTGTGTTTGTTTGTGTCTGTTTGTGTGTGTTTGTGTTTGTTTGCGTTTGTTTGTGTTTGTTTGTGTCTGTTTGTGTCTGTTTGTGTTTGTTTGTGTTTGTTTGTGTCTGTTTGTGTCTGTTTGTGTTTGTTTGTGTTTGTTTGTGTGTGTTTGTGTTTGTTTGTGCTTGTTTGTGTTTGTTTGTGTTTGTTTGTGTCTGTTTGTGTTTGTTTGTGCTTGTTTGTGTTTGTTTGTGTTTGTTTGTGTCTGTTTGTGTGTGTTTGTGTCTGTTTGTGTTTGTTTGTGTTTGTTTGTGTGTGTTTGTGTGTGTTTGTGCTTGTTTGTGTTTGTTTGTGTTTGTTTGTGTCTGTTTGTGTCTGTTTGTGTTTGTTTGTGTTTGTTTGTGTGTGTTTGTGTTTGTTTGTGCTTGTTTGTGTTTGTTTGTGTTTGTTTGTGTCTGTTTGTGTTTGTTTGTGCTTGTTTGTGTTTGTTTGTGTTTGTTTGTGTCTGTTTGTGTGTGTTTGTGTCTGTTTGTGTTTGTTTGTGTTTGTTTGTGTGTGTTTGTGTGTGTTTGTGCTTGTTTGTGTTTGTTTGTGTTTGTTTGTGTCTGTTTGTGTCTGTTTGTGTTTGTTTGTGTTTGTTTGTGTGTGTTTGTGTTTGTTTGTGCTTGTTTGTGTTTGTTTGTGTTTGTTTGTGTCTGTTTGAGTGTGTTTGTGCTTGTTTGTGTCTGTTTGTGTGTGTTTGTGTCTGTTTGTGTCTGTTTGTGTTTGTTTGTGTTTGTTTGTGTGTGTTTGTGTTTGTTTGTGCTTGTTTGTGTTTGTTTGTGTTTGTTTGTGTCTGTTTGTGTGTGTTTGTGCTTGTTTGTGTTTGTTTGTGTTTGTTTGTGTCTGTTTGTGTGTGTTTGTGTTTGTTTGTGTTTGTTTGTGTTTGTTTGTGTCTGTTTGTGTCTGTTTGTGTTTGTTTGTGTCTGTTTGTGTCTGTTTGTGTTTGTTTGTGTTTGTTTGTGTGTGTTTGTGTTTGTTTGTGCTTGTTTGTGTTTGTTTGTGTCTCTTTGTGTCTGTTTGTGTTTGTTTGTGTTTGTTTGTGTCTGTTTGTGTCTGTTTGTGTTTGTTTGTGTTTGTTTGTGTGTGTTTGTGTTTGTTTGTGCTTGTTTGTGTTTGTTTGTGTTTGTTTGTGTCTGTTTGTGTGTGTTTGTGTCTGTTTGTGTCTGTTTGTGTTTGTTTGTGTTTGTTTGTGTGTGTTTGTGTTTGTTTGTGCTTGTTTGTGTTTGTTTGTGTTTGTTTGTGTCTGTTTGTGTGTGTTTGTGCTTGTTTGTGTTTGTTTGTGTTTGTTTGTGTCTGTTTGTGTCTGTTTGTGTTTGTTTGTGTTTGTTTGTGCTTGTTTGTGTTTGTTTGTGTTTGTTTGTGTCTGTTTGTGTGTGTTTGTGTCTGTTTGTGTCTGTTTGTGTTTGTTTGTGTTTGTTTGTGTGTGTTTGTGTTTGTTTGTGCTTGTTTGTGTTTGTTTGTGTTTGTTTGTGTCTGTTTGAGTGTGTTTGTGCTTGTTTGTATTTGTTTGTGTTTGTTTGTGTCTGTTTGTGTGTGTTTGTGTTTGTTTGTGTTTGTTTGTGTTTTTTTTATGTCTGTTTGTGTCTGTTTGTGTTTGTTTGTGTTTGTTTGTGTGTGTTTGTGTCTGTTTGTGTTTGTTTGTGTTTGTTTGTGTGTGTTTGTGTTTGTTTGTGCTTGTTTGTGTTTGTTTGTGTTTGTTTGTGTCTGTTTGTGTGTGTTTGTGCTTGTTTGTGTCTGTTTGTGTGTGTTTGTGTCTGTTTGTGTCTGTTTGTGTTTGTTTGTGTTTGTTTGTGTGTGTTTGTGTTTGTTTGTGCTTGTTTGTGTTTGTTTGTGTTTGTTTGTGTCTGTTTGTGTGTGTTTGTGCTTGTTTGTGTTTGTTTGTGTTTGTTTGTGTCTGTTTGTGTGTGTTTGTGTTTGTTTGTGTTTGTTTGTGTGTGTTTGTGCTTGTTTGTGTTTGTTTGTGTTTGTTTGTGTTTGTTTGTGTTTGTTTGTGTGTGTTTGTGTTTGTTTGTGCTTGTTTGTGTTTGTTTGTGTGTGTTTGTGTCTGTTTGTGTTTGTTTGTGTTTGTTTGTGTGTGTTTGTGTTTGTTTGTGCTTGTTTGTGTTTGTTTGTGTCTCTTTGTGTCTGTTTGTGTTTGTTTGTGTTTGTTTGTGTCTGTTTGTGTCTGTTTGTGTTTGTTTGTGTTTGTTTGTGTTTGTTTGTGTCTGTTTGTGTCTGTTTGTGTTTGTTTGTGTTTGTTTGTGTGTGTTTGTGTTTGTTTGTGTTTGTTTGTGTTTGTTTGTGTCTGTTTGTGTGTGTTTGTGTTTGTTTGTGTGTGTTTGTGTTTGTTTGTGCTTGTTTGTGTTTGTTTGTGTTTGTTTGTGTCTGTTTGTGTGTGTTTGTGCTTGTTTGTGTCTGTTTGTGTGTGTTTGTGTCTGTTTGTGTCTGTTTGTGTTTGTTTGTGTTTGTTTGTGTGTGTTTGTGTTTGTTTGTGCTTGTTTGTGTTTGTTTGTGTTTGTTTGTGTCTGTTTGTGTGTTTGTGCTTGTTTGTGTTTGTTTGTGTTTGTTTGTGTCTGTTTGTGTGTGTTTGTGTTTGTTTGTGTTTGTTTGTGTTTGTTTGTGTCTGTTTGTGTCTGTTTGTGTTTGTTTGTGTGTGTTTGTGTCTGTTTGTGTCTGTTTGTGTTTGTTTGTGTTTGTTTGTGTGTGTTTGTGTTTGTTTGTGCTTGTTTGTGTTTGTTTGTGTCTCTTTGTGTCTGTTTGTGTTTGTTTGTGTTTGTTTGTGTCTGTTTGTGTCTGTTTGTGTTTGTTTGTGTTTGTTTGTGTGTGTTTGTGTTTGTTTGTGCTTGTTTGTGTTTGTTTGTGTTTGTTTGTGTCTGTTTGTGTGTGTTTGTGTCTGTTTGTGTTTGTTTGTGTTTGTTTGTGTGTGTTTGTGTTTGTTTGTGCTTGTTTGTGTTTGTTTGTGTTTGTTTGTGTCTGTTTGTGTGTGTTTGTGCTTGTTTGTGTTTGTTTGTGTTTGTTTGTGTCTGTTTGTGTCTGTTTGTGTTTGTTTGTGTTTGTTTGTGTGTGTTTGTGTTTGTTTGTGTTTGTTTGTGTCTGTTTGTGTGTGTTTGTGTCTGTTTGTGTCTGTTTGTGTTTGTTTGTGTTTGTTTGTGTGTGTTTGTGTTTGTTTGTGCTTGTTTGTGTTTGTTTGTGTTTGTTTGTGTCTGTTTGTGTGTGTTTGTGCTTGTTTGTGTCTGTTTGTGTGTGTTTGTGTCTGTTTGTGTCTGTTTGTGTTTGTTTGTGTTTGTTTGTGTGTGTTTGTGTTTGTTTGTGCTTGTTTGTGTTTGTTTGTGTGTGTTTGTGTTTGTTTGTGCTTGTTTGTGTTTGTTTGTGTTTGTTTGTGTTTGTTTGTGTTTGTTTGTGTGTGTTTGTGTTTGTTTGTGCTTGTTTGTGTTTGTTTGTGTCTGTTTGTGTGTGTTTGTGTCTGTTTGTGTCTGTTTGTGTTTGTTTGTGTTTGTTTGTGTGTGTTTGTGTCTGTTTGTGTCTGTTTGTGTTTGTTTGTGTTTGTTTGTGTTTGTTTGTGTGCGGTATAGCCCACAGCTGATGTAAATCATAAATGATAAACACGTGTCGGTTCAAGGCAACAGATAGAACCTTGACTAACAAGGCCATTTGCTGTGCAGATCACGTGCAAGGATCATATGTTGTTTAGTATATAAGAACCTGATTTTTCTAATAAACGAGTTCATTCTAACACCGAGCTTGGTCGTATTATTATCCCCGTGCTACCACACTTCATGGCGATCCTGCCAGTGGGGCTGCTCGAGGCAACCCAACGCTTCGAGGCAGCCCCAGCTGTGAACACAGCATAAAGGCCGCCCGACCCAGCTGCGAGCGCAGCATAGAGGCCGCCCGACCCAGCTCGTCTCAGCATACCAGCCAGCCTGCCAGCCGGAACCAGCACAAGTGCCACCCGAAAAAGTAAAATTTGGAAGCAAAAGAAGACCTATGCAGAGGACGGCATCCCCGACTAAAACGGGCCCTCTGACGACGCTAAGTCAGCTTCAACGGCAGAGTCACGATCACGTGACGTCAGCGGGACATTTTGAGCGGCTATAGCCAGAGGCAGCGGCAACGATGCGCAACAGACCGGAGCAGAGCGTCCAGCAGCAGTTACCAGCAGCATCAGCACCAGCATCACAACATGACTGGAGGTACAACTTTACTGTAGAATAACGTTATTGTTACGATCATTACATTTTATAGGATTAATTATGTAGGATATAAATAGAATTTAATAAGTAGGTCAGTTGATGTGTAAACACAATGACCAACCTGCCTCCAGATAAGGAATGGAAGGTTCAGCTGTAATAACGTGTCAAGTTGCTCGACACAAACACAATATTCGCGCAGTACAAAGACTTAATGGACTTTAAATTATGGACGTAATTTTTTTAATGTCTTTTTTTTTTAATTGCATAAAAATTATAACACTTATGTACTTTAAAGGGTTTTGAGAATGAGTTTATTTTTTCTGATGACGATACACCTGTCGTCATCAGCGGTGACCCGAGAGGCGCCGCTCAGCTGATAGGCATGCATACATAACAAGGTACAAGACAGGCAGGGAAAACCTGCAGGGATACAAAGTATACCCTTAACTGTAATATGTACAAAAAATGTACAAGGTCGGCAAACCACTAAAAAGTGTTGTATTCCGAACCAGTAAAGTGAAGCCAAAGTGCACACTTAAATACGTACCTTATAAATGTTGCAAAAGAGAGGAAGAATAAAAAAAAATAAACTCAAGGACGAAGACATGAAAAGTATTTAAAAACCCTAATTGACGCATTTCACAAAAATAATGCAAAAATTAAAAATGAGTGTTATTAAATTTTAAAAAACTTATACTGTGTTAAAATTTTACTCAAGGACTATATTATTAATTACATTTAATAACATTAATTAATCAAGAAAATGTGTTTATAATAAGTAAATAACAAATATATTACGTAACGGGGAAAACCCAAATTAAATAATAATAAATAGATACTAAGTAAAAGATAAAACAAGTATAAATAAACATAAGTATTTCGATGAGCGATTAGCCTGATCACCTAAGAGCTATTGAAATTCTTATTTGAGGAAGTTTTACGGCATAAAAGCCACTTAAGGCATTACAAGATAAAAAAAAACGTAATAACGTTTTATTTCGGGTGTCAATACTGAAAGACAAAATAAAATGTCACCACAGTTATATGATTTCAAAGTAAAGGGAAATAATGTCACTTGGGAGTACCGTTACCACTGAGTAACATCGCAAGTAGGCATGTAATTGCAAGGTACACCAGGATACAAGGTAGGCGCGGAATCCTTGAAATCTGGTCATGATTCGATCGAGCATCAATCGTGATGATCCTTGGACACCTGGAATGTCTATGAAAGACATGGAGTGTTAAAAGAACCGCCTGAACATATGTAATGCATATATTACATATTAATATTATATGCGCGCGCGCCCTTCAAATCCTTGTATACCTGTATGGAATTCCTGTACACATAAATAGGTGTATATGTAAAAACGGTCGGCCGACCACGCGCTGTGTAACCTTAGCTTCCCCAATCAGTGATACATATGTATCATAAGCGCAAGCAAATAAGAGTGAAATCATATACCTGCCGCATTGGCGACACTGTGTGTCACACCCCATGCTCTATCGCGTACGAAACGAGCTTTGCTCGCGAGAGAATAAGGTAAAATTTGAAAATACTGCAACAAGAACCCCGATTGTATTAAATTAAAAGTGTTAAAAAGTTAGTAGTTATAAAGATAACGTAAAATAAAAGCATAAAGAAAATAGGATATTTAGAATTAAACTTAATGTTTTATATTCGTAAAATAATGATAAGAAGTTATACAATTTTTAAGATAAGTTACCAAAATATTAGGTAATAAGATTCTATTAGCGATTAGTATAGTTAACGCGTATTTAGATTAAGATAATTTACGGGGTATGAGTTATAATTATACATAGATAAATAGATAGTTTTTTTTTTTACTATTTTATACATATTTAGTTTTAATCAGAATTATTGTAACTATAATATAGGAGATTTAAGATTAGTCCTAACCTTTCTATGTATAAATAAAATAATAACCACTACAACATCACATGTAGCCACTAAGAAAGATGATATGTGTTGCAAGTATGAATGTAACAATATCAGCCATACCCATATAGGGCACATGGAATGTAAACATTACAATACCACTAAGATAAGAACCACTTTGTAAACCATTTAGTATGAAGCTTATTTTAACCGACTTCAAAAGAAACTTCACTGTTTGTATTCTCATCTAAAAGTAAACAACTCCATATTAATTTTGTATACCATAGACATAAGTAGATTAACTATTATATAAGTCAAAAACAGTTTCAATTTTTTTACTATTTTTGTCTCAAAAATAAGGGGAGAGATGCGGTATAGCCCACAGCTGATGTAAATCATAAATGATAAACACGTGTCGGTTCAAGGCAACAGATAGAACCTTGACTAACAAGGCCATTTGCTGTGCAGATCACGTGCAAGGATCATATGTTGTTTAGTATATAAGAACCTGATTTTTCTAATAAACGAGTTCATTCTAACACCGAGCTTGGTCGTATTATTATCCCCGTGCTACCACACTTCATGTGTGTGTTTGTGTTTGTTTGTGTTTGTTTGTGTCTGTTTGTGTTTGTTTGTGTGTGTTTGTGTTTGTTTGTGCTTGTTTGTGTTTGTTTGTGTTTGTTTGTGTCTGTTTGTGTGTTTGTGCTTGTTTGTGTGTGTTTGTGTTTGTTTGTGTTTGTTTGTGTTTGTTTGTGTCTGTTTGTGTCTGTTTGTGCTTGTTTGTGTTTGTTTGTGTCTCTTTGTGTCTGTTTGTGTTTGTTTGTGTTTGTTTGTGTCTGTTTGTGTCTGTTTGTGTTTGTTTGTGTTTGTTTGTGTGTGTTTGTGTTTGTTTGTGCTTGTTTGTGTTTGTTTGTGTTTGTTTGTGTCTGTTTGTGTGTGTTTGTGTTTGTTTGTGTTTGTTTGTGTCTGTTTGTGTTTGTTTGTGTGTGTTTGTGTTTGTTTGTGCTTGTTTGTGTTTGTTTGTGTTTGTTTGTGTCTGTTTGTGTGTTTGTGCTTGTTTGTGTGTGTTTGTGTTTGTTTGTGTTTGTTTGTGTTTGTTTGTGTTTGTTTGTCTCTGTTTGTGTCTGTTTGTGTTTGTTTGTGTTTGTTTGTGTTTGTTTGTGTCTGTTTGTGTTTGTTTGTGTCTGTTTGTGTCTGTTTGTGTTTGTTTGTGTTTGTTTGTGTGTGTTTGTGTTTGTTTGTGCTTGTTTGTGTTTGTTTGTGTCTCTTTGTGTCTGTTTGTGTTTGTTTGTGTTTGTTTGTGTCTGTTTGTGTCTGTTTGTGTTTGTTTGTGTTTGTTTGTGTGTGTTTGTGTTTGTTTGTGCTTGTTTGTGTTTGTTTGTGTTTGTTTGTGTCTGTTTGTGTGTGTTTGTGTCTGTTTGTGTTTGTTTGTGTTTGTTTGTGTGTGTTTGTGTTTGTTTGTGATGGTTTGTGTTTGTTTGTGTTTGTTTGTGTCTGTTTGTGTGTGTTTGTGCTTGTTTGTGTTTGTTTGTGTTTGTTTGTGTCTGTTTGTGTCTGTTTGTGTTTGTTTGTGTTTGTTTGTGTGTGTTTGTGTTTGTTTGTGTTTGTTTGTGTCTGTTTGTGTGTGTTTGTGTCTGTTTGTGTCTGTTTGTGTTTGTTTGTGTTTGTTTGTGTGTGTTTGTGTTTGTTTGTGCTTGTTTGTGTTTGTTTGTGTTTGTTTGTGTCTGTTTGTGTGTGTTTGTGCTTGTTTGTGTCTGTTTTTGTGTGTTTGTGTCTGTTTGTGTCTGTTTGTGTTTGTTTGTGTTTGTTTGTGTGTGTTTGTGTTTGTTTGTGCTTGTTTGTGTTTGTTTGTGTTTGTTTGTGTCTGTTTGTGTTTGTTTGTGTTTGTTTGTGTGTGTTTGTGTTTGTTTGTGTTTGTTTGTGTCTGTTTGTGTGTGTTTGTGTCTGTTTGTGTCTGTTTGTGTTTGTTTGTGTTTGTTTGTGTGTGTTTGTGTTTGTTTGTGCTTGTTTGTGTTTGTTTGTGTTTGTTTGTGTCTGTTTGTGTGTGTTTGTGCTTGTTTGTGTCTGTTTGTGTGTGTTTGTGTCTGTTTGTGTCTGTTTGTGTTTGTTTGTGTTTGTTTGTGTGTGTTTGTGTTTGTTTGTGTTTGTTTGTGTTTGTTTGTGTCTGTTTGTGTGTGTTTGTGTTTGTTTGTGTTTGTTTGTGTTTGTTTGTGTTTGTTTGTGTCTGTTTGTGTCTGTTTGTGTTTGTTTGTGTTTGTTTGTGTCTGTTTGTGTCTGTTTGTGTTTGTTTGTGTTTGTTTGTGTGTGTTTGTGTTTGTTTGTGCTTGTTTGTGTTTGTTTGTGTTTGTTTGTGTCTGTTTGTGTGTGTTTGTGTCTGTTTGTGTTTGTTTGTGTTTGTTTGTGTGTGTTTGTGTTTGTTTGTGCTTGTTTGTGTTTGTTTGTGTCTCTTTGTGTCTGTTTGTGTTTGTTTGTGTTTGTTTGTGTCTGTTTGTGTCTGTTTGTGTTTGTTTGTGTTTGTTTGTGTGTGTTTGTGTTTGTTTGTGCTTGTTTGTGTTTGTTTGTGTTTGTTTGTGTCTGTTTGTGTGTGTTTGTGTCTGTTTGTGTTTGTTTGTGTTTGTTTGTGTGTGTTTGTGTTTGTTTGTGCTTGTTTGTGTTTGTTTGTGTTTGTTTGTGTCTGTTTGTGTGTGTTTGTGCTTGTTTGTGTTTGTTTGTGTTTGTTTGTGTCTGTTTGTGTCTGTTTGTGTTTGTTTGTGTTTGTTTGTGTGTGTTTGTGTTTGTTTGTGTTTGTTTGTGTCTGTTTGTGTGTGTTTGTGTCTGTTTGTGTCTGTTTGTGTTTGTTTGTGTTTGTTTGTGTGTGTTTGTGTTTGTTTGTGCTTGTTTGTGTTTGTTTGTGTTTGTTTGTGTCTGTTTGTGTGTGTTTGTGCTTGTTTGTGTCTGTTTGTGTGTGTTTGTGTCTGTTTGTGTCTGTTTGTGTTTGTTTGTGTTTGTTTGTGTGTGTTTGTGTTTGTTTGTGCTTGTTTGTGTTTGTTTGTGTTTGTTTGTGTCTGTTTGTGTGTGTTTGTGTCTGTTTGTGTTTGTTTGTGTTTGTTTGTGTTTGTTTGTGTCTGTTTGTGTGTGTTTGTGCTTGTTTGTGTTTGTTTGTGTTTGTTTGTGTCTGTTTGTGTCTGTTTGTGTTTGTTTGTGTTTGTTTGTGTGTGTTTGTGTTTGTTTGTGTTTGTTTGTGTCTGTTTGTGTGTGTTTGTGTCTGTTTGTGTCTGTTTGTGTTTGTTTGTGTTTGTTTGTGTGTGTTTGTGTTTGTTTGTGCTTGTTTGTGTTTGTTTGTGTCTGTTTGTGTGTGTTTGTGTCTGTTTGTGTTTGTTTGTGTTTGTTTGTGTGTGTTTGTGTTTGTTTGTGATTGTTTGTGTTTGTTTGTGTTTGTTTGTGTCTGTTTGTGTGTGTTTGTGCTTGTTTGTGTTTGTTTGTGTTTGTTTGTGTCTGTTTGTGTCTGTTTGTGTTTGTTTGTGTTTGTTTGTGTTTGTTTGTGTCTGTTTGTGTCTGTTTGTGTTTGTTTGTGTTTGTTTGTGTTTGTTTGTGTCTGTTTGTGTTTGTTTGTGTCTGTTTGTGTTTGTTTGTGTTTGTTTGTGTTTGTTTGTGTTTGTTTGTGTTTGTTTGTGTCTGTTTGTGTTTGTTTGTGTCTGTTTGTGTTTGTTTGTGTCTGTTTGTGTCTGTTTGTGTTTGTTTGTGTTTGTTTGTGTGTGTTTGTGTTTGTTTGTGCTTGTTTGTGTTTGTTTGTGTCTCTTTGTGTCTGTTTGTGTGAAGTGTGGTAGCACGGGGATAATGATACGACGAAGCTCGGTGTTAGAATGAACTCGTTTATTAGAAAAATTAGGTTCTTATATACTAAACAACATAATGATCCTTGCACGTGATCTGCACAGCAAATGGCCTTGTTAGTCAAGGTTCTATCTGTTCCCTTGAACCGACACGTGTTTATCATTTATGATTTACATCAGCTGTGGGCTATACCGCATCTTTCCCCTTATTTTTAAGACAAAAATAGTAAAAATTGAAACTGTAATTTGTGTTTGTTTGTGTCTGTTTGTGTCTGTTTGTGTTTGTTTGTGTTTGTTTGTGTGTGTTTGTGTTTGTTTGTGTTTGTTTGTGTCTGTTTGTGTGTGTTTGTGCTTGTTTGTGTTTGTTTGTGTTTGTTTGTGTCTGTTTGTGTGTGTTTGTGTTTGTTTGTGTTTGTTTGTGTTTGTTTGTGTCTGTTTGTGTCTGTTTGTGTTTGTTTGTGTTTGTTTGTGTTTGTTTGTGTCTGTTTGTGTTTGTTTGTGTCTGTTTGTGTTTGTTTGTGTGTGTTTGTGTTTGTTTGTGCTTGTTTGTGTTTGTTTGTGTCTCTTTGTGTCTGTTTGTGTTTGTTTGTGTTTGTTTGTGTCTGTTTGTGTCTGTTTGTGTTTGTTTGTGTTTGTTTGTGTGTGTTTGTGTTTGTTTGTGCTTGTTTGTGTTTGTTTGTGTTTGTTTGTGTCTGTTTGTGTGTGTTTGTGTCTGTTTGTGTCTGTTTGTGTTTGTTTGTGTTTGTTTGTGTGTGTTTGTGTTTGTTTGTGCTTGTTTGTGTTTGTTTGTGTTTGTTTGTGTCTGTTTGTGTGTGTTTGTGTCTGTTCGTGTCTGTTTGTGTTTGTTTGTGTTTGTTTGTGTGTGTTTGTGTTTGTTTGTGCTTGTTTGTGTTTGTTTGTGTTTGTTTGTGTCTGTTTGTGTGTGTTTGTGCTTGTTTGTGTTTGTTTGTGTTTGTTTGTGTCTGTTTGTGTCTGTTTGTGTTTGTTTGTGTCTGTTTGTGTTTGTTTGTGTTTGTTTGTGTGTGTTTGTGTTTGTTTGTGCTTGTTTGTGTCTGTTTGTGTGTGTTTGTGTCTGTTTGTGTCTGTTTGTGTTTGTTTGTGTTTGTTTGTGTGTGTTTGTGTTTGTTTGTGCTTGTTTGTGTTTGTTTGTGTTTGTTTGTGTCTGTTTGTGTGTGTTTGTGCTTGTTTGTGTTTGTTTGTGTTTGTTTGTGTCTGTTTGTGTGTGTTTGTGTTTGTTTGTGTTTGTTTGTGTTTGTTTGTCTCTGTTTGTGTCTGTTTGTGTTTGTTTGTGTTTGTTTGTGTTTGTTTGTGTCTGTTTGTGTTTGTTTGTGTTTGTTTGTGTTTGTTTGTGTCTGTTTGTGTGTGTTTGTGTCTGTTTGTGTTTGTTTGTGTTTGTTTGTGTGTGTTTGTGTTTGTTTGTGCTTGTTTGTGTTTGTTTGTGTTTGTTTGTGTCTGTTTGAGTGTGTTTGTGCTTGTTTGTGTCTGTTTGTGTGTGTTTGTGTCTGTTTGTGTCTGTTTGTGTTTGTTTGTGTTTGTTTGTGTGTGTTTGTGTTTGTTTGTGCTTGTTTGTGTTTGTTTGTGTTTGTTTGTGTCTGTTTGTGTGTGTTTGTGCTTGTTTGTGTTTGTTTGTGTTTGTTTGTGTCTGTTTGTGTGTGTTTGTGTTTGTTTGTGTTTGTTTGTGTTTGTTTGTGTCTGTTTGTGTCTGTTTGTGTTTGTTTGTGTCTGTTTGTGTCTGTTTGTGTTTGTTTGTGTTTGTTTGTGTGTGTTTGTGTTTGTTTGTGCTTGTTTGTGTTTGTTTGTGTCTCTTTGTGTCTGTTTGTGTTTGTTTGTGTTTGTTTGTGTTTGTTTGTGTTTGTTTGTGTTTGTTTGTGTTTGTTTGTGTCTGTTTGTGTCTGTTTGTGTTTGTTTGTGTCTGTTTGTGTCTGTTTGTGTTTGTTTGTGTTTGTTTGTGTGTGTTTGTGTTTGTTTGTGCTTGTTTGTGTTTGTTTGTGTCTCTTTGTGTCTGTTTGTGTTTGTTTGTGTTTGTTTGTGTTTGTTTGTGTGTGTTTGTGTTTGTTTGTGCTTGTTTGTGTTTGTTTGTGTTTGTTTGTGTCTGTTTGTGTGTGTTTGTGTCTGTTTGTGTCTGTTTGTGTTTGTTTGTGTTTGTTTGTGTGTGTTTGTGTTTGTTTGTGCTTGTTTGTGTTTGTTTGTGTTTGTTTGTGTCTGTTTGTGTGTGTTTGTGCTTGTTTGTGTTTGTTTGTGTTTGTTTGTGTCTGTTTGTGTCTGTTTGTGTTTGTTTGTGTTTGTTTGTGTGTGTTTGTGTTTGTTTGTGCTTGTTTGTGTTTGTTTGTGTCTCTTTGTGTCTGTTTGTGTTTGTTTGTGTTTGTTTGTGTGTGTTTGTGTTTGTTTGTGCTTGTTTGTGTTTGTTTGTGTTTGTTTGTGTCTGTTTGTGTGTGTTTGTGTCTGTTTGTGTCTGTTTGTGTTTGTTTGTGTTTGTTTGTGTGTGTTTGTGTTTGTTTGTGCTTGTTTGTGTTTGTTTGTGTTTGTTTGTGTCTGTTTGTGTGTGTTTGTGCTTGTTTGTGTTTGTTTGTGTTTGTTTGTGTCTGTTTGTGTCTGTTTGTGTTTGTTTGTGTTTGTTTGTGTGTGTTTGTGTTTGTTTGTGCTTGTTTGTGTTTGTTTGTGTTTGTTTGTGTCTGTTTGTGTGTGTTTGTGTCTGTTCGTGTCTGTTTGTGTTTGTTTGTGTTTGTTTGTGTGTGTTTGTGTTTGTTTGTGCTTGTTTGTGTTTGTTTGTGTTTGTTTGTGTCTGTTTGTGTGTGTTTGTGCTTGTTTGTGTTTGTTTGTGTTTGTTTGTGTTTGTTTGTGTGTGTTTGTGTTTGTTTGTGCTTGTTTGTGTTTGTTTGTGTTTGTTTGTGTCTGTTTGTGTGTGTTTGTGCTTGTTTGTGTTTGTTTGTGTTTGTTTGTGTCTGTTTGTGTGTGTTTGTGTTTGTTTGTGTTTGTTTGTGTTTGTTTGTCTCTGTTTGTGTCTGTTTGTGTTTGTTTGTGTTTGTTTGTGTTTGTTTGTGTCTGTTTGTGTTTGTTTGTGTTTGTTTGTGTTTGTTTGTGTCTGTTTGTGTGTGTTTGTGTCTGTTTGTGTTTGTTTGTGTTTGTTTGTGTGTGTTTGTGTTTGTTTGTGCTTGTTTGTGTTTGTTTGTGTTTGTTTGTGTCTGTTTGAGTGTGTTTGTGCTTGTTTGTGTCTGTTTGTGTGTGTTTGTGTCTGTTTGTGTCTGTTTGTGTTTGTTTGTGTTTGTTTGTGTGTGTTTGTGTTTGTTTGTGCTTGTTTGTGTTTGTTTGTGTTTGTTTGTGTCTGTTTGTGTGTGTTTGTGCTTGTTTGTGTTTGTTTGTGTTTGTTTGTGTCTGTTTGTGTGTGTTTGTGTCTGTTTGTGTTTGTTTGTGTTTGTTTGTGTTTGTTTGTGTTTGTTTGTGTCTGTTTGTGTGTGTTTGTGCTTGTTTGTGTTTGTTTGTGTTTGTTTGTGTTTGTTTGTGTCTGTTTGTGTCTGTTTGCTACTAATTTTAATTAAGATAAAAATTACAAAAAATATAGCCTAAGTGCGATGACAATTGTTCGAAGTATGAATCAAGAGTGTGTAATAATCGGAATTGCAAAAACTAGGTAAACGCGTGTTTTGCTGAGTTGTGCCTCGTGCCGTCGACGGTCGGGCGCGTGCCAGCTGACTCGGCGGTTGTCCTTATGGTGCAATATGTAATTTGTTTGTGTCTGTTTGTGTTTGTTTGTGTTTGTTTGTGTTTGTTTGTGTCTGTTTGTGTTTGTTTGTGTTTGTTTGTGTTTGTTTGTGTCTGTTTGTGTGTGTTTGTGTCTGTTTGTGTCTGTTTGTGTTTGTTTGTGTTTGTTTGTGTGTGTTTGTGTTTGTTTGTGCTTGTTTGTGTTTGTTTGTGTTTGTTTGTGTCTGTTTGTGTGTGTTTGTGCTTGTTTGTGTCTGTTTGTGTGTGTTTGTGTCTGTTTGTGTCTGTTTGTGTTTGTTTGTGTTTGTTTGTGTCTGTTTGTGTGTGTTTGTGTTTGTTTGTGTTTGTTTGTGTTTGTTTGTGTCTGTTTGTGTCTGTTTGTGTTTGTTTGTGTTTGTTTGTGTTTGTTTGTGTCTGTTTGTGTTTGTTTGTGTCTGTTTGTGTTTGTTTGTGTTTGTTTGTGTTTGTTTGTGTTTGTTTGTGTTTGTTTGTGTCTGTTTGTGTTTGTTTGTGTCTGTTTGTGTTTGTTTGTGTCTGTTTGTGTCTGTTTGTGTTTGTTTGTGTTTGTTTGTGTGTGTTTGTGTTTGTTTGTGCTTGTTTGTGTTTGTTTGTGTCTCTTTGTGTCTGTTTGTGTTTGTTTGTGTTTGTTTGTGTCTGTTTGTGTCTGTTTGTGTTTGTTTGTGTTTGTTTGTGTGTGTTTGTGTTTGTTTGTGTTTGTTTGTGTCTGTTTGTGTGTGTTTGTGCTTGTTTGTGTTTGTTTGTGTTTGTTTGTGTCTGTTTGTGTGTGTTTGTGTTTGTTTGTGTTTGTTTGTGTTTGTTTGTGTCTGTTTGTGTCTGTTTGTGTTTGTTTGTGTTTGTTTGTGTTTGTTTGTGTCTGTTTGTGTTTGTTTGTGTCTGTTTGTGTTTGTTTGTGTGTGTTTGTGTTTGTTTGTGCTTGTTTGTGTTTGTTTGTGTCTCTTTGTGTCTGTTTGTGTTTGTTTGTGTTTGTTTGTGTCTGTTTGTGTCTGTTTGTGTTTGTTTGTGTTTGTTTGTGTGTGTTTGTGTTTGTTTGTGCTTGTTTGTGTTTGTTTGTGTTTGTTTGTGTTTGTTTGTGTTTGTTTGTGTGTGTTTGTGTTTGTTTGTACTTGTTTGTGTCTGTTTGTGTGTGTTTGTGTCTGTTTGTGTCTGTTTGTGTTTGTTTGTGTTTGTTTGTGTGTGTTTGTGTTTGTTTGTGCTTGTTTGTGTTTGTTTGTGTTTGTTTGTGTCTGTTTGTGTGTGTTTGTGCTTGTTTGTGTTTGTTTGTGTTTGTTTGTGTCTGTTTGTGTGTGTTTGTGTTTGTTTGTGTTTGTTTGTGTTTGTTTGTCTCTGTTTGTGTCTGTTTGTGTTTGTTTGTGTTTGTTTGTGTTTGTTTGTGTCTGTTTGTGTTTGTTTGTGTTTGTTTGTGTTTGTTTGTGTCTGTTTGTGTGTGTTTGTGTCTGTTTGTGTTTGTTTGTGTTTGTTTGTGTGTGTTTGTGTTTGTTTGTGCTTGTTTGTGTTTGTTTGTGTTTGTTTGTGTCTGTTTGAGTGTGTTTGTGCTTGTTTGTGTCTGTTTGTGTGTGTTTGTGTCTGTTTGTGTCTGTTTGTGTTTGTTTGTGTTTGTTTGTGTGTGTTTGTGTTTGTTTGTGCTTGTTTGTGTTTGTTTGTGTTTGTTTGTGTCTGTTTGTGTGTGTTTGTGCTTGTTTGTGTTTGTTTGTGTTTGTTTGTGTCTGTTTGTGTGTGTTTGTGTTTGTTTGTGTTTGTTTGTGTTTGTTTGTGTCTGTTTGTGTCTGTTTGTGTTTGTTTGTGTCTGTTTGTGTCTGTTTGTGTTTGTTTGTGTTTGTTTGTGTGTGTTTGTGTTTGTTTGTGCTTGTTTGTGTTTGTTTGTGTCTCTTTGTGTCTGTTTGTGTTTGTTTGTGTTTGTTTGTGTTTGTTTGTGTTTGTTTGTGTTTGTTTGTGTTTGTTTGTGTCTGTTTGTGTCTGTTTGTGTTTGTTTGTGTCTGTTTGTGTCTGTTTGTGTTTGTTTGTGTTTGTTTGTGTGTGTTTGTGTTTGTTTGTGCTTGTTTGTGTTTGTTTGTGTCTCTTTGTGTCTGTTTGTGTTTGTTTGTGTTTGTTTGTGTTTGTTTGTGTGTGTTTGTGTTTGTTTGTGCTTGTTTGTGTTTGTTTGTGTTTGTTTGTGTCTGTTTGTGTGTGTTTGTGTCTGTTTGTGTCTGTTTGTGTTTGTTTGTGTTTGTTTGTGTGTGTTTGTGTTTGTTTGTGCTTGTTTGTGTTTGTTTGTGTTTGTTTGTGTCTGTTTGTGTGTGTTTGTGCTTGTTTGTGTTTGTTTGTGTTTGTTTGTGTCTGTTTGTGTCTGTTTGTGTTTGTTTGTGTTTGTTTGTGTGTGTTTGTGTTTGTTTGTGCTTGTTTGTGTTTGTTTGTGTCTCTTTGTGTCTGTTTGTGTTTGTTTGTGTTTGTTTGTGTGTGTTTGTGTTTGTTTGTGCTTGTTTGTGTTTGTTTGTGTTTGTTTGTGTCTGTTTGTGTGTGTTTGTGTCTGTTTGTGTCTGTTTGTGTTTGTTTGTGTTTGTTTGTGTGTGTTTGTGTTTGTTTGTGCTTGTTTGTGTTTGTTTGTGTTTGTTTGTGTCTGTTTGTGTGTGTTTGTGCTTGTTTGTGTTTGTTTGTGTTTGTTTGTGTCTGTTTGTGTCTGTTTGTGTTTGTTTGTGTTTGTTTGTGTGTGTTTGTGTTTGTTTGTGCTTGTTTGTGTTTGTTTGTGTTTGTTTGTGTCTGTTTGTGTGTGTTTGTGTCTGTTCGTGTCTGTTTGTGTTTGTTTGTGTTTGTTTGTGTGTGTTTGTGTTTGTTTGTGCTTGTTTGTGTTTGTTTGTGTTTGTTTGTGTCTGTTTGTGTGTGTTTGTGCTTGTTTGTGTTTGTTTGTGTTTGTTTGTGTCTGTTTGTGTCTGTTTGTGTTTGTTTGTGTCTGTTTGTGTTTGTTTGTGTTTGTTTGTGTGTGTTTGTGTTTGTTTGTGCTTGTTTGTGTCTGTTTGTGTGTGTTTGTGTCTGTTTGTGTCTGTTTGTGTTTGTTTGTGTTTGTTTGTGTGTGTTTGTGTTTGTTTGTGCTTGTTTGTGTTTGTTTGTGTTTGTTTGTGTCTGTTTGTGTGTGTTTGTGCTTGTTTGTGTTTGTTTGTGTTTGTTTGTGTCTGTTTGTGTGTGTTTGTGTTTGTTTGTGTTTGTTTGTGTTTGTTTGTCTCTGTTTGTGTCTGTTTGTGTTTGTTTGTGTCTGTTTGTGTTTGTTTGTGTTTGTTTGTGTGTGTTTGTGTTTGTTTGTGCTTGTTTGTGTTTGTTTGTGTTTGTTTGTGTCTGTTTGTGTGTGTTTGTGCTTGTTTGTGTTTGTTTGTGTTTGTTTGTGTTTGTTTGTGTTTGTTTGTGTTTGTTTGTGTCTCTTTGTGTCTGTTTGTGTCTGTTTGTGTTTGTTTGTGTCTGTTTGTGTTTGTTTGTGTTTGTTTGTGTGTGTTTGTGTTTGTTTGTGCTTGTTTGTGTCTGTTTGTGTGTGTTTGTGTCTGTTTGTGTTTGTTTGTGTTTGTTTGTGTTTGTTTGTGTGTGTTTGTGTTTGTTTGTGCTTGTTTGTGTTTGTTTGTGTTTGTTTGTGTCTGTTTGTGTGTGTTTGTGCTTGTTTGTGTTTGTTTGTGTTTGTTTGTGTCTGTTTGTGTGTGTTTGTGTTTGTTTGTGTTTGTTTGTGTTTGTTTGTGTCTGTTTGTGTCTGTTTGTGTTTGTTTGTGTTTGTTTGTGTTTGTTTGTGTCTGTTTGTGTTTGTTTGTGTCTGTTTGTGTTTGTTTGTGTTTGTTTGTGCTTGTTTGTGTTTGTTTGTGTTTGTTTGTGTCTGTTTGTGTGTGTTTGTGCTTGTTTGTGTTTGTTTGTGTTTGTTTGTGTCTGTTTGTGTTTGTTTGTGTTTGTTTGTGTCTGTTTGTGTGTGTTTGTGTTTGTTTGTGTTTGTTTGTGTTTGTTTGTGTCTGTTTGTGTCTGTTTGTGTCTGTTTGTGTCTGTTTGTGTCTGTTTGTGTTTGTTTGTGTTTGTTTGTGTGTGTTTGTGTTTGTTTGTGTTTGTTTGTGTTTGTTTGTGTCTGTTTGTGTGTGTTTGTGTTTGTTTGTGTTTGTTTGTGTTTGTTTGTGTCTGTTTGTGTTGTAATATATGTAATGATGTGGTCGAGAAGGGACGTTGATGGGAGACAAAGTATATGCAGAGCTCTGGATAGTAGTGAACGTTTAATTACTTAAAACATTAGCTTATATACATTTTTACAATAAGGTTAACGCTTATCCAAGCAATATGCATTAGGCTACAGTTATACTGCATGCTATACTAAATGTAGACATTAGCTACATACTACAGCTTCCCCGTAAGATCCCTTCACCCCCGGGGTGCTGGAGAAAAAGAAAAAATTTAATGCATGTTACTTGTTTACAATTCGACATGAAGATGGGGACCACTGTGTAAACTACTTATAATTAAGTTTATACACTTTACAAGAATATATCAAAGATAAAAAATAATTAGTTGGTCACCTCAAAAAAAAAAATATCGTCAAGTCCCATGTGTCACTGTTTCAAAAGAAATATTATATAGTGGAAGTTAAAATTATTTTTATTAAAATTCCTGTCTGTTTCAACAAAATAATCAGTATTATTATCAAATAATCTCTCTCAAAATAAAAAAATATAAAAATTTGCCATTCAAATTGTGTATTAATCACATAGGTACTGGTATTACGGTATCGGTACATTTACCCTATAAAATATCTAATGCCGTACCAATGGAGTCTTCGCTCCAAAAATAATTAACGGGAATGGCTACCCAGGGCATGGTCACCCTTAATAATATACTAACTGGGCTGCGCGTCCGTGCGCACCCTTAACTCAAAACATGGGCATGGTCACCCACATGGCATATCAGGCTACATGTACTATGTGCCTGTAAGTCGGTGTCGCAAATACATTAAGACTTAATAAGTCTCCAACTGTTTTCACGGAGGGCACGATAGTCCAGAACACCATGAGCAAACAAGAAGGACTAGCGCCCAAACTTTATACTTAATCAATATGTACCGTACCTTACCAAGTACTGAGAGAGTAAAAAAAAAATTGAAATTAAAATTTCGTATTGTAATACTTTATAAAAGAAATATCTACGCAAAAATAACTCAATTAACTGTCACTAAATTATTAGGTGATCAATCCAATAACTAGCTATAGTATAATTGTTCAATAAAATTTCTAAGTGTGAATATCAAATTACATTCACCAATAATTAAAAGTTTACTTGTAGACAGCGAACACGCGTGATCTACTTAAAATTTTTGCTTACGCGCGGACTTCGCGGCGGCGTATGCATTTCATTGCGGTCGGAAATTGCGAAATGTGTAAGTTGTTTACGACATTTGCATCTAAAAAAAATATTAGCGACGATTATTACAATGATTTTAAGTGATGATATCTGGTTTAAAAAAAAAATAATTAGAAATGCTAAGTGACACGGGTAACAATTTCATGTACGAAAGTTATCTAACAATTATGTATGCAAAAGAAAAAGATTTTGAATGAATTGGGCGTTAACCTGTATAGCTAATTAATTATTATATAAAAAAAATTCTCTTAATAATAATATTCTCTTATAGGGCCAAGTTTAACTAAATATTCTCTTATATATTCGAACTTAGTATATAAATCTTGCAATTCAGTAGGTACACATAATAAAATTAACTCGTGCGTAAATGTAAAATAACTATAACCGAAAACATAAGTTATGCAGTAAAATATTCACTTACTTAATTCAACGCTTACGTAGGAGTAATGCCTAACGATATTGAGGTCATCACGAGTCGTCACGTTGCGCGATGCATGGCGGGACGTTGATGCGCTGGCGGCTGGCAAGCACGTGGAGCACGATGCCGTTGCTGATGCGCGATGCGATGACGGGCCGGGCTAACCCTGGACACCCTCGAGCATGGGCCGGGATTTCCCTGGACACCTCTTGAGATGGGCCGGGATAACCCTGGACTCCTCTTGATTTGCGAGCCGGGATAACCCTGGACAACGCTCTTCTTTTCTTGATACTGGTTTCTTCTTATGGCTTCTTTCATAATTGTCTTCTTCTTTTTTTCAAATCTTCATTCTTGTGACTGCATCGTCAGTCTGGTGGTTGCCGTTGACGCTGTTGCTGGTGTCCCGGACGGTGTGGTGTCCCGGACGGTGCGGTGTCCCGCCGCACCGTCCGGTGCGAGGTTCTGAGGTTCTGGCTGGTTCAGAAGTTCGTCTTCGGAACGTTAGTGCAGGATCGCCATGTAATATATGTAATGATGTGGTCGAGAAGGGACGTTGATGGGAGACAAAGTATATGCAGAGCTCTGGATAGTAGTGAACCTTTAATTACTTAAAACATTAGCTTATATACATTTTTACAATAAGGTTAACGCTTATCCAAGCAATATGCATTAGGCTACAGTTATACTGCATGCTATACTAAATGTAGACATTAGCTACATACTACAGTGTCTGTTTGTGTTTGTTTGTGTTTGTTTGTGTTTGTTTGTGTCTGTTTGTGTTTGTTTGTGTCTGTTTGTGTCTGTTTGTGTTTGTTTGTGTTTGTTTGTGCTTGTTTGTGTTTGTTTGTGTTTGTTTGTGTCTGTTTGTGTTTGTTTGTGTTTGTTTGTGTTTGTTTGTGTCTGTTTGTGTGTGTTTGTGTCTGTTTGTGTCTGTTTGTGTTTGTTTGTGTTTGTTTGTGTGTGTTTGTGTTTGTTTGTGCTTGTTTGTGTTTGTTTGTGTTTGTTTGTGTCTGTTTGTGTTTGTTTGTGTTTGTTTGTGTCTGTTTGTGTGTGTTTGTGTCTGTTTGTGTCTGTTTGTTTGTGTTTGTTTGTGTTTGTTTGTGTCTGTTTGTGTCTGTTTGTGTTTGTTTGTGTTTGTTTGTGTCTGTTTGTGTCTGTTTGTGTTTGTTTGTGTGTGTTTGTGTCTGTTTGTGTTTGTTTGTGTTTGTTTGTGTGTGTTTGTGTTTGTTTGTGCTTGTTTGTGTTTGTTTGTGTTTTTTTGTGTCTGTTTGTGTCTGTTTGTGTTTGTTTGTGTTTGTTTGTGTGTGTTTGTGTTTGTTTGTGCTTGTTTGTGTTTGTTTGTGTTTGTTTGTGTCTGTTTGTGTGTGTTTGTGCTTGTTTGTGTTTGTTTGTGTTTGTTTGTGTCTGTTTGTGTGTGTTTGTGCTTGTTTGTGTCTGTTTGTGTGTGTTTGTGTCTGTTTGTGTTTGTTTGTGTTTGTTTGTGTGTGTTTGTGTTTGTTTGTGCTTGTTTGTGTTTGTTTGTGTTTGTTTGTGTCTGTTTGTGTGTGTTTGTGTCTGTTTGTGTTTGTTTGTGTTTGTTTGTGTTTGTTTGTGTTTGTTTGTGTCTGTTTGTGTGTGTTTGTGCTTGTTTGTGTTTGTTTGTGTTTGTTTGTGTCTGTTTGTGTCTGTTTGTGTTTGTTTGTGTTTGTTTGTGTGTGTTTGTGTTTGTTTGTGTTTGTTTGTGTTTGTTTGTGTGTGTTTGTGTCTGTTTGTGTTTGTTTGTGTTTGTTTGTGTGTGTTTGTGTTTGTTTGTGCTTGTTTGTGTTTGTTTGTGTTTGTTTGTGTCTGTTTGTGTGTGTTTGTGCTTGTTTGTGTCTGTTTGTGTGTGTTTGTGTCTGTTTGTGTCTGTTTGTGTTTGTTTGTGTTTGTTTGTGTGTGTTTGTGTTTGTTTGTGTTTGTTTGTGTTTGTTTGTGTCTGTTTGTGTGTGTTTGTGTTTGTTTGTGTTTGTTTGTGTTTGTTTGTGTCTGTTTGTGTCTGTTTGTGTTTGTTTGTGTTTGTTTGTGTCTGTTTGTGTCTGTTTGTGTTTGTTTGTGTTTGTTTGTGTGTGTTTGTGTTTGTTTGTGCTTGTTTGTGTTTGTTTGTGTTTGTTTGTGTCTGTTTGTGTGTGTTTGTGTCTGTTTGTGTTTGTCTGTTTGTGTGTGTTTGTGTCTGTTTGTGTCTGTTTGTGTTTGTTTGTGTTTGTTTGTGTGTGTTTGTGTTTGTTTGTGCTTGTTTGTGTTTGTTTGTGTTTGTGTCTGTTTGTGTTTGTTTGTGTTTGTTTGTGTCTCTTTGTGTCTGTTTGTGTCTGTTTGTGTTTGTTTGTGTCTGTTTGTGTGTGTTTGTGTTTGTTTGTGCTTGTTTGTGTTTGTTTGTGTTTGATTGTGTCCGTTTGTGTGTGTTTGTGTCTGTTTGTGTCTGTTTGTGTTTGTTTGTATTTGTTTGTGTGTGTTTGTGTTTGTTTGTGCTTGTTTGTGTTTGTTTGTGTTTGTTTGTGTCTGTTTGTGTGTGTTTGTGCTTGTTTGTGTTTGTTTGTGTTTGTTTGTGTTTGTTTGTGTTTGTTTGTGTCTGTTTGTGTGTGTTTGTGTTTGTTTGTGTTTGTTTGTGTTTGTTTGTGTCTGTTTGTGTCTGTTTGTGTCTGTTTGTGTCTGTTTGTGCTTGTTTGTGTCTCTTTGTGTCTGTTTGTGTCTGTTTGTGTTTGTTTGTGTCTGTTTGTGTGTGTTTGTGTTTGTTTGTGCTTGTTTGTGTTTGTTTGTGTTTGTTTGTGTTTGTTTGTGTCTGTTTGTGTCTGTTTGTGTTTGTTTGTGTTTGTTTGTGTTTGTTTGTGTCTGTTTGTGTTTGTTTGTGTCTGTTTGTGTCTGTTTGTGTGTGTTTGTGCTTGTTTGTGTTTGTTTGTGTTTGTTTGTGTCTGTTTGTGTCTGTTTGTGTTTGTTTGTGTTTGTTTGTGTGTGTTTGTGTTTGTTTGTGCTTGTTTGTGTTTGTTTGTGTTTGTTTGTGTCTGTTTGTGTGTGTTTGTGTCTGTTCGTGTCTGTTTGTGTTTGTTTGTGTTTGTTTGTGTGTGTTTGTGTTTGTTTGTGCTTGTTTGTGTTTGTTTGTGTTTGTTTGTGTCTGTTTGTGTGTGTTTGTGCTTGTTTGTGTTTGTTTGTGTTTGTTTGTGTGTGTTTGTGTTTGTTTGTGCTTGTTTGTGTTTGTTTGTGTTTGTTTGTGTCTGTTTGTGTGTGTTTGTGCTTGTTTGTGTTTGTTTGTGTTTGTTTGTGTCTGTTTGTGTGTGTTTGTGTTTGTTTGTGTTTGTTTGTGTTTGTTTGTCTCTGTTTGTGTCTGTTTGTGTTTGTTTGTGTTTGTTTGTGTTTGTTTGTGTCTGTTTGTGTTTGTTTGTGTTTGTTTGTGTTTGTTTGTGTCTGTTTGTGTGTGTTTGTGTCTGTTTGTGTTTGTTTGTGTTTGTTTGTGTGTGTTTGTGTTTGTTTGTGCTTGTTTGTGTTTGTTTGTGTTTGTTTGTGTCTGTTTGAGTGTGTTTGTGCTTGTTTGTGTCTGTTTGTGTGTGTTTGTGTCTGTTTGTGTCTGTTTGTGTTTGTTTGTGTTTGTTTGTGTGTGTTTGTGTTTGTTTGTGCTTGTTTGTGTTTGTTTGTGTTTGTTTGTGTCTGTTTGTGTGTGTTTGTGCTTGTTTGTGTTTGTTTGTGTTTGTTTGTGTCTGTTTGTGTGTGTTTGTGTCTGTTTGTGTTTGTTTGTGTTTGTTTGTGTTTGTTTGTGTTTGTTTGTGTCTGTTTGTGTGTGTTTGTGCTTGTTTGTGTTTGTTTGTGTTTGTTTGTGTTTGTTTGTGTCTGTTTGTGTCTGTTTGCTACTAATTTTAATTAAGATAAAAATTACAAAAAATATAGCCTAAGTGCGATGACAATTGTTCGAAGTATGAATCAAGAGTGTGTAATAATCGGAATTGCAAAAACTAGGTAAACGCGTGTTTTGCTGAGTTGTGCCTCGTGCCGTCGACGGTCGGGCGCGTGCCAGCTGACTCGGCGGTTGTCCTTATGGTGCAATATGTAATTTGTTTGTGTCTGTTTGTGTTTGTTTGTGTTTGTTTGTGTTTGTTTGTGTCTGTTTGTGTTTGTTTGTGTTTGTTTGTGTTTGTTTGTGTCTGTTTGTGTGTGTTTGTGTCTGTTTGTGTCTGTTTGTGTTTGTTTGTGTTTGTTTGTGTGTGTTTGTGTTTGTTTGTGCTTGTTTGTGTTTGTTTGTGTTTGTTTGTGTCTGTTTGTGTGTGTTTGTGCTTGTTTGTGTCTGTTTGTGTGTGTTTGTGTCTGTTTGTGTCTGTTTGTGTTTGTTTGTGTTTGTTTGTGTCTGTTTGTGTGTGTTTGTGTTTGTTTGTGTTTGTTTGTGTTTGTTTGTGTCTGTTTGTGTCTGTTTGTGTTTGTTTGTGTTTGTTTGTGTTTGTTTGTGTCTGTTTGTGTTTGTTTGTGTCTGTTTGTGTTTGTTTGTGTTTGTTTGTGTTTGTTTGTGTTTGTTTGTGTTTGTTTGTGTCTGTTTGTGTTTGTTTGTGTCTGTTTGTGTTTGTTTGTGTCTGTTTGTGACTGTTTGTGTTTGTTTGTGTTTGTTTGTGTGTGTTTGTGTTTGTTTGTGCTTGTTTGTGTTTGTTTGTGTCTCTTTGTGTCTGTTTGTGTTTGTTTGTGTTTGTTTGTGTCTGTTTGTGTCTGTTTGTGTTTGTTTGTGTTTGTTTGTGTGTGTTTGTGTTTGTTTGTGTTTGTTTGTGTCTGTTTGTGTGTGTTTGTGCTTGTTTGTGTTTGTTTGTGTTTGTTTGTGTCTGTTTGTGTGTGTTTGTGTTTGTTTGTGTTTGTTTGTGTTTGTTTGTGTCTGTTTGTGTCTGTTTGTGTTTGTTTGTGTTTGTTTGTGTTTGTTTGTGTCTGTTTGTGTTTGTTTGTGTCTGTTTGTGTTTGTTTGTGTTTGTTTGTGTCTGTTTGTGTCTGTTTGTGTCTGTTTGTGTTTGTTTGTGTCTGTTTGTGTTTGTTTGTGTCTGTTTGTGTTTGTTTGTGTTTGTTTGTGTTTGTTTGTGTTTGTTTGTGTTTGTTTGTGTTTGTTTGTGTCTGTTTGTGTCTGTTTGTGTTTGTTTGTGTCTGTTTGTGTCTGTTTGTGTTTGTTTGTGTTTGTTTGTGTGTGTTTGTGTTTGTTTGTGCTTGTTTGTGTTTGTTTGTGTCTCTTTGTGTCTGTTTGTGTTTGTTTGTGTTTGTTTGTGTTTGTTTGTGTGTGTTTGTGTTTGTTTGTGCTTGTTTGTGTTTGTTTGTGTTTGTTTGTGTCTGTTTGTGTGTGTTTGTGTCTGTTTGTGTCTGTTTGTGTTTGTTTGTGTTTGTTTGTGTGTGTTTGTGTTTGTTTGTGCTTGTTTGTGTTTGTTTGTGTTTGTTTGTGTCTGTTTGTGTGTGTTTGTGCTTGTTTGTGTTTGTTTGTGTGTGTTTGTGTTTGTTTGTGCTTGTTTGTGTTTGTTTGTGTCTCTTTGTGTCTGTTTGTGTTTGTTTGTGTTTGTTTGTGTTTGTTTGTGTGTGTTTGTGTTTGTTTGTGCTTGTTTGTGTTTGTTTGTGTTTGTTTGTGTCTGTTTGTGTGTGTTTGTGTCTGTTTGTGTCTGTTTGTGTTTGTTTGTGTTTGTTTGTGTGTGTTTGTGTTTGTTTGTGCTTGTTTGTGTTTGTTTGTGTTTGTTTGTGTCTGTTTGTGTGTGTTTGTGCTTGTTTGTGTTTGTTTGTGTTTGTTTGTGTCTGTTTGTGTCTGTTTGTGTTTGTTTGTGTTTGTTTGTGTGTGTTTGTGTTTGTTTGTGCTTGTTTGTGTTTGTTTGTGTCTCTTTGTGTCTGTTTGTGTTTGTTTGTGTTTGTTTGTGTGTGTTTGTGTTTGTTTGTGCTTGTTTGTGTTTGTTTGTGTTTGTTTGTGTCTGTTTGTGTGTGTTTGTGTCTGTTTGTGTCTGTTTGTGTTTGTTTGTGTGTGTTTGTGCTTGTTTGTGTTTGTTTGTGTTTGTTTGTGTCTGTTTGTGTCTGTTTGTGTTTGTTTGTGTTTGTTTGTGTGTGTTTGTGTTTGTTTGTGCTTGTTTGTGTTTGTTTGTGTTTGTTTGTGTCTGTTTGTGTGTGTTTGTGTCTGTTCGTGTCTGTTTGTGTTTGTTTGTGTTTGTTTGTGTGTGTTTGTGTTTGTTTGTGCTTGTTTGTGTTTGTTTGTGTCTGTTTGTGTGTGTTTGTGCTTGTTTGTGTTTGTTTGTGTTTGTTTGTGTCTGTTTGTGTGTGTTTGTGCTTGTTTGTGTTTGTTTGTGTCTCTTTGTGTCTGTTTGTGTTTGTTTGTGTTTGTTTGTGTGTGTTTGTGTTTGTTTGTGCTTGTTTGTGTTTGTTTGTGTTTGTTTGTGTCTGTTTGTGTGTGTTTGTGTCTGTTTGTGTCTGTTTGTGTTTGTTTGTGTGTGTTTGTGCTTGTTTGTGTTTGTTTGTGTTTGTTTGTGTCTGTTTGTGTCTGTTTGTGTTTGTTTGTGTTTGTTTGTGTGTGTTTGTGTTTGTTTGTGTTTGTTTGTGTTTGTTTGTGTGTGTTTGTGTTTGTTTGTGCTTGTTTGTGTTTGTTTGTGTCTCTTTGTGTCTGTTTGTGTTTGTTTGTGTTTGTTTGTGTCTGTTTGTGTCTGTTTGTGTTTGTTTGTGTTTGTTTGTGTGTGTTTGTGTTTGTTTGTGTTTGTTTGTGTCTGTTTGTGTGTGTTTGTGCTTGTTTGTGTTTGTTTGTGTTTGTTTGTGTCTGTTTGTGTTTGTTTGTGTTTGTTTGTGTCTGTTTGTGTGTGTTTGTGTCTGTTTGTGTCTGTTTGTGTTTGTTTGTGTTTGTTTGTGTGTGTTTGTGTTTGTTTGTGCTTGTTTGTGTTTGTTTGTGTTTGTTTGTGTCTGTTTGTGTGTGTTTGTGCTTGTTTGTGTTTGTTTGTGTTTGTTTGTGTCTGTTTGTGTCTGTTTGTGTTTGTTTGTGTTTGTTTGTGTGTGTTTGTGTTTGTTTGTGCTTGTTTGTGTTTGTTTGTGTTTGTTTGTGTCTGTTTGTGTGTGTTTGTGTCTGTTCGTGTCTGTTTGTGTTTGTTTGTGTTTGTTTGTGTGTGTTTGTGTTTGTTTGTGCTTGTTTGTGTTTGTTTGTGTTTGTTTGTGTCTGTTTGTGTGTGTTTGTGCTTGTTTGTGTTTGTTTGTGTTTGTTTGTGTTTGTTTGTGTGTGTTTGTGTTTGTTTGTGCTTGTTTGTGTTTGTTTGTGTTTGTTTGTGTCTGTTTGTGTGTGTTTGTGCTTGTTTGTGTTTGTTTGTGTTTGTTTGTGTCTGTTTGTGTGTGTTTGTGTTTGTTTGTGTTTGTTTGTGTTTGTTTGTCTCTGTTTGTGTCTGTTTGTGTTTGTTTGTGTTTGTTTGTGTTTGTTTGTGTCTGTTTGTGTTTGTTTGTGTTTGTTTGTGTTTGTTTGTGTCTGTTTGTGTGTGTTTGTGTCTGTTTGTGTTTGTTTGTGTTTGTTTGTGTGTGTTTGTGTTTGTTTGTGCTTGTTTGTGTTTGTTTGTGTTTGTTTGTGTCTGTTTGAGTGTGTTTGTGCTTGTTTGTGTCTGTTTGTGTGTGTTTGTGTCTGTTTGTGTCTGTTTGTGTTTGTTTGTGTTTGTTTGTGTGTGTTTGTGTTTGTTTGTGCTTGTTTGTGTTTGTTTGTGTTTGTTTGTGTCTGTTTGTGTGTGTTTGTGCTTGTTTGTGTTTGTTTGTGTTTGTTTGTGTCTGTTTGTGTGTGTTTGTGTCTGTTTGTGTTTGTTTGTGTTTGTTTGTGTTTGTTTGTGTTTGTTTGTGTCTGTTTGTGTGTGTTTGTGCTTGTTTGTGTTTGTTTGTGTTTGTTTGTGTTTGTTTGTGTCTGTTTGTGTCTGTTTGCTACTAATTTTAATTAAGATAAAAATTACAAAAAATATAGCCTAAGTGCGATGACAATTGTTCGAAGTATGAATCAAGAGTGTGTAATAATCGGAATTGCAAAAACTAGGTAAACGCGTGTTTTGCTGAGTTGTGCCTCGTGCCGTCGACGGTCGGGCGCGTGCCAGCTGACTCGGCGGTTGTCCTTATGGTGCAATATGTAATTTGTTTGTGTCTGTTTGTGTTTGTTTGTGTTTGTTTGTGTTTGTTTGTGTCTGTTTGTGTTTGTTTGTGTTTGTTTGTGTTTGTTTGTGTCTGTTTGTGTGTGTTTGTGTCTGTTTGTGTCTGTTTGTGTTTGTTTGTGTTTGTTTGTGTGTGTTTGTGTTTGTTTGTGCTTGTTTGTGTTTGTTTGTGTTTGTTTGTGTCTGTTTGTGTGTGTTTGTGCTTGTTTATGTCTGTTTGTGTGTGTTTGTGTCTGTTTGTGTCTGTTTGTGTTTGTTTGTGTTTGTTTGTGTCTGTTTGTGTGTGTTTGTGTTTGTTTGTGTTTGTTTGTGTTTGTTTGTGTCTGTTTGTGTCTGTTTGTGTTTGTTTGTGTTTGTTTGTGTTTGTTTGTGTCTGTTTGTGTTTGTTTGTGTCTGTTTGTGTTTGTTTGTGTTTGTTTGTGTTTGTTTGTGTTTGTTTGTGTTTGTTTGTGTCTGTTTGTGTTTGTTTGTGTCTGTTTGTGTTTGTTTGTGTCTGTTTGTGTCTGTTTGTGTTTGTTTGTGTTTGTTTGTGTGTGTTTGTGTTTGTTTGTGCTTGTTTGTGTTTGTTTGTGTTTGTTTGTGTCTGTTTGTGTTTGTTTGTGTCTGTTTGTGTTTGTTTGTGTCTGTTTGTGTCTGTTTGTGTTTGTTTGTGTTTGTTTGTGTCTGTTTGTGTTTGTTTGTGTTTGTTTGTGTGTGTTTGTGTTTGTTTGTGCTTGTTTGTGTCTGTTTGTGTGTGTTTGTGTCTGTTTGTGTCTGTTTGTGTTTGTTTGTGTTTGTTTGTGTGTGTTTGTGTTTGTTTGTGCTTGTTTGTGTTTGTTTGTGTTTGTTTGTGTCTGTTTGTGTGTGTTTGTGCTTGTTTGTGTTTGTTTGTGTTTGTTTGTGTCTGTTTGTGTGTGTTTGTGTTTGTTTGTGTTTGTTTGTGTTTGTTTGTGTCTGTTTGTGTCTGTTTGTGTTTGTTTGTGTCTGTTTGTGTCTGTTTGTGTTTGTTTGTGTTTGTTTGTGTGTGTTTGTGTTTGTTTGTGCTTGTTTGTGTTTGTTTGTGTCTCTTTGTGTCTGTTTGTGTTTGTTTGTGTTTGTTTGTGTTTGTTTGTGTTTGTTTGTGTTTGTTTGTGTTTGTTTGTGTCTGTTTGTGTCTGTTTGTGTTTGTTTGTGTCTGTTTGTGTCTGTTTGTGTTTGTTTGTGTTTGTTTGTGTGTGTTTGTGTTTGTTTGTGCTTGTTTGTGTTTGTTTGTGTCTCTTTGTGTCTGTTTGTGTTTGTTTGTGTTTGTTTGTGTCTGTTTGTGTCTGTTTGTGTTTGTTTGTGTTTGTTTGTGTGTGTTTGTGTTTGTTTGTGCTTGTTTGTGTTTGTTTGTGTTTGTTTGTGTCTGTTTGTGTCTGTTTGTGTTTGTTTGTGTTTGTTTGTGTGTGTTTGTGTTTGTTTGTGCTTGTTTGTGTTTGTTTGTGTCTCTTTGTGTCTGTTTGTGTTTGTTTGTGTTTGTTTGTGTCTGTTTGTGTCTGTTTGTGTTTGTTTGTGTTTGTTTGTGTGTGTTTGTGTTTGTTTGTGTTTGTTTGTGTTTGTTTGTGTCTGTTTGTGTGTGTTTGTGTCTGTTTGTGTTTGTTTGTGTTTGTTTGTGTCTGTTTGTGTGTGTTTGTGTCTGTTTGTGTTTGTTTGTGTGTGTTTGTGTTTGTTTGTGCTTGTTTGTGTTTGTTTGTGTCTCTTTGTGTCTGTTTGTGTTTGTTTGTGTTTGTTTGTGTTTGTTTGTGTGTGTTTGTGTTTGTTTGTGCTTGTTTGTGTTTGTTTGTGTTTGTTTGTGTCTGTTTGTGTGTGTTTGTGTCTGTTTGTGTCTGTTTGTGTTTGTTTGTGTTTGTTTGTGTGTGTTTGTGTTTGTTTGTGCTTGTTTGTGTTTGTTTGTGTTTGTTTGTGTCTGTTTGTGTGTGTTTGTGCTTGTTTGTGTTTGTTTGTGTTTGTTTGTGTCTGTTTGTGTCTGTTTGTGTTTGTTTGTGTTTGTTTGTGTGTGTTTGTGTTTGTTTGTGCTTGTTTGTGTTTGTTTGTGTCTCTTTGTGTCTGTTTGTGTTTGTTTGTGTTTGTTTGTGTGTGTTTGTGTTTGTTTGTGCTTGTTTGTGTTTGTTTGTGTTTGTTTGTGTCTGTTTGTGTGTGTTTGTGTCTGTTTGTGTCTGTTTGTGTTTGTTTGTGTGTGTTTGTGCTTGTTTGTGTTTGTTTGTGTTTGTTTGTGTCTGTTTGTGTCTGTTTGTGTTTGTTTGTGTTTGTTTGTGTGTGTTTGTGTTTGTTTGTGCTTGTTTGTGTTTGTTTGTGTTTGTTTGTGTCTGTTTGTGTGTGTTTGTGTCTGTTCGTGTCTGTTTGTGTTTGTTTGTGTTTGTTTGTGTGTGTTTGTGTTTGTTTGTGCTTGTTTGTGTTTGTTTGTGTCTGTTTGTGTGTGTTTGTGCTTGTTTGTGTTTGTTTGTGTTTGTTTGTGTCTGTTTGTGTGTGTTTGTGCTTGTTTGTGTTTGTTTGTGTCTCTTTGTGTCTGTTTGTGTTTGTTTGTGTTTGTTTGTGTGTGTTTGTGTTTGTTTGTGCTTGTTTGTGTTTGTTTGTGTTTGTTTGTGTCTGTTTGTGTGTGTTTGTGTCTGTTTGTGTTTGTTTGTGTGTGTTTGTGCTTGTTTGTGTTTGTTTGTGTTTGTTTGTGTCTGTTTGTGTCTGTTTGTGTTTGTTTGTGTTTGTTTGTGTGTGTTTGTGTTTGTTTGTGTTTGTTTGTGTTTGTTTGTGTGTGTTTGTGTTTGTTTGTGCTTGTTTGTGTTTGTTTGTGTCTCTTTGTGTCTGTTTGTGTTTGTTTGTGTTTGTTTGTGTCTGTTTGTGTCTGTTTGTGTTTGTTTGTGTTTGTTTGTGTGTGTTTGTGTTTGTTTGTGTTTGTTTGTGTCTGTTTGTGTGTGTTTGTGCTTGTTTGTGTTTGTTTGTGTTTGTTTGTGTCTGTTTGTGTTTGTTTGTGTTTGTTTGTGTCTGTTTGTGTGTGTTTGTGTCTGTTTGTGTCTGTTTGTGTTTGTTTGTGTTTGTTTGTGTGTGTTTGTGTTTGTTTGTGCTTGTTTGTGTTTGTTTGTGTCTGTTTGTGTGTGTTTGTGTCTGTTTGTGTTTGTTTGTGTTTGTTTGTGTGTGTTTGTGTTTGTTTGTGATGGTTTGTGTTTGTTTGTGTTTGTTTGTGTCTGTTTGTGTGTGTTTGTGCTTGTTTGTGTTTGTTTGTGTTTGTTTGTGTCTGTTTGTGTCTGTTTGTGTTTGTTTGTGTTTGTTTGTGTTTGTTTGTGTCTGTTTGTGTCTGTTTGTGTTTGTTTGTGTTTGTTTGTGTTTGTTTGTGTCTGTTTGTGTTTGTTTGTGTCTGTTTGTGTTTGTTTGTGTTTGTTTGTGTTTGTTTGTGTTTGTTTGTGTTTGTTTGTGTCTGTTTGTGTTTGTTTGTGTCTGTTTGTGTTTGTTTGTGTCTGTTTGTGTCTGTTTGTGTTTGTTTGTGTTTGTTTGTGTGTGTTTGTGTTTGTTTGTGCTTGTTTGTGTTTGTTTGTGTCTCTTTGTGTCTGTTTGTGTGAAGTGTGGTAGCACGGGGATAATGATACGACGAAGCTCGGTGTTAGAATGAACTCGTTTATTAGAAAAATTAGGTTCTTATATACTAAACAACATAATGATCCTTGCACGTGATCTGCACAGCAAATGGCCTTGTTAGTCAAGGTTCTATCTGTTCCCTTGAACCGACACGTGTTTATCATTTATGATTTACATCAGCTGTGGGCTATACCGCATCTTTCCCCTTATTTTTAAGACAAAAATAGTAAAAATTGAAACTGTAATTTGTGTTTGTTTGTGTCTGTTTGTGTCTGTTTGTGTTTGTTTGTGTTTGTTTGTGTGTGTTTGTGTTTGTTTGTGTTTGTTTGTGTCTGTTTGTGTGTGTTTGTGCTTGTTTGTGTTTGTTTGTGTTTGTTTGTGTCTGTTTGTGTGTGTTTGTGTTTGTTTGTGTTTGTTTGTGTTTGTTTGTGTCTGTTTGTGTCTGTTTGTGTTTGTTTGTGTTTGTTTGTGTTTGTTTGTGTCTGTTTGTGTTTGTTTGTGTCTGTTTGTGTTTGTTTGTGTGTGTTTGTGTTTGTTTGTGCTTGTTTGTGTTTGTTTGTGTCTCTTTGTGTCTGTTTGTGTTTGTTTGTGTTTGTTTGTGTCTGTTTGTGTCTGTTTGTGTTTGTTTGTGTTTGTTTGTGTGTGTTTGTGTTTGTTTGTGCTTGTTTGTGTTTGTTTGTGTTTGTTTGTGTCTGTTTGTGTGTGTTTGTGTCTGTTTGTGTCTGTTTGTGTTTGTTTGTGTTTTTGTGTTTGTTTGTGCTTGTTTGTGTTTGTTTGTGTTTGTTTGTGTCTGTTTGTGTGTGTTTGTGTCTGTTCGTGTCTGTTTGTGTTTGTTTGTGTTTGTTTGTGTGTGTTTGTGTTTGTTTGTGCTTGTTTGTGTTTGTTTGTGTTTGTTTGTGTCTGTTTGTGTGTGTTTGTGCTTGTTTGTGTTTGTTTGTGTTTGTTTGTGTCTGTTTGTGTCTGTTTGTGTTTGTTTGTGTCTGTTTGTGTTTGTTTGTGTTTGTTTGTGTGTGTTTGTGTTTGTTTGTGCTTGTTTGTGTCTGTTTGTGTGTGTTTGTGTCTGTTTGTGTCTGTTTGTGTTTGTTTGTGTTTGTTTGTGTGTGTTTGTGTTTGTTTGTGCTTGTTTGTGTTTGTTTGTGTTTGTTTGTGTCTGTTTGTGTGTGTTTGTGCTTGTTTGTGTTTGTTTGTGTTTGTTTGTGTCTGTTTGTGTGTGTTTGTGTTTGTTTGTGTTTGTTTGTGTTTGTTTGTCTCTGTTTGTGTCTGTTTGTGTTTGTTTGTGTTTGTTTGTGTTTGTTTGTGTCTGTTTGTGTTTGTTTGTGTTTGTTTGTGTTTGTTTGTGTCTGTTTGTGTGTGTTTGTGTCTGTTTGTGTTTGTTTGTGTTTGTTTGTGTGTGTTTGTGTTTGTTTGTGCTTGTTTGTGTTTGTTTGTGTTTGTTTGTGTCTGTTTGAGTGTGTTTGTGCTTGTTTGTGTCTGTTTGTGTGTGTTTGTGTCTGTTTGTGTCTGTTTGTGTTTGTTTGTGTTTGTTTGTGTGTGTTTGTGTTTGTTTGTGCTTGTTTGTGTTTGTTTGTGTTTGTTTGTGTCTGTTTGTGTGTGTTTGTGCTTGTTTGTGTTTGTTTGTGTTTGTTTGTGTCTGTTTGTGTGTGTTTGTGTTTGTTTGTGTTTGTTTGTGTTTGTTTGTGTCTGTTTGTGTCTGTTTGTGTTTGTTTGTGTCTGTTTGTGTCTGTTTGTGTTTGTTTGTGTTTGTTTGTGTGTGTTTGTGTTTGTTTGTGCTTGTTTGTGTTTGTTTGTGTCTCTTTGTGTCTGTTTGTGTTTGTTTGTGTTTGTTTGTGTTTGTTTGTGTTTGTTTGTGTTTGTTTGTGTTTGTTTGTGTCTGTTTGTGTCTGTTTGTGTTTGTTTGTGTCTGTTTGTGTCTGTTTGTGTTTGTTTGTGTTTGTTTGTGTGTGTTTGTGTTTGTTTGTGCTTGTTTGTGTTTGTTTGTGTCTCTTTGTGTCTGTTTGTGTTTGTTTGTGTTTGTTTGTGTTTGTTTGTGTGTGTTTGTGTTTGTTTGTGCTTGTTTGTGTTTGTTTGTGTTTGTTTGTGTCTGTTTGTGTGTGTTTGTGTCTGTTTGTGTCTGTTTGTGTTTGTTTGTGTTTGTTTGTGTGTGTTTGTGTTTGTTTGTGCTTGTTTGTGTTTGTTTGTGTTTGTTTGTGTCTGTTTGTGTGTGTTTGTGCTTGTTTGTGTTTGTTTGTGTTTGTTTGTGTCTGTTTGTGTCTGTTTGTGTTTGTTTGTGTTTGTTTGTGTGTGTTTGTGTTTGTTTGTGCTTGTTTGTGTTTGTTTGTGTCTCTTTGTGTCTGTTTGTGTTTGTTTGTGTTTGTTTGTGTGTGTTTGTGTTTGTTTGTGCTTGTTTGTGTTTGTTTGTGTTTGTTTGTGTCTGTTTGTGTGTGTTTGTGTCTGTTTGTGTCTGTTTGTGTTTGTTTGTGTTTGTTTGTGTGTGTTTGTGTTTGTTTGTGCTTGTTTGTGTTTGTTTGTGTTTGTTTGTGTCTGTTTGTGTGTGTTTGTGCTTGTTTGTGTTTGTTTGTGTTTGTTTGTGTCTGTTTGTGTCTGTTTGTGTTTGTTTGTGTTTGTTTGTGTGTGTTTGTGTTTGTTTGTGCTTGTTTGTGTTTGTTTGTGTTTGTTTGTGTCTGTTTGTGTGTGTTTGTGTCTGTTCGTGTCTGTTTGTGTTTGTTTGTGTTTGTTTGTGTGTGTTTGTGTTTGTTTGTGCTTGTTTGTGTTTGTTTGTGTTTGTTTGTGTCTGTTTGTGTGTGTTTGTGCTTGTTTGTGTTTGTTTGTGTTTGTTTGTGTTTGTTTGTGTGTGTTTGTGTTTGTTTGTGCTTGTTTGTGTTTGTTTGTGTTTGTTTGTGTCTGTTTGTGTGTGTTTGTGCTTGTTTGTGTTTGTTTGTGTTTGTTTGTGTCTGTTTGTGTGTGTTTGTGTTTGTTTGTGTTTGTTTGTGTTTGTTTGTCTCTGTTTGTGTCTGTTTGTGTTTGTTTGTGTTTGTTTGTGTTTGTTTGTGTCTGTTTGTGTTTGTTTGTGTTTGTTTGTGTTTGTTTGTGTCTGTTTGTGTGTGTTTGTGTCTGTTTGTGTTTGTTTGTGTTTGTTTGTGTGTGTTTGTGTTTGTTTGTGCTTGTTTGTGTTTGTTTGTGTTTGTTTGTGTCTGTTTGAGTGTGTTTGTGCTTGTTTGTGTCTGTTTGTGTGTGTTTGTGTCTGTTTGTGTCTGTTTGTGTTTGTTTGTGTTTGTTTGTGTGTGTTTGTGTTTGTTTGTGCTTGTTTGTGTTTGTTTGTGTTTGTTTGTGTCTGTTTGTGTGTGTTTGTGCTTGTTTGTGTTTGTTTGTGTTTGTTTGTGTCTGTTTGTGTGTGTTTGTGTCTGTTTGTGTTTGTTTGTGTTTGTTTGTGTTTGTTTGTGTTTGTTTGTGTCTGTTTGTGTGTGTTTGTGCTTGTTTGTGTTTGTTTGTGTTTGTTTGTGTTTGTTTGTGTCTGTTTGTGTCTGTTTGCTACTAATTTTAATTAAGATAAAAATTACAAAAAATATAGCCTAAGTGCGATGACAATTGTTCGAAGTATGAATCAAGAGTGTGTAATAATCGGAATTGCAAAAACTAGGTAAACGCGTGTTTTGCTGAGTTGTGCCTCGTGCCGTCGACGGTCGGGCGCGTGCCAGCTGACTCGGCGGTTGTCCTTATGGTGCAATATGTAATTTGTTTGTGTCTGTTTGTGTTTGTTTGTGTTTGTTTGTGTTTGTTTGTGTCTGTTTGTGTTTGTTTGTGTTTGTTTGTGTTTGTTTGTGTCTGTTTGTGTGTGTTTGTGTCTGTTTGTGTCTGTTTGTGTTTGTTTGTGTTTGTTTGTGTGTGTTTGTGTTTGTTTGTGCTTGTTTGTGTTTGTTTGTGTTTGTTTGTGTCTGTTTGTGTGTGTTTGTGCTTGTTTGTGTCTGTTTGTGTGTGTTTGTGTCTGTTTGTGTCTGTTTGTGTTTGTTTGTGTTTGTTTGTGTCTGTTTGTGTGTGTTTGTGTTTGTTTGTGTTTGTTTGTGTTTGTTTGTGTCTGTTTGTGTCTGTTTGTGTTTGTTTGTGTTTGTTTGTGTTTGTTTGTGTCTGTTTGTGTTTGTTTGTGTCTGTTTGTGTTTGTTTGTGTTTGTTTGTGTTTGTTTGTGTTTGTTTGTGTTTGTTTGTGTCTGTTTGTGTTTGTTTGTGTCTGTTTGTGTTTGTTTGTGTCTGTTTGTGTCTGTTTGTGTTTGTTTGTGTTTGTTTGTGTGTGTTTGTGTTTGTTTGTGCTTGTTTGTGTTTGTTTGTGTCTCTTTGTGTCTGTTTGTGTTTGTTTGTGTTTGTTTGTGTCTGTTTGTGTCTGTTTGTGTTTGTTTGTGTTTGTTTGTGTGTGTTTGTGTTTGTTTGTGTTTGTTTGTGTCTGTTTGTGTGTGTTTGTGCTTGTTTGTGTTTGTTTGTGTTTGTTTGTGTCTGTTTGTGTGTGTTTGTGTTTGTTTGTGTTTGTTTGTGTTTGTTTGTGTCTGTTTGTGTCTGTTTGTGTTTGTTTGTGTTTGTTTGTGTTTGTTTGTGTCTGTTTGTGTTTGTTTGTGTCTGTTTGTGTTTGTTTGTGTGTGTTTGTGTTTGTTTGTGCTTGTTTGTGTTTGTTTGTGTCTCTTTGTGTCTGTTTGTGTTTGTTTGTGTTTGTTTGTGTCTGTTTGTGTCTGTTTGTGTTTGTTTGTGTTTGTTTGTGTGTGTTTGTGTTTGTTTGTGCTTGTTTGTGTTTGTTTGTGTTTGTTTGTGTTTGTTTGTGTTTGTTTGTGTGTGTTTGTGTTTGTTTGTACTTGTTTGTGTCTGTTTGTGTGTGTTTGTGTCTGTTTGTGTCTGTTTGTGTTTGTTTGTGTTTGTTTGTGTGTGTTTGTGTTTGTTTGTGCTTGTTTGTGTTTGTTTGTGTTTGTTTGTGTCTGTTTGTGTGTGTTTGTGCTTGTTTGTGTTTGTTTGTGTTTGTTTGTGTCTGTTTGTGTGTGTTTGTGTTTGTTTGTGTTTGTTTGTGTTTGTTTGTCTCTGTTTGTGTCTGTTTGTGTTTGTTTGTGTTTGTTTGTGTTTGTTTGTGTCTGTTTGTGTTTGTTTGTGTTTGTTTGTGTTTGTTTGTGTCTGTTTGTGTGTGTTTGTGTCTGTTTGTGTTTGTTTGTGTTTGTTTGTGTGTGTTTGTGTTTGTTTGTGCTTGTTTGTGTTTGTTTGTGTTTGTTTGTGTCTGTTTGAGTGTGTTTGTGCTTGTTTGTGTCTGTTTGTGTGTGTTTGTGTCTGTTTGTGTCTGTTTGTGTTTGTTTGTGTTTGTTTGTGTGTGTTTGTGTTTGTTTGTGCTTGTTTGTGTTTGTTTGTGTTTGTTTGTGTCTGTTTGTGTGTGTTTGTGCTTGTTTGTGTTTGTTTGTGTTTGTTTGTGTCTGTTTGTGTGTGTTTGTGTTTGTTTGTGTTTGTTTGTGTTTGTTTGTGTCTGTTTGTGTCTGTTTGTGTTTGTTTGTGTCTGTTTGTGTCTGTTTGTGTTTGTTTGTGTTTGTTTGTGTGTGTTTGTGTTTGTTTGTGCTTGTTTGTGTTTGTTTGTGTCTCTTTGTGTCTGTTTGTGTTTGTTTGTGTTTGTTTGTGTTTGTTTGTGTTTGTTTGTGTTTGTTTGTGTTTGTTTGTGTCTGTTTGTGTCTGTTTGTGTTTGTTTGTGTCTGTTTGTGTCTGTTTGTGTTTGTTTGTGTTTGTTTGTGTGTGTTTGTGTTTGTTTGTGCTTGTTTGTGTTTGTTTGTGTCTCTTTGTGTCTGTTTGTGTTTGTTTGTGTTTGTTTGTGTTTGTTTGTGTGTGTTTGTGTTTGTTTGTGCTTGTTTGTGTTTGTTTGTGTTTGTTTGTGTCTGTTTGTGTGTGTTTGTGTCTGTTTGTGTCTGTTTGTGTTTGTTTGTGTTTGTTTGTGTGTGTTTGTGTTTGTTTGTGCTTGTTTGTGTTTGTTTGTGTTTGTTTGTGTCTGTTTGTGTGTGTTTGTGCTTGTTTGTGTTTGTTTGTGTTTGTTTGTGTCTGTTTGTGTCTGTTTGTGTTTGTTTGTGTTTGTTTGTGTGTGTTTGTGTTTGTTTGTGCTTGTTTGTGTTTGTTTGTGTCTCTTTGTGTCTGTTTGTGTTTGTTTGTGTTTGTTTGTGTGTGTTTGTGTTTGTTTGTGCTTGTTTGTGTTTGTTTGTGTTTGTTTGTGTCTGTTTGTGTGTGTTTGTGTCTGTTTGTGTCTGTTTGTGTTTGTTTGTGTTTGTTTGTGTGTGTTTGTGTTTGTTTGTGCTTGTTTGTGTTTGTTTGTGTTTGTTTGTGTCTGTTTGTGTGTGTTTGTGCTTGTTTGTGTTTGTTTGTGTTTGTTTGTGTCTGTTTGTGTCTGTTTGTGTTTGTTTGTGTTTGTTTGTGTGTGTTTGTGTTTGTTTGTGCTTGTTTGTGTTTGTTTGTGTTTGTTTGTGTCTGTTTGTGTGTGTTTGTGTCTGTTCGTGTCTGTTTGTGTTTGTTTGTGTTTGTTTGTGTGTGTTTGTGTTTGTTTGTGCTTGTTTGTGTTTGTTTGTGTTTGTTTGTGTCTGTTTGTGTGTGTTTGTGCTTGTTTGTGTTTGTTTGTGTTTGTTTGTGTCTGTTTGTGTCTGTTTGTGTTTGTTTGTGTCTGTTTGTGTTTGTTTGTGTTTGTTTGTGTGTGTTTGTGTTTGTTTGTGCTTGTTTGTGTCTGTTTGTGTGTGTTTGTGTCTGTTTGTGTCTGTTTGTGTTTGTTTGTGTTTGTTTGTGTGTGTTTGTGTTTGTTTGTGCTTGTTTGTGTTTGTTTGTGTTTGTTTGTGTCTGTTTGTGTGTGTTTGTGCTTGTTTGTGTTTGTTTGTGTTTGTTTGTGTCTGTTTGTGTGTGTTTGTGTTTGTTTGTGTTTGTTTGTGTTTGTTTGTCTCTGTTTGTGTCTGTTTGTGTTTGTTTGTGTCTGTTTGTGTTTGTTTGTGTTTGTTTGTGTGTGTTTGTGTTTGTTTGTGCTTGTTTGTGTTTGTTTGTGTTTGTTTGTGTCTGTTTGTGTGTGTTTGTGCTTGTTTGTGTTTGTTTGTGTTTGTTTGTGTTTGTTTGTGTTTGTTTGTGTTTGTTTGTGTCTCTTTGTGTCTGTTTGTGTCTGTTTGTGTTTGTTTGTGTCTGTTTGTGTTTGTTTGTGTTTGTTTGTGTGTGTTTGTGTTTGTTTGTGCTTGTTTGTGTCTGTTTGTGTGTGTTTGTGTCTGTTTGTGTTTGTTTGTGTTTGTTTGTGTTTGTTTGTGTGTGTTTGTGTTTGTTTGTGCTTGTTTGTGTTTGTTTGTGTTTGTTTGTGTCTGTTTGTGTGTGTTTGTGCTTGTTTGTGTTTGTTTGTGTTTGTTTGTGTCTGTTTGTGTGTGTTTGTGTTTGTTTGTGTTTGTTTGTGTTTGTTTGTGTCTGTTTGTGTCTGTTTGTGTTTGTTTGTGTTTGTTTGTGTTTGTTTGTGTCTGTTTGTGTTTGTTTGTGTCTGTTTGTGTTTGTTTGTGTTTGTTTGTGCTTGTTTGTGTTTGTTTGTGTTTGTTTGTGTCTGTTTGTGTGTGTTTGTGCTTGTTTGTGTTTGTTTGTGTTTGTTTGTGTCTGTTTGTGTTTGTTTGTGTTTGTTTGTGTCTGTTTGTGTGTGTTTGTGTTTGTTTGTGTTTGTTTGTGTTTGTTTGTGTCTGTTTGTGTCTGTTTGTGTCTGTTTGTGTCTGTTTGTGTCTGTTTGTGTTTGTTTGTGTTTGTTTGTGTGTGTTTGTGTTTGTTTGTGTTTGTTTGTGTTTGTTTGTGTCTGTTTGTGTGTGTTTGTGTTTGTTTGTGTTTGTTTGTGTTTGTTTGTGTCTGTTTGTGTTGTAATATATGTAATGATGTGGTCGAGAAGGGACGTTGATGGGAGACAAAGTATATGCAGAGCTCTGGATAGTAGTGAACGTTTAATTACTTAAAACATTAGCTTATATACATTTTTACAATAAGGTTAACGCTTATCCAAGCAATATGCATTAGGCTACAGTTATACTGCATGCTATACTAAATGTAGACATTAGCTACATACTACAGCTTCCCCGTAAGATCCCTTCACCCCCGGGGTGCTGGAGAAAAAGAAAAAATTTAATGCATGTTACTTGTTTACAATTCGACATGAAGATGGGGACCACTGTGTAAACTACTTATAATTAAGTTTATACACTTTACAAGAATATATCAAAGATAAAAAATAATTAGTTGGTCACCTCAAAAAAAAAATATCGTCAAGTCCCATGTGTCACTGTTTCAAAAGAAATATTATATAGTGGAAGTTAAAATTATTTTTATTAAAATTCCTGTCTGTTTCAACAAAATAATCAGTATTATTATCAAATAATCTCTCTCAAAATAAAAAAATATAAAAATTTGCCATTCAAATTGTGTATTAATCACATAGGTACTGGTATTACGGTATCGGTACATTTACCCTATAAAATATCTAATGCCGTACCAATGGAGTCTTCGCTCCAAAAATAATTAACGGGAATGGCTACCCAGGGCATGGTCACCCTTAATAATATACTAACTGGGCTGCGCGTCCGTGCGCACCCTTAACTCAAAACATGGGCATGGTCACCCACATGGCATATCAGGCTACATGTACTATGTGCCTGTTAGTCGGTGTCGCAAATACATTAAGACTTAATAAGTCTCCAACTGTTTTCACGGAGGGCACGATAGTCCAGAACACCATGAGCAAACAAGAAGGACTAGCGCCCAAACTTTATACTTAATCAATATGTACCGTACCTTACCAAGTACTGAGAGAGTAAAAAAAAAATTGAAATTAAAATTTCGTATTGTAATACTTTATAAAAGAAATATCTACGCAAAAATAACTCAATTAACTGTCACTAAATTATTAGGTGATCAATCCAATAACTAGCTATAGTATAATTGTTCAATAAAATTTCTAAGTGTGAATATCAAATTACATTCACCAATAATTAAAAGTTTACTTGTAGACAGCGAACACGCGTGATCTACTTAAAATTTTTGCTTACGCGCGGACTTCGCGGCGGCGTATGCATTTCATTGCGGTCGGAAATTGCGAAATGTGTAAGTTGTTTACGACATTTGCATCTAAAAAAAATATTAGCGACGATTATTACAATGATTTTAAGTGATGATATCTGGTTTAAAAAAAAAATAATTAGAAATGCTAAGTGACACGGGTAACAATTTCATGTACGAAAGTTATCTAACAATTATGTATGCAAAAGAAAAAGATTTTGAATGAATTGGGCGTTAACCTGTATAGCTAATTAATTATTATATAAAAAAAATTCTCTTAATAATAATATTCTCTTATAGGGCCAAGTTTAACTAAATATTCTCTTATATATTCGAACTTAGTATATAAATCTTGCAATTCAGTAGGTACACATAATAAAATTAACTCGTGCGTAAATGTAAAATAACTATAACCGAAAACATAAGTTATGCAGTAAAATATTCACTTACTTAATTCAACGCTTACGTAGGAGTAATGCCTAACGATATTGAGGTCATCACGAGTCGTCACGTTGCGCGATGCATGGCGGGACGTTGATGCGCTGGCGGCTGGCAAGCACGTGGAGCACGATGCCGTTGCTGATGCGCGATGCGATGACGGGCCGGGCTAACCCTGGACACCCTCGAGCATGGGCCGGGATTTCCCTGGACACCTCTTGAGATGGGCCGGGATAACCCTGGACTCCTCTTGATTTGCGAGCCGGGATAACCCTGGACAACGCTCTTCTTTTCTTGATACTGGTTTCTTCTTATGGCTTCTTTCATAATTGTCTTCTTCTTTTTTTCAAATCTTCATTCTTGTGACTGCATCGTCAGTCTGGTGGTTGCCGTTGACGCTGTTGCTGGTGTCCCGGACGGTGTGGTGTCCCGGACGGTGCGGTGTCCCGCCGCACCGTCCGGTGCGAGGTTCTGAGGTTCTGGCTGGTTCAGAAGTTCGTCTTCGGAACGTTAGTGCAGGATCGCCATGTAATATATGTAATGATGTGGTCGAGAAGGGACGTTGATGGGAGACAAAGTATATGCAGAGCTCTGGATAGTAGTGAACGTTTAATTACTTAAAACATTAGCTTATATACATTTTTACAATAAGGTTAACGCTTATCCAAGCAATATGCATTAGGCTACAGTTATACTGCATGCTATACTAAATGTAGACATTAGCTACATACTACAGTGTCTGTTTGTGTTTGTTTGTGTTTGTTTGTGTTTGTTTGTGTCTGTTTGTGTTTGTTTGTGTCTGTTTGTGTCTGTTTGTGTTTGTTTGTGTTTGTTTGTGCTTGTTTGTGTTTGTTTGTGTTTGTTTGTGTCTGTTTGTGTTTGTTTGTGTTTGTTTGTGTTTGTTTGTGTCTGTTTGTGTGTGTTTGTGTCTGTTTGTGTCTGTTTGTGTTTGTTTGTGTTTGTTTGTGTGTGTTTGTGTTTGTTTGTGCTTGTTTGTGTTTGTTTGTGTTTGTTTGTGTCTGTTTGTGTTTGTTTGTGTTTGTTTGTGTCTGTTTGTGTGTGTTTGTGTCTGTTTGTGTCTGTTTGTTTGTGTTTGTTTGTGTTTGTTTGTGTCTGTTTGTGTCTGTTTGTGTTTGTTTGTGTTTGTTTGTGTCTGTTTGTGTCTGTTTGTGTTTGTTTGTGTGTGTTTGTGTCTGTTTGTGTTTGTTTGTGTTTGTTTGTGTGTGTTTGTGTTTGTTTGTGCTTGTTTGTGTTTGTTTGTGTTTTTTTGTGTCTGTTTGTGTCTGTTTGTGTTTGTTTGTGTTTGTTTGTGTGTGTTTGTGTTTGTTTGTGCTTGTTTGTGTTTGTTTGTGTTTGTTTGTGTCTGTTTGTGTGTGTTTGTGCTTGTTTGTGTTTGTTTGTGTTTGTTTGTGTCTGTTTGTGTGTGTTTGTGCTTGTTTGTGTCTGTTTGTGTGTGTTTGTGTCTGTTTGTGTTTGTTTGTGTTTGTTTGTGTGTGTTTGTGTTTGTTTGTGCTTGTTTGTGTTTGTTTGTGTTTGTTTGTGTCTGTTTGTGTGTGTTTGTGTCTGTTTGTGTTTGTTTGTGTTTGTTTGTGTTTGTTTGTGTTTGTTTGTGTCTGTTTGTGTGTGTTTGTGCTTGTTTGTGTTTGTTTGTGTTTGTTTGTGTCTGTTTGTGTCTGTTTGTGTTTGTTTGTGTTTGATTGTGTGTGTTTGTGTTTGTTTGTGTTTGTTTGTGTTTGTTTGTGTGTGTTTGTGTCTGTTTGTGTTTGTTTGTGTTTGTTTGTGTGTGTTTGTGTTTGTTTGTGCTTGTTTGTGTTTGTTTGTGTTTGTTTGTGTCTGTTTGTGTGTGTTTGTGCTTGTTTGTGTCTGTTTGTGTGTGTTTGTGTCTGTTTGTGTCTGTTTGTGTTTGTTTGTGTTTGTTTGTGTGTGTTTGTGTTTGTTTGTGTTTGTTTGTGTTTGTTTGTGTCTGTTTGTGTGTGTTTGTGTTTGTTTGTGTTTGTTTGTGTTTGTTTGTGTCTGTTTGTGTCTGTTTGTGTTTGTTTGTGTTTGTTTGTGTCTGTTTGTGTCTGTTTGTGTTTGTTTGTGTTTGTTTGTGTGTGTTTGTGTTTGTTTGTGCTTGTTTGTGTTTGTTTGTGTTTGTTTGTGTCTGTTTGTGTGTGTTTGTGTCTGTTTGTGTTTGTCTGTTTGTGTGTGTTTGTGTCTGTTTGTGTCTGTTTGTGTTTGTTTGTGTTTGTTTGTGTGTGTTTGTGTTTGTTTGTGCTTGTTTGTGTTTGTTTGTGTTTGTGTCTGTTTGTGTTTGTTTGTGTTTGTTTGTGTCTCTTTGTGTCTGTTTGTGTCTGTTTGTGTTTGTTTGTGTCTGTTTGTGTGTGTTTGTGTTTGTTTGTGCTTGTTTGTGTTTGTTTGTGTTTGATTGTGTCCGTTTGTGTGTGTTTGTGTCTGTTTGTGTCTGTTTGTGTTTGTTTGTATTTGTTTGTGTGTGTTTGTGTTTGTTTGTGCTTGTTTGTGTTTGTTTGTGTTTGTTTGTGTCTGTTTGTGTGTGTTTGTGCTTGTTTGTGTTTGTTTGTGTTTGTTTGTGTTTGTTTGTGTTTGTTTGTGTCTGTTTGTGTGTGTTTGTGTTTGTTTGTGTTTGTTTGTGTTTGTTTGTGTCTGTTTGTGTCTGTTTGTGTCTGTTTGTGTCTGTTTGTGCTTGTTTGTGTCTCTTTGTGTCTGTTTGTGTCTGTTTGTGTTTGTTTGTGTCTGTTTGTGTGTGTTTGTGTTTGTTTGTGCTTGTTTGTGTTTGTTTGTGTTTGTTTGTGTTTGTTTGTGTCTGTTTGTGTCTGTTTGTGTTTGTTTGTGTTTGTTTGTGTTTGTTTGTGTCTGTTTGTGTTTGTTTGTGTCTGTTTGTGTCTGTTTGTGTGTGTTTGTGCTTGTTTGTGTTTGTTTGTGTTTGTTTGTGTCTGTTTGTGTCTGTTTGTGTTTGTTTGTGTTTGTTTGTGTGTGTTTGTGTTTGTTTGTGCTTGTTTGTGTTTGTTTGTGTTTGTTTGTGTCTGTTTGTGTGTGTTTGTGTCTGTTCGTGTCTGTTTGTGTTTGTTTGTGTTTGTTTGTGTGTGTTTGTGTTTGTTTGTGCTTGTTTGTGTTTGTTTGTGTTTGTTTGTGTCTGTTTGTGTGTGTTTGTGCTTGTTTGTGTTTGTTTGTGTTTGTTTGTGTGTGTTTGTGTTTGTTTGTGCTTGTTTGTGTTTGTTTGTGTTTGTTTGTGTCTGTTTGTGTGTGTTTGTGCTTGTTTGTGTTTGTTTGTGTTTGTTTGTGTCTGTTTGTGTGTGTTTGTGTTTGTTTGTGTTTGTTTGTGTTTGTTTGTCTCTGTTTGTGTCTGTTTGTGTTTGTTTGTGTTTGTTTGTGTTTGTTTGTGTCTGTTTGTGTTTGTTTGTGTTTGTTTGTGTTTGTTTGTGTCTGTTTGTGTGTGTTTGTGTCTGTTTGTGTTTGTTTGTGTTTGTTTGTGTGTGTTTGTGTTTGTTTGTGCTTGTTTGTGTTTGTTTGTGTTTGTTTGTGTCTGTTTGAGTGTGTTTGTGCTTGTTTGTGTCTGTTTGTGTGTGTTTGTGTCTGTTTGTGTCTGTTTGTGTTTGTTTGTGTTTGTTTGTGTGTGTTTGTGTTTGTTTGTGCTTGTTTGTGTTTGTTTGTGTTTGTTTGTGTCTGTTTGTGTGTGTTTGTGCTTGTTTGTGTTTGTTTGTGTTTGTTTGTGTCTGTTTGTGTGTGTTTGTGTCTGTTTGTGTTTGTTTGTGTTTGTTTGTGTTTGTTTGTGTTTGTTTGTGTCTGTTTGTGTGTGTTTGTGCTTGTTTGTGTTTGTTTGTGTTTGTTTGTGTTTGTTTGTGTCTGTTTGTGTCTGTTTGCTACTAATTTTAATTAAGATAAAAATTACAAAAAATATAGCCTAAGTGCGATGACAATTGTTCGAAGTATGAATCAAGAGTGTGTAATAATCGGAATTGCAAAAACTAGGTAAACGCGTGTTTTGCTGAGTTGTGCCTCGTGCCGTCGACGGTCGGGCGCGTGCCAGCTGACTCGGCGGTTGTCCTTATGGTGCAATATGTAATTTGTTTGTGTCTGTTTGTGTTTGTTTGTGTTTGTTTGTGTTTGTTTGTGTCTGTTTGTGTTTGTTTGTGTTTGTTTGTGTTTGTTTGTGTCTGTTTGTGTGTGTTTGTGTCTGTTTGTGTCTGTTTGTGTTTGTTTGTGTTTGTTTGTGTGTGTTTGTGTTTGTTTGTGCTTGTTTGTGTTTGTTTGTGTTTGTTTGTGTCTGTTTGTGTGTGTTTGTGCTTGTTTGTGTCTGTTTGTGTGTGTTTGTGTCTGTTTGTGTCTGTTTGTGTTTGTTTGTGTTTGTTTGTGTCTGTTTGTGTGTGTTTGTGTTTGTTTGTGTTTGTTTGTGTTTGTTTGTGTCTGTTTGTGTCTGTTTGTGTTTGTTTGTGTTTGTTTGTGTTTGTTTGTGTCTGTTTGTGTTTGTTTGTGTCTGTTTGTGTTTGTTTGTGTTTGTTTGTGTTTGTTTGTGTTTGTTTGTGTTTGTTTGTGTCTGTTTGTGTTTGTTTGTGTCTGTTTGTGTTTGTTTGTGTCTGTTTGTGACTGTTTGTGTTTGTTTGTGTTTGTTTGTGTGTGTTTGTGTTTGTTTGTGCTTGTTTGTGTTTGTTTGTGTCTCTTTGTGTCTGTTTGTGTTTGTTTGTGTTTGTTTGTGTCTGTTTGTGTCTGTTTGTGTTTGTTTGTGTTTGTTTGTGTGTGTTTGTGTTTGTTTGTGTTTGTTTGTGTCTGTTTGTGTGTGTTTGTGCTTGTTTGTGTTTGTTTGTGTTTGTTTGTGTCTGTTTGTGTGTGTTTGTGTTTGTTTGTGTTTGTTTGTGTTTGTTTGTGTCTGTTTGTGTCTGTTTGTGTTTGTTTGTGTTTGTTTGTGTTTGTTTGTGTCTGTTTGTGTTTGTTTGTGTCTGTTTGTGTTTGTTTGTGTTTGTTTGTGTCTGTTTGTGTCTGTTTGTGTCTGTTTGTGTTTGTTTGTGTCTGTTTGTGTTTGTTTGTGTCTGTTTGTGTTTGTTTGTGTTTGTTTGTGTTTGTTTGTGTTTGTTTGTGTTTGTTTGTGTTTGTTTGTGTCTGTTTGTGTCTGTTTGTGTTTGTTTGTGTCTGTTTGTGTCTGTTTGTGTTTGTTTGTGTTTGTTTGTGTGTGTTTGTGTTTGTTTGTGCTTGTTTGTGTTTGTTTGTGTCTCTTTGTGTCTGTTTGTGTTTGTTTGTGTTTGTTTGTGTTTGTTTGTGTGTGTTTGTGTTTGTTTGTGCTTGTTTGTGTTTGTTTGTGTTTGTTTGTGTCTGTTTGTGTGTGTTTGTGTCTGTTTGTGTCTGTTTGTGTTTGTTTGTGTTTGTTTGTGTGTGTTTGTGTTTGTTTGTGCTTGTTTGTGTTTGTTTGTGTTTGTTTGTGTCTGTTTGTGTGTGTTTGTGCTTGTTTGTGTTTGTTTGTGTGTGTTTGTGTTTGTTTGTGCTTGTTTGTGTTTGTTTGTGTCTCTTTGTGTCTGTTTGTGTTTGTTTGTGTTTGTTTGTGTTTGTTTGTGTGTGTTTGTGTTTGTTTGTGCTTGTTTGTGTTTGTTTGTGTTTGTTTGTGTCTGTTTGTGTGTGTTTGTGTCTGTTTGTGTCTGTTTGTGTTTGTTTGTGTTTGTTTGTGTGTGTTTGTGTTTGTTTGTGCTTGTTTGTGTTTGTTTGTGTTTGTTTGTGTCTGTTTGTGTGTGTTTGTGCTTGTTTGTGTTTGTTTGTGTTTGTTTGTGTCTGTTTGTGTCTGTTTGTGTTTGTTTGTGTTTGTTTGTGTGTGTTTGTGTTTGTTTGTGCTTGTTTGTGTTTGTTTGTGTCTCTTTGTGTCTGTTTGTGTTTGTTTGTGTTTGTTTGTGTGTGTTTGTGTTTGTTTGTGCTTGTTTGTGTTTGTTTGTGTTTGTTTGTGTCTGTTTGTGTGTGTTTGTGTCTGTTTGTGTCTGTTTGTGTTTGTTTGTGTGTGTTTGTGCTTGTTTGTGTTTGTTTGTGTTTGTTTGTGTCTGTTTGTGTCTGTTTGTGTTTGTTTGTGTTTGTTTGTGTGTGTTTGTGTTTGTTTGTGCTTGTTTGTGTTTGTTTGTGTTTGTTTGTGTCTGTTTGTGTGTGTTTGTGTCTGTTCGTGTCTGTTTGTGTTTGTTTGTGTTTGTTTGTGTGTGTTTGTGTTTGTTTGTGCTTGTTTGTGTTTGTTTGTGTCTGTTTGTGTGTGTTTGTGCTTGTTTGTGTTTGTTTGTGTTTGTTTGTGTCTGTTTGTGTGTGTTTGTGCTTGTTTGTGTTTGTTTGTGTCTCTTTGTGTCTGTTTGTGTTTGTTTGTGTTTGTTTGTGTGTGTTTGTGTTTGTTTGTGCTTGTTTGTGTTTGTTTGTGTTTGTTTGTGTCTGTTTGTGTGTGTTTGTGTCTGTTTGTGTCTGTTTGTGTTTGTTTGTGTGTGTTTGTGCTTGTTTGTGTTTGTTTGTGTTTGTTTGTGTCTGTTTGTGTCTGTTTGTGTTTGTTTGTGTTTGTTTGTGTGTGTTTGTGTTTGTTTGTGTTTGTTTGTGTTTGTTTGTGTGTGTTTGTGTTTGTTTGTGCTTGTTTGTGTTTGTTTGTGTCTCTTTGTGTCTGTTTGTGTTTGTTTGTGTTTGTTTGTGTCTGTTTGTGTCTGTTTGTGTTTGTTTGTGTTTGTTTGTGTGTGTTTGTGTTTGTTTGTGTTTGTTTGTGTCTGTTTGTGTGTGTTTGTGCTTGTTTGTGTTTGTTTGTGTTTGTTTGTGTCTGTTTGTGTTTGTTTGTGTTTGTTTGTGTCTGTTTGTGTGTGTTTGTGTCTGTTTGTGTCTGTTTGTGTTTGTTTGTGTTTGTTTGTGTGTGTTTGTGTTTGTTTGTGCTTGTTTGTGTTTGTTTGTGTTTGTTTGTGTCTGTTTGTGTGTGTTTGTGCTTGTTTGTGTTTGTTTGTGTTTGTTTGTGTCTGTTTGTGTCTGTTTGTGTTTGTTTGTGTTTGTTTGTGTGTGTTTGTGTTTGTTTGTGCTTGTTTGTGTTTGTTTGTGTTTGTTTGTGTCTGTTTGTGTGTGTTTGTGTCTGTTCGTGTCTGTTTGTGTTTGTTTGTGTTTGTTTGTGTGTGTTTGTGTTTGTTTGTGCTTGTTTGTGTTTGTTTGTGTTTGTTTGTGTCTGTTTGTGTGTGTTTGTGCTTGTTTGTGTTTGTTTGTGTTTGTTTGTGTTTGTTTGTGTGTGTTTGTGTTTGTTTGTGCTTGTTTGTGTTTGTTTGTGTTTGTTTGTGTCTGTTTGTGTGTGTTTGTGCTTGTTTGTGTTTGTTTGTGTTTGTTTGTGTCTGTTTGTGTGTGTTTGTGTTTGTTTGTGTTTGTTTGTGTTTGTTTGTCTCTGTTTGTGTCTGTTTGTGTTTGTTTGTGTTTGTTTGTGTTTGTTTGTGTCTGTTTGTGTTTGTTTGTGTTTGTTTGTGTTTGTTTGTGTCTGTTTGTGTGTGTTTGTGTCTGTTTGTGTTTGTTTGTGTTTGTTTGTGTGTGTTTGTGTTTGTTTGTGCTTGTTTGTGTTTGTTTGTGTTTGTTTGTGTCTGTTTGAGTGTGTTTGTGCTTGTTTGTGTCTGTTTGTGTGTGTTTGTGTCTGTTTGTGTCTGTTTGTGTTTGTTTGTGTTTGTTTGTGTGTGTTTGTGTTTGTTTGTGCTTGTTTGTGTTTGTTTGTGTTTGTTTGTGTCTGTTTGTGTGTGTTTGTGCTTGTTTGTGTTTGTTTGTGTTTGTTTGTGTCTGTTTGTGTGTGTTTGTGTCTGTTTGTGTTTGTTTGTGTTTGTTTGTGTTTGTTTGTGTTTGTTTGTGTCTGTTTGTGTGTGTTTGTGCTTGTTTGTGTTTGTTTGTGTTTGTTTGTGTTTGTTTGTGTCTGTTTGTGTCTGTTTGCTACTAATTTTAATTAAGATAAAAATTACAAAAAATATAGCCTAAGTGCGATGACAATTGTTCGAAGTATGAATCAAGAGTGTGTAATAATCGGAATTGCAAAAACTAGGTAAACGCGTGTTTTGCTGAGTTGTGCCTCGTGCCGTCGACGGTCGGGCGCGTGCCAGCTGACTCGGCGGTTGTCCTTATGGTGCAATATGTAATTTGTTTGTGTCTGTTTGTGTTTGTTTGTGTTTGTTTGTGTTTGTTTGTGTCTGTTTGTGTTTGTTTGTGTTTGTTTGTGTTTGTTTGTGTCTGTTTGTGTGTGTTTGTGTCTGTTTGTGTCTGTTTGTGTTTGTTTGTGTTTGTTTGTGTGTGTTTGTGTTTGTTTGTGCTTGTTTGTGTTTGTTTGTGTTTGTTTGTGTCTGTTTGTGTGTGTTTGTGCTTGTTTATGTCTGTTTGTGTGTGTTTGTGTCTGTTTGTGTCTGTTTGTGTTTGTTTGTGTTTGTTTGTGTCTGTTTGTGTGTGTTTGTGTTTGTTTGTGTTTGTTTGTGTTTGTTTGTGTCTGTTTGTGTCTGTTTGTGTTTGTTTGTGTTTGTTTGTGTTTGTTTGTGTCTGTTTGTGTTTGTTTGTGTCTGTTTGTGTTTGTTTGTGTTTGTTTGTGTTTGTTTGTGTTTGTTTGTGTTTGTTTGTGTCTGTTTGTGTTTGTTTGTGTCTGTTTGTGTTTGTTTGTGTCTGTTTGTGTCTGTTTGTGTTTGTTTGTGTTTGTTTGTGTGTGTTTGTGTTTGTTTGTGCTTGTTTGTGTTTGTTTGTGTTTGTTTGTGTCTGTTTGTGTTTGTTTGTGTCTGTTTGTGTTTGTTTGTGTCTGTTTGTGTCTGTTTGTGTTTGTTTGTGTTTGTTTGTGTCTGTTTGTGTTTGTTTGTGTTTGTTTGTGTGTGTTTGTGTTTGTTTGTGCTTGTTTGTGTCTGTTTGTGTGTGTTTGTGTCTGTTTGTGTCTGTTTGTGTTTGTTTGTGTTTGTTTGTGTGTGTTTGTGTTTGTTTGTGCTTGTTTGTGTTTGTTTGTGTTTGTTTGTGTCTGTTTGTGTGTGTTTGTGCTTGTTTGTGTTTGTTTGTGTTTGTTTGTGTCTGTTTGTGTGTGTTTGTGTTTGTTTGTGTTTGTTTGTGTTTGTTTGTGTCTGTTTGTGTCTGTTTGTGTTTGTTTGTGTCTGTTTGTGTCTGTTTGTGTTTGTTTGTGTTTGTTTGTGTGTGTTTGTGTTTGTTTGTGCTTGTTTGTGTTTGTTTGTGTCTCTTTGTGTCTGTTTGTGTTTGTTTGTGTTTGTTTGTGTTTGTTTGTGTTTGTTTGTGTTTGTTTGTGTTTGTTTGTGTCTGTTTGTGTCTGTTTGTGTTTGTTTGTGTCTGTTTGTGTCTGTTTGTGTTTGTTTGTGTTTGTTTGTGTGTGTTTGTGTTTGTTTGTGCTTGTTTGTGTTTGTTTGTGTCTCTTTGTGTCTGTTTGTGTTTGTTTGTGTTTGTTTGTGTCTGTTTGTGTCTGTTTGTGTTTGTTTGTGTTTGTTTGTGTGTGTTTGTGTTTGTTTGTGCTTGTTTGTGTTTGTTTGTGTTTGTTTGTGTCTGTTTGTGTCTGTTTGTGTTTGTTTGTGTTTGTTTGTGTGTGTTTGTGTTTGTTTGTGCTTGTTTGTGTTTGTTTGTGTCTCTTTGTGTCTGTTTGTGTTTGTTTGTGTTTGTTTGTGTCTGTTTGTGTCTGTTTGTGTTTGTTTGTGTTTGTTTGTGTGTGTTTGTGTTTGTTTGTGTTTGTTTGTGTTTGTTTGTGTCTGTTTGTGTGTGTTTGTGTCTGTTTGTGTTTGTTTGTGTTTGTTTGTGTCTGTTTGTGTGTGTTTGTGTCTGTTTGTGTTTGTTTGTGTGTGTTTGTGTTTGTTTGTGCTTGTTTGTGTTTGTTTGTGTCTCTTTGTGTCTGTTTGTGTTTGTTTGTGTTTGTTTGTGTTTGTTTGTGTGTGTTTGTGTTTGTTTGTGCTTGTTTGTGTTTGTTTGTGTTTGTTTGTGTCTGTTTGTGTGTGTTTGTGTCTGTTTGTGTCTGTTTGTGTTTGTTTGTGTTTGTTTGTGTGTGTTTGTGTTTGTTTGTGCTTGTTTGTGTTTGTTTGTGTTTGTTTGTGTCTGTTTGTGTGTGTTTGTGCTTGTTTGTGTTTGTTTGTGTTTGTTTGTGTCTGTTTGTGTCTGTTTGTGTTTGTTTGTGTTTGTTTGTGTGTGTTTGTGTTTGTTTGTGCTTGTTTGTGTTTGTTTGTGTCTCTTTGTGTCTGTTTGTGTTTGTTTGTGTTTGTTTGTGTGTGTTTGTGTTTGTTTGTGCTTGTTTGTGTTTGTTTGTGTTTGTTTGTGTCTGTTTGTGTGTGTTTGTGTCTGTTTGTGTCTGTTTGTGTTTGTTTGTGTGTGTTTGTGCTTGTTTGTGTTTGTTTGTGTTTGTTTGTGTCTGTTTGTGTCTGTTTGTGTTTGTTTGTGTTTGTTTGTGTGTGTTTGTGTTTGTTTGTGCTTGTTTGTGTTTGTTTGTGTTTGTTTGTGTCTGTTTGTGTGTGTTTGTGTCTGTTCGTGTCTGTTTGTGTTTGTTTGTGTTTGTTTGTGTGTGTTTGTGTTTGTTTGTGCTTGTTTGTGTTTGTTTGTGTCTGTTTGTGTGTGTTTGTGCTTGTTTGTGTTTGTTTGTGTTTGTTTGTGTCTGTTTGTGTGTGTTTGTGCTTGTTTGTGTTTGTTTGTGTCTCTTTGTGTCTGTTTGTGTTTGTTTGTGTTTGTTTGTGTGTGTTTGTGTTTGTTTGTGCTTGTTTGTGTTTGTTTGTGTTTGTTTGTGTCTGTTTGTGTGTGTTTGTGTCTGTTTGTGTTTGTTTGTGTGTGTTTGTGCTTGTTTGTGTTTGTTTGTGTTTGTTTGTGTCTGTTTGTGTCTGTTTGTGTTTGTTTGTGTTTGTTTGTGTGTGTTTGTGTTTGTTTGTGTTTGTTTGTGTTTGTTTGTGTGTGTTTGTGTTTGTTTGTGCTTGTTTGTGTTTGTTTGTGTCTCTTTGTGTCTGTTTGTGTTTGTTTGTGTTTGTTTGTGTCTGTTTGTGTCTGTTTGTGTTTGTTTGTGTTTGTTTGTGTGTGTTTGTGTTTGTTTGTGTTTGTTTGTGTCTGTTTGTGTGTGTTTGTGCTTGTTTGTGTTTGTTTGTGTTTGTTTGTGTCTGTTTGTGTTTGTTTGTGTTTGTTTGTGTCTGTTTGTGTGTGTTTGTGTCTGTTTGTGTCTGTTTGTGTTTGTTTGTGTTTGTTTGTGTGTGTTTGTGTTTGTTTGTGCTTGTTTGTGTTTGTTTGTGTTTGTTTGTGTCTGTTTGTGTGTGTTTGTGCTTGTTTGTGTTTGTTTGTGTTTGTTTGTGTCTGTTTGTGTCTGTTTGTGTTTGTTTGTGTTTGTTTGTGTGTGTTTGTGTTTGTTTGTGCTTGTTTGTGTTTGTTTGTGTTTGTTTGTGTCTGTTTGTGTGTGTTTGTGTCTGTTCGTGTCTGTTTGTGTTTGTTTGTGTTTGTTTGTGTGTGTTTGTGTTTGTTTGTGCTTGTTTGTGTTTGTTTGTGTTTGTTTGTGTCTGTTTGTGTGTGTTTGTGCTTGTTTGTGTTTGTTTGTGTTTGTTTGTGTTTGTTTGTGTGTGTTTGTGTTTGTTTGTGCTTGTTTGTGTTTGTTTGTGTTTGTTTGTGTCTGTTTGTGTGTGTTTGTGCTTGTTTGTGTTTGTTTGTGTTTGTTTGTGTCTGTTTGTGTGTGTTTGTGTTTGTTTGTGTTTGTTTGTGTTTGTTTGTCTCTGTTTGTGTCTGTTTGTGTTTGTTTGTGTTTGTTTGTGTTTGTTTGTGTCTGTTTGTGTTTGTTTGTGTTTGTTTGTGTTTGTTTGTGTCTGTTTGTGTGTGTTTGTGTCTGTTTGTGTTTGTTTGTGTTTGTTTGTGTGTGTTTGTGTTTGTTTGTGCTTGTTTGTGTTTGTTTGTGTTTGTTTGTGTCTGTTTGAGTGTGTTTGTGCTTGTTTGTGTCTGTTTGTGTGTGTTTGTGTCTGTTTGTGTCTGTTTGTGTTTGTTTGTGTTTGTTTGTGTGTGTTTGTGTTTGTTTGTGCTTGTTTGTGTTTGTTTGTGTTTGTTTGTGTCTGTTTGTGTGTGTTTGTGCTTGTTTGTGTTTGTTTGTGTTTGTTTGTGTCTGTTTGTGTGTGTTTGTGTCTGTTTGTGTTTGTTTGTGTTTGTTTGTGTTTGTTTGTGTTTGTTTGTGTCTGTTTGTGTGTGTTTGTGCTTGTTTGTGTTTGTTTGTGTTTGTTTGTGTTTGTTTGTGTCTGTTTGTGTCTGTTTGCTACTAATTTTAATTAAGATAAAAATTACAAAAAATATAGCCTAAGTGCGATGACAATTGTTCGAAGTATGAATCAAGAGTGTGTAATAATCGGAATTGCAAAAACTAGGTAAACGCGTGTTTTGCTGAGTTGTGCCTCGTGCCGTCGACGGTCGGGCGCGTGCCAGCTGACTCGGCGGTTGTCCTTATGGTGCAATATGTAATTTGTTTGTGTCTGTTTGTGTTTGTTTGTGTTTGTTTGTGTTTGTTTGTGTCTGTTTGTGTTTGTTTGTGTTTGTTTGTGTTTGTTTGTGTCTGTTTGTGTGTGTTTGTGTCTGTTTGTGTCTGTTTGTGTTTGTTTGTGTTTGTTTGTGTGTGTTTGTGTTTGTTTGTGCTTGTTTGTGTTTGTTTGTGTTTGTTTGTGTCTGTTTGTGTGTGTTTGTGCTTGTTTATGTCTGTTTGTGTGTGTTTGTGTCTGTTTGTGTCTGTTTGTGTTTGTTTGTGTTTGTTTGTGTCTGTTTGTGTGTGTTTGTGTTTGTTTGTGTTTGTTTGTGTTTGTTTGTGTCTGTTTGTGTCTGTTTGTGTTTGTTTGTGTTTGTTTGTGTTTGTTTGTGTCTGTTTGTGTTTGTTTGTGTCTGTTTGTGTTTGTTTGTGTTTGTTTGTGTTTGTTTGTGTTTGTTTGTGTTTGTTTGTGTCTGTTTGTGTTTGTTTGTGTCTGTTTGTGTTTGTTTGTGTCTGTTTGTGTCTGTTTGTGTTTGTTTGTGTTTGTTTGTGTGTGTTTGTGTTTGTTTGTGCTTGTTTGTGTTTGTTTGTGTTTGTTTGTGTCTGTTTGTGTTTGTTTGTGTCTGTTTGTGTTTGTTTGTGTCTGTTTGTGTCTGTTTGTGTTTGTTTGTGTTTGTTTGTGTCTGTTTGTGTTTGTTTGTGTTTGTTTGTGTGTGTTTGTGTTTGTTTGTGCTTGTTTGTGTCTGTTTGTGTGTGTTTGTGTCTGTTTGTGTCTGTTTGTGTTTGTTTGTGTTTGTTTGTGTGTGTTTGTGTTTGTTTGTGCTTGTTTGTGTTTGTTTGTGTTTGTTTGTGTCTGTTTGTGTGTGTTTGTGCTTGTTTGTGTTTGTTTGTGTTTGTTTGTGTCTGTTTGTGTGTGTTTGTGTTTGTTTGTGTTTGTTTGTGTTTGTTTGTGTCTGTTTGTGTCTGTTTGTGTTTGTTTGTGTCTGTTTGTGTCTGTTTGTGTTTGTTTGTGTTTGTTTGTGTGTGTTTGTGTTTGTTTGTGCTTGTTTGTGTTTGTTTGTGTCTCTTTGTGTCTGTTTGTGTTTGTTTGTGTTTGTTTGTGTTTGTTTGTGTTTGTTTGTGTTTGTTTGTGTTTGTTTGTGTCTGTTTGTGTCTGTTTGTGTTTGTTTGTGTCTGTTTGTGTCTGTTTGTGTTTGTTTGTGTTTGTTTGTGTGTGTTTGTGTTTGTTTGTGCTTGTTTGTGTTTGTTTGTGTCTCTTTGTGTCTGTTTGTGTTTGTTTGTGTTTGTTTGTGTCTGTTTGTGTCTGTTTGTGTTTGTTTGTGTTTGTTTGTGTGTGTTTGTGTTTGTTTGTGCTTGTTTGTGTTTGTTTGTGTTTGTTTGTGTCTGTTTGTGTCTGTTTGTGTTTGTTTGTGTTTGTTTGTGTGTGTTTGTGTTTGTTTGTGCTTGTTTGTGTTTGTTTGTGTCTCTTTGTGTCTGTTTGTGTTTGTTTGTGTTTGTTTGTGTCTGTTTGTGTCTGTTTGTGTTTGTTTGTGTTTGTTTGTGTGTGTTTGTGTTTGTTTGTGTTTGTTTGTGTTTGTTTGTGTCTGTTTGTGTGTGTTTGTGTCTGTTTGTGTCTGTTTGTGTTTGTTTGTGTTTGTTTGTGTTTGTTTGTGTCTGTTTGTGTTTGTTTGTGTTTGTTTGTGTTTGTTTGTGTTTGTTTGTGCTTGTTTGTGTTTGTTTGTGTTTGTTTGTGTCTGTTTGTGTGTGTTTGTGTCTGTTTGTGTCTGTTTGTGTTTGTTTGTGTTTGTTTGTGTGTGTTTGTGTTTGTTTGTGCTTGTTTGTGTTTGTTTGTGTTTGTTTGTGTCTGTTTGTGTGTGTTTGTGCTTGTTTGTGTCTGTTTGTGTGTGTTTGTGTCTGTTTGTGTCTGTTTGTGTTTGTTTGTGTTTGTTTGTGTGTGTTTGTGTTTGTTTGTGCTTGTTTGTGTTTGTTTGTGTTTGTTTGTGTCTGTTTGTGTGTGTTTGTGCTTGTTTGTGTTTGTTTGTGTTTGTTTGTGTTTGTTTGTGTCTGTTTGTGTCTGTTTGTGTTTGTTTGTGTGTGTTTGTGTTTGTTTGTGCTTGTTTGTGTTTGTTTGTGTCTCTTTGTGTCTGTTTGTGTTTGTTTGTGTTTGTTTGTGTCTGTTTGTGTCTGTTTGTGTTTGTTTGTGTTTGTTTGTGTGTGTTTGTGTTTGTTTGTGCTTGTTTGTGTTTGTTTGTGTTTGTTTGTGTCTGTTTGTGTCTGTTTGTGTTTGTTTGTGTTTGTTTGTGTGTGTTTGTGTTTGTTTGTGCTTGTTTGTGTTTGTTTGTGTCTCTTTGTGTCTGTTTGTGTTTGTTTGTGTTTGTTTGTGTCTGTTTGTGTCTGTTTGTGTTTGTTTGTGTTTGTTTGTGTGTGTTTGTGTTTGTTTGTGTTTGTTTGTGTTTGTTTGTGTCTGTTTGTGTGTGTTTGTGTCTGTTTGTGTCTGTTTGTGTTTGTTTGTGTTTGTTTGTGTTTGTTTGTGTTTGTTTGTGTTTGTTTGTGTTTGTTTGTGTTTGTTTGTGTTTGTTTGTGCTTGTTTGTGTTTGTTTGTGGTTGTTTGTGTCTGTTTGTGTGTGTTTGTGTTTGTTTGTGTTTGTTTGTGTTTGTTTGTGTCTGTTTGTGTCTGTTTGTGTTTGTTTGTGTGTGTTTGTGTCTGTTTGTGTCTGTTTGTGTTTGTTGGTGTTTGTTTGTGTGTGTTTGTGTTTGTTTGTGCTTGTTTGTGTGTGTTTGTGTCTGTTTGTGTCTGTTTGTGTTTGTTTGTGTTTGTTTGTGTGTGTTTGTGTTTGTTTGTGCTTGTTTGTGTTTGTTTGTGTCTCTTTGTGTCTGTTTGTGTTTGTTTGTGTTTGTTTGTGTCTGTTTGTGTCTGTTTGTGTTTGTTTGTGTTTGTTTGTGTGTGTTTGTGTTTGTTTGTGCTTGTTTGTGTTTGTTTGTGTTTGTTTGTGTCTGTTTGTGTCTGTTTGTGTTTGTTTGTGTTTGTTTGTGTGTGTTTGTGTTTGTTTGTGCTTGTTTGTGTTTGTTTGTGTTTGTTTGTGTTTGTTTGTGTTTGTTTGTGTGTGTTTGTGTTTGTTTGTGCTTGTTTGTGTTTGTTTGTGTCTCTTTGTGTCTGTTTGTGTTTGTTTGTGTTTGTTTGTGTCTGTTTGTGTCTGTTTGTGTTTGTTTGTGTTTGTTTGTGTGTGTTTGTGTTTGTTTGTGTTTGTTTGTGTTTGTTTGTGTCTGTTTGTGTGTGTTTGTGTCTGTTTGTGTCTGTTTGTGTTTGTTTGTGTTTGTTTGTGTTTGTTTGTGTGTGTTTGTGTTTGTTTGTGCTTGTTTGTGTTTGTTTGTGTTTGTTTGTGTCTGTTTGTGTGTGTTTGTGCTTGTTTGTGTTTGTTTGTGTGTGTTTGTGTTTGTTTGTGCTTGTTTGTGTTTGTTTGTGTTTGTTTGTGTCTGTTTGTGTGTGTTTGTGTCTGTTTGTGTCTGTTTGTGTTTGTTTGTGTTTGTTTGTGTGTGTTTATGTTTGTTTGTGCTTGTTTGTGTTTGTTTGTGTTTGTTTGTGTCTGTTTGTGTGTGTTTGTGCTTGTTTGTGTTTGTTTGTGTTTGTTTGTGTCTGTTTGTGTGTGTTTGTGTTTGTTTGTGTTTGTTTGTGTTTGTTTGTGTCTGTTTGTGTTTGTTTGTGTCTGTTTGTGTCTGTTTGTGTTTGTTTGTGTCTGTTTGTGTGTGTTTGTGTGTGTTTGTGTTTGTTTGTGCTTGTTTGTGTTTGTTTGTGTCTGTTTGTGTCTGTTTGTGTTTGTTGGTGTGTGTTTGTGTCTGTTTGTGTCTGTTTGTGTTTGTTTGTGTTTGTTTGTGTGTGTTTGTGTTTGTTTGTGCTTGTTTGTGTTTGTTTGTGTCTCTTTGTGTCTGTTTGTGTTTGTTTGTGTTTGTTTGTGTCTGTTTGTGTCTGTTTGTGTTTGTTTGTGTTTGTTTGTGTGTGTTTGTGTTTGTTTGTGCTTGTTTGTGTTTGTTTGTGTTTGTTTGTGTCTGTTTGTGTCTGTTTGTGTTTGTTTGTGTTTGTTTGTGTGTGTTTGTGTTTGTTTGTGCTTGTTTGTGTTTGTTTGTGTCTCTTTGTGTCTGTTTGTGTTTGTTTGTGTTTGTTTGTGTCTGTTTGTGTCTGTTTGTGTTTGTTTGTGTTTGTTTGTGTGTGTTTGTGCTTGTTTGTGTTTGTTTGTGTTTGTTTGTGTCTGTTTGTGTGTGTTTGTGTTTGTTTGTGTTTGTTTGTGTTTGTTTGTGTCTGTTTGTGTCTGTTTGTGTTTGTTTGTGTTTGTTTGTGTTTGTTTGTGTTTGTTCGTGTTTGTTTGTGTTTGTTTGTGTTTGTTTGTGTCTGTTTGTGTGTGTTTGTGTCTGTTTGTGTCTGTTTGTGTTTGTTTGTGTTTGTTTGTGTTTGTTTGTGTCTGTTTGTGTTTGTTTGTGTTTGTTTGTGTTTGTTTGTGTTTGTTTGTGCTTGTTTGTGTTTGTTTGTGTTTGTTTGTGTCTGTTTGTGTGTGTTTGTGTCTGTTTGTGTCTGTTTGTGTTTGTTTGTGTTTGTTTGTGTGTGTTTGTGTTTGTTTGTGCTTGTTTGTGTTTGTTTGTGTTTGTTTGTGTCTGTTTGTGTGTGTTTGTGCTTGTTTGTGTCTGTTTGTGTGTGTTTGTGTCTGTTTGTGTCTGTTTGTGTTTGTTTGTGTTTGTTTGTGTGTGTTTGTGTTTGTTTGTGCTTGTTTGTGTTTGTTTGTGTTTGTTTGTGTCTGTTTGTGTGTGTTTGTGCTTGTTTGTGTTTGTTTGTGTTTGTTTGTGTTTGTTTGTGTCTGTTTGTGTCTGTTTGTGTTTGTTTGTGTGTGTTTGTGTCTGTTTGTGTCTGTTTGTGTTTGTTTGTGTGTGTTTGTGTTTGTTTGTGCTTGTTTGTGTTTGTTTGTGTCTCTTTGTGTCTGTTTGTGTTTGTTTGTGTTTGTTTGTGTCTGTTTGTGTCTGTTTGTGTTTGTTTGTGTTTGTTTGTGTGTGTTTGTGTTTGTTTGTGCTTGTTTGTGTTTGTTTGTGTTTGTTTGTGTCTGTTTGTGTCTGTTTGTGTTTGTTTGTGTTTGTTTGTGTGTGTTTGTGTTTGTTTGTGCTTGTTTGTGTTTGTTTGTGTCTCTTTGTGTCTGTTTGTGTTTGTTTGTGTTTGTTTGTGTCTGTTTGTGTCTGTTTGTGTTTGTTTGTGTTTGTTTGTGTGTGTTTGTGTTTGTTTGTGTTTGTTTGTGTTTGTTTGTGTCTGTTTGTGTGTGTTTGTGTCTGTTTGTGTCTGTTTGTGTTTGTTTGTGTTTGTTTGTGTTTGTTTGTGTCTGTTTGTGTTTGTTTGTGTTTGTTTGTGTTTGTTTGTGTTTGTTTGTGCTTGTTTGTGTTTGTTTGTGTCTCTTTGTGTCTGTTTGTGTTTGTTTGTGTTTGTTTGTGTCTGTTTGTGTCTGTTTGTGTTTGTTTGTGTTTGTTTGTGTGTGTTTGTGTTTGTTTGTGCTTGTTTGTGTTTGTTTGTGTTTGTTTGTGTCTCTTTGTGTGTGTTTGTGTCTGTTTGTGTCTGTTTGTGTTTGTTTGTGTTTGTTTGTGTGTGTTTGTGTTTGTTTGTGCTTGTTTGTGTTTGTTTGTGTTTGTTTGTGTCTGTTTGTGTTTGTTTGTGTTTGTTTGTGTGTGTTTGTGTCTGTTTGTGTGTGTTTGTGTCTGTTTGTGTCTGTTTGTGTTTGTTTGTGTTTGTTTGTGTGTGTTTGTGTTTGTTTGTGCTTGTTTGTGTTTGTTTGTGTTTGTTTGTGTTTGTTTGTGTCTGTTTGTGTGTGTTTGTGTTTGTTTGTGTTTGTTTGTGTCTGTTTGTGTCTGTTTGTGTCTGTTTGTGTCTGTTTGTGCTTGTCTGTGTTTGTTTGTGTTTGTTTGTGTCTGTTTGTGTGTGTTTGTGTCTGTTTGTGTCTGTTTGTGTTTGTTTGTGTTTGTTTGTGTGTGTTTGTGTTTGTTTGTGCTTGTTTGTGTTTGTTTGTGTTTGTTTGTGTCTGTTTGTGTGTGTTTGTGTTTGTTTGTGTTTGTTTGTGTCTGTTTGTGTCTGTTTGTGTTTGTTTGTGTTTGTTTGTGTGTGTTTGTGTTTGTTTGTGCTTGTTTGTGTTTGTTTGTGTTTGTTTGTGTCTGTTTGTGTGTGTTTGTGTCTGTTTGTGTCTGTTTGTGTTTGTTTGTGTTTGTTTGTGTGTGTTTGTGTTTGTTTGTGCTTGTTTGTGTTTGTTTGTGTTTGTTTGTGTCTGTTTGTGTGTGTTTGTGCTTGTTTGTTTTTGTTTGTGTTTGTTTGTGTCTGTTTGTGTCTGTTTGTGTTTGTTTGTGTTTGTTTGTGTGTGTTTGTGTTTGTTTGTGTCTGTTTGTGTCTGTTTGTGTTTGTTTGTGTTTGTTTGTGTGTGTTTGTGTTTGTTTGTGCTTGTTTGTGTTTGTTTGTGTCTCTTTGTGTCTGTTTGTGTTTGTTTGTGTCTGTTTGTGTCTGTTTGTGTTTGTTTGTGTGTGTTTGTGTTTGTTTGTGTTTGTTTGTGTCTGTTTGTGTGTGTTTGTGTCTGTTTGTGTCTGTTTGTGTTTGTTTGTGTTTGTTTGTGTGTGTTTGTGTTTGTTTGTGCTTGTTTGTGTTTGTTTGTGTTTGTTTGTGTCTGTTTGTGTGTGTTTGTGCTTGTTTGTGTCTGTTTGTGTGTGTTTGTGTCTGTTTGTGTCTGTTTGTGTTTGTTTGTGTTTGTTTGTGTGTGTTTGTGTTTGTTTGTGCTTGTTTGTGTTAGTTTGTGTTTGTTTGTGTGTGTTTGTGTTTGTTTGTGTTTGTTTGTGTCTGTTTGTGTGTGTTTGTGTCTGTTTGTGTCTGTTTGTGTTTGTTTGTGTTTGTTTGTGTGTGTTTGTGTTTGTTTGTGCTTGTTTGTGTTTGTTTGTGTCTGTTTGTGTGTGTTTGTGCTTGTTTGTGTCTGTTTGTGTGTGTTTGTGTCTGTTTGTGTCTGTTTGTGTTTGTTTGTGTGTGTTTGTGTTTGTTTGTGCTTGTTTGTGTTTGTTTGTGTTTGTTTGTGTCTGTTTGTGTGTGTTTGTGCTTGTTTGTGTTTGTTTGTGGTTGTTTGTGTCTGTTTGTGTGTGTTTGTGTTTGTTTGTGTTTGTTTGTGTTTGTTTGTGTCTGTTTGTGTCTGTTTGTGTTTGTTTGTGTGTGTTTGTGTCTGTTTGTGTCTGTTTGTGTTTGTTTGTGTTTGTTTGTGTGTGTTTGTGTTTGTTTGTGCTTGTTTGTGTTTGTTTGTGTCTCTTTGTGTCTGTTTGTGTTTGTTTGTGTTTGTTTGTGTCTGTTTGTGTTTGTTTGTGTTTGTTTGTGTGTGTTTGTGTTTGTTTGTGCTTGTTTGTGTTTGTTTGTGTTTGTTTGTGTCTGTTTGTGTGTTTGTGTCTGTTTGTGTCTGTTTGTGTTTGTTTGTGTCTCTTTGTGTCTGTTTGTGTTTGTTTGTGTTTGTTTGTGTCTGTTTGTGTCTGTTTGTGTTTGTTTGTGTCTGTTTGTGTGTGTTTGTGCTTGTTTGTGTTTGTTTGTGGTTGTTTGTGTCTGTTTGTGTGTGTTTGTGTTTGTTTGTGTTTGTTTGTGTTTGTTTGTGTCTGTTTGTGTCTGTTTGTGTTTGTTTGTGTGTGTTTGTGTCTGTTTGTGTATGTTTGTGTTTGTTTGTGTTTGTTTGTGTGTGTTTGTGTTTGTTTGTGCTTGTTTGTGTTTGTTTGTGTCTCTTTGTGTCTGTTTGTGTTTGTTTGTGTTTGTTTGTGTCTGTTTGTGTCTGTTTGTGTTTGTTTGTGTTTGTTTGTGTGTGTTTGTGTTTGTTTGTGCTTGTTTGTGTTTGTTTGTGTTTGTTTGTGTCTGTTTGTGTCTGTTTGTGTTTGTTTGTGATTGTTTGTGTTTGTTTGTGTCTGTTTGTGTTTGTTTGTGTCTGTTTGTGTTTGTTTGTGTTTGTTTGTGTCTGTTTGTGTGTGTTTGTGTCTGTTTGTGTCTGTTTGTGTTTGTTTGTGTTTGTTTGTGTGTGTTTGTGTTTGTTTGTGCTTGTTTGTGTTTGTTTGTGTTTGTTTGTGTCTGTTTGTGTGTGTTTGTGTCTGTTTGTGTCTGTTTGTGTTTGTTTAAACAGTTGTGTTATTGGTTTGAAACAAATGGCTTGGCCCTCAATAAAGATAAAACTTTCGTCATGAGATTTAATTTAAACGGTCATGCATCTCAGTCCATGACGGCGTATGCCGGGGATGACACTGTCCGTCAAGTAGGAGACATGAAACTGCTGGGCTTCTTTATCGACAGTAGTCTAAAGTGGGATGTGCACATCGACCACCTGTGTGCGAGGCTCGGCAGCGCATGCTACGCATTAAAGCGTCTCGCTAGTACCGCGACCAGGGACGTCGTCAGGAGCTGCTATTTTGCGACCGTGCACGCGCTCATATCGTACGGAACGGAGCTCTGGGCCGGAGCCGCCGAATGGCGTCGGGTATTCACGTTACAAAAACGTGCCGTACGAGCAATTGCCGGCGTTCCTGACGACGTGTCTGCTCGTCAGTACTTTACAGAGTACAGTGTACTCACGCTTCCTTGTGTACTTATCCAACAAATAGCAATATTTACTTATAACAACCTTGATAAGTTTACTACGAAACAAGCAAACGCTAATCACCATCTCCGTAGCAACAAAGACGCAGGCTGCCTCGCATCCGTACCTCACAAACTAAAAAAAAGCGGGCGATCTGCCTACATACTCGGTCCACGGATATATAACCATCTACCGAAAAGCATTAGAGATGCACCTTCCTCTCACAATTTTAAAATAAGGTTAAAAAAATGGTTACTAACGTCTCAGTTTTATGACTTAGATGAATATTTTTTCCGTAGGAACCAATATGAATAATAACATTTTATAAATTCAAGGTGAAAATCAGATACGATAATAAAATTATGATTATAATGTTTTGCCTTATGGTTAACTAGTAGAGAATGCCTCATGACATGGTCCACCATTTTATACCTATGTGTCTTAATGTGCAATAAAGTTTGAATAAATACATAAACATTAATTATATATAATTATTAAAATGATTAATATAACTGACTGATAAACTATAATTATTTAAATTATACCTACATATTAAACAAATGTAATAAGAATATGACCTGTAACGAATGTTATCAATAAATTTTTCATTTTCATTTTCATTTTCATTTGTGTGTGTTTGTGCTTGTTTGTGTTTGTTTGTGTTTGTTTGTGTCTGTTTGTGTGTGTTTGTGTTTGTTTGTGTTTGTTTGTGTTTGTTTGTGTCTGTTTGTGTCTGTTTGTGTTTGTTTGTGTTTGTTTGTGTTTGTTTGTGTTTGTTCGTGTTTGTTTGTGTCTGTTTGTGTTTGTTTGTGTCTGTTTGTGTTTGTTTGTGTCTGTTTGTGTTTGTTTGTTTGTGTTTGTTTGTGTTTGTTTGTGTTTGTTTGTGTCTGTTTGTGTGTTTTTGTGCTTGTTTGTGTTTGTTTGTGTTTGTTTGTGTCTGTTTGTGTGTTTGTGTTTGTTTGTGCTTGTTTGTGTTTGTTTGTGTCTCTTTGTGTCTGTTTGTGTTTGTTTGTGTTTGTTTGTGTTTGTTTGTGTGTGTTTGTGTTTGTTTGTGCTTGTTTGTGTTTGTTTGTGTTTGTTTGTGTCTGTTTGTGTTTGTTTGTGTTTGTTTGTGTGTGTTTGTGTCTGTTTGTGTGTGTTTGTGTCTGTTTGTGTCTGTTTGTGTCTGTTTGTGTGTGTTTGTGTCTGTTTGTGTGTGTTTGTGTCTGTTTGTGTCTGTTTGTGTCTGTTTGTGTTTGTTTGTGTTTGTTTGTGTGTGTTTGTGTTTGTTTGTGTTTGTTTGTGTTTGTTTGTGTCTCTTTGTGTTTGTTTGTGTGTGTTTGTGTTTGTTTGTGCTTGTTTGTGTTTGTTTGTGTTTGTTTGTGTCTGTTTGTGTGTGTTTGTGCTTGTTTGTGTCTGTTTGTGTGTGTTTGTGTCTGTTTGTGTCTGTTTGTGTTTGTTTGTGTTTGTTTGTGTCTGTTTGTGTGTGTTTGTGCTTGTTTGTGTTTGTTTGTGTTTGTTTGTGTCTGTTTGTGTGTTTGTGTTTGTTTGTGCTTGTTTGTGTTTGTTTGTGTCTCTTTGTGTCTGTTTGTGTTTGTTTGTGTTTGTTTGTGTCTGTTTGTGTCTGTTTGTGTTTGTTTGTGTTTGTTTGTGTGTGTTTGTGTTTGTTTGTGTTTGTTTGTGTTTGTTTGTGTCTGTTTGTGTGTGTTTGTGTCTGTTTGTGTCTGTTTGTGTTTGTTTGTGTTTGTTTGTGTTTGTTTGTGTCTGTTTGTGTTTGTTTGTGTTTGTTTGTGTTTGTTTGTGTTTGTTTGTGCTTGTTTGTGTTTGTTTGTGTGTGTTTGTGTTTGTTTGTGCTTGTTTGTGTCTGTTTGTGTGTGTTTGTGTCTGTTTGTGTCTGTTTGTGTTTGTTTGTGTTTGTTTGTGTGTGTTTGTGTTTGTTTGTGCTTGTTTGTGTTTGTTTGTGTTTGTTTGTGTCTGTTTGTGTGTGTTTGTGTTTGTTTGTGTTTGTTTGTGTTTGTTTGTGTCTGTTTGTGTTTGTTTGTGTCTGTTTGTGTTTGTTTGTGTTTGTTTGTGTCTGTTTGTGTCTGTTTGTGTTTGTTTGTGTTTGTTTGTGTTTGTTTGTGTTTGTTTGTGTTTGTTTGTGTCTGTTTGTGTTTGTTTGTGTTTGTTTGTGTCTGTTTGTGTGTGTTTGTGCTTGTTTGTGTCTGTTTGTGTGTGTTTGTGTCTGTTTGTGTCTGTTTGTGTTTGTTTGTGTTTGTTTGTGTGTGTTTGTGTTTGTTTGTGCTTGTTTGTGTTTGTTTGTGTTTGTTTGTGTCTGTTTGTGTGTGTTTGTGCTTGTTTGTGTTTGTTTGTGTGTGTTTGTGTTTGTTTGTGCTTGTTTGTGTTTGTTTGTGTTTGTTTGTGTCTGTTTGTGTGTGTTTGTGTCTGTTTGTGTCTGTTTGTGTTTGTTTGTGTTTGTTTGTGTGTGTTTGTGTTTGTTTGTGCTTGTTTGTGTCTGTTTGTGTGTGTTTGTGCTTGTTTGTGTTTGTTTGTGTTTGTTTGTGTCTGTTTGTGTGTGTTTGTGTTTGTTTGTGTTTGTTTGTGTCTGTTTGTGTGTGTTTGTGTTTGTTTGTGTCTGTTTGTGTCTGTTTGTGTTTGTTTGTGTCTGTTTGTGTGTGTTTGTGTGTGTTTTTGTTTGTGCTTGTTTGTGTTTGTTTGTGTCTGTTTGTGTCTGTTTGTGTTTGTTTGTGTGTGTTTGTGTCTGTTTGTGTCTGTTTGTGTTTGTTTGTGTTTGTTTGTGTGTGTTTGTGTTTGTTTGTGCTTGTTTGTGTTTGTTTGTGTCTCTTTGTGTCTGTTTGTGTTTGTTTGTGTTTGTTTGTGTCTGTTTGTGTCTGTTTGTGTTTGTTTGTGTTTGTTTGTGTGTGTTTGTGTTTGTTTGTGCTTGTTTGTGTTTGTTTGTGTTTGTTTGTGTCTGTTTGTGTCTGTTTGTGTTTGTTTGTGTTTGTTTGTGTGTGTTTGTGTTTGTTTGTGCTTGTTTGTGTTTGTTTGTGTCTCTTTGTGTCTGTTTGTGTTTGTTTGTGTTTGTTTGTGTCTGTTTGTGTCTGTTTGTGTTTGTTTGTGTTTGTTTGTGTGTGTTTGTGTTTGTTTGTGTTTGTTTGTGTTTGTTTGTGTCTGTTTGTGTGTGTTTGAGTCTGTTTGTGTCTGTTTGTGTTTGTTTGTGTTTGTTTGTGTTTGTTTGTGTCTGTTTGTGTTTGTTTGTGTTTGTTTGTGTTTGTTTGTGTTTGTTTGTGCTTGTTTGTGTTTGTTTGTGTTTGTTTGTGTCTGTTTGTGTGTGTTTGTGTCTGTTTGTGTCTGTTTGTGTTTGTTTGTGTTTGTTTGTGTGTGTTTGTGTTTGTTTGTGCTTGTTTGTGTTTGTTTGTGTTTGTTTGTGTCTGTTTGTGTGTGTTTGTGCTTGTTTGTGTCTGTTTGTGTGTGTTTGTGTCTGTTTGTGTCTGTTTGTGTTTGTTTGTGTTTGTTTGTGTGTGTTTGTGTTTGTTTGTGCTTGTTTGTGTTTGTTTGTGTTTGTTTGTGTGTGTTTGTGCTTGTTTGTGTTTGTTTGTGTTTGTTTGTGTTTGTTTGTGTCTGTTTGTGTCTGTTTGTGTTTGTTTGTGTGTGTTTGTGTCTGTTTGTGTCTGTTTGTGTTTGTTTGTGTGTGTTTGTGTTTGTTTGTGCTTGTTTGTGTTTGTTTGTGTCTCTTTGTGTCTGTTTGTGTTTGTTTGTGTTTGTTTGTGTCTGTTTGTGTCTGTTTGTGTTTGTTTGTGTTTGTTTGTGTGTGTTTGTGTTTGTTTGTGCTTGTTTGTGTTTGTTTGTGTTTGTTTGTGTCTGTTTGTGTCTGTTTGTGTTTGTTTGTGTTTGTTTGTGTGTGTTTGTGTTTGTTTGTGCTTGTTTGTGTTTGTTTGTGTCTCTTTGTGTCTGTTTGTGTTTGTTTGTGTTTGTTTGTGTCTGTTTGTGTCTGTTTGTGTTTGTTTGTGTTTGTTTGTGTGTGTTTGTGTTTGTTTGTGTTTGTTTGTGTTTGTTTGTGTCTGTTTGTGTGTGTTTGTGTCTGTTTGTGTCTGTTTGTGTTTGTTTGTGTTTGTTTGTGTTTGTTTGTGTCTGTTTGTGTTTGTTTGTGTTTGTTTGTGTGTGTTTGTGTTTGTTTGTGCTTGTTTGTGTTTGTTTGTGTCTCTTTGTGTCTGTTTGTGCTTGTTTGTGTTTGTTTGTGTTTGTTTGTGTCTGTTTGTGTGTGTTTGTGTTTGTTTGTGTTTGTTTGTGTCTGTTTGTGTCTGTTTGTGTCTGTTTGTGTCTGTTTGTGTTTGTTTGTGTTTGTTTGTGTGTGTTTGTGTTTGTTTGTGTTTGTTTGTGTTTGTTTGTGTCTCTTTGTGTTTGTTTGTGTGTGTTTGTGTTTGTTTGTGCTTGTTTGTGTTTGTTTGTGTTTGTTTGTGTCTGTTTGTGTGTGTTTGTGCTTGTTTGTGTCTGTTTGTGTGTGTTTGTGTCTGTTTGTGTCTGTTTGTGTTTGTTTGTGTCTGTTTGTGTGTGTTTGTGTCTGTTTGTGTCTGTTTGTGTTTGTTTGTGTTTGTTTGTGTGTGTTTGTGTTTGTTTGTGCTTGTTTGTGTTTGTTTGTGTTTGTTTGTGTCTGTTTGTGTGTGTTTGTGCTTGTTTGTGTTTGTTTGTGTGTGTTTGTGTTTGTTTGTGCTTGTTTGTGTTTGTTTGTGTTTGTTTGTGTCTGTTTGTGTTTGTTTGTGTCTGTTTGTGTGTGTTTGTGTGTGTTTGTGTTTGTTTGTGTTTGTTTGTGTTTGTTTGTGTCTGTTTGTGTCTGTTTGTGTTTGTTTGTGTTTGTTTGTGTGTGTTTGTGTTTGTTTGTGCTTGTTTGTGTTTGTTTGTGTTTGTTTGTGTCTGTTTGTGTGTGTTTGTGTCTGTTTGTGTCTGTTTGTGTGTGTTTGTGTTTGTTTGTGCTTGTTTGTGTTTGTTTGTGTTTGTTTGTGTCTAATTGTGTCTGTTTGTGTTTGTTTGTGTTTGTTTGTGTGTGTTTGTGTTTGTTTGTGCTTGTTTGTGTTTGTTTGTGTTTGTTTGTGTTTGTTTGTGTTTGTTTGTGTGTGTTTGTGTTTGTTTGTGCTTGTTTGTGTTTGTTTGTGTCTCTTTGTGTCTGTTTGTGTTTGTTTGTGTTTGTTTGTGTCTGTTTGTGTCTGTTTGTGTTTGTTTGTGTTTGTTTGTGTGTGTTTGTGTTTGTTTGTGTTTGTTTGTGTTTGTTTGTGTCTGTTTGTGTGTGTTTGTGTCTGTTTGTGTCTGTTTGTGTTTGTTTGTGTTTGTTTGTGTTTGTTTGTGTGTGTTTGTGTTTGTTTGTGCTTGTTTGTGTTTGTTTGTGTTTGTTTGTGTCTGTTTGTGTGTGTTTGTGCTTGTTTGTGTTTGTTTGTGTGTGTTTGTGTTTGTTTGTGCTTGTTTGTGTTTGTTTGTGTTTGTTTGTGTCTGTTTGTGTGTGTTTGTGTCTGTTTGTGTCTGTTTGTGTTTGTTTGTGTTTGTTTGTGTTTGTTTGTGTCTGTTTGTGTGTGTTTGTGCTTGTTTGTGTTTGTTTGTGTTTGTTTGTGTCTGTTTGTGTGTGTTTGTGTTTGTTTGTGTTTGTTTGTGTTTGTTTGTGTCTGTTTGTGTTTGTTTGTGTCTGTTTGTGTCTGTTTGTGTTTGTTTGTGTCTGTTTGTGTGTGTTTGTGTGTGTTTGTGTTTGTTTGTGCTTGTTTGTGTTTGGTTGTGTCTGTTTGTGTCTGTTTGTGTTTGTTTGTGTGTGTTTGTGTCTGTTTGTGTCTGTTTGTGTTTGTTTGTGTTTGTTTGTGTGTGTTTGTGTTTGTTTGTGCTTGTTTGTGTTTGTTTGTGTCTCTTTGTGTCTGTTTGTGTTTGTTTGTGTTTGTTTGTGTCTGTTTGTGTCTGTTTGTGTTTGTTTGTGTTTGTTTGTGTGTGTTTGTGTTTGTTTGTGCTTGTTTGTGTTTGTTTGTGTTTGTTTGTGTCTGTTTGTGTCTGTTTGTGTTTGTTTGTGTTTGTTTGTGTGTGTTTGTGTTTGTTTGTGCTTGTTTGTGTTTGTTTGTGTCTCTTTGTGTCTGTTTGTGTTTGTTTGTGTTTGTTTGTGTCTGTTTGTGTCTGTTTGTGTTTGTTTGTGTTTGTTTGTGTGTGTTTGTGTTTGTTTGTGTTTGTTTGTGTTTGTTTGTGTCTGTTTGTGTGTGTTTGTGTCTGTTTGTGTCTGTTTGTGTTTGTTTGTGTTTGTTTGTGTTTGTTTGTGTCTGTTTGTGTTTGTTTGTGTTTGTTTGTGTTTGTTTGTGTTTGTTTGTGCTTGTTTGTGTTTGTTTGTGTTTTTTTGTGTCTGTTTGTGTGTGTTTGTGTCTGTTTGTGTCTGTTTGTGTTTGTTTGTGTTTGTTTGTGTGTGTTTGTGTTTGTTTGTGCTTGTTTGTGTTTGTTTGTGTTTGTTTGTGTCTGTTTGTGTGTGTTTGTGCTTGTTTGTGTCTGTTTGTGTGTGTTTGTGTCTGTTTGTGTCTGTTTGTGTTTGTTTGTGTTTGTTTGTGTGTGTTTGTGTTTGTTTGTGCTTGTTTGTGTTTGTTTGTGTTTGTTTGTGTCTGTTTGTGTGTGTTTGTGCTTGTTTGTGTTTGTTTGTGTTTGTTTGTGTTTGTTTGTGTCTGTTTGTGTCTGTTTGTGTTTGTTTGTGTGTGTTTGTGTCTGTTTGTGTCTGTTTGTGTTTGTTTGTGTGTGTTTGTGTTTGTTTGTGCTTGTTTGTGTTTGTTTGTGTCTCTTTGTGTCTGTTTGTGTTTGTTTGTGTTTGTTTGTGTCTGTTTGTGTCTGTTTGTGTTTGTTTGTGTTTGTTTGTGTGTGTTTGTGTTTGTTTGTGCTTGTTTGTGTTTGTTTGTGTTTGTTTGTGTCTGTTTGTGTCTGTTTGTGTTTGTTTGTGTTTGTTTGTGTGTGTTTGTGTTTGTTTGTGCTTGTTTGTGTTTGTTTGTGTCTCTTTGTGTCTGTTTTTGTTTGTTTGTGTTTGTTTGTGTCTGTTTGTGTCTGTTTGTGTTTGTTTGTGTTTTTTTGTGTCTGTTTGTGTGTGTTTGTGTCTGTTTGTGTCTGTTTGTGTTTGTTTGTGTTTGTTTGTGTGTGTTTGTGTTTGTTTGTGCTTGTTTGTGTTTGTTTGTGTTTGTTTGTGTCTGTTTGTGTGTGTTTGTGCTTGTTTGTGTCTGTTTGTGTGTGTTTGTGTCTGTTTGTGTCTGTTTGTGTTTGTTTGTGTTTGTTTGTGTGTGTTTGTGTTTGTTTGTGCTTGTTTGTGTTTGTTTGTGTTTGTTTGTGTCTGTTTGTGTGTGTTTGTGCTTGTTTGTGTTTGTTTGTGTTTGTTTGTGTTTTTTTTGTGTCTGTTTGTGTCTGTTTGTGTTTGTTTGTGTGTGTTTGTGTCTGTTTGTGTCTGTTTGTGTTTGTTTGTGTGTGTTTGTGTTTGTTTGTGCTTGTTTGTGTTTGTTTGTGTCTCTTTGTGTCTGTTTGTGTTTGTTTGTGTTTGTTTGTGTCTGTTTGTGTCTGTTTGTGTTTGTTTGTGTTTGTTTGTGTGTGTTTGTGTTTGTTTGTGCTTGTTTGTGTTTGTTTGTGTTTGTTTGTGTCTGTTTGTGTCTGTTTGTGTTTGTTTGTGTTTGTTTGTGTGTGTTTGTGTTTGTTTGTGCTTGTTTGTGTTTGTTTGTGTCTCTTTGTGTCTGTTTGTGTTTGTTTGTGTTTGTTTGTGTCTGTTTGTGTCTGTTTGTGTTTGTTTGTGTTTGTTTGTGTGTGTTTGTGTTTGTTTGTGTTTGTTTGTGTTTGTTTGTGTCTGTTTGTGTGTGTTTGTGTCTGTTTGTGTCTCTTTGTGTCTGTTTGTGTTTGTTTGTGTTTGTTTGTGTCTGTTTGTGTCTGTTTGTGTTTGTTTGTGTTTGTTTGTGTGTGTTTGTGTTTGTTTGTGCTTGTTTGTGTTTGTTTGTGTTTGTTTGTGTCTGTTTGTGTGTGTTTGTGTCTGTTTGTGTCTGTTTGTGTTTGTTTGTGTTTGTTTGTGTGTGTTTGTGTTTGTTTGTGCTTGTTTGTGTTTGTTTGTGTTTGTTTGTGTCTGTTTGTGTGTGTTTGTGCTTGTTTGTGTTTGTTTGTGTTTGTTTGTGTCTGTTTGTGTCTGTTTGTGTTTGTTTGTGTTTGTTTGTGTGTGTTTGTGTTTGTTTGTGCTTGTTTGTGTTTGTTTGTGTCTCTTTGTGTCTGTTTGTGTTTGTTTGTGTTTGTTTGTGTCTGTTTGTGTTTGTTTGTGTTTGTTTGTGTTTGTTTGTGTGTGTTTGTGTTTGTTTGTGCTTGTTTGTGTTTGTTTGTGTTTGTTTGTGTCTGTTTGTGTGTGTTTGTGTCTGTTTGTGTCTGTTTGTGTTTGTTTGTGTTTGTTTGTGTGTGTTTGTGTTTGTTTGTGCTTGTTTGTGTTTGTTTGTGTTTGTGTCTGTTTGTGTTTGTTTGTGTTTGTTTGTGTCTCTTTGTGTCTGTTTGTGTCTGTTTGTGTTTGTTTGTGTCTGTTTGTGTGTGTTTGTGTTTGTTTGTGCTTGTTTGTGTTTGTTTGTGTTTGATTGTGTCCGTTTGTGTGTGTTTGTGTCTGTTTGTGTCTGTTTGTGTTTGTTTGTGTTTGTTTGTGTGTGTTTGTGTTTGTTTGTGCTTGTTTGTGTTTGTTTGTGTTTGTTTGTCTCTGTTTGTGTGTGTTTGTGCTTGTTTGTGTTTGTTTGTGTTTGTTTGTGTTTGTTTGTGTCTGTTTGTGTGTGTTTGTGTTTGTTTGTGTTTGTTTGTGTTTGTTTGTGTCTGTTTGTGTCTGTTTGTGTCTGTTTGTGTCTGTTTGTGTCTGTTTGTGTTTGTTTGTGTGTGTTTGTGTTTGTTTGTGTTTGTTTGTGTTTGTTTGTGTCTGTTTGTGTGTGTTTGTGCTTGTTTGTGTCTGTTTGTGTGTGTTTGTGTCTGTTTGTGTCTGTTTGTGTTTGTTTGTGTTTGTTTGTGTGTGTTTGTGTTTGTTTGTGCTTGTTTGTGTTTGTTTGTGTTTGTTTGTGTCTGTTTGTGTGTGTTTGTGTCTGTTTGTGTTTGTTTGTGTTTGTTTGTGTTTGTTTGTGTCTGTTTGTGTGTGTTTGTGCTTGTTTGTGTTTTTTTGTGTTTGTTTGTGTCTGTTTGTGTCTGTTTGTGTTTGTTTGTGTTTGTTTGTGTGTGTTTGTGTTTGTTTGTGTTTGTTTGTGTCTGTTTGTGTGTGTTTGTGTCTGTTTGTGTCTGTTTGTGTTTGTTTGTGTTTGTTTGTGTGTGTTTGTGTTTGTTTGTGCTTGTTTGTGTTTGTTTGTGTTTGTTTGTGTCTGTTTGTGTGTGTTTGTGCTTGTTTGTGTCTGTTTGTGTGTGTTTGTGTCTGTTTGTGTCTGTTTGTGTTTGTTTGTGTTTGTTTGTGTGTGTTTGTGTTTGTTTGTGTTTGTTTGTGTTTGTTTGTGTCTGTTTGTGTGTGTTTGTGTTTGTTTGCGTTTGTTTGTGTTTGTTTGTGTCTGTTTGTGTCTGTTTGTGTTTGTTTGTGTTTGTTTGTGTCTGTTTGTGTCTGTTTGTGTTTGTTTGTGTTTGTTTGTGTGTGTTTGTGTTTGTTTGTGCTTGTTTGTGTTTGTTTGTGTTTGTTTGTGTCTGTTTGTGTTTGTTTGTGCTTGTTTGTGTTTGTTTGTGTTTGTTTGTGTCTGTTTGTGTGTGTTTGTGTCTGTTTGTGTTTGTTTGTGTTTGTTTGTGTGTGTTTGTGTGTGTTTGTGCTTGTTTGTGTTTGTTTGTGTTTGTTTGTGTCTGTTTGTGTCTGTTCGTGTTTGTTTGTGTTTGTTTGTGTGTGTTTGTGTTTGTTTGTGCTTGTTTGTGTTTGTTTGTGTTTGTTTGTGTCTGTTTGTGTTTGTTTGTGCTTGTTTGTGTTTGTTTGTGTTTGTTTGTGTCTGTTTGTGTGTGTTTGTGTCTGTTTGTGTTTGTTTGTGTTTGTTTGTGTGTGTTTGTGTGTGTTTGTGCTTGTTTGTGTTTGTTTGTGTTTGTTTGTGTCTGTTTGTGTCTGTTTGTGTTTGTTTGTGTTTGTTTGTGTGTGTTTGTGTTTGTTTGTGCTTGTTTGTGTTTGTTTGTGTTTGTTTGTGTCTGTTTGAGTGTGTTTGTGCTTGTTTGTGTCTGTTTGTGTGTGTTTGTGTCTGTTTGTGTCTGTTTGTGTTTGTTTGTGTTTGTTTGTGTGTGTTTGTGTTTGTTTGTGCTTGTTTGTGTTTGTTTGTGTTTGTTTGTGTCTGTTTGTGTGTGTTTGTGCTTGTTTGTGTTTGTTTGTGTTTGTTTGTGTCTGTTTGTGTGTGTTTGTGTTTGTTTGTGTTTGTTTGTGTTTGTTTGTGTCTGTTTGTGTCTGTTTGTGTTTGTTTGTGTCTGTTTGTGTCTGTTTGTGTTTGTTTGTGTTTGTTTGTGTGTGTTTGTGTTTGTTTGTGCTTGTTTGTGTTTGTTTGTGTCTCTTTGTGTCTGTTTGTGTTTGTTTGTGTTTGTTTGTGTCTGTTTGTGTCTGTTTGTGTTTGTTTGTGTTTGTTTGTGTGTGTTTGTGTTTGTTTGTGCTTGTTTGTGTTTGTTTGTGTTTGTTTGTGTCTGTTTGTGTGTGTTTGTGTCTGTTTGTGTCTGTTTGTGTTTGTTTGTGTTTGTTTGTGTGTGTTTGTGTTTGTTTGTGCTTGTTTGTGTTTGTTTGTGTTTGTTTGTGTCTGTTTGTGTGTGTTTGTGCTTGTTTGTGTTTGTTTGTGTTTGTTTGTGTCTGTTTGTGTCTGTTTGTGTTTGTTTGTGTTTGTTTGTGCTTGTTTGTGTTTGTTTGTGTTTGTTTGTGTCTGTTTGTGTGTGTTTGTGTCTGTTTGTGTCTGTTTGTGTTTGTTTGTGTTTGTTTGTGTGTGTTTGTGTTTGTTTGTGCTTGTTTGTGTTTGTTTGTGTTTGTTTGTGTCTGTTTGAGTGTGTTTGTGCTTGTTTGTATTTGTTTGTGTTTGTTTGTGTCTGTTTGTGTGTGTTTGTGTTTGTTTGTGTTTGTTTGTGTTTTTTTTATGTCTGTTTGTGTCTGTTTGTGTTTGTTTGTGTTTGTTTGTGTGTGTTTGTGTCTGTTTGTGTTTGTTTGTGTTTGTTTGTGTGTGTTTGTGTTTGTTTGTGCTTGTTTGTGTTTGTTTGTGTTTGTTTGTGTCTGTTTGTGTGTGTTTGTGCTTGTTTGTGTCTGTTTGTGTGTGTTTGTGTCTGTTTGTGTCTGTTTGTGTTTGTTTGTGTTTGTTTGTGTGTGTTTGTGTTTGTTTGTGCTTGTTTGTGTTTGTTTGTGTTTGTTTGTGTCTGTTTGTGTGTGTTTATGCTTGTTTGTGTTTGTTTGTGTTTGTTTGTGTCTGTTTGTGTGTGTTTGTGTTTGTTTGTGTTTGTTTGTGTGTGTTTGTGCTTGTTTGTGTTTGTTTGTGTTTGTTTGTGTTTGTTTGTGTTTGTTTGTGTGTGTTTGTGTTTGTTTGTGCTTGTTTGTGTTTGTTTGTGTGTGTTTGTGTCTGTTTGTGTTTGTTTGTGTTTGTTTGTGTGTGTTTGTGTTTGTTTGTGCTTGTTTGTGTTTGTTTGTGTCTCTTTGTGTCTGTTTGTGTTTGTTTGTGTTTGTTTGTGTCTGTTTGTGTCTGTTTGTGTTTGTTTGTGTTTGTTTGTGTTTGTTTGTGTCTGTTTGTGTCTGTTTGTGTTTGTTTGTGTTTGTTTGTGTGTGTTTGTGTTTGTTTGTGTTTGTTTGTGTTTGTTTGTGTCTGTTTGTGTGTGTTTGTGTTTGTTTGTGTGTGTTTGTGTTTGTTTGTGCTTGTTTGTGTTTGTTTGTGTTTGTTTGTGTCTGTTTGTGTGTGTTTGTGCTTGTTTGTGTCTGTTTGTGTGTGTTTGTGTCTGTTTGTGTCTGTTTGTGTTTGTTTGTGTTTGTTTGTGTGTGTTTGTGTTTGTTTGTGCTTGTTTGTGTTTGTTTGTGTTTGTTTGTGTCTGTTTGTGTGTTTGTGCTTGTTTGTGTTTGTTTGTGTTTGTTTGTGTCTGTTTGTGTGTGTTTGTGTTTGTTTGTGTTTGTTTGTGTTTGTTTGTGTCTGTTTGTGTCTGTTTGTGTTTGTTTGTGTGTGTTTGTGTCTGTTTGTGTCTGTTTGTGTTTGTTTGTGTTTGTTTGTGTGTGTTTGTGTTTGTTTGTGCTTGTTTGTGTTTGTTTGTGTCTCTTTGTGTCTGTTTGTGTTTGTTTGTGTTTGTTTGTGTCTGTTTGTGTCTGTTTGTGTTTGTTTGTGTTTGTTTGTGTGTGTTTGTGTTTGTTTGTGCTTGTTTGTGTTTGTTTGTGTTTGTTTGTGTCTGTTTGTGTGTGTTTGTGTCTGTTTGTGTTTGTTTGTGTTTGTTTGTGTGTGTTTGTGTTTGTTTGTGCTTGTTTGTGTTTGTTTGTGTTTGTTTGTGTCTGTTTGTGTGTGTTTGTGCTTGTTTGTGTTTGTTTGTGTTTGTTTGTGTCTGTTTGTGTCTGTTTGTGTTTGTTTGTGTTTGTTTGTGTGTGTTTGTGTTTGTTTGTGTTTGTTTGTGTCTGTTTGTGTGTGTTTGTGTCTGTTTGTGTCTGTTTGTGTTTGTTTGTGTTTGTTTGTGTGTGTTTGTGTTTGTTTGTGCTTGTTTGTGTTTGTTTGTGTTTGTTTGTGTCTGTTTGTGTGTGTTTGTGCTTGTTTGTGTCTGTTTGTGTGTGTTTGTGTCTGTTTGTGTCTGTTTGTGTTTGTTTGTGTTTGTTTGTGTGTGTTTGTGTTTGTTTGTGCTTGTTTGTGTTTGTTTGTGTGTGTTTGTGTTTGTTTGTGCTTGTTTGTGTTTGTTTGTGTTTGTTTGTGTTTGTTTGTGTTTTTTTGTGTGTGTTTGTGTTTGTTTGTGCTTGTTTGTGTTTGTTTGTGTCTGTTTGTGTGTGTTTGTGTCTGTTTGTGTCTGTTTGTGTTTGTTTGTGTTTGTTTGTGTGTGTTTGTGTCTGTTTGTGTCTGTTTGTGTTTGTTTGTGTTTGTTTGTGTTTGTTTGTGTGCGGTATAGCCCACAGCTGATGTAAATCATAAATGATAAACACGTGTCGGTTCAAGGCAACAGATAGAACCTTGACTAACAAGGCCATTTGCTGTGCAGATCACGTGCAAGGATCATATGTTGTTTAGTATATAAGAACCTGATTTTTCTAATAAACGAGTTCATTCTAACACCGAGCTTGGTCGTATTATTATCCCCGTGCTACCACACTTCATGGCGATCCTGCCAGTGGGGCTGCTCGAGGCAACCCAACGCTTCGAGGCAGCCCCAGCTGTGAACACAGCATAAAGGCCGCCCGACCCAGCTGCGAGCGCAGCATAGAGGCCGCCCGACCCAGCTCGTCTCAGCATACCAGCCAGCCTGCCAGCCGGAACCAGCACAAGTGCCACCCGAAAAAGTAAAATTTGGAAGCAAAAGAAGACCTATGCAGAGGACGGCATCCCCGACTAAAACGGGCCCTCTGACGACGCTAAGTCAGCTTCAACGGCAGAGTCACGATCACGTGACGTCAGCGGGACATTTTGAGCGGCTATAGCCAGAGGCAGCGGCAACGATGCGCAACAGACCGGAGCAGAGCGTCCAGCAGCAGTTACCAGCAGCATCAGCACCAGCATCACAACATGACTGGAGGTACAACTTTACTGTAGAATAACGTTATTGTTACGATCATTACATTTTATAGGATTAATTATGTAGGATATAAATAGAATTTAATAAGTAGGTCAGTTGATGTGTAAACACAATGACCAACCTGCCTCCAGATAAGGAATGGAAGGTTCAGCTGTAATAACGTGTCAAGTTGCTCGACACAAACACAATATTCGCGCAGTACAAAGACTTAATGGACTTTAAATTATGGACGTAATTTTTTTAATGTCTTTTTTTTTTAATTGCATAAAAATTATAACACTTATGTACTTTAAAGGGTTTTGAGAATGAGTTTATTTTTTCTGATGACGATACACCTGTCGTCATCAGCGGTGACCCGAGAGGCGCCGCTCAGCTGATAGGCATGCATACATAACAAGGTACAAGACAGGCAGGGAAAACCTGCAGGGATACAAAGTATACCCTTAACTGTAATATGTACAAAAAATGTACAAGGTCGGCAAACCACTAAAAAGTGTTGTATTCCGAACCAGTAAAGTGAAGCCAAAGTGCACACTTAAATACGTACCTTATAAATGTTGCAAAAGAGAGGAAGAATAAAAAAAAATAAACTCAAGGACGAAGACATGAAAAGTATTTAAAAACCCTAATTGACGCATTTCACAAAAATAATGCAAAAATTAAAAATGAGTGTTATTAAATTTTAAAAAACTTATACTGTGTTAAAATTTTACTCAAGGACTATATTATTAATTACATTTAATAACATTAATTAATCAAGAAAATGTGTTTATAATAAGTAAATAACAAATATATTACGTAACGGGGAAAACCCAAATTAAATAATAATAAATAGATACTAAGTAAAAGATAAAACAAGTATAAATAAACATAAGTATTTCGATGAGCGATTAGCCTGATCACCTAAGAGCTATTGAAATTCTTATTTGAGGAAGTTTTACGGCATAAAAGCCACTTAAGGCATTACAAGATAAAAAAAAACGTAATAACGTTTTATTTCGGGTGTCAATACTGAAAGACAAAATAAAATGTCACCACAGTTATATGATTTCAAAGTAAAGGGAAATAATGTCACTTGGGAGTACCGTTACCACTGAGTAACATCGCAAGTAGGCATGTAATTGCAAGGTACACCAGGATACAAGGTAGGCGCGGAATCCTTGAAATCTGGTCATGATTCGATCGAGCATCAATCGTGATGATCCTTGGACACCTGGAATGTCTATGAAAGACATGGAGTGTTAAAAGAACCGCCTGAACATATGTAATGCATATATTACATATTAATATTATATGCGCGCGCGCCCTTCAAATCCTTGTATACCTGTATGGAATTCCTGTACACATAAATAGGTGTATATGTAAAAACGGTCGGCCGACCACGCGCTGTGTAACCTTAGCTTCCCCAATCAGTGATACATATGTATCATAAGCGCAAGCAAATAAGAGTGAAATCATATACCTGCCGCATTGGCGACACTGTGTGTCACACCCCATGCTCTATCGCGTACGAAACGAGCTTTGCTCGCGAGAGAATAAGGTAAAATTTGAAAATACTGCAACAAGAACCCCGATTGTATTAAATTAAAAGTGTTAAAAAGTTAGTAGTTATAAAGATAACGTAAAATAAAAGCATAAAGAAAATAGGATATTTAGAATTAAACTTAATGTTTTATATTCGTAAAATAATGATAAGAAGTTATACAATTTTTAAGATAAGTTACCAAAATATTAGGTAATAAGATTCTATTAGCGATTAGTATAGTTAACGCGTATTTAGATTAAGATAATTTACGGGGTATGAGTTATAATTATACATAGATAAATAGATAGTTTTTTTTTTTACTATTTTATACATATTTAGTTTTAATCAGAATTATTGTAACTATAATATAGGAGATTTAAGATTAGTCCTAACCTTTCTATGTATAAATAAAATAATAACCACTACAACATCACATGTAGCCACTAAGAAAGATGATATGTGTTGCAAGTATGAATGTAACAATATCAGCCATACCCATATAGGGCACATGGAATGTAAACATTACAATACCACTAAGATAAGAACCACTTTGTAAACCATTTAGTATGAAGCTTATTTTAACCGACTTCAAAAGAAACTTCACTGTTTGTATTCTCATCTAAAAGTAAACAACTCCATATTAATTTTGTATACCATAGACATAAGTAGATTAACTATTATATAAGTCAAAAACAGTTTCAATTTTTTTACTATTTTTGTCTCAAAAATAAGGGGAGAGATGCGGTATAGCCCACAGCTGATGTAAATCATAAATGATAAACACGTGTCGGTTCAAGGCAACAGATAGAACCTTGACTAACAAGGCCATTTGCTGTGCAGATCACGTGCAAGGATCATATGTTGTTTAGTATATAAGAACCTGATTTTTCTAATAAACGAGTTCATTCTAACACCGAGCTTGGTCGTATTATTATCCCCGTGCTACCACACTTCATGTGTGTGTTTGTGTTTGTTTGTGTTTGTTTGTGTCTGTTTGTGTTTGTTTGTGTGTGTTTGTGTTTGTTTGTGCTTGTTTGTGTTTGTTTGTGTTTGTTTGTGTCTGTTTGTGTGTTTGTGCTTGTTTGTGTGTGTTTGTGTTTGTTTGTGTTTGTTTGTGTTTGTTTGTGTCTGTTTGTGTCTGTTTGTGCTTGTTTGTGTTTGTTTGTGTCTCTTTGTGTCTGTTTGTGTTTGTTTGTGTTTGTTTGTGTCTGTTTGTGTCTGTTTGTGTTTGTTTGTGTTTGTTTGTGTGTGTTTGTGTTTGTTTGTGCTTGTTTGTGTTTGTTTGTGTTTGTTTGTGTCTGTTTGTGTGTGTTTGTGTTTGTTTGTGTTTGTTTGTGTCTGTTTGTGTTTGTTTGTGTGTGTTTGTGTTTGTTTGTGCTTGTTTGTGTTTGTTTGTGTTTGTTTGTGTCTGTTTGTGTGTTTGTGCTTGTTTGTGTGTGTTTGTGTTTGTTTGTGTTTGTTTGTGTTTGTTTGTCTCTGTTTGTGTCTGTTTGTGTTTGTTTGTGTTTGTTTGTGTTTGTTTGTGTCTGTTTGTGTTTGTTTGTGTCTGTTTGTGTCTGTTTGTGTTTGTTTGTGTTTGTTTGTGTGTGTTTGTGTTTGTTTGTGCTTGTTTGTGTTTGTTTGTGTCTCTTTGTGTCTGTTTGTGTTTGTTTGTGTTTGTTTGTGTCTGTTTGTGTCTGTTTGTGTTTGTTTGTGTTTGTTTGTGTGTGTTTGTGTTTGTTTGTGCTTGTTTGTGTTTGTTTGTGTTTGTTTGTGTCTGTTTGTGTGTGTTTGTGTCTGTTTGTGTTTGTTTGTGTTTGTTTGTGTGTGTTTGTGTTTGTTTGTGATGGTTTGTGTTTGTTTGTGTTTGTTTGTGTCTGTTTGTGTGTGTTTGTGCTTGTTTGTGTTTGTTTGTGTTTGTTTGTGTCTGTTTGTGTCTGTTTGTGTTTGTTTGTGTTAGTTTGTGTGTGTTTGTGTTTGTTTGTGTTTGTTTGTGTCTGTTTGTGTGTGTTTGTGTCTGTTTGTGTCTGTTTGTGTTTGTTTGTGTTTGTTTGTGTGTGTTTGTGTTTGTTTGTGCTTGTTTGTGTTTGTTTGTGTTTGTTTGTGTCTGTTTGTGTGTGTTTGTGCTTGTTTGTGTCTGTTTTTGTGTGTTTGTGTCTGTTTGTGTCTGTTTGTGTTTGTTTGTGTTTGTTTGTGTGTGTTTGTGTTTGTTTGTGCTTGTTTGTGTTTGTTTGTGTTTGTTTGTGTCTGTTTGTGTTTGTTTGTGTTTGTTTGTGTGTGTTTGTGTTTGTTTGTGTTTGTTTGTGTCTGTTTGTGTGTGTTTGTGTCTGTTTGTGTCTGTTTGTGTTTGTTTGTGTTTGTTTGTGTGTGTTTGTGTTTGTTTGTGCTTGTTTGTGTTTGTTTGTGTTTGTTTGTGTCTGTTTGTGTGTGTTTGTGCTTGTTTGTGTCTGTTTGTGTGTGTTTGTGTCTGTTTGTGTCTGTTTGTGTTTGTTTGTGTTTGTTTGTGTGTGTTTGTGTTTGTTTGTGTTTGTTTGTGTTTGTTTGTGTCTGTTTGTGTGTGTTTGTGTTTGTTTGTGTTTGTTTGTGTTTGTTTGTGTTTGTTTGTGTCTGTTTGTGTCTGTTTGTGTTTGTTTGTGTTTGTTTGTGTCTGTTTGTGTCTGTTTGTGTTTGTTTGTGTTTGTTTGTGTGTGTTTGTGTTTGTTTGTGCTTGTTTGTGTTTGTTTGTGTTTGTTTGTGTCTGTTTGTGTGTGTTTGTGTCTGTTTGTGTTTGTTTGTGTTTGTTTGTGTGTGTTTGTGTTTGTTTGTGCTTGTTTGTGTTTGTTTGTGTCTCTTTGTGTCTGTTTGTGTTTGTTTGTGTTTGTTTGTGTCTGTTTGTGTCTGTTTGTGTTTGTTTGTGTTTGTTTGTGTGTGTTTGTGTTTGTTTGTGCTTGTTTGTGTTTGTTTGTGTTTGTTTGTGTCTGTTTGTGTGTGTTTGTGTCTGTTTGTGTTTGTTTGTGTTTGTTTGTGTGTGTTTGTGTTTGTTTGTGCTTGTTTGTGTTTGTTTGTGTTTGTTTGTGTCTGTTTGTGTGTGTTTGTGCTTGTTTGTGTTTGTTTGTGTTTGTTTGTGTCTGTTTGTGTCTGTTTGTGTTTGTTTGTGTTTGTTTGTGTGTGTTTGTGTTTGTTTGTGTTTGTTTGTGTCTGTTTGTGTGTGTTTGTGTCTGTTTGTGTCTGTTTGTGTTTGTTTGTGTTTGTTTGTGTGTGTTTGTGTTTGTTTGTGCTTGTTTGTGTTTGTTTGTGTTTGTTTGTGTCTGTTTGTGTGTGTTTGTGCTTGTTTGTGTCTGTTTGTGTGTGTTTGTGTCTGTTTGTGTCTGTTTGTGTTTGTTTGTGTTTGTTTGTGTGTGTTTGTGTTTGTTTGTGCTTGTTTGTGTTTGTTTGTGTTTGTTTGTGTCTGTTTGTGTGTGTTTGTGTCTGTTTGTGTTTGTTTGTGTTTGTTTGTGTTTGTTTGTGTCTGTTTGTGTGTGTTTGTGCTTGTTTGTGTTTGTTTGTGTTTGTTTGTGTCTGTTTGTGTCTGTTTGTGTTTGTTTGTGTTTGTTTGTGTGTGTTTGTGTTTGTTTGTGTTTGTTTGTGTCTGTTTGTGTGTGTTTGTGTCTGTTTGTGTCTGTTTGTGTTTGTTTGTGTTTGTTTGTGTGTGTTTGTGTTTGTTTGTGCTTGTTTGTGTTTGTTTGTGTCTGTTTGTGTGTGTTTGTGTCTGTTTGTGTTTGTTTGTGTTTGTTTGTGTGTGTTTGTGTTTGTTTGTGATTGTTTGTGTTTGTTTGTGTTTGTTTGTGTCTGTTTGTGTGTGTTTGTGCTTGTTTGTGTTTGTTTGTGTTTGTTTGTGTCTGTTTGTGTCTGTTTGTGTTTGTTTGTGTTTGTTTGTGTTTGTTTGTGTCTGTTTGTGTCTGTTTGTGTTTGTTTGTGTTTGTTTGTGTTTGTTTGTGTCTGTTTGTGTTTGTTTGTGTCTGTTTGTGTTTGTTTGTGTTTGTTTGTGTTTGTTTGTGTTTGTTTGTGTTTGTTTGTGTCTGTTTGTGTTTGTTTGTGTTTGTTTGTGTTTGTTTGTGTCTGTTTGTGTGTGTTTGTGCTTGTTTGTGTTTGTTTGTGTTTGTTTGTGTTTGTTTGTGTGTGTTTGTGTTTGTTTGTGCTTGTTTGTGTTTGTTTGTGTTTGTTTGTGTCTGTTTGTGTGTGTTTGTGCTTGTTTGTGTTTGTTTGTGTTTGTTTGTGTCTGTTTGTGTGTGTTTGTGTTTGTTTGTGTTTGTTTGTGTTTGTTTGTCTCTGTTTGTGTCTGTTTGTGTTTGTTTGTGTTTGTTTGTGTTTGTTTGTGTCTGTTTGTGTTTGTTTGTGTTTGTTTGTGTTTGTTTGTGTCTGTTTGTGTGTGTTTGTGTCTGTTTGTGTTTGTTTGTGTTTGTTTGTGTGTGTTTGTGTTTGTTTGTGCTTGTTTGTGTTTGTTTGTGTTTGTTTGTGTCTGTTTGAGTGTGTTTGTGCTTGTTTGTGTCTGTTTGTGTGTGTTTGTGTCTGTTTGTGTCTGTTTGTGTTTGTTTGTGTTTGTTTGTGTGTGTTTGTGTTTGTTTGTGCTTGTTTGTGTTTGTTTGTGTTTGTTTGTGTCTGTTTGTGTGTGTTTGTGCTTGTTTGTGTTTGTTTGTGTTTGTTTGTGTCTGTTTGTGTGTGTTTGTGTCTGTTTGTGTTTGTTTGTGTTTGTTTGTGTTTGTTTGTGTTTGTTTGTGTCTGTTTGTGTGTGTTTGTGCTTGTTTGTGTTTGTTTGTGTTTGTTTGTGTTTGTTTGTGTCTGTTTGTGTCTGTTTGCTACTAATTTTAATTAAGATAAAAATTACAAAAAATATAGCCTAAGTGCGATGACAATTGTTCGAAGTATGAATCAAGAGTGTGTAATAATCGGAATTGCAAAAACTAGGTAAACGCGTGTTTTGCTGAGTTGTGCCTCGTGCCGTCGACGGTCGGGCGCGTGCCAGCTGACTCGGCGGTTGTCCTTATGGTGCAATATGTAATTTGTTTGTGTCTGTTTGTGTTTGTTTGTGTTTGTTTGTGTTTGTTTGTGTCTGTTTGTGTTTGTTTGTGTTTGTTTGTGTTTGTTTGTGTCTGTTTGTGTGTGTTTGTGTCTGTTTGTGTCTGTTTGTGTTTGTTTGTGTTTGTTTGTGTGTGTTTGTGTTTGTTTGTGCTTGTTTGTGTTTGTTTGTGTTTGTTTGTGTCTGTTTGTGTGTGTTTGTGCTTGTTTGTGTCTGTTTGTGTGTGTTTGTGTCTGTTTGTGTCTGTTTGTGTTTGTTTGTGTTTGTTTGTGTCTGTTTGTGTGTGTTTGTGTTTGTTTGTGTTTGTTTGTGTTTGTTTGTGTCTGTTTGTGTCTGTTTGTGTTTGTTTGTGTTTGTTTGTGTTTGTTTGTGTCTGTTTGTGTTTGTTTGTGTCTGTTTGTGTTTGTTTGTGTTTGTTTGTGTTTGTTTGTGTTTGTTTGTGTTTGTTTGTGTCTGTTTGTGTTTGTTTGTGTCTGTTTGTGTTTGTTTGTGTCTGTTTGTGTCTGTTTGTGTTTGTTTGTGTTTGTTTGTGTGTGTTTGTGTTTGTTTGTGCTTGTTTGTGTTTGTTTGTGTCTCTTTGTGTCTGTTTGTGTTTGTTTGTGTTTGTTTGTGTCTGTTTGTGTCTGTTTGTGTTTGTTTGTGTTTGTTTGTGTGTGTTTGTGTTTGTTTGTGTTTGTTTGTGTCTGTTTGTGTGTGTTTGTGCTTGTTTGTGTTTGTTTGTGTTTGTTTGTGTCTGTTTGTGTGTGTTTGTGTTTGTTTGTGTTTGTTTGTGTTTGTTTGTGTCTGTTTGTGTCTGTTTGTGTTTGTTTGTGTTTGTTTGTGTTTGTTTGTGTCTGTTTGTGTTTGTTTGTGTCTGTTTGTGTTTGTTTGTGTGTGTTTGTGTTTGTTTGTGCTTGTTTGTGTTTGTTTGTGTCTCTTTGTGTCTGTTTGTGTTTGTTTGTGTTTGTTTGTGTCTGTTTGTGTCTGTTTGTGTTTGTTTGTGTTTGTTTGTGTGTGTTTGTGTTTGTTTGTGCTTGTTTGTGTTTGTTTGTGTTTGTTTGTGTTTGTTTGTGTTTGTTTGTGTGTGTTTGTGTTTGTTTGTACTTGTTTGTGTCTGTTTGTGTGTGTTTGTGTCTGTTTGTGTCTGTTTGTGTTTGTTTGTGTTTGTTTGTGTGTGTTTGTGTTTGTTTGTGCTTGTTTGTGTTTGTTTGTGTTTGTTTGTGTCTGTTTGTGTGTGTTTGTGCTTGTTTGTGTTTGTTTGTGTTTGTTTGTGTCTGTTTGTGTGTGTTTGTGTTTGTTTGTGTTTGTTTGTGTTTGTTTGTCTCTGTTTGTGTCTGTTTGTGTTTGTTTGTGTTTGTTTGTGTTTGTTTGTGTCTGTTTGTGTTTGTTTGTGTTTGTTTGTGTTTGTTTGTGTCTGTTTGTGTGTGTTTGTGTCTGTTTGTGTTTGTTTGTGTTTGTTTGTGTGTGTTTGTGTTTGTTTGTGCTTGTTTGTGTTTGTTTGTGTTTGTTTGTGTCTGTTTGAGTGTGTTTGTGCTTGTTTGTGTCTGTTTGTGTGTGTTTGTGTCTGTTTGTGTCTGTTTGTGTTTGTTTGTGTTTGTTTGTGTGTGTTTGTGTTTGTTTGTGCTTGTTTGTGTTTGTTTGTGTTTGTTTGTGTCTGTTTGTGTGTGTTTGTGCTTGTTTGTGTTTGTTTGTGTTTGTTTGTGTCTGTTTGTGTGTGTTTGTGTTTGTTTGTGTTTGTTTGTGTTTGTTTGTGTCTGTTTGTGTCTGTTTGTGTTTGTTTGTGTCTGTTTGTGTCTGTTTGTGTTTGTTTGTGTTTGTTTGTGTGTGTTTGTGTTTGTTTGTGCTTGTTTGTGTTTGTTTGTGTCTCTTTGTGTCTGTTTGTGTTTGTTTGTGTTTGTTTGTGTTTGTTTGTGTTTGTTTGTGTTTGTTTGTGTTTGTTTGTGTCTGTTTGTGTCTGTTTGTGTTTGTTTGTGTCTGTTTGTGTCTGTTTGTGTTTGTTTGTGTTTGTTTGTGTGTGTTTGTGTTTGTTTGTGCTTGTTTGTGTTTGTTTGTGTCTCTTTGTGTCTGTTTGTGTTTGTTTGTGTTTGTTTGTGTTTGTTTGTGTGTGTTTGTGTTTGTTTGTGCTTGTTTGTGTTTGTTTGTGTTTGTTTGTGTCTGTTTGTGTGTGTTTGTGTCTGTTTGTGTCTGTTTGTGTTTGTTTGTGTTTGTTTGTGTGTGTTTGTGTTTGTTTGTGCTTGTTTGTGTTTGTTTGTGTTTGTTTGTGTCTGTTTGTGTGTGTTTGTGCTTGTTTGTGTTTGTTTGTGTTTGTTTGTGTCTCTTTGTGTCTGTTTGTGTTTGTTTGTGTTTGTTTGTGTCTGTTTGTGTCTGTTTGTGTTTGTTTGTGTTTGTTTGTGTTTGTTTGTGTCTGTTTGTGTCTGTTTGTGTTTGTTTGTGTTTGTTTGTGTGTGTTTGTGTTTGTTTGTGTTTGTTTGTGTTTGTTTGTGTCTGTTTGTGTGTGTTTGTGTTTGTTTGTGTGTGTTTGTGTTTGTTTGTGCTTGTTTGTGTTTGTTTGTGTTTGTTTGTGTCTGTTTGTGTGTGTTTGTGCTTGTTTGTGTCTGTTTGTGTGTGTTTGTGTCTGTTTGTGTCTGTTTGTGTTTGTTTGTGTTTGTTTGTGTGTGTTTGTGTTTGTTTGTGCTTGTTTGTGTTTGTTTGTGTTTGTTTGTGTCTGTTTGTGTGTTTGTGCTTGTTTGTGTTTGTTTGTGTTTGTTTGTGTCTGTTTGTGTGTGTTTGTGTTTGTTTGTGTTTGTTTGTGTTTGTTTGTGTCTGTTTGTGTCTGTTTGTGTTTGTTTGTGTGTGTTTGTGTCTGTTTGTGTCTGTTTGTGTTTGTTTGTGTTTGTTTGTGTGTGTTTGTGTTTGTTTGTGCTTGTTTGTGTTTGTTTGTGTCTCTTTGTGTCTGTTTGTGTTTGTTTGTGTTTGTTTGTGTCTGTTTGTGTCTGTTTGTGTTTGTTTGTGTTTGTTTGTGTGTGTTTGTGTTTGTTTGTGCTTGTTTGTGTTTGTTTGTGTTTGTTTGTGTCTGTTTGTGTGTGTTTGTGTCTGTTTGTGTTTGTTTGTGTTTGTTTGTGTGTGTTTGTGTTTGTTTGTGCTTGTTTGTGTTTGTTTGTGTTTGTTTGTGTCTGTTTGTGTGTGTTTGTGCTTGTTTGTGTTTGTTTGTGTTTGTTTGTGTCTGTTTGTGTCTGTTTGTGTTTGTTTGTGTTTGTTTGTGTGTGTTTGTGTTTGTTTGTGTTTGTTTGTGTCTGTTTGTGTGTGTTTGTGTCTGTTTGTGTCTGTTTGTGCTTGTTTGTGTTTGTTTGTGTCTCTTTGTGTCTGTTTGTGTTTGTTTGTGTTTGTTTGTGTCTGTTTGTGTCTGTTTGTGTTTGTTTGTGTTTGTTTGTGTTTGTTTGTGTCTGTTTGTGTCTGTTTGTGTTTGTTTGTGTTTGTTTGTGTGTGTTTGTGTTTGTTTGTGTTTGTTTGTGTTTGTTTGTGTCTGTTTGTGTGTGTTTGTGTTTGTTTGTGTGTGTTTGTGTTTGTTTGTGCTTGTTTGTGTTTGTTTGTGTTTGTTTGTGTCTGTTTGTGTGTGTTTGTGCTTGTTTGTGTCTGTTTGTGTGTGTTTGTGTCTGTTTGTGTCTGTTTGTGTTTGTTTGTGTTTGTTTGTGTGTGTTTGTGTTTGTTTGTGCTTGTTTGTGTTTGTTTGTGTTTGTTTGTGTCTGTTTGTGTGTTTGTGCTTGTTTGTGTTTGTTTGTGTTTGTTTGTGTCTGTTTGTGTGTGTTTGTGTTTGTTTGTGTTTGTTTGTGTTTGTTTGTGTCTGTTTGTGTCTGTTTGTGTTTGTTTGTGTGTGTTTGTGTCTGTTTGTGTCTGTTTGTGTTTGTTTGTGTTTGTTTGTGTGTGTTTGTGTTTGTTTGTGCTTGTTTGTGTTTGTTTGTGTCTCTTTGTGTCTGTTTGTGTTTGTTTGTGTTTGTTTGTGTCTGTTTGTGTCTGTTTGTGTTTGTTTGTGTTTGTTTGTGTGTGTTTGTGTTTGTTTGTGCTTGTTTGTGTTTGTTTGTGTTTGTTTGTGTCTGTTTGTGTGTGTTTGTGTCTGTTTGTGTTTGTTTGTGTTTGTTTGTGTGTGTTTGTGTTTGTTTGTGCTTGTTTGTGTTTGTTTGTGTTTGTTTGTGTCTGTTTGTGTGTGTTTGTGCTTGTTTGTGTTTGTTTGTGTTTGTTTGTGTCTGTTTGTGTCTGTTTGTGTTTGTTTGTGTTTGTTTGTGTGTGTTTGTGTTTGTTTGTGTTTGTTTGTGTCTGTTTGTGTGTGTTTGTGTCTGTTTGTGTCTGTTTGTGTTTGTTTGTGTTTGTTTGTGTGTGTTTGTGTTTGTTTGTGCTTGTTTGTGTTTGTTTGTGTTTGTTTGTGTCTGTTTGTGTGTGTTTGTGCTTGTTTGTGTCTGTTTGTGTGTGTTTGTGTCTGTTTGTGTCTGTTTGTGTTTGTTTGTGTTTGTTTGTGTGTGTTTGTGTTTGTTTGTGCTTGTTTGTGTTTGTTTGTGTGTGTTTGTGTTTGTTTGTGCTTGTTTGTGTTTGTTTGTGTTTGTTTGTGTTTGTTTGTGTTTTTTTGTGTGTGTTTGTGTTTGTTTGTGCTTGTTTGTGTTTGTTTGTGTCTGTTTGTGTGTGTTTGTGTCTGTTTGTGTCTGTTTGTGTTTGTTTGTGTTTGTTTGTGTGTGTTTGTGTCTGTTTGTGTCTGTTTGTGTTTGTTTGTGTTTGTTTGTGTTTGTTTGTGTGCGGTATAGCCCACAGCTGATGTAAATCATAAATGATAAACACGTGTCGGTTCAAGGCAACAGATAGAACCTTGACTAACAAGGCCATTTGCTGTGCAGATCACGTGCAAGGATCATATGTTGTTTAGTATATAAGAACCTGATTTTTCTAATAAACGAGTTCATTCTAACACCGAGCTTGGTCGTATTATTATCCCCGTGCTACCACACTTCATGGCGATCCTGCCAGTGGGGCTGCTCGAGGCAACCCAACGCTTCGAGGCAGCCCCAGCTGTGAACACAGCATAAAGGCCGCCCGACCCAGCTGCGAGCGCAGCATAGAGGCCGCCCGACCCAGCTCGTCTCAGCATACCAGCCAGCCTGCCAGCCGGAACCAGCACAAGTGCCACCCGAAAAAGTAAAATTTGGAAGCAAAAGAAGACCTATGCAGAGGACGGCATCCCCGACTAAAACGGGCCCTCTGACGACGCTAAGTCAGCTTCAACGGCAGAGTCACGATCACGTGACGTCAGCGGGACATTTTGAGCGGCTATAGCCAGAGGCAGCGGCAACGATGCGCAACAGACCGGAGCAGAGCGTCCAGCAGCAGTTACCAGCAGCATCAGCACCAGCATCACAACATGACTGGAGGTACAACTTTACTGTAGAATAACGTTATTGTTACGATCATTACATTTTATAGGATTAATTATGTAGGATATAAATAGAATTTAATAAGTAGGTCAGTTGATGTGTAAACACAATGACCAACCTGCCTCCAGATAAGGAATGGAAGGTTCAGCTGTAATAACGTGTCAAGTTGCTCGACACAAACACAATATTCGCGCAGTACAAAGACTTAATGGACTTTAAATTATGGACGTAATTTTTTTAATGTCTTTTTTTTTTAATTGCATAAAAATTATAACACTTATGTACTTTAAAGGGTTTTGAGAATGAGTTTATTTTTTCTGATGACGATACACCTGTCGTCATCAGCGGTGACCCGAGAGGCGCCGCTCAGCTGATAGGCATGCATACATAACAAGGTACAAGACAGGCAGGGAAAACCTGCAGGGATACAAAGTATACCCTTAACTGTAATATGTACAAAAAATGTACAAGGTCGGCAAACCACTAAAAAGTGTTGTATTCCGAACCAGTAAAGTGAAGCCAAAGTGCACACTTAAATACGTACCTTATAAATGTTGCAAAAGAGAGGAAGAATAAAAAAAAATAAACTCAAGGACGAAGACATGAAAAGTATTTAAAAACCCTAATTGACGCATTTCACAAAAATAATGCAAAAATTAAAAATGAGTGTTATTAAATTTTAAAAAACTTATACTGTGTTAAAATTTTACTCAAGGACTATATTATTAATTACATTTAATAACATTAATTAATCAAGAAAATGTGTTTATAATAAGTAAATAACAAATATATTACGTAACGGGGAAAACCCAAATTAAATAATAATAAATAGATACTAAGTAAAAGATAAAACAAGTATAAATAAACATAAGTATTTCGATGAGCGATTAGCCTGATCACCTAAGAGCTATTGAAATTCTTATTTGAGGAAGTTTTACGGCATAAAAGCCACTTAAGGCATTACAAGATAAAAAAAAACGTAATAACGTTTTATTTCGGGTGTCAATACTGAAAGACAAAATAAAATGTCACCACAGTTATATGATTTCAAAGTAAAGGGAAATAATGTCACTTGGGAGTACCGTTACCACTGAGTAACATCGCAAGTAGGCATGTAATTGCAAGGTACACCAGGATACAAGGTAGGCGCGGAATCCTTGAAATCTGGTCATGATTCGATCGAGCATCAATCGTGATGATCCTTGGACACCTGGAATGTCTATGAAAGACATGGAGTGTTAAAAGAACCGCCTGAACATATGTAATGCATATATTACATATTAATATTATATGCGCGCGCGCCCTTCAAATCCTTGTATACCTGTATGGAATTCCTGTACACATAAATAGGTGTATATGTAAAAACGGTCGGCCGACCACGCGCTGTGTAACCTTAGCTTCCCCAATCAGTGATACATATGTATCATAAGCGCAAGCAAATAAGAGTGAAATCATATACCTGCCGCATTGGCGACACTGTGTGTCACACCCCATGCTCTATCGCGTACGAAACGAGCTTTGCTCGCGAGAGAATAAGGTAAAATTTGAAAATACTGCAACAAGAACCCCGATTGTATTAAATTAAAAGTGTTAAAAAGTTAGTAGTTATAAAGATAACGTAAAATAAAAGCATAAAGAAAATAGGATATTTAGAATTAAACTTAATGTTTTATATTCGTAAAATAATGATAAGAAGTTATACAATTTTTAAGATAAGTTACCAAAATATTAGGTAATAAGATTCTATTAGCGATTAGTATAGTTAACGCGTATTTAGATTAAGATAATTTACGGGGTATGAGTTATAATTATACATAGATAAATAGATAGTTTTTTTTTTTACTATTTTATACATATTTAGTTTTAATCAGAATTATTGTAACTATAATATAGGAGATTTAAGATTAGTCCTAACCTTTCTATGTATAAATAAAATAATAACCACTACAACATCACATGTAGCCACTAAGAAAGATGATATGTGTTGCAAGTATGAATGTAACAATATCAGCCATACCCATATAGGGCACATGGAATGTAAACATTACAATACCACTAAGATAAGAACCACTTTGTAAACCATTTAGTATGAAGCTTATTTTAACCGACTTCAAAAGAAACTTCACTGTTTGTATTCTCATCTAAAAGTAAACAACTCCATATTAATTTTGTATACCATAGACATAAGTAGATTAACTATTATATAAGTCAAAAACAGTTTCAATTTTTTTACTATTTTTGTCTCAAAAATAAGGGGAGAGATGCGGTATAGCCCACAGCTGATGTAAATCATAAATGATAAACACGTGTCGGTTCAAGGCAACAGATAGAACCTTGACTAACAAGGCCATTTGCTGTGCAGATCACGTGCAAGGATCATATGTTGTTTAGTATATAAGAACCTGATTTTTCTAATAAACGAGTTCATTCTAACACCGAGCTTGGTCGTATTATTATCCCCGTGCTACCACACTTCATGTGTGTGTTTGTGTTTGTTTGTGTTTGTTTGTGTCTGTTTGTGTTTGTTTGTGTGTGTTTGTGTTTGTTTGTGCTTGTTTGTGTTTGTTTGTGTTTGTTTGTGTCTGTTTGTGTGTTTGTGCTTGTTTGTGTGTGTTTGTGTTTGTTTGTGTTTGTTTGTGTTTGTTTGTGTCTGTTTGTGTCTGTTTGTGCTTGTTTGTGTTTGTTTGTGTCTCTTTGTGTCTGTTTGTGTTTGTTTGTGTTTGTTTGTGTCTGTTTGTGTCTGTTTGTGTTTGTTTGTGTTTGTTTGTGTGTGTTTGTGTTTGTTTGTGCTTGTTTGTGTTTGTTTGTGTTTGTTTGTGTCTGTTTGTGTGTGTTTGTGTTTGTTTGTGTTTGTTTGTGTCTGTTTGTGTTTGTTTGTGTGTGTTTGTGTTTGTTTGTGCTTGTTTGTGTTTGTTTGTGTTTGTTTGTGTCTGTTTGTGTGTTTGTGCTTGTTTGTGTGTGTTTGTGTTTGTTTGTGTTTGTTTGTGTTTGTTTGTCTCTGTTTGTGTCTGTTTGTGTTTGTTTGTGTTTGTTTGTGTTTGTTTGTGTCTGTTTGTGTTTGTTTGTGTCTGTTTGTGTCTGTTTGTGTTTGTTTGTGTTTGTTTGTGTGTGTTTGTGTTTGTTTGTGCTTGTTTGTGTTTGTTTGTGTCTCTTTGTGTCTGTTTGTGTTTGTTTGTGTTTGTTTGTGTCTGTTTGTGTCTGTTTGTGTTTGTTTGTGTTTGTTTGTGTGTGTTTGTGTTTGTTTGTGCTTGTTTGTGTTTGTTTGTGTTTGTTTGTGTCTGTTTGTGTGTGTTTGTGTCTGTTTGTGTTTGTTTGTGTTTGTTTGTGTGTGTTTGTGTTTGTTTGTGATGGTTTGTGTTTGTTTGTGTTTGTTTGTGTCTGTTTGTGTGTGTTTGTGCTTGTTTGTGTTTGTTTGTGTTTGTTTGTGTCTGTTTGTGTCTGTTTGTGTTTGTTTGTGTTTGTTTGTGTGTGTTTGTGTTTGTTTGTGTTTGTTTGTGTCTGTTTGTGTGTGTTTGTGTCTGTTTGTGTCTGTTTGTGTTTGTTTGTGTTTGTTTGTGTGTGTTTGTGTTTGTTTGTGCTTGTTTGTGTTTGTTTGTGTTTGTTTGTGTCTGTTTGTGTGTGTTTGTGCTTGTTTGTGTCTGTTTTTGTGTGTTTGTGTCTGTTTGTGTCTGTTTGTGTTTGTTTGTGTTTGTTTGTGTGTGTTTGTGTTTGTTTGTGCTTGTTTGTGTTTGTTTGTGTTTGTTTGTGTCTGTTTGTGTTTGTTTGTGTTTGTTTGTGTGTGTTTGTGTTTGTTTGTGTTTGTTTGTGTCTGTTTGTGTGTGTTTGTGTCTGTTTGTGTCTGTTTGTGTTTGTTTGTGTTTGTTTGTGTGTGTTTGTGTTTGTTTGTGCTTGTTTGTGTTTGTTTGTGTTTGTTTGTGTCTGTTTGTGTGTGTTTGTGCTTGTTTGTGTCTGTTTGTGTGTGTTTGTGTCTGTTTGTGTCTGTTTGTGTTTGTTTGTGTTTGTTTGTGTGTGTTTGTGTTCGTTTGTGTTTGTTTGTGTTTGTTTGTGTCTGTTTGTGTGTGTTTGTGTTTGTTTGTGTTTGTTTGTGTTTGTTTGTGTTTGTTTGTGTCTGTTTGTGTCTGTTTGTGTTTGTTTGTGTTTGTTTGTGTCTGTTTGTGTCTGTTTGTGTTTGTTTGTGTTTGTTTGTGTGTGTTTGTGTTTGTTTGTGCTTGTTTGTGTTTGTTTGTGTTTGTTTGTGTCTGTTTGTGTGTGTTTGTGTCTGTTTGTGTTTGTTTGTGTTTGTTTGTGTGTGTTTGTGTTTGTTTGTGCTTGTTTGTGTTTGTTTGTGTCTCTTTGTGTCTGTTTGTGTTTGTTTGTGTTTGTTTGTGTCTGTTTGTGTCTGTTTGTGTTTGTTTGTGTTTGTTTGTGTGTGTTTGTGTTGTTTGTGCTTGTTTGTGTTTGTTTGTGTTTGTTTGTGTCTGTTTGTGTGTGTTTGTGTCTGTTTGTGTTTGTTTGTGTTTGTTTGTGTGTGTTTGTGTTTGTTTGTGCTTGTTTGTGTTTGTTTGTGTTTGTTTGTGTCTGTTTGTGTGTGTTTGTGCTTGTTTGTGTTTGTTTGTGTTTGTTTGTGTCTGTTTGTGTCTGTTTGTGTTTGTTTGTGTTTGTTTGTGTGTGTTTGTGTTTGTTTGTGTTTGTTTGTGTCTGTTTGTGTGTGTTTGTGTCTGTTTGTGTCTGTTTGTGTTTGTTTGTGTTTGTTTGTGTGTGTTTGTGTTTGTTTGTGCTTGTTTGTGTTTGTTTGTGTTTGTTTGTGTCTGTTTGTGTGTGTTTGTGCTTGTTTGTGTCTGTTTGTGTGTGTTTGTGTCTGTTTGTGTCTGTTTGTGTTTGTTTGTGTTTGTTTGTGTGTGTTTGTGTTTGTTTGTGCTTGTTTGTGTTTGTTTGTGTTTGTTTGTGTCTGTTTGTGTGTGTTTGTGTCTGTTTGTGTTTGTTTGTGTTTGTTTGTGTTTGTTTGTGTCTGTTTGTGTGTGTTTGTGCTTGTTTGTGTTTGTTTGTGTTTGTTTGTGTCTGTTTGTGTCTGTTTGTGTTTGTTTGTGTTTGTTTGTGTGTGTTTGTGTTTGTTTGTGTTTGTTTGTGTCTGTTTGTGTGTGTTTGTGTCTGTTTGTGTCTGTTTGTGTTTGTTTGTGTTTGTTTGTGTGTGTTTGTGTTTGTTTGTGCTTGTTTGTGTTTGTTTGTGTCTGTTTGTGTGTGTTTGTGTCTGTTTGTGTTTGTTTGTGTTTGTTTGTGTGTGTTTGTGTTTGTTTGTGATGGTTTGTGTTTGTTTGTGTTTGTTTGTGTCTGTTTGTGTGTGTTTGTGCTTGTTTGTGTTTGTTTGTGTTTGTTTGTGTCTGTTTGTGTCTGTTTGTGTTTGTTTGTGTTTGTTTGTGTTTGTTTGTGTCTGTTTGTGTCTGTTTGTGTTTGTTTGTGTTTGTTTGTGTTTGTTTGTGTCTGTTTGTGTTTGTTTGTGTCTGTTTGTGTTTGTTTGTGTTTGTTTGTGTTTGTTTGTGTTTGTTTGTGTTTGTTTGTGTCTGTTTGTGTTTGTTTGTGTCTGTTTGTGTTTGTTTGTGTCTGTTTGTGTCTGTTTGTGTTTGTTTGTGTTTGTTTGTGTGTGTTTGTGTTTGTTTGTGCTTGTTTGTGTTTGTTTGTGTCTCTTTGTGTCTGTTTGTGTGAAGTGTGGTAGCACGGGGATAATGATACGACGAAGCTCGGTGTTAGAATGAACTCGTTTATTAGAAAAATTAGGTTCTTATATACTAAACAACATATGATCCTTGCACGTGATCTGCACAGCAAATGGCCTTGTTAGTCAAGGTTCTATCTGTTCCCTTGAACCGACACGTGTTTATCATTTATGATTTACATCAGCTGTGGGCTATACCGCATCTTTCCCCTTATTTTTAAGACAAAAATAGTAAAAATTGAAACTGTAATTTGTGTTTGTTTGTGTCTGTTTGTGTCTGTTTGTGTTTGTTTGTGTTTGTTTGTGTGTGTTTGTGTTTGTTTGTGTTTGTTTGTGTCTGTTTGTGTGTGTTTGTGCTTGTTTGTGTTTGTTTGTGTTTGTTTGTGTCTGTTTGTGTGTGTTTGTGTTTGTTTGTGTTTGTTTGTGTTTGTTTGTGTCTGTTTGTGTCTGTTTGTGTTTGTTTGTGTTTGTTTGTGTTTGTTTGTGTCTGTTTGTGTTTGTTTGTGTCTGTTTGTGTTTGTTTGTGTGTGTTTGTGTTTGTTTGTGCTTGTTTGTGTTTGTTTGTGTCTCTTTGTGTCTGTTTGTGTTTGTTTGTGTTTGTTTGTGTCTGTTTGTGTCTGTTTGTGTTTGTTTGTGTTTGTTTGTGTGTGTTTGTGTTTGTTTGTGCTTGTTTGTGTTTGTTTGTGTTTGTTTGTGTCTGTTTGTGTGTGTTTGTGTCTGTTTGTGTCTGTTTGTGTTTGTTTGTGTTTGTTTGTGTGTGTTTGTGTTTGTTTGTGCTTGTCTGTGTTTGTTTGTGTTTGTTTGTGTCTGTTTGTGTGTGTTTGTGTCTGTTCGTGTCTGTTTGTGTTTGTTTGTGTTTGTTTGTGTGTGTTTGTGTTTGTTTGTGCTTGTTTGTGTTTGTTTGTGTTTGTTTGTGTCTGTTTGTGTGTGTTTGTGCTTGTTTGTGTTTGTTTGTGTTTGTTTGTGTCTGTTTGTGTCTGTTTGTGTTTGTTTGTGTCTGTTTGTGTTTGTTTGTGTTTGTTTGTGTGTGTTTGTGTTTGTTTGTGCTTGTTTGTGTCTGTTTGTGTGTGTTTGTGTCTGTTTGTGTCTGTTTGTGTTTGTTTGTGTTTGTTTGTGTGTGTTTGTGTTTGTTTGTGCTTGTTTGTGTTTGTTTGTGTTTGTTTGTGTCTGTTTGTGTGTGTTTGTGCTTGTTTGTGTTTGTTTGTGTTTGTTTGTGTCTGTTTGTGTGTGTTTGTGTTTGTTTGTGTTTGTTTGTGTTTGTTTGTCTCTGTTTGTGTCTGTTTGTGTTTGTTTGTGTTTGTTTGTGTTTGTTTGTGTCTGTTTGTGTTTGTTTGTGTTTGTTTGTGTCTGTTTGTGTCTGTTTGTGTTTGTTTGTGTTTGTTTGTGTGTGTTTGTGTTTGTTTGTGCTTGTTTGTGTTTGTTTGTGTCTGTTTGTGTGTGTTTGTGTCTGTTTGTGTCTGTTTGTGTTTGTTTGTGTTTGTTTGTGTGTGTTTGTGTTTGTTTGTGCTTGTTTGTGTTTGTTTGTGTTTGTTTGTGTCTGTTTGTGTGTGTTTGTGTCTGTTCGTGTCTGTTTGTGTTTGTTTGTGTTTGTTTGTGTGTGTTTGTGTTTGTTTGTGCTTGTTTGTGTTTGTTTGTGTTTGTTTGTGTCTGTTTGTGTGTGTTTGTGCTTGTTTGTGTTTGTTTGTGTTTGTTTGTGTCTGTTTGTGTCTGTTTGTGTTTGTTTGTGTCTGTTTGTGTTTGTTTGTGTTTGTTTGTGTGTGTTTGTGTTTGTTTGTGCTTGTTTGTGTCTGTTTGTGTGTGTTTGTGTCTGTTTGTGTCTGTTTGTGTTTGTTTGTGTTTGTTTGTGTGTGTTTGTGTTTGTTTGTGCTTGTTTGTGTTTGTTTGTGTTTGTTTGTGTCTGTTTGTGTGTGTTTGTGCTTGTTTGTGTTTGTTTGTGTTTGTTTGTGTCTGTTTGTGTGTGTTTGTGTTTGTTTGTGTTTGTTTGTGTTTGTTTGTCTCTGTTTGTGTCTGTTTGTGTTTGTTTGTGTTTGTTTGTGTTTGTTTGTGTCTGTTTGTGTTTGTTTGTGTTTGTTTGTGTTTGTTTGTGTCTGTTTGTGTGTGTTTGTGTCTGTTTGTGTTTGTTTGTGTTTGTTTGTGTGTGTTTGTGTTTGTTTGTGCTTGTTTGTGTTTGTTTGTGTTTGTTTGTGTCTGTTTGAGTGTGTTTGTGCTTGTTTGTGTCTGTTTGTGTGTGTTTGTGTCTGTTTGTGTCTGTTTGTGTTTGTTTGTGTTTGTTTGTGTGTGTTTGTGTTTGTTTGTGCTTGTTTGTGTTTGTTTGTGTTTGTTTGTGTCTGTTTGTGTGTGTTTGTGCTTGTTTGTGTTTGTTTGTGTTTGTTTGTGTCTGTTTGTGTGTGTTTGTGTTTGTTTGTGTTTGTTTGTGTTTGTTTGTGTCTGTTTGTGTCTGTTTGTGTTTGTTTGTGTCTGTTTGTGTCTGTTTGTGTTTGTTTGTGTTTGTTTGTGTGTGTTTGTGTTTGTTTGTGCTTGTTTGTGTTTGTTTGTGTCTCTTTGTGTCTGTTTGTGTTTGTTTGTGTTTGTTTGTGTTTGTTTGTGTTTGTTTGTGTTTGTTTGTGTTTGTTTGTGTCTGTTTGTGTCTGTTTGTGTTTGTTTGTGTCTGTTTGTGTCTGTTTGTGTTTGTTTGTGTTTGTTTGTGTGTGTTTGTGTTTGTTTGTGCTTGTTTGTGTTTGTTTGTGTCTCTTTGTGTCTGTTTGTGTTTGTTTGTGTTTGTTTGTGTTTGTTTGTGTGTGTTTGTGTTTGTTTGTGCTTGTTTGTGTTTGTTTGTGTTTGTTTGTGTCTGTTTGTGTGTGTTTGTGTCTGTTTGTGTCTGTTTGTGTTTGTTTGTGTTTGTTTGTGTGTGTTTGTGTTTGTTTGTGCTTGTTTGTGTTTGTTTGTGTTTGTTTGTGTCTGTTTGTGTGTGTTTGTGCTTGTTTGTGTTTGTTTGTGTTTGTTTGTGTCTGTTTGTGTCTGTTTGTGTTTGTTTGTGTTTGTTTGTGTGTGTTTGTGTTTGTTTGTGCTTGTTTGTGTTTGTTTGTGTCTCTTTGTGTCTGTTTGTGTTTGTTTGTGTTTGTTTGTGTGTGTTTGTGTTTGTTTGTGCTTGTTTGTGTTTGTTTGTGTTTGTTTGTGTCTGTTTGTGTGTGTTTGTGTCTGTTTGTGTCTGTTTGTGTTTGTTTGTGTTTGTTTGTGTGTGTTTGTGTTTGTTTGTGCTTGTTTGTGTTTGTTTGTGTTTGTTTGTGTCTGTTTGTGTGTGTTTGTGCTTGTTTGTGTTTGTTTGTGTTTGTTTGTGTCTGTTTGTGTCTGTTTGTGTTTGTTTGTGTTTGTTTGTGTGTGTTTGTGTTTGTTTGTGCTTGTTTGTGTTTGTTTGTGTTTGTTTGTGTCTGTTTGTGTGTGTTTGTGTCTGTTCGTGTCTGTTTGTGTTTGTTTGTGTTTGTTTGTGTGTGTTTGTGTTTGTTTGTGCTTGTTTGTGTTTGTTTGTGTTTGTTTGTGTCTGTTTGTGTGTGTTTGTGCTTGTTTGTGTTTGTTTGTGTTTGTTTGTGTTTGTTTGTGTGTGTTTGTGTTTGTTTGTGCTTGTTTGTGTTTGTTTGTGTTTGTTTGTGTCTGTTTGTGTGTGTTTGTGCTTGTTTGTGTTTGTTTGTGTTTGTTTGTGTCTGTTTGTGTGTGTTTGTGTTTGTTTGTGTTTGTTTGTGTTTGTTTGTCTCTGTTTGTGTCTGTTTGTGTTTGTTTGTGTTTGTTTGTGTTTGTTTGTGTCTGTTTGTGTTTGTTTGTGTTTGTTTGTGTTTGTTTGTGTCTGTTTGTGTGTGTTTGTGTCTGTTTGTGTTTGTTTGTGTTTGTTTGTGTGTGTTTGTGTTTGTTTGTGCTTGTTTGTGTTTGTTTGTGTTTGTTTGTGTCTGTTTGAGTGTGTTTGTGCTTGTTTGTGTCTGTTTGTGTGTGTTTGTGTCTGTTTGTGTCTGTTTGTGTTTGTTTGTGTTTGTTTGTGTGTGTTTGTGTTTGTTTGTGCTTGTTTGTGTTTGTTTGTGTTTGTTTGTGTCTGTTTGTGTGTGTTTGTGCTTGTTTGTGTTTGTTTGTGTTTGTTTGTGTCTGTTTGTGTGTGTTTGTGTCTGTTTGTGTTTGTTTGTGTTTGTTTGTGTTTGTTTGTGTTTGTTTGTGTCTGTTTGTGTGTGTTTGTGCTTGTTTGTGTTTGTTTGTGTTTGTTTGTGTTTGTTTGTGTCTGTTTGTGTCTGTTTGCTACTAATTTTAATTAAGATAAAAATTACAAAAAATATAGCCTAAGTGCGATGACAATTGTTCGAAGTATGAATCAAGAGTGTGTAATAATCGGAATTGCAAAAACTAGGTAAACGCGTGTTTTGCTGAGTTGTGCCTCGTGCCGTCGACGGTCGGGCGCGTGCCAGCTGACTCGGCGGTTGTCCTTATGGTGCAATATGTAATTTGTTTGTGTCTGTTTGTGTTTGTTTGTGTTTGTTTGTGTTTGTTTGTGTCTGTTTGTGTTTGTTTGTGTTTGTTTGTGTTTGTTTGTGTCTGTTTGTGTGTGTTTGTGTCTGTTTGTGTCTGTTTGTGTTTGTTTGTGTTTGTTTGTGTGTGTTTGTGTTTGTTTGTGCTTGTTTGTGTTTGTTTGTGTTTGTTTGTGTCTGTTTGTGTGTGTTTGTGCTTGTTTGTGTCTGTTTGTGTGTGTTTGTGTCTGTTTGTGTCTGTTTGTGTTTGTTTGTGTTTGTTTGTGTCTGTTTGTGTGTGTTTGTGTTTGTTTGTGTTTGTTTGTGTTTGTTTGTGTCTGTTTGTGTCTGTTTGTGTTTGTTTGTGTTTGTTTGTGTTTGTTTGTGTCTGTTTGTGTTTGTTTGTGTCTGTTTGTGTTTGTTTGTGTTTGTTTGTGTTTGTTTGTGTTTGTTTGTGTTTGTTTGTGTCTGTTTGTGTTTGTTTGTGTCTGTTTGTGTTTGTTTGTGTCTGTTTGTGTCTGTTTGTGTTTGTTTGTGTTTGTTTGTGTGTGTTTGTGTTTGTTTGTGCTTGTTTGTGTTTGTTTGTGTCTCTTTGTGTCTGTTTGTGTTTGTTTGTGTTTGTTTGTGTCTGTTTGTGTCTGTTTGTGTTTGTTTGTGTTTGTTTGTGTGTGTTTGTGTTTGTTTGTGTTTGTTTGTGTCTGTTTGTGTGTGTTTGTGCTTGTTTGTGTTTGTTTGTGTTTGTTTGTGTCTGTTTGTGTGTGTTTGTGTTTGTTTGTGTTTGTTTGTGTTTGTTTGTGTCTGTTTGTGTCTGTTTGTGTTTGTTTGTGTTTGTTTGTGTTTGTTTGTGTCTGTTTGTGTTTGTTTGTGTCTGTTTGTGTTTGTTTGTGTGTGTTTGTGTTTGTTTGTGCTTGTTTGTGTTTGTTTGTGTCTCTTTGTGTCTGTTTGTGTTTGTTTGTGTTTGTTTGTGTCTGTTTGTGTCTGTTTGTGTTTGTTTGTGTTTGTTTGTGTGTGTTTGTGTTTGTTTGTGCTTGTTTGTGTTTGTTTGTGTTTGTTTGTGTTTGTTTGTGTTTGTTTGTGTGTGTTTGTGTTTGTTTGTGTTTGTTTGTGTCTGTTTGTGTGTGTTTGTGTCTGTTTGTGTCTGTTTGTGTTTGTTTGTGTTTGTTTGTGTGTGTTTGTGTTTGTTTGTGCTTGTTTGTGTTTGTTTGTGTTTGTTTGTGTCTGTTTGTGTGTGTTTGTGCTTGTTTGTGTTTGTTTGTGTTTGTTTGTGTCTGTTTGTGTGTGTTTGTGTTTGTTTGTGTTTGTTTGTGTTTGTTTGTCTCTGTTTGTGTCTGTTTGTGTTTGTTTGTGTTTGTTTGTGTTTGTTTGTGTCTGTTTGTGTTTGTTTGTGTTTGTTTGTGTTTGTTTGTGTCTGTTTGTGTGTGTTTGTGTCTGTTTGTGTTTGTTTGTGTTTGTTTGTGTGTGTTTGTGTTTGTTTGTGCTTGTTTGTGTTTGTTTGTGTTTGTTTGTGTCTGTTTGAGTGTGTTTGTGCTTGTTTGTGTCTGTTTGTGTGTGTTTGTGTCTGTTTGTGTCTGTTTGTGTTTGTTTGTGTTTGTTTGTGTGTGTTTGTGTTTGTTTGTGCTTGTTTGTGTTTGTTTGTGTTTGTTTGTGTCTGTTTGTGTGTGTTTGTGCTTGTTTGTGTTTGTTTGTGTTTGTTTGTGTCTGTTTGTGTGTGTTTGTGTTTGTTTGTGTTTGTTTGTGTTTGTTTGTGTCTGTTTGTGTCTGTTTGTGTTTGTTTGTGTCTGTTTGTGTCTGTTTGTGTTTGTTTGTGTTTGTTTGTGTGTGTTTGTGTTTGTTTGTGCTTGTTTGTGTTTGTTTGTGTCTCTTTGTGTCTGTTTGTGTTTGTTTGTGTTTGTTTGTGTTTGTTTGTGTTTGTTTGTGTTTGTTTGTGTCTGTTTGTGTCTGTTTGTGTTTGTTTGTGTCTGTTTGTGTCTGTTTGTGTTTGTTTGTGTTTGTTTGTGTGTGTTTGTGTTTGTTTGTGCTTGTTTGTGTTTGTTTGTGTCTCTTTGTGTCTGTTTGTGTTTGTTTGTGTTTGTTTGTGTTTGTTTGTGTGTGTTTGTGTTTGTTTGTGCTTGTTTGTGTTTGTTTGTGTTTGTTTGTGTCTGTTTGTGTGTGTTTGTGTCTGTTTGTGTCTGTTTGTGTTTGTTTGTGTTTGTTTGTGTGTGTTTGTGTTTGTTTGTGCTTGTTTGTGTTTGTTTGTGTTTGTTTGTGTCTGTTTGTGTGTGTTTGTGCTTGTTTGTGTTTGTTTGTGTTTGTTTGTGTCTGTTTGTGTCTGTTTGTGTTTGTTTGTGTTTGTTTGTGTGTGTTTGTGTTTGTTTGTGCTTGTTTGTGTTTGTTTGTGTCTCTTTGTGTCTGTTTGTGTTTGTTTGTGTTTGTTTGTGTGTGTTTGTGTTTGTTTGTGCTTGTTTGTGTTTGTTTGTGTTTGTTTGTGTCTGTTTGTGTGTGTTTGTGTCTGTTTGTGTCTGTTTGTGTTTGTTTGTGTTTGTTTGTGTGTGTTTGTGTTTGTTTGTGCTTGTTTGTGTTTGTTTGTGTTTGTTTGTGTCTGTTTGTGTGTGTTTGTGCTTGTTTGTGTTTGTTTGTGTTTGTTTGTGTCTGTTTGTGTCTGTTTGTGTTTGTTTGTGTTTGTTTGTGTGTGTTTGTGTTTGTTTGTGCTTGTTTGTGTTTGTTTGTGTTTGTTTGTGTCTGTTTGTGTGTGTTTGTGTCTGTTCGTGTCTGTTTGTGTTTGTTTGTGTTTGTTTGTGTGTGTTTGTGTTTGTTTGTGCTTGTTTGTGTTTGTTTGTGTTTGTTTGTGTCTGTTTGTGTGTGTTTGTGCTTGTTTGTGTTTGTTTGTGTTTGTTTGTGTCTGTTTGTGTCTGTTTGTGTTTGTTTGTGTCTGTTTGTGTTTGTTTGTGTTTGTTTGTGTGTGTTTGTGTTTGTTTGTGCTTGTTTGTGTCTGTTTGTGTGTGTTTGTGTCTGTTTGTGTCTGTTTGTGTTTGTTTGTGTTTGTTTGTGTGTGTTTGTGTTTGTTTGTGCTTGTTTGTGTTTGTTTGTGTTTGTTTGTGTCTGTTTGTGTGTGTTTGTGCTTGTTTGTGTTTGTTTGTGTTTGTTTGTGTCTGTTTGTGTGTGTTTGTGTTTGTTTGTGTTTGTTTGTGTTTGTTTGTCTCTGTTTGTGTCTGTTTGTGTTTGTTTGTGTCTGTTTGTGTTTGTTTGTGTTTGTTTGTGTGTGTTTGTGTTTGTTTGTGCTTGTTTGTGTTTGTTTGTGTTTGTTTGTGTCTGTTTGTGTGTGTTTGTGCTTGTTTGTGTTTGTTTGTGTTTGTTTGTGTTTGTTTGTGTTTGTTTGTGTTTGTTTGTGTCTCTTTGTGTCTGTTTGTGTCTGTTTGTGTTTGTTTGTGTCTGTTTGTGTTTGTTTGTGTTTGTTTGTGTGTGTTTGTGTTTGTTTGTGCTTGTTTGTGTCTGTTTGTGTGTGTTTGTGTCTGTTTGTGTTTGTTTGTGTTTGTTTGTGTTTGTTTGTGTGTGTTTGTGTTTGTTTGTGCTTGTTTGTGTTTGTTTGTGTTTGTTTGTGTCTGTTTGTGTGTGTTTGTGCTTGTTTGTGTTTGTTTGTGTTTGTTTGTGTCTGTTTGTGTGTGTTTGTGTTTGTTTGTGTTTGTTTGTGTTTGTTTGTGTCTGTTTGTGTCTGTTTGTGTTTGTTTGTGTTTGTTTGTGTTTGTTTGTGTCTGTTTGTGTTTGTTTGTGTCTGTTTGTGTTTGTTTGTGTTTGTTTGTGCTTGTTTGTGTTTGTTTGTGTTTGTTTGTGTCTGTTTGTGTGTGTTTGTGCTTGTTTGTGTTTGTTTGTGTTTGTTTGTGTCTGTTTGTGTTTGTTTGTGTTTGTTTGTGTCTGTTTGTGTGTGTTTGTGTTTGTTTGTGTTTGTTTGTGTTTGTTTGTGTCTGTTTGTGTCTGTTTGTGTCTGTTTGTGTCTGTTTGTGTCTGTTTGTGTTTGTTTGTGTTTGTTTGTGTGTGTTTGTGTTTGTTTGTGTTTGTTTGTGTTTGTTTGTGTCTGTTTGTGTGTGTTTGTGTTTGTTTGTGTTTGTTTGTGTTTGTTTGTGTCTGTTTGTGTTGTAATATATGTAATGATGTGGTCGAGAAGGGACGTTGATGGGAGACAAAGTATATGCAGAGCTCTGGATAGTAGTGAACGTTTAATTACTTAAAACATTAGCTTATATACATTTTTACAATAAGGTTAACGCTTATCCAAGCAATATGCATTAGGCTACAGTTATACTGCATGCTATACTAAATGTAGACATTAGCTACATACTACAGCTTCCCCGTAAGATCCCTTCACCCCCGGGGTGCTGGAGAAAAAGAAAAAATTTAATGCATGTTACTTGTTTACAATTCGACATGAAGATGGGGACCACTGTGTAAACTACTTATAATTAAGTTTATACACTTTACAAGAATATATCAAAGATAAAAAATAATTAGTTGGTCACCTCAAAAAAAAAATATCGTCAAGTCCCATGTGTCACTGTTTCAAAAGAAATATTATATAGTGGAAGTTAAAATTATTTTTATTAAAATTCCTGTCTGTTTCAACAAAATAATCAGTATTATTATCAAATAATCTCTCTCAAAATAAAAAAATATAAAAATTTGCCATTCAAATTGTGTATTAATCACATAGGTACTGGTATTACGGTATCGGTACATTTACCCTATAAAATATCTAATGCCGTACCAATGGAGTCTTCGCTCCAAAAATAATTAACGGGAATGGCTACCCAGGGCATGGTCACCCTTAATAATATACTAACTGGGCTGCGCGTCCGTGCGCACCCTTAACTCAAAACATGGGCATGGTCACCCACATGGCATATCAGGCTACATGTACTATGTGCCTGTTAGTCGGTGTCGCAAATACATTAAGACTTAATAAGTCTCCAACTGTTTTCACGGAGGGCACGATAGTCCAGAACACCATGAGCAAACAAGAAGGACTAGCGCCCAAACTTTATACTTAATCAATATGTACCGTACCTTACCAAGTACTGAGAGAGTAAAAAAAAAATTGAAATTAAAATTTCGTATTGTAATACTTTATAAAAGAAATATCTACGCAAAAATAACTCAATTAACTGTCACTAAATTATTAGGTGATCAATCCAATAACTAGCTATAGTATAATTGTTCAATAAAATTTCTAAGTGTGAATATCAAATTACATTCACCAATAATTAAAAGTTTACTTGTAGACAGCGAACACGCGTGATCTACTTAAAATTTTTGCTTACGCGCGGACTTCGCGGCGGCGTATGCATTTCATTGCGGTCGGAAATTGCGAAATGTGTAAGTTGTTTACGACATTTGCATCTAAAAAAAATATTAGCGACGATTATTACAATGATTTTAAGTGATGATATCTGGTTTAAAAAAAAAATAATTAGAAATGCTAAGTGACACGGGTAACAATTTCATGTACGAAAGTTATCTAACAATTATGTATGCAAAAGAAAAAGATTTTGAATGAATTGGGCGTTAACCTGTATAGCTAATTAATTATTATATAAAAAAAATTCTCTTAATAATAATATTCTCTTATAGGGCCAAGTTTAACTAAATATTCTCTTATATATTCGAACTTAGTATATAAATCTTGCAATTCAGTAGGTACACATAATAAAATTAACTCGTGCGTAAATGTAAAATAACTATAACCGAAAACATAAGTTATGCAGTAAAATATTCACTTACTTAATTCAACGCTTACGTAGGAGTAATGCCTAACGATATTGAGGTCATCACGAGTCGTCACGTTGCGCGATGCATGGCGGGACGTTGATGCGCTGGCGGCTGGCAAGCACGTGGAGCACGATGCCGTTGCTGATGCGCGATGCGATGACGGGCCGGGCTAACCCTGGACACCCTCGAGCATGGGCCGGGATTTCCCTGGACACCTCTTGAGATGGGCCGGGATAACCCTGGACTCCTCTTGATTTGCGAGCCGGGATAACCCTGGACAACGCTCTTCTTTTCTTGATACTGGTTTCTTCTTATGGCTTCTTTCATAATTGTCTTCTTCTTTTTTTCAAATCTTCATTCTTGTGACTGCATCGTCAGTCTGGTGGTTGCCGTTGACGCTGTTGCTGGTGTCCCGGACGGTGTGGTGTCCCGGACGGTGCGGTGTCCCGCCGCACCGTCCGGTGCGAGGTTCTGAGGTTCTGGCTGGTTCAGAAGTTCGTCTTCGGAACGTTAGTGCAGGATCGCCATGTAATATATGTAATGATGTGGTCGAGAAGGGACGTTGATGGGAGACAAAGTATATGCAGAGCTCTGGATAGTAGTGAACGTTTAATTACTTAAAACATTAGCTTATACAACGTGGGCCCTGCAACATAAGCAAAAAATTAAAACATTGATTTTACTCGTTAAACTGAACAACATTTGTTCAGCAACTTTAAAAAAAAAACAGTTTTCAAAATTTTATTATTTCAAACAAAGTAAATAGTATTTTCAATGTATGTCGTCCAACGTTGACATTCCCTGAGCATTGACATAGCTGTCACTCTACTAATATCGGACATTTCGCAATACATTTCTTCTTTGTCTAAACTTTATTCTACAAGACGTCATTTAATACACGTTATTTTCAGAAGTTGCTTAACAAATGTTGTTTAGTTTCAAGGGACGAATCTATGTTTTAATTTATTGCTCCTGTTACAGGGCCCACCCTTTATACATTTTTACAATAAGGTTAACGCTTATCCAAGCAATATGCATTAGGCTACAGTTATACTGCATGCTATACTAAATGTAGACATTAGCTACATACTACAGTGTCTGTTTGTGTTTGTTTGTGTTTGTTTGTGTTTGTTTGTGTCTGTTTGTGTTTGTTTGTGTCTGTTTGTGTCTGTTTGTGTTTGTTTGTGTTTGTTTGTGCTTGTTTGTGTTTGTTTGTGTTTGTTTGTGTCTGTTTGTGTTTGTTTGTGTTTGTTTGTGTTTGTTTGTGTCTGTTTGTGTGTGTTTGTGTCTGTTTGTGTCTGTTTGTGTTTGTTTGTGTTTGTTTGTGTGTGTTTGTGTTTGTTTGTGCTTGTTTGTGTTTGTTTGTGTTTGTTTGTGTCTGTTTGTGTTTGTTTGTGTTTGTTTGTGTCTGTTTGTGTGTGTTTGTGTCTGTTTGTGTCTGTTTGTTTGTGTTTGTTTGTGTTTGTTTGTGTCTGTTTGTGTCTGTTTGTGTTTGTTTGTGTTTGTTTGTGTCTGTTTGTGTCTGTTTGTGTTTGTTTGTGTGTGTTTGTGTCTGTTTGTGTTTGTTTGTGTTTGTTTGTGTGTGTTTGTGTTTGTTTGTGCTTGTTTGTGTTTGTTTGTGTTTTTTTGTGTCTGTTTGTGTCTGTTTGTGTTTGTTTGTGTTTGTTTGTGTGTGTTTGTGTTTGTTTGTGCTTGTTTGTGTTTGTTTGTGTTTGTTTGTGTCTGTTTGTGTGTGTTTGTGCTTGTTTGTGTTTGTTTGTGTTTGTTTGTGTCTGTTTGTGTGTGTTTGTGCTTGTTTGTGTCTGTTTGTGTGTGTTTGTGTCTGTTTGTGTTTGTTTGTGTTTGTTTGTGTGTGTTTGTGTTTGTTTGTGCTTGTTTGTGTTTGTTTGTGTTTGTTTGTGTCTGTTTGTGTGTGTTTGTGTCTGTTTGTGTTTGTTTGTGTTTGTTTGTGTTTGTTTGTGTTTGTTTGTGTCTGTTTGTGTGTGTTTGTGCTTGTTTGTGTTTGTTTGTGTCTGTTTGTGTGTGTTTGTGCTTGTTTGTGTTTGTTTGTGTTTGTTTGTGTCTGTTTGTGTCTGTTTGTGTTTGTTTGTGTTTGTTTGTGTGTGTTTGTGTTTGTTTGTGCTTGTTTGTGTTTGTTTGTGTTTGTTTGTGTCTGTTTGTGTGTGTTTGTGTCTGTTCGTGTCTGTTTGTGTTTGTTTGTGTTTGTTTGTGTGTATTTGTGTTTGTTTGTGCTTGTTTGTGTTTGTTTGTGTTTGTTTGTGTCTGTTTGTGTGTGTTTGTGCTTGTTTGTGTTTGTTTGTGTTTGTTTGTGTCTGTTTGTGTCTGTTTGTGTTTGTTTGTGTCTGTTTGTGTTTGTTTGTGTTTGTTTGTGTGTGTTTGTGTTTGTTTGTGCTTGTTTGTGTCTGTTTGTGTGTGTTTGTGTCTGTTTGTGTCTGTTTGTGTTTGTTTGTGTTTGTTTGTGTGTGTTTGTGTTTGTTTGTGCTTGTTTGTGTTTGTTTGTGTTTGTTTGTGTCTGTTTGTGTGTGTTTGTGCTTGTTTGTGTTTGTTTGTGTTTGTTTGTGTCTGTTTGTGTGTGTTTGTGTTTGTTTGTGTTTGTTTGTGTTTGTTTGTCTCTGTTTGTGTCTGTTTGTGTTTGTTTGTGTCTGTTTGTGTTTGTTTGTGTTTGTTTGTGTGTGTTTGTGTTTGTTTGTGCTTGTTTGTGTTTGTTTGTGTTTGTTTGTGTCTGTTTGTGTGTGTTTGTGCTTGTTTGTGTTTGTTTGTGTTTGTTTGTGTTTGTTTGTGTTTGTTTGTGTTTGTTTGTGTCTCTTTGTGTCTGTTTGTGTCTGTTTGTGTTTGTTTGTGTCTGTTTGTGTTTGTTTGTGTTTGTTTGTGTGTGTTTGTGTTTGTTTGTGCTTGTTTGTGTCTGTTTGTGTGTGTTTGTGTCTGTTTGTGTTTGTTTGTGTTTGTTTGTGTTTGTTTGTGTGTGTTTGTGTTTGTTTGTGCTTGTTTGTGTTTGTTTGTGTTTGTTTGTGTCTGTTTGTGTGTGTTTGTGCTTGTTTGTGCTTGTTTGTGTTTGTTTGTGTTTGTTTGTGTCTGTTTGTGTGTGTTTGTGTTTGTTTGTGTTTGTTTGTGTTTGTTTGTGTCTGTTTGTGTCTGTTTGTGTTTGTTTGTGTTTGTTTGTGTTTGTTTGTGTCTGTTTGTGTTTGTTTGTGTCTGTTTGTGTTTGTTTGTGTTTGTTTGTGTTTGTTTGTGTTTGTTTGTGTTTGTTTGTGTCTGTTTGTGTTTGTTTGTGTCTGTTTGTGTTTGTTTGTGTCTGTTTGTGTCTGTTTGTGTTTGTTTGTGTTTGTTTGTGTGTGTTTGTGTTTGTTTGTGCTTGTTTGTGTTTGTTTGTGTCTCTTTGTGTCTGTTTGTGTTTGTTTGTGTTTGTTTGTGTCTGTTTGTGTCTGTTTGTGTTTGTTTGTGTTTGTTTGTGTGTGTTTGTGTTTGTTTGTGTTTGTTTGTGTCTGTTTGTGTGTGTTTGTGCTTGTTTGTGTTTGTTTGTGTTTGTTTGTGTCTGTTTGTGTGTGTTTGTGTTTGTTTGTGTTTGTTTGTGTTTGTTTGTGTCTGTTTGTGTCTGTTTGTGTTTGTTTGTGTTTGTTTGTGTTTGTTTGTGTCTGTTTGTGTTTGTTTGTGTCTGTTTGTGTTTGTTTGTGTGTGTTTGTGTTTGTTTGTGCTTGTTTGTGTTTGTTTGTGTCTCTTTGTGTCTGTTTGTGTTTGTTTGTGTTTGTTTGTGTCTGTTTGTGTCTGTTTGTGTTTGTTTGTGTTTGTTTGTGTGTGTTTGTGTTTGTTTGTGCTTGTTTGTGTTTGTTTGTGTTTGTTTGTGTCTGTTTGTGTGTGTTTGTGTCTGTTTGTGTCTGTTTGTGTTTGTTTGTGTTTGTTTGTGTGTGTTTGTGTTTGTTTGTGCTTGTTTGTGTTTGTTTGTGTTTGTTTGTGTCTGTTTGTGTGTGTTTGTGTCTGTTCGTGTCTGTTTGTGTTTGTTTGTGTTTGTTTGTGTGTGTTTGTGTTTGTTTGTGCTTGTTTGTGTTTGTTTGTGTTTGTTTGTGTCTGTTTGTGTGTGTTTGTGCTTGTTTGTGTTTGTTTGTGTTTGTTTGTGTCTGTTTGAGTCTGTTTGTGTTTGTTTGTGTCTGTTTGTGTTTGTTTGTGTTTGTTTGTGTGTGTTTGTGTTTGTTTGTGCTTGTTTGTGTCTGTTTGTGTGTGTTTGTGTCTGTTTGTGTCTGTTTGTGTTTGTTTGTGTTTGTTTGTGTGTGTTTGTGTTTGTTTGTGCTTGTTTGTGTTTGTTTGTGTTTGTTTGTGTCTGTTTGTGTGTGTTTGTGCTTGTTTGTGTTTGTTTGTGTTTGTTTGTGTCTGTTTGTGTGTGTTTGTGTTTGTTTGTGTTTGTTTGTGTTTGTTTGTCTCTGTTTGTGTCTGTTTGTGTTTGTTTGTGTTTGTTTGTGTTTGTTTGTGTCTGTTTGTGTTTGTTTGTGTTTGTTTGTGTTTGTTTGTGTCTGTTTGTGTGTGTTTGTGTCTGTTTGTGTTTGTTTGTGTTTGTTTGTGTGTGTTTGTGTTTGTTTGTGCTTGTTTGTGTTTGTTTGTGTTTGTTTGTGTCTGTTTGAGTGTGTTTGTGCTTGTTTGTGTCTGTTTGTGTGTGTTTGTGTCTGTTTGTGTCTGTTTGTGTTTGTTTGTGTTTGTTTGTGTGTGTTTGTGTTTGTTTGTGCTTGTTTGTGTTTGTTTGTGTTTGTTTGTGTCTGTTTGTGTGTGTTTGTGCTTGTTTGTGTTTGTTTGTGTTTGTTTGTGTCTGTTTGTGTGTGTTTGTGTTTGTTTGTGTTTGTTTGTGTTTGTTTGTGTCTGTTTGTGTCTGTTTGTGTTTGTTTGTGTCTGTTTGTGTCTGTTTGTGTTTGTTTGTGTTTGTTTGTGTGTGTTTGTGTTTGTTTGTGCTTGTTTGTGTTTGTTTGTGTCTCTTTGTGTCTGTTTGTGTTTGTTTGTGTTTGTTTGTGTTTGTTTGTGTTTGTTTGTGTTTGTTTGTGTCTGTTTGTGTCTGTTTGTGTTTGTTTGTGTCTGTTTGTGTCTGTTTGTGTTTGTTTGTGTTTGTTTGTGTGTGTTTGTGTTTGTTTGTGCTTGTTTGTGTTTGTTTGTGTCTCTTTGTGTCTGTTTGTGTTTGTTTGTGTTTGTTTGTGTTTGTTTGTGTGTGTTTGTGTTTGTTTGTGCTTGTTTGTGTTTGTTTGTGTTTGTTTGTGTCTGTTTGTGTGTGTTTGTGTCTGTTTGTGTCTGTTTGTGTTTGTTTGTGTTTGTTTGTGTGTGTTTGTGTTTGTTTGTGCTTGTTTGTGTTTGTTTGTGTTTGTTTGTGTCTGTTTGTGTGTGTTTGTGCTTGTTTGTGTTTGTTTGTGTTTGTTTGTGTCTGTTTGTGTCTGTTTGTGTTTGTTTGTGTTTGTTTGTGTGTGTTTGTGTTTGTTTGTGCTTGTTTGTGTTTGTTTGTGTCTCTTTGTGTCTGTTTGTGTTTGTTTGTGTTTGTTTGTGTGTGTTTGTGTTTGTTTGTGCTTGTTTGTGTTTGTTTGTGTTTGTTTGTGTCTGTTTGTGTGTGTTTGTGTCTGTTTGTGTCTGTTTGTGTTTGTTTGTGTTTGTTTGTGTGTGTTTGTGTTTGTTTGTGCTTGTTTGTGTTTGTTTGTGTTTGTTTGTGTCTGTTTGTGTGTGTTTGTGCTTGTTTGTGTTTGTTTGTGTTTGTTTGTGTCTGTTTGTGTCTGTTTGTGTTTGTTTGTGTTTGTTTGTGTGTGTTTGTGTTTGTTTGTGCTTGTTTGTGTTTGTTTGTGTTTGTTTGTGTCTGTTTGTGTGTGTTTGTGTCTGTTCGTGTCTGTTTGTGTTTGTTTGTGTTTGTTTGTGTGTGTTTGTGTTTGTTTGTGCTTGTTTGTGTTTGTTTGTGTTTGTTTGTGTCTGTTTGTGTGTGTTTGTGCTTGTTTGTGTTTGTTTGTGTTTGTTTGTGTTTGTTTGTGTGTGTTTGTGTTTGTTTGTGCTTGTTTGTGTTTGTTTGTGTTTGTTTGTGTCTGTTTGTGTGTGTTTGTGCTTGTTTGTGTTTGTTTGTGTTTGTTTGTGTCTGTTTGTGTGTGTTTGTGTTTGTTTGTGTTTGTTTGTGTTTGTTTGTCTCTGTTTGTGTCTGTTTGTGTTTGTTTGTGTTTGTTTGTGTTTGTTTGTGTCTGTTTGTGTTTGTTTGTGTTTGTTTGTGTTTGTTTGTGTCTGTTTGTGTGTGTTTGTGTCTGTTTGTGTATGTTTGTGTTTGTTTGTGTGTGTTTGTGTTTGTTTGTGCTTGTTTGTGTTTGTTTGTGTTTGTTTGTGTCTGTTTGTGTGTGTTTGTGCTTGTTTGTGTCTGTTTGTGTGTGTTTGTGTCTGTTTGTGTCTGTTTGTGTTTGTTTGTGTTTGTTTGTGTGTGTTTGTGTTTGTTTGTGCTTGTTTGTGTTTGTTTGTGTTTTTTTGTGTCTGTTTGTGTGTGTTTGTGCTTGTTTGTGTTTGTTTGTGTTTGTTTGTGTCTGTTTGTGTGTGTTTGTGTCTGTATGTGTTTGTTTGTGTTTGTTTGTGTTTGTTTGTGTTTGTTTGTGTCTGTTTGTGTGTGTTTGTGCTTGTTTGTGTTTGTTTGTGTTTGTTTGTGTTTGTTTGTGTCTGTTTGTGTCTGTTTGCTACTAATTTTAATTAAGATAAAAATTACAAAAAATATAGCCTAAGTGCGATGACAATTGTTCGAAGTATGAATCAAGAGTGTGTAATAATCGGAATTGCAAAAACTAGGTAAACGCGTGTTTTGCTGAGTTGTGCCTCGTGCCGTCGACGGTCGGGCGCGTGCCAGCTGACTCGGCGGTTGTCCTTATGGTGCAATATGTAATTTGTTTGTGTCTGTTTGTGTTTGTTTGTGTTTGTTTGTGTTTGTTTGTGTCTGTTTGTGTTTGTTTGTGTTTGTTTGTGTTTGTTTGTGTCTGTTTGTGTGTGTTTGTGTCTGTTTGTGTCTGTTTGTGTTTGTTTGTGTTTGTTTGTGTGTGTTTGTGTTTGTTTGTGCTTGTTTGTGTTTGTTTGTGTTTGTTTGTGTCTGTTTGTGTGTGTTTGTGCTTGTTTATGTCTGTTTGTGTGTGTTTGTGTCTGTTTGTGTCTGTTTGTGTTTGTTTGTGTTTGTTTGTGTCTGTTTGTGTGTGTTTGTGTTTGTTTGTGTTTGTTTGTGTTTGTTTGTGTCTGTTTGTGTCTGTTTGTGTTTGTTTGTGTTTGTTTGTGTTTGTTTGTGTCTGTTTGTGTTTGTTTGTGTCTGTTTGTGTTTGTTTGTGTTTGTTTGTGTTTGTTTGTGTTTGTTTGTGTTTGTTTGTGTCTGTTTGTGTTTGTTTGTGTCTGTTTGTGTTTGTTTGTGTCTGTTTGTGTCTGTTTGTGTTTGTTTGTGTTTGTTTGTGTGTGTTTGTGTTTGTTTGTGCTTGTTTGTGTTTGTTTGTGTTTGTTTGTGTCTGTTTGTGTTTGTTTGTGTCTGTTTGTGTTTGTTTGTGTCTGTTTGTGTCTGTTTGTGTTTGTTTGTGTTTGTTTGTGTCTGTTTGTGTTTGTTTGTGTTTGTTTGTGTGTGTTTGTGTTTGTTTGTGCTTGTTTGTGTCTGTTTGTGTGTGTTTGTGTCTGTTTGTGTCTGTTTGTGTTTGTTTGTGTTTGTTTGTGTGTGTTTGTGTTTGTTTGTGCTTGTTTGTGTTTGTTTGTGTTTGTTTGTGTCTGTTTGTGTGTGTTTGTGCTTGTTTGTGTTTGTTTGTGTTTGTTTGTGTCTGTTTGTGTGTGTTTGTGTTTGTTTGTGTTTGTTTGTGTTTGTTTGTGTCTGTTTGTGTCTGTTTGTGTTTGTTTGTGTCTGTTTGTGTCTGTTTGTGTTTGTTTGTGTTTGTTTGTGTGTGTTTGTGTTTGTTTGTGCTTGTTTGTGTTTGTTTGTGTCTCTTTGTGTCTGTTTGTGTTTGTTTGTGTTTGTTTGTGTTTGTTTGTGTTTGTTTGTGTTTGTTTGTGTTTGTTTGTGTCTGTTTGTGTCTGTTTGTGTTTGTTTGTGTCTGTTTGTGTCTGTTTGTGTTTGTTTGTGTTTGTTTGTGTGTGTTTGTGTTTGTTTGTGCTTGTTTGTGTTTGTTTGTGTCTCTTTGTGTCTGTTTGTGTTTGTTTGTGTTTGTTTGTGTCTGTTTGTGTCTGTTTGTGTTTGTTTGTGTTTGTTTGTGTGTGTTTGTGTTTGTTTGTGCTTGTTTGTGTTTGTTTGTGTTTGTTTGTGTCTGTTTGTGTTTGTTTGTGCTTGTTTGTGTTTGTTTGTGTTTGTTTGTGTCTGTTTGTGTGTGTTTGTGCTTGTTTGTGTTTGTTTGTGTTTGTTTGTGTCTGTTTGTGTCTGTTTGTGTTTGTTTGTGTCTGTTTGTGTTTGTTTGTGTTTGTTTGTGTGTGTTTGTGTTTGTTTGTGCTTGTTTGTGTCTGTTTGTGTGTGTTTGTGTCTGTTTGTGTCTGTTTGTGTTTGTTTGTGTTTGTTTGTGTGTGTTTGTGTTTGTTTGTGCTTGTTTGTGTTTGTTTGTGTTTGTTTGTGTCTGTTTGTGTGTGTTTGTGCTTGTTTGTGTTTGTTTGTGTTTGTTTGTGTCTGTTTGTGTGTGTTTGTGTTTGTTTGTGTTTGTTTGTGTTTGTTTGTCTCTGTTTGTGTCTGTTTGTGTTTGTTTGTGTTTGTTTGTGTTTGTTTGTGTCTGTTTGTGTTTGTTTGTGTTTGTTTGTGTTTGTTTGTGTCTGTTTGTGTGTGTTTGTGTCTGTTTGTGTTTGTTTGTGTTTGTTTGTGTGTGTTTGTGTTTGTTTGTGCTTGTTTGTGTTTGTTTGTGTTTGTTTGTGTCTGTTTGAGTGTGTTTGTGCTTGTTTGTGTCTGTTTGTGTGTGTTTGTGTCTGTTTGTGTCTGTTTGTGTTTGTTTGTGTTTGTTTGTGTGTGTTTGTGTTTGTTTGTGCTTGTTTGTGTTTGTTTGTGTTTGTTTGTGTCTGTTTGTGTGTGTTTGTGCTTGTTTGTGTTTGTTTGTGTTTGTTTGTGTCTGTTTGTGTGTGTTTGTGTTTGTTTGTGTTTGTTTGTGTCTGTTTGTGTCTGTTTGTGTTTGTTTGTGTCTGTTTGTGTCTGTTTGTGTTTGTTTGTGTTTGTTTGTGTGTGTTTGTGTTTGTTTGTGCTTGTTTGTGTTTGTTTGTGTCTCTTTGTGTCTGTTTGTGTTTGTTTGTGTTTGTTTGTGTTTGTTTGTGTTTGTTTGTGTTTGTTTGTGTTTGTTTGTGTCTGTTTGTGTCTGTTTGTGTTTGTTTGTGTCTGTTTGTGTCTGTTTGTGTTTGTTTGTGTTTGTTTGTGTGTGTTTGTGTTTGCTTGTGCTTGTTTGTGTTTGTTTGTGTTTGTTTGTGTCTGTTTGTGTGTGTTTGTGTCTGTTTGTGTCTGTTTGTGTTTGTTTGTGTTTGTTTGTGTGTGTTTGTGTTTGTTTGTGCTTGTTTGTGTTTGTTTGTGTTTGTTTGTGTCTGTTTGTGTGTGTTTGTGCTTGTTTGTGTTTGTTTGTGTTTGTTTGTGTCTGTTTGTGTCTGTTTGTGTTTGTTTGTGTTTGTTTGTGTGTGTTTGTGTTTGTTTGTGCTTGTTTGTGTTTGTTTGTGTCTCTTTGTGTCTGTTTGTGTTTGTTTGTGTTTGTTTGTATGTGTTTGTGTTTGTTTGTGCTTGTTTGTGTTTGTTTGTGTTTGTTTGTGTCTGTTTGTGTGTGTTTGAGTCTGTTTGTGTCTGTTTGTGTTTGTTTGTGTTTGTTTGTGTGTGTTTGTGTTTGTTTGTGCTTGTTTGTGTTTGTTTGTGTTTGTTTGTGTCTGTTTGTGTGTGTTTGTGCTTGTTTGTGTTTGTTTGTGTTTGTTTGTGTCTGTTTGTGTCTGTTTGTGTTTGTTTGTGTTTGTTTGTGTGTGTTTGTGTTTGTTTGTGCTTGTTTGTGTTTGTTTGTGTTTGTTTGTGTCTGTTTGTGTGTGTTTGTGTCTGTTCGTGTCTGTTTGTGTTTGTTTGTGTTTGTTTGTGTGTGTTTGTGTTTGTTTGTGCTTGTTTGTGTTTGTTTGTGTTTGTTTGTGTCTGTTTGTGTGTGTTTGTGCTTGTTTGTGTTTGTTTGTGTTTGTTTGTGTTTGTTTGTGTGTGTTTGTGTTTGTTTGTGCTTGTTTGTGTTTGTTTGTGTTTGTTTGTGTCTGTTTGTGTGTGTTTGTGCTTGTTTGTGTTTGTTTGTGTTTGTTTGTGTCTGTTTGTGTGTGTTTGTGTTTGTTTGTGTTTGTTTGTGTTTGTTTGTGTTTGTTTGTCTCTGTTTGTGTCTGTTTGTGTTTGTTTGTGTTTGTTTGTGTTTGTTTGTGTCTGTTTGTGTTTGTTTGTGTTTGTTTGTGTTTGTTTGTGTCTGTTTGTGTGTGTTTGTGTCTGTTTGTGTTTGTTTGTGTTTGTTTGTGTGTGTTTGTGTTTGTTTGTGCTTGTTTGTGTTTGTTTGTGTTTGTTTGTGTCTGTTTGAGTGTGTTTGTGCTTGTTTGTGTCTGTTTGTGTGTGTTTGTGTCTGTTTGTGTCTGTTTGTGTTTGTTTGTGTTTGTTTGTGTGTGTTTGTGTTTGTTTGTGCTTGTTTGTGTTTGTTTGTGTTTGTTTGTGTCTGTTTGTGTGTGTTTGTGCTTGTTTGTGTTTGTTTGTGTTTGTTTGTGTCTGTTTGTGTGTGTTTGTGTCTGTTTGTGTTTGTTTGTGTTTGTTTGTGTTTGTTTGTGTTTGTTTGTGTCTGTTTGTGTGTGTTTGTGCTTGTTTGTGTTTGTTTGTGTTTGTTTGTGTTTGTTTGTGTCTGTTTGTGTCTGTTTGCTACTAATTTTAATTAAGATAAAAATTACAAAAAATATAGCCTAAGTGCGATGACAATTGTTCGAAGTATGAATCAAGAGTGTGTAATAATCGGAATTGCAAAAACTAGGTAAACGCGTGTTTTGCTGAGTTGTGCCTCGTGCCGTCGACGGTCGGGCGCGTGCCAGCTGACTCGGCGGTTGTCCTTATGGTGCAATATGTAATTTGTTTGTGTCTGTTTGTGTTTGTTTGTGTTTGTTTGTGTTTGTTTGTGTCTGTTTGTGTTTGTTTGTGTTTGTTTGTGTTTGTTTGTGTCTGTTTGTGTGTGTTTGTGTCTGTTTGTGTCTGTTTGTGTTTGTTTGTGTTTGTTTGTGTGTGTTTGTGTTTGTTTGTGCTTGTTTGTGTTTGTTTGTGTTTGTTTGTGTCTGTTTGTGTGTGTTTGTGCTTGTTTGTGTCTGTTTGTGTGTGTTTGTGTCTGTTTGTGTCTGTTTGTGTTTGTTTGTGTTTGTTTGTGTCTGTTTGTGTGTGTTTGTGTTTGTTTGTGTTTGTTTGTGTTTGTTTGTGTCTGTTTGTGTCTGTTTGTGTTTGTTTGTGTTTGTTTGTGTTTGTTTGTGTCTGTTTGTGTTTGTTTGTGTCTGTTTGTGTTTGTTTGTGTTTGTTTGTGTTTGTTTGTGTTTGTTTGTGTTTGTTTGTGTCTGTTTGTGTTTGTTTGTGTCTGTTTGTGTTTGTTTGTGTCTGTTTGTGTCTGTTTGTGTTTGTTTGTGTTTGTTTGTGTGTGTTTGTGTTTGTTTGTGCTTGTTTGTGTTTGTTTGTGTCTCTTTGTGTCTGTTTGTGTTTGTTTGTGTTTGTTTGTGTCTGTTTGTGTCTGTTTGTGTTTGTTTGTGTTTGTTTGTGTGTGTTTGTGTTTGTTTGTGTTTGTTTGTGTCTGTTTGTGTGTGTTTGTGCTTGTTTGTGTTTGTTTGTGTTTGTTTGTGTCTGTTTGTGTGTGTTTGTGTTTGTTTGTGTTTGTTTGTGTTTGTTTGTGTCTGTTTGTGTCTGTTTGTGTTTGTTTGTGTTTGTTTGTGTTTGTTTGTGTCTGTTTGTGTTTGTTTGTGTCTGTTTGTGTTTGTTTGTGTGTGTTTGTGTTTGTTTGTGTTTGTTTGTGTCTGTTTGTGTCTCTTTGTGTCTGTTTGTGTTTGTTTGTGTTTGTTTGTGTCTGTTTGTGTCTGTTTGTGTTTGTTTGTGTTTGTTTGTGTGTGTTTGTGTTTGTTTGTGCTTGTTTGTGTTTGTTTGTGTTTGTTTGTGTCTGTTTGTGTGTGTTTGTGTCTGTTTGTGTCTGTTTGTGTTTGTTTGTGTTTGTTTGTGTGTGTTTGTGTTTGTTTGTGCTTGTTTGTGTTTGTTTGTGTTTGTTTGTGTCTGTTTGTGTGTGTTTGTGTCTGTTCGTGTCTGTTTGTGTTTGTTTGTGTTTGTTTGTGTGTGTTTGTGTTTGTTTGTGCTTGTTTGTGTTTGTTTGTGTTTGTTTGTGTCTGTTTGTGTGTGTTTGTGCTTGTTTGTGTTTGTTTGTGTTTGTTTGTGTCTGTTTGTGTCTGTTTGTGTTTGTTTGTGTCTGTTTGTGTTTGTTTGTGTTTGTTTGTGTGTGTTTGTGTTTGTTTGTGCTTGTTTGTGTCTGTTTGTGTGTGTTTGTGTCTGTTTGTGTCTGTTTGTGTTTGTTTGTGTTTGTTTGTGTGTGTTTGTGTTTGTTTGTGCTTGTTTGTGTTTGTTTGTGTTTGTTTGTGTCTGTTTGTGTGTGTTTGTGCTTGTTTGTGTTTGTTTGTGTTTGTTTGTGTCTGTTTGTGTGTGTTTGTGTTTGTTTGTGTTTGTTTGTGTTTGTTTGTCTCTGTTTGTGTCTGTTTGTGTTTGTTTGTGTTTGTTTGTGTTTGTTTGTGTCTGTTTGTGTTTGTTTGTGTTTGTTTGTGTTTGTTTGTGTCTGTTTGTGTGTGTTTGTGTCTGTTTGTGTTTGTTTGTGTTTGTTTGTGTGTGTTTGTGTTTGTTTGTGCTTGTTTGTGTTTGTTTGTGTTTGTTTGTGTCTGTTTGAGTGTGTTTGTGCTTGTTTGTGTCTGTTTGTGTGTGTTTGTGTCCGTTTGTGTCTGTTTGTGTCTGTTTGTGTTTGTTTGTGTGTGTTTGTGTTTGTTTGTGCTTGTTTGTGTTTGTTTGTGTTTGTTTGTGTCTGTTTGTGTGTGTTTGTGCTTGTTTGTGTTTGTTTGTGTTTGTTTGTGTCTGTTTGTGTGTGTTTGTGTTTGTTTGTGTTTGTTTGTGTTTGTTTGTGTCTGTTTGTGTCTGTTTGTGTTTGTTTGTGTCTGTTTGTGTCTGTTTGTGTTTGTTTGTGTTTGTTTGTGTGTGTTTGTGTTTGTTTGTGCTTGTTTGTGTTTGTTTGTGTCTCTTTGTGTCTGTTTGTGTTTGTTTGTGTTTGTTTGTGTTTGTTTGTGTTTGTTTGTGTCTGTTTGTGTGTGTTTGTGTCTGTTCGTGTCTGTTTGTGTTTGTTTGTGTTTGTTTGTGTGTGTTTGTGTTTGTTTGTGCTTGTTTGTGTTTGTTTGTGTTTGTTTGTGTCTGTTTGTGTGTGTTTGTGCTTGTTTGTGTTTGTTTGTGTTTGTTTGTGTCTGTTTGTGTCTGTTTGTGTTTGTTTGTGTCTGTTTGTGTTTGTTTGTGTTTGTTTGTGTGTGTTTGTGTTTGTTTGTGCTTGTTTGTGTCTGTTTGTGTGTGTTTGTGTCTGTTTGTGTTTGTTTGTGTTTGTTTGTGTGTGTTTGTGTTTGTTTGTGCTTGTTTGTGTTTGTTTGTGTTTGTTTGTGTCTGTTTGTGTGTGTTTGTGCTTGTTTGTGTCTGTTTGTGTGTGTTTGTGTCTGTTTGTGTCTATTTGTGTTTGTTTGTGTTTGTTTGTGTCTGTTTGTGTGTGTTTGTGTTTGTTTGTGTTTGTTTGTGTTTGTTTGTGTCTGTTTGTGTCTGTTTGTGTTTGTTTGTGTTTGTTTGTGTTTGTTTGTGTCTGTTTGTGTTTGTTTGTGTCTGTTTGTGTTTGTTTGTGTTTGTTTGTGTTTGTTTGTGTTTGTTTGTGTTTGTTTGTGTCTGTTTGTGTTTGTTTGTGTCTGTTTGTGTTTGTTTGTGTCTGTTTGTGTCTGTTTGTGTTTGTTTGTGTTTGTTTGTGTGTGTTTGTGTTTGTTTGTGCTTGTTTGTGTTTGTTTGTGTCTCTTTGTGTCTGTTTGTGTTTGTTTGTGTTTGTTTGTGTCTGTTTGTGTCTGTTTGTGTTTGTTTGTGTTTGTTTGTGTGTGTTTGTGTTTGTTTGTGTTTGTTTGTGTCTGTTTGTGTGTGTTTGTGCTTGTTTGTGTTTGTTTGTGTTTGTTTGTGTCTGTTTGTGTGTGTTTGTGTTTGTTTGTGTTTGTTTGTGTTTGTTTGTGTCTGTTTGTGTCTGTTTGTGTTTGTTTGTGTTTGTTTGTGTTTGTTTGTGTCTGTTTGTGTTTGTTTGTGTCTGTTTGTGTTTGTTTGTGTGTGTTTGTGTTTGTTTGTGCTTGTTTGTGTTTGTTTGTGTCTCTTTGTGTCTGTTTGTGTTTGTTTGTGTTTGTTTGTGTCTGTTTGTGTCTGTTTGTGTTTGTTTGTGTTTGTTTGTGTGTGTTTGTGTTTGTTTGTGCTTGTTTGTGTTTGTTTGTGTTTGTTTGTGTCTGTTTGTGTGTGTTTGTGTCTGTTTGTGTCTGTTTGTGTTTGTTTGTGTTTGTTTGTGTGTGTTTGTGTTTGTTTGTGCTTGTTTGTGTTTGTTTGTGTTTGTTTGTGTCTGTTTGTGTGTGTTTGTGTCTGTTCGTGTCTGTTTGTGTTTGTTTGTGTTTGTTTGTGTGTGTTTGTGTTTGTTTGTGCTTGTTTGTGTTTGTTTGTGTTTGTTTGTGTCTGTTTGTGTGTGTTTGTGCTTGTTTGTGTTTGTTTGTGTTTGTTTGTGTCTGTTTGTGTCTGTTTGTGTTTGTTTGTGTCTGTTTGTGTTTGTTTGTGTTTGTTTGTGTGTGTTTGTGTTTGTTTGTGCTTGTTTGTGTCTGTTTGTGTGTGTTTGTGTCTGTTTGTGTCTGTTTGTGTTTGTTTGTGTTTGTTTGTGTGTGTTTGTGTTTGTTTGTGCTTGTTTGTGTTTGTTTGTGTTTGTTTGTGTCTGTTTGTGTGTGTTTGTGCTTGTTTGTGTTTGTTTGTGTTTGTTTGTGTCTGTTTGTGTGTGTTTGTGTTTGTTTGTGTTTGTTTGTGTTTGTTTGTCTCTGTTTGTGTCTGTTTGTGTTTGTTTGTGTTTGTTTGTGTTTGTTTGTGTCTGTTTGTGTTTGTTTGTGTTTGTTTGTGTTTGTTTGTGTCTGTTTGTGTGTGTTTGTGTCTGTTTGTGTTTGTTTGTGTTTGTTTGTGTGTGTTTGTGTTTGTTTGTGCTTGTTTGTGTTTGTTTGTGTTTGTTTGTGTCTGTTTGAGTGTGTTTGTGCTTGTTTGTGTCTGTTTGTGTGTGTTTGTGTCTGTTTGTGTCTGTTTGTGTCTGTTTGTGTTTGTTTGTGTGTGTTTGTGTTTGTTTGTGCTTGTTTGTGTTTGTTTGTGTTTGTTTGTGTCTGTTTGTGTGTGTTTGTGCTTGTTTGTGTTTGTTTGTGTTTGTTTGTGTCTGTTTGTGTGTGTTTGTGTTTGTTTGTGTTTGTTTGTGTTTGTTTGTGTCTGTTTGTGTCTGTTTGTGTTTGTTTGTGTCTGTTTGTGTCTGTTTGTGTTTGTTTGTGTTTGTTTGTGTGTGTTTGTGTTTGTTTGTGCTTGTTTGTGTTTGTTTGTGTCTCTTTGTGTCTGTTTGTGTTTGTTTGTGTTTGTTTGTGTTTGTTTGTGTTTGTTTGTGTTTGTTTGTGTTTGTTTGTGTCTGTTTGTGTCTGTTTGTGTTTGTTTGTGTTTGTTTGTGTTTGTTTGTGTCTGTTTGTGTTTGTTTGTGTCTGTTTGTGTTTGTTTGTGTGTGTTTGTGTTTGTTTGTGCTTGTTTGTGTTTGTTTGTGTCTCTTTGTGTCTGTTTGTGTTTGTTTGTGTTTGTTTGTGTCTGTTTGTGTCTGTTTGTGTTTGTTTGTGTTTGTTTGTGTGTGTTTGTGTTTGTTTGTGCTTGTTTGTGTTTGTTTGTGTTTGTTTGTGTCTGTTTGTGTGTGTTTGTGTCTGTTTGTGTCTGTTTGTGTTTGTTTGTGTTTGTTTGTGTGTGTTTGTGTTTGTTTGTGCTTGTTTGTGTTTGTTTGTGTTTGTTTGTGTCTGTTTGTGTGTGTTTGTGTCTGTTCGTGTCTGTTTGTGTTTGTTTGTGTTTGTTTGTGTGTGTTTGTGTTTGTTTGTGCTTGTTTGTGTTTGTTTGTGTTTGTTTGTGTCTGTTTGTGTGTGTTTGTGCTTGTTTGTGTTTGTTTGTGTTTGTTTGTGTCTGTTTGTGTCTGTTTGTGTTTGTTTGTGTCTGTTTGTGTTTGTTTGTGTTTGTTTGTGTGTGTTTGTGTTTGTTTGTGCTTGTTTGTGTCTGTTTGTGTGTGTTTGTGTCTGTTTGTGTCTGTTTGTGTTTGTTTGTGTTTGTTTGTGTGTGTTTGTGTTTGTTTGTGCTTGTTTGTGTTTGTTTGTGTTTGTTTGTGTCTGTTTGTGTGTGTTTGTGCTTGTTTGTGTTTGTTTGTGTTTGTTTGTGTCTGTTTGTGTGTGTTTGTGTTTGTTTGTGTTTGTTTGTGTTTGTTTGTCTCTGTTTGTGTCTGTTTGTGTTTGTTTGTGTTTGTTTGTGTTTGTTTGTGTCTGTTTGTGTTTGTTTGTGTTTGTTTGTGTTTGTTTGTGTCTGTTTGTGTGTGTTTGTGTCTGTTTGTGTTTGTTTGTGTTTGTTTGTGTGTGTTTGTGTTTGTTTGTGCTTGTTTGTGCTTGTTTGTGTTTGTTTGTGTTTGTTTGTGTCTGTTTGTGTGTGTTTGTGTCTGTTTGTGTCTGTTTGTGTTTGTTTGTGTTTGTTTGTGTGTGTTTGTGTTTGTTTGTGCTTGTTTGTGTTTGTTTGTGTTTGTTTGTGTCTGTTTGTGTGTGTTTGTGCTTGTTTGTGTTTGTTTGTGTTTGTTTGTGTCTGTTTGTGTCTGTTTGTGTTTGTTTGTGTTTGTTTGTGTGTGTTTGTGTTTGTTTGTGCTTGTTTGTGTTTGTTTGTGTCTCTTTGTGTCTGTTTGTGTTTGTTTGTGTTTGTTTGTGTGTGTTTGTGTTTGTTTGTGCTTGTTTGTGTTTGTTTGTGTTTGTTTGTGTCTGTTTGTGTGTGTTTGTGTCTATTTGTGTCTGTTTGTGTTTGTTTGTGTTTGTTTGTGTGTGTTTGTGTTTGTTTGTGCTTGTTTGTGTTTGTTTGTGTTTGTTTGTGTCTGTTTGTGTGTGTTTGTGCTTGTTTGTGTTTGTTTGTGTTTGTTTGTGTCTGTTTGTGTCTGTTTGTGTTTGTTTGTGTTTGTTTGTGTGTGTTTGTGTTTGTTTGTGCTTGTTTGTGTTTGTTTGTGTTTGTTTGTGTCTGTTTGTGTGTGTTTGTGTCTGTTCGTGTCTGTTTGTGTTTGTTTGTGTTTGTTTGTGTGTGTTTGTGTTTGTTTGTGCTTGTTTGTGTTTGTTTGTGTTTGTTTGTGTCTGTTTGTGTGTGTTTGTGCTTGTTTGTGTTTGTTTGTGTTTGTTTGTGTCTGTTTGTGTCTGTTTGTGTTTGTTTGTGTCTGTTTGTGTTTGTTTGTGTTTGTTTGTGTGTGTTTGTGTTTGTTTGTGCTTGTTTGTGTCTGTTTGTGTGTGTTTGTGTCTGTTTGTGTCTGTTTGTGTTTGTTTGTGTTTGTTTGTGTGTGTTTGTGTTTGTTTGTGCTTGTTTGTGTTTGTTTGTGTTTGTTTGTGTCTGTTTGTGTGTGTTTGTGCTTGTTTGTGTTTGTTTGTGTTTGTTTGTGTCTGTTTGTGTGTGTTTGTGTTTGTTTGTGTTTGTTTGTGTTTGTTTGTGTCTGTTTGTGTCTGTTTGTGTTTGTTTGTGTCTGTTTGTGTTTGTTTGTGTTTGTTTGTGTGTGTTTGTGTTTGTTTGTGCTTGTTTGTGTTTGTTTGTGTTTGTTTGTGTCTGTTTGTGTCTGTTTGTGTCTGTTTGTGTTTGTTTGTGTTTGTTTGTGTGTGTTTGTGTTTGTTTGTGCTTGTTTGTGTTTGTTTGTGTCTCTTTGTGTCTGTTTGTGTTTGTTTGTGTTTGTTTGTGTTTGTTTGTGTTTGTTTGTGTTTGTTTGTGTTTGTTTGTGTCTGTTTGTGTTTGTTTGTGTTTGTTTGTGTCTGTTTGTGTCTGTTTGTGTTTGTTTGTGTTTGTTTGTGTTTGTTTGTGTCTGTTTGTGTTTGTTTGTGTCTGTTTGTGTTTGTTTGTGTTTGTTTGTGTTTGTTTGTGTTTGTTTGTGTTTGTTTGTGTCTGTTTGTGTTTGTTTGTGTCTGTTTGTGTTTGTTTGTGTCTGTTTGTGTCTGTTTGTGTTTGTTTGTGTTTGTTTGTGTGTGTTTGTGTTTGTTTGTGCTTGTTTGTGTTTGTTTGTGTCTCTTTGTGTCTGTTTGTGTTTGTTTGTGTTTGTTTGTGTCTGTTTGTGTCTGTTTGTGTTTGTTTGTGTTTGTTTGTGTGTGTTTGTGTTTGTTTGTGTTTGTTTGTGTCTGTTTGTGTGTGTTTGTGCTTGTTTGTGTTTGTTTGTGTTTGTTTGTGTCTGTTTGTGTGTGTTTGTGTTTGTTTGTGTTTGTTTGTGTTTGTTTGTGTCTGTTTGTGTCTGTTTGTGTTTGTTTGTGTTTGTTTGTGTTTGTTTGTGTCTGTTTGTGTTTGTTTGTGTCTGTTTGTGTTTGTTTGTGTGTGTTTGTGTTTGTTTGTGCTTGTTTGTGTTTGTTTGTGTCTCTTTGTGTCTGTTTGTGTTTGTTTGTGTTTGTTTGTGTCTGTTTGTGTCTGTTTGTGTTTGTTTGTGTTTGTTTGTGTGTGTTTGTGTTTGTTTGTGCTTGTTTGTGTTTGTTTGTGTTTGTTTGTGTCTGTTTGTGTGTGTTTGTGTCTGTTTGTGTCTGTTTGTGTTTGTTTGTGTTTGTTTGTGTGTGTTTGTGTTTGTTTGTGCTTGTTTGTGTTTGTTTGTGTTTGTTTGTGTCTGTTTGTGTGTGTTTGTGTCTGTTCGTGTCTGTTTGTGTTTGTTTGTGTTTGTTTGTGTGTGTTTGTGTTTGTTTGTGCTTGTTTGTGTTTGTTTGTGTTTGTTTGTGTCTGTTTGTGTGTGTTTGTGCTTGTTTGTGTTTGTTTGTGTTTGTTTGTGTCTGTTTGTGTCTGTTTGTGTTTGTTTGTGTCTGTTTGTGTTTGTTTGTGTTTGTTTGTGTGTGTTTGTGTTTGTTTGTGCTTGTTTGTGTCTGTTTGTGTGTGTTTGTGTCTGTTTGTGTCTGTTTGTGTTTGTTTGTGTTTGTTTGTGTGTGTTTGTGTTTGTTTGTGCTTGTTTGTGTTTGTTTGTGTTTGTTTGTGTCTGTTTGTGTGTGTTTGTGCTTGTTTGTGTTTGTTTGTGTTTGTTTGTGTCTGTTTGTGTGTGTTTGTGTTTGTTTGTGTTTGTTTGTGTTTGTTTGTCTCTGTTTGTGTCTGTTTGTGTTTGTTTGTGTTTGTTTGTGTTTGTTTGTGTCTGTTTGTGTTTGTTTGTGTTTGTTTGTGTTTGTTTGTGTCTGTTTGTGTGTGTTTGTGTCTGTTTGTGCTTGTTTGTGTCTGTTTGTGTGTGTTTGTGTCTGTTGGTGTCTGTTTGTGTTTGTTTGTGTTTGTTTGTGTGTGTTTGTGTTTGTTTGTGCTTGTTTGTGTTTGTTTGTGTTTGTTTGTGTCTGTTTGTGTGTGTTTGTGCTTGTTTGTGTTTGTTTGTGTTTGTTTGTGTCTGTTTGTGTATGTTTGTGTTTGTTTGTGTGTGTTTGTGTTTGTTTGTGTTTGTTTGTGTTTGTTTGTGTCTGTTTGTGTCTGTTTGTGTTTGTTTGTGTCTGTTTGTGTCTGTTTGTGTTTGTTTGTGTTTGTTTGTGTGTGTTTGTGTTTGTTTGTGCTTGTTTGTGTTTGTTTGTGTCTCTTTGTGTCTGTTTGTGTTTGTTTGTGTTTGTTTGTGTTTGTTTGTGTTTGTTTGTGTTTGTTTGTGTTTGTTTGTGTCTGTTTGTGTCTGTTTGTGTTTGTTTGTGTCTGTTTGTGTCTGTTTGTGTTTGTTTGTGTTTGTTTGTGTGTGTTTGTGTTTGTTTGTGCTTGTTTGTGTTTGTTTGTGTCTCTTTGTGTCTGTTTGTGTTTGTTTGTGTTTGTTTGTGTTTGTTTGTGTGTGTTTGTGTTTGTTTGTGCTTGTTTGTGTTTGTTTGTGTTTGTTTGTGTCTGTTTGTGTGTGTTTGTGTCTGTTTGTGTCTGTTTGTGTTTGTTTGTGTTTGTTTGTGTGTGTTTGTGTTTGTTTGTGCTTGTTTGTGTTTGTTTGTGTTTGTTTGTGTCTGTTTGTGTGTGTTTGTGCTTGTTTGTGTTTGTTTGTGTTTGTTTGTGTCTGTTTGTGTCTGTTTGTGTTTGTTTGTGTTTGTTTGTGTGTGTTTGTGTTTGTTTGTGCTTGTTTGTGTTTGTTTGTGTCTCTTTGTGTCTGTTTGTGTTTGTTTGTGTTTGTTTGTGTGTGTTTGTGTTTGTTTGTGCTTGTTTGTGTTTGTTTGTGTTTGTTTGTGTCTGTTTGTGTGTGTTTGTGTCTGTTTGTGTCTGTTTGTGTTTGTTTGTGTTTGTTTGTGTGTGTTTGTGTTTGTTTGTGCTTGTTTGTGTTTGTTTGTGTTTGTTTGTGTCTGTTTGTGTGTGTTTGTGCTTGTTTGTGTTTGTTTGTGTTTGTTTGTGTCTGTTTGTGTCTGTTTGTGTTTGTTTGTGTTTGTTTGTGTGTGTTTGTGTTTGTTTGTGCTTGTTTGTGTTTGTTTGTGTTTGTTTGTGTCTGTTTGTGTGTGTTTGTGTCTGTTCGTGTCTGTTTGTGTTTGTTTGTGTTTGTTTGTGTGTGTTTGTGTTTGTTTGTGCTTGTTTGTGTTTGTTTGTGTTTGTTTGTGTCTGTTTGTGTGTGTTTGTGCTTGTTTGTGTTTGTTTGTGTTTGTTTGTGTCTGTTTGTGTCTGTTTGTGTTTGTTTGTGTCTGTTTGTGTTTGTTTGTGTTTGTTTGTGTGTGTTTGTGTTTGTTTGTGCTTGTTTGTGTCTGTTTGTGTGTGTTTGTGTCTGTTTGTGTCTGTTTGTGTTTGTTTGTGTTTGTTTGTGTGTGTTTGTGTTTGTTTGTGCTTGTTTGTGTTTGTTTGTGTTTGTTTGTGTCTGTTTGTGTGTGTTTGTGCTTGTTTGTGTTTGTTTGTGTTTGTTTGTGTCTGTTTGTGTCTGTTTGTGTTTGTTTGTGTTTGTTTGTGTGTGTTTGTGTTTGTTTGTGCTTGTTTGTGTTTGTTTGTGTTTGTTTGTGTCTGTTTGTGTGTGTTTGTGTCTGTTTGTGTTTGTTTGTGTTTGTTTGTGTGTGTTTGTGTTTGTTTGTGCTTGTTTGTGTTTGTTTGTGTTTGTTTGTGTCTGTTTGTGTGTGTTTGTGCTTGTTTGTGTCTGTTTGTGTGTGTTTGTGTCTGTTTGTGTCTGTTTGTGTTTGTTTGTGTTTGTTTGTGTGTGTTTGTGTTTGTTTGTGCTTGTTTGTGTTTGTTTGTGTGTGTTTGTGTTTGTTTGTGCTTGTTTGTGTTTGTTTGTGTTTGTTTGTGTTTGTTTGTGTTTGTTTGTGTGTGTTTGTGTTTGTTTGTGCTTGTTTGTGTTTGTTTGTGTCTGTTTGTGTCTGTTTGTGTTTGTTTGTGTTTGTTTGTGTCTGTTTGTGTCTGTTTGTGTTTGTTTGTGTTTGTTTGTGTGTGTTTGTGTTTGTTTGTGCTTGTTTGTGTTTGTTTGTGTCTCTTTGTGTCTGTTTGTGTTTGTTTGTGTTTGTTTGTGTGTGTTTGTGTTTGTTTGTGCTTGTTTGTGTTTGTTTGTGTTTGTTTGTGTCTGTTTGTGTGTGTTTGTGTCTGTTTGTGTCTGTTTGTGTTTGTTTGTGTTTGTTTGTGTGTGTTTGTGTTTGTTTGTGCTTGTTTGTGTTTGTTTGTGTTTGTTTGTGTCTGTTTGTGTGTGTTTGTGCTTGTTTGTGTTTGTTTGTGTTTGTTTGTGTCTGTTTGTGTCTGTTTGTGTTTGTTTGTGTTTGTTTGTGTGTGTTTGTGTTTGTTTGTGCTTGTTTGTGTTTGTTTGTGTTTGTTTGTGTCTGTTTGTGTGTGTTTGTGTCTGTTCGTGTCTGTTTGTGTTTGTTTGTGTTTGTTTGTGTGTGTTTGTGTTTGTTTGTGCTTGTTTGTGTTTGTTTGTGTTTGTTTGTGTCTGTTTGTGTGTGTTTGTGCTTGTTTGTGTTTGTTTGTGTTTGTTTGTGTCTGTTTGTGTCTGTTTGTGTTTGTTTGTGTGTGTTTGTGTTTGTTTGTGCTTGTTTGTGTTTGTTTGTGTTTGTTTGTGTTTGTTTGTGTTTGTTTGTGTGTGTTTGTGTTTGTTTGTGCTTGTTTGTGTGTGTTTGTGTTTGTTTGTGTCTGTTTGTGTGTGTTTGTGTCTGTTTGTGTCTGTTTGTGTTTGTTTGTGTCTGTTTGTGTGTGTTTGTGTTTGTTTGTGCTTGTTTGTGTTTGTTTGTGTCTGTTTGTGTGTGTTTGTGTCTGTTTGTGTCTGTTTGTGTTTGTTTGTGTTTGTTTGTGTGTGTTTGTGTCTGTTTGTGTCTGTTTGTGTTTGTTTGTGTTTGTTTGTGTGTGTTTGTGTCTGTTTGTGTCTGTTTGTGTTTGTTTGTGTCTGTTTGTGTTTGTTTGTGTCTGTTTGTGACTGTTTGTGTTTGTTTGTGTCTGTTTGTGTTTGTTTGTGTTTGTTTGTGTTTGTTTGTGTCTCTTTGTGTCTTTTTGTGTTTGTTTGTGTTTGTTTGTGTTTGTTTGTGTCTGTTTGTGTTTGTTTGTGTTTGTTTGTGTTTGTTTGTGTGTGTTTGTGTTTGTTTGTGCTTGTTTGTGTTTGTTTGTGTTTGTTTGTGTCTGTTTGTGTGTGTTTGTGCTTGTTTGTGTTTGTTTGTGTTTGTTTGTGTCTGTTTGTGTGTGTTTGTGTTTGTTTGTGTTTGTTTGTGTGTGTTTGTGCTTGTTTGTGTTTGTTTGTGTTTGTTTGTGTTTGTTTGTGTGTGTTTGTGTTTGTTTGTGCTTGTTTGTGTTTGTTTGTGTGTGTTTGTGTTTGTTTGTGCTTGTTTGTGTTTGTTTGTGTTTGTTTGTGTCTGTTTGTGTGTGTTTGTGCTTGTTTGTGTTTGTTTGTGTTTGTTTGTGTCTGTTTGTGTTTGTTTGTGTTTGTTTGTGTTTGTTTGTGTCTCTTTGTGTCTGTTTGTGTTTGTTTGTGTTTGTTTGTGTCTGTTTGTGTCTGTTTGTGTTTGTTTGTGCTTGTTTGTGTTTGTTTGTGTTTGTTTGTGTTTGTTTGTGTTTGTTTGTGTGTGTTTGTGTGTGTTTGTGCTTGTTTGTGTTTGTTTGTGTTTGTTTGTGTCTGTTTGTGTGTGTTTGTGTCTGTTTGTGTCTGTTTGTGTTTGTTTGTGTTTGTTTGTGTGTGTTTGTGTTTGTTTGTGCTTGTTTGTGTTTGTTTGTGTGTGTTTGTGCTTGTTTGTGTCTGTTTGTGTGTTTGTGTCTGTTTGTGTCTGTTTGTGTTTGTTTGTGTTTGTTTGTGTGTGTTTGTGTTTGTTTGTGCTTGTTTGTGTTTGTTTGTGTTTGTTTGTGTCTGTTTGTGTGTGTTTGTGTCTGTTTGTGTTTGTTTGTGTTTGTTTGTGTTTGTTTGTGTTTGTTTGTGTCTGTTTGTGTGTGTTTGTGCTTGTTTGTGTTTGTTTGTGTTTGTTTGTGTTTGTTTGTGTTTGTTTGTGTGTGTTTGTGTTTGTTTGTGTTTGTTTGTGTCTGTTTGTGTGTGTTTGTGTCTGTTTGTGTCTGTTTGTGTTTGTTTGTGTTTGTTTGTGTGTGTTTGTGTTTGTTTGTGCTTGTTTGTGTTTGTTTGTGTTTGTTTGTGTCTGTTTGTGTGTGTTTGTGCTTGTTTGTGTCTGTTTGTGTGTGTTTGTGTCTGTTTGTGTCTGTTTGTGTTTGTTTGTGTTTGTTTGTGTCTGTTTGTGTTTGTTTGTGTCTGTTTGTGTTTGTTTGTGTTTGTTTGTGTGTGTTTGTGTTTGTTTGTGCTTGTTTGTGTCTGTTTGTGTGTGTTTGTGTTTGTTTGTGTTTGTTTGTGTCTGTTTGTGTGTGTTTGTGTTTGTTTGTGTTTGTTTGTGTTTTTTTTATGTCTGTTTGTGTCTGTTTGTGTTTGTTTGTGTTTGTTTGTGTGTGTTTGTGTCTGTTTGTGTTTGTTTGTGTTTGTTTGTGTGTGTTTGTGTTTGTTTGTGCTTGTTTGTGTTTGTTTGTGTTTGTTTGTGTCTGTTTGTGTGTGTTTGTGCTTGTTTGTGTCTGTTTGTGTCTGTTTGTGTGTGTTTGTGCTTGTTTGTGTTTGTTTGTGTTTGTTTGTGTGTGTTTGTGTTTGTTTGTGCTTGTTTGTGTTTGTTTGTGTTTGTTTGTGTCTGTTTGTGTGTGTTTGTGCTTGTTTGTGTTTGTTTGTGTTTGTTTGTGTCTGTTTGTGTTTGTTTGTGTTTGTTTGTGTCTGTTTGTGTGTGTTTGTGTTTGTTTGTGTTTGTTTGTGTTTGTTTGTGTCTGTTTGTGTCTGTTTGTGTCTGTTTGTGTCTGTTTGTGTCTGTTTGTGTTTGTTTGTGTTTGTTTGTGTGTGTTTGTGTTTGTTTGTGTTTGTTTGTGTTTGTTTGTGTCTGTTTGTGTGTGTTTGTGTTTGTTTGTGTTTGTTTGTGTTTGTTTGTGTCTGTTTGTGTTGTAATATATGTAATGATGTGGTCGAGAAGGGACGTTGATGGGAGACAAAGTATATGCAGAGCTCTGGATAGTAGTGAACGTTTAATTACTTAAAACATTAGCTTATATACATTTTTACAATAAGGTTAACGCTTATCCAAGCAATATGCATTAGGCTACAGTTATACTGCATGCTATACTAAATGTAGACATTAGCTACATACTACAGCTTCCCCGTAAGATCCCTTCACCCCCGGGGTGCTGGAGAAAAAGAAAAAATTTAATGCATGTTACTTGTTTACAATTCGACATGAAGATGGGGACCACTGTGTAAACTACTTATAATTAAGTTTATACACTTTACAAGAATATATCAAAGATAAAAAATAATTAGTTGGTCACCTCAAAAAAAAAATATCGTCAAGTCCCATGTGTCACTGTTTCAAAAGAAATATTATATAGTGGAAGTTAAAATTATTTTTATTAAAATTCCTGTCTGTTTCAACAAAATAATCAGTATTATTATCAAATAATCTCTCTCAAAATAAAAAAATATAAAAAATTGTGTATTAATCACATAGGTACTGGTATTACGGTATCGGTACATTTACCCTATAAAATATCTAATGCCGTACCAATGGAGTCTTCGCTCCAAAAATAATTAACGGGAATGGCTACCCAGGGCATGGTCACCCTTAATAATATACTAACTGGGCTGCGCGTCCGTGCGCACCCTTAACTCAAAACATGGGCATGGTCACCCACATGGCATATCAGGCTACATGTACTATGTGCCTGTTAGTCGGTGTCGCAAATACATTAAGACTTAATAAGTCTCCAACTGTTTTCACGGAGGGCACGATAGTCCAGAACACCATGAGCAAACAAGAAGGACTAGCGCCCAAACTTTATACTTAATCAATATGTACCGTACCTTACCAAGTACTGAGAGAGTAAAAAAAAAATTGAAATTAAAATTTCGTATTGTAATACTTTATAAAAGAAATATCTACGCAAAAATAACTCAATTAACTGTCACTAAATTATTAGGTGATCAATCCAATAACTAGCTATAGTATAATTGTTCAATAAAATTTCTAAGTGTGAATATCAAATTACATTCACCAATAATTAAAAGTTTACTTGTAGACAGCGAACACGCGTGATCTACTTAAAATTTTTGCTTACGCGCGGACTTCGCGGCGGCGTATGCATTTCATTGCGGTCGGAAATTGCGAAATGTGTAAGTTGTTTACGACATTTGCATCTAAAAAAAATATTAGCGACGATTATTACAATGATTTTAAGTGATGATATCTGGTTTAAAAAAAAAATAATTAGAAATGCTAAGTGACACGGGTAACAATTTCATGTACGAAAGTTATCTAACAATTATGTATGCAAAAGAAAAAGATTTTGAATGAATTGGGCGTTAACCTGTATAGCTAATTAATTATTATATAAAAAAAATTCTCTTAATAATAATATTCTCTTATAGGGCCAAGTTTAACTAAATATTCTCTTATATATTCGAACTTAGTATATAAATCTTGCAATTCAGTAGGTACACATAATAAAATTAACTCGTGCGTAAATGTAAAATAACTATAACCGAAAACATAAGTTATGCAGTAAAATATTCACTTACTTAATTCAACGCTTACGTAGGAGTAATGCCTAACGATATTGAGGTCATCACGAGTCGTCACGTTGCGCGATGCATGGCGGGACGTTGATGCGCTGGCGGCTGGCAAGCACGTGGAGCACGATGCCGTTGCTGATGCGCGATGCGATGACGGGCCGGGCTAACCCTGGACACCCTCGAGCATGGGCCGGGATTTCCCTGGACACCTCTTGAGATGGGCCGGGATAACCCTGGACTCCTCTTGATTTGCGAGCCGGGATAACCCTGGACAACGCTCTTCTTTTCTTGATACTGGTTTCTTCTTATGGCTTCTTTCATAATTGTCTTCTTCTTTTTTTCAAATCTTCATTCTTGTGACTGCATCGTCAGTCTGGTGGTTGCCGTTGACGCTGTTGCTGGTGTCCCGGACGGTGTGGTGTCCCGGACGGTGCGGTGTCCCGCCGCACCGTCCGGTGCGAGGTTCTGAGGTTCTGGCTGGTTCAGAAGTTCGTCTTCGGAACGTTAGTGCAGGATCGCCATGTAATATATGTAATGATGTGGTCGAGAAGGGACGTTGATGGGAGACAAAGTATATGCAGAGCTCTGGATAGTAGTGAACGTTTAATTACTTAAAACATTAGCTTATATACATTTTTACAATAAGGTTAACGCTTATCCAAGCAATATGCATTAGGCTACAGTTATACTGCATGCTATACTAAATGTAGACATTAGCTACATACTACAGTGTCTGTTTGTGTTTGTTTGTGTTTGTTTGTGTTTGTTTGTGTCTGTTTGTGTTTGTTTGTGTCTGTTTGTGTCTGTTTGTGTTTGTTTGTGTTTGTTTGTGCTTGTTTGTGTTTGTTTGTGTTTGTTTGTGTCTGTTTGTGTTTGTTTGTGTTTGTTTGTGTTTGTTTGTGTCTGTTTGTGTGTGTTTGTGTCTGTTTGTGTGTGTTTGTGTTTGTTTGTGTTTGTTTGTGTTTGTTTGTGTCTGTTTGTGTCTGTTTGTGTTTGTTTGTGTTTGTTTGTGTCTGTTTGTGTGTGTTTGTGTTTGTTTGTGCTTGTTTGTGTTTGTTTGTGTTTGTTTGTGTCTGTTTGTGTGTGTTTGTGCTTGTTTGTGTTTGTTTGTGTTTGTTTGTGTCTGTTTGTGTGTGTTTGTGTTTGTTTGTGTTTGTTTGTGTTTGTTTGTCTCTGTTTGTGTCTGTTTGTGTTTGTTTGTGTTTGTTTGTGTTTGTTTGTGTCTGTTTGTGTTTGTTTGTGTTTGTTTGTGTTTGTTTGTGTCTGTTTGTGTGTGTTTGTGTCTGTTTGTGTTTGTTTGTGTTTGTTTGTGTGTGTTTGTGTTTGTTTGTGCTTGTTTGTGTTTGTTTGTGTTTGTTTGTGTCTGTTTGAGTGTGTTTGTGCTTGTTTGTGTCTGTTTGTGTGTGTTTGTGTCTGTTTGTGTCTGTTTGTGTTTGTTTGTGTTTGTTTGTGTGTGTTTGTGTTTGTTTGTGCTTGTTTGTGTTTGTTTGTGTTTGTTTGTGTCTGTTTGTGTGTGTTTGTGCTTGTTTGTGTTTGTTTGTGTTTGTTTGTGTCTGTTTGTGTGTGTTTGTGTTTGTTTGTGTTTGTTTGTGTTTGTTTGTGTCTGTTTGTGTCTGTTTGTGTTTGTTTGTGTCTGTTTGTGTCTGTTTGTGTTTGTTTGTGTTTGTTTGTGTGTGTTTGTGTTTGTTTGTGCTTGTTTGTGTTTGTTTGTGTCTCTTTGTGTCTGTTTGTGTTTGTTTGTGTTTGTTTGTGTTTGTTTGTGTTTGTTTGTGTTTGTTTGTGTTTGTTTGTGTCTGTTTGTGTCTGTTTGTGTTTGTTTGTGTCTGTTTGTGTCTGTTTGTGTTTGTTTGTGTTTGTTTGTGTGTGTTTGTGTTTGTTTGTGCTTGTTTGTGTTTGTTTGTGTCTCTTTGTGTCTGTTTGTGTTTGTTTGTGTTTGTTTGTGTTTGTTTGTGTGTGTTTGTGTTTGTTTGTGCTTGTTTGTGTTTGTTTGTGTTTGTTTGTGTCTGTTTGTGTGTGTTTGTGTCTGTTTGTGTCTGTTTGTGTTTGTTTGTGTTTGTTTGTGTGTGTTTGTGTTTGTTTGTGCTTGTTTGTGTTTGTTTGTGTTTGTTTGTGTCTGTTTGTGTGTGTTTGTGCTTGTTTGTGTTTGTTTGTGTTTGTTTGTGTCTGTTTGTGTCTGTTTGTGTTTGTTTGTGTTTGTTTGTGTGTGTTTGTGTTTGTTTGTGCTTGTTTGTGTTTGTTTGTGTCTCTTTGTGTCTGTTTGTGTTTGTTTGTGTTTGTTTGTGTGTGTTTGTGTTTGTTTGTGCTTGTTTGTGTTTGTTTGTGTTTGTTTGTGTCTGTTTGTGTGTGTTTGTGTCTGTTTGTGTCTGTTTGTGTTTGTTTGTGTGTGTTTGTGCTTGTTTGTGTTTGTTTGTGTTTGTTTGTGTCTGTTTGTGTCTGTTTGTGTTTGTTTGTGTTTGTTTGTGTGTGTTTGTGTTTGTTTGTGCTTGTTTGTGTTTGTTTGTGTTTGTTTGTGTCTGTTTGTGTGTGTTTGTGTCTGTTCGTGTCTGTTTGTGTTTGTTTGTGTTTGTTTGTGTGTGTTTGTGTTTGTTTGTGCTTGTTTGTGTTTGTTTGTGTCTGTTTGTGTGTGTTTGTGCTTGTTTGTGTTTGTTTGTGTTTGTTTGTGTCTGTTTGTGTGTGTTTGTGTTTGTTTGTGTTTGTTTGTGTTTGTTTGTCTCTGTTTGTGTCTGTTTGTGTTTGTTTGTGTTTGTTTGTGTTTGTTTGTGTCTGTTTGTGTTTGTTTGTGTTTGTTTGTGTTTGTTTGTGTCTGTTTGTGTGTGTTTGTGTCTGTTTGTGTTTGTTTGTGTTTGTTTGTGTGTGTTTGTGTTTGTTTGTGCTTGTTTGTGTTTGTTTGTGTTTGTTTGTGTCTGTTTGAGTGTGTTTGTGCTTGTTTGTGTCTGTTTGTGTGTGTTTGTGTCTGTTTGTGTCTGTTTGTGTTTGTTTGTGTTTGTTTGTGTGTGTTTGTGTTTGTTTGTGCTTGTTTGTGTTTGTTTGTGTTTGTTTGTGTTTGTTTGTGTGTGTTTGTGTTTGTTTGTGCTTGTTTGTGTTTGTTTGTGTTTGTTTGTGTCTGTTTGTGTGTGTTTGTGCTTGTTTGTGTTTGTTTGTGTTTGTTTGTGTCTGTTTGTGTGTGTTTGTGTTTGTTTGTGTTTGTTTGTGTTTGTTTGTGTCTGTTTGTGTCTGTTTGTGTTTGTTTGTGTTTGTTTGTGTTTGTTTGTGTCTGTTTGTGTTTGTTTGTGTTTGTTTGTGTTTGTTTGTGTCTGTTTGTGTGTGTTTGTGTCTGTTTGTGTTTGTTTGTGTTTGTTTGTGTGTGTTTGTGTTTGTTTGTGCTTGTTTGTGTTTGTTTGTGTTTGTTTGTGTCTGTTTGAGTGTGTTTGTGCTTGTTTGTGTCTGTTTGTGTGTGTTTGTGTCTGTTTGTGTCTGTTTGTGTTTGTTTGTGTTTGTTTGTGTGTGTTTGTGTTTGTTTGTGCTTGTTTGTGTTTGTTTGTGTTTGTTTGTGTCTGTTTGTGTGTGTTTGTGCTTGTTTGTGTTTGTTTGTGTTTGTTTGTGTCTGTTTGTGTGTGTTTGTGTCTGTTTGTGTTTGTTTGTGTTTGTTTGTGTTTGTTTGTGTTTGTTTGTGTCTGTTTGTGTGTGTTTGTGCTTGTTTGTGTTTGTTTGTGTTTGTTTGTGTTTGTTTGTGTCTGTTTGTGTCTGTTTGCTACTAATTTTAATTAAGATAAAAATTACAAAAAATATAGCCTAAGTGCGATGACAATTGTTCGAAGTATGAATCAAGAGTGTGTAATAATCGGAATTGCAAAAACTAGGTAAACGCGTGTTTTGCTGAGTTGTGCCTCGTGCCGTCGACGGTCGGGCGCGTGCCAGCTGACTCGGCGGTTGTCCTTATGGTGCAATATGTAATTTGTTTGTGTCTGTTTGTGTTTGTTTGTGTTTGTTTGTGTTTGTTTGTGTCTGTTTGTGTTTGTTTGTGTTTGTTTGTGTTTGTTTGTGTCTGTTTGTGTGTGTTTGTGTCTGTTTGTGTCTGTTTGTGTTTGTTTGTGTTTGTTTGTGTGTGTTTGTGTTTGTTTGTGCTTGTTTGTGTTTGTTTGTGTTTGTTTGTGTCTGTTTGTGTGTGTTTGTGCTTGTTTGTGTCTGTTTGTGTGTGTTTGTGTCTGTTTGTGTCTGTTTGTGTTTGTTTGTGTTTGTTTGTGTTTGTTTGTGTGTGTTTGTGTTTGTTTGTGCTTGTTTGTGTTTGTTTGTGTCTCTTTGTGTCTGTTTGTGTTTGTTTGTGTTTGTTTGTGTGTGTTTGTGTTTGTTTGTGCTTGTTTGTGTTTGTTTGTGTTTGTTTGTGTCTGTTTGTGTCTGTTTGTGTTTGTTTGTGTTTGTTTGTGTTTGTTTGTGTGTGTTTGTGTTTGTTTGTGCTTGTTTGTGTTTGTTTGTGTCTCTTTGTGTCTGTTTGTGTTTGTTTGTGTTTGTTTGTGTGTGTTTGTGTTTGTTTGTGCTTGTTTGTGTTTGTTTGTGCTTGTTTGTGTTTGTTTGTGTTTGTTTGTGTCTGTTTGTGTCTGTTTGTGTTTGTTTGTGTTTGTTTGTGTGTGTTTGTGTTTGTTTGTGCTTGTTTGTGTTTGTTTGTGTTTGTTTGTGTCTGTTTGTGTGTGTTTGTGTCTGTTCGTGTCTGTTTGTGTTTGTTTGTGTTTGTTTGTGTGTGTTTGTGTTTGTTTGTGCTTGTTTGTGTTTGTTTGTGTTTGTTTGTGTCTGTTTGTGTGTGTTTGTGCTTGTTTGTGTTTGTTTGTGTTTGTTTGTGTTTGTTTGTGTGTGTTTGTGTTTGTTTGTGCTTGTTTGTGTTTGTTTGTGTTTGTTTGTGTCTGTTTGTGTGTGTTTGTGCTTGTTTGTGTTTGTTTGTGTTTGTTTGTGTCTGTTTGTGTGTGTTTGTGTTTGTTTGTGTTTGTTTGTGTTTGTTTGTGTTTGTTTGTCTCTGTTTGTGTCTGTTTGTGTTTGTTTGTGTTTGTTTGTGTTTGTTTGTGTCTGTTTGTGTTTGTTTGTGTTTGTTTGTGTTTGTTTGTGTCTGTTTGTGTGTGTTTGTGTCTGTTTGTGTTTGTTTGTGTTTGTTTGTGTGTGTTTGTGTTTGTTTGTGCTTGTTTGTGTTTGTTTGTGTTTGTTTGTGTCTGTTTGAGTGTGTTTGTGCTTGTTTGTGTCTGTTTGTGTGTGTTTGTGTCTGTTTGTGTCTGTTTGTGTTTGTTTGTGTTTGTTTGTGTGTGTTTGTGTTTGTTTGTGCTTGTTTGTGTTTGTTTGTGTTTGTTTGTGTCTGTTTGTGTGTGTTTGTGCTTGTTTGTGTTTGTTTGTGTTTGTTTGTGTCTGTTTGTGTGTGTTTGTGTCTGTTTGTGTTTGTTTGTGTTTGTTTGTGTTTGTTTGTGTTTGTTTGTGTCTGTTTGTGTGTGTTTGTGCTTGTTTGTGTTTGTTTGTGTTTGTTTGTGTTTGTTTGTGTCTGTTTGTGTCTGTTTGCTACTAATTTTAATTAAGATAAAAATTACAAAAAATATAGCCTAAGTGCGATGACAATTGTTCGAAGTATGAATCAAGAGTGTGTAATAATCGGAATTGCAAAAACTAGGTAAACGCGTGTTTTGCTGAGTTGTGCCTCGTGCCGTCGACGGTCGGGCGCGTGCCAGCTGACTCGGCGGTTGTCCTTATGGTGCAATATGTAATTTGTTTGTGTCTGTTTGTGTTTGTTTGTGTTTGTTTGTGTTTGTTTGTGTCTGTTTGTGTTTGTTTGTGTTTGTTTGTGTTTGTTTGTGTCTGTTTGTGTGTGTTTGTGTCTGTTTGTGTCTGTTTGTGTTTGTTTGTGTTTGTTTGTGTGTGTTTGTGTTTGTTTGTGCTTGTTTGTGTTTGTTTGTGTTTGTTTGTGTCTGTTTGTGTGTGTTTGTGCTTGTTTGTGTCTGTTTGTGTGTGTTTGTGTCTGTTTGTGTCTGTTTGTGTTTGTTTGTGTTTGTTTGTGTCTGTTTGTGTGTGTTTGTGTTTGTTTGTGTTTGTTTGTGTTTGTTTGTGTCTGTTTGTGTCTGTTTGTGTTTGTTTGTGTTTGTTTGTGTTTGTTTGTGTCTGTTTGTGTTTGTTTGTGTCTGTTTGTGTTTGTTTGTGTTTGTTTGTGTTTGTTTGTGTCTGTTTGTGTTTGTTTGTGTCTGTTTGTGTTTGTTTGTGTCTGTTTGTGTTTGTTTGTGTTTGTTTGTGTTTGTTTGTGTCTGTTTGTGTTTGTTTGTGTCTGTTTGTGTTTGTTTGTGTCTGTTTGTGTCTGTTTGTGTTTGTTTGTGTTTGTTTGTGTGTGTTTGTGTCTGTTTGTGTTTGTTTGTGTTTGTTTGTGTGTGTTTGTGTTTGTTTGTGTTTGTTTGTGTCTGTTTGTGTGTGTTTGTGCTTGTTTGTGTTTGTTTGTGTTTGTTTGTGTCTGTTTGTGTGTGTTTGTGTTTGTTTGTGTTTGTTTGTGTTTGTTTGTGTCTGTTTGTGTCTGTTTGTGTTTGTTTGTGTTTGTTTGTGTTTGTTTGTGTCTGTTTGTGTTTGTTTGTGTCTGTTTGTGTTTGTTTGTGTGTGTTTGTGTTTGTTTGTGTTTGTTTGTGTCTGTTTGTGTCTCTTTGTGTCTGTTTGTGTTTGTTTGTGTTTGTTTGTGTCTGTTTGTGTCTGTTTGTGTTTGTTTGTGTTTGTTTGTGTGTGTTTGTGTTTGTTTGTGCTTGTTTGTGTTTGTTTGTGTTTGTTTGTGTCTGTTTGTGTGTGTTTGTGTCTGTTTGTGTCTGTTTGTGTTTGTTTGTGTTTGTTTGTGTGTGTTTGTGTTTGTTTGTGTTTGTTTGTGTCTGTTTGTGTTTGTTTGTGTTTGTTTGTGTTTGTTTGTGTCTGTTTGTGTGTGTTTGTGTCTGTTTGTGTTTGTTTGTGTTTGTTTGTGTGTGTTTGTGTTTGTTTGTGCTTGTTTGTGTTTGTTTGTGTTTGTTTGTGTCTGTTTGAGTGTGTTTGTGCTTGTTTGTGTCTGTTTGTGTGTGTTTGTGTCTGTTTGTGTCTGTTTGTGTCTGTTTGTGTTTGTTTGTGTGTGTTTGTGTTTGTTTGTGCTTGTTTGTGTTTGTTTGTGTTTGTTTGTGTCTGTTTGTGTGTGTTTGTGCTTGTTTGTGTTTGTTTGTGTTTGTTTGTGTCTGTTTGTGTGTGTTTGTGTTTGTTTGTGTTTGTTTGTGTTTGTTTGTGTCTGTTTGTGTCTGTTTGTGTTTGTTTGTGTCTGTTTGTGTCTGTTTGTGTTTGTTTGTGTTTGTTTGTGTGTGTTTGTGTTTGTTTGTGCTTGTTTGTGTTTGTTTGTGTCTCTTTGTGTCTGTTTGTGTTTGTTTGTGTTTGTTTGTGTTTGTTTGTGTTTGTTTGTGTCTGTTTGTGTGTGTTTGTGTCTGTTCGTGTCTGTTTGTGTTTGTTTGTGTTTGTTTGTGTGTGTTTGTGTTTGTTTGTGCTTGTTTGTGTTTGTTTGTGTTTGTTTGTGTCTGTTTGTGTGTGTTTGTGCTTGTTTGTGTTTGTTTGTGTTTGTTTGTGTCTGTTTGTGTCTGTTTGTGTTTGTTTGTGTCTGTTTGTGTTTGTTTGTGTTTGTTTGTGTGTGTTTGTGTTTGTTTGTGCTTGTTTGTGTCTGTTTGTGTGTGTTTGTGTCTGTTTGTGTTTGTTTGTGTTTGTTTGTGTGTGTTTGTGTTTGTTTGTGCTTGTTTGTGTTTGTTTGTGTTTGTTTGTGTCTGTTTGTGTGTGTTTGTGCTTGTTTGTGTCTGTTTGTGTGTGTTTGTGTCTGTTTGTGTCTATTTGTGTTTGTTTGTGTTTGTTTGTGTCTGTTTGTGTGTGTTTGTGTTTGTTTGTGTTTGTTTGTGTTTGTTTGTGTCTGTTTGTGTCTGTTTGTGTTTGTTTGTGTTTGTTTGTGTTTGTTTGTGTCTGTTTGTGTTTGTTTGTGTCTGTTTGTGTTTGTTTGTGTTTGTTTGTGTTTGTTTGTGTTTGTTTGTGTTTGTTTGTGTCTGTTTGTGTTTGTTTGTGTCTGTTTGTGTTTGTTTGTGTCTGTTTGTGTCTGTTTGTGTTTGTTTGTGTTTGTTTGTGTGTGTTTGTGTTTGTTTGTGCTTGTTTGTGTTTGTTTGTGTCTCTTTGTGTCTGTTTGTGTTTGTTTGTGTTTGTTTGTGTCTGTTTGTGTCTGTTTGTGTTTGTTTGTGTTTGTTTGTGTGTGTTTGTGTTTGTTTGTGTTTGTTTGTGTCTGTTTGTGTGTGTTTGTGCTTGTTTGTGTTTGTTTGTGTTTGTTTGTGTCTGTTTGTGTGTGTTTGTGTTTGTTTGTGTTTGTTTGTGTTTGTTTGTGTCTGTTTGTGTCTGTTTGTGTTTGTTTGTGTTTGTTTGTGTTTGTTTGTGTCTGTTTGTGTTTGTTTGTGTCTGTTTGTGTTTGTTTGTGTGTGTTTGTGTTTGTTTGTGCTTGTTTGTGTTTGTTTGTGTCTCTTTGTGTCTGTTTGTGTTTGTTTGTGTTTGTTTGTGTCTGTTTGTGTCTGTTTGTGTTTGTTTGTGTTTGTTTGTGTGTGTTTGTGTTTGTTTGTGCTTGTTTGTGTTTGTTTGTGTTTGTTTGTGTCTGTTTGTGTGTGTTTGTGTCTGTTTGTGTCTGTTTGTGTTTGTTTGTGTTTGTTTGTGTGTGTTTGTGTTTGTTTGTGCTTGTTTGTGTTTGTTTGTGTTTGTTTGTGTCTGTTTGTGTGTGTTTGTGTCTGTTCGTGTCTGTTTGTGTTTGTTTGTGTTTGTTTGTGTGTGTTTGTGTTTGTTTGTGCTTGTTTGTGTTTGTTTGTGTTTGTTTGTGTCTGTTTGTGTGTGTTTGTGCTTGTTTGTGTTTGTTTGTGTTTGTTTGTGTCTGTTTGTGTCTGTTTGTGTTTGTTTGTGTCTGTTTGTGTTTGTTTGTGTTTGTTTGTGTGTGTTTGTGTTTGTTTGTGCTTGTTTGTGTCTGTTTGTGTGTGTTTGTGTCTGTTTGTGTCTGTTTGTGTTTGTTTGTGTTTGTTTGTGTGTGTTTGTGTTTGTTTGTGCTTGTTTGTGTTTGTTTGTGTTTGTTTGTGTCTGTTTGTGTGTGTTTGTGCTTGTTTGTGTTTGTTTGTGTTTGTTTGTGTCTGTTTGTGTGTGTTTGTGTTTGTTTGTGTTTGTTTGTGTTTGTTTGTCTCTGTTTGTGTCTGTTTGTGTTTGTTTGTGTTTGTTTGTGTTTGTTTGTGTCTGTTTGTGTTTGTTTGTGTTTGTTTGTGTTTGTTTGTGTCTGTTTGTGTGTGTTTGTGTCTGTTTGTGTTTGTTTGTGTTTGTTTGTGTGTGTTTGTGTTTGTTTGTGCTTGTTTGTGTTTGTTTGTGTTTGTTTGTGTCTGTTTGAGTGTGTTTGTGCTTGTTTGTGTCTGTTTGTGTGTGTTTGTGTCTGTTTGTGTCTGTTTGTGTCTGTTTGTGTTTGTTTGTGTGTGTTTGTGTTTGTTTGTGCTTGTTTGTGTTTGTTTGTGTTTGTTTGTGTCTGTTTGTGTGTGTTTGTGCTTGTTTGTGTTTGTTTGTGTTTGTTTGTGTCTGTTTGTGTGTGTTTGTGTTTGTTTGTGTTTGTTTGTGTTTGTTTGTGTCTGTTTGTGTCTGTTTGTGTTTGTTTGTGTCTGTTTGTGTCTGTTTGTGTTTGTTTGTGTTTGTTTGTGTGTGTTTGTGTTTGTTTGTGCTTGTTTGTGTTTGTTTGTGTCTCTTTGTGTCTGTTTGTGTTTGTTTGTGTTTGTTTGTGTTTGTTTGTGTTTGTTTGTGTTTGTTTGTGTTTGTTTGTGTCTGTTTGTGTCTGTTTGTGTTTGTTTGTGTTTGTTTGTGTTTGTTTGTGTCTGTTTGTGTTTGTTTGTGTCTGTTTGTGTTTGTTTGTGTGTGTTTGTGTTTGTTTGTGCTTGTTTGTGTTTGTTTGTGTCTCTTTGTGTCTGTTTGTGTTTGTTTGTGTTTGTTTGTGTCTGTTTGTGTCTGTTTGTGTTTGTTTGTGTTTGTTTGTGTGTGTTTGTGTTTGTTTGTGCTTGTTTGTGTTTGTTTGTGTTTGTTTGTGTCTGTTTGTGTGTGTTTGTGTCTGTTTGTGTCTGTTTGTGTTTGTTTGTGTTTGTTTGTGTGTGTTTGTGTTTGTTTGTGCTTGTTTGTGTTTGTTTGTGTTTGTTTGTGTCTGTTTGTGTGTGTTTGTGTCTGTTCGTGTCTGTTTGTGTTTGTTTGTGTTTGTTTGTGTGTGTTTGTGTTTGTTTGTGCTTGTTTGTGTTTGTTTGTGTTTGTTTGTGTCTGTTTGTGTGTGTTTGTGCTTGTTTGTGTTTGTTTGTGTTTGTTTGTGTCTGTTTGTGTCTGTTTGTGTTTGTTTGTGTCTGTTTGTGTTTGTTTGTGTTTGTTTGTGTGTGTTTGTGTTTGTTTGTGCTTGTTTGTGTCTGTTTGTGTGTGTTTGTGTCTGTTTGTGTCTGTTTGTGTTTGTTTGTGTTTGTTTGTGTGTGTTTGTGTTTGTTTGTGCTTGTTTGTGTTTGTTTGTGTTTGTTTGTGTCTGTTTGTGTGTGTTTGTGCTTGTTTGTGTTTGTTTGTGTTTGTTTGTGTCTGTTTGTGTGTGTTTGTGTTTGTTTGTGTTTGTTTGTGTTTGTTTGTCTCTGTTTGTGTCTGTTTGTGTTTGTTTGTGTTTGTTTGTGTTTGTTTGTGTCTGTTTGTGTTTGTTTGTGTTTGTTTGTGTTTGTTTGTGTCTGTTTGTGTGTGTTTGTGTCTGTTTGTGTTTGTTTGTGTTTGTTTGTGTGTGTTTGTGTTTGTTTGTGCTTGTTTGTGTTTGTTTGTGTTTGTTTGTGTCTGTTTGAGTGTGTTTGTGCTTGTTTGTGTCTGTTTGTGTGTGTTTGTGTCTGTTTGTGTCTGTTTGTGTTTGTTTGTGTTTGTTTGTGTGTGTTTGTGTTTGTTTGTGCTTGTTTGTGTTTGTTTGTGTTTGTTTGTGTCTGTTTGTGTGTGTTTGTGCTTGTTTGTGTTTGTTTGTGTTTGTTTGTGTCTGTTTGTGTGTGTTTGTGTTTGTTTGTGTTTGTTTGTGTTTGTTTGTGTCTGTTTGTGTCTGTTTGTGTTTGTTTGTGTCTGTTTGTGTCTGTTTGTGTTTGTTTGTGTTTGTTTGTGTGTGTTTGTGTTTGTTTGTGCTTGTTTGTGTTTGTTTGTGTCTCTTTGTGTCTGTTTGTGTTTGTTTGTGTTTGTTTGTGTTTGTTTGTGTTTGTTTGTGTTTGTTTGTGTTTGTTTGTGTTTGTTTGTGTCTGTTTGTGTCTGTTTGTGTTTGTTTGTGTCTGTTTGTGTCTGTTTGTGTTTGTTTGTGTTTGTTTGTGTGTGTTTGTGTTTGTTTGTGCTTGTTTGTGTTTGTTTGTGTCTCTTTGTGTCTGTTTGTGTTTGTTTGTGTTTGTTTGTGTTTGTTTGTGTGTGTTTGTGTTTGTTTGTGCTTGTTTGTGTTTGTTTGTGTTTGTTTGTGTCTGTTTGTGTGTGTTTGTGTCTGTTTGTGTCTGTTTGTGTTTGTTTGTGTTTGTTTGTGTGTGTTTGTGTTTGTTTGTGCTTGTTTGTGTTTGTTTGTGTTTGTTTGTGTCTGTTTGTGTGTGTTTGTGCTTGTTTGTGTTTGTTTGTGTTTGTTTGTGTCTGTTTGTGTCTGTTTGTGTTTGTTTGTGTTTGTTTGTGTGTGTTTGTGTTTGTTTGTGCTTGTTTGTGTTTGTTTGTGTCTCTTTGTGTCTGTTTGTGTTTGTTTGTGTTTGTTTGTGTGTGTTTGTGTTTGTTTGTGCTTGTTTGTGTTTGTTTGTGTTTGTTTGTGTCTGTTTGTGTGTGTTTGTGTCTATTTGTGTCTGTTTGTGTTTGTTTGTGTTTGTTTGTGTGTGTTTGTGTTTGTTTGTGCTTGTTTGTGTTTGTTTGTGTTTGTTTGTGTCTGTTTGTGTGTGTTTGTGCTTGTTTGTGTTTGTTTGTGTCTCTTTGTGTCTGTTTGTGTTTGTTTGTGTTTGTTTGTGTCTGTTTGTGTTTGTTTGTGTCTGTTTGTGTCTGTTTGTGTTTGTTTGTGTCTGTTTGTGTCTGTTTGTGTTTGTTTGTGTTTGTTTGTGTGTGTTTGTGTTTGTTTGTGCTTGTTTGTGTTTGTTTGTGTCTCTTTGTGTCTGTTTGTGTTTGTTTGTGTTTGTTTGTGTTTGTTTGTGTTTGTTTGTGTTTGTTTGTGTTTGTTTGTGTCTGTTTGTGTCTGTTTGTGTTTGTTTGTGTCTGTTTGTGTCTGTTTGTGTTTGTTTGTGTTTGTTTGTGTGTGTTTGTGTTTGTTTGTGCTTGTTTGTGTTTGTTTGTGTCTCTTTGTGTCTGTTTGTGTTTGTTTGTGTTTGTTTGTGTTTGTTTGTGTGTGTTTGTGTTTGTTTGTGCTTGTTTGTGTTTGTTTGTGTTTGTTTGTGTCTGTTTGTGTGTGTTTGTGTCTGTTTGTGTCTGTTTGTGTTTGTTTGTGTTTGTTTGTGTGTGTTTGTGTTTGTTTGTGCTTGTTTGTGTTTGTTTGTGTTTGTTTGTGTCTGTTTGTGTGTGTTTGTGCTTGTTTGTGTTTGTTTGTGTTTGTTTGTGTCTGTTTGTGTCTGTTTGTGTTTGTTTGTGTTTGTTTGTGTGTGTTTGTGTTTGTTTGTGCTTGTTTGTGTTTGTTTGTGTCTCTTTGTGTCTGTTTGTGTTTGTTTGTGTTTGTTTGTGTGTGTTTGTGTTTGTTTGTGCTTGTTTGTGTTTGTTTGTGTTTGTTTGTGTCTGTTTGTGTGTGTTTGTGTCTGTTTGTGTCTGTTTGTGTTTGTTTGTGTTTGTTTGTGTGTGTTTGTGTTTGTTTGTGCTTGTTTGTGTTTGTTTGTGTTTGTTTGTGTCTGTTTGTGTGTGTTTGTGCTTGTTTGTGTTTGTTTGTGTTTGTTTGTGTCTGTTTGTGTCTGTTTGTGTTTGTTTGTGTTTGTTTGTGTGTGTTTGTGTTTGTTTGTGCTTGTTTGTGTTTGTTTGTGTTTGTTTGTGTCTGTTTGTGTGTGTTTGTGTCTGTTCGTGTCTGTTTGTGTTTGTTTGTGTTTGTTTGTGTGTGTTTGTGTTTGTTTGTGCTTGTTTGTGTTTGTTTGTGTTTGTTTGTGTCTGTTTGTGTGTGTTTGTGCTTGTTTGTGTTTGTTTGTGTTTGTTTGTGTTTGTTTGTGTGTGTTTGTGTTTGTTTGTGCTTGTTTGTGTTTGTTTGTGTTTGTTTGTGTCTGTTTGTGTGTGTTTGTGCTTGTTTGTGTTTGTTTGTGTTTGTTTGTGTCTGTTTGTGTGTGTTTGTGTTTGTTTGTGTTTGTTTGTGTTTGTTTGTCTCTGTTTGTGTCTGTTTGTGTTTGTTTGTGTTTGTTTGTGTTTGTTTGTGTCTGTTTGTGTTTGTTTGTGTTTGTTTGTGTTTGTTTGTGTCTGTTTGTGTGTGTTTGTGTCTGTTTGTGTTTGTTTGTGTTTGTTTGTGTGTGTTTGTGTTTGTTTGTGCTTGTTTGTGTTTGTTTGTGTTTGTTTGTGTCTGTTTGAGTGTGTTTGTGCTTGTTTGTGTCTGTTTGTGTGTGTTTGTGTCTGTTTGTGTCTGTTTGTGTTTGTTTGTGTTTGTTTGTGTGTGTTTGTGTTTGTTTGTGCTTGTTTGTGTTTGTTTGTGTTTGTTTGTGTCTGTTTGTGTGTGTTTGTGCTTGTTTGTGTTTGTTTGTGTTTGTTTGTGTCTGTTTGTGTGTGTTTGTGTCTGTTTGTGTTTGTTTGTGTTTGTTTGTGTTTGTTTGTGTTTGTTTGTGTCTGTTTGTGTGTGTTTGTGCTTGTTTGTGTTTGTTTGTGTTTGTTTGTGTTTGTTTGTGTCTGTTTGTGTCTGTTTGCTACTAATTTTAATTAAGATAAAAATTACAAAAAATATAGCCTAAGTGCGATGACAATTGTTCGAAGTATGAATCAAGAGTGTGTAATAATCGGAATTGCAAAAACTAGGTAAACGCGTGTTTTGCTGAGTTGTGCCTCGTGCCGTCGACGGTCGGGCGCGTGCCAGCTGACTCGGCGGTTGTCCTTATGGTGCAATATGTAATTTGTTTGTGTCTGTTTGTGTTTGTTTGTGTTTGTTTGTGTTTGTTTGTGTCTGTTTGTGTTTGTTTGTGTTTGTTTGTGTTTGTTTGTGTCTGTTTGTGTGTGTTTGTGTCTGTTTGTGTCTGTTTGTGTTTGTTTGTGTTTGTTTGTGTGTGTTTGTGTTTGTTTGTGCTTGTTTGTGTTTGTTTGTGTTTGTTTGTGTCTGTTTGTGTGTGTTTGTGCTTGTTTGTGTCTGTTTGTGTGTGTTTGTGTCTGTTTGTGTCTGTTTGTGTTTGTTTGTGTTTGTTTGTGTCTGTTTGTGTGTGTTTGTGTTTGTTTGTGTTTGTTTGTGTTTGTTTGTGTCTGTTTGTGTCTGTTTGTGTTTGTTTGTGTTTGTTTGTGTTTGTTTGTGTCTGTTTGTGTTTGTTTGTGTCTGTTTGTGTTTGTTTGTGTTTGTTTGTGTTTGTTTGTGTTTGTTTGTGTCTGTTTGTGTTTGTTTGTGTCTGTTTGTGTTTGTTTGTGTCTGTTTGTGTCTGTTTGTGTTTGTTTGTGTTTGTTTGTGTGTGTTTGTGTTTGTTTGTGCTTGTTTGTGTTTGTTTGTGTCTCTTTGTGTCTGTTTGTGTTTGTTTGTGTTTGTTTGTGTCTGTTTGTGTCTGTTTGTGTTTGTTTGTGTTTGTTTGTGTGTGTTTGTGTTTGTTTGTGTTTGTTTGTGTCTGTTTGTGTGTGTTTGTGCTTGTTTGTGTTTGTTTGTGTTTGTTTGTGTCTGTTTGTGTGTGTTTGTGTTTGTTTGTGTTTGTTTGTGTTTGTTTGTGTCTGTTTGTGTCTGTTTGTGTTTGTTTGTGTTTGTTTGTGTTTGTTTGTGTCTGTTTGTGTTTGTTTGTGTCTGTTTGTGTTTGTTTGTGTGTGTTTGTGTTTGTTTGTGCTTGTTTGTGTTTGTTTGTGTCTCTTTGTGTCTGTTTGTGTTTGTTTGTGTTTGTTTGTGTCTGTTTGTGTCTGTTTGTGTTTGTTTGTGTTTGTTTGTGTGTGTTTGTGTTTGTTTGTGCTTGTTTGTGTTTGTTTGTGTTTGTTTGTGTTTGTTTGTGTTTGTTTGTGTGTGTTTGTGTTTGTTTGTACTTGTTTGTGTCTGTTTGTGTGTGTTTGTGTCTGTTTGTGTCTGTTTGTGTTTGTTTGTGTTTGTTTGTGTGTGTTTGTGTTTGTTTGTGCTTGTTTGTGTTTGTTTGTGTTTGTTTGTGTCTGTTTGTGTGTGTTTGTGCTTGTTTGTGTTTGTTTGTGTTTGTTTGTGTCTGTTTGTGTGTGTTTGTGTTTGTTTGTGTTTGTTTGTGTTTGTTTGTCTCTGTTTGTGTCTGTTTGTGTTTGTTTGTGTTTGTTTGTGTTTGTTTGTGTCTGTTTGTGTTTGTTTGTGTTTGTTTGTGTTTGTTTGTGTCTGTTTGTGTGTGTTTGTGTCTGTTTGTGTTTGTTTGTGTTTGTTTGTGTGTGTTTGTGTTTGTTTGTGCTTGTTTGTGTTTGTTTGTGTTTGTTTGTGTCTGTTTGAGTGTGTTTGTGCTTGTTTGTGTCTGTTTGTGTGTGTTTGTGTCTGTTTGTGTCTGTTTGTGTTTGTTTGTGTTTGTTTGTGTGTGTTTGTGTTTGTTTGTGTTTGTTTGTGTTTGTTTGTGTTTGTTTGTGTCTGTTTGTGTGTGTTTGTGCTTGTTTGTGTTTGTTTGTGTTTGTTTGTGTCTGTTTGTGTGTGTTTGTGTTTGTTTGTGTTTGTTTGTGTTTGTTTGTGTCTGTTTGTGTCTGTTTGTGTTTGTTTGTGTCTGTTTGTGTCTGTTTGTGTTTGTTTGTGTTTGTTTGTGTGTGTTTGTGTTTGTTTGTGCTTGTTTGTGTTTGTTTGTGTCTCTTTGTGTCTGTTTGTGTTTGTTTGTGTTTGTTTGTGTTTGTTTGTGTTTGTTTGTGTTTGTTTGTGTCTGTTTGTGTCTGTTTGTGTTTGTTTGTGTCTGTTTGTGTCTGTTTGTGTTTGTTTGTGTTTGTTTGTGTGTGTTTGTGTTTGTTTGTGCTTGTTTGTGTTTGTTTGTGTCTCTTTGTGTCTGTTTGTGTTTGTTTGTGTTTGTTTGTGTTTGTTTGTGTGTGTTTGTGTTTGTTTGTGCTTGTTTGTGTTTGTTTGTGTTTGTTTGTGTCTGTTTGTGTGTGTTTGTGTCTGTTTGTGTCTGTTTGTGTTTGTTTGTGTTTGTTTGTGTGTGTTTGTGTTTGTTTGTGCTTGTTTGTGTTTGTTTGTGTTTGTTTGTGTCTGTTTGTGTGTGTTTGTGCTTGTTTGTGTTTGTTTGTGTTTGTTTGTGTCTGTTTGTGTCTGTTTGTGTTTGTTTGTGTTTGTTTGTGTGTGTTTGTGTTTGTTTGTGCTTGTTTGTGTTTGTTTGTGTCTCTTTGTGTCTGTTTGTGTTTGTTTGTGTTTGTTTGTGTGTGTTTGTGTTTGTTTGTGCTTGTTTGTGTTTGTTTGTGTTTGTTTGTGTCTGTTTGTGTGTGTTTGTGTCTGTTTGTGTCTGTTTGTGTTTGTTTGTGTTTGTTTGTGTGTGTTTGTGTTTGTTTGTGCTTGTTTGTGTTTGTTTGTGTTTGTTTGTGTCTGTTTGTGTGTGTTTGTGCTTGTTTGTGTTTGTTTGTGTTTGTTTGTGTCTGTTTGTGTCTGTTTGTGTTTGTTTGTGTTTGTTTGTGTGTGTTTGTGTTTGTTTGTGCTTGTTTGTGTTTGTTTGTGTTTGTTTGTGTCTGTTTGTGTGTGTTTGTGTCTGTTCGTGTCTGTTTGTGTTTGTTTGTGTTTGTTTGTGTGTGTTTGTGTTTGTTTGTGCTTGTTTGTGTTTGTTTGTGTTTGTTTGTGTCTGTTTGTGTGTGTTTGTGCTTGTTTGTGTTTGTTTGTGTTTGTTTGTGTCTGTTTGTGTCTGTTTGTGTTTGTTTGTGTCTGTTTGTGTTTGTTTGTGTTTGTTTGTGTGTGTTTGTGTTTGTTTGTGCTTGTTTGTGTCTGTTTGTGTGTGTTTGTGTCTGTTTGTGTCTGTTTGTGTTTGTTTGTGTTTGTTTGTGTGTGTTTGTGTTTGTTTGTGCTTGTTTGTGTTTGTTTGTGTTTGTTTGTGTCTGTTTGTGTGTGTTTGTGCTTGTTTGTGTTTGTTTGTGTTTGTTTGTGTCTGTTTGTGTGTGTTTGTGTTTGTTTGTGTTTGTTTGTGTTTGTTTGTCTCTGTTTGTGTCTGTTTGTGTTTGTTTGTGTCTGTTTGTGTTTGTTTGTGTTTGTTTGTGTGTGTTTGTGTTTGTTTGTGCTTGTTTGTGTTTGTTTGTGTTTGTTTGTGTCTGTTTGTGTGTGTTTGTGCTTGTTTGTGTTTGTTTGTGTTTGTTTGTGTTTGTTTGTGTTTGTTTGTGTTTGTTTGTGTCTCTTTGTGTCTGTTTGTGTCTGTTTGTGTTTGTTTGTGTCTGTTTGTGTTTGTTTGTGTTTGTTTGTGTGTGTTTGTGTTTGTTTGTGCTTGTTTGTGTCTGTTTGTGTGTGTTTGTGTCTGTTTGTGTTTGTTTGTGTTTGTTTGTGTTTGTTTGTGTGTGTTTGTGTTTGTTTGTGCTTGTTTGTGTTTGTTTGTGTTTGTTTGTGTCTGTTTGTGTGTGTTTGTGCTTGTTTGTGTTTGTTTGTGTTTGTTTGTGTCTGTTTGTGTGTGTTTGTGTTTGTTTGTGTTTGTTTGTGTTTGTTTGTGTCTGTTTGTGTCTGTTTGTGTTTGTTTGTGTTTGTTTGTGTTTGTTTGTGTCTGTTTGTGTTTGTTTGTGTCTGTTTGTGTTTGTTTGTGTTTGTTTGTGCTTGTTTGTGTTTGTTTGTGTTTGTTTGTGTCTGTTTGTGTGTGTTTGTGCTTGTTTGTGTTTGTTTGTGTTTGTTTGTGTCTGTTTGTGTTTGTTTGTGTTTGTTTGTGTCTGTTTGTGTGTGTTTGTGTTTGTTTGTGTTTGTTTGTGTTTGTTTGTGTCTGTTTGTGTCTGTTTGTGTCTGTTTGTGTCTGTTTGTGTCTGTTTGTGTTTGTTTGTGTTTGTTTGTGTGTGTTTGTGTTTGTTTGTGTTTGTTTGTGTTTGTTTGTGTCTGTTTGTGTGTGTTTGTGTTTGTTTGTGTTTGTTTGTGTTTGTTTGTGTCTGTTTGTGTTGTAATATATGTAATGATGTGGTCGAGAAGGGACGTTGATGGGAGACAAAGTATATGCAGAGCTCTGGATAGTAGTGAACGTTTAATTACTTAAAACATTAGCTTATATACATTTTTACAATAAGGTTAACGCTTATCCAAGCAATATGCATTAGGCTACAGTTATACTGCATGCTATACTAAATGTAGACATTAGCTACATACTACAGCTTCCCCGTAAGATCCCTTCACCCCCGGGGTGCTGGAGAAAAAGAAAAAATTTAATGCATGTTACTTGTTTACAATTCGACATGAAGATGGGGACCACTGTGTAAACTACTTATAATTAAGTTTATACACTTTACAAGAATATATCAAAGATAAAAAATAATTAGTTGGTCACCTCAAAAAAAAAATATCGTCAAGTCCCATGTGTCACTGTTTCAAAAGAAATATTATATAGTGGAAGTTAAAATTATTTTTATTAAAATTCCTGTCTGTTTCAACAAAATAATCAGTATTATTATCAAATAATCTCTCTCAAAATAAAAAAATATAAAAATTTGCCATTCAAATTGTGTATTAATCACATAGGTACTGGTATTACGGTATCGGTACATTTACCCTATAAAATATCTAATGCCGTACCAATGGAGTCTTCGCTCCAAAAATAATTAACGGGAATGGCTACCCAGGGCATGGTCACCCTTAATAATATACTAACTGGGCTGCGCGTCCGTGCGCACCCTTAACTCAAAACATGGGCATGGTCACCCACATGGCATATCAGGCTACATGTACTATGTGCCTGTTAGTCGGTGTCGCAAATACATTAAGACTTAATAAGTCTCCAACTGTTTTCACGGAGGGCACGATAGTCCAGAACACCATGAGCAAACAAGAAGGACTAGCGCCCAAACTTTATACTTAATCAATATGTACCGTACCTTACCAAGTACTGAGAGAGTAAAAAAAAAATTGAAATTAAAATTTCGTATTGTAATACTTTATAAAAGAAATATCTACGCAAAAATAACTCAATTAACTGTCACTAAATTATTAGGTGATCAATCCAATAACTAGCTATAGTATAATTGTTCAATAAAATTTCTAAGTGTGAATATCAAATTACATTCACCAATAATTAAAAGTTTACTTGTAGACAGCGAACACGCGTGATCTACTTAAAATTTTTGCTTACGCGCGGACTTCGCGGCGGCGTATGCATTTCATTGCGGTCGGAAATTGCGAAATGTGTAAGTTGTTTACGACATTTGCATCTAAAAAAAATATTAGCGACGATTATTACAATGATTTTAAGTGATGATATCTGGTTTAAAAAAAAAATAATTAGAAATGCTAAGTGACACGGGTAACAATTTCATGTACGAAAGTTATCTAACAATTATGTATGCAAAAGAAAAAGATTTTGAATGAATTGGGCGTTAACCTGTATAGCTAATTAATTATTATATAAAAAAAATTCTCTTAATAATAATATTCTCTTATAGGGCCAAGTTTAACTAAATATTCTCTTATATATTCGAACTTAGTATATAAATCTTGCAATTCAGTAGGTACACATAATAAAATTAACTCGTGCGTAAATGTAAAATAACTATAACCGAAAACATAAGTTATGCAGTAAAATATTCACTTACTTAATTCAACGCTTACGTAGGAGTAATGCCTAACGATATTGAGGTCATCACGAGTCGTCACGTTGCGCGATGCATGGCGGGACGTTGATGCGCTGGCGGCTGGCAAGCACGTGGAGCACGATGCCGTTGCTGATGCGCGATGCGATGACGGGCCGGGCTAACCCTGGACACCCTCGAGCATGGGCCGGGATTTCCCTGGACACCTCTTGAGATGGGCCGGGATAACCCTGGACTCCTCTTGATTTGCGAGCCGGGATAACCCTGGACAACGCTCTTCTTTTCTTGATACTGGTTTCTTCTTATGGCTTCTTTCATAATTGTCTTCTTCTTTTTTTCAAATCTTCATTCTTGTGACTGCATCGTCAGTCTGGTGGTTGCCGTTGACGCTGTTGCTGGTGTCCCGGACGGTGTGGTGTCCCGGACGGTGCGGTGTCCCGCCGCACCGTCCGGTGCGAGGTTCTGAGGTTCTGGCTGGTTCAGAAGTTCGTCTTCGGAACGTTAGTGCAGGATCGCCATGTAATATATGTAATGATGTGGTCGAGAAGGGACGTTGATGGGAGACAAAGTATATGCAGAGCTCTGGATAGTAGTGAACGTTTAATTACTTAAAACATTAGCTTATATACATTTTTACAATAAGGTTAACGCTTATCCAAGCAATATGCATTAGGCTACAGTTATACTGCATGCTATACTAAATGTAGACATTAGCTACATACTACAGTGTCTGTTTGTGTCTGTTTGTGTTTGTTTGTGTTTGTTTGTGTCTGTTTGTGTTTGTTTGTGTCTGTTTGTGTCTGTTTGTGTTTGTTTGTGTTTGTTTGTGCTTGTTTGTGTTTGTTTGTGTTTGTTTGTGTCTGTTTGTGTTTGTTTGTGTTTGTTTGTGTTTGTTTGTGTCTGTTTGTGTGTGTTTGTGTCTGTTTGTGTCTGTTTGTGTTTGTTTGTGTTTGTTTGTGTGTGTTTGTGTTTGTTTGTGCTTGTTTGTGTTTGTTTGTGTTTGTTTGTGTCTGTTTGTGTTTGTTTGTGTTTGTTTGTGTCTGTTTGTGTGTGTTTGTGTCTGTTTGTGTCTGTTTGTTTGTGTTTGTTTGTGTTTGTTTGTGTCTGTTTGTGTCTGTTTGTGTTTGTTTGTGTTTGTTTGTGTCTGTTTGTGTCTGTTTGTGTTTGTTTGTGTGTGTTTGTGTCTGTTTGTGTTTGTTTGTGTTTGTTTGTGTGTGTTTGTGTTTGTTTGTGCTTGTTTGTGTTTGTTTGTGTTTTTTTGTGTCTGTTTGTGTCTGTTTGTGTTTGTTTGTGTTTGTTTGTGTGTGTTTGTGTTTGTTTGTGCTTGTTTGTGTTTGTTTGTGTTTGTTTGTGTCTGTTTGTGTGTGTTTGTGCTTGTTTGTGTTTGTTTGTGTTTGTTTGTGTCTGTTTGTGTGTGTTTGTGCTTGTTTGTGTCTGTTTGTGTGTGTTTGTGTCTGTTTGTGTTTGTTTGTGTTTGTTTGTGTGTGTTTGTGTTTGTTTGTGCTTGTTTGTGTTTGTTTGTGTTTGTTTGTGTCTGTTTGTGTGTGTTTGTGTCTGTTTGTGTTTGTTTGTGTTTGTTTGTGTTTGTTTGTGTTTGTTTGTGTCTGTTTGTGTGTGTTTGTGCTTGTTTGTGTTTGTTTGTGTCTGTTTGTGTGTGTTTGTGCTTGTTTGTGTTTGTTTGTGTTTGTTTGTGTCTGTTTGTGTCTGTTTGTGTTTGTTTGTGTTTGTTTGTGTGTGTTTGTGTTTGTTTGTGCTTGTTTGTGTTTGTTTGTGTTTGTTTGTGTCTGTTTGTGTGTGTTTGTGTCTGTTCGTGTCTGTTTGTGTTTGTTTGTGTTTGTTTGTGTGTATTTGTGTTTGTTTGTGCTTGTTTGTGTTTGTTTGTGTTTGTTTGTGTCTGTTTGTGTGTGTTTGTGCTTGTTTGTGTTTGTTTGTGTTTGTTTGTGTCTGTTTGTGTCTGTTTGTGTTTGTTTGTGTCTGTTTGTGTTTGTTTGTGTTTGTTTGTGTGTGTTTGTGTTTGTTTGTGCTTGTTTGTGTCTGTTTGTGTGTGTTTGTGTCTGTTTGTGTCTGTTTGTGTTTGTTTGTGTTTGTTTGTGTGTGTTTGTGTTTGTTTGTGCTTGTTTGTGTTTGTTTGTGTTTGTTTGTGTCTGTTTGTGTGTGTTTGTGCTTGTTTGTGTTTGTTTGTGTTTGTTTGTGTCTGTTTGTGTGTGTTTGTGTTTGTTTGTGTTTGTTTGTGTTTGTTTGTGTTTGTTTGTGTCTGTTTGTGTTTGTTTGTGTCTGTTTGTGTTTGTTTGTGTTTGTTTGTGTGTGTTTGTGTTTGTTTGTGCTTGTTTGTGTTTGTTTGTGTTTGTTTGTGTCTGTTTGTGTGTGTTTGTGCTTGTTTGTGTTTGTTTGTGTTTGTTTGTGTTTGTTTGTGTTTGTTTGTGTTTGTTTGTGTCTCTTTGTGTCTGTTTGTGTCTGTTTGTGTTTGTTTGTGTCTGTTTGTGTTTGTTTGTGTTTGTTTGTGTGTGTTTGTGTTTGTTTGTGCTTGTTTGTGTCTGTTTGTGTGTGTTTGTGTCTGTTTGTGTTTGTTTGTGTTTGTTTGTGTTTGTTTGTGTGTGTTTGTGTTTGTTTGTGCTTGTTTGTGTTTGTTTGTGTTTGTTTGTGTCTGTTTGTGTGTGTTTGTGCTTGTTTGTGCTTGTTTGTGTTTGTTTGTGTTTGTTTGTGTCTGTTTGTGTGTGTTTGTGTTTGTTTGTGTTTGTTTGTGTTTGTTTGTGTCTGTTTGTGTCTGTTTGTGTTTGTTTGTGTTTGTTTGTGTTTGTTTGTGTCTGTTTGTGTTTGTTTGTGTCTGTTTGTGTTTGTTTGTGTTTGTTTGTGTTTGTTTGTGTTTGTTTGTGTTTGTTTGTGTCTGTTTGTGTTTGTTTGTGTCTGTTTGTGTTTGTTTGTGTCTGTTTGTGTCTGTTTGTGTTTGTTTGTGTTTGTTTGTGTGTGTTTGTGTTTGTTTGTGCTTGTTTGTGTTTGTTTGTGTCTCTTTGTGTCTGTTTGTGTTTGTTTGTGTTTGTTTGTGTCTGTTTGTGTCTGTTTGTGTTTGTTTGTGTTTGTTTGTGTGTGTTTGTGTTTGTTTGTGTTTGTTTGTGTCTGTTTGTGTGTGTTTGTGCTTGTTTGTGTTTGTTTGTGTTTGTTTGTGTCTGTTTGTGTGTGTTTGTGTTTGTTTGTGTTTGTTTGTGTTTGTTTGTGTCTGTTTGTGTCTGTTTGTGTTTGTTTGTGTTTGTTTGTGTTTGTTTGTGTCTGTTTGTGTTTGTTTGTGTCTGTTTGTGTTTGTTTGTGTGTGTTTGTGTTTGTTTGTGCTTGTTTGTGTTTGTTTGTGTCTCTTTGTGTCTGTTTGTGTTTGTTTGTGTTTGTTTGTGTCTGTTTGTGTCTGTTTGTGTTTGTTTGTGTTTGTTTGTGTGTGTTTGTGTTTGTTTGTGCTTGTTTGTGTTTGTTTGTGTTTGTTTGTGTCTGTTTGTGTGTGTTTGTGTCTGTTTGTGTCTGTTTGTGTTTGTTTGTGTTTGTTTGTGTGTGTTTGTGTTTGTTTGTGCTTGTTTGTGTTTGTTTGTGTTTGTTTGTGTCTGTTTGTGTGTGTTTGTGTCTGTTCGTGTCTGTTTGTGTTTGTTTGTGTTTGTTTGTGTGTGTTTGTGTTTGTTTGTGCTTGTTTGTGTTTGTTTGTGTTTGTTTGTGTCTGTTTGTGTGTGTTTGTGCTTGTTTGTGTTTGTTTGTGTTTGTTTGTGTCTGTTTGAGTCTGTTTGTGTTTGTTTGTGTCTGTTTGTGTTTGTTTGTGTTTGTTTGTGTGTGTTTGTGTTTGTTTGTGCTTGTTTGTGTCTGTTTGTGTGTGTTTGTGTCTGTTTGTGTCTGTTTGTGTTTGTTTGTGTTTGTTTGTGTGTGTTTGTGTTTGTTTGTGCTTGTTTGTGTTTGTTTGTGTTTGTTTGTGTCTGTTTGTGTGTGTTTGTGCTTGTTTGTGTTTGTTTGTGTTTGTTTGTGTCTGTTTGTGTGTGTTTGTGTTTGTTTGTGTTTGTTTGTGTTTGTTTGTCTCTGTTTGTGTCTGTTTGTGTTTGTTTGTGTTTGTTTGTGTTTGTTTGTGTCTGTTTGTGTTTGTTTGTGTTTGTTTGTGTTTGTTTGTGTCTGTTTGTGTGTGTTTGTGTCTGTTTGTGTTTGTTTGTGTTTGTTTGTGTGTGTTTGTGTTTGTTTGTGCTTGTTTGTGTTTGTTTGTGTTTGTTTGTGTCTGTTTGAGTGTGTTTGTGCTTGTTTGTGTCTGTTTGTGTGTGTTTGTGTCTGTTTGTGTCTGTTTGTGTTTGTTTGTGTTTGTTTGTGTGTGTTTGTGTTTGTTTGTGCTTGTTTGTGTTTGTTTGTGTTTGTTTGTGTCTGTTTGTGTGTGTTTGTGCTTGTTTGTGTTTGTTTGTGTTTGTTTGTGTCTGTTTGTGTGTGTTTGTGTTTGTTTGTGTTTGTTTGTGTTTGTTTGTGTCTGTTTGTGTCTGTTTGTGTTTGTTTGTGTCTGTTTGTGTCTGTTTGTGTTTGTTTGTGTTTGTTTGTGTGTGTTTGTGTTTGTTTGTGCTTGTTTGTGTTTGTTTGTGTCTCTTTGTGTCTGTTTGTGTTTGTTTGTGTTTGTTTGTGTTTGTTTGTGTTTGTTTGTGTTTGTTTGTGTCTGTTTGTGTCTGTTTGTGTTTGTTTGTGTCTGTTTGTGTCTGTTTGTGTTTGTTTGTGTTTGTTTGTGTGTGTTTGTGTTTGTTTGTGCTTGTTTGTGTTTGTTTGTGTCTCTTTGTGTCTGTTTGTGTTTGTTTGTGTTTGTTTGTGTTTGTTTGTGTGTGTTTGTGTTTGTTTGTGCTTGTTTGTGTTTGTTTGTGTTTGTTTGTGTCTGTTTGTGTGTGTTTGTGTCTGTTTGTGTCTGTTTGTGTTTGTTTGTGTTTGTTTGTGTGTGTTTGTGTTTGTTTGTGCTTGTTTGTGTTTGTTTGTGTTTGTTTGTGTCTGTTTGTGTGTGTTTGTGCTTGTTTGTGTTTGTTTGTGTTTGTTTGTGTCTGTTTGTGTCTGTTTGTGTTTGTTTGTGTTTGTTTGTGTGTGTTTGTGTTTGTTTGTGCTTGTTTGTGTTTGTTTGTGTCTCTTTGTGTCTGTTTGTGTTTGTTTGTGTTTGTTTGTGTGTGTTTGTGTTTGTTTGTGCTTGTTTGTGTTTGTTTGTGTTTGTTTGTGTCTGTTTGTGTGTGTTTGTGTCTGTTTGTGTCTGTTTGTGTTTGTTTGTGTTTGTTTGTGTGTGTTTGTGTTTGTTTGTGCTTGTTTGTGTTTGTTTGTGTTTGTTTGTGTCTGTTTGTGTGTGTTTGTGCTTGTTTGTGTTTGTTTGTGTTTGTTTGTGTCTGTTTGTGTCTGTTTGTGTTTGTTTGTGTTTGTTTGTGTGTGTTTGTGTTTGTTTGTGCTTGTTTGTGTTTGTTTGTGTTTGTTTGTGTCTGTTTGTGTGTGTTTGTGTCTGTTCGTGTCTGTTTGTGTTTGTTTGTGTTTGTTTGTGTGTGTTTGTGTTTGTTTGTGCTTGTTTGTGTTTGTTTGTGTTTGTTTGTGTCTGTTTGTGTGTGTTTGTGCTTGTTTGTGTTTGTTTGTGTTTGTTTGTGTTTGTTTGTGTGTGTTTGTGTTTGTTTGTGCTTGTTTGTGTTTGTTTGTGTTTGTTTGTGTCTGTTTGTGTGTGTTTGTGCTTGTTTGTGTTTGTTTGTGTTTGTTTGTGTCTGTTTGTGTGTGTTTGTGTTTGTTTGTGTTTGTTTGTGTTTGTTTGTCTCTGTTTGTGTCTGTTTGTGTTTGTTTGTGTTTGTTTGTGTTTGTTTGTGTCTGTTTGTGTTTGTTTGTGTTTGTTTGTGTTTGTTTGTGTCTGTTTGTGTGTGTTTGTGTCTGTTTGTGTATGTTTGTGTTTGTTTGTGTGTGTTTGTGTTTGTTTGTGCTTGTTTGTGTTTGTTTGTGTTTGTTTGTGTCTGTTTGAGTGTGTTTGTGCTTGTTTGTGTCTGTTTGTGTGTGTTTGTGTCTGTTTGTGTCTGTTTGTGTTTGTTTGTGTTTGTTTGTGTGTGTTTGTGTTTGTTTGTGCTTGTTTGTGTTTGTTTGTGTTTTTTTGTGTCTGTTTGTGTGTGTTTGTGCTTGTTTGTGTTTGTTTGTGTTTGTTTGTGTCTGTTTGTGTGTGTTTGTGTCTGTATGTGTTTGTTTGTGTTTGTTTGTGTTTGTTTGTGTTTGTTTGTGTCTGTTTGTGTGTGTTTGTGCTTGTTTGTGTTTGTTTGTGTTTGTTTGTGTTTGTTTGTGTCTGTTTGTGTCTGTTTGCTACTAATTTTAATTAAGATAAAAATTACAAAAAATATAGCCTAAGTGCGATGACAATTGTTCGAAGTATGAATCAAGAGTGTGTAATAATCGGAATTGCAAAAACTAGGTAAACGCGTGTTTTGCTGAGTTGTGCCTCGTGCCGTCGACGGTCGGGCGCGTGCCAGCTGACTCGGCGGTTGTCCTTATGGTGCAATATGTAATTTGTTTGTGTCTGTTTGTGTTTGTTTGTGTTTGTTTGTGTTTGTTTGTGTCTGTTTGTGTTTGTTTGTGTTTGTTTGTGTTTGTTTGTGTCTGTTTGTGTGTGTTTGTGTCTGTTTGTGTCTGTTTGTGTTTGTTTGTGTTTGTTTGTGTGTGTTTGTGTTTGTTTGTGCTTGTTTGTGTTTGTTTGTGTTTGTTTGTGTCTGTTTGTGTGTGTTTGTGCTTGTTTATGTCTGTTTGTGTGTGTTTGTGTCTGTTTGTGTCTGTTTGTGTTTGTTTGTGTTTGTTTGTGTCTGTTTGTGTGTGTTTGTGTTTGTTTGTGTTTGTTTGTGTTTGTTTGTGTCTGTTTGTGTCTGTTTGTGTTTGTTTGTGTTTGTTTGTGTTTGTTTGTGTCTGTTTGTGTTTGTTTGTGTCTGTTTGTGTTTGTTTGTGTTTGTTTGTGTTTGTTTGTGTTTGTTTGTGTTTGTTTGTGTCTGTTTGTGTTTGTTTGTGTCTGTTTGTGTTTGTTTGTGTCTGTTTGTGTCTGTTTGTGTTTGTTTGTGTTTGTTTGTGTGTGTTTGTGTTTGTTTGTGCTTGTTTGTGTTTGTTTGTGTTTGTTTGTGTCTGTTTGTGTTTGTTTGTGTCTGTTTGTGTTTGTTTGTGTCTGTTTGTGTCTGTTTGTGTTTGTTTGTGTTTGTTTGTGTCTGTTTGTGTTTGTTTGTGTTTGTTTGTGTGTGTTTGTGTTTGTTTGTGCTTGTTTGTGTCTGTTTGTGTGTGTTTGTGTCTGTTTGTGTCTGTTTGTGTTTGTTTGTGTTTGTTTGTGTGTGTTTGTGTTTGTTTGTGCTTGTTTGTGTTTGTTTGTGTTTGTTTGTGTCTGTTTGTGTGTGTTTGTGCTTGTTTGTGTTTGTTTGTGTTTGTTTGTGTCTGTTTGTGTGTGTTTGTGTTTGTTTGTGTTTGTTTGTGTTTGTTTGTGTCTGTTTGTGTCTGTTTGTGTTTGTTTGTGTCTGTTTGTGTCTGTTTGTGTTTGTTTGTGTTTGTTTGTGTGTGTTTGTGTTTGTTTGTGCTTGTTTGTGTTTGTTTGTGTCTCTTTGTGTCTGTTTGTGTTTGTTTGTGTTTGTTTGTGTTTGTTTGTGTTTGTTTGTGTTTGTTTGTGTTTGTTTGTGTCTGTTTGTGTCTGTTTGTGTTTGTTTGTGTCTGTTTGTGTCTGTTTGTGTTTGTTTGTGTTTGTTTGTGTGTGTTTGTGTTTGTTTGTGCTTGTTTGTGTTTGTTTGTGTCTCTTTGTGTCTGTTTGTGTTTGTTTGTGTTTGTTTGTGTCTGTTTGTGTCTGTTTGTGTTTGTTTGTGTTTGTTTGTGTGTGTTTGTGTTTGTTTGTGCTTGTTTGTGTTTGTTTGTGTTTGTTTGTGTCTGTTTGTGTTTGTTTGTGCTTGTTTGTGTTTGTTTGTGTTTGTTTGTGTCTGTTTGTGTGTGTTTGTGCTTGTTTGTGTTTGTTTGTGTTTGTTTGTGTCTGTTTGTGTCTGTTTGTGTTTGTTTGTGTCTGTTTGTGTTTGTTTGTGTTTGTTTGTGTGTGTTTGTGTTTGTTTGTGCTTGTTTGTGTCTGTTTGTGTGTGTTTGTGTCTGTTTGTGTCTGTTTGTGTTTGTTTGTGTTTGTTTGTGTGTGTTTGTGTTTGTTTGTGCTTGTTTGTGTTTGTTTGTGTTTGTTTGTGTCTGTTTGTGTGTGTTTGTGCTTGTTTGTGTTTGTTTGTGTTTGTTTGTGTCTGTTTGTGTGTGTTTGTGTTTGTTTGTGTTTGTTTGTGTTTGTTTGTCTCTGTTTGTGTCTGTTTGTGTTTGTTTGTGTTTGTTTGTGTTTGTTTGTGTCTGTTTGTGTTTGTTTGTGTTTGTTTGTGTTTGTTTGTGTCTGTTTGTGTGTGTTTGTGTCTGTTTGTGTTTGTTTGTGTTTGTTTGTGTGTGTTTGTGTTTGTTTGTGCTTGTTTGTGTTTGTTTGTGTTTGTTTGTGTCTGTTTGAGTGTGTTTGTGCTTGTTTGTGTCTGTTTGTGTGTGTTTGTGTCTGTTTGTGTCTGTTTGTGTTTGTTTGTGTTTGTTTGTGTGTGTTTGTGTTTGTTTGTGCTTGTTTGTGTTTGTTTGTGTTTGTTTGTGTCTGTTTGTGTGTGTTTGTGCTTGTTTGTGTTTGTTTGTGTTTGTTTGTGTCTGTTTGTGTGTGTTTGTGTTTGTTTGTGTTTGTTTGTGTCTGTTTGTGTCTGTTTGTGTTTGTTTGTGTCTGTTTGTGTCTGTTTGTGTTTGTTTGTGTTTGTTTGTGTGTGTTTGTGTTTGTTTGTGCTTGTTTGTGTTTGTTTGTGTCTCTTTGTGTCTGTTTGTGTTTGTTTGTGTTTGTTTGTGTTTGTTTGTGTTTGTTTGTGTTTGTTTGTGTTTGTTTGTGTCTGTTTGTGTCTGTTTGTGTTTGTTTGTGTCTGTTTGTGTCTGTTTGTGTTTGTTTGTGTTTGTTTGTGTGTGTTTGTGTTTGCTTGTGCTTGTTTGTGTTTGTTTGTGTTTGTTTGTGTCTGTTTGTGTGTGTTTGTGTCTGTTTGTGTCTGTTTGTGTTTGTTTGTGTTTGTTTGTGTGTGTTTGTGTTTGTTTGTGCTTGTTTGTGTTTGTTTGTGTTTGTTTGTGTCTGTTTGTGTGTGTTTGTGCTTGTTTGTGTTTGTTTGTGTTTGTTTGTGTCTGTTTGTGTCTGTTTGTGTTTGTTTGTGTTTGTTTGTGTGTGTTTGTGTTTGTTTGTGCTTGTTTGTGTTTGTTTGTGTCTCTTTGTGTCTGTTTGTGTTTGTTTGTGTTTGTTTGTATGTGTTTGTGTTTGTTTGTGCTTGTTTGTGTTTGTTTGTGTTTGTTTGTGTCTGTTTGTGTGTGTTTGAGTCTGTTTGTGTCTGTTTGTGTTTGTTTGTGTTTGTTTGTGTGTGTTTGTGTTTGTTTGTGCTTGTTTGTGTTTGTTTGTGTTTGTTTGTGTCTGTTTGTGTGTGTTTGTGCTTGTTTGTGTTTGTTTGTGTTTGTTTGTGTCTGTTTGTGTCTGTTTGTGTTTGTTTGTGTTTGTTTGTGTGTGTTTGTGTTTGTTTGTGCTTGTTTGTGTTTGTTTGTGTTTGTTTGTGTCTGTTTGTGTGTGTTTGTGTCTGTTCGTGTCTGTTTGTGTTTGTTTGTGTTTGTTTGTGTGTGTTTGTGTTTGTTTGTGCTTGTTTGTGTTTGTTTGTGTTTGTTTGTGTCTGTTTGTGTGTGTTTGTGCTTGTTTGTGTTTGTTTGTGTTTGTTTGTGTTTGTTTGTGTGTGTTTGTGTTTGTTTGTGCTTGTTTGTGTTTGTTTGTGTTTGTTTGTGTCTGTTTGTGTGTGTTTGTGCTTGTTTGTGTTTGTTTGTGTTTGTTTGTGTCTGTTTGTGTGTGTTTGTGTTTGTTTGTGTTTGTTTGTGTTTGTTTGTGTTTGTTTGTCTCTGTTTGTGTCTGTTTGTGTTTGTTTGTGTTTGTTTGTGTTTGTTTGTGTCTGTTTGTGTTTGTTTGTGTTTGTTTGTGTTTGTTTGTGTCTGTTTGTGTGTGTTTGTGTCTGTTTGTGTTTGTTTGTGTTTGTTTGTGTGTGTTTGTGTTTGTTTGTGCTTGTTTGTGTTTGTTTGTGTTTGTTTGTGTCTGTTTGAGTGTGTTTGTGCTTGTTTGTGTCTGTTTGTGTGTGTTTGTGTCTGTTTGTGTCTGTTTGTGTTTGTTTGTGTTTGTTTGTGTGTGTTTGTGTTTGTTTGTGCTTGTTTGTGTTTGTTTGTGTTTGTTTGTGTCTGTTTGTGTGTGTTTGTGCTTGTTTGTGTTTGTTTGTGTTTGTTTGTGTCTGTTTGTGTGTGTTTGTGTCTGTTTGTGTTTGTTTGTGTTTGTTTGTGTTTGTTTGTGTTTGTTTGTGTCTGTTTGTGTGTGTTTGTGCTTGTTTGTGTTTGTTTGTGTTTGTTTGTGTTTGTTTGTGTCTGTTTGTGTCTGTTTGCTACTAATTTTAATTAAGATAAAAATTACAAAAAATATAGCCTAAGTGCGATGACAATTGTTCGAAGTATGAATCAAGAGTGTGTAATAATCGGAATTGCAAAAACTAGGTAAACGCGTGTTTTGCTGAGTTGTGCCTCGTGCCGTCGACGGTCGGGCGCGTGCCAGCTGACTCGGCGGTTGTCCTTATGGTGCAATATGTAATTTGTTTGTGTCTGTTTGTGTTTGTTTGTGTTTGTTTGTGTTTGTTTGTGTCTGTTTGTGTTTGTTTGTGTTTGTTTGTGTTTGTTTGTGTCTGTTTGTGTGTGTTTGTGTCTGTTTGTGTCTGTTTGTGTTTGTTTGTGTTTGTTTGTGTGTGTTTGTGTTTGTTTGTGCTTGTTTGTGTTTGTTTGTGTTTGTTTGTGTCTGTTTGTGTGTGTTTGTGCTTGTTTGTGTCTGTTTGTGTGTGTTTGTGTCTGTTTGTGTCTGTTTGTGTTTGTTTGTGTTTGTTTGTGTCTGTTTGTGTGTGTTTGTGTTTGTTTGTGTTTGTTTGTGTTTGTTTGTGTCTGTTTGTGTCTGTTTGTGTTTGTTTGTGTTTGTTTGTGTTTGTTTGTGTCTGTTTGTGTTTGTTTGTGTCTGTTTGTGTTTGTTTGTGTTTGTTTGTGTTTGTTTGTGTTTGTTTGTGTTTGTTTGTGTCTGTTTGTGTTTGTTTGTGTCTGTTTGTGTTTGTTTGTGTCTGTTTGTGTCTGTTTGTGTTTGTTTGTGTTTGTTTGTGTGTGTTTGTGTTTGTTTGTGCTTGTTTGTGTTTGTTTGTGTCTCTTTGTGTCTGTTTGTGTTTGTTTGTGTTTGTTTGTGTCTGTTTGTGTCTGTTTGTGTTTGTTTGTGTTTGTTTGTGTGTGTTTGTGTTTGTTTGTGTTTGTTTGTGTCTGTTTGTGTGTGTTTGTGCTTGTTTGTGTTTGTTTGTGTTTGTTTGTGTCTGTTTGTGTGTGTTTGTGTTTGTTTGTGTTTGTTTGTGTTTGTTTGTGTCTGTTTGTGTCTGTTTGTGTTTGTTTGTGTTTGTTTGTGTTTGTTTGTGTCTGTTTGTGTTTGTTTGTGTCTGTTTGTGTTTGTTTGTGTGTGTTTGTGTTTGTTTGTGTTTGTTTGTGTCTGTTTGTGTCTCTTTGTGTCTGTTTGTGTTTGTTTGTGTTTGTTTGTGTCTGTTTGTGTCTGTTTGTGTTTGTTTGTGTTTGTTTGTGTGTGTTTGTGTTTGTTTGTGCTTGTTTGTGTTTGTTTGTGTTTGTTTGTGTCTGTTTGTGTGTGTTTGTGTCTGTTTGTGTCTGTTTGTGTTTGTTTGTGTTTGTTTGTGTGTGTTTGTGTTTGTTTGTGCTTGTTTGTGTTTGTTTGTGTTTGTTTGTGTCTGTTTGTGTGTGTTTGTGTCTGTTCGTGTCTGTTTGTGTTTGTTTGTGTTTGTTTGTGTGTGTTTGTGTTTGTTTGTGCTTGTTTGTGTTTGTTTGTGTTTGTTTGTGTCTGTTTGTGTGTGTTTGTGCTTGTTTGTGTTTGTTTGTGTTTGTTTGTGTCTGTTTGTGTCTGTTTGTGTTTGTTTGTGTCTGTTTGTGTTTGTTTGTGTTTGTTTGTGTGTGTTTGTGTTTGTTTGTGCTTGTTTGTGTCTGTTTGTGTGTGTTTGTGTCTGTTTGTGTCTGTTTGTGTTTGTTTGTGTTTGTTTGTGTGTGTTTGTGTTTGTTTGTGCTTGTTTGTGTTTGTTTGTGTTTGTTTGTGTCTGTTTGTGTGTGTTTGTGCTTGTTTGTGTTTGTTTGTGTTTGTTTGTGTCTGTTTGTGTGTGTTTGTGTTTGTTTGTGTTTGTTTGTGTTTGTTTGTCTCTGTTTGTGTCTGTTTGTGTTTGTTTGTGTTTGTTTGTGTTTGTTTGTGTCTGTTTGTGTTTGTTTGTGTTTGTTTGTGTTTGTTTGTGTCTGTTTGTGTGTGTTTGTGTCTGTTTGTGTTTGTTTGTGTTTGTTTGTGTGTGTTTGTGTTTGTTTGTGCTTGTTTGTGTTTGTTTGTGTTTGTTTGTGTCTGTTTGAGTGTGTTTGTGCTTGTTTGTGTCTGTTTGTGTGTGTTTGTGTCCGTTTGTGTCTGTTTGTGTCTGTTTGTGTTTGTTTGTGTGTGTTTGTGTTTGTTTGTGCTTGTTTGTGTTTGTTTGTGTTTGTTTGTGTCTGTTTGTGTGTGTTTGTGCTTGTTTGTGTTTGTTTGTGTTTGTTTGTGTCTGTTTGTGTGTGTTTGTGTTTGTTTGTGTTTGTTTGTGTTTGTTTGTGTCTGTTTGTGTCTGTTTGTGTTTGTTTGTGTCTGTTTGTGTCTGTTTGTGTTTGTTTGTGTTTGTTTGTGTGTGTTTGTGTTTGTTTGTGCTTGTTTGTGTTTGTTTGTGTCTCTTTGTGTCTGTTTGTGTTTGTTTGTGTTTGTTTGTGTTTGTTTGTGTTTGTTTGTGTCTGTTTGTGTGTGTTTGTGTCTGTTCGTGTCTGTTTGTGTTTGTTTGTGTTTGTTTGTGTGTGTTTGTGTTTGTTTGTGCTTGTTTGTGTTTGTTTGTGTTTGTTTGTGTCTGTTTGTGTGTGTTTGTGCTTGTTTGTGTTTGTTTGTGTTTGTTTGTGTCTGTTTGTGTCTGTTTGTGTTTGTTTGTGTCTGTTTGTGTTTGTTTGTGTTTGTTTGTGTGTGTTTGTGTTTGTTTGTGCTTGTTTGTGTCTGTTTGTGTGTGTTTGTGTCTGTTTGTGTTTGTTTGTGTTTGTTTGTGTGTGTTTGTGTTTGTTTGTGCTTGTTTGTGTTTGTTTGTGTTTGTTTGTGTCTGTTTGTGTGTGTTTGTGCTTGTTTGTGTCTGTTTGTGTGTGTTTGTGTCTGTTTGTGTCTATTTGTGTTTGTTTGTGTTTGTTTGTGTCTGTTTGTGTGTGTTTGTGTTTGTTTGTGTTTGTTTGTGTTTGTTTGTGTCTGTTTGTGTCTGTTTGTGTTTGTTTGTGTTTGTTTGTGTTTGTTTGTGTCTGTTTGTGTTTGTTTGTGTCTGTTTGTGTTTGTTTGTGTTTGTTTGTGTTTGTTTGTGTTTGTTTGTGTTTGTTTGTGTCTGTTTGTGTTTGTTTGTGTCTGTTTGTGTTTGTTTGTGTCTGTTTGTGTCTGTTTGTGTTTGTTTGTGTTTGTTTGTGTGTGTTTGTGTTTGTTTGTGCTTGTTTGTGTTTGTTTGTGTCTCTTTGTGTCTGTTTGTGTTTGTTTGTGTTTGTTTGTGTCTGTTTGTGTCTGTTTGTGTTTGTTTGTGTTTGTTTGTGTGTGTTTGTGTTTGTTTGTGTTTGTTTGTGTCTGTTTGTGTGTGTTTGTGCTTGTTTGTGTTTGTTTGTGTTTGTTTGTGTCTGTTTGTGTGTGTTTGTGTTTGTTTGTGTTTGTTTGTGTTTGTTTGTGTCTGTTTGTGTCTGTTTGTGTTTGTTTGTGTTTGTTTGTGTTTGTTTGTGTCTGTTTGTGTTTGTTTGTGTCTGTTTGTGTTTGTTTGTGTGTGTTTGTGTTTGTTTGTGCTTGTTTGTGTTTGTTTGTGTCTCTTTGTGTCTGTTTGTGTTTGTTTGTGTTTGTTTGTGTCTGTTTGTGTTTGTTTGTGTTTGTTTGTGTTTGTTTGTGTGTGTTTGTGTTTGTTTGTGCTTGTTTGTGTTTGTTTGTGTTTGTTTGTGTCTGTTTGTGTGTGTTTGTGTCTGTTTGTGTCTGTTTGTGTTTGTTTGTGTTTGTTTGTGTGTGTTTGTGTTTGTTTGTGCTTGTTTGTGTTTGTTTGTGTTTGTTTGTGTCTGTTTGTGTGTGTTTGTGTCTGTTCGTGTCTGTTTGTGTTTGTTTGTGTTTGTTTGTGTGTGTTTGTGTTTGTTTGTGCTTGTTTGTGTTTGTTTGTGTTTGTTTGTGTCTGTTTGTGTGTGTTTGTGCTTGTTTGTGTTTGTTTGTGTTTGTTTGTGTCTGTTTGTGTCTGTTTGTGTTTGTTTGTGTCTGTTTGTGTTTGTTTGTGTTTGTTTGTGTGTGTTTGTGTTTGTTTGTGCTTGTTTGTGTCTGTTTGTGTGTGTTTGTGTCTGTTTGTGTCTGTTTGTGTTTGTTTGTGTTTGTTTGTGTGTGTTTGTGTTTGTTTGTGCTTGTTTGTGTTTGTTTGTGTTTGTTTGTGTCTGTTTGTGTGTGTTTGTGCTTGTTTGTGTTTGTTTGTGTTTGTTTGTGTCTGTTTGTGTGTGTTTGTGTTTGTTTGTGTTTGTTTGTGTTTGTTTGTCTCTGTTTGTGTCTGTTTGTGTTTGTTTGTGTTTGTTTGTGTTTGTTTGTGTCTGTTTGTGTTTGTTTGTGTTTGTTTGTGTTTGTTTGTGTCTGTTTGTGTGTGTTTGTGTCTGTTTGTGTTTGTTTGTGTTTGTTTGTGTGTGTTTGTGTTTGTTTGTGCTTGTTTGTGTTTGTTTGTGTTTGTTTGTGTCTGTTTGAGTGTGTTTGTGCTTGTTTGTGTCTGTTTGTGTGTGTTTGTGTCTGTTTGTGTCTGTTTGTGTCTGTTTGTGTTTGTTTGTGTGTGTTTGTGTTTGTTTGTGCTTGTTTGTGTTTGTTTGTGTTTGTTTGTGTCTGTTTGTGTGTGTTTGTGCTTGTTTGTGTTTGTTTGTGTTTGTTTGTGTCTGTTTGTGTGTGTTTGTGTTTGTTTGTGTTTGTTTGTGTTTGTTTGTGTCTGTTTGTGTCTGTTTGTGTTTGTTTGTGTCTGTTTGTGTCTGTTTGTGTTTGTTTGTGTTTGTTTGTGTGTGTTTGTGTTTGTTTGTGCTTGTTTGTGTTTGTTTGTGTCTCTTTGTGTCTGTTTGTGTTTGTTTGTGTTTGTTTGTGTTTGTTTGTGTTTGTTTGTGTTTGTTTGTGTTTGTTTGTGTCTGTTTGTGTCTGTTTGTGTTTGTTTGTGTTTGTTTGTGTTTGTTTGTGTCTGTTTGTGTTTGTTTGTGTCTGTTTGTGTTTGTTTGTGTGTGTTTGTGTTTGTTTGTGCTTGTTTGTGTTTGTTTGTGTCTCTTTGTGTCTGTTTGTGTTTGTTTGTGTTTGTTTGTGTCTGTTTGTGTCTGTTTGTGTTTGTTTGTGTTTGTTTGTGTGTGTTTGTGTTTGTTTGTGCTTGTTTGTGTTTGTTTGTGTTTGTTTGTGTCTGTTTGTGTGTGTTTGTGTCTGTTTGTGTCTGTTTGTGTTTGTTTGTGTTTGTTTGTGTGTGTTTGTGTTTGTTTGTGCTTGTTTGTGTTTGTTTGTGTTTGTTTGTGTCTGTTTGTGTGTGTTTGTGTCTGTTCGTGTCTGTTTGTGTTTGTTTGTGTTTGTTTGTGTGTGTTTGTGTTTGTTTGTGCTTGTTTGTGTTTGTTTGTGTTTGTTTGTGTCTGTTTGTGTGTGTTTGTGCTTGTTTGTGTTTGTTTGTGTTTGTTTGTGTCTGTTTGTGTCTGTTTGTGTTTGTTTGTGTCTGTTTGTGTTTGTTTGTGTTTGTTTGTGTGTGTTTGTGTTTGTTTGTGCTTGTTTGTGTCTGTTTGTGTGTGTTTGTGTCTGTTTGTGTCTGTTTGTGTTTGTTTGTGTTTGTTTGTGTGTGTTTGTGTTTGTTTGTGCTTGTTTGTGTTTGTTTGTGTTTGTTTGTGTCTGTTTGTGTGTGTTTGTGCTTGTTTGTGTTTGTTTGTGTTTGTTTGTGTCTGTTTGTGTGTGTTTGTGTTTGTTTGTGTTTGTTTGTGTTTGTTTGTCTCTGTTTGTGTCTGTTTGTGTTTGTTTGTGTTTGTTTGTGTTTGTTTGTGTCTGTTTGTGTTTGTTTGTGTTTGTTTGTGTTTGTTTGTGTCTGTTTGTGTGTGTTTGTGTCTGTTTGTGTTTGTTTGTGTTTGTTTGTGTGTGTTTGTGTTTGTTTGTGCTTGTTTGTGCTTGTTTGTGTTTGTTTGTGTTTGTTTGTGTCTGTTTGTGTGTGTTTGTGTCTGTTTGTGTCTGTTTGTGTTTGTTTGTGTTTGTTTGTGTGTGTTTGTGTTTGTTTGTGCTTGTTTGTGTTTGTTTGTGTTTGTTTGTGTCTGTTTGTGTGTGTTTGTGCTTGTTTGTGTTTGTTTGTGTTTGTTTGTGTCTGTTTGTGTCTGTTTGTGTTTGTTTGTGTTTGTTTGTGTGTGTTTGTGTTTGTTTGTGCTTGTTTGTGTTTGTTTGTGTCTCTTTGTGTCTGTTTGTGTTTGTTTGTGTTTGTTTGTGTGTGTTTGTGTTTGTTTGTGCTTGTTTGTGTTTGTTTGTGTTTGTTTGTGTCTGTTTGTGTGTGTTTGTGTCTATTTGTGTCTGTTTGTGTTTGTTTGTGTTTGTTTGTGTGTGTTTGTGTTTGTTTGTGCTTGTTTGTGTTTGTTTGTGTTTGTTTGTGTCTGTTTGTGTGTGTTTGTGCTTGTTTGTGTTTGTTTGTGTTTGTTTGTGTCTGTTTGTGTCTGTTTGTGTTTGTTTGTGTTTGTTTGTGTGTGTTTGTGTTTGTTTGTGCTTGTTTGTGTTTGTTTGTGTTTGTTTGTGTCTGTTTGTGTGTGTTTGTGTCTGTTCGTGTCTGTTTGTGTTTGTTTGTGTTTGTTTGTGTGTGTTTGTGTTTGTTTGTGCTTGTTTGTGTTTGTTTGTGTTTGTTTGTGTCTGTTTGTGTGTGTTTGTGCTTGTTTGTGTTTGTTTGTGTTTGTTTGTGTCTGTTTGTGTCTGTTTGTGTTTGTTTGTGTCTGTTTGTGTTTGTTTGTGTTTGTTTGTGTGTGTTTGTGTTTGTTTGTGCTTGTTTGTGTCTGTTTGTGTGTGTTTGTGTCTGTTTGTGTCTGTTTGTGTTTGTTTGTGTTTGTTTGTGTGTGTTTGTGTTTGTTTGTGCTTGTTTGTGTTTGTTTGTGTTTGTTTGTGTCTGTTTGTGTGTGTTTGTGCTTGTTTGTGTTTGTTTGTGTTTGTTTGTGTCTGTTTGTGTGTGTTTGTGTTTGTTTGTGTTTGTTTGTGTTTGTTTGTCTCTGTTTGTGTCTGTTTGTGTTTGTTTGTGTCTGTTTGTGTTTGTTTGTGTTTGTTTGTGTGTGTTTGTGTTTGTTTGTGCTTGTTTGTGTTTGTTTGTGTTTGTTTGTGTCTGTTTGTGTCTGTTTGTGTCTGTTTGTGTTTGTTTGTGTTTGTTTGTGTGTGTTTGTGTTTGTTTGTGCTTGTTTGTGTTTGTTTGTGTCTCTTTGTGTCTGTTTGTGTTTGTTTGTGTTTGTTTGTGTTTGTTTGTGTTTGTTTGTGTTTGTTTGTGTTTGTTTGTGTCTGTTTGTGTTTGTTTGTGTTTGTTTGTGTCTGTTTGTGTCTGTTTGTGTTTGTTTGTGTTTGTTTGTGTTTGTTTGTGTCTGTTTGTGTTTGTTTGTGTCTGTTTGTGTTTGTTTGTGTTTGTTTGTGTTTGTTTGTGTTTGTTTGTGTTTGTTTGTGTCTGTTTGTGTTTGTTTGTGTCTGTTTGTGTTTGTTTGTGTCTGTTTGTGTCTGTTTGTGTTTGTTTGTGTTTGTTTGTGTGTGTTTGTGTTTGTTTGTGCTTGTTTGTGTTTGTTTGTGTCTCTTTGTGTCTGTTTGTGTTTGTTTGTGTTTGTTTGTGTCTGTTTGTGTCTGTTTGTGTTTGTTTGTGTTTGTTTGTGTGTGTTTGTGTTTGTTTGTGTTTGTTTGTGTCTGTTTGTGTGTGTTTGTGCTTGTTTGTGTTTGTTTGTGTTTGTTTGTGTCTGTTTGTGTGTGTTTGTGTTTGTTTGTGTTTGTTTGTGTTTGTTTGTGTCTGTTTGTGTCTGTTTGTGTTTGTTTGTGTTTGTTTGTGTTTGTTTGTGTCTGTTTGTGTTTGTTTGTGTCTGTTTGTGTTTGTTTGTGTGTGTTTGTGTTTGTTTGTGCTTGTTTGTGTTTGTTTGTGTCTCTTTGTGTCTGTTTGTGTTTGTTTGTGTTTGTTTGTGTCTGTTTGTGTCTGTTTGTGTTTGTTTGTGTTTGTTTGTGTGTGTTTGTGTTTGTTTGTGCTTGTTTGTGTTTGTTTGTGTTTGTTTGTGTCTGTTTGTGTGTGTTTGTGTCTGTTTGTGTCTGTTTGTGTTTGTTTGTGTTTGTTTGTGTGTGTTTGTGTTTGTTTGTGCTTGTTTGTGTTTGTTTGTGTTTGTTTGTGTCTGTTTGTGTGTGTTTGTGTCTGTTCGTGTCTGTTTGTGTTTGTTTGTGTTTGTTTGTGTGTGTTTGTGTTTGTTTGTGCTTGTTTGTGTTTGTTTGTGTTTGTTTGTGTCTGTTTGTGTGTGTTTGTGCTTGTTTGTGTTTGTTTGTGTTTGTTTGTGTCTGTTTGTGTCTGTTTGTGTTTGTTTGTGTCTGTTTGTGTTTGTTTGTGTTTGTTTGTGTGTGTTTGTGTTTGTTTGTGCTTGTTTGTGTCTGTTTGTGTGTGTTTGTGTCTGTTTGTGTCTGTTTGTGTTTGTTTGTGTTTGTTTGTGTGTGTTTGTGTTTGTTTGTGCTTGTTTGTGTTTGTTTGTGTTTGTTTGTGTCTGTTTGTGTGTGTTTGTGCTTGTTTGTGTTTGTTTGTGTTTGTTTGTGTCTGTTTGTGTGTGTTTGTGTTTGTTTGTGTTTGTTTGTGTTTGTTTGTCTCTGTTTGTGTCTGTTTGTGTTTGTTTGTGTTTGTTTGTGTTTGTTTGTGTCTGTTTGTGTTTGTTTGTGTTTGTTTGTGTTTGTTTGTGTCTGTTTGTGTGTGTTTGTGTCTGTTTGTGCTTGTTTGTGTCTGTTTGTGTGTGTTTGTGTCTGTTGGTGTCTGTTTGTGTTTGTTTGTGTTTGTTTGTGTGTGTTTGTGTTTGTTTGTGCTTGTTTGTGTTTGTTTGTGTTTGTTTGTGTCTGTTTGTGTGTGTTTGTGCTTGTTTGTGTTTGTTTGTGTTTGTTTGTGTCTGTTTGTGTATGTTTGTGTTTGTTTGTGTGTGTTTGTGTTTGTTTGTGTTTGTTTGTGTTTGTTTGTGTCTGTTTGTGTCTGTTTGTGTTTGTTTGTGTCTGTTTGTGTCTGTTTGTGTTTGTTTGTGTTTGTTTGTGTGTGTTTGTGTTTGTTTGTGCTTGTTTGTGTTTGTTTGTGTCTCTTTGTGTCTGTTTGTGTTTGTTTGTGTTTGTTTGTGTTTGTTTGTGTTTGTTTGTGTTTGTTTGTGTTTGTTTGTGTCTGTTTGTGTCTGTTTGTGTTTGTTTGTGTCTGTTTGTGTCTGTTTGTGTTTGTTTGTGTTTGTTTGTGTGTGTTTGTGTTTGTTTGTGCTTGTTTGTGTTTGTTTGTGTCTCTTTGTGTCTGTTTGTGTTTGTTTGTGTTTGTTTGTGTTTGTTTGTGTGTGTTTGTGTTTGTTTGTGCTTGTTTGTGTTTGTTTGTGTTTGTTTGTGTCTGTTTGTGTGTGTTTGTGTCTGTTTGTGTCTGTTTGTGTTTGTTTGTGTTTGTTTGTGTGTGTTTGTGTTTGTTTGTGCTTGTTTGTGTTTGTTTGTGTTTGTTTGTGTCTGTTTGTGTGTGTTTGTGCTTGTTTGTGTTTGTTTGTGTTTGTTTGTGTCTGTTTGTGTCTGTTTGTGTTTGTTTGTGTTTGTTTGTGTGTGTTTGTGTTTGTTTGTGCTTGTTTGTGTTTGTTTGTGTCTCTTTGTGTCTGTTTGTGTTTGTTTGTGTTTGTTTGTGTGTGTTTGTGTTTGTTTGTGCTTGTTTGTGTTTGTTTGTGTTTGTTTGTGTCTGTTTGTGTGTGTTTGTGTCTGTTTGTGTCTGTTTGTGTTTGTTTGTGTTTGTTTGTGTGTGTTTGTGTTTGTTTGTGCTTGTTTGTGTTTGTTTGTGTTTGTTTGTGTCTGTTTGTGTGTGTTTGTGCTTGTTTGTGTTTGTTTGTGTTTGTTTGTGTCTGTTTGTGTCTGTTTGTGTTTGTTTGTGTTTGTTTGTGTGTGTTTGTGTTTGTTTGTGCTTGTTTGTGTTTGTTTGTGTTTGTTTGTGTCTGTTTGTGTGTGTTTGTGTCTGTTCGTGTCTGTTTGTGTTTGTTTGTGTTTGTTTGTGTGTGTTTGTGTTTGTTTGTGCTTGTTTGTGTTTGTTTGTGTTTGTTTGTGTCTGTTTGTGTGTGTTTGTGCTTGTTTGTGTTTGTTTGTGTTTGTTTGTGTCTGTTTGTGTCTGTTTGTGTTTGTTTGTGTCTGTTTGTGTTTGTTTGTGTTTGTTTGTGTGTGTTTGTGTTTGTTTGTGCTTGTTTGTGTCTGTTTGTGTGTGTTTGTGTCTGTTTGTGTCTGTTTGTGTTTGTTTGTGTTTGTTTGTGTGTGTTTGTGTTTGTTTGTGCTTGTTTGTGTTTGTTTGTGTTTGTTTGTGTCTGTTTGTGTGTGTTTGTGCTTGTTTGTGTTTGTTTGTGTTTGTTTGTGTCTGTTTGTGTCTGTTTGTGTTTGTTTGTGTTTGTTTGTGTGTGTTTGTGTTTGTTTGTGCTTGTTTGTGTTTGTTTGTGTTTGTTTGTGTCTGTTTGTGTGTGTTTGTGTCTGTTTGTGTTTGTTTGTGTTTGTTTGTGTGTGTTTGTGTTTGTTTGTGCTTGTTTGTGTTTGTTTGTGTTTGTTTGTGTCTGTTTGTGTGTGTTTGTGCTTGTTTGTGTCTGTTTGTGTGTGTTTGTGTCTGTTTGTGTCTGTTTGTGTTTGTTTGTGTTTGTTTGTGTGTGTTTGTGTTTGTTTGTGCTTGTTTGTGTTTGTTTGTGTGTGTTTGTGTTTGTTTGTGCTTGTTTGTGTTTGTTTGTGTTTGTTTGTGTTTGTTTGTGTTTGTTTGTGTGTGTTTGTGTTTGTTTGTGCTTGTTTGTGTTTGTTTGTGTCTGTTTGTGTCTGTTTGTGTTTGTTTGTGTTTGTTTGTGTCTGTTTGTGTCTGTTTGTGTTTGTTTGTGTTTGTTTGTGTGTGTTTGTGTTTGTTTGTGCTTGTTTGTGTTTGTTTGTGTCTCTTTGTGTCTGTTTGTGTTTGTTTGTGTTTGTTTGTGTGTGTTTGTGTTTGTTTGTGCTTGTTTGTGTTTGTTTGTGTTTGTTTGTGTCTGTTTGTGTGTGTTTGTGTCTGTTTGTGTCTGTTTGTGTTTGTTTGTGTTTGTTTGTGTGTGTTTGTGTTTGTTTGTGCTTGTTTGTGTTTGTTTGTGTTTGTTTGTGTCTGTTTGTGTGTGTTTGTGCTTGTTTGTGTTTGTTTGTGTTTGTTTGTGTCTGTTTGTGTCTGTTTGTGTTTGTTTGTGTTTGTTTGTGTGTGTTTGTGTTTGTTTGTGCTTGTTTGTGTTTGTTTGTGTTTGTTTGTGTCTGTTTGTGTGTGTTTGTGTCTGTTCGTGTCTGTTTGTGTTTGTTTGTGTTTGTTTGTGTGTGTTTGTGTTTGTTTGTGCTTGTTTGTGTTTGTTTGTGTTTGTTTGTGTCTGTTTGTGTGTGTTTGTGCTTGTTTGTGTTTGTTTGTGTTTGTTTGTGTCTGTTTGTGTCTGTTTGTGTTTGTTTGTGTGTGTTTGTGTTTGTTTGTGCTTGTTTGTGTTTGTTTGTGTTTGTTTGTGTTTGTTTGTGTTTGTTTGTGTGTGTTTGTGTTTGTTTGTGCTTGTTTGTGTGTGTTTGTGTTTGTTTGTGTCTGTTTGTGTGTGTTTGTGTCTGTTTGTGTCTGTTTGTGTTTGTTTGTGTCTGTTTGTGTGTGTTTGTGTTTGTTTGTGCTTGTTTGTGTTTGTTTGTGTCTGTTTGTGTGTGTTTGTGTCTGTTTGTGTCTGTTTGTGTTTGTTTGTGTTTGTTTGTGTGTGTTTGTGTCTGTTTGTGTCTGTTTGTGTTTGTTTGTGTTTGTTTGTGTGTGTTTGTGTCTGTTTGTGTCTGTTTGTGTTTGTTTGTGTCTGTTTGTGTTTGTTTGTGTCTGTTTGTGACTGTTTGTGTTTGTTTGTGTCTGTTTGTGTTTGTTTGTGTTTGTTTGTGTTTGTTTGTGTCTCTTTGTGTCTTTTTGTGTTTGTTTGTGTTTGTTTGTGTTTGTTTGTGTCTGTTTGTGTTTGTTTGTGTTTGTTTGTGTTTGTTTGTGTGTGTTTGTGTTTGTTTGTGCTTGTTTGTGTTTGTTTGTGTTTGTTTGTGTCTGTTTGTGTGTGTTTGTGCTTGTTTGTGTTTGTTTGTGTTTGTTTGTGTCTGTTTGTGTGTGTTTGTGTTTGTTTGTGTTTGTTTGTGTGTGTTTGTGCTTGTTTGTGTTTGTTTGTGTTTGTTTGTGTTTGTTTGTGTGTGTTTGTGTTTGTTTGTGCTTGTTTGTGTTTGTTTGTGTGTGTTTGTGTTTGTTTGTGCTTGTTTGTGTTTGTTTGTGTTTGTTTGTGTCTGTTTGTGTGTGTTTGTGCTTGTTTGTGTTTGTTTGTGTTTGTTTGTGTCTGTTTGTGTTTGTTTGTGTTTGTTTGTGTTTGTTTGTGTCTCTTTGTGTCTGTTTGTGTTTGTTTGTGTTTGTTTGTGTCTGTTTGTGTCTGTTTGTGTTTGTTTGTGCTTGTTTGTGTTTGTTTGTGTTTGTTTGTGTTTGTTTGTGTTTGTTTGTGTGTGTTTGTGTGTGTTTGTGCTTGTTTGTGTTTGTTTGTGTTTGTTTGTGTCTGTTTGTGTGTGTTTGTGTCTGTTTGTGTCTGTTTGTGTTTGTTTGTGTTTGTTTGTGTGTGTTTGTGTTTGTTTGTGCTTGTTTGTGTTTGTTTGTGTGTGTTTGTGCTTGTTTGTGTCTGTTTGTGTGTTTGTGTCTGTTTGTGTCTGTTTGTGTTTGTTTGTGTTTGTTTGTGTGTGTTTGTGTTTGTTTGTGCTTGTTTGTGTTTGTTTGTGTTTGTTTGTGTCTGTTTGTGTGTGTTTGTGTCTGTTTGTGTTTGTTTGTGTTTGTTTGTGTTTGTTTGTGTTTGTTTGTGTCTGTTTGTGTGTGTTTGTGCTTGTTTGTGTTTGTTTGTGTTTGTTTGTGTTTGTTTGTGTTTGTTTGTGTGTGTTTGTGTTTGTTTGTGTTTGTTTGTGTCTGTTTGTGTGTGTTTGTGTCTGTTTGTGTCTGTTTGTGTTTGTTTGTGTTTGTTTGTGTGTGTTTGTGTTTGTTTGTGCTTGTTTGTGTTTGTTTGTGTTTGTTTGTGTCTGTTTGTGTGTGTTTGTGCTTGTTTGTGTCTGTTTGTGTGTGTTTGTGTCTGTTTGTGTCTGTTTGTGTTTGTTTGTGTTTGTTTGTGTCTGTTTGTGTTTGTTTGTGTCTGTTTGTGTTTGTTTGTGTTTGTTTGTGTGTGTTTGTGTTTGTTTGTGCTTGTTTGTGTCTGTTTGTGTGTGTTTGTGTTTGTTTGTGTTTGTTTGTGTCTGTTTGTGTGTGTTTGTGTTTGTTTGTGTTTGTTTGTGTTTTTTTTATGTCTGTTTGTGTCTGTTTGTGTTTGTTTGTGTTTGTTTGTGTGTGTTTGTGTCTGTTTGTGTTTGTTTGTGTTTGTTTGTGTGTGTTTGTGTTTGTTTGTGCTTGTTTGTGTTTGTTTGTGTTTGTTTGTGTCTGTTTGTGTGTGTTTGTGCTTGTTTGTGTCTGTTTGTGTCTGTTTGTGTGTGTTTGTGCTTGTTTGTGTTTGTTTGTGTTTGTTTGTGTGTGTTTGTGTTTGTTTGTGCTTGTTTGTGTTTGTTTGTGTTTGTTTGTGTCTGTTTGTGTGTGTTTGTGCTTGTTTGTGTTTGTTTGTGTTTGTTTGTGTCTGTTTGTGTTTGTTTGTGTTTGTTTGTGTCTGTTTGTGTGTGTTTGTGTTTGTTTGTGTTTGTTTGTGTTTGTTTGTGTCTGTTTGTGTCTGTTTGTGTCTGTTTGTGTCTGTTTGTGTCTGTTTGTGTTTGTTTGTGTTTGTTTGTGTGTGTTTGTGTTTGTTTGTGTTTGTTTGTGTTTGTTTGTGTCTGTTTGTGTGTGTTTGTGTTTGTTTGTGTTTGTTTGTGTTTGTTTGTGTTTGTTTGTGTTGTAATATATGTAATGATGTGGTCGAGAAGGGACGTTGATGGGAGACAAAGTATATGCAGAGCTCTGGATAGTAGTGAACGTTTAATTACTTAAAACATTAGCTTATATACATTTTTACAATAAGGTTAACGCTTATCCAAGCAATATGCATTAGGCTACAGTTATACTGCATGCTATACTAAATGTAGACATTAGCTACATACTACAGCTTCCCCGTAAGATCCCTTCACCCCCGGGGTGCTGGAGAAAAAGAAAAAATTTAATGCATGTTACTTGTTTACAATTCGACATGAAGATGGGGACCACTGTGTAAACTACTTATAATTAAGTTTATACACTTTACAAGAATATATCAAAGATAAAAAATAATTAGTTGGTCACCTCAAAAAAAAAATATCGTCAAGTCCCATGTGTCACTGTTTCAAAAGAAATATTATATAGTGGAAGTTAAAATTATTTTTATTAAAATTCCTGTCTGTTTCAACAAAATAATCAGTATTATTATCAAATAATCTCTCTCAAAATAAAAAAATATAAAAAATTGTGTATTAATCACATAGGTACTGGTATTACGGTATCGGTACATTTACCCTATAAAATATCTAATGCCGTACCAATGGAGTCTTCGCTCCAAAAATAATTAACGGGAATGGCTACCCAGGGCATGGTCACCCTTAATAATATACTAACTGGGCTGCGCGTCCGTGCGCACCCTTAACTCAAAACATGGGCATGGTCACCCACATGGCATATCAGGCTACATGTACTATGTGCCTGTTAGTCGGTGTCGCAAATACATTAAGACTTAATAAGTCTCCAACTGTTTTCACGGAGGGCACGATAGTCCAGAACACCATGAGCAAACAAGAAGGACTAGCGCCCAAACTTTATACTTAATCAATATGTACCGTACCTTACCAAGTACTGAGAGAGTAAAAAAAAAATTGAAATTAAAATTTCGTATTGTAATACTTTATAAAAGAAATATCTACGCAAAAATAACTCAATTAACTGTCACTAAATTATTAGGTGATCAATCCAATAACTAGCTATAGTATAATTGTTCAATAAAATTTCTAAGTGTGAATATCAAATTACATTCACCAATAATTAAAAGTTTACTTGTAGACAGCGAACACGCGTGATCTACTTAAAATTTTTGCTTACGCGCGGACTTCGCGGCGGCGTATGCATTTCATTGCGGTCGGAAATTGCGAAATGTGTAAGTTGTTTACGACATTTGCATCTAAAAAAAATATTAGCGACGATTATTACAATGATTTTAAGTGATGATATCTGGTTTAAAAAAAAAATAATTAGAAATGCTAAGTGACACGGGTAACAATTTCATGTACGAAAGTTATCTAACAATTATGTATGCAAAAGAAAAAGATTTTGAATGAATTGGGCGTTAACCTGTATAGCTAATTAATTATTATATAAAAAAAATTCTCTTAATAATAATATTCTCTTATAGGGCCAAGTTTAACTAAATATTCTCTTATATATTCGAACTTAGTATATAAATCTTGCAATTCAGTAGGTACACATAATAAAATTAACTCGTGCGTAAATGTAAAATAACTATAACCGAAAACATAAGTTATGCAGTAAAATATTCACTTACTTAATTCAACGCTTACGTAGGAGTAATGCCTAACGATATTGAGGTCATCACGAGTCGTCACGTTGCGCGATGCATGGCGGGACGTTGATGCGCTGGCGGCTGGCAAGCACGTGGAGCACGATGCCGTTGCTGATGCGCGATGCGATGACGGGCCGGGCTAACCCTGGACACCCTCGAGCATGGGCCGGGATTTCCCTGGACACCTCTTGAGATGGGCCGGGATAACCCTGGACTCCTCTTGATTTGCGAGCCGGGATAACCCTGGACAACGCTCTTCTTTTCTTGATACTGGTTTCTTCTTATGGCTTCTTTCATAATTGTCTTCTTCTTTTTTTCAAATCTTCATTCTTGTGACTGCATCGTCAGTCTGGTGGTTGCCGTTGACGCTGTTGCTGGTGTCCCGGACGGTGTGGTGTCCCGGACGGTGCGGTGTCCCGCCGCACCGTCCGGTGCGAGGTTCTGAGGTTCTGGCTGGTTCAGAAGTTCGTCTTCGGAACGTTAGTGCAGGATCGCCATGTAATATATGTAATGATGTGGTCGAGAAGGGACGTTGATGGGAGACAAAGTATATGCAGAGCTCTGGATAGTAGTGAACGTTTAATTACTTAAAACATTAGCTTATATACATTTTTACAATAAGGTTAACGCTTATCCAAGCAATATGCATTAGGCTACAGTTATACTGCATGCTATACTAAATGTAGACATTAGCTACATACTACAGTGTCTGTTTGTGTTTGTTTGTGTTTGTTTGTGTTTGTTTGTGTCTGTTTGTGTTTGTTTGTGTCTGTTTGTGTCTGTTTGTGTTTGTTTGTGTTTGTTTGTGCTTGTTTGTGTTTGTTTGTGTTTGTTTGTGTCTGTTTGTGTTTGTTTGTGTTTGTTTGTGTTTGTTTGTGTCTGTTTGTGTGTGTTTGTGTCTGTTTGTGTGTGTTTGTGTTTGTTTGTGTTTGTTTGTGTTTGTTTGTGTCTGTTTGTGTCTGTTTGTGTTTGTTTGTGTTTGTTTGTGTCTGTTTGTGTGTGTTTGTGTTTGTTTGTGCTTGTTTGTGTTTGTTTGTGTTTGTTTGTGTCTGTTTGTGTGTGTTTGTGCTTGTTTGTGTTTGTTTGTGTTTGTTTGTGTCTGTTTGTGTGTGTTTGTGTTTGTTTGTGTTTGTTTGTGTTTGTTTGTCTCTGTTTGTGTCTGTTTGTGTTTGTTTGTGTTTGTTTGTGTTTGTTTGTGTCTGTTTGTGTTTGTTTGTGTTTGTTTGTGTTTGTTTGTGTCTGTTTGTGTGTGTTTGTGTCTGTTTGTGTTTGTTTGTGTTTGTTTGTGTGTGTTTGTGTTTGTTTGTGCTTGTTTGTGTTTGTTTGTGTTTGTTTGTGTCTGTTTGAGTGTGTTTGTGCTTGTTTGTGTCTGTTTGTGTGTGTTTGTGTCTGTTTGTGTCTGTTTGTGTTTGTTTGTGTTTGTTTGTGTGTGTTTGTGTTTGTTTGTGCTTGTTTGTGTTTGTTTGTGTTTGTTTGTGTCTGTTTGTGTGTGTTTGTGCTTGTTTGTGTTTGTTTGTGTTTGTTTGTGTCTGTTTGTGTGTGTTTGTGTTTGTTTGTGTTTGTTTGTGTTTGTTTGTGTCTGTTTGTGTCTGTTTGTGTTTGTTTGTGTCTGTTTGTGTCTGTTTGTGTTTGTTTGTGTTTGTTTGTGTGTGTTTGTGTTTGTTTGTGCTTGTTTGTGTTTGTTTGTGTCTCTTTGTGTCTGTTTGTGTTTGTTTGTGTTTGTTTGTGTTTGTTTGTGTTTGTTTGTGTTTGTTTGTGTTTGTTTGTGTCTGTTTGTGTCTGTTTGTGTTTGTTTGTGTCTGTTTGTGTCTGTTTGTGTTTGTTTGTGTTTGTTTGTGTGTGTTTGTGTTTGTTTGTGCTTGTTTGTGTTTGTTTGTGTCTCTTTGTGTCTGTTTGTGTTTGTTTGTGTTTGTTTGTGTTTGTTTGTGTGTGTTTGTGTTTGTTTGTGCTTGTTTGTGTTTGTTTGTGTTTGTTTGTGTCTGTTTGTGTGTGTTTGTGTCTGTTTGTGTCTGTTTGTGTTTGTTTGTGTTTGTTTGTGTGTGTTTGTGTTTGTTTGTGCTTGTTTGTGTTTGTTTGTGTTTGTTTGTGTCTGTTTGTGTGTGTTTGTGCTTGTTTGTGTTTGTTTGTGTTTGTTTGTGTCTGTTTGTGTCTGTTTGTGTTTGTTTGTGTTTGTTTGTGTGTGTTTGTGTTTGTTTGTGCTTGTTTGTGTTTGTTTGTGTCTCTTTGTGTCTGTTTGTGTTTGTTTGTGTTTGTTTGTGTGTGTTTGTGTTTGTTTGTGCTTGTTTGTGTTTGTTTGTGTTTGTTTGTGTCTGTTTGTGTGTGTTTGTGTCTGTTTGTGTCTGTTTGTGTTTGTTTGTGTGTGTTTGTGCTTGTTTGTGTTTGTTTGTGTTTGTTTGTGTCTGTTTGTGTCTGTTTGTGTTTGTTTGTGTTTGTTTGTGTGTGTTTGTGTTTGTTTGTGCTTGTTTGTGTTTGTTTGTGTTTGTTTGTGTCTGTTTGTGTGTGTTTGTGTCTGTTCGTGTCTGTTTGTGTTTGTTTGTGTTTGTTTGTGTGTGTTTGTGTTTGTTTGTGCTTGTTTGTGTTTGTTTGTGTCTGTTTGTGTGTGTTTGTGCTTGTTTGTGTTTGTTTGTGTTTGTTTGTGTCTGTTTGTGTGTGTTTGTGTTTGTTTGTGTTTGTTTGTGTTTGTTTGTCTCTGTTTGTGTCTGTTTGTGTTTGTTTGTGTTTGTTTGTGTTTGTTTGTGTCTGTTTGTGTTTGTTTGTGTTTGTTTGTGTTTGTTTGTGTCTGTTTGTGTGTGTTTGTGTCTGTTTGTGTTTGTTTGTGTTTGTTTGTGTGTGTTTGTGTTTGTTTGTGCTTGTTTGTGTTTGTTTGTGTTTGTTTGTGTCTGTTTGAGTGTGTTTGTGCTTGTTTGTGTCTGTTTGTGTGTGTTTGTGTCTGTTTGTGTCTGTTTGTGTTTGTTTGTGTTTGTTTGTGTGTGTTTGTGTTTGTTTGTGCTTGTTTGTGTTTGTTTGTGTTTGTTTGTGTTTGTTTGTGTGTGTTTGTGTTTGTTTGTGCTTGTTTGTGTTTGTTTGTGTTTGTTTGTGTCTGTTTGTGTGTGTTTGTGCTTGTTTGTGTTTGTTTGTGTTTGTTTGTGTCTGTTTGTGTGTGTTTGTGTTTGTTTGTGTTTGTTTGTGTTTGTTTGTCTCTGTTTGTGTCTGTTTGTGTTTGTTTGTGTTTGTTTGTGTTTGTTTGTGTCTGTTTGTGTTTGTTTGTGTTTGTTTGTGTTTGTTTGTGTCTGTTTGTGTGTGTTTGTGTCTGTTTGTGTTTGTTTGTGTTTGTTTGTGTGTGTTTGTGTTTGTTTGTGCTTGTTTGTGTTTGTTTGTGTTTGTTTGTGTCTGTTTGAGTGTGTTTGTGCTTGTTTGTGTCTGTTTGTGTGTGTTTGTGTCTGTTTGTGTCTGTTTGTGTTTGTTTGTGTTTGTTTGTGTGTGTTTGTGTTTGTTTGTGCTTGTTTGTGTTTGTTTGTGTTTGTTTGTGTCTGTTTGTGTGTGTTTGTGCTTGTTTGTGTTTGTTTGTGTTTGTTTGTGTCTGTTTGTGTGTGTTTGTGTCTGTTTGTGTTTGTTTGTGTTTGTTTGTGTTTGTTTGTGTTTGTTTGTGTCTGTTTGTGTGTGTTTGTGCTTGTTTGTGTTTGTTTGTGTTTGTTTGTGTTTGTTTGTGTCTGTTTGTGTCTGTTTGCTACTAATTTTAATTAAGATAAAAATTACAAAAAATATAGCCTAAGTGCGATGACAATTGTTCGAAGTATGAATCAAGAGTGTGTAATAATCGGAATTGCAAAAACTAGGTAAACGCGTGTTTTGCTGAGTTGTGCCTCGTGCCGTCGACGGTCGGGCGCGTGCCAGCTGACTCGGCGGTTGTCCTTATGGTGCAATATGTAATTTGTTTGTGTCTGTTTGTGTTTGTTTGTGTTTGTTTGTGTTTGTTTGTGTCTGTTTGTGTTTGTTTGTGTTTGTTTGTGTTTGTTTGTGTCTGTTTGTGTGTGTTTGTGTCTGTTTGTGTCTGTTTGTGTTTGTTTGTGTTTGTTTGTGTGTGTTTGTGTTTGTTTGTGCTTGTTTGTGTTTGTTTGTGTTTGTTTGTGTCTGTTTGTGTGTGTTTGTGCTTGTTTGTGTCTGTTTGTGTGTGTTTGTGTCTGTTTGTGTCTGTTTGTGTTTGTTTGTGTTTGTTTGTGTTTGTTTGTGTGTGTTTGTGTTTGTTTGTGCTTGTTTGTGTTTGTTTGTGTCTCTTTGTGTCTGTTTGTGTTTGTTTGTGTTTGTTTGTGTGTGTTTGTGTTTGTTTGTGCTTGTTTGTGTTTGTTTGTGTTTGTTTGTGTCTGTTTGTGTCTGTTTGTGTTTGTTTGTGTTTGTTTGTGTTTGTTTGTGTGTGTTTGTGTTTGTTTGTGCTTGTTTGTGTTTGTTTGTGTCTCTTTGTGTCTGTTTGTGTTTGTTTGTGTTTGTTTGTGTGTGTTTGTGTTTGTTTGTGCTTGTTTGTGTTTGTTTGTGCTTGTTTGTGTTTGTTTGTGTTTGTTTGTGTCTGTTTGTGTCTGTTTGTGTTTGTTTGTGTTTGTTTGTGTGTGTTTGTGTTTGTTTGTGCTTGTTTGTGTTTGTTTGTGTTTGTTTGTGTCTGTTTGTGTGTGTTTGTGTCTGTTCGTGTCTGTTTGTGTTTGTTTGTGTTTGTTTGTGTGTGTTTGTGTTTGTTTGTGCTTGTTTGTGTTTGTTTGTGTTTGTTTGTGTCTGTTTGTGTGTGTTTGTGCTTGTTTGTGTTTGTTTGTGTTTGTTTGTGTTTGTTTGTGTGTGTTTGTGTTTGTTTGTGCTTGTTTGTGTTTGTTTGTGTTTGTTTGTGTCTGTTTGTGTGTGTTTGTGCTTGTTTGTGTTTGTTTGTGTTTGTTTGTGTCTGTTTGTGTGTGTTTGTGTTTGTTTGTGTTTGTTTGTGTTTGTTTGTGTTTGTTTGTCTCTGTTTGTGTCTGTTTGTGTTTGTTTGTGTTTGTTTGTGTTTGTTTGTGTCTGTTTGTGTTTGTTTGTGTTTGTTTGTGTTTGTTTGTGTCTGTTTGTGTGTGTTTGTGTCTGTTTGTGTTTGTTTGTGTTTGTTTGTGTGTGTTTGTGTTTGTTTGTGCTTGTTTGTGTTTGTTTGTGTTTGTTTGTGTCTGTTTGAGTGTGTTTGTGCTTGTTTGTGTCTGTTTGTGTGTGTTTGTGTCTGTTTGTGTCTGTTTGTGTTTGTTTGTGTTTGTTTGTGTGTGTTTGTGTTTGTTTGTGCTTGTTTGTGTTTGTTTGTGTTTGTTTGTGTCTGTTTGTGTGTGTTTGTGCTTGTTTGTGTTTGTTTGTGTTTGTTTGTGTCTGTTTGTGTGTGTTTGTGTCTGTTTGTGTTTGTTTGTGTTTGTTTGTGTTTGTTTGTGTTTGTTTGTGTCTGTTTGTGTGTGTTTGTGCTTGTTTGTGTTTGTTTGTGTTTGTTTGTGTTTGTTTGTGTCTGTTTGTGTCTGTTTGCTACTAATTTTAATTAAGATAAAAATTACAAAAAATATAGCCTAAGTGCGATGACAATTGTTCGAAGTATGAATCAAGAGTGTGTAATAATCGGAATTGCAAAAACTAGGTAAACGCGTGTTTTGCTGAGTTGTGCCTCGTGCCGTCGACGGTCGGGCGCGTGCCAGCTGACTCGGCGGTTGTCCTTATGGTGCAATATGTAATTTGTTTGTGTCTGTTTGTGTTTGTTTGTGTTTGTTTGTGTTTGTTTGTGTCTGTTTGTGTTTGTTTGTGTTTGTTTGTGTTTGTTTGTGTCTGTTTGTGTGTGTTTGTGTCTGTTTGTGTCTGTTTGTGTTTGTTTGTGTTTGTTTGTGTGTGTTTGTGTTTGTTTGTGCTTGTTTGTGTTTGTTTGTGTTTGTTTGTGTCTGTTTGTGTGTGTTTGTGCTTGTTTGTGTCTGTTTGTGTGTGTTTGTGTCTGTTTGTGTCTGTTTGTGTTTGTTTGTGTTTGTTTGTGTCTGTTTGTGTGTGTTTGTGTTTGTTTGTGTTTGTTTGTGTTTGTTTGTGTCTGTTTGTGTCTGTTTGTGTTTGTTTGTGTTTGTTTGTGTTTGTTTGTGTCTGTTTGTGTTTGTTTGTGTCTGTTTGTGTTTGTTTGTGTTTGTTTGTGTTTGTTTGTGTCTGTTTGTGTTTGTTTGTGTCTGTTTGTGTTTGTTTGTGTCTGTTTGTGTTTGTTTGTGTTTGTTTGTGTTTGTTTGTGTCTGTTTGTGTTTGTTTGTGTCTGTTTGTGTTTGTTTGTGTCTGTTTGTGTCTGTTTGTGTTTGTTTGTGTTTGTTTGTGTGTGTTTGTGTCTGTTTGTGTTTGTTTGTGTTTGTTTGTGTGTGTTTGTGTTTGTTTGTGTTTGTTTGTGTCTGTTTGTGTGTGTTTGTGCTTGTTTGTGTTTGTTTGTGTTTGTTTGTGTCTGTTTGTGTGTGTTTGTGTTTGTTTGTGTTTGTTTGTGTTTGTTTGTGTCTGTTTGTGTCTGTTTGTGTTTGTTTGTGTTTGTTTGTGTTTGTTTGTGTCTGTTTGTGTTTGTTTGTGTCTGTTTGTGTTTGTTTGTGTGTGTTTGTGTTTGTTTGTGTTTGTTTGTGTCTGTTTGTGTCTCTTTGTGTCTGTTTGTGTTTGTTTGTGTTTGTTTGTGTCTGTTTGTGTCTGTTTGTGTTTGTTTGTGTTTGTTTGTGTGTGTTTGTGTTTGTTTGTGCTTGTTTGTGTTTGTTTGTGTTTGTTTGTGTCTGTTTGTGTGTGTTTGTGTCTGTTTGTGTCTGTTTGTGTTTGTTTGTGTTTGTTTGTGTGTGTTTGTGTTTGTTTGTGTTTGTTTGTGTCTGTTTGTGTTTGTTTGTGTTTGTTTGTGTTTGTTTGTGTCTGTTTGTGTGTGTTTGTGTCTGTTTGTGTTTGTTTGTGTTTGTTTGTGTGTGTTTGTGTTTGTTTGTGCTTGTTTGTGTTTGTTTGTGTTTGTTTGTGTCTGTTTGAGTGTGTTTGTGCTTGTTTGTGTCTGTTTGTGTGTGTTTGTGTCTGTTTGTGTCTGTTTGTGTCTGTTTGTGTTTGTTTGTGTGTGTTTGTGTTTGTTTGTGCTTGTTTGTGTTTGTTTGTGTTTGTTTGTGTCTGTTTGTGTGTGTTTGTGCTTGTTTGTGTTTGTTTGTGTTTGTTTGTGTCTGTTTGTGTGTGTTTGTGTTTGTTTGTGTTTGTTTGTGTTTGTTTGTGTCTGTTTGTGTCTGTTTGTGTTTGTTTGTGTCTGTTTGTGTCTGTTTGTGTTTGTTTGTGTTTGTTTGTGTGTGTTTGTGTTTGTTTGTGCTTGTTTGTGTTTGTTTGTGTCTCTTTGTGTCTGTTTGTGTTTGTTTGTGTTTGTTTGTGTTTGTTTGTGTTTGTTTGTGTCTGTTTGTGTGTGTTTGTGTCTGTTCGTGTCTGTTTGTGTTTGTTTGTGTTTGTTTGTGTGTGTTTGTGTTTGTTTGTGCTTGTTTGTGTTTGTTTGTGTTTGTTTGTGTCTGTTTGTGTGTGTTTGTGCTTGTTTGTGTTTGTTTGTGTTTGTTTGTGTCTGTTTGTGTCTGTTTGTGTTTGTTTGTGTCTGTTTGTGTTTGTTTGTGTTTGTTTGTGTGTGTTTGTGTTTGTTTGTGCTTGTTTGTGTCTGTTTGTGTGTGTTTGTGTCTGTTTGTGTTTGTTTGTGTTTGTTTGTGTGTGTTTGTGTTTGTTTGTGCTTGTTTGTGTTTGTTTGTGTTTGTTTGTGTCTGTTTGTGTGTGTTTGTGCTTGTTTGTGTCTGTTTGTGTGTGTTTGTGTCTGTTTGTGTCTATTTGTGTTTGTTTGTGTTTGTTTGTGTCTGTTTGTGTGTGTTTGTGTTTGTTTGTGTTTGTTTGTGTTTGTTTGTGTCTGTTTGTGTCTGTTTGTGTTTGTTTGTGTTTGTTTGTGTTTGTTTGTGTCTGTTTGTGTTTGTTTGTGTCTGTTTGTGTTTGTTTGTGTTTGTTTGTGTTTGTTTGTGTTTGTTTGTGTTTGTTTGTGTCTGTTTGTGTTTGTTTGTGTCTGTTTGTGTTTGTTTGTGTCTGTTTGTGTCTGTTTGTGTTTGTTTGTGTTTGTTTGTGTGTGTTTGTGTTTGTTTGTGCTTGTTTGTGTTTGTTTGTGTCTCTTTGTGTCTGTTTGTGTTTGTTTGTGTTTGTTTGTGTCTGTTTGTGTCTGTTTGTGTTTGTTTGTGTTTGTTTGTGTGTGTTTGTGTTTGTTTGTGTTTGTTTGTGTCTGTTTGTGTGTGTTTGTGCTTGTTTGTGTTTGTTTGTGTTTGTTTGTGTCTGTTTGTGTGTGTTTGTGTTTGTTTGTGTTTGTTTGTGTTTGTTTGTGTCTGTTTGTGTCTGTTTGTGTTTGTTTGTGTTTGTTTGTGTTTGTTTGTGTCTGTTTGTGTTTGTTTGTGTCTGTTTGTGTTTGTTTGTGTGTGTTTGTGTTTGTTTGTGCTTGTTTGTGTTTGTTTGTGTCTCTTTGTGTCTGTTTGTGTTTGTTTGTGTTTGTTTGTGTCTGTTTGTGTCTGTTTGTGTTTGTTTGTGTTTGTTTGTGTGTGTTTGTGTTTGTTTGTGCTTGTTTGTGTTTGTTTGTGTTTGTTTGTGTCTGTTTGTGTGTGTTTGTGTCTGTTTGTGTCTGTTTGTGTTTGTTTGTGTTTGTTTGTGTGTGTTTGTGTTTGTTTGTGCTTGTTTGTGTTTGTTTGTGTTTGTTTGTGTCTGTTTGTGTGTGTTTGTGTCTGTTCGTGTCTGTTTGTGTTTGTTTGTGTTTGTTTGTGTGTGTTTGTGTTTGTTTGTGCTTGTTTGTGTTTGTTTGTGTTTGTTTGTGTCTGTTTGTGTGTGTTTGTGCTTGTTTGTGTTTGTTTGTGTTTGTTTGTGTCTGTTTGTGTCTGTTTGTGTTTGTTTGTGTCTGTTTGTGTTTGTTTGTGTTTGTTTGTGTGTGTTTGTGTTTGTTTGTGCTTGTTTGTGTCTGTTTGTGTGTGTTTGTGTCTGTTTGTGTCTGTTTGTGTTTGTTTGTGTTTGTTTGTGTGTGTTTGTGTTTGTTTGTGCTTGTTTGTGTTTGTTTGTGTTTGTTTGTGTCTGTTTGTGTGTGTTTGTGCTTGTTTGTGTTTGTTTGTGTTTGTTTGTGTCTGTTTGTGTGTGTTTGTGTTTGTTTGTGTTTGTTTGTGTTTGTTTGTCTCTGTTTGTGTCTGTTTGTGTTTGTTTGTGTTTGTTTGTGTTTGTTTGTGTCTGTTTGTGTTTGTTTGTGTTTGTTTGTGTTTGTTTGTGTCTGTTTGTGTGTGTTTGTGTCTGTTTGTGTTTGTTTGTGTTTGTTTGTGTGTGTTTGTGTTTGTTTGTGCTTGTTTGTGTTTGTTTGTGTTTGTTTGTGTCTGTTTGAGTGTGTTTGTGCTTGTTTGTGTCTGTTTGTGTGTGTTTGTGTCTGTTTGTGTCTGTTTGTGTCTGTTTGTGTTTGTTTGTGTGTGTTTGTGTTTGTTTGTGCTTGTTTGTGTTTGTTTGTGTTTGTTTGTGTCTGTTTGTGTGTGTTTGTGCTTGTTTGTGTTTGTTTGTGTTTGTTTGTGTCTGTTTGTGTGTGTTTGTGTTTGTTTGTGTTTGTTTGTGTTTGTTTGTGTCTGTTTGTGTCTGTTTGTGTTTGTTTGTGTCTGTTTGTGTCTGTTTGTGTTTGTTTGTGTTTGTTTGTGTGTGTTTGTGTTTGTTTGTGCTTGTTTGTGTTTGTTTGTGTCTCTTTGTGTCTGTTTGTGTTTGTTTGTGTTTGTTTGTGTTTGTTTGTGTTTGTTTGTGTTTGTTTGTGTTTGTTTGTGTCTGTTTGTGTCTGTTTGTGTTTGTTTGTGTTTGTTTGTGTTTGTTTGTGTCTGTTTGTGTTTGTTTGTGTCTGTTTGTGTTTGTTTGTGTGTGTTTGTGTTTGTTTGTGCTTGTTTGTGTTTGTTTGTGTCTCTTTGTGTCTGTTTGTGTTTGTTTGTGTTTGTTTGTGTCTGTTTGTGTCTGTTTGTGTTTGTTTGTGTTTGTTTGTGTGTGTTTGTGTTTGTTTGTGCTTGTTTGTGTTTGTTTGTGTTTGTTTGTGTCTGTTTGTGTGTGTTTGTGTCTGTTTGTGTCTGTTTGTGTTTGTTTGTGTTTGTTTGTGTGTGTTTGTGTTTGTTTGTGCTTGTTTGTGTTTGTTTGTGTTTGTTTGTGTCTGTTTGTGTGTGTTTGTGTCTGTTCGTGTCTGTTTGTGTTTGTTTGTGTTTGTTTGTGTGTGTTTGTGTTTGTTTGTGCTTGTTTGTGTTTGTTTGTGTTTGTTTGTGTCTGTTTGTGTGTGTTTGTGCTTGTTTGTGTTTGTTTGTGTTTGTTTGTGTCTGTTTGTGTCTGTTTGTGTTTGTTTGTGTCTGTTTGTGTTTGTTTGTGTTTGTTTGTGTGTGTTTGTGTTTGTTTGTGCTTGTTTGTGTCTGTTTGTGTGTGTTTGTGTCTGTTTGTGTCTGTTTGTGTTTGTTTGTGTTTGTTTGTGTGTGTTTGTGTTTGTTTGTGCTTGTTTGTGTTTGTTTGTGTTTGTTTGTGTCTGTTTGTGTGTGTTTGTGCTTGTTTGTGTTTGTTTGTGTTTGTTTGTGTCTGTTTGTGTGTGTTTGTGTTTGTTTGTGTTTGTTTGTGTTTGTTTGTCTCTGTTTGTGTCTGTTTGTGTTTGTTTGTGTTTGTTTGTGTTTGTTTGTGTCTGTTTGTGTTTGTTTGTGTTTGTTTGTGTTTGTTTGTGTCTGTTTGTGTGTGTTTGTGTCTGTTTGTGTTTGTTTGTGTTTGTTTGTGTGTGTTTGTGTTTGTTTGTGCTTGTTTGTGTTTGTTTGTGTTTGTTTGTGTCTGTTTGAGTGTGTTTGTGCTTGTTTGTGTCTGTTTGTGTGTGTTTGTGTCTGTTTGTGTCTGTTTGTGTTTGTTTGTGTTTGTTTGTGTGTGTTTGTGTTTGTTTGTGCTTGTTTGTGTTTGTTTGTGTTTGTTTGTGTCTGTTTGTGTGTGTTTGTGCTTGTTTGTGTTTGTTTGTGTTTGTTTGTGTCTGTTTGTGTGTGTTTGTGTTTGTTTGTGTTTGTTTGTGTTTGTTTGTGTCTGTTTGTGTCTGTTTGTGTTTGTTTGTGTCTGTTTGTGTCTGTTTGTGTTTGTTTGTGTTTGTTTGTGTGTGTTTGTGTTTGTTTGTGCTTGTTTGTGTTTGTTTGTGTCTCTTTGTGTCTGTTTGTGTTTGTTTGTGTTTGTTTGTGTTTGTTTGTGTTTGTTTGTGTTTGTTTGTGTTTGTTTGTGTTTGTTTGTGTCTGTTTGTGTCTGTTTGTGTTTGTTTGTGTCTGTTTGTGTCTGTTTGTGTTTGTTTGTGTTTGTTTGTGTGTGTTTGTGTTTGTTTGTGCTTGTTTGTGTTTGTTTGTGTCTCTTTGTGTCTGTTTGTGTTTGTTTGTGTTTGTTTGTGTTTGTTTGTGTGTGTTTGTGTTTGTTTGTGCTTGTTTGTGTTTGTTTGTGTTTGTTTGTGTCTGTTTGTGTGTGTTTGTGTCTGTTTGTGTCTGTTTGTGTTTGTTTGTGTTTGTTTGTGTGTGTTTGTGTTTGTTTGTGCTTGTTTGTGTTTGTTTGTGTTTGTTTGTGTCTGTTTGTGTGTGTTTGTGCTTGTTTGTGTTTGTTTGTGTTTGTTTGTGTCTGTTTGTGTCTGTTTGTGTTTGTTTGTGTTTGTTTGTGTGTGTTTGTGTTTGTTTGTGCTTGTTTGTGTTTGTTTGTGTCTCTTTGTGTCTGTTTGTGTTTGTTTGTGTTTGTTTGTGTGTGTTTGTGTTTGTTTGTGCTTGTTTGTGTTTGTTTGTGTTTGTTTGTGTCTGTTTGTGTGTGTTTGTGTCTATTTGTGTCTGTTTGTGTTTGTTTGTGTTTGTTTGTGTGTGTTTGTGTTTGTTTGTGCTTGTTTGTGTTTGTTTGTGTTTGTTTGTGTCTGTTTGTGTGTGTTTGTGCTTGTTTGTGTTTGTTTGTGTTTGTTTGTGTCTGTTTGTGTCTGTTTGTGTTTGTTTGTGTTTGTTTGTGTGTGTTTGTGTTTGTTTGTGCTTGTTTGTGTTTGTTTGTGTTTGTTTGTGTCTGTTTGTGTGTGTTTGTGTCTGTTCGTGTCTGTTTGTGTTTGTTTGTGTTTGTTTGTGTGTGTTTGTGTTTGTTTGTGCTTGTTTGTGTTTGTTTGTGTTTGTTTGTGTCTGTTTGTGTGTGTTTGTGCTTGTTTGTGTTTGTTTGTGTTTGTTTGTGTCTGTTTGTGTCTGTTTGTGTTTGTTTGTGTCTGTTTGTGTTTGTTTGTGTTTGTTTGTGTGTGTTTGTGTTTGTTTGTGCTTGTTTGTGTCTGTTTGTGTGTGTTTGTGTCTGTTTGTGTCTGTTTGTGTTTGTTTGTGTTTGTTTGTGTGTGTTTGTGTTTGTTTGTGCTTGTTTGTGTTTGTTTGTGTTTGTTTGTGTCTGTTTGTGTGTGTTTGTGCTTGTTTGTGTTTGTTTGTGTTTGTTTGTGTCTGTTTGTGTGTGTTTGTGTTTGTTTGTGTTTGTTTGTGTTTGTTTGTGTCTGTTTGTGTCTGTTTGTGTTTGTTTGTGTCTGTTTGTGTTTGTTTGTGTTTGTTTGTGTGTGTTTGTGTTTGTTTGTGCTTGTTTGTGTTTGTTTGTGTTTGTTTGTGTCTGTTTGTGTCTGTTTGTGTCTGTTTGTGTTTGTTTGTGTTTGTTTGTGTGTGTTTGTGTTTGTTTGTGCTTGTTTGTGTTTGTTTGTGTCTCTTTGTGTCTGTTTGTGTTTGTTTGTGTTTGTTTGTGTTTGTTTGTGTTTGTTTGTGTTTGTTTGTGTTTGTTTGTGTCTGTTTGTGTTTGTTTGTGTTTGTTTGTGTCTGTTTGTGTCTGTTTGTGTTTGTTTGTGTTTGTTTGTGTTTGTTTGTGTCTGTTTGTGTTTGTTTGTGTCTGTTTGTGTTTGTTTGTGTTTGTTTGTGTTTGTTTGTGTTTGTTTGTGTTTGTTTGTGTCTGTTTGTGTTTGTTTGTGTCTGTTTGTGTTTGTTTGTGTCTGTTTGTGTCTGTTTGTGTTTGTTTGTGTTTGTTTGTGTGTGTTTGTGTTTGTTTGTGCTTGTTTGTGTTTGTTTGTGTCTCTTTGTGTCTGTTTGTGTTTGTTTGTGTTTGTTTGTGTCTGTTTGTGTCTGTTTGTGTTTGTTTGTGTTTGTTTGTGTGTGTTTGTGTTTGTTTGTGTTTGTTTGTGTCTGTTTGTGTGTGTTTGTGCTTGTTTGTGTTTGTTTGTGTTTGTTTGTGTCTGTTTGTGTGTGTTTGTGTTTGTTTGTGTTTGTTTGTGTTTGTTTGTGTCTGTTTGTGTCTGTTTGTGTTTGTTTGTGTTTGTTTGTGTTTGTTTGTGTCTGTTTGTGTTTGTTTGTGTCTGTTTGTGTTTGTTTGTGTGTGTTTGTGTTTGTTTGTGCTTGTTTGTGTTTGTTTGTGTCTCTTTGTGTCTGTTTGTGTTTGTTTGTGTTTGTTTGTGTCTGTTTGTGTCTGTTTGTGTTTGTTTGTGTTTGTTTGTGTGTGTTTGTGTTTGTTTGTGCTTGTTTGTGTTTGTTTGTGTTTGTTTGTGTCTGTTTGTGTGTGTTTGTGTCTGTTTGTGTCTGTTTGTGTTTGTTTGTGTTTGTTTGTGTGTGTTTGTGTTTGTTTGTGCTTGTTTGTGTTTGTTTGTGTTTGTTTGTGTCTGTTTGTGTGTGTTTGTGTCTGTTCGTGTCTGTTTGTGTTTGTTTGTGTTTGTTTGTGTGTGTTTGTGTTTGTTTGTGCTTGTTTGTGTTTGTTTGTGTTTGTTTGTGTCTGTTTGTGTGTGTTTGTGCTTGTTTGTGTTTGTTTGTGTTTGTTTGTGTCTGTTTGTGTCTGTTTGTGTTTGTTTGTGTCTGTTTGTGTTTGTTTGTGTTTGTTTGTGTGTGTTTGTGTTTGTTTGTGCTTGTTTGTGTCTGTTTGTGTGTGTTTGTGTCTGTTTGTGTCTGTTTGTGTTTGTTTGTGTTTGTTTGTGTGTGTTTGTGTTTGTTTGTGCTTGTTTGTGTTTGTTTGTGTTTGTTTGTGTCTGTTTGTGTGTGTTTGTGCTTGTTTGTGTTTGTTTGTGTTTGTTTGTGTCTGTTTGTGTGTGTTTGTGTTTGTTTGTGTTTGTTTGTGTTTGTTTGTCTCTGTTTGTGTCTGTTTGTGTTTGTTTGTGTTTGTTTGTGTTTGTTTGTGTCTGTTTGTGTTTGTTTGTGTTTGTTTGTGTTTGTTTGTGTCTGTTTGTGTGTGTTTGTGTCTGTTTGTGCTTGTTTGTGTCTGTTTGTGTGTGTTTGTGTCTGTTTGTGTCTGTTTGTGTTTGTTTGTGTTTGTTTGTGTGTGTTTGTGTTTGTTTGTGCTTGTTTGTGTTTGTTTGTGTTTGTTTGTGTCTGTTTGTGTGTGTTTGTGCTTGTTTGTGTTTGTTTGTGTTTGTTTGTGTCTGTTTGTGTATGTTTGTGTTTGTTTGTGTGTGTTTGTGTTTGTTTGTGTTTGTTTGTGTTTGTTTGTGTCTGTTTGTGTCTGTTTGTGTTTGTTTGTGTCTGTTTGTGTCTGTTTGTGTTTGTTTGTGTTTGTTTGTGTGTGTTTGTGTTTGTTTGTGCTTGTTTGTGTTTGTTTGTGTCTCTTTGTGTCTGTTTGTGTTTGTTTGTGTTTGTTTGTGTTTGTTTGTGTTTGTTTGTGTTTGTTTGTGTTTGTTTGTGTCTGTTTGTGTCTGTTTGTGTTTGTTTGTGTCTGTTTGTGTCTGTTTGTGTTTGTTTGTGTTTGTTTGTGTGTGTTTGTGTTTGTTTGTGCTTGTTTGTGTTTGTTTGTGTCTCTTTGTGTCTGTTTGTGTTTGTTTGTGTTTGTTTGTGTTTGTTTGTGTGTGTTTGTGTTTGTTTGTGCTTGTTTGTGTTTGTTTGTGTTTGTTTGTGTCTGTTTGTGTGTGTTTGTGTCTGTTTGTGTCTGTTTGTGTTTGTTTGTGTTTGTTTGTGTGTGTTTGTGTTTGTTTGTGCTTGTTTGTGTTTGTTTGTGTTTGTTTGTGTCTGTTTGTGTGTGTTTGTGCTTGTTTGTGTTTGTTTGTGTTTGTTTGTGTCTGTTTGTGTCTGTTTGTGTTTGTTTGTGTTTGTTTGTGTGTGTTTGTGTTTGTTTGTGCTTGTTTGTGTTTGTTTGTGTCTCTTTGTGTCTGTTTGTGTTTGTTTGTGTTTGTTTGTGTGTGTTTGTGTTTGTTTGTGCTTGTTTGTGTTTGTTTGTGTTTGTTTGTGTCTGTTTGTGTGTGTTTGTGTCTGTTTGTGTCTGTTTGTGTTTGTTTGTGTTTGTTTGTGTGTGTTTGTGTTTGTTTGTGCTTGTTTGTGTTTGTTTGTGTTTGTTTGTGTCTGTTTGTGTGTGTTTGTGCTTGTTTGTGTTTGTTTGTGTTTGTTTGTGTCTGTTTGTGTCTGTTTGTGTTTGTTTGTGTTTGTTTGTGTGTGTTTGTGTTTGTTTGTGCTTGTTTGTGTTTGTTTGTGTTTGTTTGTGTCTGTTTGTGTGTGTTTGTGTCTGTTCGTGTCTGTTTGTGTTTGTTTGTGTTTGTTTGTGTGTGTTTGTGTTTGTTTGTGCTTGTTTGTGTTTGTTTGTGTTTGTTTGTGTCTGTTTGTGTGTGTTTGTGCTTGTTTGTGTTTGTTTGTGTTTGTTTGTGTCTGTTTGTGTCTGTTTGTGTTTGTTTGTGTCTGTTTGTGTTTGTTTGTGTTTGTTTGTGTGTGTTTGTGTTTGTTTGTGCTTGTTTGTGTCTGTTTGTGTGTGTTTGTGTCTGTTTGTGTCTGTTTGTGTTTGTTTGTGTTTGTTTGTGTGTGTTTGTGTTTGTTTGTGCTTGTTTGTGTTTGTTTGTGTTTGTTTGTGTCTGTTTGTGTGTGTTTGTGCTTGTTTGTGTTTGTTTGTGTTTGTTTGTGTCTGTTTGTGTCTGTTTGTGTTTGTTTGTGTTTGTTTGTGTGTGTTTGTGTTTGTTTGTGCTTGTTTGTGTTTGTTTGTGTTTGTTTGTGTCTGTTTGTGTGTGTTTGTGTCTGTTTGTGTTTGTTTGTGTTTGTTTGTGTGTGTTTGTGTTTGTTTGTGCTTGTTTGTGTTTGTTTGTGTTTGTTTGTGTCTGTTTGTGTGTGTTTGTGCTTGTTTGTGTCTGTTTGTGTGTGTTTGTGTCTGTTTGTGTCTGTTTGTGTTTGTTTGTGTTTGTTTGTGTGTGTTTGTGTTTGTTTGTGCTTGTTTGTGTTTGTTTGTGTGTGTTTGTGTTTGTTTGTGCTTGTTTGTGTTTGTTTGTGTTTGTTTGTGTTTGTTTGTGTTTGTTTGTGTGTGTTTGTGTTTGTTTGTGCTTGTTTGTGTTTGTTTGTGTCTGTTTGTGTCTGTTTGTGTTTGTTTGTGTTTGTTTGTGTCTGTTTGTGTCTGTTTGTGTTTGTTTGTGTTTGTTTGTGTGTGTTTGTGTTTGTTTGTGCTTGTTTGTGTTTGTTTGTGTCTCTTTGTGTCTGTTTGTGTTTGTTTGTGTTTGTTTGTGTGTGTTTGTGTTTGTTTGTGCTTGTTTGTGTTTGTTTGTGTTTGTTTGTGTCTGTTTGTGTGTGTTTGTGTCTGTTTGTGTCTGTTTGTGTTTGTTTGTGTTTGTTTGTGTGTGTTTGTGTTTGTTTGTGCTTGTTTGTGTTTGTTTGTGTTTGTTTGTGTCTGTTTGTGTGTGTTTGTGCTTGTTTGTGTTTGTTTGTGTTTGTTTGTGTCTGTTTGTGTCTGTTTGTGTTTGTTTGTGTTTGTTTGTGTGTGTTTGTGTTTGTTTGTGCTTGTTTGTGTTTGTTTGTGTTTGTTTGTGTCTGTTTGTGTGTGTTTGTGTCTGTTCGTGTCTGTTTGTGTTTGTTTGTGTTTGTTTGTGTGTGTTTGTGTTTGTTTGTGCTTGTTTGTGTTTGTTTGTGTTTGTTTGTGTCTGTTTGTGTGTGTTTGTGCTTGTTTGTGTTTGTTTGTGTTTGTTTGTGTCTGTTTGTGTCTGTTTGTGTTTGTTTGTGTGTGTTTGTGTTTGTTTGTGCTTGTTTGTGTTTGTTTGTGTTTGTTTGTGTTTGTTTGTGTTTGTTTGTGTGTGTTTGTGTTTGTTTGTGCTTGTTTGTGTGTGTTTGTGTTTGTTTGTGTCTGTTTGTGTGTGTTTGTGTCTGTTTGTGTCTGTTTGTGTTTGTTTGTGTCTGTTTGTGTGTGTTTGTGTTTGTTTGTGCTTGTTTGTGTTTGTTTGTGTCTGTTTGTGTGTGTTTGTGTCTGTTTGTGTCTGTTTGTGTTTGTTTGTGTTTGTTTGTGTGTGTTTGTGTCTGTTTGTGTCTGTTTGTGTTTGTTTGTGTTTGTTTGTGTGTGTTTGTGTCTGTTTGTGTCTGTTTGTGTTTGTTTGTGTCTGTTTGTGTTTGTTTGTGTCTGTTTGTGACTGTTTGTGTTTGTTTGTGTCTGTTTGTGTTTGTTTGTGTTTGTTTGTGTTTGTTTGTGTCTCTTTGTGTCTTTTTGTGTTTGTTTGTGTTTGTTTGTGTTTGTTTGTGTCTGTTTGTGTTTGTTTGTGTTTGTTTGTGTTTGTTTGTGTGTGTTTGTGTTTGTTTGTGCTTGTTTGTGTTTGTTTGTGTTTGTTTGTGTCTGTTTGTGTGTGTTTGTGCTTGTTTGTGTTTGTTTGTGTTTGTTTGTGTCTGTTTGTGTGTGTTTGTGTTTGTTTGTGTTTGTTTGTGTGTGTTTGTGCTTGTTTGTGTTTGTTTGTGTTTGTTTGTGTTTGATTGTGTGTGTTTGTGTTTGTTTGTGCTTGTTTGTGTTTGTTTGTGTGTGTTTGTGTTTGTTTGTGCTTGTTTGTGTTTGTTTGTGTTTGTTTGTGTCTGTTTGTGTGTGTTTGTGCTTGTTTGTGTTTGTTTGTGTTTGTTTGTGTCTGTTTGTGTTTGTTTGTGTTTGTTTGTGTTTGTTTGTGTCTCTTTGTGTCTGTTTGTGTTTGTTTGTGTTTGTTTGTGTCTGTTTGTGTCTGTTTGTGTTTGTTTGTGCTTGTTTGTGTTTGTTTGTGCTTGTTTGTGTTTGTTTGTGTGTGTTTGTGCTTGTTTGTGTCTGTTTGTGTGTTTGTGTCTGTTTGTGTCTGTTTGTGTTTGTTTGTGTTTGTTTGTGTGTGTTTGTGTTTGTTTGTGCTTGTTTGTGTTTGTTTGTGTTTGTTTGTGTCTGTTTGTGTGTGTTTGTGTCTGTTTGTGTTTGTTTGTGTTTGTTTGTGTTTGTTTGTGTTTGTTTGTGTCTGTTTGTGTGTGTTTGTGCTTGTTTGTGTTTGTTTGTGTTTGTTTGTGTTTGTTTGTGTTTGTTTGTGTGTGTTTGTGTTTGTTTGTGTTTGTTTGTGTCTGTTTGTGTGTGTTTGTGTCTGTTTGTGTCTGTTTGTGTTTGTTTGTGTTTGTTTGTGTGTGTTTGTGTTTGTTTGTGCTTGTTTGTGTTTGTTTGTGTTTGTTTGTGTCTGTTTGTGTGTGTTTGTGCTTGTTTGTGTCTGTTTGTGTGTGTTTGTGTCTGTTTGTGTCTGTTTGTGTTTGTTTGTGTTTGTTTGTGTCTGTTTGTGTTTGTTTGTGTCTGTTTGTGTTTGTTTGTGTTTGTTTGTGTGTGTTTGTGTTTGTTTGTGCTTGTTTGTGTCTGTTTGTGTGTGTTTGTGTTTGTTTGTGTTTGTTTGTGTCTGTTTGTGTGTGTTTGTGTTTGTTTGTGTTTGTTTGTGTTTTTTTTATGTCTGTTTGTGTCTGTTTGTGTTTGTTTGTGTTTGTTTGTGTGTGTTTGTGTCTGTTTGTGTTTGTTTGTGTTTGTTTGTGTGTGTTTGTGTTTGTTTGTGCTTGTTTGTGTTTGTTTGTGTTTGTTTGTGTCTGTTTGTGTGTGTTTGTGCTTGTTTGTGTCTGTTTGTGTCTGTTTGTGTGTGTTTGTGCTTGTTTGTGTTTGTTTGTGTTTGTTTGTGTGTGTTTGTGTTTGTTTGTGCTTGTTTGTGTTTGTTTGTGTTTGTTTGTGTCTGTTTGTGTGTGTTTGTGCTTGTTTGTGTTTGTTTGTGTTTGTTTGTGTCTGTTTGTGTTTGTTTGTGTTTGTTTGTGTCTGTTTGTGTGTGTTTGTGTTTGTTTGTGTTTGTTTGTGTTTGTTTGTGTCTGTTTGTGTCTGTTTGTGTCTGTTTGTGTCTGTTTGTGTCTGTTTGTGTTTGTTTGTGTTTGTTTGTGTGTGTTTGTGTTTGTTTGTGTTTGTTTGTGTTTGTTTGTGTCTGTTTGTGTGTGTTTGTGTTTGTTTGTGTTTGTTTGTGTTTGTTTGTGTCTGTTTGTGTTGTAATATATGTAATGATGTGGTCGAGAAGGGACGTTGATGGGAGACAAAGTATATGCAGAGCTCTGGATAGTAGTGAACGTTTAATTACTTAAAACATTAGCTTATATACATTTTTACAATAAGGTTAACGCTTATCCAAGCAATATGCATTAGGCTACAGTTATACTGCATGCTATACTAAATGTAGACATTAGCTACATACTACAGCTTCCCCGTAAGATCCCTTCACCCCCGGGGTGCTGGAGAAAAAGAAAAAATTTAATGCATGTTACTTGTTTACAATTCGACATGAAGATGGGGACCACTGTGTAAACTACTTATAATTAAGTTTATACACTTTACAAGAATATATCAAAGATAAAAAATAATTAGTTGGTCACCTCAAAAAAAAAATATCGTCAAGTCCCATGTGTCACTGTTTCAAAAGAAATATTATATAGTGGAAGTTAAAATTATTTTTATTAAAATTCCTGTCTGTTTCAACAAAATAATCAGTATTATTATCAAATAATCTCTCTCAAAATAAAAAAATATAAAAATTTGCCATTCAAATTGTGTATTAATCACATAGGTACTGGTATTACGGTATCGGTACATTTACCCTATAAAATATCTAATGCCGTACCAATGGAGTCTTCGCTCCAAAAATAATTAACGGGAATGGCTACCCAGGGCATGGTCACCCTTAATAATATACTAACTGGGCTGCGCGTCCGTGCGCACCCTTAACTCAAAACATGGGCATGGTCACCCACATGGCATATCAGGCTACATGTACTATGTGCCTGTTAGTCGGTGTCGCAAATACATTAAGACTTAATAAGTCTCCAACTGTTTTCACGGAGGGCACGATAGTCCAGAACACCATGAGCAAACAAGAAGGACTAGCGCCCAAACTTTATACTTAATCAATATGTACCGTACCTTACCAAGTACTGAGAGAGTAAAAAAAAAATTGAAATTAAAATTTCGTATTGTAATACTTTATAAAAGAAATATCTACGCAAAAATAACTCAATTAACTGTCACTAAATTATTAGGTGATCAATCCAATAACTAGCTATAGTATAATTGTTCAATAAAATTTCTAAGTGTGAATATCAAATTACATTCACCAATAATTAAAAGTTTACTTGTAGACAGCGAACACGCGTGATCTACTTAAAATTTTTGCTTACGCGCGGACTTCGCGGCGGCGTATGCATTTCATTGCGGTCGGAAATTGCGAAATGTGTAAGTTGTTTACGACATTTGCATCTAAAAAAAATATTAGCGACGATTATTACAATGATTTTAAGTGATGATATCTGGTTTAAAAAAAAAATAATTAGAAATGCTAAGTGACACGGGTAACAATTTCATGTACGAAAGTTATCTAACAATTATGTATGCAAAAGAAAAAGATTTTGAATGAATTGGGCGTTAACCTGTATAGCTAATTAATTATTATATAAAAAAAATTCTCTTAATAATAATATTCTCTTATAGGGCCAAGTTTAACTAAATATTCTCTTATATATTCGAACTTAGTATATAAATCTTGCAATTCAGTAGGTACACATAATAAAATTAACTCGTGCGTAAATGTAAAATAACTATAACCGAAAACATAAGTTATGCAGTAAAATATTCACTTACTTAATTCAACGCTTACGTAGGAGTAATGCCTAACGATATTGAGGTCATCACGAGTCGTCACGTTGCGCGATGCATGGCGGGACGTTGATGCGCTGGCGGCTGGCAAGCACGTGGAGCACGATGCCGTTGCTGATGCGCGATGCGATGACGGGCCGGGCTAACCCTGGACACCCTCGAGCATGGGCCGGGATTTCCCTGGACACCTCTTGAGATGGGCCGGGATAACCCTGGACTCCTCTTGATTTGCGAGCCGGGATAACCCTGGACAACGCTCTTCTTTTCTTGATACTGGTTTCTTCTTATGGCTTCTTTCATAATTGTCTTCTTCTTTTTTTCAAATCTTCATTCTTGTGACTGCATCGTCAGTCTGGTGGTTGCCGTTGACGCTGTTGCTGGTGTCCCGGACGGTGTGGTGTCCCGGACGGTGCGGTGTCCCGCCGCACCGTCCGGTGCGAGGTTCTGAGGTTCTGGCTGGTTCAGAAGTTCGTCTTCGGAACGTTAGTGCAGGATCGCCATGTAATATATGTAATGATGTGGTCGAGAAGGGACGTTGATGGGAGACAAAGTATATGCAGAGCTCTGGATAGTAGTGAACGTTTAATTACTTAAAACATTAGCTTATATACATTTTTACAATAAGGTTAACGCTTATCCAAGCAATATGCATTAGGCTACAGTTATACTGCATGCTATACTAAATGTAGACATTAGCTACATACTACAGTGTCTGTTTGTGTTTGTTTGTGTTTGTTTGTGTTTGTTTGTGTCTGTTTGTGTTTGTTTGTGTCTGTTTGTGTCTGTTTGTGTTTGTTTGTGTTTGTTTGTGCTTGTTTGTGTTTGTTTGTGTTTGTTTGTGTCTGTTTGTGTTTGTTTGTGTTTGTTTGTGTTTGTTTGTGTCTGTTTGTGTGTGTTTGTGTCTGTTTGTGTCTGTTTGTGTTTGTTTGTGTTTGTTTGTGTGTGTTTGTGTTTGTTTGTGCTTGTTTGTGTTTGTTTGTGTTTGTTTGTGTCTGTTTGTGTTTGTTTGTGTTTGTTTGTGTCTGTTTGTGTGTGTTTGTGTCTGTTTGTGTCTGTTTGTTTGTGTTTGTTTGTGTTTGTTTGTGTCTGTTTGTGTCTGTTTGTGCTTGTTTGTGTTTGTTTGTGTTTGTTTGTGTCTGTTTGAGTGTGTTTGTGCTTGTTTGTGTCTGTTTGTGTGTGTTTGTGTTTGTTTGTGTCTGTTTGTGTGTGTTTGTGCTTGTTTGTGTTTGTTTGTGTTTGTTTGTGTCTGTTTGTGTGTGTTTGTGTTTGTTTGTGTTTGTTTGTGTTTGTTTGTGTCTGTTTGTGTCTGTTTGTGTTTGTTTGTGTCTGTTTGTGTCTGTTTGTGTTTGTTTGTGTTTGTTTGTGTGTGTTTGTGTTTGTTTGTGCTTGTTTGTGTTTGTTTGTGTCTCTTTGTGTCTGTTTGTGTCTGTTTGTGTTTGTTTGTGTTTGTTTGTGTGTGTTTGTGTTTGTTTGTGTCTGTTTGTGTCTGTTTGTGTTTGTTTGTGTTTGTTTGTGTGTGTTTGTGTTTGTTTGTGCTTGTTTGTGTTTGTTTGTGTCTCTTTGTGTCTGTTTGTGTTTGTTTGTGTTTGTTTGTGTTTGTTTGTGTGTGTTTGTGTTTGTTTGTGCTTGTTTGTGTTTGTTTGTGTTTGTTTGTGTCTGTTTGTGTGTGTTTGTGTCTGTTTGTGTCTGTTTGTGTTTGTTTGTGTTTGTTTGTGTGTGTTTGTGTTTGTTTGTGCTTGTTTGTGTTTGTTTGTGTTTGTTTGTGTCTGTTTGTGTGTGTTTGTGCTTGTTTGTGTTTGTTTGTGTTTGTTTGTGTCTGTTTGTGTCTGTTTGTGTTTGTTTGTGTTTGTTTGTGTGTGTTTGTGTTTGTTTGTGCTTGTTTGTGTTTGTTTGTGTCTCTTTGTGTCTGTTTGTGTTTGTTTGTGTTTGTTTGTGTGTGTTTGTGTTTGTTTGTGCTTGTTTGTGTTTGTTTGTGTTTGTTTGTGTCTGTTTGTGTGTGTTTGTGTCTGTTTGTGTCTGTTTGTGTTTGTTTGTGTTTGTTTGTGTGTGTTTGTGTTTGTTTGTGCTTGTTTGTGTTTGTTTGTGTTTGTTTGTGTCTGTTTGTGTGTGTTTGTGCTTGTTTGTGTTTGTTTGTGTTTGTTTGTGTCTGTTTGTGTCTGTTTGTGTTTGTTTGTGTTTGTTTGTGTGTGTTTGTGTTTGTTTGTGCTTGTTTGTGTTTGTTTGTGTTTGTTTGTGTTTGTTTGTGTTTGTTTGTGTCTGTTTGTGTTTGTTTGTGTTTGTTTGTGTCTGTTTGTGTGTGTTTGTGTCTGTTTGTGTTTGTTTGTGTTTGTTTGTGTGTGTTTGTGTTTGTTTGTGCTTGTTTGTGTTTGTTTGTGTTTGTTTGTGTCTGTTTGAGTGTGTTTGTGCTTGTTTGTGTCTGTTTGTGTGTGTTTGTGTCTGTTTGTGTCTGTTTGTGTTTGTTTGTGTTTGTTTGTGTGTGTTTGTGTTTGTTTGTGCTTGTTTGTGTTTGTTTGTGTTTGTTTGTGTCTGTTTGTGTGTGTTTGTGCTTGTTTGTGTTTGTTTGTGTTTGTTTGTGTCTGTTTGTGTGTGTTTGTGTTTGTTTGTGTTTGTTTGTGTTTGTTTGTGTCTGTTTGTGTCTGTTTGTGTTTGTTTGTGTCTGTTTGTGTCTGTTTGTGTTTGTTTGTGTTTGTTTGTGTGTGTTTGTGTTTGTTTGTGCTTGTTTGTGTTTGTTTGTGTCTCTTTGTGTCTGTTTGTGTTTGTTTGTGTTTGTTTGTGTTTGTTTGTGTTTGTTTGTGTTTGTTTGTGTTTGTTTGTGTCTGTTTGTGTCTGTTTGTGTTTGTTTGTGTCTGTTTGTGTCTGTTTGTGTTTGTTTGTGTTTGTTTGTGTGTGTTTGTGTTTGTTTGTGCTTGTTTGTGTTTGTTTGTGTCTCTTTGTGTCTGTTTGTGTTTGTTTGTGTTTGTTTGTGTTTGTTTGTGTGTGTTTGTGTTTGTTTGTGCTTGTTTGTGTTTGTTTGTGTTTGTTTGTGTCTGTTTGTGTGTGTTTGTGTCTGTTTGTGTCTGTTTGTGTTTGTTTGTGTTTGTTTGTGTGTGTTTGTGTTTGTTTGTGCTTGTTTGTGTTTGTTTGTGTTTGTTTGTGTCTGTTTGTGTGTGTTTGTGCTTGTTTGTGTTTGTTTGTGTTTGTTTGTGTCTGTTTGTGTCTGTTTGTGTTTGTTTGTGTTTGTTTGTGTGTGTTTGTGTTTGTTTGTGCTTGTTTGTGTTTGTTTGTGTCTCTTTGTGTCTGTTTGTGTTTGTTTGTGTTTGTTTGTGTGTGTTTGTGTTTGTTTGTGCTTGTTTGTGTTTGTTTGTGTTTGTTTGTGTCTGTTTGTGTGTGTTTGTGTCTGTTTGTGTCTGTTTGTGTTTGTTTGTGTTTGTTTGTGTGTGTTTGTGTTTGTTTGTGCTTGTTTGTGTTTGTTTGTGTTTGTTTGTGTCTGTTTGTGTGTGTTTGTGCTTGTTTGTGTTTGTTTGTGTTTGTTTGTGTCTGTTTGTGTCTGTTTGTGTTTGTTTGTGTTTGTTTGTGTGTGTTTGTGTTTGTTTGTGCTTGTTTGTGTTTGTTTGTGTCTCTTTGTGTCTGTTTGTGTTTGTTTGTGTTTGTTTGTGTCTGTTTGTGTTTGTTTGTGTTTGTTTGTGTTTGTTTGTGTGTGTTTGTGTTTGTTTGTGCTTGTTTGTGTTTGTTTGTGTTTGTTTGTGTCTGTTTGTGTGTGTTTGTGTCTGTTTGTGTCTGTTTGTGTTTGTTTGTGTTTGTTTGTGTGTGTTTGTGTTTGTTTGTGCTTGTTTGTGTTTGTTTGTGTTTGTGTCTGTTTGTGTTTGTTTGTGTTTGTTTGTGTCTCTTTGTGTCTGTTTGTGTCTGTTTGTGTTTGTTTGTGTCTGTTTGTGTGTGTTTGTGTTTGTTTGTGCTTGTTTGTGTTTGTTTGTGTTTGATTGTGTCCGTTTGTGTGTGTTTGTGTCTGTTTGTGTCTGTTTGTGTTTGTTTGTGTTTGTTTGTGTGTGTTTGTGTTTGTTTGTGCTTGTTTGTGTTTGTTTGTGTTTGTTTGTCTCTGTTTGTGTGTGTTTGTGCTTGTTTGTGTTTGTTTGTGTTTGTTTGTGTTTGTTTGTGTCTGTTTGTGTGTGTTTGTGTTTGTTTGTGTTTGTTTGTGTTTGTTTGTGTCTGTTTGTGTCTGTTTGTGTCTGTTTGTGTCTGTTTGTGTTTGTTTGTGTTTGTTTGTGTGTGTTTGTGTTTGTTTGTGTTTGTTTGTGTTTGTTTGTGTCTGTTTGTGTGTGTTTGTGCTTGTTTGTGTCTGTTTGTGTGTGTTTGTGTCTGTTTGTGTCTGTTTGTGTTTGTTTGTGTTTGTTTGTGTGTGTTTGTGTTTGTTTGTGCTTGTTTGTGTTTGTTTGTGTTTGTTTGTGTCTGTTTGTGTGTGTTTGTGTTTGTTTGTGTTTGTTTGTGTCTGTTTGTGTCTGTTTGTGTTTGTTTGTGTTTGTTTGTGTGTGTTTGTGTTTGTTTGTGTTTGTTTGTGTCTGTTTGTGTGTGTTTGTGTCTGTTTGTGTCTGTTTGTGTTTGTTTGTGTTTGTTTGTGTGTGTTTGTGTTTGTTTGTGCTTGTTTGTGTTTGTTTGTGTTTGTTTGTGTCTGTTTGTGTGTGTTTGTGCTTGTTTGTGTCTGTTTGTGTGTGTTTGTGTCTGTTTGTGTCTGTTTGTGTTTGTTTGTGTTTGTTTGTGTGTGTTTGTGTTTGTTTGTGTTTGTTTGTGTTTGTTTGTGTCTGTTTGTGTGTGTTTGTGTTTGTTTGTGTTTGTTTGTGTCTGTTTGTGTCTGTTTGTGTTTGTTTGTGTTTGTTTGTGTGTGTTTGTGTTTGTTTGTGTTTGTTTGTGTTTGTTTGTGTTTGTTTGTGTCTGTTTGTGTGTGTTTGTGTTTGTTTGTGTTTGTTTGTGTTTGTTTGTGTCTGTTTGTGTCTGTTTGTGTTTGTTTGTGTCTGTTTGTGTGTGTTTGTGTTTGTTTGTGTTTGTTTGTGTTTGTTTGTGTCTGTTTGTGTCTGTTTGTGTTTGTTTGTGTTTGTTTGTGTTTGTTTGTGTCTGTTTGTGTTTGTTTGTGTCTGTTTGTGTTTGTTTGTGTTTGTTTGTGTTTGTTTGTGTTTGTTTGTGTTTGTTTGTGTCTCTTTGTGTCTGTTTGTGTTTGTTTGTGTTTGTTTGTGTCTGTTTGTGTCTGTTTGTGTTTGTTTGTGTTTGTTTGTGTGTGTTTGTGTTTGTTTGTGTTTGTTTGTGTCTGTTTGTGTGTGTTTGTGCTTGTTTGTGTTTGTTTGTGTTTGTTTGTGTCTGTTTGTGTGTGTTTGTGTTTGTTTGTGTTTGTTTGTGTTTGTTTGTGTCTGTTTGTGTCTGTTTGTGTTTGTTTGTGTTTGTTTGTGTTTGTTTGTGTCTGTTTGTGTTTGTTTGTGTCTGTTTGTGTTTGTTTGTGTGTGTTTGTGTTTGTTTGTGCTTGTTTGTGTTTGTTTGTGTCTCTTTGTGTCTGTTTGTGTTTGTTTGTGTTTGTTTGTGTCTGTTTGTGTCTGTTTGTGTTTGTTTGTGTTTGTTTGTGTGTGTTTGTGTTTGTTTGTGCTTGTTTGTGTTTGTTTGTGTTTGTTTGTGTCTGTTTGTGTGTGTTTGTGTCTGTTTGTGTCTGTTTGTGTTTGTTTGTGTTTGTTTGTGTGTGTTTGTGTTTGTTTGTGCTTGTTTGTGTTTGTTTGTGTTTGTTTGTGTCTGTTTGTGTGTGTTTGTGTCTGTTCGTGTCTGTTTGTGTTTGTTTGTGTTTGTTTGTGTGTGTTTGTGTTTGTTTGTGCTTGTTTGTGTTTGTTTGTGTTTGTTTGTGTCTGTTTGTGTGTGTTTGTGCTTGTTTGTGTTTGTTTGTGTTTGTTTGTGTCTGTTTGTGTCTGTTTGTGTTTGTTTGTGTCTGTTTGTGTTTGTTTGTGTTTGTTTGTGTGTGTTTGTGTTTGTTTGTGCTTGTTTGTGTCTGTTTGTGTGTGTTTGTGTCTGTTTGTGTCTGTTTGTGTTTGTTTGTGTTTGTTTGTGTTTGTTTGTGTGTGTTTGTGTTTGTTTGTGCTTGTTTGTGTTTGTTTGTGTTTGTTTGTGTCTGTTTGTGTGTGTTTGTGCTTGTTTGTGTTTGTTTGTGTTTGTTTGTGTCTGTTTGTGTGTGTTTGTGTTTGTTTGTGTTTGTTTGTGTTTGTTTGTCTCTGTTTGTGTCTGTTTGTGTTTGTTTGTGTTTGTTTGTGTTTGTTTGTGTCTGTTTGTGTTTGTTTGTGTTTGTTTGTGTTTGTTTGTGTCTGTTTGTGTGTGTTTGTGTCTGTTTGTGTTTGTTTGTGTTTGTTTGTGTGTGTTTGTGTTTGTTTGTGCTTGTTTGTGTTTGTTTGTGTTTGTTTGTGTCTGTTTGAGTGTGTTTGTGCTTGTTTGTGTCTGTTTGTGTGTGTTTGTGTCTGTTTGTGTCTGTTTGTGTTTGTTTGTGTTTGTTTGTGTGTGTTTGTGTTTGTTTGTGCTTGTTTGTGTTTGTTTGTGTTTGTTTGTGTCTGTTTGTGTGTGTTTGTGCTTGTTTGTGTTTGTTTGTGTTTGTTTGTGTCTGTTTGTGTGTGTTTGTGTTTGTTTGTGTTTGTTTGTGTTTGTTTGTGTCTGTTTGTGTCTGTTTGTGTTTGTTTGTGTCTGTTTGTGTCTGTTTGTGTTTGTTTGTGTTTGTTTGTGTGTGTTTGTGTTTGTTTGTGCTTGTTTGTGTTTGTTTGTGTCTCTTTGTGTCTGTTTGTGTTTGTTTGTGTTTGTTTGTGTTTGTTTGTGTTTGTTTGTGTTTGTTTGTGTTTGTTTGTGTCTGTTTGTGTCTGTTTGTGTTTGTTTGTGTCTGTTTGTGTCTGTTTGTGTTTGTTTGTGTTTGTTTGTGTGTGTTTGTGTTTGTTTGTGCTTGTTTGTGTTTGTTTGTGTCTCTTTGTGTCTGTTTGTGTTTGTTTGTGTCTGTTTGTGTCTGTTTGTGTTTGTTTGTGTTTGTTTGTGTGTGTTTGTGTTTGTTTGTGCTTGTTTGTGTTTGTTTGTGTTTGTTTGTGTCTGTTTGTGTGTGTTTGTGTCTGTTTGTGTTTGTTTGTGTTTGTTTGTGTGTGTTTGTGTTTGTTTGTGCTTGTTTGTGTTTGTTTGTGTTTGTTTGTGTCTGTTTGTGTGTGTTTGTGCTTGTTTGTGTCTGTTTGTGTGTGTTTGTGTCTGTTTGTGTCTGTTTGTGTTTGTTTGTGTTTGTTTGTGTGTGTTTGTGTTTGTTTGTGCTTGTTTGTGTTTGTTTGTGTGTGTTTGTGTTTGTTTGTGCTTGTTTGTGTTTGTTTGTGTTTGTTTGTGTTTGTTTGTGTTTGTTTGTGTGTGTTTGTGTTTGTTTGTGCTTGTTTGTGTTTGTTTGTGTCTGTTTGTGTCTGTTTGTGTTTGTTTGTGTTTGTTTGTGTCTGTTTGTGTCTGTTTGTGTTTGTTTGTGTTTGTTTGTGTGTGTTTGTGTTTGTTTGTGCTTGTTTGTGTTTGTTTGTGTCTCTTTGTGTCTGTTTGTGTTTGTTTGTGTTTGTTTGTGTGTGTTTGTGTTTGTTTGTGCTTGTTTGTGTTTGTTTGTGTTTGTTTGTGTCTGTTTGTGTGTGTTTGTGTCTGTTTGTGTCTGTTTGTGTTTGTTTGTGTTTGTTTGTGTGTGTTTGTGTTTGTTTGTGCTTGTTTGTGTTTGTTTGTGTTTGTTTGTGTCTGTTTGTGTGTGTTTGTGCTTGTTTGTGTTTGTTTGTGTTTGTTTGTGTCTGTTTGTGTCTGTTTGTGTTTGTTTGTGTTTGTTTGTGTGTGTTTGTGTTTGTTTGTGCTTGTTTGTGTTTGTTTGTGTTTGTTTGTGTCTGTTTGTGTGTGTTTGTGTCTGTTCGTGTCTGTTTGTGTTTGTTTGTGTTTGTTTGTGTGTGTTTGTGTTTGTTTGTGCTTGTTTGTGTTTGTTTGTGTTTGTTTGTGTCTGTTTGTGTGTGTTTGTGCTTGTTTGTGTTTGTTTGTGTTTGTTTGTGTCTGTTTGTGTCTGTTTGTGTTTGTTTGTGTGTGTTTGTGTTTGTTTGTGCTTGTTTGTGTTTGTTTGTGTTTGTTTGTGTTTGTTTGTGTTTGTTTGTGTGTGTTTGTGTTTGTTTGTGCTTGTTTGTGTGTGTTTGTGTTTGTTTGTGTCTGTTTGTGTGTGTTTGTGTCTGTTTGTGTCTGTTTGTGTTTGTTTGTGTCTGTTTGTGTGTGTTTGTGTTTGTTTGTGCTTGTTTGTGTTTGTTTGTGTCTGTTTGTGTGTGTTTGTGTCTGTTTGTGTCTGTTTGTGTTTGTTTGTGTTTGTTTGTGTGTGTTTGTGTCTGTTTGTGTCTGTTTGTGTTTGTTTGTGTTTGTTTGTGTGTGTTTGTGTCTGTTTGTGTCTGTTTGTGTTTGTTTGTGTCTGTTTGTGTTTGTTTGTGTCTGTTTGTGACTGTTTGTGTTTGTTTGTGTCTGTTTGTGTTTGTTTGTGTTTGTTTGTGTTTGTTTGTGTCTCTTTGTGTCTTTTTGTGTTTGTTTGTGTTTGTTTGTGTTTGTTTGTGTCTGTTTGTGTTTGTTTGTGTTTGTTTGTGTTTGTTTGTGTGTGTTTGTGTTTGTTTGTGCTTGTTTGTGTTTGTTTGTGTTTGTTTGTGTCTGTTTGTGTGTGTTTGTGCTTGTTTGTGTTTGTTTGTGTTTGTTTGTGTCTGTTTGTGTGTGTTTGTGTTTGTTTGTGTTTGTTTGTGTGTGTTTGTGCTTGTTTGTGTTTGTTTGTGTTTGTTTGTGTTTGTTTGTGTGTGTTTGTGTTTGTTTGTGCTTGTTTGTGTTTGTTTGTGTGTGTTTGTGTTTGTTTGTGCTTGTTTGTGTTTGTTTGTGTTTGTTTGTGTCTGTTTGTGTGTGTTTGTGCTTGTTTGTGTTTGTTTGTGTTTGTTTGTGTCTGTTTGTGTTTGTTTGTGTTTGTTTGTGTTTGTTTGTGTCTCTTTGTGTCTGTTTGTGTTTGTTTGTGTTTGTTTGTGTCTGTTTGTGTCTGTTTGTGTTTGTTTGTGCTTGTTTGTGTTTGTTTGTGTTTGTTTGTGTTTGTTTGTGTTTGTTTGTGTGTGTTTGTGTGTGTTTGTGCTTGTTTGTGTTTGTTTGTGTTTGTTTGTGTCTGTTTGTGTGTGTTTGTGTCTGTTTGTGTCTGTTTGTGTTTGTTTGTGTTTGTTTGTGTGTGTTTGTGTTTGTTTGTGCTTGTTTGTGTTTGTTTGTGTGTGTTTGTGCTTGTTTGTGTCTGTTTGTGTGTTTGTGTCTGTTTGTGTCTGTTTGTGTTTGTTTGTGTTTGTTTGTGTGTGTTTGTGTTTGTTTGTGCTTGTTTGTGTTTGTTTGTGTTTGTTTGTGTCTGTTTGTGTGTGTTTGTGTCTGTTTGTGTTTGTTTGTGTTTGTTTGTGTTTGTTTGTGTTTGTTTGTGTCTGTTTGTGTGTGTTTGTGCTTGTTTGTGTTTGTTTGTGTTTGTTTGTGTTTGTTTGTGTTTGTTTGTGTGTGTTTGTGTTTGTTTGTGTTTGTTTGTGTCTGTTTGTGTGTGTTTGTGTCTGTTTGTGTCTGTTTGTGTTTGTTTGTGTTTGTTTGTGTGTGTTTGTGTTTGTTTGTGCTTGTTTGTGTTTGTTTGTGTTTGTTTGTGTCTGTTTGTGTGTGTTTGTGCTTGTTTGTGTCTGTTTGTGTGTGTTTGTGTCTGTTTGTGTCTGTTTGTGTTTGTTTGTGTTTGTTTGTGTCTGTTTGTGTTTGTTTGTGTCTGTTTGTGTTTGTTTGTGTTTGTTTGTGTGTGTTTGTGTTTGTTTGTGCTTGTTTGTGTCTGTTTGTGTGTGTTTGTGTTTGTTTGTGTTTGTTTGTGTCTGTTTGTGTGTGTTTGTGTTTGTTTGTGTTTGTTTGTGTTTTTTTTATGTCTGTTTGTGTCTGTTTGTGTTTGTTTGTGTTTGTTTGTGTGTGTTTGTGTCTGTTTGTGTTTGTTTGTGTTTGTTTGTGTGTGTTTGTGTTTGTTTGTGCTTGTTTGTGTTTGTTTGTGTTTGTTTGTGTCTGTTTGTGTGTGTTTGTGCTTGTTTGTGTCTGTTTGTGTCTGTTTGTGTGTGTTTGTGCTTGTTTGTGTTTGTTTGTGTTTGTTTGTGTGTGTTTGTGTTTGTTTGTGCTTGTTTGTGTTTGTTTGTGTTTGTTTGTGTCTGTTTGTGTGTGTTTGTGCTTGTTTGTGTTTGTTTGTGTTTGTTTGTGTCTGTTTGTGTTTGTTTGTGTTTGTTTGTGTCTGTTTGTGTGTGTTTGTGTTTGTTTGTGTTTGTTTGTGTTTGTTTGTGTCTGTTTGTGTCTGTTTGTGTCTGTTTGTGTCTGTTTGTGTCTGTTTGTGTTTGTTTGTGTTTGTTTGTGTGTGTTTGTGTTTGTTTGTGTTTGTTTGTGTTTGTTTGTGTCTGTTTGTGTGTGTTTGTGTTTGTTTGTGTTTGTTTGTGTTTGTTTGTGTCTGTTTGTGTTGTAATATATGTAATGATGTGGTCGAGAAGGGACGTTGATGGGAGACAAAGTATATGCAGAGCTCTGGATAGTAGTGAACGTTTAATTACTTAAAACATTAGCTTATATACATTTTTACAATAAGGTTAACGCTTATCCAAGCAATATGCATTAGGCTACAGTTATACTGCATGCTATACTAAATGTAGACATTAGCTACATACTACAGCTTCCCCGTAAGATCCCTTCACCCCCGGGGTGCTGGAGAAAAAGAAAAAATTTAATGCATGTTACTTGTTTACAATTCGACATGAAGATGGGGACCACTGTGTAAACTACTTATAATTAAGTTTATACACTTTACAAGAATATATCAAAGATAAAAAATAATTAGTTGGTCACCTCAAAAAAAAAATATCGTCAAGTCCCATGTGTCACTGTTTCAAAAGAAATATTATATAGTGGAAGTTAAAATTATTTTTATTAAAATTCCTGTCTGTTTCAACAAAATAATCAGTATTATTATCAAATAATCTCTCTCAAAATAAAAAAATATAAAAATTTGCCATTCAAATTGTGTATTAATCACATAGGTACTGGTATTACGGTATCGGTACATTTACCCTATAAAATATCTAATGCCGTACCAATGGAGTCTTCGCTCCAAAAATAATTAACGGGAATGGCTACCCAGGGCATGGTCACCCTTAATAATATACTAACTGGGCTGCGCGTCCGTGCGCACCCTTAACTCAAAACATGGGCATGGTCACCCACATGGCATATCAGGCTACATGTACTATGTGCCTGTTAGTCGGTGTCGCAAATACATTAAGACTTAATAAGTCTCCAACTGTTTTCACGGAGGGCACGATAGTCCAGAACACCATGAGCAAACAAGAAGGACTAGCGCCCAAACTTTATACTTAATCAATATGTACCGTACCTTACCAAGTACTGAGAGAGTAAAAAAAAAATTGAAATTAAAATTTCGTATTGTAATACTTTATAAAAGAAATATCTACGCAAAAATAACTCAATTAACTGTCACTAAATTATTAGGTGATCAATCCAATAACTAGCTATAGTATAATTGTTCAATAAAATTTCTAAGTGTGAATATCAAATTACATTCACCAATAATTAAAAGTTTACTTGTAGACAGCGAACACGCGTGATCTACTTAAAATTTTTGCTTACGCGCGGACTTCGCGGCGGCGTATGCATTTCATTGCGGTCGGAAATTGCGAAATGTGTAAGTTGTTTACGACATTTGCATCTAAAAAAAATATTAGCGACGATTATTACAATGATTTTAAGTGATGATATCTGGTTTAAAAAAAAAATAATTAGAAATGCTAAGTGACACGGGTAACAATTTCATGTACGAAAGTTATCTAACAATTATGTATGCAAAAGAAAAAGATTTTGAATGAATTGGGCGTTAACCTGTATAGCTAATTAATTATTATATAAAAAAAATTCTCTTAATAATAATATTCTCTTATAGGGCCAAGTTTAACTAAATATTCTCTTATATATTCGAACTTAGTATATAAATCTTGCAATTCAGTAGGTACACATAATAAAATTAACTCGTGCGTAAATGTAAAATAACTATAACCGAAAACATAAGTTATGCAGTAAAATATTCACTTACTTAATTCAACGCTTACGTAGGAGTAATGCCTAACGATATTGAGGTCATCACGAGTCGTCACGTTGCGCGATGCATGGCGGGACGTTGATGCGCTGGCGGCTGGCAAGCACGTGGAGCACGATGCCGTTGCTGATGCGCGATGCGATGACGGGCCGGGCTAACCCTGGACACCCTCGAGCATGGGCCGGGATTTCCCTGGACACCTCTTGAGATGGGCCGGGATAACCCTGGACTCCTCTTGATTTGCGAGCCGGGATAACCCTGGACAACGCTCTTCTTTTCTTGATACTGGTTTCTTCTTATGGCTTCTTTCATAATTGTCTTCTTCTTTTTTTCAAATCTTCATTCTTGTGACTGCATCGTCAGTCTGGTGGTTGCCGTTGACGCTGTTGCTGGTGTCCCGGACGGTGTGGTGTCCCGGACGGTGCGGTGTCCCGCCGCACCGTCCGGTGCGAGGTTCTGAGGTTCTGGCTGGTTCAGAAGTTCGTCTTCGGAACGTTAGTGCAGGATCGCCATGTAATATATGTAATGATGTGGTCGAGAAGGGACGTTGATGGGAGACAAAGTATATGCAGAGCTCTGGATAGTAGTGAACGTTTAATTACTTAAAACATTAGCTTATATACATTTTTACAATAAGGTTAACGCTTATCCAAGCAATATGCATTAGGCTACAGTTATACTGCATGCTATACTAAATGTAGACATTAGCTACATACTACAGTGTCTGTTTGTGTTTGTTTGTGTTTGTTTGTGTTTGTTTGTGTCTGTTTGTGTTTGTTTGTGTCTGTTTGTGTCTGTTTGTGTTTGTTTGTGTTTGTTTGTGCTTGTTTGTGTTTGTTTGTGTTTGTTTGTGTCTGTTTGTGTTTGTTTGTGTTTGTTTGTGTTTGTTTGTGTCTGTTTGTGTGTGTTTGTGTCTGTTTGTGTCTGTTTGTGTTTGTTTGTGTTTGTTTGTGTGTGTTTGTGTTTGTTTGTGCTTGTTTGTGTTTGTTTGTGTTTGTTTGTGTCTGTTTGTGTTTGTTTGTGTTTGTTTGTGTCTGTTTGTGTGTGTTTGTGTCTGTTTGTGTCTGTTTGTTTGTGTTTGTTTGTGTTTGTTTGTGTCTGTTTGTGTCTGTTTGTGCTTGTTTGTGTTTGTTTGTGTTTGTTTGTGTCTGTTTGAGTGTGTTTGTGCTTGTTTGTGTCTGTTTGTGTGTGTTTGTGTCTGTTTGTGTCTGTTTGTGTTTGTTTGTGTTTGTTTGTGTGTGTTTGTGTTTGTTTGTGCTTGTTTGTGTTTGTTTGTGTTTGTTTGTGTCTGTTTGTGTGTGTTTGTGCTTGTTTGTGTTTGTTTGTGTTTGTTTGTGTCTGTTTGTGTGTGTTTGTGTTTGTTTGTGTTTGTTTGTGTTTGTTTGTGTCTGTTTGTGTCTGTTTGTGTTTGTTTGTGTCTGTTTGTGTCTGTTTGTGTTTGTTTGTGTTTGTTTGTGTGTGTTTGTGTTTGTTTGTGCTTGTTTGTGTTTGTTTGTGTCTCTTTGTGTCTGTTTGTGTTTGTTTGTGTTTGTTTGTGTTTGTTTGTGTTTGTTTGTGTTTGTTTGTGTCTGTTTGTGTCTGTTTGTGTTTGTTTGTGTCTGTTTGTGTCTGTTTGTGTTTGTTTGTGTTTGTTTGTGTGTGTTTGTGTTTGTTTGTGCTTGTTTGTGTTTGTTTGTGTCTCTTTGTGTCTGTTTGTGTTTGTTTGTGTTTGTTTGTGTTTGTTTGTGTGTGTTTGTGTTTGTTTGTGCTTGTTTGTGTTTGTTTGTGTTTGTTTGTGTCTGTTTGTGTGTGTTTGTGTCTGTTTGTGTCTGTTTGTGTTTGTTTGTGTTTGTTTGTGTGTGTTTGTGTTTGTTTGTGCTTGTTTGTGTTTGTTTGTGTTTGTTTGTGTCTGTTTGTGTGTGTTTGTGCTTGTTTGTGTTTGTTTGTGTTTGTTTGTGTCTGTTTGTGTCTGTTTGTGTTTGTTTGTGTTTGTTTGTGTGTGTTTGTGTTTGTTTGTGCTTGTTTGTGTTTGTTTGTGTCTCTTTGTGTCTGTTTGTGTTTGTTTGTGTTTGTTTGTGTGTGTTTGTGTTTGTTTGTGCTTGTTTGTGTTTGTTTGTGTTTGTTTGTGTCTGTTTGTGTGTGTTTGTGTCTGTTTGTGTCTGTTTGTGTTTGTTTGTGTTTGTTTGTGTGTGTTTGTGTTTGTTTGTGCTTGTTTGTGTTTGTTTGTGTTTGTTTGTGTCTGTTTGTGTGTGTTTGTGCTTGTTTGTGTTTGTTTGTGTTTGTTTGTGTCTGTTTGTGTCTGTTTGTGTTTGTTTGTGTTTGTTTGTGTGTGTTTGTGTTTGTTTGTGCTTGTTTGTGTTTGTTTGTGTTTGTTTGTGTCTGTTTGTGTGTGTTTGTGTCTGTTCGTGTCTGTTTGTGTTTGTTTGTGTTTGTTTGTGTGTGTTTGTGTTTGTTTGTGCTTGTTTGTGTTTGTTTGTGTTTGTTTGTGTCTGTTTGTGTGTGTTTGTGCTTGTTTGTGTTTGTTTGTGTTTGTTTGTGTCTGTTTGTGTCTGTTTGTGTTTGTTTGTGTCTGTTTGTGTTTGTTTGTGTTTGTTTGTGTGTGTTTGTGTTTGTTTGTGCTTGTTTGTGTCTGTTTGTGTGTGTTTGTGTCTGTTTGTGTCTGTTTGTGTTTGTTTGTGTTTGTTTGTGTGTGTTTGTGTTTGTTTGTGCTTGTTTGTGTTTGTTTGTGTTTGTTTGTGTCTGTTTGTGTGTGTTTGTGCTTGTTTGTGTTTGTTTGTGTTTGTTTGTGTCTGTTTGTGTGTGTTTGTGTTTGTTTGTGTTTGTTTGTGTTTGTTTGTCTCTGTTTGTGTCTGTTTGTGTTTGTTTGTGTTTGTTTGTGTTTGTTTGTGTCTGTTTGTGTTTGTTTGTGTTTGTTTGTGTCTGTTTGTGTGTGTTTGTGTCTGTTTGTGTTTGTTTGTGTTTGTTTGTGTGTGTTTGTGTTTGTTTGTGCTTGTTTGTGTTTGTTTGTGTTTGTTTGTGTCTGTTTGAGTGTGTTTGTGCTTGTTTGTGTCTGTTTGTGTGTGTTTGTGTCTGTTTGTGTCTGTTTGTGTTTGTTTGTGTTTGTTTGTGTGTGTTTGTGTTTGTTTGTGCTTGTTTGTGTTTGTTTGTGTTTGTTTGTGTCTGTTTGTGTGTGTTTGTGCTTGTTTGTGTTTGTTTGTGTTTGTTTGTGTCTGTTTGTGTGTGTTTGTGTTTGTTTGTGTTTGTTTGTGTTTGTTTGTGTCTGTTTGTGTCTGTTTGTGTTTGTTTGTGTCTGTTTGTGTCTGTTTGTGTTTGTTTGTGTTTGTTTGTGTGTGTTTGTGTTTGTTTGTGCTTGTTTGTGTTTGTTTGTGTCTCTTTGTGTCTGTTTGTGTTTGTTTGTGTTTGTTTGTGTTTGTTTGTGTTTGTTTGTGTTTGTTTGTGTTTGTTTGTGTCTGTTTGTGTCTGTTTGTGTTTGTTTGTGTCTGTTTGTGTCTGTTTGTGTTTGTTTGTGTTTGTTTGTGTGTGTTTGTGTTTGTTTGTGCTTGTTTGTGTTTGTTTGTGTCTCTTTGTGTCTGTTTGTGTTTGTTTGTGTTTGTTTGTGTTTGTTTGTGTGTGTTTGTGTTTGTTTGTGCTTGTTTGTGTTTGTTTGTGTTTGTTTGTGTCTGTTTGTGTGTGTTTGTGTCTGTTTGTGTCTGTTTGTGTTTGTTTGTGTTTGTTTGTGTGTGTTTGTGTTTGTTTGTGCTTGTTTGTGTTTGTTTGTGTTTGTTTGTGTCTGTTTGTGTGTGTTTGTGCTTGTTTGTGTTTGTTTGTGTTTGTTTGTGTCTGTTTGTGTCTGTTTGTGTTTGTTTGTGTTTGTTTGTGTGTGTTTGTGTTTGTTTGTGCTTGTTTGTGTTTGTTTGTGTCTCTTTGTGTCTGTTTGTGTTTGTTTGTGTTTGTTTGTGTGTGTTTGTGTTTGTTTGTGCTTGTTTGTGTTTGTTTGTGTTTGTTTGTGTCTGTTTGTGTGTGTTTGTGTCTGTTTGTGTCTGTTTGTGTTTGTTTGTGTTTGTTTGTGTGTGTTTGTGTTTGTTTGTGCTTGTTTGTGTTTGTTTGTGTTTGTTTGTGTCTGTTTGTGTGTGTTTGTGCTTGTTTGTGTTTGTTTGTGTTTGTTTGTGTCTGTTTGTGTCTGTTTGTGTTTGTTTGTGTTTGTTTGTGTGTGTTTGTGTTTGTTTGTGCTTGTTTGTGTTTGTTTGTGTCTCTTTGTGTCTGTTTGTGTTTGTTTGTGTTTGTTTGTGTCTGTTTGTGTTTGTTTGTGTTTGTTTGTGTTTGTTTGTGTGTGTTTGTGTTTGTTTGTGCTTGTTTGTGTTTGTTTGTGTTTGTTTGTGTCTGTTTGTGTGTGTTTGTGTCTGTTTGTGTCTGTTTGTGTTTGTTTGTGTTTGTTTGTGTGTGTTTGTGTTTGTTTGTGCTTGTTTGTGTTTGTTTGTGTTTGTGTCTGTTTGTGTTTGTTTGTGTTTGTTTGTGTCTCTTTGTGTCTGTTTGTGTCTGTTTGTGTTTGTTTGTGTCTGTTTGTGTGTGTTTGTGTTTGTTTGTGCTTGTTTGTGTTTGTTTGTGTTTGATTGTGTCCGTTTGTGTGTGTTTGTGTCTGTTTGTGTCTGTTTGTGTTTGTTTGTGTTTGTTTGTGTGTGTTTGTGTTTGTTTGTGCTTGTTTGTGTTTGTTTGTGTTTGTTTGTCTCTGTTTGTGTGTGTTTGTGCTTGTTTGTGTTTGTTTGTGTTTGTTTGTGTTTGTTTGTGTCTGTTTGTGTGTGTTTGTGTTTGTTTGTGTTTGTTTGTGTTTGTTTGTGTCTGTTTGTGTCTGTTTGTGTCTGTTTGTGTCTGTTTGTGTTTGTTTGTGTTTGTTTGTGTGTGTTTGTGTTTGTTTGTGTTTGTTTGTGTTTGTTTGTGTCTGTTTGTGTGTGTTTGTGCTTGTTTGTGTCTGTTTGTGTGTGTTTGTGTCTGTTTGTGTCTGTTTGTGTTTGTTTGTGTTTGTTTGTGTGTGTTTGTGTTTGTTTGTGCTTGTTTGTGTTTGTTTGTGTTTGTTTGTGTCTGTTTGTGTGTGTTTGTGTTTGTTTGTGTTTGTTTGTGTCTGTTTGTGTCTGTTTGTGTTTGTTTGTGTTTGTTTGTGTGTGTTTGTGTTTGTTTGTGTTTGTTTGTGTCTGTTTGTGTGTGTTTGTGTCTGTTTGTGTCTGTTTGTGTTTGTTTGTGTTTGTTTGTGTGTGTTTGTGTTTGTTTGTGCTTGTTTGTGTTTGTTTGTGTTTGTTTGTGTCTGTTTGTGTGTGTTTGTGCTTGTTTGTGTCTGTTTGTGTGTGTTTGTGTCTGTTTGTGTCTGTTTGTGTTTGTTTGTGTTTGTTTGTGTGTGTTTGTGTTTGTTTGTGTTTGTTTGTGTTTGTTTGTGTCTGTTTGTGTGTGTTTGTGTTTGTTTGTGTTTGTTTGTGTCTGTTTGTGTCTGTTTGTGTTTGTTTGTGTTTGTTTGTGTGTGTTTGTGTTTGTTTGTGTTTGTTTGTGTTTGTTTGTGTTTGTTTGTGTCTGTTTGTGTGTGTTTGTGTTTGTTTGTGTTTGTTTGTGTTTGTTTGTGTCTGTTTGTGTCTGTTTGTGTTTGTTTGTGTCTGTTTGTGTGTGTTTGTGTTTGTTTGTGTTTGTTTGTGTTTGTTTGTGTCTGTTTGTGTCTGTTTGTGTTTGTTTGTGTTTGTTTGTGTTTGTTTGTGTCTGTTTGTGTTTGTTTGTGTCTGTTTGTGTTTGTTTGTGTTTGTTTGTGTTTGTTTGTGTTTGTTTGTGTTTGTTTGTGTCTCTTTGTGTCTGTTTGTGTTTGTTTGTGTTTGTTTGTGTCTGTTTGTGTCTGTTTGTGTTTGTTTGTGTTTGTTTGTGTGTGTTTGTGTTTGTTTGTGTTTGTTTGTGTCTGTTTGTGTGTGTTTGTGCTTGTTTGTGTTTGTTTGTGTTTGTTTGTGTCTGTTTGTGTGTGTTTGTGTTTGTTTGTGTTTGTTTGTGTTTGTTTGTGTCTGTTTGTGTCTGTTTGTGTTTGTTTGTGTTTGTTTGTGTTTGTTTGTGTCTGTTTGTGTTTGTTTGTGTCTGTTTGTGTTTGTTTGTGTGTGTTTGTGTTTGTTTGTGCTTGTTTGTGTTTGTTTGTGTCTCTTTGTGTCTGTTTGTGTTTGTTTGTGTTTGTTTGTGTCTGTTTGTGTCTGTTTGTGTTTGTTTGTGTTTGTTTGTGTGTGTTTGTGTTTGTTTGTGCTTGTTTGTGTTTGTTTGTGTTTGTTTGTGTCTGTTTGTGTGTGTTTGTGTCTGTTTGTGTCTGTTTGTGTTTGTTTGTGTTTGTTTGTGTGTGTTTGTGTTTGTTTGTGCTTGTTTGTGTTTGTTTGTGTTTGTTTGTGTCTGTTTGTGTGTGTTTGTGTCTGTTCGTGTCTGTTTGTGTTTGTTTGTGTTTGTTTGTGTGTGTTTGTGTTTGTTTGTGCTTGTTTGTGTTTGTTTGTGTTTGTTTGTGTCTGTTTGTGTGTGTTTGTGCTTGTTTGTGTTTGTTTGTGTTTGTTTGTGTCTGTTTGTGTCTGTTTGTGTTTGTTTGTGTCTGTTTGTGTTTGTTTGTGTTTGTTTGTGTGTGTTTGTGTTTGTTTGTGCTTGTTTGTGTCTGTTTGTGTGTGTTTGTGTCTGTTTGTGTCTGTTTGTGTTTGTTTGTGTTTGTTTGTGTGTGTTTGTGTTTGTTTGTGCTTGTTTGTGTTTGTTTGTGTTTGTTTGTGTCTGTTTGTGTGTGTTTGTGCTTGTTTGTGTTTGTTTGTGTTTGTTTGTGTCTGTTTGTGTGTGTTTGTGTTTGTTTGTGTTTGTTTGTGTTTGTTTGTCTCTGTTTGTGTCTGTTTGTGTTTGTTTGTGTTTGTTTGTGTTTGTTTGTGTCTGTTTGTGTTTGTTTGTGTTTGTTTGTGTTTGTTTGTGTCTGTTTGTGTGTGTTTGTGTCTGTTTGTGTTTGTTTGTGTTTGTTTGTGTGTGTTTGTGTTTGTTTGTGCTTGTTTGTGTTTGTTTGTGTTTGTTTGTGTCTGTTTGAGTGTGTTTGTGCTTGTTTGTGTCTGTTTGTGTGTGTTTGTGTCTGTTTGTGTCTGTTTGTGTTTGTTTGTGTTTGTTTGTGTGTGTTTGTGTTTGTTTGTGCTTGTTTGTGTTTGTTTGTGTTTGTTTGTGTCTGTTTGTGTGTGTTTGTGCTTGTTTGTGTTTGTTTGTGTTTGTTTGTGTCTGTTTGTGTGTGTTTGTGTTTGTTTGTGTTTGTTTGTGTTTGTTTGTGTCTGTTTGTGTCTGTTTGTGTTTGTTTGTGTCTGTTTGTGTCTGTTTGTGTTTGTTTGTGTTTGTTTGTGTGTGTTTGTGTTTGTTTGTGCTTGTTTGTGTTTGTTTGTGTCTCTTTGTGTCTGTTTGTGTTTGTTTGTGTTTGTTTGTGTTTGTTTGTGTTTGTTTGTGTTTGTTTGTGTTTGTTTGTGTCTGTTTGTGTCTGTTTGTGTTTGTTTGTGTCTGTTTGTGTCTGTTTGTGTTTGTTTGTGTTTGTTTGTGTGTGTTTGTGTTTGTTTGTGCTTGTTTGTGTTTGTTTGTGTCTCTTTGTGTCTGTTTGTGTTTGTTTGTGTTTGTTTGTGTTTGTTTGTGTGTGTTTGTGTTTGTTTGTGCTTGTTTGTGTTTGTTTGTGTTTGTTTGTGTCTGTTTGTGTGTGTTTGTGTCTGTTTGTGTCTGTTTGTGTTTGTTTGTGTTTGTTTGTGTGTGTTTGTGTTTGTTTGTGCTTGTTTGTGTTTGTTTGTGTTTGTTTGTGTCTGTTTGTGTGTGTTTGTGCTTGTTTGTGTTTGTTTGTGTTTGTTTGTGTCTGTTTGTGTCTGTTTGTGTTTGTTTGTGTTTGTTTGTGTGTGTTTGTGTTTGTTTGTGCTTGTTTGTGTTTGTTTGTGTCTCTTTGTGTCTGTTTGTGTTTGTTTGTGTTTGTTTGTGTGTGTTTGTGTTTGTTTGTGCTTGTTTGTGTTTGTTTGTGTTTGTTTGTGTCTGTTTGTGTGTGTTTGTGTCTGTTTGTGTCTGTGTGTGTTTGTTTGTGTTTGTTTGTGTGTGTTTGTGTTTGTTTGTGCTTGTTTGTGTTTGTTTGTGTTTGTTTGTGTCTGTTTGTGTCTGTTTGTGTTTGTTTGTGTTTGTTTGTGTGTGTTTGTGTTTGTTTGTGCTTGTTTGTGTTTGTTTGTGTTTGTTTGTGTCTGTTTGTGTGTGTTTGTGCTTGTTTGTGTTTGTTTGTGTTTGTTTGTGTCTGTTTGTGTCTGTTTGTGTTTGTTTGTGTCTGTTTGTGTGTGTTTGTGTCTGTTTGTGTTTGTTTGTGTTTGTTTGTGTGTGTTTGTGTTTGTTTGTGCTTGTTTGTGTTTGTTTGTGTTTGTTTGTGTCTGTTTGTGTGTGTTTGTGCTTGTTTGTGTTTGTTTGTGTTTGTTTGTGTCTGTTTGTGTCTGTTTGTGTTTGTTTGTGTTTGTTTGTGTGTGTTTGTGTTTGTTTGTGTTTGTTTGTGTCTGTTTGTGTGTGTTTGTGTCTGTTTGTGTCTGTTTGTGTTTGTTTGTGTTTGTTTGTGTGTGTTTGTGTTTGTTTGTGCTTGTTTGTGTTTGTTTGTGTTTGTTTGTGTGTGTTTGTGTTTGTTTGTGCTTGTTTGTGTTTGTTTGTGTGTGTTTGTGTTTGTTTGTGTTTGTTTGTGTTTGTTTGTGTTTGTTTGTGTTTGTTTGTGTTTGTTTGTGTGTGTTTGTGTTTGTTTGTGCTTGTTTGTGTTTGTTTGTGTCTGTTTGTGTGTGTTTGTGTCTTTTTGTGTCTGTTTGTGTTTGTTTGTGTTTGTTTGTGTGTGTTTGTGTCTGTTTGTGTCTGTTTGTGTTTGTTTGTGTTTGTTTGTGTTTGTTTGTGTGTGTTTGTGTTTGTTTGTGTTTGTTTGTGTCTGTTTGTGTTTGTTTGTGTTTGTTTGTGTTTGTTTGTGTCTGTTTGTGTCTGTTTGTGTTTGTTTGTGTTTGTTTGTGTGTGTTTGTGTTTGTTTGTGCTTGTTTGTGTTTGTTTGTGTTTGTTTGTGTCTGTTTGTGTGTGTTTGTGCTTGTTTGTGTTTGTTTGTGTTTGTTTGTGTCTGTTTGTGTCTGTTTGTGTTTGTTTGTGTCTGTTTGTGTGTGTTTGTGTTTGTTTGTGCTTGTTTGTGTTTGTTTGTGTTTGTTTGTGTTTGTTTGTGTCTGTTTGTGTGTGTTTGTGCTTGTTTGTGTCTGTTTGTGTGTGTTTGTGTCTGTTTGTGTCTGTTTGTGTTTGTTTGTGTTTGTTTGTGTGTGTTTGTGTTTGTTTGTGCTTGTTTGTGTTTGTTTGTGTGTGTTTGTGTTTGTTTGTGCTTGTTTGTGTTTGTTTGTGTTTGTTTGTGTTTGTTTGTGTTTGTTTGTGTTTGTTTGTGTGTGTTTGTGTTTGTTTGTGCTTGTTTGTGTTTGTTTGTGTCTGTTTGTGTGTGTTTGTGTCTGTTTGTGTCTGTTTGTGTTTGTTTGTGTTTGTTTGTGTGTGTTTGTGTCTGTTTGTGTCTGTTTGTGTTTGTTTGTGTTTGTTTGTGTGTGTTTGTGTCTGTTTGTGTCTGTTTGTGTTTGTTTGTGTCTGTTTGTGTTTGTTTGTGTCTGTTTGTGACTGTTTGTGTTTGTTTGTGTCTGTTTGTGTTTGTTTGTGTTTGTTTGTGTTTGTTTGTGTCTCTTTGTGTCTTTTTGTGTTTGTTTGTGATTGATTGTGTTTGTTTGTGTCTGTTTGTGTTTGTTTGTGTTTGTTTGTGTTTGTTTGTGTGTGTTTGTGTTTGTTTGTGCTTGTTTGTGTTTGTTTGTGTTTGTTTGTGTCTGTTTGTGTGTGTTTGTGCTTGTTTGTGTTTGTTTGTGTTTGTTTGTGTCTGTTTGTGTGTGTTTGTGTTTGTTTGTGTTTGTTTGTGTGTGTTTGTGCTTGTTTGTGTTTGTTTGTGTTTGTTTGTGTTTGTTTGTGTGTGTTTGTGTTTGTTTGTGCTTGTTTGTGTTTGTTTGTGTGTGTTTGTGTTTGTTTGTGCTTGTTTGTGTTTGTTTGTGTTTGTTTGTGTCTGTTTGTGTGTGTTTGTGCTTGTTTGTGTTTGTTTGTGTTTGTTTGTGTCTGTTTGTGTTTGTTTGTGTTTGTTTGTGTTTGTTTGTGTCTCTTTGTGTCTGTTTGTGTTTGTTTGTGTTTGTTTGTGTCTGTTTGTGTCTGTTTGTGTTTGTTTGTGCTTGTTTGTGTTTGTTTGTGTTTGTTTGTGTTTGTTTGTGTTTGTTTGTGTGTGTTTGTGTGTGTTTGTGCTTGTTTGTGTTTGTTTGTGTTTGTTTGTGTCTGTTTGTGTGTGTTTGTGTCTGTTTGTGTCTGTTTGTGTTTGTTTGTGTTTGTTTGTGTGTGTTTGTGTTTGTTTGTGCTTGTTTGTGTTTGTTTGTGTGTGTTTGTGCTTGTTTGTGTCTGTTTGTGTGTTTGTGTCTGTTTGTGTCTGTTTGTGTTTGTTTGTGTTTGTTTGTGTGTGTTTGTGTTTGTTTGTGCTTGTTTGTGTTTGTTTGTGTTTGTTTGTGTCTGTTTGTGTGTGTTTGTGTCTGTTTGTGTTTGTTTGTGTTTGTTTGTGTTTGTTTGTGTTTGTTTGTGTCTGTTTGTGTGTGTTTGTGCTTGTTTGTGTTTGTTTGTGTTTGTTTGTGTTTGTTTGTGTTTGTTTGTGTGTGTTTGTGTTTGTTTGTGTTTGTTTGTGTCTGTTTGTGTGTGTTTGTGTCTGTTTGTGTCTGTTTGTGTTTGTTTGTGTTTGTTTGTGTGTGTTTGTGTTTGTTTGTGCTTGTTTGTGTTTGTTTGTGTTTGTTTGTGTCTGTTTGTGTGTGTTTGTGCTTGTTTGTGTCTGTTTGTGTGTGTTTGTGTCTGTTTGTGTCTGTTTGTGTTTGTTTGTGTTTGTTTGTGTCTGTTTGTGTTTGTTTGTGTCTGTTTGTGTTTGTTTGTGTTTGTTTGTGTGTGTTTGTGTTTGTTTGTGCTTGTTTGTGTCTGTTTGTGTGTGTTTGTGTTTGTTTGTGTTTGTTTGTGTCTGTTTGTGTGTGTTTGTGTTTGTTTGTGTTTGTTTGTGTTTTTTTTATGTCTGTTTGTGTCTGTTTGTGTTTGTTTGTGTTTGTTTGTGTGTGTTTGTGTCTGTTTGTGTTTGTTTGTGTTTGTTTGTGTGTGTTTGTGTTTGTTTGTGCTTGTTTGTGTTTGTTTGTGTTTGTTTGTGTCTGTTTGTGTGTGTTTGTGCTTGTTTGTGTCTGTTTGTGTCTGTTTGTGTGTGTTTGTGCTTGTTTGTGTTTGTTTGTGTTTGTTTGTGTGTGTTTGTGTTTGTTTGTGCTTGTTTGTGTTTGTTTGTGTTTGTTTGTGTCTGTTTGTGTGTGTTTGTGCTTGTTTGTGTTTGTTTGTGTTTGTTTGTGTCTGTTTGTGTTTGTTTGTGTTTGTTTGTGTCTGTTTGTGTGTGTTTGTGTTTGTTTGTGTTTGTTTGTGTTTGTTTGTGTCTGTTTGTGTCTGTTTGTGTCTGTTTGTGTCTGTTTGTGTCTGTTTGTGTTTGTTTGTGTTTGTTTGTGTGTGTTTGTGTTTGTTTGTGTTTGTTTGTGTTTGTTTGTGTCTGTTTGTGTCTGTTTGTGTTTGTTTGTGTTTGTTTGTGTTTGTTTGTGTCTGTTTGTGTTGTAATATATGTAATGATGTGGTCGAGAAGGGACGTTGATGGGAGACAAAGTATATGCAGAGCTCTGGATAGTAGTGAACGTTTAATTACTTAAAACATTAGCTTATATACATTTTTACAATAAGGTTAACGCTTATCCAAGCAATATGCATTAGGCTACAGTTATACTGCATGCTATACTAAATGTAGACATTAGCTACATACTACAGCTTCCCCGTAAGATCCCTTCACCCCCGGGGTGCTGGAGAAAAAGAAAAAATTTAATGCATGTTACTTGTTTACAATTCGACATGAAGATGGGGACCACTGTGTAAACTACTTATAATTAAGTTTATACACTTTACAAGAATATATCAAAGATAAAAAATAATTAGTTGGTCACCTCAAAAAAAAAATATCGTCAAGTCCCATGTGTCACTGTTTCAAAAGAAATATTATATAGTGGAAGTTAAAATTATTTTTATTAAAATTCCTGTCTGTTTCAACAAAATAATCAGTATTATTATCAAATAATCTCTCTCAAAATAAAAAAATATAAAAAATTGTGTATTAATCACATAGGTACTGGTATTACGGTATCGGTACATTTACCCTATAAAATATCTAATGCCGTACCAATGGAGTCTTCGCTCCAAAAATAATTAACGGGAATGGCTACCCAGGGCATGGTCACCCTTAATAATATACTAACTGGGCTGCGCGTCCGTGCGCACCCTTAACTCAAAACATGGGCATGGTCACCCACATGGCATATCAGGCTACATGTACTATGTGCCTGTTAGTCGGTGTCGCAAATACATTAAGACTTAATAAGTCTCCAACTGTTTTCACGGAGGGCACGATAGTCCAGAACACCATGAGCAAACAAGAAGGACTAGCGCCCAAACTTTATACTTAATCAATATGTACCGTACCTTACCAAGTACTGAGAGAGTAAAAAAAAAATTGAAATTAAAATTTCGTATTGTAATACTTTATAAAAGAAATATCTACGCAAAAATAACTCAATTAACTGTCACTAAATTATTAGGTGATCAATCCAATAACTAGCTATAGTATAATTGTTCAATAAAATTTCTAAGTGTGAATATCAAATTACATTCACCAATAATTAAAAGTTTACTTGTAGACAGCGAACACGCGTGATCTACTTAAAATTTTTGCTTACGCGCGGACTTCGCGGCGGCGTATGCATTTCATTGCGGTCGGAAATTGCGAAATGTGTAAGTTGTTTACGACATTTGCATCTAAAAAAAATATTAGCGACGATTATTACAATGATTTTAAGTGATGATATCTGGTTTAAAAAAAAAATAATTAGAAATGCTAAGTGACACGGGTAACAATTTCATGTACGAAAGTTATCTAACAATTATGTATGCAAAAGAAAAAGATTTTGAATGAATTGGGCGTTAACCTGTATAGCTAATTAATTATTATATAAAAAAAATTCTCTTAATAATAATATTCTCTTATAGGGCCAAGTTTAACTAAATATTCTCTTATATATTCGAACTTAGTATATAAATCTTGCAATTCAGTAGGTACACATAATAAAATTAACTCGTGCGTAAATGTAAAATAACTATAACCGAAAACATAAGTTATGCAGTAAAATATTCACTTACTTAATTCAACGCTTACGTAGGAGTAATGCCTAACGATATTGAGGTCATCACGAGTCGTCACGTTGCGCGATGCATGGCGGGACGTTGATGCGCTGGCGGCTGGCAAGCACGTGGAGCACGATGCCGTTGCTGATGCGCGATGCGATGACGGGCCGGGCTAACCCTGGACACCCTCGAGCATGGGCCGGGATTTCCCTGGACACCTCTTGAGATGGGCCGGGATAACCCTGGACTCCTCTTGATTTGCGAGCCGGGATAACCCTGGACAACGCTCTTCTTTTCTTGATACTGGTTTCTTCTTATGGCTTCTTTCATAATTGTCTTCTTCTTTTTTTCAAATCTTCATTCTTGTGACTGCATCGTCAGTCTGGTGGTTGCCGTTGACGCTGTTGCTGGTGTCCCGGACGGTGTGGTGTCCCGGACGGTGCGGTGTCCCGCCGCACCGTCCGGTGCGAGGTTCTGAGGTTCTGGCTGGTTCAGAAGTTCGTCTTCGGAACGTTAGTGCAGGATCGCCATGTAATATATGTAATGATGTGGTCGAGAAGGGACGTTGATGGGAGACAAAGTATATGCAGAGCTCTGGATAGTAGTGAACGTTTAATTACTTAAAACATTAGCTTATATACATTTTTACAATAAGGTTAACGCTTATCCAAGCAATATGCATTAGGCTACAGTTATACTGCATGCTATACTAAATGTAGACATTAGCTACATACTACAGTGTCTGTTTGTGTTTGTTTGTGTTTGTTTGTGTTTGTTTGTGTCTGTTTGTGTTTGTTTGTGTCTGTTTGTGTCTGTTTGTGTTTGTTTGTGTTTGTTTGTGCTTGTTTGTGTTTGTTTGTGTTTGTTTGTGTCTGTTTGTGTTTGTTTGTGTTTGTTTGTGTTTGTTTGTGTCTGTTTGTGTGTGTTTGTGTCTGTTTGTGTGTGTTTGTGTTTGTTTGTGTTTGTTTGTGTTTGTTTGTGTCTGTTTGTGTCTGTTTGTGTTTGTTTGTGTTTGTTTGTGTCTGTTTGTGTGTGTTTGTGTTTGTTTGTGCTTGTTTGTGTTTGTTTGTGTTTGTTTGTGTCTGTTTGTGTGTGTTTGTGCTTGTTTGTGTTTGTTTGTGTTTGTTTGTGTCTGTTTGTGTGTGTTTGTGTTTGTTTGTGTTTGTTTGTGTTTGTTTGTCTCTGTTTGTGTCTGTTTGTGTTTGTTTGTGTTTGTTTGTGTTTGTTTGTGTCTGTTTGTGTTTGTTTGTGTTTGTTTGTGTTTGTTTGTGTCTGTTTGTGTGTGTTTGTGTCTGTTTGTGTTTGTTTGTGTTTGTTTGTGTGTGTTTGTGTTTGTTTGTGCTTGTTTGTGTTTGTTTGTGTTTGTTTGTGTCTGTTTGAGTGTGTTTGTGCTTGTTTGTGTCTGTTTGTGTGTGTTTGTGTCTGTTTGTGTCTGTTTGTGTTTGTTTGTGTTTGTTTGTGTGTGTTTGTGTTTGTTTGTGCTTGTTTGTGTTTGTTTGTGTTTGTTTGTGTCTGTTTGTGTGTGTTTGTGCTTGTTTGTGTTTGTTTGTGTTTGTTTGTGTCTGTTTGTGTGTGTTTGTGTTTGTTTGTGTTTGTTTGTGTTTGTTTGTGTCTGTTTGTGTCTGTTTGTGTTTGTTTGTGTCTGTTTGTGTCTGTTTGTGTTTGTTTGTGTTTGTTTGTGTGTGTTTGTGTTTGTTTGTGCTTGTTTGTGTTTGTTTGTGTCTCTTTGTGTCTGTTTGTGTTTGTTTGTGTTTGTTTGTGTTTGTTTGTGTTTGTTTGTGTTTGTTTGTGTTTGTTTGTGTCTGTTTGTGTCTGTTTGTGTTTGTTTGTGTCTGTTTGTGTCTGTTTGTGTTTGTTTGTGTTTGTTTGTGTGTGTTTGTGTTTGTTTGTGCTTGTTTGTGTTTGTTTGTGTCTCTTTGTGTCTGTTTGTGTTTGTTTGTGTTTGTTTGTGTTTGTTTGTGTGTGTTTGTGTTTGTTTGTGCTTGTTTGTGTTTGTTTGTGTTTGTTTGTGTCTGTTTGTGTGTGTTTGTGTCTGTTTGTGTCTGTTTGTGTTTGTTTGTGTTTGTTTGTGTGTGTTTGTGTTTGTTTGTGCTTGTTTGTGTTTGTTTGTGTTTGTTTGTGTCTGTTTGTGTGTGTTTGTGCTTGTTTGTGTTTGTTTGTGTTTGTTTGTGTCTGTTTGTGTCTGTTTGTGTTTGTTTGTGTTTGTTTGTGTGTGTTTGTGTTTGTTTGTGCTTGTTTGTGTTTGTTTGTGTCTCTTTGTGTCTGTTTGTGTTTGTTTGTGTTTGTTTGTGTGTGTTTGTGTTTGTTTGTGCTTGTTTGTGTTTGTTTGTGTTTGTTTGTGTCTGTTTGTGTGTGTTTGTGTCTGTTTGTGTCTGTTTGTGTTTGTTTGTGTGTGTTTGTGCTTGTTTGTGTTTGTTTGTGTTTGTTTGTGTCTGTTTGTGTCTGTTTGTGTTTGTTTGTGTTTGTTTGTGTGTGTTTGTGTTTGTTTGTGCTTGTTTGTGTTTGTTTGTGTTTGTTTGTGTCTGTTTGTGTGTGTTTGTGTCTGTTCGTGTCTGTTTGTGTTTGTTTGTGTTTGTTTGTGTGTGTTTGTGTTTGTTTGTGCTTGTTTGTGTTTGTTTGTGTCTGTTTGTGTGTGTTTGTGCTTGTTTGTGTTTGTTTGTGTTTGTTTGTGTCTGTTTGTGTGTGTTTGTGTTTGTTTGTGTTTGTTTGTGTTTGTTTGTCTCTGTTTGTGTCTGTTTGTGTTTGTTTGTGTTTGTTTGTGTTTGTTTGTGTCTGTTTGTGTTTGTTTGTGTTTGTTTGTGTTTGTTTGTGTCTGTTTGTGTGTGTTTGTGTCTGTTTGTGTTTGTTTGTGTTTGTTTGTGTGTGTTTGTGTTTGTTTGTGCTTGTTTGTGTTTGTTTGTGTTTGTTTGTGTCTGTTTGAGTGTGTTTGTGCTTGTTTGTGTCTGTTTGTGTGTGTTTGTGTCTGTTTGTGTCTGTTTGTGTTTGTTTGTGTTTGTTTGTGTGTGTTTGTGTTTGTTTGTGCTTGTTTGTGTTTGTTTGTGTTTGTTTGTGTTTGTTTGTGTGTGTTTGTGTTTGTTTGTGCTTGTTTGTGTTTGTTTGTGTTTGTTTGTGTCTGTTTGTGTGTGTTTGTGCTTGTTTGTGTTTGTTTGTGTTTGTTTGTGTCTGTTTGTGTGTGTTTGTGTTTGTTTGTGTTTGTTTGTGTTTGTTTGTCTCTGTTTGTGTCTGTTTGTGTTTGTTTGTGTTTGTTTGTGTTTGTTTGTGTCTGTTTGTGTTTGTTTGTGTTTGTTTGTGTTTGTTTGTGTCTGTTTGTGTGTGTTTGTGTCTGTTTGTGTTTGTTTGTGTTTGTTTGTGTGTGTTTGTGTTTGTTTGTGCTTGTTTGTGTTTGTTTGTGTTTGTTTGTGTCTGTTTGAGTGTGTTTGTGCTTGTTTGTGTCTGTTTGTGTGTGTTTGTGTCTGTTTGTGTCTGTTTGTGTTTGTTTGTGTTTGTTTGTGTGTGTTTGTGTTTGTTTGTGCTTGTTTGTGTTTGTTTGTGTTTGTTTGTGTCTGTTTGTGTGTGTTTGTGCTTGTTTGTGTTTGTTTGTGTTTGTTTGTGTCTGTTTGTGTGTGTTTGTGTCTGTTTGTGTTTGTTTGTGTTTGTTTGTGTTTGTTTGTGTTTGTTTGTGTCTGTTTGTGTGTGTTTGTGCTTGTTTGTGTTTGTTTGTGTTTGTTTGTGTTTGTTTGTGTCTGTTTGTGTGTGTTTGATACTAATTTTAATTAAGATAAAAATTACAAAAAATATAGCCTAAGTGCGATGACAATTGTTCGAAGTATGAATCAAGAGTGTGTAATAATCGGAATTGCAAAAACTAGGTAAACGCGTGTTTTGCTGAGTTGTGCCTCGTGCCGTCGACGGTCGGGCGCGTGCCAGCTGACTCGGCGGTTGTCCTTATGGTGCAATATGTAATTTGTTTGTGTCTGTTTGTGTTTGTTTGTGTTTGTTTGTGTTTGTTTGTGTCTGTTTGTGTTTGTTTGTGTTTGTTTGTGTTTGTTTGTGTCTGTTTGTGTGTGTTTGTGTCTGTTTGTGTCTGTTTGTGTTTGTTTGTGTTTGTTTGTGTGTGTTTGTGTTTGTTTGTGCTTGTTTGTGTTTGTTTGTGTTTGTTTGTGTCTGTTTGTGTGTGTTTGTGCTTGTTTGTGTCTGTTTGTGTGTGTTTGTGTCTGTTTGTGTCTGTTTGTGTTTGTTTGTGTTTGTTTGTGTTTGTTTGTGTGTGTTTGTGTTTGTTTGTGCTTGTTTGTGTTTGTTTGTGTCTCTTTGTGTCTGTTTGTGTTTGTTTGTGTTTGTTTGTATGTGTTTGTGTTTGTTTGTGCTTGTTTGTGTTTGTTTGTGTTTGTTTGTGTCTGTTTGTGTGTGTTTGTGTCTGTTTGTGTCTGTTTGTGTTTGTTTGTGTTTGTTTGTGTGTGTTTGTGTTTGTTTGTGCTTGTTTGTGTTTGTTTGTGTTTGTTTGTGTCTGTTTGTGTGTGTTTGTGCTTGTTTGTGTTTGTTTGTGTTTGTTTGTGTCTGTTTGTGTCTGTTTGTGTTTGTTTGTGTTTGTTTGTGTGTGTTTGTGTTTGTTTGTGCTTGTTTGTGTTTGTTTGTGTTTGTTTGTGTCTGTTTGTGTGTGTTTGTGTCTGTTCGTGTCTGTTTGTGTTTGTTTGTGTTTGTTTGTGTGTGTTTGTGTTTGTTTGTGCTTGTTTGTGTTTGTTTGTGTTTGTTTGTGTCTGTTTGTGTGTGTTTGTGCTTGTTTGTGTTTGTTTGTGTTTGTTTGTGTTTGTTTGTGTGTGTTTGTGTTTGTTTGTGCTTGTTTGTGTTTGTTTGTGTTTGTTTGTGTCTGTTTGTGTGTGTTTGTGCTTGTTTGTGTCTGTTTGTGTCTGTTTGTGTTTGTTTGTGTTTGTTTGTGTGTGTTTGTGTTTGTTTGTGCTTGTTTGTGTTTGTTTGTGTTTGTTTGTGTCTGTTTGTGTGTGTTTGTGCTTGTTTGTGTTTGTTTGTGTTTGTTTGTGTCTGTTTGTGTGTGTTTGTGTCTGTTTGTGTTTGTTTGTGTTTGTTTGTGTTTGTTTGTGTTTGTTTGTGTCTGTTTGTGTGTGTTTGTGCTTGTTTGTGTTTGTTTGTGTTTGTTTGTGTTTGTTTGTGTCTGTTTGTGTCTGTTTGCTACTAATTTTAATTAAGATAAAAATTACAAAAAATATAGCCTAAGTGCGATGACAATTGTTCGAAGTATGAATCAAGAGTGTGTAATAATCGGAATTGCAAAAACTAGGTAAACGCGTGTTTTGCTGAGTTGTGCCTCGTGCCGTCGACGGTCGGGCGCGTGCCAGCTGACTCGGCGGTTGTCCTTATGGTGCAATATGTAATTTGTTTGTGTCTGTTTGTGTTTGTTTGTGTTTGTTTGTGTTTGTTTGTGTCTGTTTGTGTTTGTTTGTGTTTGTTTGTGTTTGTTTGTGTCTGTTTGTGTGTGTTTGTGTCTGTTTGTGTCTGTTTGTGTTTGTTTGTGTTTGTTTGTGTGTGTTTGTGTTTGTTTGTGCTTGTTTGTGTTTGTTTGTGTTTGTTTGTGTTTGTTTGTGTCTGTTTGTGTTTGTTTGTGTCTGTTTGTGTTTGTTTGTGTCTGTTTGTGTCTGTTTGTGTTTGTTTGTGTTTGTTTGTGTGTGTTTGTGTCTGTTTGTGTTTGTTTGTGTTTGTTTGTGTGTGTTTGTGTTTGTTTGTGTTTGTTTGTGTCTGTTTGTGTGTGTTTGTGCTTGTTTGTGTTTGTTTGTGTTTGTTTGTGTCTGTTTGTGTGTGTTTGTGTTTGTTTGTGTTTGTTTGTGTTTGTTTGTGTCTGTTTGTGTCTGTTTGTGTTTGTTTGTGTTTGTTTGTGTTTGTTTGTGTCTGTTTGTGTTTGTTTGTGTCTGTTTGTGTTTGTTTGTGTGTGTTTGTGTTTGTTTGTGTTTGTTTGTGTCTGTTTGTGTCTCTTTGTGTCTGTTTGTGTTTGTTTGTGTTTGTTTGTGTCTGTTTGTGTCTGTTTGTGTTTGTTTGTGTTTGTTTGTGTGTGTTTGTGTTTGTTTGTGCTTGTTTGTGTTTGTTTGTGTTTGTTTGTGTCTGTTTGTGTGTGTTTGTGTCTGTTTGTGTCTGTTTGTGTTTGTTTGTGTTTGTTTGTGTGTGTTTGTGTTTGTTTGTGCTTGTTTGTGTTTGTTTGTGTTTGTTTGTGTCTGTTTGTGTGTGTTTGTGTCTGTTCGTGTCTGTTTGTGTTTGTTTGTGTTTGTTTGTGTGTGTTTGTGTTTGTTTGTGCTTGTTTGTGTTTGTTTGTGTTTGTTTGTGTCTGTTTGTGTGTGTTTGTGCTTGTTTGTGTTTGTTTGTGTTTGTTTGTGTCTGTTTGTGTCTGTTTGTGTTTGTTTGTGTCTGTTTGTGTTTGTTTGTGTTTGTTTGTGTGTGTTTGTGTTTGTTTGTGCTTGTTTGTGTCTGTTTGTGTGTGTTTGTGTCTGTTTGTGTCTGTTTGTGTTTGTTTGTGTTTGTTTGTGTGTGTTTGTGTTTGTTTGTGCTTGTTTGTGTTTGTTTGTGTTTGTTTGTGTCTGTTTGTGTGTGTTTGTGCTTGTTTGTGTTTGTTTGTGTTTGTTTGTGTCTGTTTGTGTGTGTTTGTGTTTGTTTGTGTTTGTTTGTGTTTGTTTGTCTCTGTTTGTGTCTGTTTGTGTTTGTTTGTGTTTGTTTGTGTTTGTTTGTGTCTGTTTGTGTTTGTTTGTGTTTGTTTGTGTTTGTTTGTGTCTGTTTGTGTGTGTTTGTGTCTGTTTGTGTTTGTTTGTGTTTGTTTGTGTGTGTTTGTGTTTGTTTGTGCTTGTTTGTGTTTGTTTGTGTTTGTTTGTGTCTGTTTGAGTGTGTTTGTGCTTGTTTGTGTCTGTTTGTGTGTGTTTGTGTCTGTTTGTGTCTGTTTGTGTCTGTTTGTGTTTGTTTGTGTGTGTTTGTGTTTGTTTGTGCTTGTTTGTGTTTGTTTGTGTTTGTTTGTGTCTGTTTGTGTGTGTTTGTGCTTGTTTGTGTTTGTTTGTGTTTGTTTGTGTCTGTTTGTGTGTGTTTGTGTTTGTTTGTGTTTGTTTGTGTTTGTTTGTGTTTGTTTGTGTCTGTTTGTGTCTGTTTGTGTTTGTTTGTGTCTGTTTGTGTCTGTTTGTGTTTGTTTGTGTTTGTTTGTGTGTGTTTGTGTTTGTTTGTGCTTGTTTGTGTTTGTTTGTGTCTCTTTGTGTCTGTTTGTGTTTGTTTGTGTTTGTTTGTGTTTGTTTGTGTTTGTTTGTGTCTGTTTGTGTGTGTTTGTGTCTGTTCGTGTCTGTTTGTGTTTGTTTGTGTTTGTTTGTGTGTGTTTGTGTTTGTTTGTGCTTGTTTGTGTTTGTTTGTGTTTGTTTGTGTCTGTTTGTGTGTGTTTGTGCTTGTTTGTGTTTGTTTGTGTTTGTTTGTGTCTGTTTGTGTCTGTTTGTGTTTGTTTGTGTCTGTTTGTGTTTGTTTGTGTTTGTTTGTGTGTGTTTGTGTTTGTTTGTGCTTGTTTGTGTCTGTTTGTGTGTGTTTGTGTCTGTTTGTGTTTGTTTGTGTTTGTTTGTGTGTGTTTGTGTTTGTTTGTGCTTGTTTGTGTTTGTTTGTGTTTGTTTGTGTCTGTTTGTGTGTGTTTGTGCTTGTTTGTGTCTGTTTGTGTGTGTTTGTGTCTGTTTGTGTCTATTTGTGTTTGTTTGTGTTTGTTTGTGTCTGTTTGTGTGTGTTTGTGTTTGTTTGTGTTTGTTTGTGTTTGTTTGTGTCTGTTTGTGTCTGTTTGTGTTTGTTTGTGTTTGTTTGTGTTTGTTTGTGTCTGTTTGTGTTTGTTTGTGTCTGTTTGTGTTTGTTTGTGTTTGTTTGTGTTTGTTTGTGTTTGTTTGTGTTTGTTTGTGTCTGTTTGTGTTTGTTTGTGTCTGTTTGTGTTTGTTTGTGTCTGTTTGTGTCTGTTTGTGTTTGTTTGTGTTTGTTTGTGTGTGTTTGTGTTTGTTTGTGCTTGTTTGTGTTTGTTTGTGTCTCTTTGTGTCTGTTTGTGTTTGTTTGTGTTTGTTTGTGTCTGTTTGTGTCTGTTTGTGTTTGTTTGTGTTTGTTTGTGTGTGTTTGTGTTTGTTTGTGTTTGTTTGTGTCTGTTTGTGTGTGTTTGTGCTTGTTTGTGTTTGTTTGTGTTTGTTTGTGTCTGTTTGTGTGTGTTTGTGTTTGTTTGTGTTTGTTTGTGTTTGTTTGTGTCTGTTTGTGTCTGTTTGTGTTTGTTTGTGTTTGTTTGTGTTTGTTTGTGTCTGTTTGTGTTTGTTTGTGTCTGTTTGTGTTTGTTTGTGTGTGTTTGTGTTTGTTTGTGCTTGTTTGTGTTTGTTTGTGTCTCTTTGTGTCTGTTTGTGTTTGTTTGTGTTTGTTTGTGTCTGTTTGTGTCTGTTTGTGTTTGTTTGTGTTTGTTTGTGTGTGTTTGTGTTTGTTTGTGCTTGTTTGTGTTTGTTTGTGTTTGTTTGTGTCTGTTTGTGTGTGTTTGTGTCTGTTTGTGTCTGTTTGTGTTTGTTTGTGTTTGTTTGTGTGTGTTTGTGTTTGTTTGTGCTTGTTTGTGTTTGTTTGTGTTTGTTTGTGTCTGTTTGTGTGTGTTTGTGTCTGTTCGTGTCTGTTTGTGTTTGTTTGTGTTTGTTTGTGTGTGTTTGTGTTTGTTTGTGCTTGTTTGTGTTTGTTTGTGTTTGTTTGTGTCTGTTTGTGTGTGTTTGTGCTTGTTTGTGTTTGTTTGTGTTTGTTTGTGTCTGTTTGTGTCTGTTTGTGTTTGTTTGTGTCTGTTTGTGTTTGTTTGTGTTTGTTTGTGTGTGTTTGTGTTTGTTTGTGCTTGTTTGTGTCTGTTTGTGTGTGTTTGTGTCTGTTTGTGTCTGTTTGTGTTTGTTTGTGTTTGTTTGTGTGTGTTTGTGTTTGTTTGTGCTTGTTTGTGTTTGTTTGTGTTTGTTTGTGTCTGTTTGTGTGTGTTTGTGCTTGTTTGTGTTTGTTTGTGTTTGTTTGTGTCTGTTTGTGTGTGTTTGTGTTTGTTTGTGTTTGTTTGTGTTTGTTTGTCTCTGTTTGTGTCTGTTTGTGTTTGTTTGTGTTTGTTTGTGTTTGTTTGTGTCTGTTTGTGTTTGTTTGTGTTTGTTTGTGTTTGTTTGTGTCTGTTTGTGTGTGTTTGTGTCTGTTTGTGTTTGTTTGTGTTTGTTTGTGTGTGTTTGTGTTTGTTTGTGCTTGTTTGTGTTTGTTTGTGTTTGTTTGTGTCTGTTTGAGTGTGTTTGTGCTTGTTTGTGTCTGTTTGTGTGTGTTTGTGTCTGTTTGTGTCTGTTTGTGTCTGTTTGTGTTTGTTTGTGTGTGTTTGTGTTTGTTTGTGCTTGTTTGTGTTTGTTTGTGTTTGTTTGTGTCTGTTTGTGTGTGTTTGTGCTTGTTTGTGTTTGTTTGTGTTTGTTTGTGTCTGTTTGTGTGTGTTTGTGTTTGTTTGTGTTTGTTTGTGTTTGTTTGTGTTTGTTTGTGTTTGTTTGTGTCTGTTTGTGTTTGTTTGTGTCTGTTTGTGTTTGTTTGTGTCTGTTTGTGTCTGTTTGTGTTTGTTTGTGTTTGTTTGTGTGTGTTTGTGTTTGTTTGTGCTTGTTTGTGTTTGTTTGTGTCTCTTTGTGTCTGTTTGTGTTTGTTTGTGTTTGTTTGTGTCTGTTTGTGTCTGTTTGTGTTTGTTTGTGTTTGTTTGTGTGTGTTTGTGTTTGTTTGTGTTTGTTTGTGTCTGTTTGTGTGTGTTTGTGCTTGTTTGTGTTTGTTTGTGTTTGTTTGTGTCTGTTTGTGTGTGTTTGTGTTTGTTTGTGTTTGTTTGTGTTTGTTTGTGTCTGTTTGTGTCTGTTTGTGTTTGTTTGTGTTTGTTTGTGTTTGTTTGTGTCTGTTTGTGTTTGTTTGTGTCTGTTTGTGTTTGTTTGTGTGTGTTTGTGTTTGTTTGTGCTTGTTTGTGTTTGTTTGTGTCTCTTTGTGTCTGTTTGTGTTTGTTTGTGTTTGTTTGTGTCTGTTTGTGTCTGTTTGTGTTTGTTTGTGTTTGTTTGTGTGTGTTTGTGTTTGTTTGTGCTTGTTTGTGTTTGTTTGTGTTTGTTTGTGTCTGTTTGTGTGTGTTTGTGTCTGTTTGTGTCTGTTTGTGTTTGTTTGTGTTTGTTTGTGTGTGTTTGTGTTTGTTTGTGCTTGTTTGTGTTTGTTTGTGTTTGTTTGTGTCTGTTTGTGTGTGTTTGTGTCTGTTCGTGTCTGTTTGTGTTTGTTTGTGTTTGTTTGTGTGTGTTTGTGTTTGTTTGTGCTTGTTTGTGTTTGTTTGTGTTTGTTTGTGTCTGTTTGTGTGTGTTTGTGCTTGTTTGTGTTTGTTTGTGTTTGTTTGTGTCTGTTTGTGTCTGTTTGTGTTTGTTTGTGTCTGTTTGTGTTTGTTTGTGTTTGTTTGTGTGTGTTTGTGTTTGTTTGTGCTTGTTTGTGTCTGTTTGTGTGTGTTTGTGTCTGTTTGTGTCTGTTTGTGTTTGTTTGTGTTTGTTTGTGTGTGTTTGTGTTTGTTTGTGCTTGTTTGTGTTTGTTTGTGTTTGTTTGTGTCTGTTTGTGTGTGTTTGTGCTTGTTTGTGTTTGTTTGTGTTTGTTTGTGTCTGTTTGTGTGTGTTTGTGTTTGTTTGTGTTTGTTTGTGTTTGTTTGTGTCTGTTTGTGTCTGTTTGTGTTTGTTTGTGTTTGTTTGTGTTTGTTTGTGTCTGTTTGTGTTTGTTTGTGTTTGTTTGTGTTTGTTTGTGTCTGTTTGTGTGTGTTTGTGTCTGTTTGTGTTTGTTTGTGTTTGTTTGTGTGTGTTTGTGTTTGTTTGTGCTTGTTTGTGTTTGTTTGTGTTTGTTTGTGTCTGTTTGAGTGTGTTTGTGCTTGTTTGTGTCTGTTTGTGTGTGTTTGTGTCTGTTTGTGTCTGTTTGTGTCTGTTTGTGTTTGTTTGTGTGTGTTTGTGTTTGTTTGTGCTTGTTTGTGTTTGTTTGTGTTTGTTTGTGTCTGTTTGTGTGTGTTTGTGCTTGTTTGTGTTTGTTTGTGTTTGTTTGTGTCTGTTTGTGTGTGTTTGTGTTTGTTTGTGTTTGTTTGTGTTTGTTTGTGTCTGTTTGTGTCTGTTTGTGTTTGTTTGTGTCTGTTTGTGTCTGTTTGTGTTTGTTTGTGTTTGTTTGTGTGTGTTTGTGTTTGTTTGTGCTTGTTTGTGTTTGTTTGTGTCTCTTTGTGTCTGTTTGTGTTTGTTTGTGTTTGTTTGTGTTTGTTTGTGTTTGTTTGTGTTTGTTTGTGTTTGTTTGTGTCTGTTTGTGTCTGTTTGTGTTTGTTTGTGTTTGTTTGTGTTTGTTTGTGTCTGTTTGTGTTTGTTTGTGTCTGTTTGTGTTTGTTTGTGTGTGTTTGTGTTTGTTTGTGCTTGTTTGTGTTTGTTTGTGTCTCTTTGTGTCTGTTTGTGTTTGTTTGTGTTTGTTTGTGTCTGTTTGTGTCTGTTTGTGTTTGTTTGTGTTTGTTTGTGTGTGTTTGTGTTTGTTTGTGCTTGTTTGTGTTTGTTTGTGTTTGTTTGTGTCTGTTTGTGTGTGTTTGTGTCTGTTTGTGTCTGTTTGTGTTTGTTTGTGTTTGTTTGTGTGTGTTTGTGTTTGTTTGTGCTTGTTTGTGTTTGTTTGTGTTTGTTTGTGTCTGTTTGTGTGTGTTTGTGTCTGTTCGTGTCTGTTTGTGTTTGTTTGTGTTTGTTTGTGTGTGTTTGTGTTTGTTTGTGCTTGTTTGTGTTTGTTTGTGTTTGTTTGTGTCTGTTTGTGTGTGTTTGTGCTTGTTTGTGTTTGTTTGTGTTTGTTTGTGTCTGTTTGTGTCTGTTTGTGTTTGTTTGTGTCTGTTTGTGTTTGTTTGTGTTTGTTTGTGTGTGTTTGTGTTTGTTTGTGCTTGTTTGTGTCTGTTTGTGTGTGTTTGTGTCTGTTTGTGTCTGTTTGTGTTTGTTTGTGTTTGTTTGTGTGTGTTTGTGTTTGTTTGTGCTTGTTTGTGTTTGTTTGTGTTTGTTTGTGTCTGTTTGTGTGTGTTTGTGCTTGTTTGTGTTTGTTTGTGTTTGTTTGTGTCTGTTTGTGTGTGTTTGTGTTTGTTTGTGTTTGTTTGTGTTTGTTTGTCTCTGTTTGTGTCTGTTTGTGTTTGTTTGTGTTTGTTTGTGTTTGTTTGTGTCTGTTTGTGTTTGTTTGTGTTTGTTTGTGTTTGTTTGTGTCTGTTTGTGTGTGTTTGTGTCTGTTTGTGTTTGTTTGTGTTTGTTTGTGTGTGTTTGTGTTTGTTTGTGCTTGTTTGTGTTTGTTTGTGTTTGTTTGTGTCTGTTTGAGTGTGTTTGTGCTTGTTTGTGTCTGTTTGTGTGTGTTTGTGTCTGTTTGTGTCTGTTTGTGTTTGTTTGTGTTTGTTTGTGTGTGTTTGTGTTTGTTTGTGCTTGTTTGTGTTTGTTTGTGTTTGTTTGTGTCTGTTTGTGTGTGTTTGTGCTTGTTTGTGTTTGTTTGTGTTTGTTTGTGTCTGTTTGTGTGTGTTTGTGTTTGTTTGTGTTTGTTTGTGTTTGTTTGTGTCTGTTTGTGTCTGTTTGTGTTTGTTTGTGTCTGTTTGTGTCTGTTTGTGTTTGTTTGTGTTTGTTTGTGTGTGTTTGTGTTTGTTTGTGCTTGTTTGTGTTTGTTTGTGTCTCTTTGTGTCTGTTTGTGTTTGTTTGTGTTTGTTTGTGTTTGTTTGTGTTTGTTTGTGTTTGTTTGTGTTTGTTTGTGTTTGTTTGTGTCTGTTTGTGTCTGTTTGTGTTTGTTTGTGTCTGTTTGTGTCTGTTTGTGTTTGTTTGTGTTTGTTTGTGTGTGTTTGTGTTTGTTTGTGCTTGTTTGTGTTTGTTTGTGTCTCTTTGTGTCTGTTTGTGTTTGTTTGTGTTTGTTTGTGTTTGTTTGTGTGTGTTTGTGTTTGTTTGTGCTTGTTTGTGTTTGTTTGTGTTTGTTTGTGTCTGTTTGTGTGTGTTTGTGTCTGTTTGTGTCTGTTTGTGTTTGTTTGTGTTTGTTTGTGTGTGTTTGTGTTTGTTTGTGCTTGTTTGTGTTTGTTTGTGTTTGTTTGTGTCTGTTTGTGTGTGTTTGTGCTTGTTTGTGTTTGTTTGTGTTTGTTTGTGTCTGTTTGTGTCTGTTTGTGTTTGTTTGTGTTTGTTTGTGTGTGTTTGTGTTTGTTTGTGCTTGTTTGTGTTTGTTTGTGTCTCTTTGTGTCTGTTTGTGTTTGTTTGTGTTTGTTTGTGTGTGTTTGTGTTTGTTTGTGCTTGTTTGTGTTTGTTTGTGTTTGTTTGTGTCTGTTTGTGTGTGTTTGTGTCTATTTGTGTCTGTTTGTGTTTGTTTGTGTTTGTTTGTGTGTGTTTGTGTTTGTTTGTGCTTGTTTGTGTTTGTTTGTGTTTGTTTGTGTCTGTTTGTGTGTGTTTGTGCTTGTTTGTGTTTGTTTGTGTTTGTTTGTGTCTGTTTGTGTCTGTTTGTGTTTGTTTGTGTTTATTTGTGTGTGTTTGTGTTTGTTTGTGCTTGTTTGTGTTTGTTTGTGTTTGTTTGTGTCTGTTTGTGTGTGTTTGTGTCTGTTCGTGTCTGTTTGTGTTTGTTTGTGTTTGTTTGTGTGTGTTTGTGTTTGTTTGTGCTTGTTTGTGTTTGTTTGTGTTTGTTTGTGTCTGTTTGTGTGTGTTTGTGCTTGTTTGTGTTTGTTTGTGTTTGTTTGTGTCTGTTTGTGTCTGTTTGTGTTTGTTTGTGTCTGTTTGTGTTTGTTTGTGTTTGTTTGTGTGTGTTTGTGTTTGTTTGTGCTTGTTTGTGTCTGTTTGTGTGTGTTTGTGTCTGTTTGTGTCTGTTTGTGTTTGTTTGTGTTTGTTTGTGTGTGTTTGTGTTTGTTTGTGCTTGTTTGTGTTTGTTTGTGTTTGTTTGTGTCTGTTTGTGTGTGTTTGTGCTTGTTTGTGTTTGTTTGTGTTTGTTTGTGTCTGTTTGTGTGTGTTTGTGTTTGTTTGTGTTTGTTTGTGTTTGTTTGTCTCTGTTTGTGTCTGTTTGTGTTTGTTTGTGTCTGTTTGTGTTTGTTTGTGTTTGTTTGTGTGTGTTTGTGTTTGTTTGTGCTTGTTTGTGTTTGTTTGTGTTTGTTTGTGTCTGTTTGTGTCTGTTTGTGTCTGTTTGTGTTTGTTTGTGTTTGTTTGTGTGTGTTTGTGTTTGTTTGTGCTTGTTTGTGTTTGTTTGTGTCTCTTTGTGTCTGTTTGTGTTTGTTTGTGTTTGTTTGTGTTTGTTTGTGTTTGTTTGTGTTTGTTTGTGTTTGTTTGTGTCTGTTTGTGTTTGTTTGTGTTTGTTTGTGTCTGTTTGTGTCTGTTTGTGTTTGTTTGTGTTTGTTTGTGTTTGTTTGTGTCTGTTTGTGTTTGTTTGTGTCTGTTTGTGTTTGTTTGTGTTTGTTTGTGTTTGTTTGTGTTTGTTTGTGTTTGTTTGTGTCTGTTTGTGTTTGTTTGTGTCTGTTTGTGTTTGTTTGTGTCTGTTTGTGTCTGTTTGTGTTTGTTTGTGTTTGTTTGTGTGTGTTTGTGTTTGTTTGTGCTTGTTTGTGTTTGTTTGTGTCTCTTTGTGTCTGTTTGTGTTTGTTTGTGTTTGTTTGTGTCTGTTTGTGTCTGTTTGTGTTTGTTTGTGTTTGTTTGTGTGTGTTTGTGTTTGTTTGTGTTTGTTTGTGTCTGTTTGTGTGTGTTTGTGCTTGTTTGTGTTTGTTTGTGTTTGTTTGTGTCTGTTTGTGTGTGTTTGTGTTTGTTTGTGTTTGTTTGTGTTTGTTTGTGTCTGTTTGTGTCTGTTTGTGTTTGTTTGTGTTTGTTTGTGTTTGTTTGTGTCTGTTTGTGTTTGTTTGTGTCTGTTTGTGTTTGTTTGTGTGTGTTTGTGTTTGTTTGTGCTTGTTTGTGTTTGTTTGTGTCTCTTTGTGTCTGTTTGTGTTTGTTTGTGTTTGTTTGTGTCTGTTTGTGTCTGTTTGTGTTTGTTTGTGTTTGTTTGTGTGTGTTTGTGTTTGTTTGTGCTTGTTTGTGTTTGTTTGTGTTTGTTTGTGTCTGTTTGTGTGTGTTTGTGTCTGTTTGTGTCTGTTTGTGTTTGTTTGTGTTTGTTTGTGTGTGTTTGTGTTTGTTTGTGCTTGTTTGTGTTTGTTTGTGTTTGTTTGTGTCTGTTTGTGTGTGTTTGTGTCTGTTCGTGTCTGTTTGTGTTTGTTTGTGTTTGTTTGTGTGTGTTTGTGTTTGTTTGTGCTTGTTTGTGTTTGTTTGTGTTTGTTTGTGTCTGTTTGTGTGTGTTTGTGCTTGTTTGTGTTTGTTTGTGTTTGTTTGTGTCTGTTTGTGTCTGTTTGTGTTTGTTTGTGTCTGTTTGTGTTTGTTTGTGTTTGTTTGTGTGTGTTTGTGTTTGTTTGTGCTTGTTTGTGTCTGTTTGTGTGTGTTTGTGTCTGTTTGTGTCTGTTTGTGTTTGTTTGTGTTTGTTTGTGTGTGTTTGTGTTTGTTTGTGCTTGTTTGTGTTTGTTTGTGTTTGTTTGTGTCTGTTTGTGTGTGTTTGTGCTTGTTTGTGTTTGTTTGTGTTTGTTTGTGTCTGTTTGTGTGTGTTTGTGTTTGTTTGTGTTTGTTTGTGTTTGTTTGTCTCTGTTTGTGTCTGTTTGTGTTTGTTTGTGTTTGTTTGTGTTTGTTTGTGTCTGTTTGTGTTTGTTTGTGTTTGTTTGTGTTTGTTTGTGTCTGTTTGTGTGTGTTTGTGTCTGTTTGTGCTTGTTTGTGTCTGTTTGTGTGTGTTTGTGTCTGTTTGTGTCTGTTTGTGTTTGTTTGTGTTTGTTTGTGTGTGTTTGTGTTTGTTTGTGCTTGTTTGTGTTTGTTTGTGTTTGTTTGTGTCTGTTTGTGTGTGTTTGTGCTTGTTTGTGTTTGTTTGTGTTTGTTTGTGTCTGTTTGTGTATGTTTGTGTTTGTTTGTGTGTGTTTGTGTTTGTTTGTGTTTGTTTGTGTTTGTTTGTGTCTGTTTGTGTCTGTTTGTGTTTGTTTGTGTCTGTTTGTGTCTGTTTGTGTTTGTTTGTGTTTGTTTGTGTGTGTTTGTGTTTGTTTGTGCTTGTTTGTGTTTGTTTGTGTCTCTTTGTGTCTGTTTGTGTTTGTTTGTGTTTGTTTGTGTTTGTTTGTGTTTGTTTGTGTTTGTTTGTGTTTGTTTGTGTCTGTTTGTGTCTGTTTGTGTTTGTTTGTGTCTGTTTGTGTCTGTTTGTGTTTGTTTGTGTTTGTTTGTGTGTGTTTGTGTTTGTTTGTGCTTGTTTGTGTTTGTTTGTGTCTCTTTGTGTCTGTTTGTGTTTGTTTGTGTTTGTTTGTGTTTGTTTGTGTGTGTTTGTGTTTGTTTGTGCTTGTTTGTGTTTGTTTGTGTTTGTTTGTGTCTGTTTGTGTGTGTTTGTGTCTGTTTGTGTCTGTTTGTGTTTGTTTGTGTTTGTTTGTGTGTGTTTGTGTTTGTTTGTGCTTGTTTGTGTTTGTTTGTGTTTGTTTGTGTCTGTTTGTGTGTGTTTGTGCTTGTTTGTGTTTGTTTGTGTTTGTTTGTGTCTGTTTGTGTCTGTTTGTGTTTGTTTGTGTTTGTTTGTGTGTGTTTGTGTTTGTTTGTGCTTGTTTGTGTTTGTTTGTGTCTCTTTGTGTCTGTTTGTGTTTGTTTGTGTTTGTTTGTGTGTGTTTGTGTTTGTTTGTGCTTGTTTGTGTTTGTTTGTGTTTGTTTGTGTCTGTTTGTGTGTGTTTGTGTCTGTTTGTGTCTGTTTGTGTTTGTTTGTGTTTGTTTGTGTGTGTTTGTGTTTGTTTGTGCTTGTTTGTGTTTGTTTGTGTTTGTTTGTGTCTGTTTGTGTGTGTTTGTGCTTGTTTGTGTTTGTTTGTGTTTGTTTGTGTCTGTTTGTGTCTGTTTGTGTTTGTTTGTGTTTGTTTGTGTGTGTTTGTGTTTGTTTGTGCTTGTTTGTGTTTGTTTGTGTTTGTTTGTGTCTGTTTGTGTGTGTTTGTGTCTGTTCGTGTCTGTTTGTGTTTGTTTGTGTTTGTTTGTGTGTGTTTGTGTTTGTTTGTGCTTGTTTGTGTTTGTTTGTGTTTGTTTGTGTCTGTTTGTGTGTGTTTGTGCTTGTTTGTGTTTGTTTGTGTTTGTTTGTGTCTGTTTGTGTCTGTTTGTGTTTGTTTGTGTCTGTTTGTGTTTGTTTGTGTTTGTTTGTGTGTGTTTGTGTTTGTTTGTGCTTGTTTGTGTCTGTTTGTGTGTGTTTGTGTCTGTTTGTGTCTGTTTGTGTTTGTTTGTGTTTGTTTGTGTGTGTTTGTGTTTGTTTGTGCTTGTTTGTGTTTGTTTGTGTTTGTTTGTGTCTGTTTGTGTGTGTTTGTGCTTGTTTGTGTTTGTTTGTGTTTGTTTGTGTCTGTTTGTGTCTGTTTGTGTTTGTTTGTGTTTGTTTGTGTGTGTTTGTGTTTGTTTGTGCTTGTTTGTGTTTGTTTGTGTTTGTTTGTGTCTGTTTGTGTGTGTTTGTGTCTGTTTGTGTTTGTTTGTGTTTGTTTGTGTGTGTTTGTGTTTGTTTGTGCTTGTTTGTGTTTGTTTGTGTTTGTTTGTGTCTGTTTGTGTGTGTTTGTGCTTGTTTGTGTCTGTTTGTGTGTGTTTGTGTCTGTTTGTGTCTGTTTGTGTTTGTTTGTGTTTGTTTGTGTGTGTTTGTGTTTGTTTGTGCTTGTTTGTGTTTGTTTGTGTGTGTTTGTGTTTGTTTGTGCTTGTTTGTGTTTGTTTGTGTTTGTTTGTGTTTGTTTGTGTTTGTTTGTGTGTGTTTGTGTTTGTTTGTGCTTGTTTGTGTTTGTTTGTGTCTGTTTGTGTCTGTTTGTGTTTGTTTGTGTTTGTTTGTGTCTGTTTGTGTCTGTTTGTGTTTGTTTGTGTTTGTTTGTGTGTGTTTGTGTTTGTTTGTGCTTGTTTGTGTTTGTTTGTGTCTCTTTGTGTCTGTTTGTGTTTGTTTGTGTTTGTTTGTGTGTGTTTGTGTTTGTTTGTGCTTGTTTGTGTTTGTTTGTGTTTGTTTGTGTCTGTTTGTGTGTGTTTGTGTCTGTTTGTGTCTGTTTGTGTTTGTTTGTGTTTGTTTGTGTGTGTTTGTGTTTGTTTGTGCTTGTTTGTGTTTGTTTGTGTTTGTTTGTGTCTGTTTGTGTGTGTTTGTGCTTGTTTGTGTTTGTTTGTGTTTGTTTGTGTCTGTTTGTGTCTGTTTGTGTTTGTTTGTGTTTGTTTGTGTGTGTTTGTGTTTGTTTGTGCTTGTTTGTGTTTGTTTGTGTTTGTTTGTGTCTGTTTGTGTGTGTTTGTGTCTGTTCGTGTCTGTTTGTGTTTGTTTGTGTTTGTTTGTGTGTGTTTGTGTTTGTTTGTGCTTGTTTGTGTTTGTTTGTGTTTGTTTGTGTCTGTTTGTGTGTGTTTGTGCTTGTTTGTGTTTGTTTGTGTTTGTTTGTGTCTGTTTGTGTCTGTTTGTGTTTGTTTGTGTGTGTTTGTGTTTGTTTGTGCTTGTTTGTGTTTGTTTGTGTTTGTTTGTGTTTGTTTGTGTTTGTTTGTGTGTGTTTGTGTTTGTTTGTGCTTGTTTGTGTGTGTTTGTGTTTGTTTGTGTCTGTTTGTGTGTGTTTGTGTCTGTTTGTGTCTGTTTGTGTTTGTTTGTGTCTGTTTGTGTGTGTTTGTGTTTGTTTGTGCTTGTTTGTGTTTGTTTGTGTCTGTTTGTGTGTGTTTGTGTCTGTTTGTGTCTGTTTGTGTTTGTTTGTGTTTGTTTGTGTGTGTTTGTGTCTGTTTGTGTCTGTTTGTGTTTGTTTGTGTTTGTTTGTGTGTGTTTGTGTCTGTTTGTGTCTGTTTGTGTTTGTTTGTGTCTGTTTGTGTTTGTTTGTGTCTGTTTGTGACTGTTTGTGTTTGTTTGTGTCTGTTTGTGTTTGTTTGTGTTTGTTTGTGTTTGTTTGTGTCTCTTTGTGTCTTTTTGTGTTTGTTTGTGTTTGTTTGTGTTTGTTTGTGTCTGTTTGTGTTTGTTTGTGTTTGTTTGTGTTTGTTTGTGTGTGTTTGTGTTTGTTTGTGCTTGTTTGTGTTTGTTTGTGTTTGTTTGTGTCTGTTTGTGTGTGTTTGTGCTTGTTTGTGTTTGTTTGTGTTTGTTTGTGTCTGTTTGTGTGTGTTTGTGTTTGTTTGTGTTTGTTTGTGTGTGTTTGTGCTTGTTTGTGTTTGTTTGTGTTTGTTTGTGTTTGATTGTGTGTGTTTGTGTTTGTTTGTGCTTGTTTGTGTTTGTTTGTGTGTGTTTGTGTTTGTTTGTGCTTGTTTGTGTTTGTTTGTGTTTGTTTGTGTCTGTTTGTGTGTGTTTGTGCTTGTTTGTGTTTGTTTGTGTTTGTTTGTGTCTGTTTGTGTTTGTTTGTGTTTGTTTGTGTTTGTTTGTGTCTCTTTGTGTCTGTTTGTGTTTGTTTGTGTTTGTTTGTGTCTGTTTGTGTCTGTTTGTGTTTGTTTGTGCTTGTTTGTGTTTGTTTGTGTTTGTTTGTGTTTGTTTGTGTTTGTTTGTGTGTGTTTGTGTGTGTTTGTGCTTGTTTGTGTTTGTTTGTGTTTGTTTGTGTCTGTTTGTGTGTGTTTGTGTCTGTTTGTGTCTGTTTGTGTTTGTTTGTGTTTGTTTGTGTGTGTTTGTGTTTGTTTGTGCTTGTTTGTGTTTGTTTGTGTGTGTTTGTGCTTGTTTGTGTCTGTTTGTGTGTTTGTGTCTGTTTGTGTCTGTTTGTGTTTGTTTGTGTTTGTTTGTGTGTGTTTGTGTTTGTTTGTGCTTGTTTGTGTTTGTTTGTGTTTGTTTGTGTCTGTTTGTGTGTGTTTGTGTCTGTTTGTGTTTGTTTGTGTTTGTTTGTGTTTGTTTGTGTTTGTTTGTGTCTGTTTGTGTGTGTTTGTGCTTGTTTGTGTTTGTTTGTGTTTGTTTGTGTTTGTTTGTGTTTGTTTGTGTGTGTTTGTGTTTGTTTGTGTTTGTTTGTGTCTGTTTGTGTGTGTTTGTGTCTGTTTGTGTCTGTTTGTGTTTGTTTGTGTTTGTTTGTGTGTGTTTGTGTTTGTTTGTGCTTGTTTGTGTTTGTTTGTGTTTGTTTGTGTCTGTTTGTGTGTGTTTGTGCTTGTTTGTGTCTGTTTGTGTGTGTTTGTGTCTGTTTGTGTCTGTTTGTGTTTGTTTGTGTTTGTTTGTGTCTGTTTGTGTTTGTTTGTGTCTGTTTGTGTTTGTTTGTGTTTGTTTGTGTGTGTTTGTGTTTGTTTGTGCTTGTTTGTGTCTGTTTGTGTGTGTTTGTGTTTGTTTGTGTTTGTTTGTGTCTGTTTGTGTGTGTTTGTGTTTGTTTGTGTTTGTTTGTGTTTTTTTTATGTCTGTTTGTGTCTGTTTGTGTTTGTTTGTGTTTGTTTGTGTGTGTTTGTGTCTGTTTGTGTTTGTTTGTGTTTGTTTGTGTGTGTTTGTGTTTGTTTGTGCTTGTTTGTGTTTGTTTGTGTTTGTTTGTGTCTGTTTGTGTGTGTTTGTGCTTGTTTGTGTCTGTTTGTGTCTGTTTGTGTGTGTTTGTGCTTGTTTGTGTTTGTTTGTGTTTGTTTGTGTGTGTTTGTGTTTGTTTGTGCTTGTTTGTGTTTGTTTGTGTTTGTTTGTGTCTGTTTGTGTGTGTTTGTGCTTGTTTGTGTTTGTTTGTGTTTGTTTGTGTCTGTTTGTGTTTGTTTGTGTTTGTTTGTGTCTGTTTGTGTGTGTTTGTGTTTGTTTGTGTTTGTTTGTGTTTGTTTGTGTCTGTTTGTGTCTGTTTGTGTCTGTTTGTGTCTGTTTGTGTCTGTTTGTGTTTGTTTGTGTTTGTTTGTGTGTGTTTGTGTTTGTTTGTGTTTGTTTGTGTTTGTTTGTGTCTGTTTGTGTGTGTTTGTGTTTGTTTGTGTTTGTTTGTGTTTGTTTGTGTCTGTTTGTGTTGTAATATATGTAATGATGTGGTCGAGAAGGGACGTTGATGGGAGACAAAGTATATGCAGAGCTCTGGATAGTAGTGAACGTTTAATTACTTAAAACATTAGCTTATATACATTTTTACAATAAGGTTAACGCTTATCCAAGCAATATGCATTAGGCTACAGTTATACTGCATGCTATACTAAATGTAGACATTAGCTACATACTACAGCTTCCCCGTAAGATCCCTTCACCCCCGGGGTGCTGGAGAAAAAGAAAAAATTTAATGCATGTTACTTGTTTACAATTCGACATGAAGATGGGGACCACTGTGTAAACTACTTATAATTAAGTTTATACACTTTACAAGAATATATCAAAGATAAAAAATAATTAGTTGGTCACCTCAAAAAAAAAATATCGTCAAGTCCCATGTGTCACTGTTTCAAAAGAAATATTATATAGTGGAAGTTAAAATTATTTTTATTAAAATTCCTGTCTGTTTCAACAAAATAATCAGTATTATTATCAAATAATCTCTCTCAAAATAAAAAAATATAAAAATTTGCCATTCAAATTGTGTATTAATCACATAGGTACTGGTATTACGGTATCGGTACATTTACCCTATAAAATATCTAATGCCGTACCAATGGAGTCTTCGCTCCAAAAATAATTAACGGGAATGGCTACCCAGGGCATGGTCACCCTTAATAATATACTAACTGGGCTGCGCGTCCGTGCGCACCCTTAACTCAAAACATGGGCATGGTCACCCACATGGCATATCAGGCTACATGTACTATGTGCCTGTTAGTCGGTGTCGCAAATACATTAAGACTTAATAAGTCTCCAACTGTTTTCACGGAGGGCACGATAGTCCAGAACACCATGAGCAAACAAGAAGGACTAGCGCCCAAACTTTATACTTAATCAATATGTACCGTACCTTACCAAGTACTGAGAGAGTAAAAAAAAAATTGAAATTAAAATTTCGTATTGTAATACTTTATAAAAGAAATATCTACGCAAAAATAACTCAATTAACTGTCACTAAATTATTAGGTGATCAATCCAATAACTAGCTATAGTATAATTGTTCAATAAAATTTCTAAGTGTGAATATCAAATTACATTCACCAATAATTAAAAGTTTACTTGTAGACAGCGAACACGCGTGATCTACTTAAAATTTTTGCTTACGCGCGGACTTCGCGGCGGCGTATGCATTTCATTGCGGTCGGAAATTGCGAAATGTGTAAGTTGTTTACGACATTTGCATCTAAAAAAAATATTAGCGACGATTATTACAATGATTTTAAGTGATGATATCTGGTTTAAAAAAAAAATAATTAGAAATGCTAAGTGACACGGGTAACAATTTCATGTACGAAAGTTATCTAACAATTATGTATGCAAAAGAAAAAGATTTTGAATGAATTGGGCGTTAACCTGTATAGCTAATTAATTATTATATAAAAAAAATTCTCTTAATAATAATATTCTCTTATAGGGCCAAGTTTAACTAAATATTCTCTTATATATTCGAACTTAGTATATAAATCTTGCAATTCAGTAGGTACACATAATAAAATTAACTCGTGCGTAAATGTAAAATAACTATAACCGAAAACATAAGTTATGCAGTAAAATATTCACTTACTTAATTCAACGCTTACGTAGGAGTAATGCCTAACGATATTGAGGTCATCACGAGTCGTCACGTTGCGCGATGCATGGCGGGACGTTGATGCGCTGGCGGCTGGCAAGCACGTGGAGCACGATGCCGTTGCTGATGCGCGATGCGATGACGGGCCGGGCTAACCCTGGACACCCTCGAGCATGGGCCGGGATTTCCCTGGACACCTCTTGAGATGGGCCGGGATAACCCTGGACTCCTCTTGATTTGCGAGCCGGGATAACCCTGGACAACGCTCTTCTTTTCTTGATACTGGTTTCTTCTTATGGCTTCTTTCATAATTGTCTTCTTCTTTTTTTCAAATCTTCATTCTTGTGACTGCATCGTCAGTCTGGTGGTTGCCGTTGACGCTGTTGCTGGTGTCCCGGACGGTGTGGTGTCCCGGACGGTGCGGTGTCCCGCCGCACCGTCCGGTGCGAGGTTCTGAGGTTCTGGCTGGTTCAGAAGTTCGTCTTCGGAACGTTAGTGCAGGATCGCCATGTAATATATGTAATGATGTGGTCGAGAAGGGACGTTGATGGGAGACAAAGTATATGCAGAGCTCTGGATAGTAGTGAACGTTTAATTACTTAAAACATTAGCTTATATACATTTTTACAATAAGGTTAACGCTTATCCAAGCAATATGCATTAGGCTACAGTTATACTGCATGCTATACTAAATGTAGACATTAGCTACATACTACAGTGTCTGTTTGTGTTTGTTTGTGTTTGTTTGTGTTTGTTTGTGTCTGTTTGTGTTTGTTTGTGTCTGTTTGTGTCTGTTTGTGTTTGTTTGTGTTTGTTTGTGCTTGTTTGTGTTTGTTTGTGTTTGTTTGTGTCTGTTTGTGTTTGTTTGTGTTTGTTTGTGTTTGTTTGTGTCTGTTTGTGTGTGTTTGTGTCTGTTTGTGTCTGTTTGTGTTTGTTTGTGTTTGTTTGTGTGTGTTTGTGTTTGTTTGTGCTTGTTTGTGTTTGTTTGTGTTTGTTTGTGTCTGTTTGTGTTTGTTTGTGTTTGTTTGTGTCTGTTTGTGTGTGTTTGTGTCTGTTTGTGTCTGTTTGTTTGTGTTTGTTTGTGTTTGTTTGTGTCTGTTTGTGTCTGTTTGTGCTTGTTTGTGTTTGTTTGTGTTTGTTTGTGTCTGTTTGAGTGTGTTTGTGCTTGTTTGTGTCTGTTTGTGTGTGTTTGTGTCTGTTTGTGTCTGTTTGTGTTTGTTTGTGTTTGTTTGTGTGTGTTTGTGTTTGTTTGTGCTTGTTTGTGTTTGTTTGTGTTTGTTTGTGTCTGTTTGTGTGTGTTTGTGCTTGTTTGTGTTTGTTTGTGTTTGTTTGTGTCTGTTTGTGTGTGTTTGTGTTTGTTTGTGTTTGTTTGTGTTTGTTTGTGTCTGTTTGTGTCTGTTTGTGTTTGTTTGTGTCTGTTTGTGTCTGTTTGTGTTTGTTTGTGTTTGTTTGTGTGTGTTTGTGTTTGTTTGTGCTTGTTTGTGTTTGTTTGTGTCTCTTTGTGTCTGTTTGTGTTTGTTTGTGTTTGTTTGTGTTTGTTTGTGTTTGTTTGTGTTTGTTTGTGTTTGTTTGTGTCTGTTTGTGTCTGTTTGTGTTTGTTTGTGTCTGTTTGTGTCTGTTTGTGTTTGTTTGTGTTTGTTTGTGTGTGTTTGTGTTTGTTTGTGCTTGTTTGTGTTTGTTTGTGTCTCTTTGTGTCTGTTTGTGTTTGTTTGTGTTTGTTTGTGTTTGTTTGTGTGTGTTTGTGTTTGTTTGTGCTTGTTTGTGTTTGTTTGTGTTTGTTTGTGTCTGTTTGTGTGTGTTTGTGTCTGTTTGTGTCTGTTTGTGTTTGTTTGTGTTTGTTTGTGTGTGTTTGTGTTTGTTTGTGCTTGTTTGTGTTTGTTTGTGTTTGTTTGTGTCTGTTTGTGTGTGTTTGTGCTTGTTTGTGTTTGTTTGTGTTTGTTTGTGTCTGTTTGTGTCTGTTTGTGTTTGTTTGTGTTTGTTTGTGTGTGTTTGTGTTTGTTTGTGCTTGTTTGTGTTTGTTTGTGTCTCTTTGTGTCTGTTTGTGTTTGTTTGTGTTTGTTTGTGTGTGTTTGTGTTTGTTTGTGCTTGTTTGTGTTTGTTTGTGTTTGTTTGTGTCTGTTTGTGTGTGTTTGTGTCTGTTTGTGTCTGTTTGTGTTTGTTTGTGTTTGTTTGTGTGTGTTTGTGTTTGTTTGTGCTTGTTTGTGTTTGTTTGTGTTTGTTTGTGTCTGTTTGTGTGTGTTTGTGCTTGTTTGTGTTTGTTTGTGTTTGTTTGTGTCTGTTTGTGTCTGTTTGTGTTTGTTTGTGTTTGTTTGTGTGTGTTTGTGTTTGTTTGTGCTTGTTTGTGTTTGTTTGTGTTTGTTTGTGTCTGTTTGTGTGTGTTTGTGTCTGTTCGTGTCTGTTTGTGTTTGTTTGTGTTTGTTTGTGTGTGTTTGTGTTTGTTTGTGCTTGTTTGTGTTTGTTTGTGTTTGTTTGTGTCTGTTTGTGTGTGTTTGTGCTTGTTTGTGTTTGTTTGTGTTTGTTTGTGTCTGTTTGTGTCTGTTTGTGTTTGTTTGTGTCTGTTTGTGTTTGTTTGTGTTTGTTTGTGTGTGTTTGTGTTTGTTTGTGCTTGTTTGTGTCTGTTTGTGTGTGTTTGTGTCTGTTTGTGTCTGTTTGTGTTTGTTTGTGTTTGTTTGTGTGTGTTTGTGTTTGTTTGTGCTTGTTTGTGTTTGTTTGTGTTTGTTTGTGTCTGTTTGTGTGTGTTTGTGCTTGTTTGTGTTTGTTTGTGTTTGTTTGTGTCTGTTTGTGTGTGTTTGTGTTTGTTTGTGTTTGTTTGTGTTTGTTTGTCTCTGTTTGTGTCTGTTTGTGTTTGTTTGTGTTTGTTTGTGTTTGTTTGTGTCTGTTTGTGTTTGTTTGTGTTTGTTTGTGTCTGTTTGTGTGTGTTTGTGTCTGTTTGTGTTTGTTTGTGTTTGTTTGTGTGTGTTTGTGTTTGTTTGTGCTTGTTTGTGTTTGTTTGTGTTTGTTTGTGTCTGTTTGAGTGTGTTTGTGCTTGTTTGTGTCTGTTTGTGTGTGTTTGTGTCTGTTTGTGTCTGTTTGTGTTTGTTTGTGTTTGTTTGTGTGTGTTTGTGTTTGTTTGTGCTTGTTTGTGTTTGTTTGTGTTTGTTTGTGTCTGTTTGTGTGTGTTTGTGCTTGTTTGTGTTTGTTTGTGTTTGTTTGTGTCTGTTTGTGTGTGTTTGTGTTTGTTTGTGTTTGTTTGTGTTTGTTTGTGTCTGTTTGTGTCTGTTTGTGTTTGTTTGTGTCTGTTTGTGTCTGTTTGTGTTTGTTTGTGTTTGTTTGTGTGTGTTTGTGTTTGTTTGTGCTTGTTTGTGTTTGTTTGTGTCTCTTTGTGTCTGTTTGTGTTTGTTTGTGTTTGTTTGTGTTTGTTTGTGTTTGTTTGTGTTTGTTTGTGTTTGTTTGTGTCTGTTTGTGTCTGTTTGTGTTTGTTTGTGTCTGTTTGTGTCTGTTTGTGTTTGTTTGTGTTTGTTTGTGTGTGTTTGTGTTTGTTTGTGCTTGTTTGTGTTTGTTTGTGTCTCTTTGTGTCTGTTTGTGTTTGTTTGTGTTTGTTTGTGTTTGTTTGTGTGTGTTTGTGTTTGTTTGTGCTTGTTTGTGTTTGTTTGTGTTTGTTTGTGTCTGTTTGTGTGTGTTTGTGTCTGTTTGTGTCTGTTTGTGTTTGTTTGTGTTTGTTTGTGTGTGTTTGTGTTTGTTTGTGCTTGTTTGTGTTTGTTTGTGTTTGTTTGTGTCTGTTTGTGTGTGTTTGTGCTTGTTTGTGTTTGTTTGTGTTTGTTTGTGTCTGTTTGTGTCTGTTTGTGTTTGTTTGTGTTTGTTTGTGTGTGTTTGTGTTTGTTTGTGCTTGTTTGTGTTTGTTTGTGTCTCTTTGTGTCTGTTTGTGTTTGTTTGTGTTTGTTTGTGTGTGTTTGTGTTTGTTTGTGCTTGTTTGTGTTTGTTTGTGTTTGTTTGTGTCTGTTTGTGTGTGTTTGTGTCTGTTTGTGTCTGTTTGTGTTTGTTTGTGTTTGTTTGTGTGTGTTTGTGTTTGTTTGTGCTTGTTTGTGTTTGTTTGTGTTTGTTTGTGTCTGTTTGTGTGTGTTTGTGCTTGTTTGTGTTTGTTTGTGTTTGTTTGTGTCTGTTTGTGTCTGTTTGTGTTTGTTTGTGTTTGTTTGTGTGTGTTTGTGTTTGTTTGTGCTTGTTTGTGTTTGTTTGTGTCTCTTTGTGTCTGTTTGTGTTTGTTTGTGTTTGTTTGTGTCTGTTTGTGTTTGTTTGTGTTTGTTTGTGTTTGTTTGTGTGTGTTTGTGTTTGTTTGTGCTTGTTTGTGTTTGTTTGTGTTTGTTTGTGTCTGTTTGTGTGTGTTTGTGTCTGTTTGTGTCTGTTTGTGTTTGTTTGTGTTTGTTTGTGTGTGTTTGTGTTTGTTTGTGCTTGTTTGTGTTTGTTTGTGTTTGTGTCTGTTTGTGTTTGTTTGTGTTTGTTTGTGTCTCTTTGTGTCTGTTTGTGTCTGTTTGTGTTTGTTTGTGTCTGTTTGTGTGTGTTTGTGTTTGTTTGTGCTTGTTTGTGTTTGTTTGTGTTTGATTGTGTCCGTTTGTGTGTGTTTGTGTCTGTTTGTGTCTGTTTGTGTTTGTTTGTGTTTGTTTGTGTGTGTTTGTGTTTGTTTGTGCTTGTTTGTGTTTGTTTGTGTTTGTTTGTCTCTGTTTGTGTGTGTTTGTGCTTGTTTGTGTTTGTTTGTGTTTGTTTGTGTTTGTTTGTGTCTGTTTGTGTGTGTTTGTGTTTGTTTGTGTTTGTTTGTGTTTGTTTGTGTCTGTTTGTGTCTGTTTGTGTCTGTTTGTGTCTGTTTGTGTTTGTTTGTGTTTGTTTGTGTGTGTTTGTGTTTGTTTGTGTTTGTTTGTGTTTGTTTGTGTCTGTTTGTGTGTGTTTGTGCTTGTTTGTGTCTGTTTGTGTGTGTTTGTGTCTGTTTGTGTCTGTTTGTGTTTGTTTGTGTTTGTTTGTGTGTGTTTGTGTTTGTTTGTGCTTGTTTGTGTTTGTTTGTGTTTGTTTGTGTCTGTTTGTGTGTGTTTGTGTTTGTTTGTGTTTGTTTGTGTCTGTTTGTGTCTGTTTGTGTTTGTTTGTGTTTGTTTGTGTGTGTTTGTGTTTGTTTGTGTTTGTTTGTGTCTGTTTGTGTGTGTTTGTGTCTGTTTGTGTCTGTTTGTGTTTGTTTGTGTTTGTTTGTGTGTGTTTGTGTTTGTTTGTGCTTGTTTGTGTTTGTTTGTGTTTGTTTGTGTCTGTTTGTGTGTGTTTGTGCTTGTTTGTGTCTGTTTGTGTGTGTTTGTGTCTGTTTGTGTCTGTTTGTGTTTGTTTGTGTTTGTTTGTGTGTGTTTGTGTTTGTTTGTGTTTGTTTGTGTTTGTTTGTGTCTGTTTGTGTGTGTTTGTGTTTGTTTGTGTTTGTTTGTGTCTGTTTGTGTCTGTTTGTGTTTGTTTGTGTTTGTTTGTGTGTGTTTGTGTTTGTTTGTGTTTGTTTGTGTTTGTTTGTGTTTGTTTGTGTCTGTTTGTGTGTGTTTGTGTTTGTTTGTGTTTGTTTGTGTTTGTTTGTGTCTGTTTGTGTCTGTTTGTGTTTGTTTGTGTCTGTTTGTGTGTGTTTGTGTTTGTTTGTGTTTGTTTGTGTTTGTTTGTGTCTGTTTGTGTGTGTTTGTGTTTGTTTGTGTTTGTTTGTGTTTGTTTGTGTCTGTTTGTGTCTGTTTGTGTTTGTTTGTGTGTGTTTGTGTTTGTTTGTGCTTGTTTGTGTTTGTTTGTGTTTGTTTGTGTCTGTTTGTGTGTGTTTGTGCTTGTTTGTGTCTGTTTGTGTGTGTTTGTGTCTGTTTGTGTCTGTTTGTGTTTGTTTGTGTTTGTTTGTGTCTGTTTGTGTTTGTTTGTGTCTGTTTGTGTTTGTTTGTGTTTGTTTGTGTGTGTTTGTGTTTGTTTGTGCTTGTTTGTGTCTGTTTGTGTGTGTTTGTGTTTGTTTGTGTTTGTTTGTGTCTGTTTGTGTGTGTTTGTGTTTGTTTGTGTTTGTTTGTGTTTTTTTTATGTCTGTTTGTGTCTGTTTGTGTTTGTTTGTGTTTGTTTGTGTGTGTTTGTGTCTGTTTGTGTTTGTTTGTGTTTGTTTGTGTGTGTTTGTGTTTGTTTGTGCTTGTTTGTGTTTGTTTGTGTTTGTTTGTGTCTGTTTGTGTGTGTTTGTGCTTGTTTGTGTCTGTTTGTGTCTGTTTGTGTGTGTTTGTGCTTGTTTGTGTTTGTTTGTGTTTGTTTGTGTGTGTTTGTGTTTGTTTGTGCTTGTTTGTGTTTGTTTGTGTTTGTTTGTGTCTGTTTGTGTGTGTTTGTGCTTGTTTGTGTTTGTTTGTGTTTGTTTGTGTCTGTTTGTGTTTGTTTGTGTTTGTTTGTGTCTGTTTGTGTGTGTTTGTTTGTTTGTGTTTGTTTGTGTTTGTTTGTGTCTGTTTGTGTCTGTTTGTGTCTGTTTGTGTCTGTTTGTGTCTGTTTGTGTTTGTTTGTGTTTGTTTGTGTGTGTTTGTGTTTGTTTGTGTTTGTTTGTGTTTGTTTGTGTCTGTTTGTGTGTGTTTGTGTTTGTTTGTGTTTGTTTGTGTTTGTTTGTGTCTGTTTGTGTTGTAATATATGTAATGATGTGGTCGAGAAGGGACGTTGATGGGAGACAAAGTATATGCAGAGCTCTGGATAGTAGTGAACGTTTAATTACTTAAAACATTAGCTTATATACATTTTTACAATAAGGTTAACGCTTATCCAAGCAATATGCATTAGGCTACAGTTATACTGCATGCTATACTAAATGTAGACATTAGCTACATACTACAGCTTCCCCGTAAGATCCCTTCACCCCCGGGGTGCTGGAGAAAAAGAAAAAATTTAATGCATGTTACTTGTTTACAATTCGACATGAAGATGGGGACCACTGTGTAAACTACTTATAATTAAGTTTATACACTTTACAAGAATATATCAAAGATAAAAAATAATTAGTTGGTCACCTCAAAAAAAAAATATCGTCAAGTCCCATGTGTCACTGTTTCAAAAGAAATATTATATAGTGGAAGTTAAAATTATTTTTATTAAAATTCCTGTCTGTTTCAACAAAATAATCAGTATTATTATCAAATAATCTCTCTCAAAATAAAAAAATATAAAAATTTGCCATTCAAATTGTGTATTAATCACATAGGTACTGGTATTACGGTATCGGTACATTTACCCTATAAAATATCTAATGCCGTACCAATGGAGTCTTCGCTCCAAAAATAATTAACGGGAATGGCTACCCAGGGCATGGTCACCCTTAATAATATACTAACTGGGCTGCGCGTCCGTGCGCACCCTTAACTCAAAACATGGGCATGGTCACCCACATGGCATATCAGGCTACATGTACTATGTGCCTGTTAGTCGGTGTCGCAAATACATTAAGACTTAATAAGTCTCCAACTGTTTTCACGGAGGGCACGATAGTCCAGAACACCATGAGCAAACAAGAAGGACTAGCGCCCAAACTTTATACTTAATCAATATGTACCGTACCTTACCAAGTACTGAGAGAGTAAAAAAAAAATTGAAATTAAAATTTCGTATTGTAATACTTTATAAAAGAAATATCTACGCAAAAATAACTCAATTAACTGTCACTAAATTATTAGGTGATCAATCCAATAACTAGCTATAGTATAATTGTTCAATAAAATTTCTAAGTGTGAATATCAAATTACATTCACCAATAATTAAAAGTTTACTTGTAGACAGCGAACACGCGTGATCTACTTAAAATTTTTGCTTACGCGCGGACTTCGCGGCGGCGTATGCATTTCATTGCGGTCGGAAATTGCGAAATGTGTAAGTTGTTTACGACATTTGCATCTAAAAAAAATATTAGCGACGATTATTACAATGATTTTAAGTGATGATATCTGGTTTAAAAAAAAAATAATTAGAAATGCTAAGTGACACGGGTAACAATTTCATGTACGAAAGTTATCTAACAATTATGTATGCAAAAGAAAAAGATTTTGAATGAATTGGGCGTTAACCTGTATAGCTAATTAATTATTATATAAAAAAAATTCTCTTAATAATAATATTCTCTTATAGGGCCAAGTTTAACTAAATATTCTCTTATATATTCGAACTTAGTATATAAATCTTGCAATTCAGTAGGTACACATAATAAAATTAACTCGTGCGTAAATGTAAAATAACTATAACCGAAAACATAAGTTATGCAGTAAAATATTCACTTACTTAATTCAACGCTTACGTAGGAGTAATGCCTAACGATATTGAGGTCATCACGAGTCGTCACGTTGCGCGATGCATGGCGGGACGTTGATGCGCTGGCGGCTGGCAAGCACGTGGAGCACGATGCCGTTGCTGATGCGCGATGCGATGACGGGCCGGGCTAACCCTGGACACCCTCGAGCATGGGCCGGGATTTCCCTGGACACCTCTTGAGATGGGCCGGGATAACCCTGGACTCCTCTTGATTTGCGAGCCGGGATAACCCTGGACAACGCTCTTCTTTTCTTGATACTGGTTTCTTCTTATGGCTTCTTTCATAATTGTCTTCTTCTTTTTTTCAAATCTTCATTCTTGTGACTGCATCGTCAGTCTGGTGGTTGCCGTTGACGCTGTTGCTGGTGTCCCGGACGGTGTGGTGTCCCGGACGGTGCGGTGTCCCGCCGCACCGTCCGGTGCGAGGTTCTGAGGTTCTGGCTGGTTCAGAAGTTCGTCTTCGGAACGTTAGTGCAGGATCGCCATGTAATATATGTAATGATGTGGTCGAGAAGGGACGTTGATGGGAGACAAAGTATATGCAGAGCTCTGGATAGTAGTGAACGTTTAATTACTTAAAACATTAGCTTATATACATTTTTACAATAAGGTTAACGCTTATCCAAGCAATATGCATTAGGCTACAGTTATACTGCATGCTATACTAAATGTAGACATTAGCTACATACTACAGTGTCTGTTTGTGTTTGTTTGTGTTTGTTTGTGTTTGTTTGTGTCTGTTTGTGTTTGTTTGTGTCTGTTTGTGTCTGTTTGTGTTTGTTTGTGTTTGTTTGTGCTTGTTTGTGTTTGTTTGTGTTTGTTTGTGTCTGTTTGTGTTTGTTTGTGTTTGTTTGTGTTTGTTTGTGTCTGTTTGTGTGTGTTTGTGTCTGTTTGTGTCTGTTTGTGTTTGTTTGTGTTTGTTTGTGTGTGTTTGTGTTTGTTTGTGCTTGTTTGTGTTTGTTTGTGTTTGTTTGTGTCTGTTTGTGTTTGTTTGTGTTTGTTTGTGTCTGTTTGTGTGTGTTTGTGTCTGTTTGTGTCTGTTTGTTTGTGTTTGTTTGTGTTTGTTTGTGTCTGTTTGTGTCTGTTTGTGCTTGTTTGTGTTTGTTTGTGTTTGTTTGTGTCTGTTTGAGTGTGTTTGTGCTTGTTTGTGTCTGTTTGTGTGTGTTTGTGTCTGTTTGTGTCTGTTTGTGTTTGTTTGTGTTTGTTTGTGTGTGTTTGTGTTTGTTTGTGCTTGTTTGTGTTTGTTTGTGTTTGTTTGTGTCTGTTTGTGTGTGTTTGTGCTTGTTTGTGTTTGTTTGTGTTTGTTTGTGTCTGTTTGTGTGTGTTTGTGTTTGTTTGTGTTTGTTTGTGTTTGTTTGTGTCTGTTTGTGTCTGTTTGTGTTTGTTTGTGTCTGTTTGTGTCTGTTTGTGTTTGTTTGTGTTTGTTTGTGTGTGTTTGTGTTTGTTTGTGCTTGTTTGTGTTTGTTTGTGTCTCTTTGTGTCTGTTTGTGTTTGTTTGTGTTTGTTTGTGTTTGTTTGTGTTTGTTTGTGTTTGTTTGTGTTTGTTTGTGTCTGTTTGTGTCTGTTTGTGTTTGTTTGTGTCTGTTTGTGTCTGTTTGTGTTTGTTTGTGTTTGTTTGTGTGTGTTTGTGTTTGTTTGTGCTTGTTTGTGTTTGTTTGTGTCTCTTTGTGTCTGTTTGTGTTTGTTTGTGTTTGTTTGTGTTTGTTTGTGTGTGTTTGTGTTTGTTTGTGCTTGTTTGTGTTTGTTTGTGTTTGTTTGTGTCTGTTTGTGTGTGTTTGTGTCTGTTTGTGTCTGTTTGTGTTTGTTTGTGTTTGTTTGTGTGTGTTTGTGTTTGTTTGTGCTTGTTTGTGTTTGTTTGTGTTTGTTTGTGTCTGTTTGTGTGTGTTTGTGCTTGTTTGTGTTTGTTTGTGTTTGTTTGTGTCTGTTTGTGTCTGTTTGTGTTTGTTTGTGTTTGTTTGTGTGTGTTTGTGTTTGTTTGTGCTTGTTTGTGTTTGTTTGTGTCTCTTTGTGTCTGTTTGTGTTTGTTTGTGTTTGTTTGTGTGTGTTTGTGTTTGTTTGTGCTTGTTTGTGTTTGTTTGTGTTTGTTTGTGTCTGTTTGTGTGTGTTTGTGTCTGTTTGTGTCTGTTTGTGTTTGTTTGTGTTTGTTTGTGTGTGTTTGTGTTTGTTTGTGCTTGTTTGTGTTTGTTTGTGTTTGTTTGTGTCTGTTTGTGTGTGTTTGTGCTTGTTTGTGTTTGTTTGTGTTTGTTTGTGTCTGTTTGTGTCTGTTTGTGTTTGTTTGTGTTTGTTTGTGTGTGTTTGTGTTTGTTTGTGCTTGTTTGTGTTTGTTTGTGTTTGTTTGTGTCTGTTTGTGTGTGTTTGTGTCTGTTCGTGTCTGTTTGTGTTTGTTTGTGTTTGTTTGTGTGTGTTTGTGTTTGTTTGTGCTTGTTTGTGTTTGTTTGTGTTTGTTTGTGTCTGTTTGTGTGTGTTTGTGCTTGTTTGTGTTTGTTTGTGTTTGTTTGTGTCTGTTTGTGTCTGTTTGTGTTTGTTTGTGTCTGTTTGTGTTTGTTTGTGTTTGTTTGTGTGTGTTTGTGTTTGTTTGTGCTTGTTTGTGTCTGTTTGTGTGTGTTTGTGTCTGTTTGTGTCTGTTTGTGTTTGTTTGTGTTTGTTTGTGTGTGTTTGTGTTTGTTTGTGCTTGTTTGTGTTTGTTTGTGTTTGTTTGTGTCTGTTTGTGTGTGTTTGTGCTTGTTTGTGTTTGTTTGTGTTTGTTTGTGTCTGTTTGTGTGTGTTTGTGTTTGTTTGTGTTTGTTTGTGTTTGTTTGTCTCTGTTTGTGTCTGTTTGTGTTTGTTTGTGTTTGTTTGTGTTTGTTTGTGTCTGTTTGTGTTTGTTTGTGTTTGTTTGTGTCTGTTTGTGTGTGTTTGTGTCTGTTTGTGTTTGTTTGTGTTTGTTTGTGTGTGTTTGTGTTTGTTTGTGCTTGTTTGTGTTTGTTTGTGTTTGTTTGTGTCTGTTTGAGTGTGTTTGTGCTTGTTTGTGTCTGTTTGTGTGTGTTTGTGTCTGTTTGTGTCTGTTTGTGTTTGTTTGTGTTTGTTTGTGTGTGTTTGTGTTTGTTTGTGCTTGTTTGTGTTTGTTTGTGTTTGTTTGTGTCTGTTTGTGTGTGTTTGTGCTTGTTTGTGTTTGTTTGTGTTTGTTTGTGTCTGTTTGTGTGTGTTTGTGTTTGTTTGTGTTTGTTTGTGTTTGTTTGTGTCTGTTTGTGTCTGTTTGTGTTTGTTTGTGTCTGTTTGTGTCTGTTTGTGTTTGTTTGTGTTTGTTTGTGTGTGTTTGTGTTTGTTTGTGCTTGTTTGTGTTTGTTTGTGTCTCTTTGTGTCTGTTTGTGTTTGTTTGTGTTTGTTTGTGTTTGTTTGTGTTTGTTTGTGTTTGTTTGTGTTTGTTTGTGTCTGTTTGTGTCTGTTTGTGTTTGTTTGTGTCTGTTTGTGTCTGTTTGTGTTTGTTTGTGTTTGTTTGTGTGTGTTTGTGTTTGTTTGTGCTTGTTTGTGTTTGTTTGTGTCTCTTTGTGTCTGTTTGTGTTTGTTTGTGTTTGTTTGTGTTTGTTTGTGTGTGTTTGTGTTTGTTTGTGCTTGTTTGTGTTTGTTTGTGTTTGTTTGTGTCTGTTTGTGTGTGTTTGTGTCTGTTTGTGTCTGTTTGTGTTTGTTTGTGTTTGTTTGTGTGTGTTTGTGTTTGTTTGTGCTTGTTTGTGTTTGTTTGTGTTTGTTTGTGTCTGTTTGTGTGTGTTTGTGCTTGTTTGTGTTTGTTTGTGTTTGTTTGTGTCTGTTTGTGTCTGTTTGTGTTTGTTTGTGTTTGTTTGTGTGTGTTTGTGTTTGTTTGTGCTTGTTTGTGTTTGTTTGTGTCTCTTTGTGTCTGTTTGTGTTTGTTTGTGTTTGTTTGTGTGTGTTTGTGTTTGTTTGTGCTTGTTTGTGTTTGTTTGTGTTTGTTTGTGTCTGTTTGTGTGTGTTTGTGTCTGTTTGTGTCTGTTTGTGTTTGTTTGTGTTTGTTTGTGTGTGTTTGTGTTTGTTTGTGCTTGTTTGTGTTTGTTTGTGTTTGTTTGTGTCTGTTTGTGTGTGTTTGTGCTTGTTTGTGTTTGTTTGTGTTTGTTTGTGTCTGTTTGTGTCTGTTTGTGTTTGTTTGTGTTTGTTTGTGTGTGTTTGTGTTTGTTTGTGCTTGTTTGTGTTTGTTTGTGTCTCTTTGTGTCTGTTTGTGTTTGTTTGTGTTTGTTTGTGTCTGTTTGTGTTTGTTTGTGTTTGTTTGTGTTTGTTTGTGTGTGTTTGTGTTTGTTTGTGCTTGTTTGTGTTTGTTTGTGTTTGTTTGTGTCTGTTTGTGTGTGTTTGTGTCTGTTTGTGTCTGTTTGTGTTTGTTTGTGTTTGTTTGTGTGTGTTTGTGTTTGTTTGTGCTTGTTTGTGTTTGTTTGTGTTTGTGTCTGTTTGTGTTTGTTTGTGTTTGTTTGTGTCTCTTTGTGTCTGTTTGTGTCTGTTTGTGTTTGTTTGTGTCTGTTTGTGTGTGTTTGTGTTTGTTTGTGCTTGTTTGTGTTTGTTTGTGTTTGATTGTGTCCGTTTGTGTGTGATTGTGTCTGTTTGTGTCTGTTTGTGTTTGTTTGTGTTTGTTTGTGTGTGTTTGTGTTTGTTTGTGCTTGTTTGTGTTTGTTTGTGTTTGTTTGTCTCTGTTTGTGTGTGTTTGTGCTTGTTTGTGTTTGTTTGTGTTTGTTTGTGTTTGTTTGTGTCTGTTTGTGTGTGTTTGTGTTTGTTTGTGTTTGTTTGTGTTTGTTTGTGTCTGTTTGTGTCTGTTTGTGTCTGTTTGTGTCTGTTTGTGTTTGTTTGTGTTTGTTTGTGTGTGTTTGTGTTTGTTTGTGTTTGTTTGTGTTTGTTTGTGTCTGTTTGTGTGTGTTTGTGCTTGTTTGTGTCTGTTTGTGTGTGTTTGTGTCTGTTTGTGTCTGTTTGTGTTTGTTTGTGTTTGTTTGTGTGTGTTTGTGTTTGTTTGTGCTTGTTTGTGTTTGTTTGTGTTTGTTTGTGTCTGTTTGTGTGTGTTTGTGTTTGTTTGTGTTTGTTTGTGTCTGTTTGTGTCTGTTTGTGTTTGTTTGTGTTTGTTTGTGTGTGTTTGTGTTTGTTTGTGTTTGTTTGTGTCTGTTTGTGTGTGTTTGTGTCTGTTTGTGTCTGTTTGTGTTTGTTTGTGTTTGTTTGTGTGTGTTTGTGTTTGTTTGTGCTTGTTTGTGTTTGTTTGTGTTTGTTTGTGTCTGTTTGTGTGTGTTTGTGCTTGTTTGTGTCTGTTTGTGTGTGTTTGTGTCTGTTTGTGTCTGTTTGTGTTTGTTTGTGTTTGTTTGTGTGTGTTTGTGTTTGTTTGTGTTTGTTTGTGTTTGTTTGTGTCTGTTTGTGTGTGTTTGTGTTTGTTTGTGTTTGTTTGTGTCTGTTTGTGTCTGTTTGTGTTTGTTTGTGTTTGTTTGTGTGTGTTTGTGTTTGTTTGTGTTTGTTTGTGTTTGTTTGTGTTTGTTTGTGTCTGTTTGTGTGTGTTTGTGTTTGTTTGTGTTTGTTTGTGTTTGTTTGTGTCTGTTTGTGTCTGTTTGTGTTTGTTTGTGTCTGTTTGTGTGTGTTTGTGTTTGTTTGTGTTTGTTTGTGTTTGTTTGTGTCTGTTTGTGTCTGTTTGTGTTTGTTTGTGTTTGTTTGTGTTTGTTTGTGTCTGTTTGTGTTTGTTTGTGTCTGTTTGTGTTTGTTTGTGTTTGTTTGTGTTTGTTTGTGTTTGTTTGTGTTTGTTTGTGTCTCTTTGTGTCTGTTTGTGTTTGTTTGTGTTTGTTTGTGTCTGTTTGTGTCTGTTTGTGTTTGTTTGTGTTTGTTTGTGTGTGTTTGTGTTTGTTTGTGTTTGTTTGTGTCTGTTTGTGTGTGTTTGTGCTTGTTTGTGTTTGTTTGTGTTTGTTTGTGTCTGTTTGTGTGTGTTTGTGTTTGTTTGTGTTTGTTTGTGTTTGTTTGTGTCTGTTTGTGTCTGTTTGTGTTTGTTTGTGTTTGTTTGTGTTTGTTTGTGTCTGTTTGTGTTTGTTTGTGTCTGTTTGTGTTTGTTTGTGTGTGTTTGTGTTTGTTTGTGCTTGTTTGTGTTTGTTTGTGTCTCTTTGTGTCTGTTTGTGTTTGTTTGTGTTTGTTTGTGTCTGTTTGTGTCTGTTTGTGTTTGTTTGTGTTTGTTTGTGTGTGTTTGTGTTTGTTTGTGCTTGTTTGTGTTTGTTTGTGTTTGTTTGTGTCTGTTTGTGTGTGTTTGTGTCTGTTTGTGTCTGTTTGTGTTTGTTTGTGTTTGTTTGTGTGTGTTTGTGTTTGTTTGTGCTTGTTTGTGTTTGTTTGTGTTTGTTTGTGTCTGTTTGTGTGTGTTTGTGTCTGTTCGTGTCTGTTTGTGTTTGTTTGTGTTTGTTTGTGTGTGTTTGTGTTTGTTTGTGCTTGTTTGTGTTTGTTTGTGTTTGTTTGTGTCTGTTTGTGTGTGTTTGTGCTTGTTTGTGTTTGTTTGTGTTTGTTTGTGTCTGTTTGTGTCTGTTTGTGTTTGTTTGTGTCTGTTTGTGTTTGTTTGTGTTTGTTTGTGTGTGTTTGTGTTTGTTTGTGCTTGTTTGTGTCTGTTTGTGTGTGTTTGTGTCTGTTTGTGTCTGTTTGTGTTTGTTTGTGTTTGTTTGTGTGTGTTTGTGTTTGTTTGTGCTTGTTTGTGTTTGTTTGTGTTTGTTTGTGTCTGTTTGTGTGTGTTTGTGCTTGTTTGTGTTTGTTTGTGTTTGTTTGTGTCTGTTTGTGTGTGTTTGTGTTTGTTTGTGTTTGTTTGTGTTTGTTTGTCTCTGTTTGTGTCTGTTTGTGTTTGTTTGTGTTTGTTTGTGTTTGTTTGTGTCTGTTTGTGTTTGTTTGTGTTTGTTTGTGTTTGTTTGTGTCTGTTTGTGTGTGTTTGTGTCTGTTTGTGTTTGTTTGTGTTTGTTTGTGTGTGTTTGTGTTTGTTTGTGCTTGTTTGTGTTTGTTTGTGTTTGTTTGTGTCTGTTTGAGTGTGTTTGTGCTTGTTTGTGTCTGTTTGTGTGTGTTTGTGTCTGTTTGTGTCTGTTTGTGTTTGTTTGTGTTTGTTTGTGTGTGTTTGTGTTTGTTTGTGCTTGTTTGTGTTTGTTTGTGTTTGTTTGTGTCTGTTTGTGTGTGTTTGTGCTTGTTTGTGTTTGTTTGTGTTTGTTTGTGTCTGTTTGTGTGTGTTTGTGTTTGTTTGTGTTTGTTTGTGTTTGTTTGTGTCTGTTTGTGTCTGTTTGTGTTTGTTTGTGTCTGTTTGTGTCTGTTTGTGTTTGTTTGTGTTTGTTTGTGTGTGTTTGTGTTTGTTTGTGCTTGTTTGTGTTTGTTTGTGTCTCTTTGTGTCTGTTTGTGTTTGTTTGTGTTTGTTTGTGTTTGTTTGTGTTTGTTTGTGTTTGTTTGTGTTTGTTTGTGTCTGTTTGTGTCTGTTTGTGTTTGTTTGTGTCTGTTTGTGTCTGTTTGTGTTTGTTTGTGTTTGTTTGTGTGTGTTTGTGTTTGTTTGTGCTTGTTTGTGTTTGTTTGTGTCTCTTTGTGTCTGTTTGTGTTTGTTTGTGTTTGTTTGTGTTTGTTTGTGTGTGTTTGTGTTTGTTTGTGCTTGTTTGTGTTTGTTTGTGTTTGTTTGTGTCTGTTTGTGTGTGTTTGTGTCTGTTTGTGTCTGTTTGTGTTTGTTTGTGTTTGTTTGTGTGTGTTTGTGTTTGTTTGTGCTTGTTTGTGTTTGTTTGTGTTTGTTTGTGTCTGTTTGTGTGTGTTTGTGCTTGTTTGTGTTTGTTTGTGTTTGTTTGTGTCTGTTTGTGTCTGTTTGTGTTTGTTTGTGTTTGTTTGTGTGTGTTTGTGTTTGTTTGTGCTTGTTTGTGTTTGTTTGTGTCTCTTTGTGTCTGTTTGTGTTTGTTTGTGTTTGTTTGTGTGTGTTTGTGTTTGTTTGTGCTTGTTTGTGTTTGTTTGTGTTTGTTTGTGTCTGTTTGTGTGTGTTTGTGTCTGTTTGTGTCTGTGTGTGTTTGTTTGTGTTTGTTTGTGTGTGTTTGTGTTTGTTTGTGCTTGTTTGTGTTTGTTTGTGTTTGTTTGTGTCTGTTCGTGTCTGTTTGTGTTTGTTTGTGTTTGTTTGTGTGTGTTTGTGTTTGTTTGTGCTTGTTTGTGTTTGTTTGTGTTTGTTTGTGTCTGTTTGTGTGTGTTTGTGCTTGTTTGTGTTTGTTTGTGTTTGTTTGTGTCTGTTTGTGTCTGTTTGTGTTTGTTTGTGTCTGTTTGTGTGTGTTTGTGTCTGTTTGTGTTTGTTTGTGTTTGTTTGTGTGTGTTTGTGTTTGTTTGTGCTTGTTTGTGTTTGTTTGTGTTTGTTTGTGTCTGTTTGTGTGTGTTTGTGCTTGTTTGTGTTTGTTTGTGTTTGTTTGTGTCTGTTTGTGTCTGTTTGTGTTTGTTTGTGTTTGTTTGTGTGTGTTTGTGTTTGTTTGTGTTTGTTTGTGTCTGTTTGTGTGTGTTTGTGTCTGTTTGTGTCTGTTTGTGTTTGTTTGTGTTTGTTTGTGTGTGTTTGTGTTTGTTTGTGCTTGTTTGTGTTTGTTTGTGTTTGTTTGTGTGTGTTTGTGTTTGTTTGTGCTTGTTTGTGTTTGTTTGTGTGTGTTTGTGTTTGTTTGTGCTTGTTTGTGTTTGTTTGTGTTTGTTTGTGTTTGTTTGTGTTTGTTTGTGTGTGTTTGTGTTTGTTTGTGCTTGTTTGTGTTTGTTTGTGTCTGTTTGTGTGTGTTTGTGTCTTTTTGTGTCTGTTTGTGTTTGTTTGTGTTTGTTTGTGTGTGTTTGTGTCTGTTTGTGTCTGTTTGTGTTTGTTTGTGTTTGTTTGTGTTTGTTTGTGTGTGTTTGTGTTTGTTTGTGTTTGTTTGTGTCTGTTTGTGTTTGTTTGTGTTTGTTTGTGTTTGTTTGTGTCTGTTTGTGTCTGTTTGTGTTTGTTTGTGTTTGTTTGTGTGTGTTTGTGTTTGTTTGTGCTTGTTTGTGTTTGTTTGTGTTTGTTTGTGTCTGTTTGTGTGTGTTTGTGCTTGTTTGTGTTTGTTTGTGTTTGTTTGTGTCTGTTTGTGTCTGTTTGTGTTTGTTTGTGTCTGTTTGTGTGTGTTTGTGTTTGTTTGTGCTTGTTTGTGTTTGTTTGTGTTTGTTTGTGTTTGTTTGTGTCTGTTTGTGTGTGTTTGTGCTTGTTTGTGTCTGTTTGTGTGTGTTTGTGTCTGTTTGTGTCTGTTTGTGTTTGTTTGTGTTTGTTTGTGTGTGTTTGTGTTTGTTTGTGCTTGTTTGTGTTTGTTTGTGTGTGTTTGTGTTTGTTTGTGCTTGTTTGTGTTTGTTTGTGTTTGTTTGTGTTTGTTTGTGTTTGTTTGTGTTTGTTTGTGTGTGTTTGTGTTTGTTTGTGCTTGTTTGTGTTTGTTTGTGTCTGTTTGTGTGTGTTTGTGTCTGTTTGTGTCTGTTTGTGTTTGTTTGTGTTTGTTTGTGTGTGTTTGTGTCTGTTTGTGTCTGTTTGTGTTTGTTTGTGTTTGTTTGTGTGTGTTTGTGTCTGTTTGTGTCTGTTTGTGTTTGTTTGTGTCTGTTTGTGTTTGTTTGTGTCTGTTTGTGACTGTTTGTGTTTGTTTGTGTCTGTTTGTGTTTGTTTGTGTTTGTTTGTGTTTGTTTGTGTCTCTTTGTGTCTTTTTGTGTTTGTTTGTGTTTGATTGTGTTTGTTTGTGTCTGTTTGTGTTTGTTTGTGTTTGTTTGTGTTTGTTTGTGTGTGTTTGTGTTTGTTTGTGCTTGTTTGTGTTTGTTTGTGTTTGTTTGTGTCTGTTTGTGTGTGTTTGTGCTTGTTTGTGTTTGTTTGTGTTTGTTTGTGTCTGTTTGTGTGTGTTTGTGTTTGTTTGTGTTTGTTTGTGTGTGTTTGTGCTTGTTTGTGTTTGTTTGTGTTTGTTTGTGTTTGTTTGTGTGTGTTTGTGTTTGTTTGTGCTTGTTTGTGTTTGTTTGTGTGTGTTTGTGTCTTTTTGTGTCTGTTTGTGTTTGTTTGTGTTTGTTTGTGTGTGTTTGTGTCTGTTTGTGTCTGTTTGTGTTTGTTTGTGTTTGTTTGTGTTTGTTTGTGTGTGTTTGTGTTTGTTTGTGTTTGTTTGTGTCTGTTTGTGTTTGTTTGTGTTTGTTTGTGTTTGTTTGTGTCTGTTTGTGTCTGTTTGTGTTTGTTTGTGTTTGTTTGTGTGTGTTTGTGTTTGTTTGTGCTTGTTTGTGTTTGTTTGTGTTTGTTTGTGTCTGTTTGTGTGTGTTTGTGCTTGTTTGTGTTTGTTTGTGTTTGTTTGTGTCTGTTTGTGTCTGTTTGTGTTTGTTTGTGTCTGTTTGTGTGTGTTTGTGTTTGTTTGTGCTTGTTTGTGTTTGTTTGTGTTTGTTTGTGTTTGTTTGTGTCTGTTTGTGTGTGTTTGTGCTTGTTTGTGTCTGTTTGTGTGTGTTTGTGTCTGTTTGTGTCTGTTTGTGTTTGTTTGTGTTTGTTTGTGTGTGTTTGTGTTTGTTTGTGCTTGTTTGTGTTTGTTTGTGTGTGTTTGTGTTTGTTTGTGCTTGTTTGTGTTTGTTTGTGTTTGTTTGTGTTTGTTTGTGTTTGTTTGTGTTTGTTTGTGTGTGTTTGTGTTTGTTTGTGCTTGTTTGTGTTTGTTTGTGTCTGTTTGTGTGTGTTTGTGTCTGTTTGTGTCTGTTTGTGTTTGTTTGTGTTTGTTTGTGTGTGTTTGTGTCTGTTTGTGTCTGTTTGTGTTTGTTTGTGTTTGTTTGTGTGTGTTTGTGTCTGTTTGTGTCTGTTTGTGTTTGTTTGTGTCTGTTTGTGTTTGTTTGTGTCTGTTTGTGACTGTTTGTGTTTGTTTGTGTCTGTTTGTGTTTGTTTGTGTTTGTTTGTGTTTGTTTGTGTCTCTTTGTGTCTGTTTGTGTTTGTTTGTGTTTGATTGTGTTTGTTTGTGTCTGTTTGTGTTTGTTTGTGTTTGTTTGTGTTTGTTTGTGTGTGTTTGTGTTTGTTTGTGCTTGTTTGTGTTTGTTTGTGTTTGTTTGTGTCTGTTTGTGTGTGTTTGTGCTTGTTTGTGTTTGTTTGTGTTTGTTTGTGTCTGTTTGTGTGTGTTTGTGTTTGTTTGTGTTTGTTTGTGTGTGTTTGTGCTTGTTTGTGTTTGTTTGTGTTTGTTTGTGTTTGTTTGTGTGTGTTTGTGTTTGTTTGTGCTTGTTTGTGTTTGTTTGTGTGTGTTTGTGTTTGTTTGTGCTTGTTTGTGTTTGTTTGTGTTTGTTTGTGTCTGTTTGTGTGTGTTTGTGCTTGTTTGTGTTTGTTTGTGTTTGTTTGTGTCTGTTTGTGTTTGTTTGTGTTTGTTTGTGTTTGTTTGTGTCTCTTTGTGTCTGTTTGTGTTTGTTTGTGTTTGTTTGTGTCTGTTTGTGTCTGTTTGTGTTTGTTTGTGCTTGTTTGTGTTTGTTTGTGTTTGTTTGTGTTTGTTTGTGTTTGTTTGTGTGTGTTTGTGTGTGTTTGTGCTTGTTTGTGTTTGTTTGTGTTTGTTTGTGTCTGTTTGTGTGTGTTTGTGTCTGTTTGTGTCTGTTTGTGTTTGTTTGTGTTTGTTTGTGTGTGTTTGTGTTTGTTTGTGCTTGTTTGTGTTTGTTTGTGTGTGTTTGTGCTTGTTTGTGTCTGTTTGTGTGTTTGTGTCTGTTTGTGTCTGTTTGTGTTTGTTTGTGTTTGTTTGTGTGTGTTTGTGTTTGTTTGTGCTTGTTTGTGTTTGTTTGTGTTTGTTTGTGTCTGTTTGTGTGTGTTTGTGTCTGTTTGTGTTTGTTTGTGTTTGTTTGTGTTTGTTTGTGTTTGTTTGTGTCTGTTTGTGTGTGTTTGTGCTTGTTTGTGTTTGTTTGTGTTTGTTTGTGTTTGTTTGTGTTTGTTTGTGTGTGTTTGTGTTTGTTTGTGTTTGTTTGTGTCTGTTTGTGTGTGTTTGTGTCTGTTTGTGTCTGTTTGTGTTTGTTTGTGTTTGTTTGTGTGTGTTTGTGTTTGTTTGTGCTTGTTTGTGTTTGTTTGTGTTTGTTTGTGTCTGTTTGTGTGTGTTTGTGCTTGTTTGTGTCTGTTTGTGTGTGTTTGTGTCTGTTTGTGTCTGTTTGTGTTTGTTTGTGTTTGTTTGTGTCTGTTTGTGTTTGTTTGTGTCTGTTTGTGTTTGTTTGTGTTTGTTTGTGTGTGTTTGTGTTTGTTTGTGCTTGTTTGTGTCTGTTTGTGTGTGTTTGTGTTTGTTTGTGTTTGTTTGTGTCTGTTTGTGTGTGTTTGTGTTTGTTTGTGTTTGTTTGTGTTTTTTTTATGTCTGTTTGTGTCTGTTTGTGTTTGTTTGTGTTTGTTTGTGTGTGTTTGTGTCTGTTTGTGTTTGTTTGTGTTTGTTTGTGTGTGTTTGTGTTTGTTTGTGCTTGTTTGTGTTTGTTTGTGTTTGTTTGTGTCTGTTTGTGTGTGTTTGTGCTTGTTTGTGTCTGTTTGTGTCTGTTTGTGTGTGTTTGTGCTTGTTTGTGTTTGTTTGTGTTTGTTTGTGTGTGTTTGTGTTTGTTTGTGCTTGTTTGTGTTTGTTTGTGTTTGTTTGTGTCTGTTTGTGTGTGTTTGTGCTTGTTTGTGTTTGTTTGTGTTTGTTTGTGTCTGTTTGTGTTTGTTTGTGTTTGTTTGTGTCTGTTTGTGTGTGTTTGTGTTTGTTTGTGTTTGTTTGTGTTTGTTTGTGTCTGTTTGTGTCTGTTTGTGTCTGTTTGTGTCTGTTTGTGTCTGTTTGTGTTTGTTTGTGTTTGTTTGTGTGTGTTTGTGTTTGTTTGTGTTTGTTTGTGTTTGTTTGTGTCTGTTTGTGTGTGTTTGTGTTTGTTTGTGTTTGTTTGTGTTTGTTTGTGTCTGTTTGTGTTGTAATATATGTAATGATGTGGTCGAGAAGGGACGTTGATGGGAGACAAAGTATATGCAGAGCTCTGGATAGTAGTGAACGTTTAATTACTTAAAACATTAGCTTATATACATTTTTACAATAAGGTTAACGCTTATCCAAGCAATATGCATTAGGCTACAGTTATACTGCATGCTATACTAAATGTAGACATTAGCTACATACTACAGCTTCCCCGTAAGATCCCTTCACCCCCGGGGTGCTGGAGAAAAAGAAAAAATTTAATGCATGTTACTTGTTTACAATTCGACATGAAGATGGGGACCACTGTGTAAACTACTTATAATTAAGTTTATACACTTTACAAGAATATATCAAAGATAAAAAATAATTAGTTGGTCACCTCAAAAAAAAAATATCGTCAAGTCCCATGTGTCACTGTTTCAAAAGAAATATTATATAGTGGAAGTTAAAATTATTTTTATTAAAATTCCTGTCTGTTTCAACAAAATAATCAGTATTATTATCAAATAATCTCTCTCAAAATAAAAAAATATAAAAAATTGTGTATTAATCACATAGGTACTGGTATTACGGTATCGGTACATTTACCCTATAAAATATCTAATGCCGTACCAATGGAGTCTTCGCTCCAAAAATAATTAACGGGAATGGCTACCCAGGGCATGGTCACCCTTAATAATATACTAACTGGGCTGCGCGTCCGTGCGCACCCTTAACTCAAAACATGGGCATGGTCACCCACATGGCATATCAGGCTACATGTACTATGTGCCTGTTAGTCGGTGTCGCAAATACATTAAGACTTAATAAGTCTCCAACTGTTTTCACGGAGGGCACGATAGTCCAGAACACCATGAGCAAACAAGAAGGACTAGCGCCCAAACTTTATACTTAATCAATATGTACCGTACCTTACCAAGTACTGAGAGAGTAAAAAAAAAATTGAAATTAAAATTTCGTATTGTAATACTTTATAAAAGAAATATCTACGCAAAAATAACTCAATTAACTGTCACTAAATTATTAGGTGATCAATCCAATAACTAGCTATAGTATAATTGTTCAATAAAATTTCTAAGTGTGAATATCAAATTACATTCACCAATAATTAAAAGTTTACTTGTAGACAGCGAACACGCGTGATCTACTTAAAATTTTTGCTTACGCGCGGACTTCGCGGCGGCGTATGCATTTCATTGCGGTCGGAAATTGCGAAATGTGTAAGTTGTTTACGACATTTGCATCTAAAAAAAATATTAGCGACGATTATTACAATGATTTTAAGTGATGATATCTGGTTTAAAAAAAAAATAATTAGAAATGCTAAGTGACACGGGTAACAATTTCATGTACGAAAGTTATCTAACAATTATGTATGCAAAAGAAAAAGATTTTGAATGAATTGGGCGTTAACCTGTATAGCTAATTAATTATTATATAAAAAAAATTCTCTTAATAATAATATTCTCTTATAGGGCCAAGTTTAACTAAATATTCTCTTATATATTCGAACTTAGTATATAAATCTTGCAATTCAGTAGGTACACATAATAAAATTAACTCGTGCGTAAATGTAAAATAACTATAACCGAAAACATAAGTTATGCAGTAAAATATTCACTTACTTAATTCAACGCTTACGTAGGAGTAATGCCTAACGATATTGAGGTCATCACGAGTCGTCACGTTGCGCGATGCATGGCGGGACGTTGATGCGCTGGCGGCTGGCAAGCACGTGGAGCACGATGCCGTTGCTGATGCGCGATGCGATGACGGGCCGGGCTAACCCTGGACACCCTCGAGCATGGGCCGGGATTTCCCTGGACACCTCTTGAGATGGGCCGGGATAACCCTGGACTCCTCTTGATTTGCGAGCCGGGATAACCCTGGACAACGCTCTTCTTTTCTTGATACTGGTTTCTTCTTATGGCTTCTTTCATAATTGTCTTCTTCTTTTTTTCAAATCTTCATTCTTGTGACTGCATCGTCAGTCTGGTGGTTGCCGTTGACGCTGTTGCTGGTGTCCCGGACGGTGTGGTGTCCCGGACGGTGCGGTGTCCCGCCGCACCGTCCGGTGCGAGGTTCTGAGGTTCTGGCTGGTTCAGAAGTTCGTCTTCGGAACGTTAGTGCAGGATCGCCATGTAATATATGTAATGATGTGGTCGAGAAGGGACGTTGATGGGAGACAAAGTATATGCAGAGCTCTGGATAGTAGTGAACGTTTAATTACTTAAAACATTAGCTTATATACATTTTTACAATAAGGTTAACGCTTATCCAAGCAATATGCATTAGGCTACAGTTATACTGCATGCTATACTAAATGTAGACATTAGCTACATACTACAGTGTCTGTTTGTGTTTGTTTGTGTTTGTTTGTGTTTGTTTGTGTCTGTTTGTGTTTGTTTGTGTCTGTTTGTGTCTGTTTGTGTTTGTTTGTGTTTGTTTGTGCTTGTTTGTGTTTGTTTGTGTTTGTTTGTGTCTGTTTGTGTTTGTTTGTGTTTGTTTGTGTTTGTTTGTGTCTGTTTGTGTGTGTTTGTGTCTGTTTGTGTGTGTTTGTGTTTGTTTGTGTTTGTTTGTGTTTGTTTGTGTCTGTTTGTGTCTGTTTGTGTTTGTTTGTGTTTGTTTGTGTCTGTTTGTGTGTGTTTGTGTTTGTTTGTGCTTGTTTGTGTTTGTTTGTGTTTGTTTGTGTCTGTTTGTGTGTGTTTGTGCTTGTTTGTGTTTGTTTGTGTTTGTTTGTGTCTGTTTGTGTGTGTTTGTGTTTGTTTGTGTTTGTTTGTGTTTGTTTGTCTCTGTTTGTGTCTGTTTGTGTTTGTTTGTGTTTGTTTGTGTTTGTTTGTGTCTGTTTGTGTTTGTTTGTGTTTGTTTGTGTTTGTTTGTGTCTGTTTGTGTGTGTTTGTGTCTGTTTGTGTTTGTTTGTGTTTGTTTGTGTGTGTTTGTGTTTGTTTGTGCTTGTTTGTGTTTGTTTGTGTTTGTTTGTGTCTGTTTGAGTGTGTTTGTGCTTGTTTGTGTCTGTTTGTGTGTGTTTGTGTCTGTTTGTGTCTGTTTGTGTTTGTTTGTGTTTGTTTGTGTGTGTTTGTGTTTGTTTGTGCTTGTTTGTGTTTGTTTGTGTTTGTTTGTGTCTGTTTGTGTGTGTTTGTGCTTGTTTGTGTTTGTTTGTGTTTGTTTGTGTCTGTTTGTGTGTGTTTGTGTTTGTTTGTGTTTGTTTGTGTTTGTTTGTGTCTGTTTGTGTCTGTTTGTGTTTGTTTGTGTCTGTTTGTGTCTGTTTGTGTTTGTTTGTGTTTGTTTGTGTGTGTTTGTGTTTGTTTGTGCTTGTTTGTGTTTGTTTGTGTCTCTTTGTGTCTGTTTGTGTTTGTTTGTGTTTGTTTGTGTTTGTTTGTGTTTGTTTGTGTTTGTTTGTGTTTGTTTGTGTCTGTTTGTGTCTGTTTGTGTTTGTTTGTGTCTGTTTGTGTCTGTTTGTGTTTGTTTGTGTTTGTTTGTGTGTGTTTGTGTTTGTTTGTGCTTGTTTGTGTTTGTTTGTGTCTCTTTGTGTCTGTTTGTGTTTGTTTGTGTTTGTTTGTGTTTGTTTGTGTGTGTTTGTGTTTGTTTGTGCTTGTTTGTGTTTGTTTGTGTTTGTTTGTGTCTGTTTGTGTGTGTTTGTGTCTGTTTGTGTCTGTTTGTGTTTGTTTGTGTTTGTTTGTGTGTGTTTGTGTTTGTTTGTGCTTGTTTGTGTTTGTTTGTGTTTGTTTGTGTCTGTTTGTGTGTGTTTGTGCTTGTTTGTGTTTGTTTGTGTTTGTTTGTGTCTGTTTGTGTCTGTTTGTGTTTGTTTGTGTTTGTTTGTGTGTGTTTGTGTTTGTTTGTGCTTGTTTGTGTTTGTTTGTGTCTCTTTGTGTCTGTTTGTGTTTGTTTGTGTTTGTTTGTGTGTGTTTGTGTTTGTTTGTGCTTGTTTGTGTTTGTTTGTGTTTGTTTGTGTCTGTTTGTGTGTGTTTGTGTCTGTTTGTGTCTGTTTGTGTTTGTTTGTGTGTGTTTGTGCTTGTTTGTGTTTGTTTGTGTTTGTTTGTGTCTGTTTGTGTCTGTTTGTGTTTGTTTGTGTTTGTTTGTGTGTGTTTGTGTTTGTTTGTGCTTGTTTGTGTTTGTTTGTGTTTGTTTGTGTCTGTTTGTGTGTGTTTGTGTCTGTTCGTGTCTGTTTGTGTTTGTTTGTGTTTGTTTGTGTGTGTTTGTGTTTGTTTGTGCTTGTTTGTGTTTGTTTGTGTCTGTTTGTGTGTGTTTGTGCTTGTTTGTGTTTGTTTGTGTTTGTTTGTGTCTGTTTGTGTGTGTTTGTGTTTGTTTGTGTTTGTTTGTGTTTGTTTGTCTCTGTTTGTGTCTGTTTGTGTTTGTTTGTGTTTGTTTGTGTTTGTTTGTGTCTGTTTGTGTTTGTTTGTGTTTGTTTGTGTTTGTTTGTGTCTGTTTGTGTGTGTTTGTGTCTGTTTGTGTTTGTTTGTGTTTGTTTGTGTGTGTTTGTGTTTGTTTGTGCTTGTTTGTGTTTGTTTGTGTTTGTTTGTGTCTGTTTGAGTGTGTTTGTGCTTGTTTGTGTCTGTTTGTGTGTGTTTGTGTCTGTTTGTGTCTGTTTGTGTTTGTTTGTGTTTGTTTGTGTGTGTTTGTGTTTGTTTGTGCTTGTTTGTGTTTGTTTGTGTTTGTTTGTGTTTGTTTGTGTGTGTTTGTGTTTGTTTGTGCTTGTTTGTGTTTGTTTGTGTTTGTTTGTGTCTGTTTGTGTGTGTTTGTGTTTGTTTGTGTTTGTTTGTGTTTGTTTGTGTCTGTTTGTGTGTGTTTGTGTTTGTTTGTGTTTGTTTGTGTTTGTTTGTCTCTGTTTGTGTCTGTTTGTGTTTGTTTGTGTTTGTTTGTGTTTGTTTGTGTCTGTTTGTGTTTGTTTGTGTTTGTTTGTGTTTGTTTGTGTCTGTTTGTGTGTGTTTGTGTCTGTTTGTGTTTGTTTGTGTTTGTTTGTGTGTGTTTGTGTTTGTTTGTGCTTGTTTGTGTTTGTTTGTGTTTGTTTGTGTCTGTTTGAGTGTGTTTGTGCTTGTTTGTGTCTGTTTGTGTGTGTTTGTGTCTGTTTGTGTCTGTTTGTGTTTGTTTGTGTTTGTTTGTGTGTGTTTGTGTTTGTTTGTGCTTGTTTGTGTTTGTTTGTGTTTGTTTGTGTCTGTTTGTGTGTGTTTGTGCTTGTTTGTGTTTGTTTGTGTTTGTTTGTGTCTGTTTGTGTGTGTTTGTGTCTGTTTGTGTTTGTTTGTGTTTGTTTGTGTTTGTTTGTGTTTGTTTGTGTCTGTTTGTGTGTGTTTGTGCTTGTTTGTGTTTGTTTGTGTTTGTTTGTGTTTGTTTGTGTCTGTTTGTGTCTGTTTGCTACTAATTTTAATTAAGATAAAAATTACAAAAAATATAGCCTAAGTGCGATGACAATTGTTCGAAGTATGAATCAAGAGTGTGTAATAATCGGAATTGCAAAAACTAGGTAAACGCGTGTTTTGCTGAGTTGTGCCTCGTGCCGTCGACGGTCGGGCGCGTGCCAGCTGACTCGGCGGTTGTCCTTATGGTGCAATATGTAATTTGTTTGTGTCTGTTTGTGTTTGTTTGTGTTTGTTTGTGTTTGTTTGTGTCTGTTTGTGTTTGTTTGTGTTTGTTTGTGTTTGTTTGTGTCTGTTTGTGTGTGTTTGTGTCTGTTTGTGTCTGTTTGTGTTTGTTTGTGTTTGTTTGTGTGTGTTTGTGTTTGTTTGTGCTTGTTTGTGTTTGTTTGTGTTTGTTTGTGTCTGTTTGTGTGTGTTTGTGCTTGTTTGTGTCTGTTTGTGTGTGTTTGTGTCTGTTTGTGTCTGTTTGTGTTTGTTTGTGTTTGTTTGTGTTTGTTTGTGTGTGTTTGTGTTTGTTTGTGCTTGTTTGTGTTTGTTTGTGTCTCTTTGTGTCTGTTTGTGTTTGTTTGTGTTTGTTTGTATGTGTTTGTGTTTGTTTGTGCTTGTTTGTGTTTGTTTGTGTTTGTTTGTGTCTGTTTGTGTGTGTTTGTGTCTGTTTGTGTCTGTTTGTGTTTGTTTGTGTTTGTTTGTGTGTGTTTGTGTTTGTTTGTGCTTGTTTGTGTTTGTTTGTGTTTGTTTGTGTCTGTTTGTGTGTGTTTGTGCTTGTTTGTGTTTGTTTGTGTTTGTTTGTGTCTGTTTGTGTCTGTTTGTGTTTGTTTGTGTTTGTTTGTGTGTGTTTGTGTTTGTTTGTGCTTGTTTGTGTTTGTTTGTGTTTGTTTGTGTCTGTTTGTGTGTGTTTGTGTCTGTTCGTGTCTGTTTGTGTTTGTTTGTGTTTGTTTGTGTGTGTTTGTGTTTGTTTGTGCTTGTTTGTGTTTGTTTGTGTTTGTTTGTGTCTGTTTGTGTGTGTTTGTGCTTGTTTGTGTTTGTTTGTGTTTGTTTGTGTTTGTTTGTGTGTGTTTGTGTTTGTTTGTGCTTGTTTGTGTTTGTTTGTGTTTGTTTGTGTCTGTTTGTGTGTGTTTGTGCTTGTTTGTGTCTGTTTGTGTCTGTTTGTGTTTGTTTGTGTTTGTTTGTGTGTGTTTGTGTTTGTTTGTGCTTGTTTGTGTTTGTTTGTGTTTGTTTGTGTCTGTTTGTGTGTGTTTGTGCTTGTTTGTGTTTGTTTGTGTTTGTTTGTGTCTGTTTGTGTGTGTTTGTGTCTGTTTGTGTTTGTTTGTGTTTGTTTGTGTTTGTTTGTGTTTGTTTGTGTCTGTTTGTGTGTGTTTGTGCTTGTTTGTGTTTGTTTGTGTTTGTTTGTGTTTGTTTGTGTCTGTTTGTGTCTGTTTGCTACTAATTTTAATTAAGATAAAAATTACAAAAAATATAGCCTAAGTGCGATGACAATTGTTCGAAGTATGAATCAAGAGTGTGTAATAATCGGAATTGCAAAAACTAGGTAAACGCGTGTTTTGCTGAGTTGTGCCTCGTGCCGTCGACGGTCGGGCGCGTGCCAGCTGACTCGGCGGTTGTCCTTATGGTGCAATATGTAATTTGTTTGTGTCTGTTTGTGTTTGTTTGTGTTTGTTTGTGTTTGTTTGTGTCTGTTTGTGTTTGTTTGTGTTTGTTTGTGTTTGTTTGTGTCTGTTTGTGTGTGTTTGTGTCTGTTTGTGTCTGTTTGTGTTTGTTTGTGTTTGTTTGTGTGTGTTTGTGTTTGTTTGTGCTTGTTTGTGTTTGTTTGTGTTTGTTTGTGTTTGTTTGTGTCTGTTTGTGTTTGTTTGTGTCTGTTTGTGTTTGTTTGTGTCTGTTTGTGTCTGTTTGTGTTTGTTTGTGTTTGTTTGTGTGTGTTTGTGTCTGTTTGTGTTTGTTTGTGTTTGTTTGTGTGTGTTTGTGTTTGTTTGTGTTTGTTTGTGTCTGTTTGTGTGTGTTTGTGCTTGTTTGTGTTTGTTTGTGTTTGTTTGTGTCTGTTTGTGTGTGTTTGTGTTTGTTTGTGTTTGTTTGTGTTTGTTTGTGTCTGTTTGTGTCTGTTTGTGTTTGTTTGTGTTTGTTTGTGTTTGTTTGTGTCTGTTTGTGTTTGTTTGTGTCTGTTTGTGTTTGTTTGTGTGTGTTTGTGTTTGTTTGTGTTTGTTTGTGTCTGTTTGTGTCTCTTTGTGTCTGTTTGTGTTTGTTTGTGTTTGTTTGTGTCTGTTTGTGTCTGTTTGTGTTTGTTTGTGTTTGTTTGTGTGTGTTTGTGTTTGTTTGTGCTTGTTTGTGTTTGTTTGTGTTTGTTTGTGTCTGTTTGTGTGTGTTTGTGTCTGTTTGTGTCTGTTTGTGTTTGTTTGTGTTTGTTTGTGTGTGTTTGTGTTTGTTTGTGCTTGTTTGTGTTTGTTTGTGTTTGTTTGTGTCTGTTTGTGTGTGTTTGTGTCTGTTCGTGTCTGTTTGTGTTTGTTTGTGTTTGTTTGTGTGTGTTTGTGTTTGTTTGTGCTTGTTTGTGTTTGTTTGTGTTTGTTTGTGTCTGTTTGTGTGTGTTTGTGCTTGTTTGTGTTTGTTTGTGTTTGTTTGTGTCTGTTTGTGTCTGTTTGTGTTTGTTTGTGTCTGTTTGTGTTTGTTTGTGTTTGTTTGTGTGTGTTTGTGTTTGTTTGTGCTTGTTTGTGTCTGTTTGTGTGTGTTTGTGTCTGTTTGTGTCTGTTTGTGTTTGTTTGTGTTTGTTTGTGTGTGTTTGTGTTTGTTTGTGCTTGTTTGTGTTTGTTTGTGTTTGTTTGTGTCTGTTTGTGTGTGTTTGTGCTTGTTTGTGTTTGTTTGTGTTTGTTTGTGTCTGTTTGTGTGTGTTTGTGTTTGTTTGTGTTTGTTTGTGTTTGTTTGTCTCTGTTTGTGTCTGTTTGTGTTTGTTTGTGTTTGTTTGTGTTTGTTTGTGTCTGTTTGTGTTTGTTTGTGTTTGTTTGTGTTTGTTTGTGTCTGTTTGTGTGTGTTTGTGTCTGTTTGTGTTTGTTTGTGTTTGTTTGTGTGTGTTTGTGTTTGTTTGTGCTTGTTTGTGTTTGTTTGTGTTTGTTTGTGTCTGTTTGAGTGTGTTTGTGCTTGTTTGTGTCTGTTTGTGTGTGTTTGTGTCTGTTTGTGTCTGTTTGTGTCTGTTTGTGTTTGTTTGTGTGTGTTTGTGTTTGTTTGTGCTTGTTTGTGTTTGTTTGTGTTTGTTTGTGTCTGTTTGTGTGTGTTTGTGCTTGTTTGTGTTTGTTTGTGTTTGTTTGTGTCTGTTTGTGTGTGTTTGTGTTTGTTTGTGTTTGTTTGTGTTTGTTTGTGTTTGTTTGTGTCTGTTTGTGTCTGTTTGTGTTTGTTTGTGTCTGTTTGTGTCTGTTTGTGTTTGTTTGTGTTTGTTTGTGTGTGTTTGTGTTTGTTTGTGCTTGTTTGTGTTTGTTTGTGTCTCTTTGTGTCTGTTTGTGTTTGTTTGTGTTTGTTTGTGTTTGTTTGTGTTTGTTTGTGTCTGTTTGTGTGTGTTTGTGTCTGTTCGTGTCTGTTTGTGTTTGTTTGTGTTTGTTTGTGTGTGTTTGTGTTTGTTTGTGCTTGTTTGTGTTTGTTTGTGTTTGTTTGTGTCTGTTTGTGTGTGTTTGTGCTTGTTTGTGTTTGTTTGTGTTTGTTTGTGTCTGTTTGTGTCTGTTTGTGTTTGTTTGTGTCTGTTTGTGTTTGTTTGTGTTTGTTTGTGTGTGTTTGTGTTTGTTTGTGCTTGTTTGTGTCTGTTTGTGTGTGTTTGTGTCTGTTTGTGTTTGTTTGTGTTTGTTTGTGTGTGTTTGTGTTTGTTTGTGCTTGTTTGTGTTTGTTTGTGTTTGTTTGTGTCTGTTTGTGTGTGTTTGTGCTTGTTTGTGTCTGTTTGTGTGTGTTTGTGTCTGTTTGTGTCTGTTTGTGTTTGTTTGTGTTTGTTTGTGTCTGTTTGTGTGTGTTTGTGTTTGTTTGTGTTTGTTTGTGTTTGTTTGTGTCTGTTTGTGTCTGTTTGTGTTTGTTTGTGTTTGTTTGTGTTTGTTTGTGTCTGTTTGTGTTTGTTTGTGTCTGTTTGTGTTTGTTTGTGTTTGTTTGTGTTTGTTTGTGTTTGTTTGTGTTTGTTTGTGTCTGTTTGTGTTTGTTTGTGTCTGTTTGTGTTTGTTTGTGTCTGTTTGTGTCTGTTTGTGTTTGTTTGTGTTTGTTTGTGTGTGTTTGTGTTTGTTTGTGCTTGTTTGTGTTTGTTTGTGTCTCTTTGTGTCTGTTTGTGTTTGTTTGTGTTTGTTTGTGTCTGTTTGTGTCTGTTTGTGTTTGTTTGTGTTTGTTTGTGTGTGTTTGTGTTTGTTTGTGTTTGTTTGTGTCTGTTTGTGTGTGTTTGTGCTTGTTTGTGTTTGTTTGTGTTTGTTTGTGTCTGTTTGTGTGTGTTTGTGTTTGTTTGTGTTTGTTTGTGTTTGTTTGTGTCTGTTTGTGTCTGTTTGTGTTTGTTTGTGTTTGTTTGTGTTTGTTTGTGTCTGTTTGTGTTTGTTTGTGTCTGTTTGTGTTTGTTTGTGTGTGTTTGTGTTTGTTTGTGCTTGTTTGTGTTTGTTTGTGTCTCTTTGTGTCTGTTTGTGTTTGTTTGTGTTTGTTTGTGTCTGTTTGTGTCTGTTTGTGTTTGTTTGTGTTTGTTTGTGTGTGTTTGTGTTTGTTTGTGCTTGTTTGTGTTTGTTTGTGTTTGTTTGTGTCTGTTTGTGTGTGTTTGTGTCTGTTTGTGTCTGTTTGTGTTTGTTTGTGTTTGTTTGTGTGTGTTTGTGTTTGTTTGTGCTTGTTTGTGTTTGTTTGTGTTTGTTTGTGTCTGTTTGTGTGTGTTTGTGTCTGTTCGTGTCTGTTTGTGTTTGTTTGTGTTTGTTTGTGTGTGTTTGTGTTTGTTTGTGCTTGTTTGTGTTTGTTTGTGTTTGTTTGTGTCTGTTTGTGTGTGTTTGTGCTTGTTTGTGTTTGTTTGTGTTTGTTTGTGTCTGTTTGTGTCTGTTTGTGTTTGTTTGTGTCTGTTTGTGTTTGTTTGTGTTTGTTTGTGTGTGTTTGTGTTTGTTTGTGCTTGTTTGTGTCTGTTTGTGTGTGTTTGTGTCTGTTTGTGTCTGTTTGTGTTTGTTTGTGTTTGTTTGTGTGTGTTTGTGTTTGTTTGTGCTTGTTTGTGTTTGTTTGTGTTTGTTTGTGTCTGTTTGTGTGTGTTTGTGTTTGTTTGTGTTTGTTTGTGTTTTTTTTATGTCTGTTTGTGTCTGTTTGTGTTTGTTTGTGTTTGTTTGTGTGTGTTTGTGTCTGTTTGTGTTTGTTTGTGTTTGTTTGTGTGTGTTTGTGTTTGTTTGTGCTTGTTTGTGTTTGTTTGTGTTTGTTTGTGTCTGTTTGTGTGTGTTTGTGCTTGTTTGTGTCTGTTTGTGTCTGTTTGTGTGTGTTTGTGCTTGTTTGTGTTTGTTTGTGTTTGTTTGTGTGTGTTTGTGTTTGTTTGTGCTTGTTTGTGTTTGTTTGTGTTTGTTTGTGTCTGTTTGTGTGTGTTTGTGCTTGTTTGTGTTTGTTTGTGTTTGTTTGTGTCTGTTTGTGTTTGTTTGTGTTTGTTTGTGTCTGTTTGTGTGTGTTTGTGTTTGTTTGTGTTTGTTTGTGTTTGTTTGTGTCTGTTTGTGTCTGTTTGTGTCTGTTTGTGTCTGTTTGTGTCTGTTTGTGTTTGTTTGTGTTTGTTTGTGTGTGTTTGTGTTTGTTTGTGTTTGTTTGTGTTTGTTTGTGTCTGTTTGTGTGTGTTTGTGTTTGTTTGTGTTTGTTTGTGTTTGTTTGTGTCTGTTTGTGTTGTAATATATGTAATGATGTGGTCGAGAAGGGACGTTGATGGGAGACAAAGTATATGCAGAGCTCTGGATAGTAGTGAACGTTTAATTACTTAAAACATTAGCTTATATACATTTTTACAATAAGGTTAACGCTTATCCAAGCAATATGCATTAGGCTACAGTTATACTGCATGCTATACTAAATGTAGACATTAGCTACATACTACAGCTTCCCCGTAAGATCCCTTCACCCCCGGGGTGCTGGAGAAAAAGAAAAAATTTAATGCATGTTACTTGTTTACAATTCGACATGAAGATGGGGACCACTGTGTAAACTACTTATAATTAAGTTTATACACTTTACAAGAATATATCAAAGATAAAAAATAATTAGTTGGTCACCTCAAAAAAAAAATATCGTCAAGTCCCATGTGTCACTGTTTCAAAAGAAATATTATATAGTGGAAGTTAAAATTATTTTTATTAAAATTCCTGTCTGTTTCAACAAAATAATCAGTATTATTATCAAATAATCTCTCTCAAAATAAAAAAATATAAAAATTTGCCATTCAAATTGTGTATTAATCACATAGGTACTGGTATTACGGTATCGGTACATTTACCCTATAAAATATCTAATGCCGTACCAATGGAGTCTTCGCTCCAAAAATAATTAACGGGAATGGCTACCCAGGGCATGGTCACCCTTAATAATATACTAACTGGGCTGCGCGTCCGTGCGCACCCTTAACTCAAAACATGGGCATGGTCACCCACATGGCATATCAGGCTACATGTACTATGTGCCTGTTAGTCGGTGTCGCAAATACATTAAGACTTAATAAGTCTCCAACTGTTTTCACGGAGGGCACGATAGTCCAGAACACCATGAGCAAACAAGAAGGACTAGCGCCCAAACTTTATACTTAATCAATATGTACCGTACCTTACCAAGTACTGAGAGAGTAAAAAAAAAATTGAAATTAAAATTTCGTATTGTAATACTTTATAAAAGAAATATCTACGCAAAAATAACTCAATTAACTGTCACTAAATTATTAGGTGATCAATCCAATAACTAGCTATAGTATAATTGTTCAATAAAATTTCTAAGTGTGAATATCAAATTACATTCACCAATAATTAAAAGTTTACTTGTAGACAGCGAACACGCGTGATCTACTTAAAATTTTTGCTTACGCGCGGACTTCGCGGCGGCGTATGCATTTCATTGCGGTCGGAAATTGCGAAATGTGTAAGTTGTTTACGACATTTGCATCTAAAAAAAATATTAGCGACGATTATTACAATGATTTTAAGTGATGATATCTGGTTTAAAAAAAAAATAATTAGAAATGCTAAGTGACACGGGTAACAATTTCATGTACGAAAGTTATCTAACAATTATGTATGCAAAAGAAAAAGATTTTGAATGAATTGGGCGTTAACCTGTATAGCTAATTAATTATTATATAAAAAAAATTCTCTTAATAATAATATTCTCTTATAGGGCCAAGTTTAACTAAATATTCTCTTATATATTCGAACTTAGTATATAAATCTTGCAATTCAGTAGGTACACATAATAAAATTAACTCGTGCGTAAATGTAAAATAACTATAACCGAAAACATAAGTTATGCAGTAAAATATTCACTTACTTAATTCAACGCTTACGTAGGAGTAATGCCTAACGATATTGAGGTCATCACGAGTCGTCACGTTGCGCGATGCATGGCGGGACGTTGATGCGCTGGCGGCTGGCAAGCACGTGGAGCACGATGCCGTTGCTGATGCGCGATGCGATGACGGGCCGGGCTAACCCTGGACACCCTCGAGCATGGGCCGGGATTTCCCTGGACACCTCTTGAGATGGGCCGGGATAACCCTGGACTCCTCTTGATTTGCGAGCCGGGATAACCCTGGACAACGCTCTTCTTTTCTTGATACTGGTTTCTTCTTATGGCTTCTTTCATAATTGTCTTCTTCTTTTTTTCAAATCTTCATTCTTGTGACTGCATCGTCAGTCTGGTGGTTGCCGTTGACGCTGTTGCTGGTGTCCCGGACGGTGTGGTGTCCCGGACGGTGCGGTGTCCCGCCGCACCGTCCGGTGCGAGGTTCTGAGGTTCTGGCTGGTTCAGAAGTTCGTCTTCGGAACGTTAGTGCAGGATCGCCATGTAATATATGTAATGATGTGGTCGAGAAGGGACGTTGATGGGAGACAAAGTATATGCAGAGCTCTGGATAGTAGTGAACGTTTAATTACTTAAAACATTAGCTTATATACATTTTTACAATAAGGTTAACGCTTATCCAAGCAATATGCATTAGGCTACAGTTATACTGCATGCTATACTAAATGTAGACATTAGCTACATACTACAGTGTCTGTTTGTGTTTGTTTGTGTTTGTTTGTGTTTGTTTGTGTCTGTTTGTGTTTGTTTGTGTCTGTTTGTGTCTGTTTGTGTTTGTTTGTGTTTGTTTGTGCTTGTTTGTGTTTGTTTGTGTTTGTTTGTGTCTGTTTGTGTGTGTTTGTGCTTGTTTGTGTTTGTTTGTGTTTGTTTGTGTCTGTTTGTGTCTGTTTGTGTTTGTTTGTGTTTGTTTGTGTGTGTTTGTGTTTGTTTGTGCTTGTTTGTGTTTGTTTGTGTTTGTTTGTGTCTGTTTGTGTGTGTTTGTGTCTGTTCGTGTCTGTTTGTGTTTGTTTGTGTCTGTTTGTGTGTGTTTGTGCTTGTTTGTGTTTGTTTGTGTTTGTTTGTGTCTGTTTGTGTGTGTTTGTGTTTGTTTGTGTTTGTTTGTGTTTGTTTGTCTCTGTTTGTGTCTGTTTGTGTTTGTTTGTGTTTGTTTGTGTTTGTTTGTGTCTGTTTGTGTTTGTTTGTGTTTGTTTGTGTTTGTTTGTGTCTGTTTGTGTGTGTTTGTGTCTGTTTGTGTTTGTTTGTGTTTGTTTGTGTGTGTTTGTGTTTGTTTGTGCTTGTTTGTGTTTGTTTGTGTTTGTTTGTGTCTGTTTGAGTGTGTTTGTGCTTGTTTGTGTCTGTTTGTGTGTGTTTGTGTCTGTTTGTGTCTGTTTGTGTTTGTTTGTGTTTGTTTGTGTGTGTTTGTGTTTGTTTGTGCTTGTTTGTGTTTGTTTGTGTTTGTTTGTGTCTGTTTGTGTGTGTTTGTGCTTGTTTGTGTTTGTTTGTGTTTGTTTGTGTCTGTTTGTGTGTGTTTGTGTTTGTTTGTGTTTGTTTGTGTTTGTTTGTGTCTGTTTGTGTCTGTTTGTGTTTGTTTGTGTCTGTTTGTGTCTGTTTGTGTTTGTTTGTGTTTGTTTGTGTGTGTTTGTGTTTGTTTGTGCTTGTTTGTGTTTGTTTGTGTCTCTTTGTGTCTGTTTGTGTTTGTTTGTGTTTGTTTGTGTTTGTTTGTGTTTGTTTGTGTTTGTTTGTGTTTGTTTGTGTCTGTTTGTGTCTGTTTGTGTTTGTTTGTGTCTGTTTGTGTCTGTTTGTGTTTGTTTGTGTTTGTTTGTGTGTGTTTGTGTTTGTTTGTGCTTGTTTGTGTTTGTTTGTGTCTCTTTGTGTCTGTTTGTGTTTGTTTGTGTTTGTTTGTGTTTGTTTGTGTGTGTTTGTGTTTGTTTGTGCTTGTTTGTGTTTGTTTGTGTTTGTTTGTGTCTGTTTGTGTGTGTTTGTGTCTGTTTGTGTCTGTTTGTGTTTGTTTGTGTTTGTTTGTGTGTGTTTGTGTTTGTTTGTGCTTGTTTGTGTTTGTTTGTGTTTGTTTGTGTCTGTTTGTGTGTGTTTGTGCTTGTTTGTGTTTGTTTGTGTTTGTTTGTGTCTGTTTGTGTCTGTTTGTGTTTGTTTGTGTTTGTTTGTGTGTGTTTGTGTTTGTTTGTGCTTGTTTGTGTTTGTTTGTGTCTCTTTGTGTCTGTTTGTGTTTGTTTGTGTTTGTTTGTGTGTGTTTGTGTTTGTTTGTGCTTGTTTGTGTTTGTTTGTGTTTGTTTGTGTCTGTTTGTGTGTGTTTGTGTCTGTTTGTGTCTGTTTGTGTTTGTTTGTGTTTGTTTGTGTGTGTTTGTGTTTGTTTGTGCTTGTTTGTGTTTGTTTGTGTTTGTTTGTGTCTGTTTGTGTGTGTTTGTGCTTGTTTGTGTTTGTTTGTGTTTGTTTGTGTCTGTTTGTGTCTGTTTGTGTTTGTTTGTGTTTGTTTGTGTGTGTTTGTGTTTGTTTGTGCTTGTTTGTGTTTGTTTGTGTTTGTTTGTGTCTGTTTGTGTGTGTTTGTGTCTGTTCGTGTCTGTTTGTGTTTGTTTGTGTTTGTTTGTGTGTGTTTGTGTTTGTTTGTGCTTGTTTGTGTTTGTTTGTGTTTGTTTGTGTCTGTTTGTGTGTGTTTGTGCTTGTTTGTGTTTGTTTGTGTTTGTTTGTGTCTGTTTGTGTCTGTTTGTGTTTGTTTGTGTCTGTTTGTGTTTGTTTGTGTTTGTTTGTGTGTGTTTGTGTTTGTTTGTGCTTGTTTGTGTCTGTTTGTGTGTGTTTGTGTCTGTTTGTGTCTGTTTGTGTTTGTTTGTGTTTGTTTGTGTGTGTTTGTGTTTGTTTGTGCTTGTTTGTGTTTGTTTGTGTTTGTTTGTGTCTGTTTGTGTGTGTTTGTGCTTGTTTGTGTTTGTTTGTGTTTGTTTGTGTCTGTTTGTGTGTGTTTGTGTTTGTTTGTGTTTGTTTGTGTTTGTTTGTCTCTGTTTGTGTCTGTTTGTGTTTGTTTGTGTTTGTTTGTGTTTGTTTGTGTCTGTTTGTGTTTGTTTGTGTTTGTTTGTGTCTGTTTGTGTGTGTTTGTGTCTGTTTGTGTTTGTTTGTGTTTGTTTGTGTGTGTTTGTGTTTGTTTGTGCTTGTTTGTGTTTGTTTGTGTTTGTTTGTGTCTGTTTGAGTGTGTTTGTGCTTGTTTGTGTCTGTTTGTGTGTGTTTGTGTCTGTTTGTGTCTGTTTGTGTTTGTTTGTGTTTGTTTGTGTGTGTTTGTGTTTGTTTGTGCTTGTTTGTGTTTGTTTGTGTTTGTTTGTGTCTGTTTGTGTGTGTTTGTGCTTGTTTGTGTTTGTTTGTGTTTGTTTGTGTCTGTTTGTGTGTGTTTGTGTTTGTTTGTGTTTGTTTGTGTTTGTTTGTGTCTGTTTGTGTCTGTTTGTGTTTGTTTGTGTCTGTTTGTGTCTGTTTGTGTTTGTTTGTGTTTGTTTGTGTGTGTTTGTGTTTGTTTGTGCTTGTTTGTGTTTGTTTGTGTCTCTTTGTGTCTGTTTGTGTTTGTTTGTGTTTGTTTGTGTTTGTTTGTGTTTGTTTGTGTTTGTTTGTGTTTGTTTGTGTCTGTTTGTGTCTGTTTGTGTTTGTTTGTGTCTGTTTGTGTCTGTTTGTGTTTGTTTGTGTTTGTTTGTGTGTGTTTGTGTTTGTTTGTGCTTGTTTGTGTTTGTTTGTGTCTCTTTGTGTCTGTTTGTGTTTGTTTGTGTTTGTTTGTGTTTGTTTGTGTGTGTTTGTGTTTGTTTGTGCTTGTTTGTGTTTGTTTGTGTTTGTTTGTGTCTGTTTGTGTGTGTTTGTGTCTGTTTGTGTCTGTTTGTGTTTGTTTGTGTTTGTTTGTGTGTGTTTGTGTTTGTTTGTGCTTGTTTGTGTTTGTTTGTGTTTGTTTGTGTCTGTTTGTGTGTGTTTGTGCTTGTTTGTGTTTGTTTGTGTTTGTTTGTGTCTGTTTGTGTCTGTTTGTGTTTGTTTGTGTTTGTTTGTGTGTGTTTGTGTTTGTTTGTGCTTGTTTGTGTTTGTTTGTGTCTCTTTGTGTCTGTTTGTGTTTGTTTGTGTTTGTTTGTGTGTGTTTGTGTTTGTTTGTGCTTGTTTGTGTTTGTTTGTGTTTGTTTGTGTCTGTTTGTGTGTGTTTGTGTCTGTTTGTGTCTGTTTGTGTTTGTTTGTGTTTGTTTGTGTGTGTTTGTGTTTGTTTGTGCTTGTTTGTGTTTGTTTGTGTTTGTTTGTGTCTGTTTGTGTGTGTTTGTGCTTGTTTGTGTTTGTTTGTGTTTGTTTGTGTCTGTTTGTGTCTGTTTGTGTTTGTTTGTGTTTGTTTGTGTGTGTTTGTGTTTGTTGTGCTTGTTTGTGTTTGTTTGTGTCTCTTTGTGTCTGTTTGTGTTTGTTTGTGTTTGTTTGTGTCTGTTTGTGTTTGTTTGTGTTTGTTTGTGTTTGTTTGTGTGTGTTTGTGTTTGTTTGTGCTTGTTTGTGTTTGTTTGTGTTTGTTTGTGTCTGTTTGTGTGTGTTTGTGTCTGTTTGTGTCTGTTTGTGTTTGTTTGTGTTTGTTTGTGTGTGTTTGTGTTTGTTTGTGCTTGTTTGTGTTTGTTTGTGTTTGTGTCTGTTTGTGTTTGTTTGTGTTTGTTTGTGTTTGTTTGTGTCTGTTTGTGTCTGTTTGTGTTTGTTTGTGTCTGTTTGTGTGTGTTTGTGTTTGTTTGTGCTTGTTTGTGTTTGTTTGTGTTTGATTGTGTCCGTTTGTGTGTGTTTGTGTCTGTTTGTGTCTGTTTGTGTTTGTTTGTGTTTGTTTGTGTGTGTTTGTGTTTGTTTGTGCTTGTTTGTGTTTGTTTGTGTTTGTTTGTCTCTGTTTGTGTGTGTTTGTGCTTGTTTGTGTTTGTTTGTGTTTGTTTGTGTTTGTTTGTGTCTGTTTGTGTGTGTTTGTGTTTGTTTGTGTTTGTTTGTGTTTGTTTGTGTCTGTTTGTGTCTGTTTGTGTCTGTTTGTGTCTGTTTGTGTTTGTTTGTGTTTGTTTGTGTGTGTTTGTGTTTGTTTGTGTTTGTTTGTGTTTGTTTGTGTCTGTTTGTGTGTGTTTGTGCTTGTTTGTGTCTGTTTGTGTGTGTTTGTGTCTGTTTGTGTCTGTTTGTGTTTGTTTGTGTTTGTTTGTGTGTGTTTGTGTTTGTTTGTGCTTGTTTGTGTTTGTTTGTGTTTGTTTGTGTCTGTTTGTGTGTGTTTGTGTTTGTTTGTGTTTGTTTGTGTCTGTTTGTGTCTGTTTGTGTTTGTTTGTGTTTGTTTGTGTGTGTTTGTGTTTGTTTGTGTTTGTTTGTGTCTGTTTGTGTGTGTTTGTGTCTGTTTGTGTCTGTTTGTGTTTGTTTGTGTTTGTTTGTGTGTGTTTGTGTTTGTTTGTGCTTGTTTGTGTTTGTTTGTGTTTGTTTGTGTCTGTTTGTGTGTGTTTGTGCTTGTTTGTGTCTGTTTGTGTGTGTTTGTGTCTGTTTGTGTCTGTTTGTGTTTGTTTGTGTTTGTTTGTGTGTGTTTGTGTTTGTTTGTGTTTGTTTGTGTTTGTTTGTGTCTGTTTGTGTGTGTTTGTGTTTGTTTGTGTTTGTTTGTGTCTGTTTGTGTCTGTTTGTGTTTGTTTGTGTTTGTTTGTGTGTGTTTGTGTTTGTTTGTGTTTGTTTGTGTTTGTTTGTGTCTGTTTGTGTGTGTTTGTGTTTGTTTGTGTTTGTTTGTGTTTGTTTGTGTCTGTTTGTGTCTGTTTGTGTTTGTTTGTGTCTGTTTGTGTGTGTTTGTGTTTGTTTGTGTTTGTTTGTGTTTGTTTGTGTCTGTTTGTGTCTGTTTGTGTTTGTTTGTGTTTGTTTGTGTTTGTTTGTGTCTGTTTGTGTTTGTTTGTGTCTGTTTGTGTTTGTTTGTGTTTGTTTGTGTTTGTTTGTGTTTGTTTGTGTCTCTTTGTGTCTGTTTGTGTTTGTTTGTGTTTGTTTGTGTCTGTTTGTGTCTGTTTGTGTTTGTTTGTGTTTGTTTGTGTGTGTTTGTGTTTGTTTGTGTTTGTTTGTGTCTGTTTGTGTGTGTTTGTGCTTGTTTGTGTTTGTTTGTGTTTGTTTGTGTCTGTTTGTGTGTGTTTGTGTTTGTTTGTGTTTGTTTGTGTTTGTTTGTGTCTGTTTGTGTCTGTTTGTGTTTGTTTGTGTTTGTTTGTGTTTGTTTGTGTCTGTTTGTGTTTGTTTGTGTCTGTTTGTGTTTGTTTGTGTGTGTTTGTGTTTGTTTGTGCTTGTTTGTGTTTGTTTGTGTCTCTTTGTGTCTGTTTGTGTTTGTTTGTGTTTGTTTGTGTCTGTTTGTGTCTGTTTGTGTTTGTTTGTGTTGGTTTGTGTGTGTTTGTGTTTGTTTGTGCTTGTTTGTGTTTGTTTGTGTTTGTTTGTGTCTGTTTGTGTGTGTTTGTGTCTGTTTGTGTCTGTTTGTGTTTGTTTGTGTTTGTTTGTGTGTGTTTGTGTTTGTTTGTGCTTGTTTGTGTTTGTTTGTGTTTGTTTGTGTCTGTTTGTGTGTGTTTGTGTCTGTTCGTGTCTGTTTGTGTTTGTTTGTGTTTGTTTGTGTGTGTTTGTGTTTGTTTGTGCTTGTTTGTGTTTGTTTGTGTTTGTTTGTGTCTGTTTGTGTGTGTTTGTGCTTGTTTGTGTTTGTTTGTGTTTGTTTGTGTCTGTTTGTGTCTGTTTGTGTTTGTTTGTGTCTGTTTGTGTTTGTTTGTGTTTGTTTGTGTGTGTTTGTGTTTGTTTGTGCTTGTTTGTGTCTGTTTGTGTGTGTTTGTGTCTGTTTGTGTCTGTTTGTGTTTGTTTGTGTTTGTTTGTGTGTGTTTGTGTTTGTTTGTGCTTGTTTGTGTTTGTTTGTGTTTGTTTGTGTCTGTTTGTGTGTGTTTGTGCTTGTTTGTGTTTGTTTGTGTTTGTTTGTGTCTGTTTGTGTGTGTTTGTGTTTGTTTGTGTTTGTTTGTGTTTGTTTGTCTCTGTTTGTGTCTGTTTGTGTTTGTTTGTGTTTGTTTGTGTTTGTTTGTGTCTGTTTGTGTTTGTTTGTGTTTGTTTGTGTTTGTTTGTGTCTGTTTGTGTGTGTTTGTGTCTGTTTGTGTTTGTTTGTGTTTGTTTGTGTGTGTTTGTGTTTGTTTGTGCTTGTTTGTGTTTGTTTGTGTTTGTTTGTGTCTGTTTGAGTGTGTTTGTGCTTGTTTGTGTCTGTTTGTGTGTGTTTGTGTCTGTTTGTGTCTGTTTGTGTTTGTTTGTGTTTGTTTGTGTGTGTTTGTGTTTGTTTGTGCTTGTTTGTGTTTGTTTGTGTTTGTTTGTGTCTGTTTGTGTGTGTTTGTGCTTGTTTGTGTTTGTTTGTGTTTGTTTGTGTCTGTTTGTGTGTGTTTGTGTTTGTTTGTGTTTGTTTGTGTTTGTTTGTGTCTGTTTGTGTCTGTTTGTGTTTGTTTGTGTCTGTTTGTGTCTGTTTGTGTTTGTTTGTGTTTGTTTGTGTGTGTTTGTGTTTGTTTGTGCTTGTTTGTGTTTGTTTGTGTCTCTTTGTGTCTGTTTGTGTTTGTTTGTGTTTGTTTGTGTTTGTTTGTGTTTGTTTGTGTTTGTTTGTGTTTGTTTGTGTCTGTTTGTGTCTGTTTGTGTTTGTTTGTGTCTGTTTGTGTCTGTTTGTGTTTGTTTGTGTTTGTTTGTGTGTGTTTGTGTTTGTTTGTGCTTGTTTGTGTTTGTTTGTGTCTCTTTGTGTCTGTTTGTGTTTGTTTGTGTTTGTTTGTGTTTGTTTGTGTGTGTTTGTGTTTGTTTGTGCTTGTTTGTGTTTGTTTGTGTTTGTTTGTGTCTGTTTGTGTGTGTTTGTGTCTGTTTGTGTCTGTTTGTGTTTGTTTGTGTTTGTTTGTGTGTGTTTGTGTTTGTTTGTGCTTGTTTGTGTTTGTTTGTGTTTGTTTGTGTCTGTTTGTGTGTGTTTGTGCTTGTTTGTGTTTGTTTGTGTTTGTTTGTGTCTGTTTGTGTCTGTTTGTGTTTGTTTGTGTTTGTTTGTGTGTGTTTGTGTTTGTTTGTGCTTGTTTGTGTTTGTTTGTGTCTCTTTGTGTCTGTTTGTGTTTGTTTGTGTTTGTTTGTGTGTGTTTGTGTTTGTTTGTGCTTGTTTGTGTTTGTTTGTGTTTGTTTGTGTCTGTTTGTGTGTGTTTGTGTCTGTTTGTGTCTGTTTGTGTTTGTTTGTGTTTGTTTGTGTGTGTTTGTGTTTGTTTGTGCTTGTTTGTGTTTGTTTGTGTTTGTTTGTGTCTGTTCGTGTCTGTTTGTGTTTGTTTGTGTTTGTTTGTGTGTGTTTGTGTTTGTTTGTGCTTGTTTGTGTTTGTTTGTGTTTGTTTGTGTCTGTTTGTGTGTGTTTGTGCTTGTTTGTGTTTGTTTGTGTTTGTTTGTGTCTGTTTGTGTCTGTTTGTGTTTGTTTGTGTCTGTTTGTGTGTGTTTGTGTCTGTTTGTGTTTGTTTGTGTTTGTTTGTGTGTGTTTGTGTTTGTTTGTGCTTGTTTGTGTTTGTTTGTGTTTGTTTGTGTCTGTTTGTGTGTGTTTGTGCTTGTTTGTGTTTGTTTGTGTTTGTTTGTGTCTGTTTGTGTCTGTTTGTGTTTGTTTGTGTTTGTTTGTGTGTGTTTGTGTTTGTTTGTGTTTGTTTGTGTCTGTTTGTGTGTGTTTGTGTCTGTTTGTGTCTGTTTGTGTTTGTTTGTGTTTGTTTGTGTGTGTTTGTGTTTGTTTGTGCTTGTTTGTGTTTGTTTGTGTTTGTTTGTGTGTGTTTGTGTTTGTTTGTGCTTGTTTGTGTTTGTTTGTGTGTGTTTGTGTTTGTTTGTGCTTGTTTGTGTTTGTTTGTGTTTGTTTGTGTTTGTTTGTGTTTGTTTGTGTGTGTTTGTGTTTGTTTGTGCTTGTTTGTGTTTGTTTGTGTCTGTTTGTGTGTGTTTGTGTCTTTTTGTGTCTGTTTGTGTTTGTTTGTGTTTGTTTGTGTGTGTTTGTGTCTGTTTGTGTCTGTTTGTGTTTGTTTGTGTTTGTTTGTGTTTGTTTGTGTGTGTTTGTGTTTGTTTGTGTTTGTTTGTGTCTGTTTGTGTTTGTTTGTGTTTGTTTGTGTTTGTTTGTGTCTGTTTGTGTCTGTTTGTGTTTGTTTGTGTTTGTTTGTGTGTGTTTGTGTTTGTTTGTGCTTGTTTGTGTTTGTTTGTGTTTGTTTGTGTCTGTTTGTGTGTGTTTGTGCTTGTTTGTGTTTGTTTGTGTTTGTTTGTGTCTGTTTGTGTCTGTTTGTGTTTGTTTGTGTCTGTTTGTGTGTGTTTGTGTTTGTTTGTGCTTGTTTGTGTTTGTTTGTGTTTGTTTGTGTTTGTTTGTGTCTGTTTGTGTGTGTTTGTGCTTGTTTGTGTCTGTTTGTGTGTGTTTGTGTCTGTTTGTGTCTGTTTGTGTTTGTTTGTGTTTGTTTGTGTGTGTTTGTGTTTGTTTGTGCTTGTTTGTGTTTGTTTGTGTGTGTTTGTGTTTGTTTGTGCTTGTTTGTGTTTGTTTGTGTTTGTTTGTGTTTGTTTGTGTTTGTTTGTGTTTGTTTGTGTGTGTTTGTGTTTGTTTGTGCTTGTTTGTGTTTGTTTGTGTCTGTTTGTGTATGTTTGTGTCTGTTTGTGTCTGTTTGTGTTTGTTTGTGTTTGTTTGTGTGTGTTTGTGTCTGTTTGTGTCTGTTTGTGTTTGTTTGTGTTTGTTTGTGTGTGTTTGTGTCTGTTTGTGTCTGTTTGTGTTTGTTTGTGTCTGTTTGTGTTTGTTTGTGTCTGTTTGTGACTGTTTGTGTTTGTTTGTGTCTGTTTGTGTTTGTTTGTGTTTGTTTGTGTTTGTTTGTGTCTCTTTGTGTCTTTTTGTGTTTGTTTGTGTTTGATTGTGTTTGTTTGTGTCTGTTTGTGTTTGTTTGTGTTTGTTTGTGTTTGTTTGTGTGTGTTTGTGTTTGTTTGTGCTTGTTTGTGTTTGTTTGTGTTTGTTTGTGTCTGTTTGTGTGTGTTTGTGCTTGTTTGTGTTTGTTTGTGTTTGTTTGTGTCTGTTTGTGTGTGTTTGTGTTTGTTTGTGTTTGTTTGTGTGTGTTTGTGCTTGTTTGTGTTTGTTTGTGTTTGTTTGTGTTTGTTTGTGTGTGTTTGTGTTTGTTTGTGCTTGTTTGTGTTTGTTTGTGTGTGTTTGTGTTTGTTTGTGCTTGTTTGTGTTTGTTTGTGTTTGTTTGTGTCTGTTTGTGTGTGTTTGTGCTTGTTTGTGTTTGTTTGTGTTTGTTTGTGTCTGTTTGTGTTTGTTTGTGTTTGTTTGTGTTTGTTTGTGTCTCTTTGTGTCTGTTTGTGTTTGTTTGTGTTTGTTTGTGTCTGTTTGTGTCTGTTTGTGTTTGTTTGTGCTTGTTTGTGTTTGTTTGTGTTTGTTTGTGTTTGTTTGTGTTTGTTTGTGTGTGTTTGTGTGTGTTTGTGCTTGTTTGTGTTTGTTTGTGTTTGTTTGTGTCTGTTTGTGTGTGTTTGTGTCTGTTTGTGTCTGTTTGTGTTTGTTTGTGTTTGTTTGTGTGTGTTTGTGTTTGTTTGTGCTTGTTTGTGTTTGTTTGTGTGTGTTTGTGCTTGTTTGTGTCTGTTTGTGTGTTTGTGTCTGTTTGTGTCTGTTTGTGTTTGTTTGTGTTTGTTTGTGTGTGTTTGTGTTTGTTTGTGCTTGTTTGTGTTTGTTTGTGTTTGTTTGTGTCTGTTTGTGTGTGTTTGTGTCTGTTTGTGTTTGTTTGTGTTTGTTTGTGTTTGTTTGTGTTTGTTTGTGTCTGTTTGTGTGTGTTTGTGCTTGTTTGTGTTTGTTTGTGTTTGTTTGTGTTTGTTTGTGTTTGTTTGTGTGTGTTTGTGTTTGTTTGTGTTTGTTTGTGTCTGTTTGTGTGTGTTTGTGTCTGTTTGTGTCTGTTTGTGTTTGTTTGTGTTTGTTTGTGTGTGTTTGTGTTTGTTTGTGCTTGTTTGTGTTTGTTTGTGTTTGTTTGTGTCTGTTTGTGTGTGTTTGTGCTTGTTTGTGTCTGTTTGTGTGTGTTTGTGTCTGTTTGTGTCTGTTTGTGTTTGTTTGTGTTTGTTTGTGTCTGTTTGTGTTTGTTTGTGTCTGTTTGTGTTTGTTTGTGTTTGTTTGTGTGTGTTTGTGTTTGTTTGTGCTTGTTTGTGTCTGTTTGTGTGTGTTTGTGTTTGTTTGTGTTTGTTTGTGTCTGTTTGTGTGTGTTTGTGTTTGTTTGTGTTTGTTTGTGTTTTTTTTATGTCTGTTTGTGTCTGTTTGTGTTTGTTTGTGTTTGTTTGTGTGTGTTTGTGTCTGTTTGTGTTTGTTTGTGTTTGTTTGTGTGTGTTTGTGTTTGTTTGTGCTTGTTTGTGTTTGTTTGTGTTTGTTTGTGTCTGTTTGTGTGTGTTTGTGCTTGTTTGTGTCTGTTTGTGTCTGTTTGTGTGTGTTTGTGCTTGTTTGTGTTTGTTTGTGTTTGTTTGTGTGTGTTTGTGTTTGTTTGTGCTTGTTTGTGTTTGTTTGTGTTTGTTTGTGTCTGTTTGTGTGTGTTTGTGCTTGTTTGTGTTTGTTTGTGTTTGTTTGTGTCTGTTTGTGTTTGTTTGTGTTTGTTTGTGTCTGTTTGTGTGTGTTTGTGTTTGTTTGTGTTTGTTTGTGTTTGTTTGTGTCTGTTTGTGTCTGTTTGTGTCTGTTTGTGTCTGTTTGTGTCTGTTTGTGTTTGTTTGTGTTTGTTTGTGTGTGTTTGTGTTTGTTTGTGTTTGTTTGTGTTTGTTTGTGTCTGTTTGTGTGTGTTTGTGTTTGTTTGTGTTTGTTTGTGTTTGTTTGTGTCTGTTTGTGTTGTAATATATGTAATGATGTGGTCGAGAAGGGACGTTGATGGGAGACAAAGTATATGCAGAGCTCTGGATAGTAGTGAACGTTTAATTACTTAAAACATTAGCTTATATACATTTTTACAATAAGGTTAACGCTTATCCAAGCAATATGCATTAGGCTACAGTTATACTGCATGCTATACTAAATGTAGACATTAGCTACATACTACAGCTTCCCCGTAAGATCCCTTCACCCCCGGGGTGCTGGAGAAAAAGAAAAAATTTAATGCATGTTACTTGTTTACAATTCGACATGAAGATGGGGACCACTGTGTAAACTACTTATAATTAAGTTTATACACTTTACAAGAATATATCAAAGATAAAAAATAATTAGTTGGTCACCTCAAAAAAAAAATATCGTCAAGTCCCATGTGTCACTGTTTCAAAAGAAATATTATATAGTGGAAGTTAAAATTATTTTTATTAAAATTCCTGTCTGTTTCAACAAAATAATCAGTATTATTATCAAATAATCTCTCTCAAAATAAAAAAATATAAAAAATTGTGTATTAATCACATAGGTACTGGTATTACGGTATCGGTACATTTACCCTATAAAATATCTAATGCCGTACCAATGGAGTCTTCGCTCCAAAAATAATTAACGGGAATGGCTACCCAGGGCATGGTCACCCTTAATAATATACTAACTGGGCTGCGCGTCCGTGCGCACCCTTAACTCAAAACATGGGCATGGTCACCCACATGGCATATCAGGCTACATGTACTATGTGCCTGTTAGTCGGTGTCGCAAATACATTAAGACTTAATAAGTCTCCAACTGTTTTCACGGAGGGCACGATAGTCCAGAACACCATGAGCAAACAAGAAGGACTAGCGCCCAAACTTTATACTTAATCAATATGTACCGTACCTTACCAAGTACTGAGAGAGTAAAAAAAAAATTGAAATTAAAATTTCGTATTGTAATACTTTATAAAAGAAATATCTACGCAAAAATAACTCAATTAACTGTCACTAAATTATTAGGTGATCAATCCAATAACTAGCTATAGTATAATTGTTCAATAAAATTTCTAAGTGTGAATATCAAATTACATTCACCAATAATTAAAAGTTTACTTGTAGACAGCGAACACGCGTGATCTACTTAAAATTTTTGCTTACGCGCGGACTTCGCGGCGGCGTATGCATTTCATTGCGGTCGGAAATTGCGAAATGTGTAAGTTGTTTACGACATTTGCATCTAAAAAAAATATTAGCGACGATTATTACAATGATTTTAAGTGATGATATCTGGTTTAAAAAAAAAATAATTAGAAATGCTAAGTGACACGGGTAACAATTTCATGTACGAAAGTTATCTAACAATTATGTATGCAAAAGAAAAAGATTTTGAATGAATTGGGCGTTAACCTGTATAGCTAATTAATTATTATATAAAAAAAATTCTCTTAATAATAATATTCTCTTATAGGGCCAAGTTTAACTAAATATTCTCTTATATATTCGAACTTAGTATATAAATCTTGCAATTCAGTAGGTACACATAATAAAATTAACTCGTGCGTAAATGTAAAATAACTATAACCGAAAACATAAGTTATGCAGTAAAATATTCACTTACTTAATTCAACGCTTACGTAGGAGTAATGCCTAACGATATTGAGGTCATCACGAGTCGTCACGTTGCGCGATGCATGGCGGGACGTTGATGCGCTGGCGGCTGGCAAGCACGTGGAGCACGATGCCGTTGCTGATGCGCGATGCGATGACGGGCCGGGCTAACCCTGGACACCCTCGAGCATGGGCCGGGATTTCCCTGGACACCTCTTGAGATGGGCCGGGATAACCCTGGACTCCTCTTGATTTGCGAGCCGGGATAACCCTGGACAACGCTCTTCTTTTCTTGATACTGGTTTCTTCTTATGGCTTCTTTCATAATTGTCTTCTTCTTTTTTTCAAATCTTCATTCTTGTGACTGCATCGTCAGTCTGGTGGTTGCCGTTGACGCTGTTGCTGGTGTCCCGGACGGTGTGGTGTCCCGGACGGTGCGGTGTCCCGCCGCACCGTCCGGTGCGAGGTTCTGAGGTTCTGGCTGGTTCAGAAGTTCGTCTTCGGAACGTTAGTGCAGGATCGCCATGTAATATATGTAATGATGTGGTCGAGAAGGGACGTTGATGGGAGACAAAGTATATGCAGAGCTCTGGATAGTAGTGAACGTTTAATTACTTAAAACATTAGCTTATATACATTTTTACAATAAGGTTAACGCTTATCCAAGCAATATGCATTAGGCTACAGTTATACTGCATGCTATACTAAATGTAGACATTAGCTACATACTACAGTGTCTGTTTGTGTTTGTTTGTGTTTGTTTGTGTTTGTTTGTGTCTGTTTGTGTTTGTTTGTGTCTGTTTGTGTCTGTTTGTGTTTGTTTGTGTTTGTTTGTGCTTGTTTGTGTTTGTTTGTGTTTGTTTGTGTCTGTTTGTGTTTGTTTGTGTTTGTTTGTGTTTGTTTGTGTCTGTTTGTGTGTGTTTGTGTCTGTTTGTGTGTGTTTGTGTTTGTTTGTGTTTGTTTGTGTTTGTTTGTGTCTGTTTGTGTCTGTTTGTGTTTGTTTGTGTTTGTTTGTGTCTGTTTGTGTCTGTTTGTGTTTGTTTGTGTTTGTTTGTGTGTGTTTGTGTTTGTTTGTGCTTGTTTGTGTTTGTTTGTGTTTGTTTGTGTCTGTTTGTGCGTGTTTGTGTCTGTTTGTGTTTGTTTGTGTTTGTTTGTGTGTGTTTGTGTTTGTTTGTGCTTGTTTGTGTTTGTTTGTGTTTTTTGTGTCTGTTTGTGTGTGTTTGTGCTTGTTTGTGTTTGTTTGTGTTTGTTTGTGTCTGTTTGTGTCTGTTTGTGTTTGTTTGTGTTTGTTTGTGTGTGTTTGTGTTTGTTTGTGTTTGTTTGTGTTTGTTTGTGTTTGTTTGTGTCTGTTTGTGTGTGTTTGTGTTTGTTTGTGTTTGTTTGTGTCTGTTTGTGTCTGTTTGTGTTTGTTTGTGTCTGTTTGTGTGTGTTTGTGTTTGTTTGTGCTTGTTTGTGTTTGTTTGTGTTTGTTTGTGTCTGTTTGTGTGTGTTTGTGCTTGTTTGTGTTTGTTTGTGTTTGTTTGTGTCTGTTTGTGTGTGTTTGTGTTTGTTTGTGTTTGTTTGTGTCTGTTTGTGTCTGTTTGTGTTTGTTTGTGTTTGTTTGTGTTTGTTTGTGTCTGTTTGTGTTTGTTTGTGTTTGTTTGTGTTTGTTTGTGTCTGTTTGTGTGTGTTTGTGTCTGTTTGTGTCTGTTTGTGTTTGTTTGTGTTTGTTTGTGTGTGTTTGTGTTTGTTTGTGCTTGTTTGTGTTTGTTTGTGTTTGTTTGTGTCTGTTTGTGTGTGTTTGTGCTTGTTTGTGTCTGTTTGTGTGTGTTTGTGTCTGTTTGTGTCTGTTTGTGTTTGTTTGTGTTTGTTTGTGTGTGTTTGTGTTTGTTTGTGCTTGTTTGTGTTTGTTTGTGTTTGTTTGTGTCTGTTTGTGTGTGTTTGTGCTTGTTTGTGTTTGTTTGTGTTTGTTTGTGTCTGTTTGTGTGTGTTTGTGTTTGTTTGTGTTTGTTTGTGTTTGTTTGTGTCTGTTTGTGTCTGTTTGTGTTTGTTTGTGTATCTTTGTGTCTGTTTGTGTTTGTTTGTGTTTGTTTGTGTCTGTTTGTGTCTGTTTGTGTTTGTTTGTGTTTGTTTGTGTGTGTTTGTGTTTGTTTGTGCTTGTTTGTGTTTGTTTGTGTTTGTTTGTGTCTGTTTGTGTGTGTTTGTGTCTGTTCGTGTCTGTTTGTGTTTGTTTGTGTTTGTTTGTGTGTGTTTGTGTTTGTTTGTGCTTGTTTGTGTTTGTTTGTGTTTGTTTGTGTCTGTTTGTGTGTGTTTGTGCTTGTTTGTGTTTGTTTGTGTTTGTTTGTGTCTGTTTGTGTCTGTTTGTGTTTGTTTGTATTTGTTTGTGTGTGTTTGTGTTTGTTTGTGCTTGTTTGTGTTTGTTTGTGTTTGTTTGTCTCTGTTTGTGTGTGTTTGTGCTTGTTTGTGTTTGTTTGTGTTTGTTTGTGTTTGTTTGTGTCTGTTTGTGTGTGTTTGTGTTTGTTTGTGTTTGTTTGTGTTTGTTTGTGTCTGTTTGTGTCTGTTTGTGTCTGTTTGTGTCTGCTTGTGTTTGTTTGTGTTTGTTTGTGTGTGTTTGTGTTTGTTTGTGTTTGTTTGTGTTTGTTTGTGTCTGTTTGTGTGTGTTTGTGTTTGTTTGTGTTTGTTTGTGTTTGTTTGTGTCTGTTTGTGTCTGTTTGTGTTTGTTTGTGTTTGTTTGTGTTTGTTTGTGTTTGTTTGTGTTTGTTTGTGTGTGTTTGTGTTTGTTTGTGCTTGTTTGTGTTTGTTTGTGTCTCTTTGTGTCTGTTTGTGTTTGTTTGTGTTTGTTTGTGTGTGTTTGTGTTTGTTTGTGCTTGTTTGTGTTTGTTTGTGTTTGTTTGTGTCTGTTTGTGTGTGTTTGTGTCTGTTTGTGTCTGTTTGTGTTTGTTTGTGTTTGTTTGTGTGTGTTTGTGTTTGTTTGTGCTTGTTTGTGTTTGTTTGTGTTTGTTTGTGTCTGTTTGTGTGTGTTTGTGCTTGTTTGTGTTTGTTTGTGTTTGTTTGTGTCTGTTTGTGTGTGTTTGTGTTTGTTTGTGTTTGTTTGTGTTTGTTTGTCTCTGTTTGTGTCTGTTTGTGTTTGTTTGTGTTTGTTTGTGTTTGTTTGTGTCTGTTTGTGTTTGTTTGTGTTTGTTTGTGTTTGTTTGTGTCTGTTTGTGTGTGTTTGTGTCTGTTTGTGTTTGTTTGTGTTTGTTTGTGTGTGTTTGTGTTTGTTTGTGCTTGTTTGTGTTTGTTTGTGTTTGTTTGTGTCTGTTTGAGTGTGTTTGTGCTTGTTTGTGTCTGTTTGTGTGTGTTTGTGTCTGTTTGTGTCTGTTTGTGTTTGTTTGTGTTTGTTTGTGTGTGTTTGTGTTTGTTTGTGCTTGTTTGTGTTTGTTTGTGTTTGTTTGTGTCTGTTTGTGTGTGTTTGTGCTTGTTTGTGTTTGTTTGTGTTTGTTTGTGTCTGTTTGTGTGTGTTTGTGTTTGTTTGTGTTTGTTTGTGTTTGTTTGTGTCTGTTTGTGTCTGTTTGTGTTTGTTTGTGTCTGTTTGTGTCTGTTTGTGTTTGTTTGTGTTTGTTTGTGTGTGTTTGTGTTTGTTTGTGCTTGTTTGTGTTTGTTTGTGTCTCTTTGTGTCTGTTTGTGTTTGTTTGTGTTTGTTTGTGTTTGTTTGTGTTTGTTTGTGTTTGTTTGTGTTTGTTTGTGTCTGTTTGTGTCTGTTTGTGTTTGTTTGTGTCTGTTTGTGTCTGTTTGTGTTTGTTTGTGTTTGTTTGTGTGTGTTTGTGTTTGTTTGTGCTTGTTTGTGTTTGTTTGTGTCTCTTTGTGTCTGTTTGTGTTTGTTTGTGTTTGTTTGTGTTTGTTTGTGTGTGTTTGTGTTTGTTTGTGCTTGTTTGTGTTTGTTTGTGTTTGTTTGTGTCTGTTTGTGTGTGTTTGTGTCTGTTTGTGTCTGTTTGTGTTTGTTTGTGTTTGTTTGTGTGTGTTTGTGTTTGTTTGTGCTTGTTTGTGTTTGTTTGTGTTTGTTTGTGTCTGTTTGTGTGTGTTTGTGCTTGTTTGTGTTTGTTTGTGTTTGTTTGTGTCTGTTTGTGTGTGTTTGTGTCTGTTTGTGTCTGTTTGTGTTTGTTTGTGTTTGTTTGTGTGTGTTTGTGTTTGTTTGTGCTTGTTTGTGTTTGTTTGTGTTTGTTTGTGCTTGTTTGTGTTTGTTTGTGTTTGTTTGTGTCTGTTTGTGTGTGTTTGTGCTTGTTTGTGTTTGTTTGTGTTTGTTTGTGTCTGTTTGTGTGTGTTTGTGTCTGTTTGTGTCTGTTTGTGCTTGTTTGTGTCTGTTTGTGTGTGTTTGTGTCTGTTTGTGTCTGTTTGTGTTTGTTTGTGTTTGTTTGTGTGTGTTTGTGTTTGTTTGTGCTTGTTTGTGTTTGTTTGTGTTTGTTTGTGTCTGTTTGTGTGTGTTTGTGCTTGTTTGTGTTTGTTTGTGTTTGTTTGTGTCTGTTTGTGTGTGTTTGTGTTTGTTTGTGTTTGTTTGTGTTTGTTTGTGTCTGTTTGTGTCTGTTTGTGTTTGTTTGTGTCTGTTTGTGTCTGTTTGTGTTTGTTTGTGTTTGTTTGTGTGTGTTTGTGTTTGTTTGTGCTTGTTTGTGTTTGTTTGTGTCTCTTTGTGTCTGTTTGTGTTTGTTTGTGTTTGTTTGTGTTTGTTTGTGTTTGTTTGTGTTTGTTTGTGTTTGTTTGTGTCTGTTTGTGTCTGTTTGTGTCTGTTTGTGTGTGTTTGTGCTTGTTTGTGTTTGTTTGTGTTTGTTTGTGTCTGATTGTGTCTGTTTGTGTTTGTTTGTGTTTGTTTGTGTGTGTTTGTGTTTGTTTGTGCTTGTTTGTGTTTGTTTGTGTTTGTTTGTGTCTGTTTGTGTGTGTTTGTGTCTGTTCGTGTCTGTTTGTGTTTTTTTGTGTTTGTTTGTGTGTGTTTGTGTTTGTTTGTGCTTGTTTGTGTTTGTTTGTGTTTGTTTGTGTCTGTTTGTGTGTGTTTGTGCTTGTTTGTGTTTGTTTGTGTTTGTTTGTGTCTGTTTGTGTCTGTTTGTGTTTGTTTGTGTCTGTTTGTGTTTGTTTGTGTTTGTTTGTGTGTGTTTGTGTTTGTTTGTGCTTGTTTGTGTCTGTTTGTGTGTGTTTGTGTCTGTTTGTGTCTGTTTGTGTTTGTTTGTGTTTGTTTGTGTGTGTTTGTGTTTGTTTGTGCTTGTTTGTGTTTGTTTGTGTTTGTTTGTGTCTGTTTGTGTGTGTTTGTGCTTGTTTGTGTTTGTTTGTGTTTGTTTGTGTCTGTTTGTGTGTGTTTGTGTTTGTTTGTGTTTGTTTGTGTTTGTTTGTCTCTGTTTGTGTCTGTTTGTGTTTGTTTGTGTTTGTTTGTGTTTGTTTGTGTCTGTTTGTGTTTGTTTGTGTTTGTTTGTGTTTGTTTGTGTGTGTTTGTGTTTGTTTGTGCTTGTTTGTGTTTGTTTGTGTTTGTTTGTGTCTGTTTGTGTGTGTTTGTGCTTGTTTGTGTTTGTTTGTGTCTGTTTGTGTGTGTTTGTGTTTGTTTGTGTTTGTTTGTGTGTGTTTGTGTGTGTTTGTTTGTGTTTGTTTGTGTTTGTTTGTGTCTGTTTGTGTGTGTTTGTGTCTGTTTGTGTCTGTTTGTGTTTGTTTGTGTTTGTTTGTGTGTGTTTGTGTTTGTTTGTGCTTGTTTGTGTTTGTTTGTGTTTGTTTGTGTGTGTTTGTGTTTGTTTGTGTTTGTTTGTGTCTGTTTGTGTGTGTTTGTGCTTGTTTGTGTTTGTTTGTGTCTGTTTGTGTCTGTTTGTGTTTGTTTGTGTTTGTTTGTGTGTGTTTGTGTTTGTTTGTGCTTGTTTGTGTTTGTTTGTGTTTGTTTGTGTCTGTTTGTGTGTGTTTGTGTCTGTTTGTGTCTGTTTGTGTTTGTTTGTGTTTGTTTGTGTCTGTTTGTGTTTGTTTGTGTTTGTTTGTGTTTGTTTGTGTCTGTTTGTGTTTGTTTGTGTCTGTTTGTGTCTGTTTGTGTTTGTTTGTGTTTGTTTGTGTCTGTTTGTGTCTGTTTGTGTTTGTTTGTGTTTGTTTGTGTTTGTTTGTGTCTGTTTGTGTCTGTTTGTGTTTGTTTGTGTTTGTTTGTGTGTGTTTGTGTTTGTTTGTGTTTGTTTGTGTCTGTTTGTGTGTGTTTGTGTCTGTTTGTGTCTGTTTGTGTTTGTTTGTGTTTGTTTGTGTGTGTTTGTGTTTGTTTGTGCTTGTTTGTGTTTGTTTGTGTTTGTTTGTGTCTGTTTGTGTGTGTTTGTGCTTGTTTGTGTCTGTTTGTGTCTGTTTGTGTGTTTGTGCTTGTTTGTGTTTGTTTGTGTTTGTGTCTGTTTGTGTGTGTTTGTGTTTGTTTGTGTTTGTTTGTGTTTGTTTGTGTCTGTTTGTGTCTGTTTGTGTTTGTTTGTGTGTGTTTGTGTCTGTTTGTGTCTGTTTGTGTTTGTTTGTGTTTGTTTGTGTGTGTTTGTGTTTGTTTGTGCTTGTTTGTGTTTGTTTGTGTCTCTTTGTGTCTGTTTGTGTTTGTTTGTGTTTGTTTGTGTCTGTTTGTGTCTGTTTGTGTTTGTTTGTGTTTGTTTGTGTTTGTTTGTGTCTGTTTGTGTCTGTTTGTGTTTGTTTGTGTTTGTTTGTGTGTGTTTGTGTTTGTTTGTGCTTGTTTGTGTTTGTTTGTGTCTGTTTGTGTGTGTTTGTGTCTGTTTGTGTCTGTTTGTGTTTGTTTGTGTTTGTTTGTGTGTGTTTGTGTTTGTTTGTGCTTGTTTGTGTTTGTTTGTGTTTGTTTGTGTGTGTTTGTGTTTGTTTGTGTTTGTTTGTGTCTGTTTGTGTGTGTTTGTGCTTGTTTGTGTTTGTTTGTGTCTGTTTGTGTCTGTTTGTGTTTGTTTGTGTTTGTTTGTGTGTGTTTGTGTTTGTTTGTGCTTGTTTGTGTCTGTTTGTGTGTGTTTGTGTCTGTTTGTGTCTGTTTGTGTTTGTTTGTGTTTGTTTGTGTGTGTTTGTGTTTGTTTGTGCTTGTTTGTGTTTGTTTGTGTTTGTTTGTGTCTGTTTGTGTGTGTTTGTGCTTGTTTGTGTCTGTTTGTGTGTGTTTGTGTCTGTTTGTGTCTGTTTGTGTTTGTTTGTGCTTGTTTGTGTTTGTTTGTGTTTGTTTGTGTTTGTTTGTGTGTGTTTGTGTTTGTTTGTGCTTGTTTGTGTTTGTTTGTGTTTGTTTGTGTCTGTTTGTGTTTGTTTGTGTGTGTTTGTGTTTGTAGGTGCTTGTTTGTGTTTGTTTGTGTTTGTTTGTGTCTGTTTGTGTGTGTTTGTGCTTGTTTGTGTTTGTTTGTGTTTGTTTGTGTCTGTTTGTGTGTGTTTGTGTTTGTTTGTGTTTGTTTGTGTTTGTTTGTGTCTGTTTGTGTCTGTTTGTGTTTGTTTGTGTCTCTTTGTGTCTGTTTGTGTTTGTTTGTGTTTGTTTGTGTCTGTTTGTGTTTGTTTGTGTTTGTTTGTGTTTGTTTGTGTGTGTTTGTGTTTGTTTGTGCTTGTTTGTGTTTGTTTGTGTTTTTTTGTGTCTGTTTGTGTGTGTTTGTGCTTGTTTGTGTTTGTTTGTGTTTGTTTGTGTCTGTTTGTGTCTGTTTGTGTTTGTTTGTGTTTGTTTGTGTGTGTTTGTGTTTGTTTGTGTTTGTTTGTGTTTGTTTGTGTTTGTTTGTGTCTGTTTGTGTGTGTTTGTGTTTGTTTGTGTTTGTTTGTGTCTGTTTGTGTCTGTTTGTGTTTGTTTGTGTCTGTTTGTGTGTGTTTGTGTTTGTTTGTGCTTGTTTGTGTTTGTTTGTGTTTGTTTGTGTCTGTTTGTGTGTGTTTGTGCTTGTTTGTGTTTGTTTGTGTTTGTTTGTGTCTGTTTGTGTGTGTTTGTGTTTGTTTGTGTTTGTTTGTGTCTGTTTGTGTCTGTTTGTGTTTGTTTGTGTTTGTTTGTGTTTGTTTGTGTCTGTTTGTGTTTGTTTGTGTTTGTTTGTGTTTGTTTGTGTCTGTTTGTGTGTGTTTGTGTCTGTTTGTGTCTGTTTGTGTTTGTTTGTGTTTGTTTGTGTGTGTTTGTGTTTGTTTGTGCTTGTTTGTGTTTGTTTGTGTTTGTTTGTGTCTGTTTGTGTGTGTTTGTGCTTGTTTGTGTCTGTTTGTGTGTGTTTGTGTCTGTTTGTGTCTGTTTGTGTTTGTTTGTGTTTGTTTGTGTGTGTTTGTGTTTGTTTGTGCTTGTTTGTGTTTGTTTGTGTTTGTTTGTGTCTGTTTGTGTGTGTTTGTGCTTGTTTGTGTTTGTTTGTGTTTGTTTGTGTCTGTTTGTGTGTGTTTGTGTTTGTTTGTGTTTGTTTGTGTTTGTTTGTGTCTGTTTGTGTCTGTTTGTGTTTGTTTGTGTCTCTTTGTGTCTGTTTGTGTTTGTTTGTGTTTGTTTGTGTCTGTTTGTGTCTGTTTGTGTTTGTTTGTGTTTGTTTGTGTGTGTTTGTGTTTGTTTGTGCTTGTTTGTGTTTGTTTGTGTTTGTTTGTGTCTGTTTGTGTGTGTTTGTGTCTGTTTGTGTCTGTTTGTGTTTGTTTGTGTTTGTTTGTGTGTGTTTGTGTTTGTTTGTGCTTGTTTGTGTTTGTTTGTGTTTGTTTGTGTCTGTTTGTGTGTGTTTGTGCTTGTTTGTGTTTGTTTGTGTTTGTTTGTGTCTGTTTGTGTCTGTTTGTGTTTGTTTGTATTTGTTTGTGTGTGTTTGTGTTTGTTTGTGCTTGTTTGTGTTTGTTTGTGTTTGTTTGTCTCTGTTTGTGTGTGTTTGTGCTTGTTTGTGTTTGTTTGTGTTTGTTTGTGTTTGTTTGTGTCTGTTTGTGTGTGTTTGTGTTTGTTTGTGTTTGTTTGTGTTTGTTTGTTTCTGTTTGTGTCTGTTTGTGTCTGTTTGTGTCTGTTTGTGTTTGTTTGTGTTTGTTTGTGTGTGTTTGTGTTTGTTTGTGTTTGTTTGTGTTTGTTTGTGTCTGTTTGTGTGTGTTTGTGTTTGTTTGTGTTTGTTTGTGTTTGTTTGTGTCTGTTTGTGTCTGTTTGTGTTTGTTTGTGTTTGTTTGTGTTTGTTTGTGTCTGTTTGTGTTTGTTTGTGTCTGTTTGTGTCTGTTTGTGTTTATTTGTGTTTGTTTGTGCTTGTTTGTGTTTGTTTGTGTTTGTTTGTGTCTGTTTGTGTGTGTTTGTGCTTGTGTGTGTTTGTGTTTGTTTGGTTTGTGTTTGTTTGTGTGTGTTTGTGTTTGTTTGTGCTTGTTTGTGTTTGTTTGTGTTTGTTTGTGTTTGTTTGTGTGTGTTTGTGTTTGTTTGTGCTTGTTTGTGTCTGTTTGTGTGTGTTTGTGTCTGTTTGTGTCTGTTTGTGTTTGTTTGTGTTTGTTTGTGTGTGTTTGTGTTTGTTTGTGTTTGTTTGTGTGTGTTTGTGTTTGTTTGTGTTTGTTTGTGTCTGTTTGTGTTTGTTTGTGTTTGTTTGTGTCTGTTTGTGTGTGTTTGTGTCTGTTTGTGTCTGTTTGTGTTTGTTTGTGTTTGTTTGTGTGTGTTTGTGTTTGTTTGTGTCTGTTTGTGTGTGTTTGTGCTTGTTTGTGTTTATTGTGTTTGTTTGTGTCTGTTTGTGTCTGTTTGTGTTTGTTTGTGTCTGTTTGTGTTTATTTGTGTTTGTTTGTGTGTGTTTGTGTTTGTTTGTGCTTGTTTGTGTCTGTTTGTGTGTGTTTGTGTTTGTTTGTGTTTGTTTGTGTCTGTTTGTGTGTGTTTGTGTTTGTTTGTGTTTGTTTGTGTTTTTTTTATGTCTGTTTGTGTCTGTTTGTGTTTGTTTGTGTCTGTTTGTGTTTGTTTGTGTTTGTTTGTGTGTGTTTGTGTTTGTTTGTGCTTGTTTGTGTTTGTTTGTGTTTGTTTGTGTGTGTTTGTGTTTGTTTGTGTTTGTTTGTGTCTGTTTGTGTGTGTTTGTGCTTGTTTGTGTTTGTTTGTGTCTGTTTGTATCTGTTTGTGTTTGTTTGTGTTTGTTTGTGTGTGTTTGTGTTTGTTTGTGCTTGTTTGTGTTTGTTTGTGTTTGTTTGTGTCTGTTTGTGTGTGTTTGTGTCTGTTTGTGTCTGTTTGTGTTTGTTTGTGTTTGTTTATGTGTGTTTGTGTTTGTTTGTGTCTGTTTGTGTGTGTTTGTGCTTGTTTGTGTTTATTGTGTTTGTTTGTGTCTGTTTGTGTCTGTTTGTGTTTGTTTGTGCTTGTTTGTGTTTGTTTGTGTTTGTTTGTGTCTGTTTGTGTGTGTTTGTGTTTGTTTGTGTTTGTTTGTGTTTGTTTGTGTATGTTTGTGTCTGTTTGTGTTTGTTTGTGTGTGTTTGTGTCTGTTTGTGTCTGTTTGTTTTTGTTTGTGTTTGTTTGTGTGTGTTTGTGTTTGTTTGTGCTTGTTTGTGTTTGTTTGTGTCTCTTTGTGTCTGTTTGTGTTTGTTTGTGTTTGTTTGTGTCTGTTTGTGTCTGTTTGTGTTTGTTTGTGTTTGTTTGTGTGTGTTTGTGTTTGTTTGTGCTTGTTTGTGTTTGTTTGTGTTTGTTTGTGTCTGTTTGTGTGTGTTTGTGTCTGTTTGTGTCTGTTTGTGTTTGTTTGTGTTTGTTTGTGTGTGTTTGTGTTTGTTTGTGCTTGTTTGTGTTTGTTTGTGTTTGTTTGTGTCTGTTTGAGTGTGTTTGTGCTTGTTTGTATTTGTTTGTGTTTGTTTGTGTCTGTTTGTGTGTGTTTGTGTTTGTTTGTGTTTGTTTGTGTTTTTTTTATGTCTGTTTGTGTCTGTTTGTGTTTGTTTGTGTTTGTTTGTGTGTGTTTGTGTCTGTTTGTGTTTGTTTGTGTTTGTTTGTGTGTGTTTGTGTTTGTTTGTGCTTGTTTGTGTTTGTTTGTGTTTGTTTGTGTCTGTTTGTGTGTGTTTGTGCTTGTTTGTGTTTGTTTGTGTTTGTTTGTGTCTGTTTGTGTGTGTTTGTGTTTGTTTGTGTTTGTTTGTGTGTGTTTGTGCTTGTTTGTGTTTGTTTGTGTTTGTTTGTGTTTGTTTGTGTTTGTTTGTGTGTGTTTGTGTTTGTTTGTGCTTGTTTGTGTTTGTTTGTGTGTGTTTGTGTTTGTTTGTGCTTGTTTGTGTTTGTTTGTGTTTGTTTGTGTCTGTTTGTGTGTGTTTGTGCTTGTTTGTGTTTGTTTGTGTTTGTTTGTGTTTGTTTGTGTCTGTTTGTGTGTGTTTGTGCTTGTTTGTGTTTGTTTGTGTTTGTTTGTGTCTGTTTGTGTTTGTTTGTGTTTGTTTGTGTTTGTTTGTGTCTCTTTGTGTCTGTTTGTGTTTGTTTGTGTTTGTTTGTGTTTGTTTGTGTGTGTTTGTGTTTGTTTGTGCTTGTTTGTGTTTGTTTGTGTTTGTTTGTGTCTGTTTGTGTGTGTTTGTGTCTGTTTGTGTTTGTTTGTGTTTGTTTGTGCTTGTTTGTGTTTGTTTGTGTCTGTTTGTGTGTGTTTGTGTCTGTTTGTGTCTGTTTGTGTTTGTTTGTGTTTGTTTGTGTGTGTTTGTGTCTGTTTGTGTCTGTTTGTGTTTGTTTGTGTTTGTTTGTGTTTGTTTGTGTCTGTTTGTGTTTGTTTGTGTCTGTTTGTGTCTGTTTGTGTTTGTTTGTGTTTGTTTGTGTCTGTTTGTGTTTGTTTGTGTTTGTTTGTGTTTGTTTGTCTCTTTGTGTCTGTTTGTGTTTGTTTGTGTTTGTTTGTGTTTGTTTGTGTTTGTTTGTGTCTGTTTGTGTTTGTTTGTGTTTGTTTGTGTTTGTTTGTGTGTGTTTGTGTTTGTTTGTGCTTGTTTGTGTTTGTTTGTGTTTGTTTGTGTCTGTTTGTGTGTGTTTGTGCTTGTTTGTGTTTGTTTGTGTCTGTTTGTGTGTGTTTGTGTTTGTTTGTGTTTGTTTGTGTGTGTTTGTGTGTGTTTGTGCTTGTTTGTGTTTGTTTGTGTTTGTTTGTGTCTGTTTGTGTGTGTTTGTGTCTGTTTGTGTCTGTTTGTGTTTGTTTGTGTTTGTTTGTGTGTGTTTGTGTTTGTTTGTGCTTGTTTGTGTTTGTTTGTGTTTGTTTGTGTGTGTTTGTGTTTGTTTGTGTTTGTTTGTGTCTGTTTGTGTGTGTTTGTGCTTGTTTGTGTTTGTTTGTGTCTGTTTGTGTCTGTTTGTGTTTGTTTGTGTTTGTTTGTGTGTGTTTGTGTTTGTTTGTGCTTGTTTGTGTTTGTTTGTGTTTGTTTGTGTCTGTTTGTGTGTGTTTGTGTCTGTTTGTGTCTGTTTGTGTTTGTTTGTGTTTGTTTGTGTCTGTTTGTGTTTGTTTGTGTTTGTTTGTGTTTGTTTGTGTCTGTTTGTGTTTGTTTGTGTCTGTTTGTGTCTGTTTGTGTTTGTTTGTGTTTGTTTGTGTCTGTTTGTGTCTGTTTGTGTTTGTTTGTGTTTGTTTGTGTTTGTTTGTGTCTGTTTGTGTTTGTTTGTGTCTGTTTGTGTCTGTTTGTGTTTGTTTGTGTTTGTTTGTGTCTGTTTGTGTCTGTTTGTGTTTGTTTGTGTTTGTTTGTGTTTGTTTGTGTTTGTTTGTGTCTGTTTGTGTCTGTTTGTGTTTGTTTGTGTTTGTTTGTGTTTGTTTGTGTCTGTTTGTGTTTGTTTGTGTTTGTTTGTGTGTGTTTGTGTTTGTTTGTGTTTGTTTGTGTCTGTTTGTGTGTGTTTGTGTCTGTTTGTGTCTGTTTGTGTTTGTTTGTGTTTGTTTGTGTGTGTTTGTGTTTGTTTGTGCTTGTTTGTGTTTGTTTGTGTTTGTTTGTGTCTGTTTGTGTGTGTTTGTGCTTGTTTGTGTCTGTTTGTGTCTGTTTGTGTGTTTGTGCTTGTTTGTGTTTGTTTGTGTTTGTGTCTGTTTGTGTGTGTTTGTGTTTGTTTGTGTTTGTTTGTGTTTGTTTGTGTCTGTTTGTGTCTGTTTGTGTTTGTTTGTGTGTGTTTGTGTCTGTTTGTGTCTGTTTGTGTTTGTTTGTGTTTGTTTGTGTGTGTTTGTGTTTGTTTGTGCTTGTTTGTGTTTGTTTGTGTCTCTTTGTGTCTGTTTGTGTTTGTTTGTGTTTGTTTGTGTCTGTTTGTGTCTGTTTGTGTTTGTTTGTGTTTGTTTGTGTTTGTTTGTGTCTGTTTGTGTCTGTTTGTGTTTGTTTGTGTTTGTTTGTGTGTGTTTGTGTTTGTTTGTGCTTGTTTGTGTTTGTTTGTGTCTGTTTGTGTGTGTTTGTGTCTGTTTGTGTCTGTTTGTGTTTGTTTGTGTTTGTTTGTGTGTGTTTGTGTTTGTTTGTGCTTGTTTGTGTTTGTTTGTGTTTGTTTGTGTGTGTTTGTGTTTGTTTGTGTTTGTTTGTGTCTGTTTGTGTGTGTTTGTGCTTGTTTGTGTTTGTTTGTGTCTGTTTGTGTCTGTTTGTGTTTGTTTGTGTTTGTTTGTGTGTGTTTGTGTTTGTTTGTGCTTGTTTGTGTTTGTTTGTGTTTGTTTGTGTCTGTTTGTGTGTGTTTGTGTCTGTTTGTGTCTGTTTGTGTTTGTTTGTGTTTGTTTGTGTCTGTTTGTGTTTGTTTGTGTTTGTTTGTGTTTGTTTGTGTCTGTTTGTGTTTGTTTGTGTCTGTTTGTGTCTGTTTGTGTTTGTTTGTGTTTGTTTGTGTCTGTTTGTGTCTGTTTGTGTTTGTTTGTGTTTGTTTGTGTTTGTTTGTGTCTGTTTGTGTCTGTTTGTGTTTGTTTGTGTTTGTTTGTGTGTGTTTGTGTTTGTTTGTGTTTGTTTGTGTCTGTTTGTGTGTGTTTGTGTCTGTTTGTGTCTGTTTGTGTTTGTTTGTGTTTGTTTGTGTGTGTTTGTGTTTGTTTGTGCTTGTTTGTGTTTGTTTGTGTTTGTTTGTGTCTGTTTGTGTGTGTTTGTGCTTGTTTGTGTCTGTTTGTGTCTGTTTGTGTGTTTGTGCTTGTTTGTGTTTGTTTGTGTTTGTGTCTGTTTGTGTGTGTTTGTGTTTGTTTGTGTTTGTTTGTGTTTGTTTGTGTCTGTTTGTGTCTGTTTGTGTTTGTTTGTGTGTGTTTGTGTCTGTTTGTGTCTGTTTGTGTTTGTTTGTGTTTGTTTGTGTGTGTTTGTGTTTGTTTGTGCTTGTTTGTGTTTGTTTGTGTCTCTTTGTGTCTGTTTGTGTTTGTTTGTGTTTGTTTGTGTCTGTTTGTGTCTGTTTGTGTTTGTTTGTGTTTGTTTGTGTTTGTTTGTGTCTGTTTGTGTCTGTTTGTGTTTGTTTGTGTTTGTTTGTGTGTGTTTGTGTTTGTTTGTGCTTGTTTGTGTTTGTTTGTGTTTGTTTGTGTCTGTTTGTGTGTGTTTGTGTCTGTTTGTGTCTGTTTGTGTTTGTTTGTGTTTGTTTGTGTCTGTTTGTGTTTGTTTGTGTTTGTTTGTGTTTGTTTGTGTCTGTTTGTGTTTGTTTGTGTCTGTTTGTGTCTGTTTGTGTTTGTTTGTGTTTGTTTGTGTCTGTTTGTGTCTGTTTGTGTTTGTTTGTGTTTGTTTGTGTTTGTTTGTGTCTGTTTGTGTTTGTTTGTGTCTGTTTGTGTCTGTTTGTGTTTGTTTGTGTTTGTTTGTGTCTGTTTGTGTCTGTTTGTGTTTGTTTGTGTTTGTTTGTGTTTGTTTGTGTTTGTTTGTGTCTGTTTGTGTCTGTTTGTGTTTGTTTGTGTTTGTTTGTGTTTGTTTGTGTCTGTTTGTGTTTGTTTGTGTTTGTTTGTGTGTGTTTGTGTTTGTTTGTGTTTGTTTGTGTCTGTTTGTGTGTGTTTGTGTCTGTTTGTGTCTGTTTGTGTTTGTTTGTGTTTGTTTGTGTGTGTTTGTGTTTGTTTGTGCTTGTTTGTGTTTGTTTGTGTTTGTTTGTGTCTGTTTGTGTGTGTTTGTGCTTGTTTGTGTCTGTTTGTGTCTGTTTGTGTGTTTGTGCTTGTTTGTGTTTGTTTGTGTTTGTGTCTGTTTGTGTGTGTTTGTGTTTGTTTGTGTTTGTTTGTGTTTGTTTGTGTCTGTTTGTGTCTGTTTGTGTTTGTTTGTGTGTGTTTGTGTCTGTTTGTGTCTGTTTGTGTTTGTTTGTGTTTGTTTGTGTGTGTTTGTGTTTGTTTGTGCTTGTTTGTGTTTGTTTGTGTCTCTTTGTGTCTGTTTGTGTTTGTTTGTGTTTGTTTGTGTCTGTTTGTGTCTGTTTGTGTTTGTTTGTGTTTGTTTGTGTTTGTTTGTGTCTGTTTGTGTCTGTTTGTGTTTGTTTGTGTTTGTTTGTGTGTGTTTGTGTTTGTTTGTGCTTGTTTGTGTTTGTTTGTGTCTGTTTGTGTGTGTTTGTGTCTGTTTGTGTCTGTTTGTGTTTGTTTGTGTTTGTTTGTGTGTGTTTGTGTTTGTTTGTGCTTGTTTGTGTTTGTTTGTGTTTGTTTGTGTGTGTTTGTGTTTGTTTGTGTTTGTTTGTGTCTGTTTGTGTGTGTTTGTGCTTGTTTGTGTTTGTTTGTGTCTGTTTGTGTCTGTTTGTGTTTGTTTGTGTTTGTTTGTGTGTGTTTGTGTTTGTTTGTGCTTGTTTGTGTTTGTTTGTGTTTGTTTGTGTCTGTTTGTGTGTGTTTGTGTCTGTTTGTGTCTGTTTGTGTTTGTTTGTGTTTGTTTGTGTCTGTTTGTGTTTGTTTGTGTTTGTTTGTGTTTGTTTGTGTCTGTTTGTGTTTGTTTGTGTCTGTTTGTGTCTGTTTGTGTTTGTTTGTGTTTGTTTGTGTCTGTTTGTGTCTGTTTGTGTTTGTTTGTGTTTGTTTGTGTTTGTTTGTGTCTGTTTGTGTCTGTTTGTGTTTGTTTGTGTTTGTTTGTGTGTGTTTGTGTTTGTTTGTGTTTGTTTGTGTCTGTTTGTGTGTGTTTGTGTCTGTTTGTGTCTGTTTGTGTTTGTTTGTGTTTGTTTGTGTGTGTTTGTGTTTGTTTGTGCTTGTTTGTGTTTGTTTGTGTTTGTTTGTGTCTGTTTGTGTGTGTTTGTGCTTGTTTGTGTCTGTTTGTGTGTGTTTGTGTCTGTTTGTGTCTGTTTGTGTTTGTTTGTGTTTGTTTGTGTGTGTTTGTGTTTGTTTGTGCTTGTTTGTGTTTGTTTGTGTTTGTTTGTGTCTGTTTGTGTGTTTGTGCTTGTTTGTGTTTGTTTGTGTTTGTTTGTGTCTGTTTGTGTGTGTTTGTGTTTGTTTGTGTTTGTTTGTGTTTGTTTGTGTCTGTTTGTGTCTGTTTGTGTTTGTTTGTGTGTGTTTGTGTCTGTTTGTGTCTGTTTGTGTTTGTTTGTGTTTGTTTGTGTGTGTTTGTGTTTGTTTGTGCTTGTTTGTGTTTGTTTGTGTCTCTTTGTGTCTGTTTGTGTTTGTTTGTGTTTGTTTGTGTCTGTTTGTGTCTGTTTGTGTTTGTTTGTGTTTGTTTGTGTGTGTTTGTGTTTGTTTGTGCTTGTTTGTGTTTGTTTGTGTTTGTTTGTGTCTGTTTGTGTGTGTTTGTGTCTGTTTGTGTTTGTTTGTGTGTGTTTGTGTTTGTTTGTGTTTGTTTGTGTCTGTTTGTGTGTGTTTGTGTCTGTTTGTGTCTGTTTGTGTTTGTTTGTGTTTGTTTGTGTGTGTTTGTGTTTGTTTGTGCTTGTTTGTGTTTGTTTGTGTTTGTTTGTGTCTGTTTGTGTGTGTTTGTGCTTGTTTGTGTCTGTTTGTGTGTGTTTGTGTTTGTTTGTGCTTGTTTGTGTTTGTTTGTGTTTGTTTGTGTCTGTTTGTGTGTGTTTGTGCTTGTTTGTGTTTGTTTGTGTTTGTTTGTGTCTGTTTGTGTCTGTTTGTGTTTGTTTGTGTTTGTTTGTGTGTGTTTGTGTTTGTTTGTGTTTGTTTGTGTCTGTTTGTGTGTGTTTGTGTCTGTTTGTGTCTGTTTGTGTTTGTTTGTGTTTGTTTGTGTGTGTTTGTGTTTGTTTGTGCTTGTTTGTGTTTGTTTGTGTTTGTTTGTGTTTGTTTGTGTTTGTTTGTGTCTGTTTGTGTCTGTTTGTGTTTGTTTGTGTTTGTTTGTGTTTGTTTGTGTCTGTTTGTGTTTGTTTGTGTCTGTTTGTGTTTGTTTGTGTTTGTTTGTGTTTGTTTGTGTGTGTTTGTGTCTGTTTGTGTCTGTTTGTGTCTGTTTGTGTGTGTTTGTGTGTGTTTGTGTTTGTTTGTGTCTGTTTGTGTTTGTTTGTGTCTGTTTGTGTTTGTTTGTGTTTGTTTGTGTCTGTTTGTGTTTGTTTGTGTTTGTTTGTGTTTGTTTGTGTTTGTTTGTGTCTGTTTGTGTTTGTTTGTGTCTGTTTGTGTTTGTTTGTGTTTGTTTGTGTTTGTTTGTGTGTGTTTGTGTCTGTTTGTGTCTGTTTGTGTTTGTTTGTGTTTGTTTGTGTCTGTTTGTGTTTGTTTGTGTTTGTTTGTGTCTGTTTGTGCTTGTTTGTGTTTGTTTGTGTTTGTTTGTGTCTGTTTGTGTTTGTTTGTGTTTGTTTGTGTCTGTTTGTGTTTGTTTGTGTCTGTTTGTGTCTGTTTGTGTTTGTTTGTGTCTGTTTGTGTGTGTTTGTGTCTGTTTGTGTCTGTTTGTGTTTGTTTGTGTTTGTTTGTGTGTGTTTGTGTTTGTTTGTGCTTGTTTGTGTTTGTTTGTGTTTGTTTGTGTCTGTTTGTGTGTGTTTGTGCTTGTTTGTGTTTGTTTGTGTCTGTTTGTGTGTGTTTGTGTTTGTTTGTGTTTGTTTGTGTCTGTTTGTGTCTGTTTGTGTTTGTTTGTGTTTGTTTGTGTTTGTTTGTGTCTGTTTGTGTTTGTTTGTGTCTGTTTGTGTCTGTTTGTGTTTGTTTGTGTTTGTTTGTGTCTGTTTGTGTTTGTTTGTGTTTGTTTGTGTTTGTTTGTGTCTCTTTGTGTCTGTTTGTGTTTGTTTGTGTTTGTTTGTGTCTGTTTGTGTTTGTTTGTGTCTGTTTGTGTCTGTTTGTGTTTGTTTGTGTCTGTTTGTGTCTGTTTGTGTCTGTTTGTGCTTGTTTGTGTTTGTTTGTGTTTGTTTGTGTTTGTTTGTGTCTGTTTGTGTGTGTTTGTGTTTGTTTGTGTTTGTTTGTGTTTGTTTGTGTCTGTTTGTGTCTGTTTGTGTCTGTTTGTGTCTGTTTGTGTTTGTTTGTGTTTGTTTGTGTGTGTTTGTGTTTGTTTGTGTTTGTTTGTGTTTGTTTGTGTCTGTTTGTGTTTGTTTGTGTCTGTTTGTGTTTGTTTGTGTTTGTTTGTGTCTGTTTGTGTGTGTTTGTGTCTGTTTGTGTCTGTTTGTGTTTGTTTGTGTTTGTTTGTGTGTGTTTGTGTTTGTTTGTGCTTGTTTGTGTTTGTTTGTGTTTGTTTGTGTCTGTTTGTGTGTGTTTGTGCTTGTTTGTGTTTGTTTGTGTCTGTTTGTGTGTGTTTGTGTTTGTTTGTGTTTGTTTGTGTCTGTTTGTGTCTGTTTGTGTTTGTTTGTGTTTGTTTGTGTTTGTTTGTGTCTGTTTGTGTTTGTTTGTGTCTGTTTGTGTCTGTTTGTGTTTGTTTGTGTTTGTTTGTGTCTGTTTGTGTTTGTTTGTGTTTGTTTGTGTTTGTTTGTGTCTCTTTGTGTCTGTTTGTGTTTGTTTGTGTTTGTTTGTGTCTGTTTGTGTTTGTTTGTGTCTGTTTGTGTCTGTTTGTGTTTGTTTGTGTCTGTTTGTGTCTGTTTGTGTCTGTTTGTGCTTGTTTGTGTTTGTTTGTGTTTGTTTGTGTTTGTTTGTGTCTGTTTGTGTGTGTTTGTGTTTGTTTGTGTTTGTTTGTGTTTGTTTGTGTCTGTTTGTGTCTGTTTGTGTCTGTTTGTGTCTGTTTGTGTTTGTTTGTGTTTGTTTGTGTGTGTTTGTGTTTGTTTGTGTTTGTTTGTGTTTGTTTGTGTCTGTTTGTGTGTGTTTGTGTTTGTTTGTGTTTGTTTGTGTTTGTTTGTGTCTGTTTGTGTCTGTTTGTGTTTGTTTGTGTTTGTTTGTGTTTGTTTGTGTCTGTTTGTGTTTGTTTGTGTCTGTTTGTGTCTGTTTGTGTTTGTTTGTGTTTGTTTGTGTCTGTTTGTGTTTGTTTGTGTTTGTTTGTGTGTGTTTGTGTTTGTTTGTGCTTGTTTGTGTTTTTTTGTGTTTGTTTGTGTGTGTTTGTGTCTGTTTGTGTCTGTTTGTGTCTGTTTGTGTTTGTTTGTGTTCGTTTGTGTCTGTTTGTGTCTGTTTGTGTTTGTTTGTGTCTGTTTGTGTTTGTTTGTGTTTTTTTGTGTCTGTTTGTGTCTGTTTGTGTCTTTTTGTGTCTTTTTGTGTCTGTTTGTGTCTGTTTGTGTCTGTTTGTGTCTGTTTGTGTTTGTTTGTGTTCGTTTGTGTCTGTTTGTGTCTGTTTGTGTTTGTTTGTGTTTGTTTGTGTTTGTTTGTGTCTGTTTGTGTCTGTTTGTGTCTGTTTGTGTCTGTTTGTGTCTGTTTGTGTCTGTTTGTGTTAGTTTGTGTTTGTTTGTGTCTGTTTGTGTTTGTTTGTGTTTGTTTGTGTCTGTTTGTGTCTGTTTGTGTCTGTTTGTGTCTGTTTGTGTCTGTTTGTGTCTGTTTGTGTTTGTTTGTGTCTGTTTGTGTTTGTTTGTGTTAGTTTGTGTTTGTTTGTGTCTGTTTGTGTCTGTTTGTGTTTGTTTGTGTTTGTTTGTGTTTGTTTGTGTTTGTTTGTGTCTGTTTGTGTCTGTTTGTGTCTGTTTGTGTCTGTTTGTGTCTGTTTGTGGATATAAAAAAAAAACTAACCTAACCTAACCCGGCCGAGTCGGATCTGCTCTGAAAGGTGAGTTCATTTAAAGTTTAAAAATGGGTTGGTGAATCAATCACCTTTCAGAGCAGATCCGACTCGGCCGGGTTAGGTTAGGTTGTTTTTTTTATATCCATAAAAAAAACGCTCCTTTTGTTGTACTTGTGAGCTGGATGTACACGCAAGCATGCAAGCAAGCATTGAGTTAAATAAAAAAAAAAAAGCTGCCAGAAAACTCAATTAAAACGGGTAAAATTTGTTTTTTTTTTTTTTTGTTTTTTTTTTTTTTGAGAAATGCATTGCATTGTTGAATTGTATACCACTACGTAACATGAGACCCTCGGGGGTAGAGTAGAATATTACGCATTGGTGATGTGGGGCTCTCTAGTCCGCGAGGGACTAGCCTACCCACTAAAACTCTGGGATGCTGCCAACTGCGCCATAGTGGTATGCCATGGGATCGCGAACATGCCACCACGACACCACCGGCACTTCGCCCTAGGGCGAACCCTCACCGAAAGACGTCTGTTTGTGTCTGTTTGTGTTTGTTTGTGGCTGTTTGTGTCCGTTTGTGTCTGTTTGTGTCTGTTTGTGTTTGTTTGTGTTCGTTTGTGTCTGTTTGTGTCTGTTTGTGTCTGTTTGTGTCTGTTTGTGTCTGTTTGTGTCTGTTTGTGTCTGTTTGTGTCTGTTTGTGTGTGTTTGTGTCTGTTTGTGTCTGTTTGGTTGTGTTTGTGTCTGTTTGTGTCTGTTTGTGTCTGTTTGTGTTTGTTTGTGTCTGTTTGTGTTTGTTTGTGTTCGTTTGTGTTTGTTTGTGTTTTGTGTTTGTTTGTGTTTGTTTGTGTGTGTTTGTGTTTGTTTGTGTTTGTTTGTGTTTGTTTGTGTCTGTTTGTGTTTGTTTGTGTTTGTTTGTGTCTGTTTGTGTCTGTTTGTTTGTGTTTGTGTCTGTTTGTGTCTGTTTGTGTTTGTTTTTGTTCGTTTGTGTCTGTTTGTGTCTGTTTGTGTTTGTTTGTGTTTGTTTGTGTTTGTTTGTGTCTGTTTGTGTCTGTTTGTGTTTGTTTGTGTTTGTTTGTGTCTGTTTGTGTCTGTTTGTGTCTGTTTGTGTCTGTTTGACCAGGAGGGAACAGGAAACAGGAGGCGCAGGACCGGTCATGGTGGCGTTCTCTGGGGGAGGCCTTTGTCCAGCAGTGGACTGATGATGATGATGATGATGATTATCAAGCTAACAGTAACAGGACGTACACTAACTTGCGTACTTACCTTTACGAAAATAGGTTAATGATTAGACAAATATAAAATATAATATAAACTATATTTTTCTAATCCTTAAGCTATTTTCGTAAAAATAAATATGCAAAAACTAGCCAGGTCAAGTCTTGATATTGATTACACCCCATGTCAAAATAAATGCATTGAGTACCGTCGCATAGGTCCCTTGTATCTAAAAAAAATTAGGGCAACGAACTTGGCGCCCATATAGATCTCAATTCTCCAAATTTCCAAATCGGTTAGTAGTGTGTGTGTGTGTGTGTTCCAATACGGTGAATCTCTTGCTACTGCTAGGACTCACATATGTTGTTGGTTGACCCTTATTTTCTAGTTTTTGTAATTTTTTGCGTTTTGGGTCAGGAAAGATATCAAACTCGGAATCACTGTCGCTATAATCTGCAGGGTTGCCACGCTCGAAGCTATGCGACGGTGGATGCACTTGCACGTTACTCAGAATTCGAATTCCACTAGTGAATTTATTAGCAACATTATCACTTTCTGTTAAAGATTCAGATTCACTAGAAAACCCTCCGATGTCCATCTTTAACCTTTTCTTACAATGTTTTTTTCCTCGGTTATCCATCGTAAATTGTAAAATATATGCCTTACACTTACACTACCTATTAAAATTTATTAAAACACAATTTAATTCACACTTGCAAAGACTAACTGGAAACACTAGCTATCACGAGTGTCAAAAAAGTCACGAATTCACGATCGTTGTCGTAGTTATACCTATTATTAACGTGAAACACGCGTGGTTCTGCATCGATAACTGTGGCCGCACTAACGTGAAGCGATCGACTCCCGCGCCGCCCGCGTCCCGCTCAGTGCGGCCTTGAGGTCGCTTTTTTGAGGCATTAATAAACCTCAATCCGCACTGAGTGAAAACAAAGTATACCCAGTGCAAAAAGTGAGAAAGAGAATAAACATAGGGAGGAAAGGAAAAAGGGGAGATAGTATGACAGCAAAAAAAAATAAAGAGAGTTTAAGATGTTAGGAAATTGTAAAATGAAATGCGCAATAAATATACAAGAAGAACTCAGAAAAAAAATTTGAGAGTTAATTGGCCTTTAGGAGAATGTAACAAAAGGGTTCAGTTCATTGCTAGGTAATTTAATGGACGTAACAACAAAGAATAGACAGTTTGCAAATTATTTAAAAATAAAGACAGAGTGTCATCGCATTTGCAGAGGCTGCTAATGCGATAACCATTTGACGAAACATCAAAGTTTGTTCAAGGAGTAACTGACAAACTTAAAATCAGTGAAGAACTTGTCCTAGATTCAGCGAGATGGATTATGCTGAGTACCACAAAAATAAGTAAAAGTTGATTGAAAACCGTCGAGAAACATATTTCATTATTTCCTGTATATGAAAGACTTAACAGCGGTCCAATACGGATATCGGTAAAAAAACAGTTTTTTGTTGAATTTGATAAACCCGAGTGTAAGATCTTTTACGAAAATTTGTTATATTCTGGGGATGTTGCAGATTCCTATCCTTTGGCGCCAACAGAGCACAGGCAAGAATTGATTTTATACAAGAATTGATATTATACAAGCTGACACCCAAAATGTGATACATGTTATTTTCCGTGTCTAAATATTTACAATTGCGATCAAATTTTAGTACTAAGGTCTCATACGTAGTTTTTGTAATTGTAATTCAACTGGAAGAACTAAATTTTGTATTTATCTCGTTTTAGGTATATCATCTTGTTGGAAATATTGCATATTGTAGTCTATGCTGTAATTATTCGTTGTCTGTGTTTTACATGGCAACACTCTCTTTTTAAGCCGCTGTTAGCACGTAAGGTTGTGTTCGTCCCAATTTATAATTTTAATTGCATATTTAATACATTTTAATATTTGAAGTCGTTATAATTAATTCAACGTATAAAGGGGTATTTTTGTATGTTAAAATACACTGATATATGCAAGTCGTTGCTGTTTAATTTGTGCTCTGCCATACCACGCCCGCGTTCCCTGTCGCCGACTCTCTAACAGGTTAAGTACCCAGACAAAATTTACAAGCCAAAGAAAGGCAAATAGAAAGGCGTGATATATAATATTAAAATGGCAGAGTCGAACAACGAGCAACTTGGGACTGCCACCAACGGCACATGTCACACAAGCAACATAACCTCTATGTCGTCGTCAATTGAGAAGTTAATTGGACTTGACAACTGGATAAACTGGAAGTTCGCGATGAAAATGGTGCTAAATTTAGATGGTTTGTGGGGCTGCGTAGATGGTACGGACGCGGATACAGCACGGGATGCACGGGCATTGGCGAAAATATGTCTTTCGTGTCAACCTAACCTATACCAGATTGTTAGGCATGCAACGACCGCTAAGGACGCCTGGAAGCTGTTGTCGGACACATTTGAAGATAAGGGGCTATATAGACGAGTACTTCTTTTGCGACAATTACATCGTGTCGAATATAGTCACTTTTCATGCATGTCTGCTTACATTGATGGTGTTCTTAAGCTCGTCACGCAGTTGTCTGACATTGGGAAGGTGATTGATGATGCAGAGATCGCAGAGATTCTCTTATCCGGGCTACCCGAAGATTTTAATGTACTGGTGTCCAGCCTCGAGACAGCGAACCTTACCCGTAACTTGACAAGCGAAGTCGTTCGAACTCGCTTACTTCAAGAAGATCACCGGCGAAATTCTTCCATCAACCACGGTACAGACACTTCAGCATTTATTGCTAAAAATCATCAGAAGAAAACTAGTTTCACATGCACTTATTGTCGCAAGAGTGGTCACACTGCGAGTCGATGTTTCAAAAAGAGAAGAAATGAAGCAAAGAAGAATGAACAGGAACACACCATGTATGCATCCGCATATTCGGCTTCATATGAAAAGGAATTTATCCTGGACTCCGGAGCGACTACTCACATGGTAGGCGATGAGTCGCTGCTACATGCGACAACTTCAAAGAAGTGCGTGATAACTATAGCCAATGGACAACAATTACAAAGTGAGTTAGTTGGCAAAACTGTAATTTCCTCTGATATTTGTTTAGATAATGTGCTTTTTGTGCCTAATTTATCTAAAAATTTGATGTCTGTAAGTGATATTACCAGTAAAGGTTATGTTGTTGTCTTTTCCAAAGATAAATGTAATATTTATAGTACTTGTCAAATCACAGGCAAACAGGTTTTAACTATTAACAAACTTGATGGGCTTTATAAAGTTAAAGTAAATGTGCAATGTCGACCTGACCCCCTTTTAGGTGTCTCTATGTCCATGCAATCTAGGCAAGGATCCGTGAGTGCCAATGCTGCAGCTGCTGTGCCTTTTTCTGTCTGGCACAAGCGCTTAGGTCATTTGAATCAACGAGGTATGTCTATACTAGGTGGAGGGAATCAGTGTGGTGTCGTTTTTCAGGCTGAAGACGGCGTGCCCACTAAATGCATTACCTGCCTTACGGGGAAGATGTGTGAAACATCGTTTCCTCGTTCAAGTGCAGGCCGTGCTGAAAACCTTCTGGACCTGGTACACAGTGACATCGCCGGGCCGATTCATGTACCCAGCTGGGGCGGAGCTCGTTATTTGCTGACATTTACTGATGACAAGTCAAGGCGTACCTTCGGCTACCTTCTGAAGAAAAAGTCTGAAGTAAGTTCCCATTTTATTGTTTTTAAAACTTTAGTTGAAAGACAAACTGGTCTGCGAATTAAGGTATTACGCACTGATCAGGGTACTGAATATTGCAATAATAATTTGTCTAATTACCTCAAAAAGGAAGGCATTATTCACCAAACCACTTGTCCATATAGTCCTGCTCAGAATGGTGTTAGTGAACGTGCTAATCGCACTATTTTTGAAAAAGCTAGGGCCATGTTACAGGAATCTCAGTTATCTGATCGCTACTGGGGTGAGGCTGTAATGACAGCCATTTATCTCAAAAACAGATCGCCTACCAGTGCTTTATCAGATAGAATTCCTGAGTGTGAGTGGACCGGATCATCTATTGATCTTAGTCATCTCCGCGTTTTTGGCTGTCTAGCATATTCGCATGTACCCACTCAAAAGAGGCGTAAACTGGATGCAAAGGCAAAACAGTATATTTTTGTTGGATATGGTGAAACGTGCAAGGGATATCGCTTAATAGATCCTATTAATCCAAAAAGGGTTATTTATTCTAGGAGCGTTGTTTTTCTTGAGGACAAATTTATTGGAAAAGACTTACCTTGTGCTAATGATGAGCGAAAAAGAGCAAATTTTATTATTTTTGATAATTTTATTAATACTGATTGTGTAAAAAATAATAATTTTAATAATGATAATAGCTGCAATAATTTATTAACAAACTGTGATATTAGTGTTAGTAATAATGACTGTGATAATAGTCTTAAAAGTCCTACAAGCCTTGATGATAGTTTAAATAGTAATAAGTCTAATCGGAACTCTTCGATGGTTTCAGAGAAGGAGACTGGCTCATCAGTGCTGTCACCTTTGTCTGACCTGTACCGCACTACTGAGGACGCGTCTGTGGACAGCGGCGAGGATGTGGAGCCATCGAGCGCCGGCACCTCTGTATCGCTGCCATCCAGAGCTACATCAGATCAGGAGCCGATGCTGACCGAAGACACTAGTATCTTCTCGTCTAGCTCTCGCGCTGTGCGGTCTACAAGAGGTATTTTTCCTGAAAAATTTAATGACTACCATCTATCATCACTGTTGGCAGCAGCTAGTTTATCACATGAGCCACTTACTTTCCAAGATGCTATAAATTCACCTGAAAAGGATGATTGGTACAGTGCCATGGAAAGTGAAATAAATTCTATGGTTAGAAACAATGTGTGGGAGTTAGTTGATCGTCCACAGAATATAAATGTTGTTAAAAGCAAATGGGTTTTTAAGAAGAAGTATGATACTACAGGTAACTTTACAAAATTTAAGGCTCGATTAGTTGCTTGTGGTTACAGTCAGAAAGAAGGTCTTGATTATTCTCTTACCTATTCGCCTGTGGTTCGATATTCAACATTACGCATTTTGTTTGCTATTGCGAATCAGTTGGACCTCTGCATGGATCATATAGACGTCACCACAGCATTTTTAAATGGCGATTTAGACGAAATGATCTACATGGAGCAGCCAACCGGTTTCCAATCTAATATTAATAAGGTTTGTTTACTTAAAAAATGTATTTACGGCTTAAAACAAGCCAGCCGAATGTGGAATATTAAAATTCACACATTGCTCTCTGATAATGAATTTAAACAAAGTAAATGTGAGCCGTGTGTGTACATTAAGAAAAATAAGACTGAATATATAATTGTAGCCTTATTTGTTGATGATTTCTATGTATTTCACAATAATTGCATAGAAACAGTTACATCATTGCTAAAACCTCCTCCTCCTTCAGTCGATATCCTCAATGCTGAGGGTCGTGGCCTCTCTGAATTACTTTTTCGTGGACTATTTTGCGCCAGCTTACTCTATCCTGGGCTGCATGGATGGCTTCGTAAATTGAGGTCTTGAGGGTAGAGCGTATTTGGTCCGACCAGCGTGTTGGACTTCTTCCCCTAGGCCGTCTTCCGCACACCTTGCCTGCTATTGCTAAAACAGCACTTTGATATACGTCATCTCGGAACTTTAAAAAATTGCCTTGGGATGAATGTTAGTAAATACAATAATGTAACTGTTCTAGATCAGCATGATTATATTAGGCGGCTTTTAGAGAGATACAATATGTCTGATTGTAAACAAGTATCAACTCCATTACCAGTAAACTGTAAATTGGAGAAATCTGACAAGCATTTAGATGACAAAGTTTATCAGTATAGGCAACTTTTGGGCTCTTTAATGTTCTTGTCTGTTTGTACTCGTCCAGACATTTCGTATGCCTGTAGCCAACTAAGTCAGTACAGCACATGTTTTGATGAGAGTCATTGGCGCACTGCAAAGCGAGTATTGAGGTATTTGGCTGGTACAATTAATTATGGTCTTTATTTTGAAAAAGACAAATACTTTGATATAAACGCTTTTTCTGACGCAGACTGGGCTAATGACGTAACTGACCGCAAGTCATATACTGGCTTTGTAATAAAACTTGGTAACAATGTCATCAACTGGGAAGCAAGAAAGCAACGATGTGTCGCGCTTTCTAGCACCGAAAGTGAATTTCTTTGTATTAGTGATGTATGCAAGGACATTTGCTTTATCAAAAATTTCTTGTCGGAAATAATTGATAAACAATTCAATGTCACTGTATTTAATGATAATCAAAGTGCACAGAAATTGTTATTAGTCAAAGAATATTCCCATAGAAAAACTAAACATATTGACTTGCGGTACCATTTTGTTAAGGACCTGATACAGGATGGAAAAATAATTGTAAAGTACTTATGTACTGATGAGATGATTGCTGATGTTCTCACAAAACCATTATGTGTACAAAAGCATGTTAAATTTACAAAAGGTCTGAAGCTTAAATGCCATGTGTTGCCAGAACACCCCGAATAGACATTTTATAATGTATAGTCATTTCATCTAGTCAGTTGTTTTTGTTCCTTGTGTTATTTATGTTAATTCCATCTTAGTATCATTTTATATGTTTGTCTAATGTACAGCATAAGGAGGGGTGTTGGAAATATTGCATATTGTAGCCTATGCTGTAATTATTCGTTGTCTGTGTTTTACATGGCAACACTCTCTTTTTAAGCCGCTGTTAGCACGTAAGGTTGTGTTCGTCCCAATTTATAATTTTAATTGCATATTTAATACATTTTAATATTTGAAGTCGTTATAATTAATTCAACGTATAAAGGGGTATTTTTGTATGTTAAAATACACTGATATATGCAAGTCGTTGCTGTTTAATTTGTGCTCTGCCATACCACGCCCGCGTTCCCTGTCGCCGACTCTCTAACACATCTTGTAACGCTTAATATGTTTTTCTATTAGACGATTGATTGAGGAAAGTCCAAATTTATAGTTAAAAACTATGAGAATAGTTTTATATGCTAATTTTGACTTTTTCTGTCATTTTTGTAATAATGAATCAATAAAAATAAAGATCTTTTATTGCCACTGCACCGCAAAAAATGGATATAACTTTTAAAAAACCATTGGTAAAAGTGTGTTTGTATTACAGTACACCTAAATTAATTGCGTGCAAAAAGGTAAAAGTTTATTTTCTTAGGATTATGTCTGAAATAAAGCTCTTAAATGATAGGTTTCGTTTAGTCAGGTATTTCTTATTTAGGGTGTTCATGTATTTTTCCTTTATAAAAGGAGATAACTTCAAATAAACAGAACAGCATGTCCATTTTCACTTTCTAAAATAAGGGTGTAAATTGGTATACGTTCAGTTATATTCCCGGGTAGTGTAAATATTATGGGTGTAAAAGGGTACAAAGTCAGTTATGTCCTTAAGAACACTTTTTGGCACGGATATAAGTCACATTTTTTTTTTACCGTTAACTTTGGAGAAGTAAGAATATTACCCCGTGAAAGAGGATTTTTTATGTATTAAAACTGCATTTAAAGTTTATTTGTAAGTATAGCGGTTGAAGTACAGTGATCAAAAGTCTGAATAAATTTAAGCCGCAACGGTTTTTTGAGTCTCCTGTAAAGTAGTGTTTTTCGAGTTTAACCCCTTTTCACTAGAGCCACAGAAGTATCTGTTCGAAGAACTATTATATTAATCTGTGCCATGGTATAAGAAAATAAGGTATGGCACTCGCTCCGGCCAGACTTATTAGAGAAAATATTTTTTAGAAAATTATAATGTTTGTCGCAAGTCATACAGAAAATATATTTTTTATTTATTTATTCCAGATAACAAAGATCCAGATAATATGTTAGTTAACGTAGGTGTTAGTACATGTGACGTGTATATATAATAATAATAACTAATAAATATGCATTACGATTATTATGTTCTTTGACTAAGTTTTATTTTGTCGTAATCATTGATTTAAAATAAAACACTCACGATTTTATGAGATTCATAGGTACAGGTAACAAGGGAATCGGGGAGTATTATATTATAATACACCACTGGTAACACAAACGGATTGACAGAACCAACCAATCATTGCGTTTCCTGCATCTTTTGAAGCGGCCCTTGGTTTGCCAATTGAATTGTATCGTATGAAGTATGTTTTAAGAAAATAAATGAAAAATAAAAACGAGTCAGAAACACAGATGAATAATTTTAAACCCGTTCCAGACATTCCGATCCTACCCGATCCGATCCTATTTATCGATAATGTGTAGCGTATAGTACGACACAAAAGAGTAGAAATTAAAAAGTGGCAATACTGTAGTGTCGTCCCTTTCTAATCGATCTAAGAAAAAAGGGACGACACTACAGTATTGCCACTTTTTAATTTCTACTCTTTTGTGTCGAACTGTAATTGTTAGGAAATCGGATAATGTGTAGTGCAATAGTTAGGACCTAATACACTACACATTATCCAATTTCTTCCGATAAATCGGACAACTATACTACACATTATCCGATTGCTTCCGATCGGTCGGATCGGATCGGAAGGTCTGGAGCGGGTTTTAGCTAGAGGACTCGGCGTCGGCGGACAGGACGTCATCACGCTATGATTGGTTGGATGGATTGGTGTGACCGTACTAAGTCGTGCGTCGATAGAAGAATGGTCGATCATAGCGTATATAGTCAGTTTAACGAGTTTTTATTTTTTTAAGGACACGGGAAGAACAACCTCTGTAAATGCTCCTCAAATGTCATTTTACCAATGCGAAGCTAAGCGAACTTTCGTTTCATGATAGAATTAGCTTGCTTCGTGTCAAAAATTATACAGAAACAGGGCGATAATTCTGCCGTGCTTGGGGTTTTCTTGGTGAACTTAGGTGTTAACTACTATTTTTACAACTGTTTTAGACTTATTATAGCCATTGAAAATGAAACGAGGTTATGACTCCATGAACTCTTCAATCGAGATTAGTTCCTACCGTGACCAACATTTCAAGGTATGTCAATAATCCTCTACATAATGTAATTTTTTGAGTTAGCAAATGTAGATACCTGGTTTTACATATATTTTCATAATTTAATTAAATTTTCCATACTTTTTCATCTAGGGTTCCAGAAGTGAACAAGAAAAGTTATTACGAGCTTCTGCAACTCTATACATAGGAAATCTTTCCTTTTATACAACAGAAGAACAAATATACGAGTTGTTTTCTCGATGTGGCGACATAAGACGAATCATCATGGGGTTAGATAAGTACAAGAAGACCCCCTGTGGTTTCTGTTTTGTAGAATACTATGCTAGAGAAGATTCGGAAAACTGTATGAGGTATTGTGATGTGTATTTATTCGGTTGCCAACTATATGTATATAAGAAATAAGTAAGTCTAATTGTTCCATCCAAATTTTACAGATATATTAATGGTACAAGATTGGATGACAGAATTATCAGATGTGACTGGGATGCTGGTTTCATTGAAGGTCGACAATATGGACGCGGGAAAACAGGTGGACAGGTAAGATATATATTGATAGATATTGAATCAGAGCAACTGTACAACACTAGTGGTTGCATTTGAAACAAATTTGATATTATAGGTTAGGTTGTTATTTTGTAACTAAACAAGGAGTAAATAATTATGATGACAGTCATTTTATTTTTGTTTCTTGTTTTATTAATCAGGCTTTATAACTAAACCCTGTTATCATGTTGCATTGACATTGCATTGTTGACTGTTTTATTAATCGACTAAGTATCTAAATGTCGATGGCATAATACCAGGCGGGGCGCACTCCGCGATTAACGTTTCCCGCTACAAGTACATGCCGGTGGCCGCATGACGTCGCAAGTGAACGTTCCGCATTCATCTGTTGATACCAGTGTTATATTATAATATAAAGTGTTTAAATGAGTAAAAAGACAGCGAAAAGATATTGTATCGCAGCGGGTTGTAGGAACAATGATCGAAATTGGAATCACGCGTTTTTAGTTCTCCCAACACGTCCGAAGGATGCTGAAAGGTAAGAAAATGAACATAGTATATAATAAGTAGTAACTGAATAATAATAAAAAACATATTGCAGGTGTATCTACTTCCATATTTAACACTGGTTACTCAGAACAATTTTAATTGTCAATTGTAGATTATTTGCTGATACCTATTTGTCAATTTAAATTCTAGTAAAATAAGTATGTCTACTACTAAATCAACAATCATAGAGGTTTTTATAATAATATTTAATATCAAGTTTGTAAAATTACTAGTAATGAATAAACGATTGAGTAATAGTTTGATAGGTAAGTATATAAAATATATAAATAATGAGTTAAAAGAAATGTATTGGAAGAGATCCCTAATAGGGATAAGTTCGCCTTCGTACATGTTTTATTTGTTACTAGCGACCCGCCCCGGCTTCGCACGGTGCGTCCGTGCGTATTTTTAAAGATCTAAGCATATATAGGGGCAGACAGGCAGACAGCAGAAAACGACTTTGTTTTATGCTAGGTGTGTAGTGATGAATATATATAAATAAATAAATATCGGACAACTAAGCAAAAACAAAATGAAGCTCAAGAATTTAATTGCATGGTAACGCATTCGTTGCATTATTTTATTATATTATATGTATTAAAATGTTTAAAAACTGTTTTGCGGCCTGGTGGTTTTTTCGTCCAAATTCTGAGATTGATTATTTTATAGTTAAATAATGAAATATTAAATATAATGGCGCCAGGGGGCACGCCGCCTGGTCAAATGTGTCAGCAAGCGCTTGCGGGACGCGACAGGCGATCCACGCGCGGGCAGCTTTCTCGCGCAAAGGTTAGCCATTGCTATCCAGCGCGGGAATGCTGCCTGCGTTTTGAGTACCCTACCACGGGGTCCCGATCTTTTTTAATGTTATTTAGTTATAGTTCCTATTTTAATGTTTTTATAGACATAATCTTGTACATCTCCTCTATATTATAATATAAATTATAACATATGATATTAAAAAAAAATATAATGTATGAAGAATATAAATATATTGCTCTCTATATTGAATGCAAGAAATAAATGGGAAATACATTTTTATTTTTAGTCGTTGACAGCCCTCGCTCTCGGCGACGCGGCAAGCGAGCCAATTCATTTTCACCGTTGGCACGCAGCTTTAACGTTCCGTTTGGCTTGCGCTGCGGACGACGACTTGAGAAGGGCCATAAATCATATTTTTTCGGCTAAAAAAAGCGGCTTTTGTAAAGATCAAAGTAGTGTGCCTTCTGTACTTGTACTATTATCTATTCTGTGATAATACTTAGTTACATGTAACTGACAATTAGTAAAAAATATGATAAATAAAAGAAGACAACTCATAAAAAAATTGGGTGTTTGATAGTTAACCTTTCTACCGCTCAGCTCGTCAATGGAAAACTGTGTCCCTAATGTCCAGCTGACAGAGGATAGCATGACATTGTATAGCGGCAAATGACGTTGTGGCGTCTGGGGCACAGCTTTCCGTCGACGTGATTTGCCGTCTTTGGCGCTCAAAAGGTTAAGACTAATATCATAGTTTTTCCACAATAAACTCTAAACAACTCTATACCTATACTACAATTTAGTAGTTTGCCTAGTTTTCCACAACTTGACGCCGTACTATGCGCCTATTTTGCGTGAGAAATTAGGCAAGTGTTATTGGAGGTATTTTTGCAGCTCAGTATGGCACAATTGAGTATTTTTTCGGAGCTTTGCTGTTGTTAAAATCTAAGCGCGGAATAAGTCAAACTGAACCAAGTTTTGGTTATAAAGCATAATTTTGACAGGCGAGATACATGCACTTCAGTTCTAGTTAGACAATAGTTCTGTGATGGAACCCCTGCATGAAGGATTGACCCACTTTTAAATATATTTTTAGGTTACATCTATGTATACTGCTAAAAAAAATACAAGGGCTCCATAATTTGAGATTATTAAATTCAAATTGGAATGTTTATTGTTTAAAACGGTGGTCAAAGTTTAATACCTGGCACTGATACAGCTCACTATTAAATAAACACTATACCCCAGTCGGTGATCTCTGGTGGTCGTGGTAAAGTCTTCATTTGATATCTCACTAACTCACATTTTAATGCTGTTGATGTCCCATCAACATTTTATAAAACTGATAAAAACATATTTTTTTCGAATAAGAACTGCATTCAAACAATAATTTCATGAATGCAAATCTTATCACATTTTTTGTGAAGTATCCCAGGGATCATCATTCGCCGACCGAATGTATACCCATTTTTTTTTATATTTTCTATGTTGTCAATAGGTACGAGATGAATATAGGACAGACTATGATGGCGGGCGTGGTGGCTACGGCAAGATTATTGCTCAAAAGGTCGCCCCCAACACCATGGAGCGTCAATGACGGCCAGCCAAGATGGCGCGCAACACCTCTGAGCGCCAATGATTGTGAAGAAGCAGTGTCGCGTAAACTTATTAAGTGTGACAGTAATTTGAGAAAGACTGGAATGGAATGTAATTTAAATAAAATAGTCATAAACGTTTTGTATAAGTGAATCAACATGTTTTATTAAGAAATATTTATTAAAATCTCATATAAAAAGCATAGTAACAACCACATGCATAAATATTTCATAAGAAAAATATACATTTACACTTGGCTGCATAACAAAATAAGTTACTTACATACATATTAAATTATAGATTTAGAACTTGCTTAGTAAGTACTTGACGACAATGGTTTGATGGTCATTAAATAAAAAGAATAATGAAACATTTGATAACAACAACCTATGTAAAAATAGAACGTAGATATACATAATTTTATTAGGTATAATTTGAAACATTAAAGACAACTAGAACAGTATTAAGACTATTGATTAAATTCACAACATTAATTAACACACCAAAATTGTTCCGTAATTCATGTAAATACTATTTATGTCAATGTGGGAAACCATATACTTTATGAAAATTGTGCTACATATGTAGGCAATAATGTTGGCCATTATATTTTGTTTGTCAGGTAAGTTCGTTCTGAACTTCAATGTTGAGTTCAATTAGCTTCAATGGAAAAAAAGTATGTAAAAGTCAACGGCTAAACATAATTCACTACATAGTGTTCCCAAACTGTGCGCCGTAGACAGTAATAATGAGGTGTTCCGGTTTACTATTATCTTAAACTACACTAAGGCGACTAGCAAGGGCGCCAATATTAAATGCTGAAATGTGGTTACGCCGTGAACGGAAAGTTTGGGAGTCTCTAAATATGTAAATAAAGCCGCACTTATCATCATCATCAGTACCAGATACGAGTCTTTAAAGCCTTATTATGATTAGAAGTTAACATGTATTCATGTGAAATAAAATACGGGTCAGCAAGCGCACCGACCATACCGCAATGTACTGATGTTATAGTACCTTACTTTTGCCAACTAATTATAGTTGCGAAGTTGTAAGATTGCGTTAGTAGTATATCTGTACTTTTCGATATGGTAAGTCCCGCTGGGCAAATTGTCCCGACTAACCTTACAACAGCTTATAATGAAATTAAATTCGATTTGAAACTGAATACAAATGATTGGGACATTACACATTAGTGTACCTTAGTAGTTAGACATATATATCTGGTTCCGTGTATCAAAATTGACTTGCTGAGCGACTTTTTTATATTTGTCAATAAATGTTTTTAAATGTCGAATGTGTAACATCGTATTTGAGGAGTGTCTTCAAAAGGACTTATTTCTCTATGGAAGCCATTCAAAAATAAGCCCTTTTGAAAATACGCTCCTCATTTAGCCTACTTTACTATACTTCATCCCAAATACTTCAACGTGCCTTTTTTTTGTTTTCCTGTATCTTCATGCGCGTAGCAAGCAGATGTTTTTTTTATTACATAATATTATCTTTAATCAATCACTGTTAATGATCTGCCTTTCCCGGGAAAATTCCCCACGAGGAATATATTCCATATACGCAATGCACTCGGGACCGGCACTATTACGGACCCACTAGGGAATGGTTACTCGTCAATTACGTCAATATGCGTAAAATCACGTAAATTCGAAGCTCCATTAGTCAGTCGTGGAAAGCCAAGCCTACTTTTGCATTTACAATAGAGGTAAGAATTTAATATAGATTATTTGACTGGTTATCTTTAATACTTGAATGCTCTTATTTAATGTCTAGTCTATACAAGTAATATTTATAATGATAACACTAATTAAAGCCTGACCAAAAATATATGAGGATTGTCGAACCAATCGCAACCCACTATAATGACATTAGTTGAAATACCTGTCAGTTCCACTATTTTAACCTCGTAATAGCTTTAGTCGAATGCACTCTTTTCTTGACAGTTTTTCGTGCAGTAAACACGTGTACACTTTATTTATAATCTTACGTTCACGACTGTGAATGGTTTTCGGCATTTTCTTTGGATAATTTAAAATATTTGTCTTTTAAAGAAACCATCACGAATGGTATTGCCATTGTTGACAAACCATCATAAAATCATTGCCAGTGTAAGAAATTAGTTCCAGTAAAAATCCGAAATATGGCGCACCCTCATATATTTCTGGTCAGGCTTTAAATGTGCCGTTCTAAGATATATATGTAAGACAAGTGTATGAATGTGACTCTTGTTCTATTTTGCATATATTATTAAGGTCCCTGCAGATATTGCTAATAAACAACACATACAACATTATATGCTCTTGCGAATTTGTGTTTATTATTCCGTCCAGAAATGCAGCGACATCATTACCAAAAGCCAAGCTAAAACAGTGACCTGTTAATGTAAACCTCTACGCATTCTATGTAAATATATATGTGTGTGTGTGTGTTAATTAATACACAATATACTACGGTCTTAAATAACATATAATTATATCAAACAAAATAATAACGTTAGTATATTTGATACAACACGTTTTTTTTTACTTTTTATATTCGTCTTAAAATTATAAGTAAAAAAATATATAAATTGTATTTATTTTCACAACAGATCATAAAGTTATGGCCACATCAGAAGCACTTTCTAAATGCAAACAATATTGAGATTAATGCATCCATGTATAATAAGTATGATGAGTGTAACATAATTATTCTCTTGGCATCTCTGGCAACAGATCAAACCATAGAGTTTTTGCCTCTAGGAAGTCGTACTGGTTGAGGTGCACGATTACCTGAAACAAAATGTATCTATGTTAGCATTGTATGAATTAGGATTAAGCGAATATTAGTGCTTATGCGAAATCACGCAATTGCGTCTGCAAAAAAACATTTTCTTTACTTATATTTAATGTGTTACAAATAAGGAACCTCCCTCACCCTGTGGCCGTCAGGCAGTTGTGAATTTTATCAATCAGGAGTTTAAACCTTTGTTCGCAATTATCTGTAGATGAACATTGAAACAGGCAGGCAGTCTGCCGCTCGTTCCCCTTCTAACCCCGTGTAAAAGAAAGCTCTTAACGCGGTCGGCGTCTACACACGAATATTCTGATGCTATAAAATAAAAAGTAGGTAATTGGCAATACCTAATTACAGAAAGGTACAGTAAACGGCGATAAAGTTTGCACATCGATCTTTGGAAAGAGGCAATCGGCTAATTTCGACTTCGTATAGCGATATCTGTGTCGCACACACCATGACGTTTGTTTTGTCAGTCGTGGTTCAAATGCGAGAGAGTGCAGTCGCATATCCAAGTCAATATATATATAGAGTTGCTAAAACCTACACAAAATTAAATTTGTACTATGGCATCTATAGGGAAAAAAGGTAAGCCGTTACTTTGCCAGTCACGCGAAATTATCTACAATGTTTATAAATACTTTGTAACTGAAGCCGACCAATTTAAAAAACATGAGAATGTTAATGTAAGTAATTACACTTTTTGTCGATCTTTAAACCCACATTTAAGTATCCTAGTAGTATAACATCAGTTGCTAATGCTCAGTCAAGCTCTTTTAGGAATGTGGGCCTGAATATATATATATATGTATATTATTTGTCCCCAACAAGAACATTATAGCAATAACTATATATTATTACATCGAGTTTTACAGCTCTATATATTCCACGTGAAATCAAAACAAAACAACAATAAAGTACTTAGTTCTAAATTCAAATTCTGATGAACGATTAATCTAATAATTGATGTACATGGAAATTAGCATTCGTTTGTATTCGGAAATGCGATGATTGCCGATGTGCATTCTTTATCGCCGTTTACTGTATTTTCTTGATTGTGCAGTCCGACGCATTAATTATTTAAAAGCCATAACATCTATACCTATAGTATAATAAATTTTTGATTTGTATTGAATATCAGTTTTCTATGGAGGCCTCATGATTTCAGGAAAAATCTTAATAGCGCAATGCAGGATCGTTTTTTATTTTGTATGGGTGTTCCATCCATGCCATCTGTTGATCAGAATTTCTTTGTCCTCTAATCACGCCCAAAAGGCAGGACAACTTTTAACAAATTTCTGTACAGTTATAACTGAACATTCAAAGATGATTATAGAATACTTTTTACCAGACAACGGTTTAAAAAAATACGCGGGCGATGTGTCAATACAAATAATTATACTAAATTAGTACGCGTAATAGCACGACTTTTCGGGTGAAAAAACAAACAGGGCGATTTATTTTTTCATTGGTTTGGGCGTGAGGTCCCACCGTAGTTGTAGGGTACGTGAATGTCTCACCTGGCCGATGACGGGGCTGCCGCCGAGGAAGCCCTTGTGCGTGGCCACCGTCACCTCCACCTGCCGTGAGTGCAGCTCCGCGTGCGGGATCACCCATTCGAACTTCTCGTCGAACTCCGGCATGCAGTTGTCCTTCACCACCTGACCAGAGCAGAACCGTTAACAGCTGACTAAAATATCCAAGTAACCCTAAAATATATGTAAGTCATCGGATAAGCTGGTAAAATGGCGTCATCGGCGACGCGTCACGGAGACACGTTCCCATGACACGTACAGTTGAGGCAATTGTAACACGTAATTCCGCTCTTGTCGAGATCATAACGGTTAAAAAGATACGTAAATGTGTCGGACAATTTATCTTGTGAGGGATTTATGTTCAGCAACATGTGATGCGACGTTTTACCAACGATGGAACTTACAGGAGTTTTTCGTTTGGAATCCTTGGAGCGACCCGGTAGCAAGTATAATTTTACATAAGGATCCGGTACATTTGTCGGATCCTTCAGCGGGATGTTCCTGTTAAACATATATGAATAATAATATCAATAAGCTATAAGCCATGTAAAACAACTTCAACCTAATTTTAAGATGAGAACATTACAATTAGCATCTCTTAAAATATATAATGACAAGTATTATTATAAATCCAGGTACCTAATTGATATCGCATTGAATTTTGATCACGGCAAAGCATAAACGTCTCTCAGTGAAAAAAGTCATCAAAGGAACTTGGAAAAGTACGTACATGATCTTGTGGACGACGACGATGAGAGTCTGCGTCGGCATGCTGTAGCGCAGCGACAGCAGGATGCGGCCCAGTCCCGCGTCGCCCGCCGACCTGCAATCAGTCCCTTTCACTACTGGGCCACTGCTCCGGTAAACGTTATGCTCCACGAGAAATAATGTACCAAAGCTTGGTAGTTTATCTTCAAATATTCACGTCAAATAAATTTGATATTTTCATGTTTATGACTTAAGATTATTTATTGGTCTACATAAAAAAAAGGAAATCTATACATTTTTGCTTCTCCAGTAACTTCAACGGTTTAGATTAGACTGCACGTTGCAACGCATTGTCGTGTCGTACCACGGAAATTGTTTTTCTCCAACTTGCTTGGAAATGTTCCCATTAATGTAGTAAAACTGGACCGCGAAATCGTTCGTTATTTTTATAAGGCGTTAATACAAATAAAAATAAAAATATTATTGGCCTCGGCCGGGAAATCAATATTATTTAAATAAGACGATTAAGTTAAAAACACACCTTCCGTTTATGACGTCTCATACAAATGAGGGTACTCTTAATTTGGCCGGTTACTGCAGTTTTACTTTAAATTTTTTCAAAGACTGATAAATCACCATATAGCCAATTGTCCACTAAATTTAAACCTAGTATAAACTTTCGCCTTTCACCGAGATTGGTGGGAGATTGCTCGGGACAGGGACGCATGGAAGAATGAGAGGGAGGCCTTTGCCCAGCAGTGGGACAATACAGGCTCTTAATAATAATAATAAACTTTTTCACGACACTGCTCGAAAATGTGGCTATAGATTACCTGAATCCAGTACACAAAACTGCTTATATATGTTCATTTGTAAACTGTATATCTATGTTAGCTCCCAACACGACAACAATGTTGGACCTTACGGTAACAGTTCGTATCTACACTTGAATTTCATAGTAAGATACGACTTTTTAGAAAATATTTCAGTCTAATTTTCTCGGCCGGCTTAAACGACAATTTAACCAATCAAAGCTTAATCGTCTGCTGCACGTCAAATTAAATTGACCAATGAGAATGCGTCATTTATGAGGTGTATTTTTTTCTTAAACTTATAAATACCCACAAACGAGTTTATTTTCTTAAGTAAGATAATACTCCTTAGGTTTACTTTTTAATAAGTTTTTGTTAAAAAAGGTTTTACTCTGAAAATCATGTACATTTATATTTTAAAATTAGTTATGGGGCGTAAAACAATTTCCTAATTTCTACAATTACTAATTTCTCAACAAATAAACAGTTTTCAACAAATAAACACTTTTAATTACTAGAAATATTGAGTTCATATTTTTTTTTATTTGGCTGAAAAAAGCTATGACTCCATTGCGATGAGATGCGAAGCGCGCATGCGCCACGAGGCAGTCGGCCATATTTAAAAAAAAAAAACAAAATATATTGTTTAGTAAATATTAAAATTGGTTTTGTATTGTGATAATGTGAGTAATTTAATAATGTTCACATTGACTCACGAAATTTTATATAATATTAGAAACGTATGTTAATATTGCGTACCGTTACAATGACCCTTCAGTGTATAATGTATCGTAGGGTTGTTTACCTGAGTGTAACCTAGACTAAATATTTAAATGTCTAAATTAAGTTGAAAGTGAGGTAAGTTTGAATATTTTTGTATAACCACACATAACTGGGTTGAAAATCGTCTTTATGTCGTTTGAATCTGGGGGCACGATCAGCTTTATGTTAATAATAGCCCTGATTTTTATAACAATGAGGCTGCAACAACGCGCCGAGTTTAATGACCAATATGAAAAACTCTTATTATAATATATTTCCTCGTGTCGTGAAAAGCACTATGTTAAGTCTCGGCTGAAAGTGCAATAGATTAACTCGTACTATCGAAGGCCTCCCCTGCGGGTCGGCCTTCGAAATTTACTCGTTAATCTATTGCTTACTTTACAGCCTCTACAACAATGTACTATTGAATTGTTCTCTGCGTTTAGTTTTTGCACTGAACATTTTTCTGCTCTGCTACTGTGAATATGTTTTAAATGTCGACAAATTTCGAATAACGGACAAACAATTTAAATAATAATCTTATAAGGGTGAAGACCAAAAAGTTTGCAACCTTAACTCACTCAATTAATATTTGTATCAGTCTCCGTTGTGCGACGACAGTTAACCCTTCAATAACGTACCTTAATGTTCTATTTTATGGTTCCTTATTGTATCTTTATTATTTGTCGCACAACGGAACTTTTCCAATTGTTTTTAATTCCTCGCTAACTACGACTTTATTTCATCCAACTTTTTGGTCCTGACCCATAATGCGGTTAATTTATTTTCATGATTCTTAGTTATTTATTAGAGATTTCTCACGAAAGTTTTAAATTTTAATAATATGATGGTATTTAATGAGTGAGTTGAAAATTAATAAGTGTACCAGACGTAAACGAATAAAAAATAAAACAGAAATAATTGTGTCCAAATCGATATAAAAGTTATTTTGAACTTATGATCTTCTCCGAATGATGAATATGGAATGGTTTCTAAAAAAAACAGAGCGTTTAGAAGTTGTTAATTTAACTAAAATTAATAATTATGTTCACGACGGAATCATAATAAAGTAATTGCATTTGTATAAACTTAGCTATAAGATAATTTCCTATTAGTTTTTAAGTGTCTTTTTTATAAACACTATTTTTTGCCCCGCCTATTTCTTACCCCATAGCTCTAAGATATGTAGGATAGATAAAATGTGATATTACATAATAATATATGGTAAACAAATGAATAAATAAAGTAAATAAACCCGGTAACTAAGGTAATTGCAAAAGGTAAACAAAGCCACGTGGTGCTCACTGCGCATGCGCGAAGCATCGCGTGATCAGGTACGGGAGGGGAGCGCGGGACGCGGCCCCTCACTGCGGGACGAAGGGGGCGAGGCAGGGAAATATGCCGTTCGCGAAAATCGGCCGCCAATTCGCTCCCCGCAGCCGCACATGCATGATTCTTATTAGAAATTAAGTAATTAGATGTAAGTAATGTAATTAGGCATAAGAGTAGTACGTAAGTTTTGTAATTGAGGAAATATAATAAAGATTGGCCCAAGGGGGGTGGGGTACGGAGTGAGAGGGGCAGGGACCGGCCGCCGGTATAAAGGTGGGCGCGGCTCCCCATACATTCACTTTCGATCGAGCCCTCACCAAGAAGCAAAACTAAGAAGAAACTCCGAACCCCGCCTCGCCTGCAGCCTCCTTTCATCAAGCAAGAAGCATTTTCACTGAATCCCTGTCCGTCAATCAACCCACTAAGAAAAAACTAATCTCTACAGTCCATTGCTCCACGTGGCCACGCGCCACAAATTACCTATGTGCATATTTGTTATTATTGTGTTTTCATATAATTTTAATTCTAATTAATATATTTTGTTTTAAATCAAACATATAATTCGGACCCGAATTTTTAATCCTATTCCTAAAAAAAATAAGTACCAAATGAACTTCATGGCACTGATATATTAAATAAAAAAATTAGATTGGTGATTATTTCCACGCATATTTGGACAAAAACACTATACAAGCCTCGGCGGGAATGTCAGTTCGCAGATTCGTATTATTGAAGGACGAGGCGTAGCCGAACCATACTCATCCACGAACTGACTTTTCCCTGCCTCGGCAGTAATGTACTATTAAACTTTAGAAACAGAAAAGTCAAATTCCTAGTAACATATCTTACGTGGTCATTGAAGATGTTCTGTGAATGAGTTTTGGAGAATCGCGACCGGATGGGGCTTGAGATTCTTGAGGTATATCTAAAAAAAATAAAGAATAAAATCGTCTTAGGGTTTCACTTCACCGCGAGCATTCGCCTGTAATGTAACATAATTAGTTTTAATAATTATTAACATAATTAGTACTCGAGGGCTATACCAGTAGCCATTGAAGAGTTCCATCATCCAACTCCTGACTCCGTCATCAGACCAACGTTTTTAATTGTAATGTATAGGACTCATAAAAACAACCCGAATAAGCCCACACTCGAGGGGTATACAAGTAGCCATTGAGGAGTTCCGCTGTTCAGTTTCTAGCTTCATCATCAGATCATCATCAACGTTTCGAAGATAGCAAAAAAATACCTATTGTCATAAAACCTACTTAGTTTCACATAAACCCAAACATTAAAACATAGTAAACATCAACTTACAAAATAAAATCGATTGTATAACATCCATAATACAAAATTAACTTTATTCAATTAACATTTTAATCAAATGAAATGGTATTTAAATTATGCCATTTATAAATAATTATTTCGTTTTTTATTCATCATTTAAAATAAAAATTACATGATTTCGTCACATTCATTTTATTTTAAATTACGAGTTCAAGAATTTATTCTTATTCAAATCGATTCGAATAAGAATACAATTTCTGTTCTTATTCCTATTCAATTAATTTTTGCCGAACTCTGGTAACCACCGTTTACGACACTGGATATACGTAGTTTACTGGATACACTACCAGTAAACTACGTCAAAGCCATTATAGATGCTAACTTTAGTGTTACTAGCACTTACCAACTTCCTTAACAATCTGCTCTACTGGGAGAGAAGCTTGAGATATACCATCGGGTGCGTCTTCTAAATTCACCAGCTCCGGCGTGGGCGGCTCTGGCAAGATTATTCAACGATTCATTTCATTCATTAATTTTTTTTATGTGCGATAAACATTTGACCTCGAACGTACATGATGTTAAGTTAAGTAACGATTAGGCCTAAGATGAAGCATGCTTGTCTAGAAGGTGCCTATTCACTCTCGTCTTGAAGAGATCTAAGTTATATTTTTCAGGGAAAAGGTGCGCAGGGAGAGAGTTCCACTCCTTTGCTGCCCTGATGAGAAAAGTAGACGCAAAGCGTTTTGTACGAATCTATGGAATATCAACAACATAAGGGTGGAACCCAAGTCCACGCCGGGCCACCTACAAATTGTGAAACAAACACAAATTTTTATTCTATTGAAATAAGATGCTAGGTGAAATCATTTAATTCTGATCACCGAGCATTCATAATTCAAATCTTCAAACAACCAGAGACAATTCTGAAGTAATCGTTAATAATACGGTGAATAGAGACTAAAGTACTATGTGTGACCTTACAAACGGTCCGGTAGTTTTGAATTTTTGATATGTTGTCTAGGATGGTTAGTCAGTGTTTAAAATGCAAAATGCACAAATACCCCCCCTCCGCGCCCGCCGCCATATTAAAAAAACCGGCACTTTCTTCATATTTTTGCTCATATCTTCCTTTAGGAGCATTTTAGCTAGAAGAAAGCTTCAACAATGTTATAGAGAGTTAAATTTACTACATTCTCCATTTTATATTTTTTTTCTAGGACAGATAGTTACGGAGATATCCACATTTAAAAAAACGTAAAAAAACGCAATTTCCTACTGAAAAACAAACTTCTGGATTATATCTTCGTTTAGGAGCATTTTAGCTACAACAAAGCTTGGGCAATGTTGTAGAGAATTAAATTTACTATAATTTACACTTCAAATGTTGTTTCAAGGACGGTTAGTTACGGAGATATGCACATTTAAAAAACAGGAAAAGTCGAATTTTCCGAAAATTTCTAAAAATTCTTGGTTTAGAACGCTGTCATTCAGTTACGGACTAGTCTAGGACAAATTAAAACATGTTGGAAATATAATTGCTTATAAAACTCATGTCCATTTTTACATACATTTTCGGAAAATGTGACTTTATTTTTTACATATCTCCGTAATTATCTGTCCTAGAAACAAAATCTGAAATGTGAATTATAGCAAATTTAATTCTCTACAACATTGGTCAAGCACTGTTCTAGCTAAAATGCTCCTAAACGAAGATATAATATCGGAACGCACCCGCGACAAACGTCAAATTTAGACGTCGTATTTAGAAGTCGTATTTAAAATATTAAATCGTGTATTAACTACTTATTTTTAGCTAAAAAGTGATCTTCTGTGTACAAATATCCCATGAGGATATTATTTAAGGTGGAAGTGACCCAAAAGGAGTTGTTTTGTACCGAAGCAATACACAAAGGAACCAACCGTCATTGTCATACTTATACCGTTTAAGATTTGAAAAATATGTATTTCTTTTCATAGAAATTGGAACCAGGGAGTATTTGTATCTAATTACTTATTGAATTTCATTAGTTTTTAATTGTTTTGTCATGTATTAAAACCATATACTCTGATTTCTTTTGTTTATTAGTATGAGTATTAGAGTATAGTGTCAACAAATAAAATATTACCCCTAAATGCATAAAAATAGTGTCTTATAGGTATAATTATATTGCACAGACTAATACTAAGACATATTACGTTCCATTAGAACCATCACCTTAGAATTGTGTTTATATTTTGTGGTAAATAATTACAAGAGATCATTACCTTGCCCTTTTCATTTATTCATATTTTTTTTAACTAGTTCTCTTGCATAATATAAGTTTTGATATCAAATATAAAACATATTCACAATGTTTTCAGCACAAGTTTCAAAACCAACCACGAGGAGTGATGTTATGGCTAGCCGACTGCGGCAAACACAGTTGGAACTAAAAGAGATAAAAGAGCTGAATGAGAGATTTCTTCAGGAACGCGAGGAGAGTGAAGAAGAGGTGGAACGTATCATTAGAACCAATACGGCCCTCAAAACTCAGCTCGCGGAACAGGATGCACAATTTGAGGACGTACTGGGTCAGCGCGATGAGCTCCAAAAAACTCTGGAACAGTTTCAGGAGTGTTATGCTACACATGATCAAGCGCTGCAACGCATTCGAGACCTCGAACAACAGCTGGAGGAATTGGATCAAAAACCAATATCGTTTGATACTTGCAAACGTTGCTCCGAACGAGCAGACTACAATTTAAGTATATATGCCGAACTGAACAGCTGTGAACATATAGACATATTAAATGACACCATAATAAGTGCACCTGTAATCGATACCATAGACTTAACAAATTCTATGTATATAAATAGCCACAGTAATGGAAAAAATATAATTCAAGGATCGAAGAAAATAAAGAAATATCTTAAATTAAGTAGATTTATTAAGCGATCAAAGGTATTATTAAAAAGACACAAATCCTTATTTAAATCTGTGTCTTTCAAACAAAATAATGTGGCTCTGATGAATGATCTCATAGATATTCAAAATGACCTGGACCATGCCCTGGAAATTATAAAAAAAAGAAACGATGAGCTCAAAATTCTAGAATCGACTTTAAAAGACGTCAACGATAAGTACGAGTTGTCGAGTAACCAGATGCGGGAATACATCGGGTTTATGAACTGCGTCATAGATCTAGGGAACAGCAACGCGGAACGACTCGATTCTCTGGTGGCGGCTTCGCCGCGCTGCGGCACCTGCGTGTCCCCCGCGCGCCGCACCCCGCTCGTGCCGCGCCTGCCCGCGCCCGCGCCCACGCCGCGCGCCGCCGGCCGCGCACACCCGGTGCCGGCGCCGCGCCGCGTCTCGTTCGCGCCGCCCACGCCCCGCACCCGCCGGCCGCCGCGCGCGCGCGACGTGCCGACGCCGAGGCCCGCGAGTGCCGCGCGGGCGCCCCACACCCCGAGCGCCGCGTGCTGCGCGCCCGCACCGGCCCCGCCCGCGCCCCGCACGGTGCTGTACACGGACCGGGTGGGTGTCGGGCTCGGCGCGCTGCTGGCCGGGCGCCTGCAGCAGCCGGTCACCAACAACTGTCTGCCGGGCGCCCCTCTCGGCCGCGTCGCCTCGTCTATTTCTGCCGACACGTTCGACCGACACACCACCGTCGCGATCATGCTGGGAGACAGTTTGGGTTATACCAAGCGTGACGTGGTCGAGTTCTGCGAGACTCTCGCCGGTATTGTCGACCGAGGTGTGGGTAAAATCATTGTGTGTGCGTTACCGTTTCCGGACAAAACGTCTGAAAAAATGTATAATAAGATAGAATATTTCAATTCCCTATTCTATAGACTCAGTCTGTATACCTCCACGATTTCGTATTTTGATACGAATAAATTTATTAAAAACTTTGTCCTGACTCGCAATCGTATGTATCTTTCGAAAAGATGCTTACGTGATTGTGCTAATCTGTTAGCATATAATATTATAGACGCCGTCATGACTAGCATGACTTGTGATGGTAGTGCTAGGGTGAATCTTGCGTTACGTTGTAGCGACGTGGGATCTCCCGGGACGGAGTCTTCGGGTGATTTAAACTGATTTCTTCGACAACGTGTGTCCCCGCCGGCTCTGCGCCCCCCGACGATTTTAACACTAGTAGTAGTTTCGATAATAATGCGATTAATATAGTTCACCAAAATATACAAGGTTTTACTAGTAAAGAACTTGAAATTGGTTTATTTATAGATAATCATAATATTCATATCTTGTGTATAACTGAACACTGGCTTAAAGGTCATGAATTTATGTTCAATTTTAACAATCATAGTATAGTAAGTTCTTTCTCTAGAGAAGTTCACATCCGCGGCGGATCTTTGATTATGGTAAAACATGATTTAAAGCATAAAGAACGCAAAGATATTGTTAACATGTCCATTGAACGTCAGATTGAACTTTCGTGTATTGAATTGGAACAATTTATAATTATATGCGTATATAGACCCCCATCAGCGGACTATAGTTTATTTGAGTCAACTATGGATGAAGTGCTCAATAGTGTATTCTCAAGTAATAAGTGTATTATTGTGTGTGGTGATTTTAATGTTAATTTGTGTGAAGAATCATCTATGAGTGTGAGTTTATTGAACACTTTTAATTCTTTTGGCCTAGTGAATTTGTTTTCTGAGTCTACCAGAATCACAGCTACCAGTTCAACGTGTATTGATAACATATTTAGTAGTGTTGATGCGATTGATAAATCTATCATAAACAAACTAAGCTCTGACCATTGCGGACAATATGCCTCCTTCAACTTCAGTGGAAATATTGAGAGTGATCCACAAGACGCCATGTGCAGACCGATCTCTGAAAATCGCTTAGATTTGTTTAACCATAACATTCAGAGGAGACTATGTTATCTTAAATTTACTCAAGAGGATGCTAACTGTATGTGTTCGGCCTTGTTTAACTGCATCAAAAAAGAATTTGATGCCTGTTTCAATTTAAAGAAAGTACAAGACAGGGTTAAAACTAAATTCAGCGACTGGGCTACACCTGATATTCATGAAAAAAGACGTCGTCTCTACGATCTTTATGAACAAAGGACAATCGATAAGAGACCGGAGTTCCTAGAGTACGTGAAAATGTTTTCCAAATCCTTTAAGCAAATGTGTGCCGCCGCTAAAGCTGATTACTTGTCTAAAAAGATCACAAATTCCTGTGATAAGGTGAAAACTATTTGGAAGGTAATCTATGATGAAACCGGGAAAACGAAACCAAAAGATCGCCATTACAGTCTTCGAATCGACGATACTGTAATAAGTTCCGATGTTGAAATTGCCTATCACTTTGAGCAATTCTTCTGCAATATACCTGTAGAGACAACAAAGTCTTTGAATTCATCGCCCGATGTCGCTGAATTACTATTGAAAAAGAATGTATCAGAATGTACAACTATCTTTAAATTCATTTATGTAACCCCTACGACTATTATTAAAGCGTTTAAATCGCTAAATTTAAAGAAGACTGAGGATCTGTGGGGCCTATCTGTCAAAGTGTTACATTCAATTGTTGAATCTATTGCACCATATTTAGCTGATATCTTTAATAAATGTATTGATACTGGAGTATTTCCTGATTTGATGAAGCATAGCAAAATTATTCCCTTATTCAAATCAGGTACAAAATCGGACCCCACAAATTTTAGACCAATATCAATACTACCAGCATTAAGCAAAGTTTTTGAGAAGATTATTCTAAATCAACTTATATCTCATTTCAATCGGAATAACCTACTCCACAGCAATCAATTCGGGTTCACCAAAGGTCGCTCTACCACTGACGCTGGCGTGGTACTAGTTAAACATATCTTTGATGCCTGGGAGAGAGCTCAAGATGCTATTGGAGTTTTTTGTGATCTATCCAAAGCATTTGATTGCGTTGATCATGAGAATTTAATACGTAAGCTAGAACACTACGGAGTCAAAAACAATGCCCTTGACCTTGTCTCGTCATATCTTTCAGGCAGAACGCAACGGGTAGATATCAATGGGACTCAATCGACTGGGTCAGCTGTTGCTATGGGGGTACCTCAGGGTTCAATTCTAGGTCCCTTTCTTTTTCTAGTGTATATTAACGATTTACCAAACCTTGTGCGAGATAAACATGATATAGTACTATTTGCAGATGACACATCTCTTCTTTTTAAAGTAAAAAGGCAAGAAAACAACTTCGATGTCATTAATGATGCACTGTCCTCTATTGTGGATTGGTTTACTGCAAATAATTTACTTTTAAATGCCAAGAAAACTAAGTGCATTAAATTTACATTACCAAATGTGAAACAAGTAAATTGTGCCAAGGTAAAACTGAAAGGCGAAGTACTGGAATTTGAAGAAAAAACAGTATTCCTGGGTGTTACTTTAGACTCTAAACTGCAATGGAGTGCGCATATAGCCACTCTTGCAGGTAAGCTGAGCTCCGCTGCCTATGCAGTTAGGCGAATCAGGCAGCTGACAAACGTCGAGACGGCAAAGATTGTATATTTCAGTTATTTCCATAGTGTTATGTCGTATGGAATTTTATTATGGGGAAGAGCGGCGGACATCCAAACCATCTTTGTGCTACAAAAACGAGCTGTACGCGCAATTTACGCACTAGGAGGTCGTACGTCACTAAGAGAGAAATTCAAGGAAACAAACATTCTCACCGTAGCATCTCAATACATTCTTGAGAATATCATGTATGTGCGGAAAAATCTCCATGAATTCAAGCTCAACAGTGACATTCACCACTACAATACGAGAAGTAAGGACAAGCTCGCAATACCTGCCCACCGTCTCCGTAAGGTTAGCTCGTCGTTCGTGGGGAACTGTGTACGCTTCTACAATAAAATACCTATTGATGTAGTAAAATTGCCCTGTAGCAAATTTAAAGCACAAATAAAACGTCACTTATTGAATAAAGCTTATTATACGGTTAATGACTTTCTAAACGACAGTGATGCCTTTAAGCCAGTAGTTTAGTGTTGTGTGGCAATAGTAAATTTTTAAATAAGCATTATTTTGGTGGGTAATTTTTAATGTAACATGAGAGCACAATTTGTTGTTTCTCACCGGGCAAATAGTATTAGTCAAGTATGCCCGGCAGCTTGAGCATGTCATGCTCGCTTAAAGGTCTTTGCTTACGGTGGCGTCGTTGATCGGGTCGCAGCCTTCCCTATAATATGGTTGAGGGAAGCGATGGCTGAGATATGCGTCATACTCGTGAACGGGTGCCGTTTGTGGGGTCCGGTCTGTTCATGCTAGCAAGGGCCAAATTAAATATGTAGCAACCGCATACTAGTGTTAAATTAAGCAAACGTGAGAAACTTCATCCTGTACTCGATTGAAGTTATTTTATGTTGATTTTTACCTTTTGAACTCTTAGAGACTATACATCTCTAAGAAACAGCTTAGTGTAGTATGACACTCAGAGACTTTATACATCTCTGAGGAAATTATATAATTTTAAAATATTTTATTGCATGTTATGACGCCTAGAGACCATATACATCTCTAAGAAATTTAGATTTAATAATTATTTTCTATTGTAAATTATTCATGTTGACGCCTAGAGACCTTATACATCTCTGTGGAATTAAATTAATTAAGTAATTATTATTTTATTGCATGTTGTGACACCCAGAGACTTTATACATCTCTGGGTATATTTACTATTATGAATTTAACGTTAAAATTTTATTTTAATGTTCCTACTTAACATTGATTTGGAGTATCTATACATCTCCTTTACGTGTACCAGTGTAATTAGTTATAATACAAATGTAATCATTGTAATTGTTTTAAGTATTATTTACGAAAAAATGACTTACTGTTGAGTTTCTTTCGGCTTTCTTCTCAACAGCGGTCTCCTCTTGCGAAATGCCGGTAGATTCACAATCTGACTTGTAAAAGTGCCCCTGTGGCCTACTTACTGAATAAATTATTTCATTTCATTTCATTTCATAATCCAGAAGTTTGTTTTTGAGTTGGAAATTGCAATTTCTTAAGTTTTTTTAAATGTGCATATCTCCGTAACTATATGTCCTAAAAACAAAATATAAAATGGAAAATGTAGTAAATTTAACTCTCTATAACATTGTCGAAGCTGTCTTATAGCTAAAATGCTTCTAAAGGAAGATATGAGCAAAAATATGAAGAGAGTGCCGGTTTTTTCAATATGGCGGCGGGCGCGGAGGGGGGGGAATTGTGCATTTTGCATTTTAAACACTGACTAACCATCCTAGACAACATATCAAAAATTCAAAACTACCGGACCGTTTGTAAGGTCAAAATCCTTTATTCACTGAATTATAAGTCTAACGTAGGAAATCGAGTAAATTGCCATGCGCCCAGCGCGTCGAGTCGCCCCCCCAAAAACTCCTTTGGCGCGAAGATAATCCCATTATCTGGTTATACTCCCACACAAAGTTCGACTCTGGTAGTGAGGGCTACCCAGCCCTGATACAGTACGTCATGTCTTAAAAAAAAGGTTATACAGGTTATACCTGGTGCAATAGCAACAGGTGCCAGCGCAGGTCCGTCGGCGGCGTTCGCATCGACGAGCGCGGTAGCGGGAGTGGACGCGGGCGCGGGAGTAGGTGCGGACGTCGGTGCCGGGACGACCGGCCGGTCCGTGGGTTCTTCTTCAATATCCTCCTCTCTGATCGACTCTTGAAGGATCTAAAAGAATACCGGTTCAAAATTCAGAGAAAATATCTAACTTAATACGGGCAAAATTTTCATAGTAGGGTGTAAGATATTTTATGTTTATAACTACAGTAAGATTAAAATCAGTTAACACTTCGGCCAACCTCGGTAATTGTCGTGAATCCCTCATCTCTCACATAGAGTTATCAATTTACAGATATGACCGATTTACAAAATTCTTTTCGTATTTGATAGGGTATACTTCCGAGATGGTCCCATGTAAATTTTATCAAAATCGGTCAAGCAGTTTATGAAATATCAACAAAAATCGGTTGAAATCGGTTTTTTAAATTTTTTATTTGGTGATTATTATTAATTATTAATCCGACGTAATATCGTAGGTACTACTTACATCAAACAGTAAAATATTGACTTATATATGTTTTTTTATATATTGTATACCTACAAGAATGTTAAAATTCATGTCGCTTCTGCATAATAAATTTCTTAGGTCTACCGGTTAGTAATGTCATCTTGGCAGGTGCTATACATTGCGTTTATGATACTTCAAATTGAATGCTACCTAAAAGAAATCGCGGTAATGTATTTCGTGTCATTTCCGTCTCCGGATTTAGGCGATGATACCCGAGAAAAGCCGAAGTGTTAACTGATTTTAATCTTACTGTACGCTATGCCAATGACCGCGTATCACCGCAGTTGGTCGCACGTATATATATCCAACATATACCTATTGACAACACTTTTCCTCACTAGTGTGAAATACATTATATGCAGTATAGGAACCACAGTAAGAACCTGCAGCTTAGGTTGGGTCTTCTTATTCATTCTCGTCTGTAATTTTTTTTGTGCAAGTTAAACAAAAAGCCTTGATAATAAATACTTGCCTTTAGTTGAAGCGATAAAAGGACCTTTGACTCCGGGCCAGACTTCTGCAGCATGATGGGCTGCGTTAGCATGCTCAGATCTTTCTGCTTCAGCAGCAGCGAAATGGCGTACGACAGGTGGCCCAGTTGGCTGCCCGTCTTCTGGTCGAACACCTGCAAACAAAAGCTATTAAATACAGATTCGTAAATATAATTAGAATTTGCTTAACTGCTATTTCCAAATAGATATTATCTTCACGCATTCGGCAAAGACTCAATCCCAATCTGTATTATAGCTCCGTATTATTTTGGTAACCGTGCTGACGGTGACAGTTAACCGTAAACCCGTTCTCGTTCCACTATTTCCTAAAAAGAACATCTGAAGAGCACCTGTTCGCTCGACACAGTCTACGACAGCCAATGACTACTTTATCTTTTAAGTTTCATACAAATAGGTATCACCTACATACCACTGCAGACCTAGGTTTTTGTAATTTTTGGTTTAGGGCTTTGTTTCAACTTCAGGCCTGTGCTTAGAATTGGCACGTTTTTGTGTTTCTAATTATTATGACTTGTTTAGGAAGTAGGTATGTCAATAAAAATAAAGATGAATTATTCATCAATAGTACCTTAAGCTCAAGCGTGTTTATTTCGGGGTTCTGAACGAGGAAGGAGTAGCCAATCTCGTAGACGGGGTCCCCGGTGCGCATCTGGACGGCCGTGTTCTCGGTCTTCTTGCCTACCGTCACCTTCAGGTACGGGTCGGGCCGGGACCCTACGCGCGCGTCCTAGGGAACATCAATCAACAAAATGGAACAATCTTTCACAAGGTAACGTGGATACAACGTAAGGAAAGAAAGGATCACACATACAACAAAATCTACTACGTAGATAGCATAAAAGCTCGTCTAAACATTCGTACTCCTTGCACCTTAAGATTTATATGTTAGACTAACACAGTATTAGCAACGCAATATAAAAAGGATCTCACCGGTAGCTTTTTACACGAGTCGATGTACACCGAAAGGACTGCAGAACTCAGTTCTCCAGATTTAATTAATTGTGTTTCGGTTATGGCCTGCAAATTAACAAACATTTTAGGTCTTGTGGGCGATAATTTTTTTAAGCGATTAATAACGGCAAAATAACTGTAGGTAAGTAAATAATATAAATTAGATATGAAACACCTACGCGCGAAAGTTCAGACACGTCCGAAGTGAGGCGGTGCCACGACAGACGCAGCTCTACTTTGCCATGTTTCGCTTCTTGGAGGGTTTGCCACTGTGAATAATAACTTATTTTATTGTATAGTACCTATAGCTAGAGAACATGTTACTTCGTCATATAGATAATTGCAAATTTATAGTAGCGGTATCATACCGTATCCAATCGGCCCGAGCGCACCACTTGAGATATATCCAATGAGCACCTGAAATTGAAAAATATCAGATTATTATAATTTATTTAGATTACATTAATCGAATAAAAAAGAGTGCTAGTCGAGATATAATATTAGGAGACATTTTTAAGCAACAGGCAAGTTAGTAGCTTTAAAGGCCAGAACGCCAAAACGTTAACATCACAACTACGCTGACGAAGCTAGGTCTCCGCGACGCGGTTGACGTCGCGACGTCAAGCGTCTCAAGCTAAGTTAGTTATTTAGTTAGTTCTAACAGGTTCTAAAGCATAAGCTGAGGTACTCTCTACTAAACAAAAATAATTATTAAGAATGAAATGTTATTAGTTATTAACTTATTACTGTTATATGTGGAAAGCACGTGACGTTTTGATTCGGTATGGGCGCATCATCTGATATCTGTACTTATAATAATTACCTAATCGTTAACAATATATATATATATATATATAGATATACCTATGTATCTACTGAAACAATGCTTACAATAACGTGTAATATCCTTAAAGTGTAAGTACTTTAATAGTATTACTTAGTTACTAAACATATTAAGTTTTTACATAAAATGTGCAAATAGCGACAATTCTAACTTGTGCCCGAACGTGCTAAAATGAAGCTATATGTATTTACATAATTGTTCGATGCAATTTCATCAGTATTGTAATCGTATATACAACATATTTTTTACATTGATGTTTGTCGATGAGATGCAATTGATATCGTTCAGTGTGAGTTGCGCTTGTCGTACGAGTTATGTACGTATGTAATGAACATAACGAGTTATTCGTGTATAGGGTTACGCAAGCTCGGTGCAGTGGCATGAGGCGCCGGGAGCCCGGTGGCGCTGCCGTGCGCGGCTAGAGTGGTAAGAGCCATCGTACAGTTGTATGTAGTAAGTAACAGAGTGCAATGCAAGTAGTGGTGTAGAGCCGACCTGCCCAGCTTATCGTCTCGCCCCGTGCGGTCCCAGTCGTACACCTTGATCCGTGCCGACGTCGCACTGCTAATCATCACCGACTGTGCCAACCCACCACATTACACACATATAAAGCTTTTGTTACATGTCTAACTTTGTATATAAAATAGATTTAAGAAAAATACTTAATATATTACGTATAAATGTGTCCATATTGTACATTTTAGGTAGTTAAAATAATTGATATAAGGGGGAAATATTAGTCGTGTAAGCATGTATAATAAATATAAGTTCCTATCGAAAACCGTTGCTTGTTAAAGCATGATTCAGGTAGGTAATGTAATGAATGACTGTCCGGGTATAATAACGGCCTTAACTGCCCAGGGATGCCTAATAACACACCAACAAAAAATCCACACGGAAATACAATATTATAACACCCAACATTGATGATTACATTTGTAGTTAAATATTCCACTAAATGACTCTAAATATTACCGACAAGTGTTTATAAGATAACTGACCGTAAATGACGTACATGTAGGTACTTCTTCCCGGGTGCTTAAACGCTCATTTGCGTCAATGTCACGTTAGAATACGAGCTGCTCATTTCTTGGTTCGCGACTAACGACGACAACAATGTTAATGAACGTTTACACGACCGGGCACTAAACTGATGATCTACCAAAACATGGAAAGGATGACTAGCAAGCTTGCTTCTACATCTACCGGATACCGTCTAGAGAGGCTTGCAAGGCAATATTGAGAGTCACACATAAATTCACTCAAAAACGAGAATGAGGCGCCGCTAGGGCGGGCTTGAGTCAAGCTCGCGCAGCGGCGCGCACGGACCTGCCGAGAAAATCATCGTTCTGAATGCCCATCCCCGGGTCCCAGTCCCACAGCTCGCACTGCAGCACCTGGCTCTTCCTTGAACTTATTACAGCCTTGGGGACAAATCACAATATAAATACATTAGTTTTACATTCTCTGCGATCGCTAACCAAATTTCGACATGATTTTTTATTGATGAAACCTATTATGCTACCCTTGTAAAAAAAATCAGAAAAAGAATATACATTTTTACATAGTCCATATCGTACATCATCGATAACGTTCCGATTCGTTATAATTATAACTTACCTCGGGCGGTATCATATATCCGTAAATAGCAAAATAATATTTCTAACACATACCTACTAAAAGCATAATGCTACTAAGTACTAAAGCATGAAGCATGAAGCAGACTAAACATTCATTTCAAATAAAAAAAAACGAAATTTCAGTCGGCTTTCAACATCTAGATCTTAATAGATATCATCAATGAATTGAAAGTCTAGTCTAACTTAAAAAGCGTGTTCATGAGTAACCATAATGTAAGTAAAATCACCTTCAAACCGACAGTATGAATACATTTATAAGGTTATCCGGCTGGAAGGCGAGTATATAAGTAATTTAGTGTAACATTACCGGCACCACACCGCTACGGCCACACGCATGCGCTGGTCCGCCAACAACTACACCGTGCGCCCCACCGTGCACCGCCTGCGCACTTACCTGCCGAGCTTGTCGTCGTCGTTGCCCTCGTCTTTGTCGAACACTTCTATTTCCAAAGCTTGACCGAGAGATTGCATTATACGCGCCTTTACGCCATACGCGCAAAGTCCCACGCAAACATAGCAAGGAAAACAAAATCAGATGCACAACTTTATCTAAAATATCATTGTTATAAAGTGGCCAAAATAGCGATGATCATGAAGCGGAGAGCGGTTAAACCGGTAGATATATTCATAAAATTTCAACCACTTCATAAAGCATAGAACATGGTAAATAATACATTTTCAAAATAAGTAAAAATTAATTACGTTGGATGTTTATTTCAGGTATTTTTAGTTTTGAACTCATTCAAAATAAATCACTACGAGATGTAATTTTCTTCCAACTTTTACACATCTAAGTTTTTTTTTTTCAAGGCATCATTCATGCAAAGTTGAAAGAAAAAAGTGTGCTCGCCTCATTACCACCTGCATAATCGAGAAGTGTCTTGACGATGGCTTTTAGCTCAAATATTTGACGTATTTAATGTTAATAATATTATTCCGATTTGGTAGTTCCTCGTGTTTACCAATGATAATGTTAATGATCTTCAAGTATAATAAAGTATAACGTATTTTAATTTGTTTTATATTTTAACTGTTTTAGATTATTTTATTTTGTGGTTCAGAAGTAAGCTTCTTTCAAAAGACACTCTTCAATTACAGTATGTATAGGTACATACCACCCGAAATTAAAGGCTAATTCATAATTATAATTTAGGGTAGCAAATATCTTACATTCAAAAGTTGAAGTTAAAATTAATGTCTACGTTACGAGTAGAAGAGAATCAGGCAAAAACGAAAGGCTCTGTTTGAATCTTATCTTAGTCCCAAACCAACCTCAATTCTTGTTAAATAAGCATATTGTAAAGAGCACGATTATCTCTCAAACTGTCATGATGCAATGATGGCACACCGCCCTATTACGCCTTTGACTGATTCAACTAAAATGTGTTATTAATTTCGATTCCTGATAATAATTGTCAACATTTCATATTTTAAAGACTTCAATTTTATTACTTTTCTGTATTCTGCTTAGAAAGAGGAGGTAATCACTGTTATTATTTATTTATTAAAATTTACTCATTCTAAAATGTAGTAACTCCAAAACTATGACACAACAGAAAAGTTAAGTACTTTAGTCTGGTGTCTAATAAAAATAAAAAACCGGTCAAGTGCGAGTCGGACTCGCGCACCGAGGGTTCCGTACAAACACTTTCCATCCTTAAGTGGTTAAGTTAAGTTTGCACCTGATATGTATAGCGCTCCATACAAATGAGGTGCAAAGTTATCGCAACCAATCCCATTTGTTGTATGGGAGCCCCCCTTAAATATTTTACCTATTTATTTTATTTTATTTTTAGTATTTGTTGTTATAGCGGCAATAGAAATACATCATCTGTGAAAATTTCAAGTGTCTATCACCATTCTTGAGATACAGCCTGGTGACAGACGGACGGACGGACGGACGGACAGCGAAGTCTCAGTAATAGGGTCCCGTTTTTATCCTTTGGGTACGGAACCCTAAAAAATGAAGTCCTCTATTGTCTTTACTTTTATCATAATTGAATTTCGAAGTTGGATCTTTTTCACACAATCAGTATTTTTGTGGAATAAAATACCTCGTACGTCCTTCTGAGACTATCAATTAGAATAAAAACTGTTACTATTTGAACAAGTGTGTATTGCCAAGTATTAAATACAAAACAAAACAATTGTACATACATTAACAAAAAAGTTACGAACGTTTAAAGGTGAATTTCGGGAAATTTGAGAAACAACCTTTAAAAAATCATATTTCCAAAACCGTGACCCATAGGACCAAAGGTCCAAGGGTGAAAAGATAGCAAATAACGCCAACTATATCCCAAAATTTGTCGGTCCATGTGCCGAACACCCTGTATAATAAAAATGATCTACTTTCGCCCCGAACCTTACCTTTCGGAACCCTAAAAACGAATGACGTTGAGCTTGACAATGTTGACAGCTTATTTTTTTCGCGGATAGGTCGAGGACTGCAGCTCTATGCAGGTATAGTTGTCGTAGATTAATTATTAGATTTGGTTATTTAATGTATTTTCTTATATTTCTTTGTATAGGTACTTACAGAAAAGTAAATACAATTTTTTTTTAGGGTGTACAAGACGCAACGCTCTTTCTGTCTCTATATTAACGTCCACCTGTTATATAAATATGAAATGTTGTCAATTATTTTAATGGCGCTCATGCTAATGATGCATGTCAGAGTGAACACTGAAATAACAAGATGTTCAGTAGGTATAATCTGTTATCAAATATGTTTGTCAATATTGTCAATATATACATACGTATGTATATACGCATTTGTGCCTGTGTTGTCTGTTACATAAGTTTAATATGAGTCCTGATTAGGGCCAATAACTTGTTATTTCATTAGAATGAATGCCAAGACAGTGTGTTTTCTGACAATTCTCGCTACAAGGAGAGTTTGTGCAGAGGCAAAATAAAAAAGCGAAGGCACTTTGTGTTGAATTTTCATATAAGAATACCAAAACTCTTTGCTCCCGTAAGTAGTTCACCTGGATTTCTGTAGTTAGACTTATCAACCAGATATAGCGAATGTATTGTGTTAAAAAAGATACCTACTGTAACTAAGTACTATGTTTTTGGTGACTGAATTATAAATTTTTATAACGCGTTCCCATCTTTTCACTAAATGTTAAGGTACCTACAGCATCAAAAATGGTTTCAACTTTTTGCAGCGAAATAAGGAGAAACAATGTAAACTTATCTCTGAAGTGAATCTAACTGTGAACGCGTTACGAGATTTACTTAACCAGTCCAAATAGCAAACTCGATATAAAAGTAAATTTGATAAACCTCCACATACGAATGTGTTAATATCAAAATCTATTAAATAATTTAGTTGGAAAAAGTGCTTTACCCTTAACCAGTGCTTTAAATAGTAATAAAAAGAACAAGTAAGGAGACAGCGAAGACGACTCACCTCGCACCAGTAGTCCCAGCGCGGGTTGACGTTGTTGTCGATGTGCTTGGTCTTCCACTTCTGCGCGCCCACCGTGATGATCGCGTACGGGTCCGACTTACCCTTACCTTTATTAGACGATAGCCCGTTACAATGCATACTTTATTTTGATCAAAATTATCACTTCCACCACGTAATTGATATAAGGGCGCGTGTAGACGGCGCCGCCTCCGCGCCGACACCGCACCGCCGCCGCGCCGCCGCGCTATGTACACGAGACGCGTAAAGCCCGCCGCCGCGCCGCCGTCGCGCCGCCGCCGCGCCGCCGCCGCACCGCCCCCGCAACGCCGCCGCACCTTCGCGCTATGTATACGAGACGCGAGTCCCCCGCCGTCGCCGCACCGCCGCCGCGCCGCCTCCGCGCCGCCGCCGCTTAGCCCCCCGCCGCCCCCCGATGCCATTTTCAGCGTTGCCAGATAGTTACATTTGTTACTTTTTTCGAACTTTTGACCCTCTCTCGTAACATGTAAGTAACTTTTGATTTCTGGGCAATTTTCGTAACTTTTCAATTTCGTAAATTAAAAATTCGGAAGTGGTAAAATTAATTGAGATTCTGAATCCAAATAACATGTACTATCGGGCAAAAATATAACATATGTACCACTGAAAAACTTAATCGTAATTTCGATAATGTGTCAGTTTTTTAGGGTTCCGTAGTCAACTAGGAACCCTTATAGTTTCGCCATGTCCGTCTGTCCGTCTGTCCGTCTGTCCGTCCGTCCGTCCGTCCGCGGCTTAGCTCCGTGATCATTAGTACTAGAAACCTGAAATTTGGTATGAGTATGTGTATGTATAACGCCGACAGAACGGTAAAATAAAATTTAAAAAAAAAAAATTTTTTCGGGTACCTCGAACACCTAAAGTGGGGGTCAATTTTTTTTTCTTTTCAACACTGGTGTTTGGGGTGTCGTTGAATAGGTCTTGTAAAAATAATAGGGGTCTTCTAACATTATGTTTTGATAAAGTCAGCAGTTTTGTAAATATTCGATCCAAAAACAAAAAAAAATAGTGTCCCCCCTCCTCTAACTTTTCAACCACGGGTCAAAGAAAATCGGAAAAATTCATGTTAATGAGGCCTTATAAGTACTTTCAATGAAAACTATATTGAACAAAATCGGTCGAGCCGTTATTGAGTTATCATCAAATTTCATATTTTTTCTTTAAAAGGTCGTAAGTTGACTTCCAGAAGGTAATAAGTGATTACAGTTTCTAGGGCGTTTACGGCCTTTTTATAGAGCTTAAAGTCTTTTTTAACGTAAACTTCAGGCTTAAAACAGCAGTTTATTGTGAAGGATGAGCAACTACGGAACCCTACATTGAGCGTGGCCCGACATGCTCTTGGCCGGTTTTCTCAAATCAAATAGGATCCACTTTCATAAAACAGGCACTTCCTGCCACTTTCTATACATATAGTAAGCTAACACTAATTTCTTTTTTTTTCGTTAAACTGGACATGACGCGTGATCTTCGTGGCTAGCAATCTTTTACTATCGTAACGACCGTATAATAGCGCGAAGGTGCGTCAGCGGTTCGGAGGCGATGCGGCGGCGGTGCGGAGGCGGTGCGGAGGCGGTGCGGTGTCGGCGCGGAGGCGGCGCGGAGGTGGCGCGGTGTCGGCGCGGAGGCGGCGCGGAGGCGGCGCGGTGTCGGCGCGGAGGCGGCGCGGTGTCGGCGCGGAGGCGGCACCGTGTACACGAGCCCGTGCGGCGGCGGTGCGGTGTCGGCGCGGAGGCGGCGCCGTCTACACGCGCCCTAAGGGAGCGTTCGCCTTTGATGTCACATTTTTGACATGATATTCATATATTTTTTTGTTATTACATTACAGGCGAATGCAGTGGAGACGCTCGTCTAAAGTACGATTTGCATTTATGTAATACGTAATGATAAATTACGCATTCAAAAAATTACGTTTCATCTGGAAACAACAAACTTTCTACTGAATGAATACGTATTTTGAAGTTATCTTTGTCTTCCTAGCTATAAAATTGAAACTAAGTATTCAATGTGATTATTTGTTTCGTTAGTGTTAGAATACTCGCCTAGCATAGCAATATCCTTTCTCATAAGATTTTGAGCTTGAACCAGATGTATACGTAGCACTCCCTGTAAAAAAACAAAGACTACTATAACTAGACCGCTCAAAAAAAAGTTTATAAAAATGGTTCGGTTTATATCATTCATCATCTATCCAATAAATATGTAATGTACAAAAAAATACATGCATTAAAATTAAATAATAATCATGTAGACGGTCCATGATCACTGAGAATGAGGTTCGGGTTTCAGAAAGACTTCGTGTAATAACTGTAAATATGAAAACGGGACAGCATTAGTGTTACCGCCGTTATACAAAGTTTCTTTCTAAATCCCTAATCTAATTATCTGTGATCACGGACTGTAATGTGATGTAGCTAAAGGTAATCCAGTACATCCAGATATTTTGCTAACTAGGTAAGTACTAGTATGCCAAAACGGCTAGTGTTCTAATATTACTATCTCAATACAATATTGTAAAGAAAGTAGGCTTACCTCTGGTTCAGGCATTCGCAGGTCAACGGTGGGGATCTCGTCGCTGAGCTTGATGGGCAGCTTGTTGGGCAGCACCATCATGTTGGCGATTTGTTCTACGATGCAACGACGCAGTATGTCACTGAAAATATTGCCAACATTTTTTGCACGTTAGAATATCTCCAATGCTTTTCTCGTGAGCTGAAAAAGTTTCGGTTCTCTTTTTGTTACGCCACGGTTAAGTATTAAGTCTCCTCTTAACCATCCTCGGACACCAAACAGTCTATTTTTAACCGATTTCCAAAAAAGGAGGAGGTTCTATGTCCGATAGTATGTATGTATTTGCATATGGTAGTCATCATCTTCCTATGCTGAACTGATGATGGAAGGTATAACTCCTTAACGGTTAAGGAGTTAGGGGATAATTCAAACGAGTTGCATGCAAACAAGACCTTCCCGATCACCCCGCCATAAGTATTTTATTTTAATCACTGAAAAGAAAAAGAAAAACCGACTTCAAAAAAACTTAAAAGCCTAAAATAACCCGTTCATGTACAGATTACATTTAAATCACTTTTTGAAGTCGGTGTCAAACCTCACGTAAACTATAATACATAAATATCGAACAAAAATACTCGTAAATACCAAATTGTAATCATTAAAGGCTTTATGCGCGGCATCTTTTTTCATAGTAATAATTGAGTGGTTAGGCACTGACTTCAAAAAGTGATTCAAATGTAATCTGTATATGAACGGGTTATATTTGGCTTTTTAGATTTTTTGAAGTCGGTTTTTTTTTTTATCAAAATATACATGCAGTTTATAGTTTATCTAAATGTTTCTGTGCTGGTTTAGGATAGACATCGAGCATCAATGTAAACAATAGAATAGAATAGAATAGAATAGAATACAGAATACTCTTTATTGCACACCTCAAGAAGAAAGAAATACAAATACAAATGACACTTAACATTACAATAGAGGCAAACAATACATGTAATAACAACAAAAAGATAGATAATATAAACAATAGATAAACAATAGATGTATAAACAATAGATGTAATTTATTAACTAAAACTGCAAAAGTAATTGAAACTAGATTTTAATCATTGATTTTATCGGCTTGGGAGCTACGAGGGGCGTCTGAAAAGTTCTAAGCCTAAGATAGAAAAAAACAATTTACACAAATGAACTCGTGTTTATTTTTCAATATAGTCTCCTCCTAAATCAATGCATTTTTTACATTTTTTATACAGTGCTTTTAGGCCATTAAAAAAATAATCTTCATTTTGCCCTTCAAAATGCTCCTGTACAGCCGCCTTCATCTCTTCGTCACTTCTAAATCGCTTTCCCCTCAACTCTTTCTTCAAATTATTGAATAGAAAATAATCGCTTGGGGCTAGATCTGGGCTGTAGGGTGGGTGGTCAATTTCGTCAAAACCTACTTCCTTCAGAGCACGCCTCGCAACATTAGCGGTGTGAACGGGTGCGTTGTCTTGCAAAAACAAAATGCCTTTCCTTAGTTTACCCCGCCTTTTCTCAACTATGGCTTGTCGCACCTGTCTTATTAGATTTGCATAATAAGTTCCGTTTATCGTAGAGCCTTTTTCTAAATAATCGACTAAAAGAATGCCATCACAATCCCAAAATACCGTAGCCATTAACTTAGAGGCCGACTTTTGCACTTTAAATTTCTTCGGCGGCCTTTCACCCTTTTCAATCCACTGCATCGACTCAGACTTACACTCCGGATCATACTGTCTGATCCATGTTTCATCAACAGTTACTATTCGGGAACAAACTTCATCTAAATCATCTTCGCACAATTCTAAAAACGCCCGAGAAGTTTCCACACGACGTACTTTATCGAAGGCCGTTAGCATTTTCGGTACCCAACGAGCACTGACTTTACTCATGTACAAATGTTCATGTAAAATTTCTCCGACTCTTTCTTTACTAATACCTAAGACCAGCTATTTGCCAAACCTTAATTCTTCTATCTTCTAATACCAGCTTTTTGACTTTTGCTACGTTTTCTTCGGTCACTACCGATATTGGCCGCCCTGAGCGGGGGTCGTCTTCGATCGATTCCCGTCCGAGTTTAAATAAGCGACTCCACTTTTTGACTGTGGCATAAGAAGGCCCAGAATCACCGTAAATAATAGCCATTTCCTCAAAAATACACTGCGGTGATTTGTCACTTTTTGTAAGGAATTTAATTACAGCACGGTGCTCAATTTTCGTAATATTCGTTGGTAATTCACACATGATGTACTTTTCCGTTGAATATCTCGAAACAGAATAATAAAAACGTGACATGTTATTTTTTAATAATTTGTTTTTAAATGGCCTTTCTAGTGGCCAGTATCATAAACGCATATATAACCTCGAAATACCTTAGGCTTAGAACTTTTCAGACGCCCCTCGTAGCATTAGTTACATATTATACAATACGACACGAGTCGGTTCTCAGCCCCAAAGTACTTCAACCAGCAGGCATGTATATTGATTCTCTTGACCTAAATAACGTTATGTCATTTAGCTATTCACACGTAGCGCTAGGTGTACTCGTCTGGGTAATTGTTCACAAGTAATGGTTTAGGTAGCGCGTCTGTTACAGCTCTACCGCATAACTCAATCATCGCACATGAACTAAATTATTGTTTGATTTTTGATGGGATTGCATATGATTATTTATTTAAGTCATTTTAAATGAGTTATTCCTTTTGATGCCTGAAACGCAGAGAATCCTCGTATAGGCACGAGTCATATTTTGTCAAATAGAGACATTCTATAGTTATTATCTTAGTCTATAGTTATTATCACAGTAAAATAAGTTATAATACTTTAATATATCTATCTATTGCGCCAGGGACCAGGGTAGAAATAAGGAAAGTTGGACATTGTACTTGGAGATGACTTGAAGTGATTCATTGACCTGGCATTAGAGACCTAGGGTCGGCACTGCAATCCGCTTGAGGATTCTGTAGTGACACAATACGTGTGGGTGTGGGGCGCTATTAGCATCATGCCAACTAGTAACTACATATTTCCGCATCCACATCACCTCGCATTCTTAGTTAAACTGCGGACGGCATCCAGAAAACTTATCTAATTAAAAGCCTTACCTGAAACCGGGCATGTCCAGCACGTCGGCGGCCCCGACCAGATTGAAGTCGATGGACGGGTTATTGAGGAAGAACACCTGGAGACCGCCCACTAGCGGGATCTTCGTGATCAGAGGTTTCATCACCACACGTACCATGCCGTGAATCTACAACACGATTTATGTTAAATGCGTAAATGTTTGTGAGTCTGTTGATGTTTGTTACTTCTTCACGCTGAAATGGCTAGACCAATATTGGTAAAATTTGGTATGGAGTTAGCTAACACTTTGGATTAAGACTAAATATACCGTCAATAGTGTTCCCGTGGGATGAGCGGGCAACGCCGCCGGACGCAGCTCGCAATTATATATTCATACAAAAACCAAAATTTACCTGCAGGTCTTTTATACCGCCCCGAATACCCTGAAGGGCGAATGAAATATCACAGTCTCCGGCGTAGCTGCAAGAGACAATTTTTAATATTTTGGTAACTTAACTAGACACAAGTATTTAATGCATTAAAAATTATAATTTAAGGCAAGCCTCACTTACAACAAATCAATATCCATGATGATTTCGTCACGCGAGAGATTTTTGTCGTAAACTTTTACGCCTCCGACCCGGGGTGCCTGCAAGTGGTACATATGTATATCAAAGTCAACAGTTACAAATTCATACTAACTGAATAGGTTCAAGTAGTTTGCATAATGAATAGCATTAATGCTAAAACAGAGTTTATTAAGTCAACCAATCAGAGTAATCACATACCTCTGAACAAAGTCTTACATGGCTAAATGCCTTTCACGTGACTTGCTGAAATATTTGAAAGTTCAGAACCCCAACGGTGATATTTTATAGCTACACAGAGCGACCTTGAGACCCCGACCTACGCAATCGGTTAAATTACAACGTGTGTTGGACGAATTGAATAATATATGTACTCACAATAGTGCCTAAGATCATGCGCTCAAATTTAAACCCATTCATTTTGAAATTAGCCAGACTCTCAGCGACCGCTGGCTCAATGGTATCCTTCAACAGATTCCGGGCATAATGATTCACATTTGGCCATACTTGAAGCAGTATCTGCAAAAAATTTAGAGTATTTAATGATACCCGGCGAAAGTAGATCATTTTTATTCTATATTGAATAAAGACTTACTCTATTCAACCATTCAGCGCGTTCGACGTCAGGAAAGAACACCTGCAAGAATATTTACACAATTAGGTACCTACTAAACAAGTTAAAACTATAACTGATAAGTCTAATCGATATATCACTATTATAAAACATGCACTTCTAATGAAGTATTGAACTTAAAGCTGTATACTCGTAATTCATATGAACAATAGTAGTAAATTCTCGAATATTCAGGCAGTCCTATTTTCCATATAAAGTTATCTTATTAAAAAAATCGATGATTTGTCACCATTGCATTGCGTTGTTAATTTCAATTTGTCCTTTCAAAACCTAGTAACGCTTGTATATAATAATAAGGCATAATAATAAAGGCTTTCGATTCAATCCATTCCAGCGAAATAACAAATCAGCAGCTTTGCATAACAAAAACCTATTGTTCAGGCGATAAGACAGCATGTATAAAAATATGATGCCCTACACTCTAAAGCACATTATATCTTAAAATGCAAACACCTTGTTTAATGTTACAGGGGTATATACCAAGTGAAATTTTCAGATAGGTAAATTAGATTCATGTCACTATGGCAATGTTCAAAACGAACGTAAAAGTGCATTCAACGGAATCGGTCGGATCGGTCAACACTTCGAAGCAGCGAAGATATGTTGTCTAAGGGTGAGCCTGTTTTGGAGTTGGAGTTTTGTTTAAAATCTTTGCAAGTGTTTTGAGTTACCCAGGCCGGCAGGTCGTCGATCCTAGCCAGCACGATGTCCTTCTCGCTGGAGACGGCGGCCGCCTTGGCGAGCGAGCGGCGGTACTCGCTCTCACGCCGCCACTGGTCGCGCAGCACCGACAGCACAACGGGCCCGATGAGCCACGCCACGCTCCATTGCATGTAGCCCACCAGGTACACGGCACCCACTATAGACACCTGCGGACATTTTATATTCAAAAGGATTTGATCAAGACGTCGTCCACGAGTGTAGCAGTAGGTATATAGGCGGGTAGGATGGTTGCGTTAATCATGCGATAGATAAATGACAAACCATCGGTCGCTTTATACGACATTATGTTTTATTTTGTCTATCCTTCTGTAACGCAAAAGTAATTATTATCAATAACAATTTTGAGACAAGCTTGACTGCAGACTGTTTTTGAAGCAAGCGTGATTACAGACTGTTATTTGGGATCAATTGTTCGTGAAGGCTAATTAAACGACACCAAAGTCGATCGGATTGCGTCGTTTTTTATAAAGAGTCCTTATGAACACTTTCTGACTCCATTAACAGATCAGCTTCATGTTTAATAGTAGATTGTTAACCAAGGGTAGAAAGTGACCCATTGCACCCGAGATATTTCTGGCGCTCGAACGAAGTGAGAGCGCCAATACTTCGAGGGTGAAATGGGCAATTTCACCCGAGTTAAACACTCTACTTTTCATTTCGACTGCGAGGAAAATAAAATACTACACGCACATAAATGTCAAGAGTGAGTTATATTAATGTCCATGTCATTTTTAACAAATAATCAATTAAAGACACGGTATTTATATCTAATCTCGTGTTGAAGCTTTTTCTACTGCAAACTTTCATTCTTCTTACTTTTAATAGATAAAAAAAAGTTAAGATATACGTACCGCCAACATTTAAAAAGTAAAAAAAAAAAACAATCCAATGGTTTCAATTTTATTTTTTAAATAAATGTACGATCTATCAATAAATGTGGGACGGAATTATATGTATGTATTATGAATATAAGGGAAATTTATATTTTATAATTAGATAGGTATAAATAAATTAAGCTTGCCTATATCTAACCTTTGGAAACCTTTTTTCAATGCCACTTACCACGGCTGACTAAATTGTTCCTAATTTACTAGTTGGTCACGACGTGCATCTAGAATCTTTGACTGCGTGGCAATTAAAAAAAAATTACTTTCCACCCTAGGGATGGAAAAGCTATTTTCCACCCGGCTATCTACTCATGAAAATGACACTTTCCGAACAGGAGAGATGAAAAGAATATTGTATTGTCATGCGATGTGCATATGTGTTCAATGGGTAAATTTTACTAACAAGATTTACAGCCTGTAAGAATTTTTTACTTAAGTAAGTAAGTGGAACGTATTTCAAATACCACATTTGGCCCTATAAAAGACCAAATAAGGTCGAGTAACGCTGATTTGGCGTTATTATATCTCCATTTAGTGACATATTGGAAACATAGCAGTTTTAGTTGCGACATTTTAGATCTTAAATTGAGGTAATAGTGACGCGAATGACAATTTATTGGCATACGGTTCCGAACATCCGAATTAAAAAACGGAAACCGTACATATATGTATCAAATTTAAGGGCTTAATGTGAAGATCTGAAAAGCATAATATAACATCCCTACGCAATCCTGCGTAGAGATGAAACAAACAATCAATCTAAATCAAGATAACAGTCATTCGAAAATAACGTCATTTTAAATGAACCTCTAACACAAACTAATTCATTGAATTCTTGATTTATTTTATTTCACCCCATTCAAATCGACGCGTTCAGACTAAATATTTTTTTTTATGTGAACTACGTCTGGCTGATCATTCTTATTCTCATTCAAAGTAAAATTTACCTAACTCCGACTGTGCGTACCTAATTAAGTAGGTAGTATTTAGTCCGTAGGTAATAGATTAAATTCCTAAAAATACATATACTACACCCCACATAAGGTCCATAATTGATAAACAATAACCACATTCCGGCTCATATCAATCTAAAAAACAAAGAGAATTTGCATTCTGCGTGAGTTAGGCACAGGCAGTGCTTCAGTGACCGAACAGTCAGAGTCAACGTCAACGGATGATGTCACTCTCTACAAATATAAGCATGAAAAACATATACCTTCCTGTTTACTTGTTTATGTATGTAAACCTTGACTCAATATTAGCTTTTGTGTTACTGATAAGAAGAAACCGGCCAGGTGCGAGTCAGACTCACGCACCGAGGGCTCCGTAAAAACTACAAAATCACTGCATATTGCTCTAACGAAAAGATAAACTAGACTGAGCGACTAATCTGGGGGCATGTTAGCGCCCCGCCAAGTGGAGCAAACGCGCTTGCCAGCACGCCGTAACATCCTTTTCTCGAAGCCATTCAGACCATTTTCAAACCCCCTCTATTTCGTTGTGGACAAAGCTAGAAGCCTGAATTTTTAGTGACTAGGAGGGCATAATATAACCTAGGCATATTCCAAATTACATTCAATTTGAACCAGTAGTTTAGGAATTATTACCAGTCAAAGTTCCTTAATTTTGTCACTCACTGATTCACTGACTCATTTACATACGGTCATACGAATTCTAAGTTACTTCTAGCAGACACACAAGCTTGAAATTTTGAGCTCTATTACAGTTTGGTGTACAAATCATCAAAAAACCTAAACATTACAAAATTTCCATGTAGTTTTCCAGTTATGCGAGGTGCATAGATAAGTTTGTATTTCCTTATGAACCCTATAAAAAATACATGATTACAAAGTTAACTTTGCGGTTCATATAACCTTCGGTTTCGAAACTAAGACCTCAGGCACAGAATACTTATTAATACATACAGAATGGACACGCTCACCGCAGCACCGAATTGAGTTAGCCCGCAGGGGCAGTGAGTTGGAATCGTGATGGTAACGATGATGATGATGATGAAGCTGGGGACTGGTGTTGGTAATGAGGGTGTTGGGTTGTTCAGATGATGATGGTGACTGGTGGTGGTAATGGGATGGTATTGATGAAAGTGGTGACTGGTGGTAGTGATGGACGTGTTAGTGATGATGATGATGATGATGATGGTGGTGGTGGTGACTGATACTGATGAAGGTGGTATTGGTGATGATTATGATGACGACGATGGTGGTGACTGTTGGTGATGATGATGATGGTGGAGTGGAGGTGACTGGTGGTGGTGATGGGGGTATTGGTGGTAATGAAGATGGTGGTGACTGGTGGTGATAAGGGAGGTGTTGGTGATGATTATGATGGTGATGGTGATGATGAAGGTGGTGATTGGTGATGATGTAGATGATGATGATGACGATGATGATGCCGATGATGGTGATTAGGTATGACCCACCCCTTGGCCTGTATGACAACCTTGACATAAATTTTCACCGGATTACATAACTAAAAACATATTACCATGACCGTTGCAGTGCCCGCATTAATATAAGTACCTATATAAGAATATGAGTAAATCTCCTTTTATTAAAGTGATTATTATATTTTTCACTGCGACGGTCATGGTAATATATTTTTAGTTATGTAATCCGGTGAAAATTTATGTCAAAGTTATCATATAGGCGAAGGGTCACTTTGATAGGTACTGAATAAACTAACCGACTTGGTTTTATATTGTGTCTCACAACTTTTATCGGTAGAAGGTTGCGAGACTTGCAATTTTTTTACATGTAATGTTTTTGATGGGTTTAAATTTACCGTTGGAAAAATAGTTGTCCCTCTACCAGACACAGATTACGTTACTACTGTGTTGCTTGTGTATGAGTTAGTCTATAATATAATAATAAAAAGCGTGTGAAATTAGTCCATTACTTAATTAGGGGAGTTCGGGTAGCTAAGTGGTTAACGCGCTGAACCGGCAATCCAGAGGTACCGGGTTCGATTCCCGGTCTCGTCCCCCAGGAAACTCATTTCAATATTTGTTTGAGCTTTGATATCTTTGTATCAATTGTTTAACCTGGAACTCGTTATTTCATTTAGTAATTTAATTACATAGGTAAAGTAAACCCTTATAGGGATAATAATAATTATATACACGCATTATTTTAATTTTAAAGATGGCATGTGTAAGAACGTTGTTAAAGTATTAAAACAAAACGTTCAAGAACCATTCAAGGCCAAATGCTCCAGCAGTGATTCAATAGCGGTGACCGGTGAGTAGGTAGTATTGTGAACCTGTCGGTTGGTCGCTCTGACTCATCGTACCTACGGGCGTTCAGTTCCGTTTGATAATAAAATTAAGGTTACCTACATTTATGGTGCATTTGAAGTCATAAATGATCTCTAAATTTTTACATAATCTTATTACACTTGCGTGTGGCGGCTATTGTATCAGATTTCTATCGGCTTGCCAACGTCAGGAAATTTGAGAAGAGAAAGAAGGTAAACTAAATCGGTCCCGGCTTGCCTAGAGGTTCAGTTTTACGCTACGCCACTGTTATACACCCACATACTTAATATCCAAATCCCACTTAAGAGCTTATCTTGTAAACATGACCACACAAAGCTATTTATTTACTAAAAGCTCACTTTGGGACAAATGGAAGCAGGTACCTAACAAAAAAAAAACAACATGTCTCATGTTTTACATGTCTTTTAAAGTCACAAAGTTGAAATTGCAATAATCTAACCTATATTGGAATAAGATACTTTGGCATTAAAACCATAAAATTCTAAAAAGGGACGTAAAATTACCCGAAATTAATTACATAATTAATAGATAGGCTCTAGGGCTGCTTGACTGTTGTGATACTCCAGTACGTCTAGCATAACTTTGAGACACGACTTATCTTGCGCAACAAATACTACCTGTCACTTTCCTTTTAATGCTTACTCACGCGACAAGCGAAGTCACGGCTACATATGCTAGCCCTGCTGGTGGAAGGTCTCTGTTAAACCCCTATTTGACGACGCGTGTGGCTCGGTTTATAGTGCCTAGTGAGTCGTCGGTCCTGTATTTATATATTATGTATATCATCGTCTAGTAACCATAGTACAAGCTTTGCTTAGATTGGGACTAGGTTGATATGTGTAAGATTGTCCCTTAATATTTATTTAAGTAAAAACCTTGACAGGCATGTGAAAGTCCTTACTACCTCTGATTGTCTGTTTACCACCTCTCTGGATACCAGAAACTAAATTGAATGGTGTATTGTGTAATCTTTACAATCTTGAGGATGGGTGATGGGTTACCCTTTTGAACATCAAGTGGTGAATGCCGAAAGAAATTCACTGTGGCCCTGATGCCACAGCAAAAAAATAAGAAGTGCTCCAAAATCTATGAGGATTAAAAAAGCTTGTTGAGGTACAATGTTTTTGAACATTGAAATTTTGATGGCATTAGGTGAAATTTACACACTTTTCCAATGCCTTGACATAACAATTGGGGCATTCAAAAGGTTAACTGTGCAACAAAATATACAGTCTATTTTCTGTAATTGGGAAGTAAAAAGCATTTAAGATACAGTAAAACTATTGTAGTTTCTTTGATGAGTTTTATGGTTTTATGTAGATACTATGCTTTATATTTTATGGTCAAGGTGAGTTAGTTATCAAAGTGAACTAAAACTAAAATCATATAAAGTTTATGGTTATGTCAGTCACCAAAACACACATAGCAGGTATACATAAAAGATGTAACTCAAGTTTTTTAAATATTTCCTCCATTGCATTTGCATTTTTCTGTTTTTGGTCTATTATATTTTTACCCATTACTTAAACCACAAAAACACATGGTAATAGAGGCATTGTCAAAGTCAAAGATGTCACTTAAAATATTTTCCAAAAAGTAAACTTGCAAATGTTGAATGAGACAACAGAAACGGGCTGCATTTAGAGATGTGCCGGTCTCGGAAATGTTTCCTGATTTGTATTGGAAATGTTCTCATGAATGTTCTTCTCCCAAACAAATAGCGAAATGTTCTCGAGAATGGGACATCTCTACACGCATTTAAGTAATGTAAACCTATTGCTTAATAGCACTAACTGGATGAATAAAATAACTTACCTTTTTAAAAAATCGGTAGATTATAGACAGCACACTAGAATTGTCATCGCTGCCGAGGGGCACAGCTGGTTTGCTGGCCGAAACCATTTTGTTTTCACTAGCCTATAATCATATTAAACAAAAATTATAAACAATGTTACAGTATAAGGTATGAAACAATGAAAGCTGAGGTGTTGTAAATTGGGTGGATTACTAATAAAACTAACTATTCAACTAAAAAGCAATCTTGATAGCTTGACTCACAATTATAAATAGATTCTGATGTGTAAAATAAAATTGCCAATGTACCACATGTCCAGCAAAATATTATAACACAAAATAGCTGTAAAATTATTCGACACATACCATGATGCAGAGTAATATGTTGCGGGCGTGCTTGTTGATAAAAAACTAAACAGAATGCATTACTACGCACACAATGTTACTACTACTGGAACTAACCGAATATGTCCCGAGGTTCAGTATCTATCTTCATGAGACCGCAGTACTATTGCAATATTTATTAAGAGATGCCTTAAATAGGCGATAAACTATTTTGTAATCTTTTAACTATGACAAATGGAAAAAAGTTTTAATTTCGTAAAATTATAAAAAGTACTGTCGGTAACATACGACTTTTTATTGAATATTAATAATGACATTGACGTTTCTTTCTGCTGCTTTTTTTTTAATTTATTGCAAGCATTGGCAACTAGGCCATCAGCTTAAACCAGAGTACATACATACACATTAGAATTAAAGACAATTATAGAAACACGGACTTCAAAAAAAACCTTACATAAAATCAAAATTAATATAACTTAAATATACACATAACAGCTATTAGCTATTACAGTTATTTTTGTTTTTTTAGAGTACAGTATTTTAAAAGTAATTGGAAAATACAAAACCTTTTTGTTATATATTTACAAGAGAAATCAACGTTTCTGCTGCCTTCTGTTCTGCCACAGATTATATGCTGCGAGCTACGAGCAGAGCCCATCTTATCCTACTCTTTTTATACTGTCAATGGTGTACTCTGGTGGTAGTACAGTCCGACCAAAAAGAGTAGAAATTAAAAAGTGGCAATACTGTAGTGTTCTCCCTTTCTAATCAATATAAGGAAACGGGGACGACACTACTGTGTTGCCACTTTTTAATTTCTACTCTTTTTGGTCGGACTGTAGGTATAGCTAAGAAGTGTCGGCAACAATAATCATACGTCATATATTTGCATTATTAAACGTCAGTAGCGATTTGTCAGTAACCAAATTCAAAACATTGTTTTCCAGAATACTGCTGAATCCTTCGTTCATCTTGCGAAATAAATACTGAATCCTATTGAAAATGACTTAAACACGCTCACAAAAGACGATGCCCAGGTTCGTGCGGATTGGAGGGAAGCCAGTAGGAGGCGAGCCAGGCAAAAGCCGGGATAAGGCTAGATAGAAGAAAAAGAAACGAGAGCGCACTACGCTGCAGCAGATCTAACGCATAAACATTACATACAGAAATACTTGGCCGTTCCGTGCTGCGTCACGTCGCGTAGTACGCACTAACTTAAGTAGTGTATAAAATATAAGTACCTACACTCTCAATGTACGGACAATACATATCAAATTAAAAGTTTATAATAACAAAATAACATTATGTTAATTCACCCTCCCATTAAATAACGATAACGGCAGCACTTTAACATGGAAACTATTCAACCAACTTATTCCTCTTTTCACTTCAGTTGTACCTACTCTATGGAGGGCGTCTACTATCTTGCTACTCTAGCGCTTTTGCGGACGGCATTGGAATGGAACTATTGTCTACTTCTTACCGCTCGACACTTTTTCAAATAATCTCCTATGAAAGATGCTGCTCCTCCCCTTTTACAATCTATTATAACGGGGATTGAGTAGGTGCGTAATTTGGTATTTATTAGGGTTCCGTATACAAAGGGAAAAAAGCGGAACCCTATTACTAAGACTCCGCTGTCTGTCCGTCTGCCTAATATTTAATTTAAGGGCCCATACAACAAACGTGATCGGCTGCGTTAAATCATTTGTATTCGGCGCCGTGCATACTTAACTTAGCTGGACCCGCTGGACGACGAGCTTTTTTAATGTGAAAATTTCTCTTTCTACATTCCAGCCAGCAGTAATTAATGAATATACTCTGAGCTCTAATAGAATTTGCAATTATAGACCGGACTCTCAGTGGAGTTCCGTTTGCAAAAATAGCGGACCTCAATCTGACTTCTGATATATATTGTATAGATCCCAGACATCCTACAAACAAATGTTGCCAACCAGTTTTGTGGTCCCCTCCCCCCCCCCCCCCGGCAATTAAAAATGGCATACTAATTAAAAACTTGTAACAAAATCAAACTGTTAAGAGTCCGAAATTTTAAGAACTATATTGAAATATCGAAACACGCCATCTTTGATTGCTCCCTCCGCTCCCCCGTGCAACTTTTTCACTGTACGAAGTTGGTGCGTAAACAATGGACTATTGTTAGTTATTAAAAATAATAATTATAAAAATACATTCATTAGTTTTCAATCTATAGTGATTTAAAGTTAACTCGAAAATGGAGCATTTTAGTAAAATTTCAAAAAAATCTTAGAGATAGTGTAAGAAATAGTATAGTTTGCTATATATTCCTGATCTACTCAATAAGCCCTTCCATTTGATACCCCACACGGCATGGCTTGATGACTTTTTTTATTTTATTTGTATGCCATTTTTAATTGCCGGGGTGGGGGGAGGGGGACCACGAAACTGGTTGGCAACATTTGTTAGTAGGATGTCTGGGATCTATACAATATATATCAGAAGTCAGATTGAGGTCCGCAATTTTTGCAAACGAACATCTCCTTGTAGCCTGCACTATTATAAAGATTAAGACAATCCTAAAATAATAAGGGACAAAATTAAAGAAACGTGCAAAGAATGAAAATGCAATGTATGGTTTCCAATTATTTATTCATTATTACTAAATGGCTAAAAAATACAAGTTTTTTTTTTTGCTTATGTAGGTACTTAGTATCTAGCAAATTAGCTACGATTCGTAGCCAAAGAAGGCCCGTACTTGTTGTGAATACATGGGGTGATATTGCGGAATCTTGCTTGCAATACTTCACTGGGATACTAATACATTTATAGAACTAGATGTGATGAGAAGAATATCACTATTTCATTATAATAACATTTATTTATTTATTTATTTAAGAAGTTACGAAGAACATTAATAACTTTAAACTATTTATATAAATATAAAATAATGGATAGTTACACTTAATTACAAAATTAGCTTAAAGTATAGCCCAACAGGGTGTTTTTCTACCCACGCCATAGTGCGGTTTATAATTTATTTTCCTGATTACGACAAATATTTGGTAAATTACGTTGAAAGTCAGTGAATGTCACTGATGTAAACGAAAAGGAAACAAGACTAAAATTCCTATTCAGCAAATTTCAAGTATAGTAGTAAAGGTTGTCTGGAAGAGATCGCTATTTAGCGATAAGACCGCCTGTTGTTTACCTCTGGCTGTTATTTTAATGTATCTCATGTTGTGTTGTATATTCCTTGATGTTGGAGGTGTGCAATAAAGAGTATTTGTATTTGTATATTTTGCATAATAAAGCCTAAACTATCCACAGTGATGAAAGTTTTTTTCAATGGGATTCAGTATTTATTTCGCAAGAAGAACGAAGGATTGAGCAGCATTCCGGTAAACAATGTTTTGAATTTGGTCAATGGCAAATCGCTGCTGACGTTTAATAATGCAAATATATGACGTATGCTCATTATTGCCGACACTTCTTATGTATTCCATATAAAAGCTATTTGAAGCGCCACTATCCCTGGGCCGGACCGACACTTGTTAGGCTATACACAATAGCGAATGGATGTTTTATTTTAAATCTTGATTTGTGTTTATAAGTATGTAGGAATGACCTCTGATTCCTAAAATAAAATACATATCGGTAGCAAAAAAAAATGTTTTTTTCCCGCTTTGTCCTTTTGACTTGTCATGAGTGCTACTGTGTTCCTAGATACCTATTTAGGTAGTATAATTAGGGAACAGTTAAATTAGATTAGTAATTCCCTTTCCTATTATCTAGAAACACGACAACACTCCTGCCAAGTCGAAAAATTAACACCTTGGTTAGGTTACCGTTACCGTACAAGGCGGGAAACAATTTCCTCTTTTTATTGATGTTTTTTTTAGCTACAGAATAATCTGTATTTTTTTCTAGGTTTGAGGGGGGTTATTCCTACCTATAAACTCCCCATTACGATATGAAATAACTGTTTGCAAGTAGAATATTCATAATAAAATGGAATGTGAAGGGAGGGTACAATGCTAACATTACATATTTGTTAATAAATATCCAATAGAGACGTAATATACATGAACTTGGCCATTGTTAATAAAAAATTAAAGCAATTAGCACCCCTTCTTACTATTATAAAAGTAATATCTAATAGAGACTAACCAAGAATTCACGTGGATTCACAAAATTCATATTTTTGAATACAAAAAATACATATATATATATATATATATAACCCTGTTTTTGGCAATGTATCATATATATTATTGTTTTAATTGCTCGATAACAAGGAGGCTTGAAATGCGGACCTCTCATATACTACTATGCCAAGAAAAGGGTTAAAGAATTAGCAAATGGAAGACAAATCATACAATTATTATGGCAGACATAATTATTTATAATAAAATAGACTAGCTACTAAATTGGGGCTGAACGAATACTGAATAACACTAATATTAAATTATATGGACTGCATAGGCATGACGAATTTTTTTGTTTTAGGTGACAATCGATTGTATTTTTTGTTTTGTATCAAATGTCTAAAATTATGGGACTAACTAGACTTAGACTGTTCTCAAAGTCAAATAACGCTCAATACAAAATATGGCCACATTATATTATGTTATGGGTACCAATAAGTAATTTGCGTTTAAAATTATGTAAAAAATATTTTGGATAAAAATAACAACCTGTAATTAGCGTACCTTTGAAGTCATATTATTTATATATATCGACGGCAAATATCGTAAACGCTATAAGCGCCAAGGGAATTCATTGGCGTTTACGCTTTTTGCCGTCGATATGTATATATATGGATTTATTTTCTTTATTTCATGACATATTGAGATAATTTTATTCACATAACTACAGTAAGTATAAGTATGCTGCAGAATATAACATCAGTCGTCGTGCCTATTAACCATTTGACCGCCACAGTCGGCTGTGGCCGTCAACAAAAAATCGTGCCCCTGACGCCACGTCGGCCACAGCCGTCCAAATTTCAATGACCAAAAACTTTGTAATTCTAACCGCTACAAGTATTTTTCAATCCCTGTTGATTTTGGGGCACATCTTTTTTTTTTTTACTCTGGCGTCAGTGGCACGGTAAATTGCTAGACCGCTTGGCGGTCAATAGGTTAACAGACCTAAGCTACGCCTGGTTCTTACAGTGGAAGACATTTGGTGCGTTCCGAGTACCTTACCGTTTTTGGGCGGGCATGTACGCTAGCAAGCTTGTATAGTTAAATTCACGTAAAAAGAGACAGCGGTAGCGCTTTTTTTTTCGAAGAAGAAGATATTTGAAGACAGATAAAAATATTAAGTTTAAAGCCGCATAATGGCGTATACATACCTCAATAGTTAATCTAATTTTAATAGTAATTATTCGGTCAGCCCCTAGTTAGGTTAAGCAACAATAAGTGCATAAGTTTCATTAAAATCAGTCCCACGTAGCTTAATTTAGTTACGAAGTAAACGTCTCTCTCCCAATTTTTAATTCGGAAATGTAGTAATGAACTGTGCGAACACTTCAAGCCGCCAGGTGCTTGACCCTCTCCAGGAGGGCGTCGCAGGTCTTCTTGGCGTCCCCCAGCAACATGGCCGTGTTCGGGTTGTAGAAGATCGGGTTGTCGACCGCCGCATATCCTACTCCCATAGATCGTTTCATTACTACCACCTGAAAAATATTTTTTAACTTGGTATGGTATTTTCCCGCGCTTTTTACAAGTTACATTGCATAAAAAAGTGCCGCCACAGTAGTAAATAGTCACGAGATCATTTTAAACATTGATTGAGAAATATGTGACTTTTCTAATTACTTTTCTTTATTAATTAACTCTCAGATTGCAATTCGGGTTTGAGTGAAAATTTAGAGGTTCTTATCTGCATCGCGTTAGCGAGGTAGGTATAAAACGCGAATCACATTCTGACAGCAAACGCACTTTATACTAATTTAACTTATTCACATTTAAGGATGAGAAGTAATGTAAACGTGCGCACCTGCTGCGATTTCCACACTTTAAGAACGGGCATTCCGGCGATGGGAGAGTTAGGGTCGGTCTCCGCAGCACTGTTCACGGTGTCGTTTGCACCTGCAAAATACAAAGACGTTATTACCCAAGTAGCAGTATAAGCGCTTTCACAACACTTACACAGCTGTAATAGGCTTAATAAGGACTGTATAAGCTCTTATGCAAAAAAAAACACACCAATAACTAGCACTAGGTCTGTGTCGGGGAAGTCGTCGTTAATTTCTTCCATCTCCAGGACATCGTCGTAAGGGACTCCGGCCTCGGCCAGTAAGACGTTCAGTTGTCCAGGCATGCGACCTGGGAACAAATCCGGTGAGAGTGACAGAAAGTAGGTACATATGTTCATAAACTTTCTAATTTGACTCGCAGATATGTTATAACTAAGTAATAATCACCTGCAACGGGATGGATCGCGAATCGCACTCTCTTGCCTTGTTTCTTGAGCATGTCCACTAATTCTGCTATCGGGTATTGAGCTTTGGCCACACACAAACCGTAACCTATTGAGTGATAATATTTTCAATTAAATAATTATTCGCACAATATTCATTAGTAGAATTTGATGAGGTTACTTAACTTAGTAAGTAACTTACCAGGAGTAATAATAATGTTGGTCGCGTGGTTGATGAGATCAGCGACCGAGTCCACGTTGAGTTCGGTGTGTGTCGCTCCCGCCGGGCGCGCCGTGCCGCTGCTCGTCACGCCGTATCCACCCAGGATAACGTTGGGCAACGAACGGTTCATGGCCTAAAATAATTAAAATATATATTAAGCTCCGAACTTGTATTATGTCTGATTATCATACCACGGATAAACGGGGGCAAAAATGTACCGGTGCTAGTAATTGATTAAATGTAGATTAAATTTATCGACATCGATAAAATGCAATTTTGAATCACCATTATCATAACTAATGGCTAAGTTGGAATACCTTTTAATTATGTGCAAACCTCATTTATTTATAATTATCGCAACTATAAACAACTGATATCTGACATTGAGACTGGACTAGAATCACTTTTGATAACTTTAAAGTCTGAAAATGTAGAAAAAAATGTTGATTGTATATTACGAAAACTACATAAAATGTCAAATAAGATCATTCATCTTTTTTTTTTTGTGTATATGATTATATTAAATCCTAGTACTACACAACAGTTGTAAGTCATCTTTATCGATATCAAGTAATAAAATTAATTTAATTTGTCCTCGCACTATTAAACGTCAGTTCAGATTTGCCCCCGTCAATCCGGTGTTTGCTGATTATAATATATATCATGTATAACATGTATTCGAAATTACCTTGCACATGATGTACGAGAGAATGGCTCCGGAGCTGCCGATGAGTGCGCCCACGATGGTCATAAGCGAGTTATTGAGCATGAAGCCTTCTGCGCAGAGCGCCCAACCTGAGTAGCTGTTCAGCACCGTGATCACCACCGGCATGTCGGCTCCTGTGCATACACGAACAATGTTAACGATTGCCAGAAATTATACGATACAAGTACTATGTTTAGTATTTTTTAATACAGTTGCTCAAAAAGTGGTACTTTTCGTAGCTGCAAATCGTGCGAAAAGTTGGTTATTTCGAACTAGTGCTTTTTACTTTTCAAATTTTTTTAATTTTCTGTTGTACTAACACGTCATACCTCATACATCCAAACAAAGGTCAATCACTTTCTGACTTTATTTATTACGTCATGCAGCATTGCAGGTGTATATCTCATAATTATGCTTAAAATATTTAAATTGCATATTGGATCAATCAAAGGGTTATCTATTAAAAAAACTCAAAAACGGTGTTAATAATTTGTTTGAGTGACTATTATTTAATGAGCAAATGAGTATTATGCGTGACCTAAAAAAAATAAAAATAAAAGTATTGTCACAGATTAGAAAATACAGTATTAAGCGTGCCCACGCGCTGCTTTATAAATTCATAATAATTATGAATAATCGCTATTTTTGTGTATTAAATAATATATTTATTTACAATCATATGAAGAGTAGAGAACTAAAAACAGATTCACGATGTTTATTGTTTGGAATCAATTAAATTACTGTGTAACATTATCATATCTCTTCTGAAATATTAAAACTATTTCTTTTGATTTGGCTGAATGATGACAGCCGACGCCATCTTGAAAAAAAAATTACAATTAAAAGTAAAACTTTCTTTTTCATTAAAGATTGTTTTAATTATGTGTAAATGACACGTAATATGTATAAAATAAGAGTTATTGATAGAAAATGATGGATTCTGATGTTACCAGAATAGATTTAACACCGCCCTATATACGAGCCAAGGCAAAAATTGCAAGTGAGAGTATTTTACCCGCAAAATCGAAAGAAAAATTACATTGCCGTTTATGAACATTTTATAGGCTGGAAACGAGAAAAAGAGAATTATTAACAACTTGAATAAAACTTTAAACTTACCAGGAAAGGCCTTAAATGCGACCCTTGACAATTGCTCTAAAAATTGTAGGTACTCTTGATTTTTATCAGACAGAAATAAATATAATTGCCGCTTTCAATTACTGTTTTAAATTTGTATTATTGCAATTTTTCGCAAATGTATTAAAAAACGTTGTTTGGTACACGTGTGGAAGTGTCATTTTAACTCGTCCCGAGTCTTGACCCTCGCCTTGCGGCTCAGGCCAAGACTCCTCGGGACTCGTTCAAAATGACATACTTTCCACACTTGTATCAAAAACTACTATATAAGATAACTACTAAAGACCCTGCATTTATATCGGTAGACGCAAAAATCTGTGTTACTGCTCTTTGTGTCACTGGCACTCCGGCACTAGCATGTTGGTGTCATCGTCTGAGACAAGAATGTAGTTGTTGGTCGGATCTCCGAATGCCGGCACCGGTCCTAGGTAGGTTAATGAGTACACCTAGAGATTTTCCTAGCACAAAATAAAAACATCGACAATCCTGTTATCGATAACACCACTTCAACGTTATAGAGGAAAAACACAGACCTAAATTGGTAGACGCCGCAAACACATCCACTTCGCGTGCCAGCGATTATGTTCAAATAGACATAAAATATTAATATTCGTAAATTTTTGGTCCTCCTATTTTTTTTTCTAACTTGCGGTATAAGGTTGTTATTATGGAGCAGTCTAAATGAAACAACTTTCAGTTTGTTTGTTTATATAGTGCGTATTTCTTTATAACGTTCACGTGGTGGTTATCGATAACAGGTTAGTCGATATCATTATTATGTAAGCACTAACGACCGGTGGTTCCTGCTAGAAAAATATCTAGGTGTATTAATGAAGAAACCCCTGAACAACACTTGCCTCCGATGGCCGCGGTGAGCGTGAGTCCCTGGATGCCGCTGAGCACGGCCGCGGCGGCCAGCAGCGGCAGGCCGGGCGCGCCGGGGAGCGCGAGGAGCGCGCCGCCGCAGCCCAGCGAGCCGGCCAGCAGGCCCGCGTTGATGGCGTGCCGCCCGGGCAGCAGCAGGGGGGCCGACGACAGTGAGCCTTGCAGCTTAATGAAGAAACCCCTGAACAACACTTGCCTCCGATGGCCGCGGTGAGCGTGAGTCCCTGGATGCCGCTGAGCACGGCCGCGGCGGCCAGCAGCGGCAGGCCGGGCGCGCCGGGGAGCGCGAGGAGCGCGCCGCCGCAGCCCAGCGAGCCGGCCAGCAGGCCCGCGTTGATGGCGTGCCGCCCGGGCAGCAGCAGGGGGGCCGACGACAGTGAGCCTTGCAGCTTAATGAAGAAACCCCTGAACAACACTTGCCTCCGATGGCCGCGGTGAGCGTGAGTCCCTGGATGCCGCTGAGCACGGCCGCGGCGGCCAGCAGCGGCAGGCCGGGCGCGCCGGGGAGCGCGAGGAGCGCGCCGCCGCAGCCCAGCGAGCCGGCCAGCAGGCCCGCGTTGATGGCGTGCCGCCCGGGCAGCAGCAGGGGGGCCGACGACAGTGAGCCTTGCAGCTTAATGAAGAAACCCCTGAACAACACTTGCCTCCGATGGCCGCGGTGAGCGTGAGTCCCTGGATGCCGCTGAGCACGGCCGCGGCGGCCAGCAGCGGCAGGCCGGGCGCGCCGGGGAGCGCGAGGAGCGCGCCGCCGCAGCCCAGCGAGCCGGCCAGCAGGCCCGCGTTGATGGCGTGCCGCCCGGGCAGCAGCAGGGGGGCCGACGACAGTGAGCCTTGCAGCTTAATGAAGAAACCCCTGAACAACACTTGCCTCCGATGGCCGCGGTGAGCGTGAGTCCCTGGATGCCGCTGAGCACGGCCGCGGCGGCCAGCAGCGGCAGGCCGGGCGCGCCGGGGAGCGCGAGGAGCGCGCCGCCGCAGCCCAGCGAGCCGGCCAGCAGGCCCGCGTTGATGGCGTGCCGCCCGGGCAGCAGCAGGGGGGCCGACGACAGTGAGCCTTGCAGCTTAATGAAGAAACCCCTGAACAACACTTGCCTCCGATGGCCGCGGTGAGCGTGAGTCCCTGGATGCCGCTGAGCACGGCCGCGGCGGCCAGCAGCGGCAGGCCGGGCGCGCCGGGGAGCGCGAGGAGCGCGCCGCCGCAGCCCAGCGAGCCGGCCAGCAGGCCCGCGTTGATGGCGTGCCGCCCGGGCAGCAGCAGGGGGGCCGACGACAGTGAGCCTTGCAGCTTAATGAAGAAACCCCTGAACAACACTTGCCTCCGATGGCCGCGGTGAGCGTGAGTCCCTGGATGCCGCTGAGCACGGCCGCGGCGGCCAGCAGCGGCAGGCCGGGCGCGTCGGGGAGCGCGAGGAGCGCGCCGCCGCAGCCCAGCGAGCCGGCCAGCAGGCCCGCGTTGATGGCGTGCCGCCCGGGCAGCAGCAGGGGGGCCGACGACAGTGAGCCTTGCAGCTTTCCGTACGCCACCAGCGACCCGCTACAATTGCGACTTCAGCTTATTTCTCATTCGGCTAAGCATGTTTGCTAACTAATCATACTAAAGTACACTTAACACTTTCGCAACCAGATATAAAATTTAACCCTACCCCAGAAACCGAGAGCCCGCTAGGTGGGTAGCTCTTTAAGCAAAAATACGTGACCGGCATCTGAGCAATGATTACGAGTGCCTACCAGGCGGGTTCCTGGTAGCGAAAGTGTTAATTAACCTGTTGACTGTCATAAAGTAATATAAAGGGTGGGCCCTGTAACAGGAGCAAAAAATTAAAACATAGATTCGTCCCTTAAAACTAAACAACATTTGTTAAGCAACTTCTGAAAATAACGTGTATTAAATGACATTTTGTAAAATAAAGTTTAGACAAAGAAGCAATGTATTGCGAAATGTCCGACATTAGTAGAGTGACAGCTATGTCAATGCTCAGGGAATGTCAACGTTGGACGACATACATTGAAAATACTATTTAATTTGTTTGAAATAATAAAATTTTGAAAACTGACTTTTTTTTAAAGTTGCTGAACAAATGTTGTTCAGTTTAACGAGTAAAATCTATGTTTTAATTTTTTGCTTATGTTACAGGGCCCACGTAATAGACACAGTGTTATTAAAAAATAGACAGCATTTAATTGCAATTATTTTTCATCACATTTGCTCGTAAAAGATGGTATTACATGCAGGTGTACTGAAGGACAAATGCCTAGTATATAGTTCCCGCGGGAGTTATAAATTGTTATAACTCCCTCGGGAGTTATGGTTTTAGTTTTAAAAATATAGTACGCACTCGCAGATTACTTCAGACTAAGGAGGTTTCAATCCAGCCAAGGTTTTTTGTTGTATCAACAAAACTTGCCTACCAGCAAATTTTATTGTGTATTGAATTAATACGGTATATGTATATGTAACTGCATTAATATTTATGTTTTACAATTATTTATGTGTATTTTGCAATAATTTTATTAAATTAAATTTTGAATTATCGTTACAATCTGGCCGTATAGCCTATCAAGTTTCTAAACTAAATGCAGTTCTTAGCATTATCTGTGGTAGACGACACAAAAAAAAGGAAAAAAGGTTATAAAATTATTGGTTAGGAACTATTTACTTTTGTAACAAACTTACTGTTCATATTTAAGTTTTATAATATTACGCTGTTAATTTTATTATTGCTGCATAATATTGTTAATTGTTATTTGTTTAATAATAGATGGTAAGATTCTGTGTATATTTGTTTTCTGTTTTAAGCTGTTGGCCGTTTTGCCAGTGCTTATAGTAAATTAAAAAAATATATACAGAAAAAAGTTGGTTGTCAATCGTTATAGTTTAATGTTTATTTTTGGCTTATCTATTTGTTATTTACTCCAAAATGTGATGAAAAATATTGTGTGTAAGGCGGGTAGTAAAGGGATTACAAACTCAGGACATTAAAAGCCCTCCGCCTTCGGCGTCGGGCTTCTAATAGACCTTCGTTAGTAATCCCCTACTTACTACCCTTATGACACAATATACTATTAATCCATTTCGGAATGCTATATTTGTCGTTGCGATGAAAATATGACTCTCAATAAACCTGTAATAGTCAAGAGTAACATTTCCCGCGCGGTTTCATGTCATCTCAGAAAGAGAAGCATCATGAACATGAACTGTATTTCAAAACTTTATAGGTCTGGAGACGAATGCGAAGATGACTAATGTTTATCCAGCTGGATAATCATACTCAGAAAGACTATTACCACGATTGTCTTATTTACTACTTATTTATTACGGGAAAACACAAACCTAGAACTGGCTCAACTGCCACTCTATCTCGTGACATAAATTGCCTTTCTCGTTCTTTCAATATTGTGCGAGAAATATAATTTTGACAATCCCTTAAGGAGATATTCTTTCTTTAATATATATAAGTTGAACATTTGTATTATTTCCTTGGATTTATTTGAGAAAAGCACTATACAAGCCTCGGCGCGAACAGGGATTGTCGGCCTCGTATCTCTAGATGGCCTCGTTATCACTCGGCCATCTATTACTACTCGCCCAACAATCCCCTATTTCGCGGCCTCTGCAGTAATGTACTATTGTTGCAATCAATTGTTATGTTTTTTACTATTATTATATTATCAATTTTTTATCTTTATGACGGGCATAGTATAAATGCATGTAAATTGTCTTAGCGTAGTTTATACTGACATTTTATATTATGAAATAAAAGAAATCTAAATACGTGCGATCCTATGTCGTGCGACTAGTAAATTTGAAGCAAGATGTGTTAGGTCTGCTGTGGATATAAATATAATGTTATTTGAAAACAACTCACGTGAAAGTAATGCCACCGATGTATGTTCCAAGGAACAGCGACGTCTTCAGGGTCGCAGCAGTGGGGTCGAGCGCCATGGCCGGGAAGTCGTGCATGTAGGTGGCCAGGCAGGTCAGCACAGCGGCCATTCCCACCAAACTACGAGTCATTCACACATCATTCATATTTCACTATAACACTATAACTTTCATTAAATAAAAAACTTAAAAAACGTACTCCTGGTTTGATTGACTACATATTTTAAAATTAAATTCGTATATTACACGAAACGCACTTTAGGAAAAAATCAATACGAAATACTTAACCAATTTAGAAATACAATTATACAAGTAAATGTTTTTAATGTGGGTAAATTAGGTTTACCTGTGGAACCCGGCCACAAGCTGAGGTAAGTCTGTGATCTCAATCTTTTTGGCAATCGTGCTTCCCAGTAATCCTCCAATGCCGGCCACTCCCAGCATCTGAGCCAGCACCTCCGCACTAGGCGTCAAGGCCCCCAAGGTCGCCGCTATACCACCCGCAACGCCGATCTAACAGAAACGAAACGCGTATAATGACGAAAAGCATTTTATGACTTGCAGAGAACCTGAAGTTGGTTAGCAACCTCATATTACTAAAGAATCGTCAAATATCCATTGACAGTGACGAGCCAAACCCGAGTTGCCACGTTGTACTAGGAGCTGTATAATAATTATCAACACCAATTTTGGCTTAAAAATGCGTGTCAGTATAATTATTAGCAGACAAAAATAAAACTACTACATTTCACTAGCAAAAAACCCGGGAACCAAACAAAGTAACTATTGAATAATCAAGTACTGCATGATAGAAAATTCACTTATATTTTTCGATAATATAAGACGGTAATGTAGTGGTTTTATCATAAGTCTGTGCTGTCTCATTGGTTTTACAATGGGCATTAGATTTAGACAAATGCCATCAAGATTACAATGAGCGGGTCTCGGGTCGAGTCCTTGAGCTGCACACTGGTCATGGAATTGCATTACGAATGCCTTTTCAAATCATAGGTTGCACGAAACCACTAATAAATATTATCTACACCCATATTGTTATAGTAGTTTATGCAACTGTTATATAATGGGAGGTCTTAAAACTCTCATTATGTAACAGTTACATAGCCTATTATTAGTAACTTGTATGGATGTTACAGATAGGTAAAACGGTGAAATAAAGTTTACCATTCCAAGATAGTTGCCCTTGCGCGCGGTGGCCTGCGAGCTGAGGCCCGCGAGCGCGCCCACGCAGCACAACGAGGACGCCAGGTACGCCATTTGGTGCACTTCTGGGTAACCCTGTAGGGAGAAATAAAAATAAATCACTACATAGTATAAAACAAAGTCGCTTTCTCTGTCCCTATGTCCCTTTGTATGCTTAAATCTTTAAAACTTCGCAACGGATTTTGATGCGGTTTTTTTTAATAGATAGAGTGATTCAAGAGGAAGGTTTATATGTATAATACATGCATAATTTATCAGCATTGCACCCGTGCGAAGCCGGGGCGGGTCGCTAGTAAAAAATAAATAAATATCAGACAACTTCACACAAATCAACCTAGTCCCAAATTAAGCTCAAGAAGGCTTGTGTTATGGGTTCTAGGCGACAATATACAATACTTATATAGATAAATAAATACTTAAATACATAGAACATCCATGACCCAGGCACAAATATTCGTGTTCATCACACAAATATTTGCCCTTGCCGGGATTTGAACCCGGGACCGTCGGTTCAGTAGGCAGTTGCTTAACCACTGCGCCAACCGTGTCGTCCACACAAATTTATAATTACGCTAACGTACGTAATGAAACTAGGCCGGAAAATTAATATGGTTGTTCATTAAAACTCCTATATATAAATCAACTCTACAACTGTATAGTGTGGTAGGTTTTTAGAATATGTGAAACATGAAATAATAATAATACCTGCATAGCTGTAACCATGTATCCTCCGAGCAAGGCCGCTGCCGGGATGGAATAGAGGTATCCGTATTCTGGAGGGTCACCAGGTCTAAAACAGAACACCTCATATAGTGAATTATACTTAATAGGTATCGGCATAAGCAAAACTATTCTATCCCGCAAAGACAATACCTTTTGAACATGTCAAGCATGCGCTGGGTGACCAAGAATCCACCAAACACGTTTACAAACGAGATGAGAGCAGCCGTGCTCGCTAACCACTACAAAACAAAGAAAAACAGCATGTAACACAAAAAAAAAATGCAGGTGGCTACATTTCTCATGCATAAAATCAAACATAATAAATTGTAGACTACTATAAAAATCAAGGAAAAATCTCGACTTTATGTAATGCTTACAAAACCAAGATGGTACAGTTTGTCACTTACCATAAGTACATTTCTTTGCATCTTTACGTACTAATAGCCTGTCAACGCGTGTAAGTGTCAAAGTGTTAGTTTTTCATGAAAACACATTTGTAGTAGACGTTTACCTGCACAGGAGTCTCGGGCACGTAGCCGCCGCCCATTAACAGCAGGCCGCCCACGGCTGTGATGCCCGACACCGCGTTAGTGACGGACATGAGCGGGGAGTGCAGCGCGGGTACTACGCCCCACACGGTGTGGTAGCCGACGACGCCTGTGGAATACTTATTGGTAAGCAAACATGTTGAATCACAGACCACCCCCACTAGACGGAGCATGTAAGGCGACCCGCGCGCACCAACAATATGGTACGGCAGAACATTAAAGTATCAACACGGCGGCCACCGTTTAGTTGCGTCCTTGTTTGTGATCCATGCGTACGTCAACGAAAAAAGAAATTTAATAAATATCATGGTAAATTGTAGTGTTAAGTGGTGTAGAGACCTCATAAACATGGACGCAACTAAAAGGTGGCCGCCGTGTTGATACTTTAATGTTCTGCCGTACCATATCGTTGGTGCGCGCGGGTCGCCTACGGGTCGCCTTACATGCTCCGTCTAGTGGGGGTGGTCTGTGTGTTGAATTGAATAAAAGGCCTATTTTAACGGCGAAATTTTAAAGAGACTTATTGTAATGAAGAGTTTATACATATCGGGAAAACTCTTTCTGAATAATTTAATCTATAATAGTGGGCGGTGTTCACAGCATATAAGCGGAATATAATATACGGCATTTGACGATCAGCAGGTTTAATTTGGCAGGATGAACGTTCTGAACCCTAAAAATTGTTTGAAATGGAGAGCCACCTTGAATTTTAGTGCAGGAAGGAGTTATCACGTCATCAATATTTAGTATGGGATTTTGACATTTTGTGTTCTGGATTATGTTTCACGTTAATAAATATAAAAAGTGTAACAACTGCGTTAATTAATTAAAACATTGTACTATATATTTAAAAACGTTGCTAGAGAAGCATACCTTAATAGCTAACTACAAAGCACATTTGGCATTGAGGTATTTTTAATAAATATTACTCTAATGATTTTACTAATAATAATATTGCTAATAAAATCCGGAAACAGAATAGTAACGCAGTGGTAGTAACAACAGTTACCCGCGGTAAAAAAAAATACAATTTTGTTAAAATATTATGTACTTTTTCGGTTATAAGTTAATCGTACTATATTTGTAGATGAGCATACATTGTTCAAAAATATACATATTTCTCCTTAATTTTTTTCATTTTATATGTAAAGGGACAAAACGACAGGCATTATTTTAGCCCATCTAGTAAAAGGTCTAATAAAAGAACAGGAGGAAATTATTTAGGTAAATAGTAATGAGGCTTACCTGATAGGGCCAGCGTCGTGGTCATAGTAGTAAATGCAGGGTTGGGAGATGCAATGCCTAAGCTTATTAGAGATGCCAGTCCTGAAAGAGAAATCAAAATAATATGGTATGTTATGTTTATGTATGAGCAATAGTTAATTTAATAGGCTAATGAATTTTTCTCAAATAGGCTATGAAAATATTGACATCGTGTTCCATACAATAGGAACTTCTCGTAGCCCTAGCCTATATACCTACTATTACCTACAAGGCCATACATACTTGACAGGGAATTTCCATTTTCCCGGCCTCCGTACTATTTCACACAACATTGAAGCAGTTTTGAATATGAAATGTTAGCGACAGTAACCACAAGTAATTAAGCTAGTTCTGTTGCTGCTCAATACCGATTGTGATAAGTGCCTACACTACACTCAAATATTGTACAAATTTTATATGACATACCTGTAGAATATAAGAACGTGTCCTTAAGCGTTTCATTGAAGGGGTTAGGCGGCTCGGATTTAACGGCCGCAACGGTGGGCGGGGCCTGCACGGCGGCCATGCTAGGCGGCGGCGGCGCCGGCCACAACAACTCGCCCGCCTTCAGCACGATGGCGCCGCGGGTCACCTCGTCTTCCAAGTCAATGTGGAAGTGGTCATTCGTGCCTGGACACAAGACGAATACACTGTTGGCTACTTAACCGTCATACAAGATTTCCTTTCAATATCGTGCAACACGTGTGATGCTGAATCACGCAAGAAGCAAAGCAAAATTCGCTAGTCCAGTTGAATTGTGGATCGATTCTCAAAATTCATTATTACTCTTAAGTTGGTCCCATTATCGCGATGTCGGGATCTGATGATGTGATTTAAGTTATTATCAAAAGTATGTTCAAAAGCAAATTACCAATGCTGAAAAGGAGTCCAGAAATGTTGTTAGCGTAGAGCGTGGATGCATGGGCCGGCATTCGGCTGGGCAGGTCAGTGAGGCCGATGTGCGTGACGCCGTGCACCTTCGTGATGACTCCCTTCTTGGTGGTCTGCACGTTGCCACCCATCTCCGCCGCCAGATCTACGATCACGCTGCCCGGCGCCATGTCGCGAACCGCGTCCTTGAGTTAAAGATACTCACAGTCAAATTAGCTGTTTTAAAACGGATTATATGTCTACCAGTCCACAATACGCAGTGTCTTCACCTTTCGGTCCCTTTTACGCTTCTTTTTGTGCGTGACTCTTTCGAAACCTCGATATACTTACTTAAACGATATAAAACTTATGTACGAATAAAAATATAGAAACGAACTGGTAGCAGTTCGGTTTTGGCGCTTCGCCGACCGCTGCCGCGGCACGCTCGCTTCGCTCGCTCGGCTCGCGCGCTGTTGTGGTCGCAGTTCTAACCTAACCTAACCCATTAAACTACATTTGTGGTAGCAATTCGGTTCTGGCGCTAGTATTTATTTCGGAAGTTAAGTTTTTTTTTCGGAAGTTTAGTATTTTTTTCGGAAGTTTAGTTTTTTTTTCAGTAATTCATTTAAACGCAGCTTAGTTAGTATTACACAATGTACCACAGATCGCTGGACATTCATTTATTTTTCGGAACCTTTATTATTATCCCTTACTTAATACTAATACGTACACTGTTGTAGTCAAAGTAATGAAATGAGACCGTACTGTCATATGTACATATTTATATATAATACCTGTGTAAAATAATATGAAGTATTTTATGTAAAAAAGTTACCTCTAAAATGAGCAGTGGTGCAGGCTTGCCCGGAATGAGAGCCGTACTTATAACGACATCCGAGGTCCTGGCTTCCTTTCCTAGAAGAGCTCTTTCGGCGGTAAGGAACTCTTCACTCATTTCTTTTGCGTAACCACCTTCGCCAGAGCCATCCTCCTATAAGGAAATAATGTGGTTATCCATCAGCTGCTTAGTCCATATAGGCTTCCTATCAACATATACACATCATCATGACATCGTGTCATAGAAAAGAACGTCCTCGGTATACATTTGCTCCGTACTATACGATATTTGTGTGGTTTGGGCGTTGCCGTTGACCGAATGCTCCCATGTGCTGAATTAACATTATCAGAAACAGGAAAGACAAATGATAATATAAATCCGTGTATGAACCGCGATATTTAAATGCAAATCGGAACCGCAAACCTTGGGTAAAATAAATCGATTCACTGGTAAAGTGTTGACTAATAAATAGATATCTCTATGTACTAGATCCTGTTCTAAGTATAGTTTTATTATGTATTTCTTCACATACTTTTCATCTGCACGACATATTACTAGGTGACATAAAGGACACTTCACTAAGGGAGCTGATACAAACCCCAGGCACCAAGAATGTAGGTACTACGTACTTATATGCGATTAAAATATAAAAGGGCATTATATTAACGTTTGGAACTAAGTACTTGTATCTAAGACGCTCGGAACTATTAAATTTCTACTCTGCACCCACTTGAAGTACCTATTTCAGTTTTGGGCCTATTTTTGAGTGGTAGGGAATGCCATTGGGCATTATAATTCAGTGAATAAAGGATTTTGACCTTACAAACGGTCCGGTAGTTTTGAATTTTTGATATGTTGTATAGGATGGTTAGTCAGTTTTAAAATGCAAAATGCACAATTCCCCCCCCTCCGCGCCCGCCGCCATATTGAAAAAACCGGCACTCTCTTCATATTTTTGCTCATATCTTCCTTTAGGAGCATTTTAGCTAGAAGAAAGCTTGGACAATGTTATAGAGAGTTAAATTTACTACATTTTCCATTTTATATTTTGTTTCTAGGACAGATAGTTACGGAGATATGCACATTTAAAAAAACTTAAGAAATTGCAATTTCCAGCTCAAAAACAAACTTCTGGATTATATCTTCGTTTAGGAGCATTTTAGCTAGAACAGTGCTTGGGCAATTTTGTAGAGAATTAAATTTACTATAATTTACATTTAAAATTTTGTTTCTAGGACAGATAATTACGGAGATATGTAAAAAATAAAGTCACATTTTCCGAAAATGTATGTAAAAATGGAAATGAGTTTTATAAGCAATTATATTTCCTACATATTTTAATTTGTCCTAGACTAGTCCCTAACTGAATGACAGCGTTCTAAACCAAGAATTTTGAGATATTTTCGGAAAATACGACTTTTCCTGTTTTTTAAATGTGCATATCTCCGTAACTAACCGTCCTAGAAACAAAATTTGAAATGTAAATTATAGTAATTTTAATTCTCTACAACATTGCCCAAGCTTTGTTGTAGCTAAAATGCTCCTAAACGAAGATATAATCCAGAAGTTGGTTTTTCAGTAGGAAATTGCGATTTTTTACGTTTTTTTAAATGTTGATATCTCCGTAACTATCTGTCCTAGAAAAAAAATATAAAATGGAGAATGTAGTAAATTTAACTCTCTATAACATTGTCGAAGCTTTCTTCTAGCTAAAATGCTCCTAAAGGAAGATATGAGCAAAAATATGAAGAGAGTGCCGGTTTTTTCAATATCGCGGCGGGCGCGGAGGGGGGGGAATTGTGCATTTTGCATTTTAAAACTGACTAACCATCCTACACAACATATCAAAAATTCAAAACTACCGGACCGTTTGTAAGGTCACGCATAGTACTTTAGTCTCTATTCACCGTGTTACTTCGTTTAGAAGCATTTTAGCTACAACAAAGCTTGGGCAATGTTGTAGAGAATTAAATTTACTATAATTTACACTTCAAATTTTGTTTCAAGGACGGTTAGTTACGGAGATATGCACATTTAAAAAACAGGAAAAGTCGAATTTTCCGAAAATTTCTGAAAATTCTTGATTTAGAACGCTGTCATTCAGTTAGGGACTAGTCTAGGACAAATTAAAACATGTAGGAAATATAATTGCTTATAAAACTCATGTCCATTTTTACATACATTTTCGGAAAATGTAACTTTATTTTTTACATATCTCCGTAATTATCTGTCCTAGAAACAAAATTTGAAATGTAAATTATAGTAAATTTAAATCTCTACAAAATTACCCAAGCACTGTTCTAGCTAAAATGCTCCTAAACGAAGATATAATCCAGAAGTTTGTTTTTGAGTTGAAAATTGCAATTTCTTAAGTTTTTTTAAATGTGCATATCTCCGTAACTATCTGTCCTAGAAACAAAATATAAAATGGAAAATGTAGTAAATTTAACTCTCTATAACATTGTCGAAGCTTTCTTCTAGCTAAAATGCTCCTAAAGGAAGATATGAGCAAAAATATGAAGAAAGTGCCGGTTTTTTCAATATGGCGGCGGGCGCGGAGGGGGGGGAATTGTGCATTTTGCATTTTAAACACTGACTAACCATCCTAGACAACATATCAAAAATTCAAAACTACCGGACCGTTTGTAAGGTCAAAATCCTTTATTCACTGAATTAAAGATATAATCCAGAAGTTTGTTTTTCAGTAGGAAATTGGGATTTTTTACGTTTTTTTAAATGTAGATATCTCCGTAACTATCTGTCCTAGAAAAACAATATAAAATGTAAAATGTAGTAAATTTAACTCTCTATAACATTGTCGAAGCTTTCTTCTAGCTAAAATGCTCCTAAAGGAAGATATGAGCAAAAATATGAAGAAAGTGCCGGTTTTTTCAATATGGCGGCGGGCGCGGAGGGGGGGGAATTGTGCATTTTGCATTTTAAACAGTGACTAACCATCCTAGACAACATATCAAAAATTCAAAACTACCGGACCGTTTGTAAGGTCACACATAGTACTTTAGTCTCTATTCACCGTACTACGAGAGGATCGAGAATTATATTGCCCTGAATGTACGTGTTAAATGTATACCTACATGTAAATTTCATGCATACTTTAGTTTAAATGTAACTCTTGTTGTCAAATTTTGGTACGCACTGAATAAACTGGAAAAACTCGATAAAAAAAACACGCATTGGACTAAAGTATATACTCGTAGGGTTCAAACTCTTCCAAATAGTCCCCTGTATCACCTCCAAAAGTTCGTGCATCGTTATTCCTACATGTAAATAAGAAAGAAGATGCGATTATTATGTTTGAACTTTAAGCGTTCTGCATACTTCGTCATCCAACGAAACATTTGTTGTGTTGTTTCATTTACTTAAGGAAAAGTTTTTTTTGTTAGAATTTCATTATCCAGTAAAAAAAATAAAATATAATATTTATATTACCATTATTATTATAAAGAATCACTGAGGTGTTGCAATTTTGTTTTCAAAAAACATCCTATATGCGACTTTACGTCACAATGACGTCACCGGCATCAAAGTTGCTCCCTGATTATAACACCTTATCAGTTAGTGGTCGGTTTTGTTTACAGATGTATCTGCATTACGCAACGCCATTAGCGTCATCTGGGACAACTGCAAAATGTGCGAATACATTCAGCATACGCGCGTGTCGAGTCTATTTAGTGCTATTTAGGGTAGGGTAGGGTTATAGATAACGGGGTTACAGAAGTATTACACATTTGTATTATTTTATCTATAATGTTATTGGTCCTATCCATATAAACGGAAACTCGAATAACCAATCGAAAGCAAGTACATTGTGTACGTAATTTAAGAATTAGTTTCTCATTTGCTTGATTTTATTAATACGCTATTTCTCCATACATCGCTTGTCACTTGTCGTTAGATATCACCCATGCTATCGGTATATAAAATAACCCCAAACCACTTATTCCTTACAAAATGCATGCGTTACACAGTGCTGTTCATTTTACTGCATATGCAAAGCGTAATTAAAAAGGGAATCGACAATAACTTTTCGTTACTCTATTATGGCACTCACATATACATACGGATAACAATGCTAATCTTTATATAATAACTTGTGTCGTCGTCGTCGACCAACATTATTTATTAGTCTGGCCTTTGCTCGCTTGAATCAAATATGCATTGTTCGAAACATATACCTAAGACACATTTCGGGACATCTTCAATCCGATACGTCCAGAGCTTGGTCCAGAGATAGGTGATTCTATGACGGTAGCGTAAATATTAAAGCGGTACGTTCATTCAGATATAATCGTACTAGGATTATTAATATCATTAATAATTTGCTATTGTATACATAATAATAATGGAGGAAGAAGATATGACACATCGTCAGGAAGAGAGTGAGAGAGAGAGATACATAATAATAATAATTGTCTAGACGTTTGACCGCCGCATTTCGAAACGGATGTCATATGCACTTTGCATGCCCTACGCGTGTTATTGGCATTGCTTACTTTCTTGATATCAGCGAGTCACGTGCTTTAATCATGATGTATTGATTGTGGATTATATAAATGTATAATGAATATTATATCAATAATCACAAAATAAATAAATACATTCATCCATCATGTACCTACCACATACATTACATTAGGCACTAGTCGAATAACCCGCCCCGTGTCATTCCCGGTGCGAAGGTTCCCATGACGCTCGCCGCATTACCGCGCTGAATCGCGAATAATGGACAACCTTTGCACCAGGAATGACCCGGAACTATTATATTCATATATTATCGCACATTTGAACGGGATAAATATGTTTCTGTGACCCACAATTGGGAACATTAAGTTTTACTGTTGTATACAAATTATATTTTTCCCCGTTATTTGGATTCAGAATTTACGGTTAGTTTGTTTTTTGTCGTAAAGTTCTTTAGTTTTTTACAAACTCGATGTGACATTTGGTCACATTCCTTAGGTAGGTATACAATATTACCTTGGTCTTAAACTACAAGGGATTAGAAAAGGAAATTAAAAAGTAGGCGCGACATTTTACCGTATTTTTTTTATTTGTCTTAACAAAATTCCATATAGACCAAAGTAATATTGTAAGTATACCTTCGGAACGCGACCAAATGACACATCGAGGTTTTAGAAATAATTTCTAAAAAACTTTACGACTTATAATAATAAACTAATCGTGTATTTTTAATCCAAATAAGGTATACTATCGGGAAAAAATATAATATGAATATCTTTGTAAAATTTTATGTTCTCAGTTGTTATACCTACATTATGAAAATATATATATATTTTTTTTACATTATAAAATATTCGTTACTTTACGCGAACGTGCAATTCCTTTCTATGTTTTTTAAATTTCAATAAATACCTACCAAGAAAAAAAGGCAGTAATAAAATTATTGAAATCTCAAAATGAATGTAAATATCGAATATCGGTATCATTTCGTAACTGCGCATTATCCTAGTGACAATGAAATAACGATTTCGCCTGGCACTTTATTGGAAACAAATGCGAAACCGTAATTGAGTAGTAGTGCCACCTAATGCAGATAGTCTAATATCTTAAATTAGTCACTAATGAGAGGGATGCAGCAATAAGAAAGAGTGAGATAGAGTTATCCATACTGTGTCTCACATACTGCTGCATCCCTCACGTTAGTGACTAATTTAGGAAAGTGTAAAGCTGCATTGAGGTGCGACCACACCACCGACTCAAAATTTTACGACAAAACGGTGCGTCGCCGTTTCGTACCGCCGCCGGCGGTGTAACGCACCCTAAATCAAATAAAATCGATCTAAACACAGCACATACGAAAACTTTATGATTCTGAAGAGCCAAAAAAGGTTCACATATATGCGCAATGTGCTTTTATTATTTGAAACATGTAATACTTTTAAAATAAAATTTTCATATATATATTTAAACCTCGTTTTATTTAGTTGCAATCATATGTATACTTGAGCATAAAACCTATGTTACCGCCACTGTGAACGAGACTACCCACTCCACCCTCGCCGTACCGGTTCGGGGGGCTATATGATAATGAACATGAACGTCTCGTAAAATTACTTACTTGTTTTCTGCTCTTGTTCTACAATCTACAATTTTTATATGCACCAACATACACCAACATCTTAAGTGAACAAATGAGCGCGATAATACACTAAATGCAGGTTATCTTAATTTGAAGGACTGCAAAAAAAAACATGAAAAAGGCAGACCGTAATAGCCACAATGAATTGTGCACTCAGCTATAGCCTGGACACGCATGCACTGACCTTGATGTCCATGGTGATGAACTGCGCGCCAAGACTCTCGATCTGCTCGCGTACTGCAGGGCGCGTGTCAAAGGCCCGCACGGCGGCGCCCATGCAGCGCGCCTGCGCCGCCGCCGCCAGCCCTGCGACTCCACCGCCCACCACGAGCACGCGGCACGGCGGCACGCGCCCGGCCGCCGTCATCTGGCCTAGATACGCGTCACTGTTTACTTTTGGAGTACATCACTATTTTAATTAAAACCATATTTTCCCTACACAGGGCAACGCGTAATAAATAAACAATAATCTACACTGAAGCTTGACGCTGTGTATATTTTGTGACGCGTTATTACATACAGGCGCGCTCACACGCAGTCAACGAAGGATACGCAAGTAGGAAAAATGTTTTTTTTTTGTAATACCAATATGGTCAACTAGTTACTAGTCTCAGTTTTCTCTATTAACATTTCAGGACCCAGCGGTTTTTTGGGTCAGCAGCAAAAGTTGACACGTCTAGGCTTTCTGGTTCTCGGACGGATTTGTGCCCAACATTGTTGGGTTTCGAATAGGCCCAGCAGATTCAAATCAAATTGACTGTGACAATCGGACGGAGAGACTAACGAGTCATATAAGGATTCCCTTTTTTCATTAGGAGGTACGGAAACCTTAAAAAGGTAAAAATGCATTAACAGCAAATTGATTAATTGTGAGTATCTGTACCGGAGAAGAATCTGGGGAAATTAGCGGCGGCCTCGATGACCGCGCGGTAGCCGGCCACGTTCGCCATCGAGCTCAGCGCGTCGAACGCCTGCGCGCGGCTGATTCGCGGCACGCAGTCCATCGCTGCGGACAAACCACCACATTAACGCCCAGCCTCGTCATGCGTTAGTTAAGGGGCTTCTAAAGGGGCATGTTTTGCTGCAATTTGTGGTCGGCCATTATTTACATCTGCCTCTAACGTAGGGTGTCAGAGAAGGACGGCCATAGTTCCCGGCCACAAATTGCAGTAAAATATGGCCCGTTTAGAAGCATTAGTAATCGTCATAAATATTTAGTCAAATGGCTGACAATGGCACGTACGTGCAATTCAATTGTAAATAACGGACAGAGGTTTGAGAAATAGGACCTAATTATTTAAAATCTACTTAAAACTTTTAAATGTACTTACAGAAAAAATATATCCCCTATATCATGCGATCAAGTTTTGACATCGCATTGTTGTCTACTTGGAAACGAATTTTGTATAAGTAAATTAAATACTGTAGATGTTAGACTATTCATCCTTTCTATTTGAAATCGGACCACATTTAGCGACCGTAAGGGGTACAAAAAAGTCGTCATAGTCATCATAAACAGTTGTTTGATGTTGGTTTTTACTATTTTGATTCAAAGAATGATATGTAAGGTAAGTTACCTTCTCGCAGTCAGAGCAATCGTACGCTTAAGAACGCTGTTTTTTATAAATTTAACCCCACGAGGACAAGACAAAAAAAAGGTATAAAATAAATAAAAACTCCGACATTGTAATTTCCATACCATTAATAATAAATTAGGCATCGTAAAAATTGGCAGAGAAACAAACATGATATGAATTCCTGGAAGTTATTATGACGACGCGGCTGGCGCAGTGGTTAAGCAACTGCCTACTGAGCCGGCGGTCCTGGGTTCGACTCCCGGCAAGGGCAAATATTTGTGAGATAAGCTCGAATATTTGTGCCTGGGTCATTTGTATTTAAGTATGTATTTATCTATATAAGTATGTTTATCGCCGTCTAGTACTACTAGAGCTTACTGTGGGACTAGATTGATTTGTGTGAGGTTGTCCGATATTTATTTATTATGTTTTGAAATTTCGCATCAGAAATTTATATATATATTTTACAATTTAAGCTTAATATGTAGAAGTAAATTATATTGTCAAAGTACTTTACCAAATGCATTGATCTTCTTGCCGGCTAGTTTCTTGATTAAATCTTGATTTTGGGCAGGATATAAAAATGATATCATGGTACTTTCATCCCTTACATTAGGAACTTCACTATCTAACAGTGGACGGACTTTTAGAACAATATCTGAAATAAAACAAAGCTGTTCATATTCCATGCAATTAACACAATGATAACTGATGAAAGAAATTAATTGTATCATTTATTCCTTCCTTCATTACAAGTGATATTGATTATGTAATTACCACTTACATTACATTATATGCAAATTGGAATCGAGCAGTACACGCACACGCATTTAACAGACTTCATAATCATTGCTAAGGATTCAGTGATATTTGTACCTACAAGCAAATTTTTGTGTATTCAATTTGGATGTTCCCATATGTTACGGATATTTCTACTATTCAGTTGAAAATTAAGAGATTTTATTTGATGAAAGCACATTCTTATTATTTATGTAGACCAAATATTATACCTGATTGTTGGAATGTATCCTTAGTAGAGGTAATTTTAGCACCAGCCTCCTCATATAACTTATTATCAAAATTGGCCGTAAATCCAGCATTCTCCTCTACATTAACGCTAAAACCCTTCTTTACTAATTTGCTAACTACCGCTGGTACAACAGCCACCCTGAAAAAGTATTAATAAAATATATTTTACACAGTTACAGGAAGGAATTTAAGACTAAGTATATTTTCATGATAATAATGTTACCAATAATATTATTATGTTAAAACTTTGTTACCCAGGCTCCACACTGTCACAGAGTTGACCGAGGTAAAGTTCACCGAAGTATGAGTTTCTACAGTGAAGTGCCTCTGCACACTATCATATTCTCCCAACCTTAGTCAACTTCGCGAGTTGCGTAGAGCAGGAGCTACACTATACCTTCTTTCTTCATTCCAGATTTCTTTTGGTATACCAACTGTAAGTTTCTTATATGGCACCCCCGGAACAGTGGGCGGTGAGGCAGAAGAGCTATACAGGCGCAAGTGCCAATATGGGGGCAGTGGCTTGCATACTCGCAGAATCCTTGTGCAACCACACATCTTAGCAGCTAAAATTAAATAACATAATATTTTGGTAAATTATGATTAGTTACATTTTAGATAAGTCCGGTAATTAGTATAAGAATAACTAGTGAGCCACACTTTTACAAATAATGGAATCACTGTGATTATATTTGTTTATCATTGGGACTTACCATACTTTTAAGTTACAGTATTACTTTTTCTTATAATAATTACCAGACTTGCTGAGTGTGAAACCTGGCTCACTAAACAATTCTCAAAGATGAGCACTAAGGAACTAGGTTAATACTAATTTCACAGTGTCTCTTGTAATCTACATCTTATTTTTAGATCTAACAACTCCCTACTGACCTGAAAGAGTTTAGTGTAACAATTTACTGAGACTGGATTGTGTTTACTCCTTGCCAATCATTATAAAATTTTACAGTATTTCCCCCATACAATTGCAATAAATTACTACATAAATTATAATGTATAAAGCAGGGGTACCATTAATTTACAGAGGTGCTTCAATTCTATTATAATGATACTTAAAATCATATTTAATATTTCATAATGGTTGCATGCACACATTAAGTTAACAATTTATACAAATATAAGAGTTAATCTGCAAACACATTTTTTTTTTCATTTGTTGTTCTACCCCATGTTTACTTAATTGTTTACAGAAATAACATTCCGTGTACTAACTTTTCATTGGCATTCAATTAATTAGGTATTTCAGTAATTGTAAACACCACCTGCCAGCAATATTTTACAGACGCAACATTTCAATAAAAAGCTAGCGTTAAGAACATAGCAAAAATATTTCAATAAAAACAAAATTCTTTCATTGGGTGAATAGAACTTAACGCGACGCTTGACAAAAAAAGGCGCCGGGTCGAGTTCATTGGCTTGCAAAATACATACTATATTGTATTGTACTGCGATATGATTTAATTACAGTATGTACTCACAAAAACACGGTTTATTCTCGCCGGAGCCGTAACTTATACTCAATCTAAAAATAACAGACTAAATCTAAATTAACTTGTGTCTTTAAAATAAAATAAAACTCACCTTATTAAAAACATAAAAAAATATTGAAACCAGTTTTCAATAATGGTTCACGTTGCGTTGCTACGCTGATAACCACTATAACCAGAAAACCAAGCCAAGCGGCTGCCAGCTGCCAGCCGATTGCTAAATTCCCGCTTCACTCTCGCTCGCGTATCTACTGTGATCGCGACACCAACAGAAAAGTTGATTAATAGTGTTGTACAAAACAGTTAAATCTAGAATATATCGATACATCCCATTTTCCAATTATTTTCTTATTTTTTGGCTGTGCAGAGGGCAGGCCCTCGCTTCGCTAGTGCGTGCTCTCATTGCGTCTCACGAAAATTAAGGTAAGTAAAATGCTGTCATCAAATTCTGTACCCTTTATCGACGATTAGTAGAGACAGAGACATTAAATCCCAACGTGACAACGTAAAGAAATAAAAAACCGGCCAAGTGCGAGTCGGACTCGCGCACCGAGGGTTCCGTACAAACCTGCAAGGTTTACAAAGTTCGTTCATTACGACAATCGAGTCATAACTATGGTATTTTTATTTTTATATTTATTAAAAAATATATATTTTGTAATGTAACTAAAAATTTAAGGTTTTCGGAATTTTTCCTTTATGTGTGCTATAAAACGTTGCTTCATGCCAAATTTCAAGATTCTAGGTCGACTGGAAGTACCCTTTAGGTTTTGATTCCCTTGCGAGTACTTGCGAGTTTCAAAATATGCAGCTTAAATTGCTGTTTCTTTTGATTGCGTTGACATAGAAGTTTGATTTTGTTACAGCTTAAAGGTATTATAGACCTGAGTATTTGGTATGAATTTCAATTTAATACCTCTACGCGTTTATGAGGAAATGGGTAGTAAGTTTAAAATTATTAAAAAAAAATATATTATGTGATGTAACTAAAAATTTATGGTTTTCGTAATTTTTCCTTTATCTATGCTATAAGACGTTGCTTCGTACCAAATTTCAAGATTCTGAGTTCACGGGAAGCACCCTGTAGGTTTTGATTCCCTTGCAAGTGTCGAAAATTTGCGGCATAAACGGCTGTATCTTTTGATTGCGTTGGCTTAGAAGTTTGATTTTTTCACAGCTTCAAGGGACAGTAGACCTGAGTAATTGATATAAATTTCAGCTTCATACCTCCACGCGTTCCTGAGAAAAAGGGTCTTGACAGACGGACGGACGGACGGACAGACGGACAACAAAGTGATCCTATAAGGGTTCCGTTTTTTCCTTTTGAGGTACGGAACCCTAAAAAACGGAAAATAATCTAGTTACCGAATTCTATGAATTTTGTTTTAATCCTTAACGCTTTTATAAGATTTTGTAAAAGTGTTATGATAACGCCTATTACCTTATAGTAAAACTAATCTAAAGGACAATTTAATAACCAACATTAAGACGCAACTTCCGATCTTATGCTTCCTGGACTGGCTTAAATTCCAGCTTGTTTTAGTAGACTTAATCAAATTTGCTATTGTGGTTTTTGATGCTGGATTTGGCTGTTCACAAACATTGATAAATAGATTATTATTGCAGTTTTCTTCTTTTCTTTGTCTTGATAATTCCAACAGCAATTTTACCCAATAGACTGGATCCACACGCAAAATAGGCGCATTCTAAGACGTCGGTTTGCGGAAACTCAGCCCGCGATAACCATATAGAGTGGACCCAAGGCTATTCAGTATTCTTTAACAAACGCCAATCTTGATTTCTATAATCTGGTTCGTCGGTTTTTGGGCCATGAAGGCCGAAATATGATTGAACCCTCTTCAAAAATGCAGCTTTCTTCATCTGTTCTTAGTAGTTATGCGGATGATATGGTGTTGCTGAGCCCATCAGTGTCAGGGCTAAAAAAGCTACTGGATACATGTGAGACAAAAGTGAGTTTATGCTTTTCAAAGGCAAAATTAAGTGTCCAGCCTACTCACCCGAAATAAGGTTAAACGGAATACCCCTGAAGAGTGTTACACATTTTAAATATCTAGATCATATTGTGAGCGAGGATTCTTCGCCGATATACCGACCTTCATGTTATACGGTAATTACATGCAACCTTTTACAAGCAATGTAGGTACTAACATAGTTTTATAAGTAATTAACTAACAAGCTATGGATCTGTGTAATCTGATAATAAATGATTTTTATTTTTTTTATTTATTATTAAGGTCAAATCGGGGACTTCTACCTGAGCACAGCAGTAGTTTTTCTAGAGCATTCGTAAAGGTTCGTTGTTTTTATGGATATTTCATTCAACCAATTTGATAAGTTGTCAATATCCCTGATGGACTTTTTCATGTCTTGGTTTTTTGATAGAAACAGATTTCATCAAATAGGTGACACCACTGATTTAGTATTGTACGAAAACTTGTGTTTCTGAAAAAGATCTCTCAAAAGTTAGCTAAGTCCGCGCTATTCGGGTTTTTGAAATCGAGGTTGTTATATTGTGACCACTGGCACCAACCCTGCCAAGCTGCTTTGTATGTTTTGATCGTTGATTATGGCCAGCTAGACTTAAGGAAATATTTTTTTTCTGGAGTCCAGCTTTTTAAAGCCGTATTTATATTTTTTTTAGCTTTACGTGTATAACCCCGGGATTAGGTCACATCCATATCAATATAACGTAACGAAGTCCCGGTAAATTACACACACTAATCCAACCACTGTATATAATATAACTGATCATGTATTTCTGGTCGAAAAAATGTAGTAAGTGTCGTGTAAAATTATATACCATAATATTAGTTGAATTGCCACAACTATTACATATTTTATTAAATAAGTTTCGTGTTCACTCAAAATATGGCGTCTTGCGTTTATAAACTGCGTTGGTGTATAACATATTTTTTAGGGAATCGGTCGGTTTGCTTTTAAAACTAAATATGTATTTTAAATTTTAAAATACCGCGGACACCACGGTGATGGTCGTCGAAATAATGTCGATATACGGTCGTGGATACCCCTGCTAATAGCCGCGTTTACCTAAGAATGCTTGCCCTCTTAGCCATTTTTTTAACGTGGTCAGCCATGTTTTAATGTATTTGTCAAATTACCAGGAAGCGGCGTTAGTAGTGTTATTAAGCGGCGTTAGCTTTTTCGCATTACGTGTAGAAATCTGGATTCGGCTACACGTGTTGAAAGTTTCGAAGTTATGTTGGACATACACCGTTAGCTAAAACTAGTACCTAAAGTTGTATTTTTAACTATCCAGAGTGATTTGACAGATGTCGTAATTTATATTTTCGTTATTTAGATTATTCAGAAATTATTTCTGAAAACAATGAATGAGAATACTCTTAATTACTGATATTAGATTAACTTTTATTGATAAAAAGTGAAATGTTGAAACCAAATTAAAGTTAATCAAATTGCGCTCGTAAAAATTGCGTCAGTTTACTCCAGCTTATTAAAAATCCGACTTTACTTGAAAGTTAAAATAATAATTAACATTAATTTTTCATAACCCAACATCAAAAACTAAGAACTAACTATAGTTAACTAAAAATAAAAGCTTATGAAAACCAAACTTACTGTTATTCCCTTCGTTATTATTTTGACAGATGTCAAAATGTTCGTAATATCGATACTACTGTACTTGTATTGAACATCACTATTAATCAGCAACTCAACTTTAGACTTTAATTTTATCTGCTTCGGTTGTACCAATTAAATAAACGAGCTCGCGTTGCCGTTGCTGTTCATTTTACACTTAGCTTAGCGCCATATCAAATCGGCGGGAGTGCACCACTACTACAGACAGCGAATGTAAATAGTAATAATTCATTTACGATTTCATATTATAAAACAGTTTTGAATATAGCGGGTTATAGTCTGAATGCTTATAAAAGGTTATTCAATGCCCGACCGAACGTTTCAAGGGACAATCCGGTTTATCGTATTCGTTTCGTTTTTATTTTTTTACAGTTCATCCAGTTGGGTCATTCGTCCTGTCGAGACGTGCGCGAGTTATTAATTCGTACAGCATACCGGCTCCCCCACGCCACGTCAAGACAGCACCCGTGTTAAAAGACAAAAGATATGGCTAGTAAGAATAGCAAACGTTTATTTAAATTCGTTACCGAACATTTAACGTATTCTTCAAGGAATTGTAAGTGTATTTTTTTACTATTATTAGTTTTTTTTTGGTAAATAAATCTAAGATAAGTTTGTGGTTAAATCTGCTGGAAACAAATGATAAGAATATGAACTTGTCGTGTATTGTATAATGCATTAAACTAGTATGAGAATCTGTTGATCATTAACACTACATTTTATGTTAGTAATGTATCCTTGTTATTCTTGGGCCTTAAAGATTGGTAATGAAAGGGCCATCAAGGTTGCTCCATTAATAACATACTTTTTTTTAGATGGAAGTGTTAAAAGAGTGGTAGCTTCAAAGCCTGTTGTGGAGATGGACGGAGACGAGATGACCAGAATAATTTGGGCTATGATCAAAGAAAAGCTTATATTCCCTTATGTTAAGGTAAATATATTACTTTTTTTTTTATTTCACTGCATGCATACTTCGGAGAAATGAAATGAAATAATTTATTCAGTAAGTTGGCCACAAGGGCACTTTTCAAGTCAGATTGTGAATCTACCGGCATTTCGCAAGATACCGCTGTTGAGAAGAAAGCCGAAAGAAACTCAACAGTAAGTCATTTTTTCGTAAATAATACTTTAGAACAATTACATTACATAGTCTTATAGATACTCCAAATCAATGTTAGGTAGGAGTATTAAAATAACATTTCAACTATCAATTTAAAATATTAAATATACCCAGAGATGTATAAAGTCTCTAGAGTTTTTGTTGATAATGCTGTCAATGACTTTTCTTTTATCTTTTAGAAAGAGGGTTATATTTTATGTTACTTTATAACAGTTTTAGCCTAACAGCCGCATCTTAGTATCTCATTATACCAATAGTGCAGTTGTTTTTTTCTTTTATTTTACTACATAATACAATGTCAATTGTTATTGGCTTAATTATATTAAGGAGGTATTAAAATTTGATTGCATTTATACAAATACCTACTCTATAATTAACTATAGGTACTATAGGTATTTAAAAATTCAGAAATCTAATTAGTATAAATGAAAATGTATTATTAATCAGTTAGGTAGATGTGTACCTATTATTGTTCTCATATCAATAACTTTCCAAACATTCTTGGAATTTCATGCTTTCTGCTGATATTTTTTATCTTGGTCAGTTACAAATTGATAGCATGTCTTTATCAAACTTTACAATTCAATGAATATGAGTTTTGTGTTGCTTTCGTGTTTTTTTATGTTTTGTTAGTATTATGAAACTTGTCCTAGGATGAGTTTATTTATTTTTATTTATTTATTTATGCATGGAGAACCAACAGCTTAACTTACGCTAATAGTGACATAACTAGTAATACAGAGCCAATTATAGGATCTCACATATAGCAACGAAATAATATTTAACATTAAGTTAAATAACACGCACAGTTTTACAAAGACACATGCAATAATAACAGCAAATTAATACAAAAAAAGATTACAGAAACTGAATTATGAAGTTGGAACGAAGTTGCACAATAAGTAGGTACCTAATTAATTACAGTGTGTTATTTATAATCTGCAGAGTACATGCACAAAAGCTAACAATTAATAAACATACTTTACGCTCGGGCATACCTACTACCTACAATGTAATTATTATTGTTATTTTTTTTTAATCAAAGAAGTGTTTACCAGTAGAGTTTACCAGTAGATCCCTTTAACATACATAACATGCAGCATGATCATATTTCTATCGTACAGTAATCTCTTTTGTCAATATTAGAAATAAATTACTAGATCAGAACATACAGGTGTGTATACTATATACTTAGATCAGCTAGCTATTTTATGTGATATATGTATTATTATTTATGAAGTTAACAAACCCAATTAAGTATACTTATATGTTTCTGCCAATATCATTAATGTTCGCCCCGCGCGCATATGCTAGTAGAATACATACCGCCTACTTTATCATTACAGCAATAAAAAATATCAGGTTCAAGTATCCGGTGTCATATTCCTAGCTCTGCATAAGCTAGATGCAAATATGCCTAATGACTGTAGCACTCATGATTGCAAGTTATCTAATGTATGTGACTCTTATCGCTTTTTACTGGAGCAATGTCAACTTTATCTGGCCTAGTTAAGTATCTGCTAATAGTACATATCAATGAGCGAATTTTATTGAATAAGTTGTGGGCTGGAATACGCCGAGAATGTCGTTTACATCGTTAATAGAAGTACCTTCTTATCAAAAGAATGGCGTTTCGTAAGCGACATTGTAGTAGAAGGCCTACGTATTAAGTAGTACATTTAAAATTTATAATTATAAGTATAGATTCGACTAGATATTCTGATATTGTACGTTAGTTCTCGTTTATTTATGCCATTGTTGATATTAAAAACCAATTGTATAAGGGATTAAATTATGATGTATAAAGTCGTAACGCTTGTCCAGTTTACGCATTAATTCCAAATTCGAAAAGAAAAAGCTAATAAGAGTAGACAGAGATAAATTAAAAAAATTTGTTGTTAAGTATGTACGTACTATGTACCTATATAGAAACTTCAAGTCAACGCAATTAAAAAATACGAGAGTTTATACTTTAAGGGTCTCCCCGCTCTCAATGACCTTCGATCTGTTGCGATAGATTTTCCCATATTATAAATAGCTAATCATAATAACATAGTTTTTCCACAACAAAATACCGTAAGTATCAAGTACCTTTCACATGTCACTGACTTTGAGATTTGAGATACAGGCCGTCAAAGTTTACGATTTTTTCGGGGAAAAAGTTGTGGAAACGGTTTTTTGCGTTTTTCTCGAAAAGTATTGAGAAAAATAGAAAAAGCTTCACAACAAATTTTGTGGAATATGGTTTAGAACAATAAAATGTAAGATATTTTCTCACGAGATTAGTGTATTTTTGGTCCTTCGCCGAATATTTTTTTATAAAATACACAGTCGTTAAATCAAAATTCGGGTCACTACAAAGTGTTAAGCATAGACCATACTACAATATATATTAAATAGGACATTATAACTCTATAATCCACAAACTAGATACGATGTAAAAATCATCAAATTGGCTGATTTCTGTAGGGAGCCACTTAAGTGATTAGGTTAGCCTATAATCGTGATGACCTAGAATCGTGAAATCTGGCAAGAATCAAAATCATATAGCACAAGTAAAAATAAAAAGGAAACCGTAAATTTGCAGTTAGAGTACAATAAATATGTATTTAGATATTTATTGTGATAACCATATTATAAGAAACTTATTTGCAGTTGATAAACTAGCCCCGACCTATGTCCTGCATTTGTAGGGACTACAGTTGTTGTCCAACGGCAAAGTTAAATTTGTTCCTCAGTGTAGTCTATTCATTATAGCAATGCAGTGTTTTCATATTTTGTACGCAACTCATGGTGCGCGAGTCCGAGTCCGACTCGCACATGATAGGCTTTTTTAATATCTAAATTATTTTCGTTTTCGGCCGAAAATGAGGCAGAAGCCGAAGTTTCCAAGTAGAAATACATTTTCGATGCGACACTTAATACTTATTAGCCAGATTTTTCGGTCATAAATCTGATTGTCTGACTTCTTAGTATGTTGCGAGAGGTGTTCCATTAAACACTCTCCCGTTTCACTTAAAAGAGTTCACTCCTCTAGTCTCTGTGTTCCAGGTACAATACATTTTTGACATCTTTTCAATCTAGATGTATTTAATTATTGTATTGGGCGGTTTACACTTTACGTGGAATTGTCAGGAACGGCCCGACATGTTTCGAAATGTATGTATTAAGTATCAAGATAATTACGCTGAATTATCGGATAATTATCACCAGTGTAAGAAATTCATTTGTTATATTGTTTCATTATAACAAATTCTAACAAAAATAAATAAAAACAAATGAATTGTATATTTCTTATTTAATATTTTTCTTGTAAGGGGAATTACCTCGGTGCGGCACGTTGACACTCCGTGCGTTCAGATACACGCAAGTGCGGAAATACATGTTCGAATACGGTTCACTTACGCGAGCGCATTTTTTCGATTAATTTGCGTTAGTGACGATTTTCGCCCTTCTAACCATTGCAGGCTTCTGTATCGATGTTCAGCGTCTTTTCGTTTTATTCTTATGTAATTGGCCCACGTTAGGTTTAGATCAAGGTGAAGTCCGTGGTATCGTATCGTACGCATGTTTCTTTGGGACGTTTTTCTCCTCGTAGGGATACATACGGCTGGACATTCTCCTCTGCGAAGTGATTTTTAAGAATTTTTGATATAATTAAGTCAAATTCAAATCCAGGAGCCTTTTTATTGCTTAGTGATCTTACTGATCTTATTGACGTTTGCAGTTCTCCAATTGATTCATGTCAACGTTTCCTTTACGTATATGAGATCAAATGTCATTAAAATAAACAAAAAACTGTGACTGATAAGTGATAAAAATGCTGGGCGTTGCAAGATTATTGCTCTTACCCAAAAGCGAAGAACGAACTAGTCAAAGGTCTGGTTACAGTTGGTATGATAACTGGGCCTACTGATAACAAGTTTGTTGCTTGTTAACAATTAAATTTAAATAATATGTAAATCCCACTATCACGCATCATATGTATATTTGTCTTCTCACGGCATAACAATGCTCATATGAGATTTTGATACGTGAAGATCGGGGGGCACGGCAGTGCCCCCGCCAAGTCGAGCGCGAAGCAAACACTGCCGTACCATCCTTTACTGGAACCATTTCGCCGCATTTTCAGGCCCCCATTTGAGAACCTCAGGATAAGACCAGAACGCAGAAATTTTCGTCTTCCAGTAAGCTATAATCACATACTTAAAACCCAAAATTTCAAGTCTGTAGGTCATTTAGTTTCGAAGTTAAGCGAAAGCAAAGTTTCGCATTTATGACACTCACTCACTCACTCACTCATGATCATCAGTAAAGAACTAGTACTTCCCATAAATTCAGAGAGCTGAAATTTGGTACAGAGTTAGGGTTTAATGGCCACATAAAGCGAAAACTATAAAAATTGGCCAAGTGCGAGTCCGACTCGCACATGAAGGGTTCCGTACCATAAAACAAGTTTGTTGTATGGGAGCCCTTAAATATTTATTCAGTAATAGGGTCTCGTTTTTACCCTTTGGGAACGGAACCCTAAAAACTAGGATAATCGAAGATCTGGAGTACCCTGATTAGAAAACAAGAGCCCAACCAAACTATTAGAGATCGACATACCGCCTTTACAAAAAATATTCAACTTGTTGTTGTGTTCGGTTGGCCGCCGCCGCGACTGATCGTCTCTCCTGATGATGGATCGCGTACCGATTCGAAACATGTCGAGCGTTATCCGACTTCTACGACGTGAGTAAACCCGTTTAAGTATTTTAATATTCAACTTGGTGGGCCGCTTCATTTGATGTCAAAAATCCAAGGTCTGAAGTATTTTGACGCGTTTGGCTCGGTTTGTAGACACCTGCCTACTGAGCCGGCGGTCCCGGGTTCGAATCCCGGCCAGGGCAAATATTTGTGTGATGTACTCGAATATTTGTGCTTGGGTCATGGTTGTTATATGTATTTAAGTATATATTTATCTATATAAGTATGTATATCGTCGTCTAATACCCATAACACAAGCCTTCTAGAGCTTAATTTGGGACTAGATCGACTTTTGTGAGGTTGTCCGATATTTATTTATTTATTATTTATCTGATGAAGAACCCTCAGCTGGTCTCAGCTGTATTAGAGATATGGTAATGCCCCCTTCTACTATTGGTACATAAAAAAATCGACTGTCATTGCAAAAATACAGCGTAGTGGGACACATCTTCTAATTTAATCTAGCCTATAGCGTCCCACTGCTGGGAGAATGCCTCCCCTTCTGCTTTTAATACACATATAAATAAAATTAAAGGAAAACTCTGGATAAGACTAGACTGGCTTTTATACTTATACTTACAAGTTTACAAGAAGAAATAGTCGAACGATTAACTTTATTCTACTCGAACATTACACAAATTAAATAAACAAATTACACTAAAATATTAATTTCGCTCAAAATTTGGTCAAAATATAATGCATTGGACTAAGAGTGACGGTGATGCCCGCACACGTCGCTAGATGGCGCTGACTGTATTTTAAAACGCGCTTACGTTTGTTTTTCCTATAATTTTATATGGCGAAGTGGCAACCGGCAGCTTTACAGTTTTTACGACATTCTTCTACTGCGCTTGGAAACGTTTGCTAGGGATTAGGAGGGATTATTTGCATTTCGTTGATTTCGCTTATTATTTCGTGAGGTTTGCTAAAGTTAATTAGCAGGTTGTTATAAATCAATATGCCCAAGTTTCTACAAAAAGAAGTGAAATCCCACCAAAAACATTCTGTAAAAAATAGCCAAGTCTCGATGGAGCTGCTTGTTTATCTCTAAAAAGTAATGAAATCTAGACAAAGTCGTACCAAGTCTAAGGTTCCTTACTGCGATTTCTTTATTATTATAGTTAATGTTGTGTGACTTGGCCGTTGAAGGGTACACAAGGGTACAAAACCAGATGCTCCATGACACCATTGCACCAATCTGTCGCCAGAACTGCTACCCATTGACGATGGAAAATTGCCACTTGGAAAACGTTCATTCAATAACCAGTCAATTGTAGGCTTGATAAAGCTGCGTATTTCAATAATACATATGTATAGGCGAGCCTGAAACAAATAGTATAAAAAAAATATTTCCAGTACAGACCTTTAATCATTGATAGAAGTCCGTCTGTACGTCTGTTTTATGTTAGATCGGTGGTCGATTTGTCAAGAAGAGAGCAGAAGTCAGCATTGTCAATGCTGAATGCATGTGTTGCACAATCAACAACAGCCTAAAATGAGACACTAGCGTCAAATTACCAATACCAGTATGGGCTATTATCTCGCTTAACAAACGTAGGTAGTTACAACAGATATAACATTACGTGTAAACAAAATTGACTTGTAGCGGTTCTGGCGACAGATTGGTGCAATGATGTCATGGAGCACCTGGTTTTGTACCCTTGTGTACCCTTCAACGGCCAAGTCACACAACATTAACTATAATAATAAAGAAATCGCAGTAAGGAACCTTAGACTTGGTACGACTTTGTCTAGATTTCATTACTTTTTAGAGATAAACAAGCAGCTCCATCGAGACTTGGCTATTTTTTACAGAATGTTTTTGGTGGGATTTGGTTATACAAATTAGACGAAAAAACAAAGTTCAAAGATACGTGAAAACGTCTACCTGAACCAGGACTTCGATAATAAACACTCATTTTAAACAATAAACAAAGAACAACCTGTAGGTGCTAAAAGTTAGGTAAAGGCCTTACCGTAAACCGGTCTACACAAACAGTTCTTTAGCAGAATAAACTTTACTAAGTGGTGCTGGTGCATTCAACGAGCAAAATCATTCATGCGTTGCCCTGTTCAGTGCACCGGAAATTGCCATTTGATTGTCTGGTAGAGGTGGACGAAGGTAGAGTGGATCAAGAAATCTGACTTTGGCGAATTCTTTATCTTAAGCATCCCGGCTAACCAGCCCACCTTATTGGTCTTCTGTGACTCTTGTGATCAAGTTAACCCTCGGTTCAATCCCAACATTAGGTATACTTTGTCGAAGGCGAACACGAACGAGTTATAGGCATTGTCCACTGGTGATTGTAGGCATATATTAATCTTTGTTGTAGGGCAGTCTACCAATGTGCAAACTCAACATTACTCGATTGTTTTTTTGTATTAGCTGGACTGCCTATATTACGACCTCGGGCTGCCACATCGTGACGCCACGGACGACCAGGTCACCATCGACGCCGCGTACGCCATCCTCAAGCACAATGTTGGCATCAAGTGTGCCACGATCACGCCCGATGAGCAGAGAGTCGAAGGTTCTTTGTCAATTTGTAGCATAATAAAACCTGCAGCTTCTCCTTTCTGCAGGTACCTGACATGATTGATAGGTATATACAAGCAATTTAGACTCCAAAATAAATCGAATATTTCAGAGTTCAAATTGAAGAAGATGTGGCTGAGTCCCAACGGAACGATCCGTAACATCCTCGGTGGCACGGTGTTTCGGGAGCCTATTCTGTGCGAGAGCATCCCTCGACTCGTGCCTGGCTGGACCAAACCCATCGTTATCGGCCGCCACGCCCATGGAGATCAGTACAAGGCTCAAGACTTTGTTGTCTCCAAGCCTGGGAAGGTAAAAACTACTTGAGCAACATCAGGAATCCTGCTGACTTGATTTGGGTCTGTAGGTCACAGCATGGAGCCTGGAGCTTTGAGAGTTCAATTATATTTTATATAATTTTCGTAGTACTATCATATTAGCATAGCAGTAAGTATAATGAGAACCCGTTATTATTATTCGATTTCAGGTGGAATTAGTATACACTGCCGCTGATGGGACGGTAGAGAAACGCCTACTTTTCGACTTCAAGGTGCCTGGTGTGGCTCTAGGCATGTACAATACCGACGAATCAATTCGCGCGTTCGCACATTCCAGTTTCCAGGTGAGTAAATGTTTAAGATTACATAAATTAAAAAGCATTATTCTCCAACTATTGTTTTTAACCGTTTTACGTTTGTTTAGGTGGCTCTGCAAAAGAAATGGCCGCTGTATCTATCAACAAAGAACACCATTCTTAAGCGTTACGACGGTCGTTTCAAGGACATTTTTGAAGAAGTCTATCAGAGGTATTTAACATATTAAAACTAGGCAATACAATAGTTTAGATTATCACGAAGAAAATAATATACCTACTTAGCGATGTTAAAGATTTCTTGAATGCCGTGAAACCGTCTCCTTTGGCCCTAGCGGTTAAATGTCCCCATTGGCCTTAAAACAACGAAAATAAAAATGTTCGAATTATTTCATTACCAAATAGATGAACGTAAGTATTTAAATTTGGCTTAAAAAGTGAATCCTTGACCTAATTCAACATATATTTATAACCGCGGGGACCTTTACCCGCTAGGGCAAAATTGGACGGTTTCACGGTACTAGATAAAATAAAACTACTGTAACACCGTTTTTTTGTAGTACATTTTCTCAAAACACAGCTGATAACTTACTAATCACTATAATAAGGTTTACTAGTGTATCGGCGAAACTTTTTAGCAACTTCTTAACCCCCAAACTATTTCAATTCTCATAAGTTAGTTTTTACGAAACGACATTTGACGATTATGGAAATTTGGCGTAACATATTTTCTTTATTCGGAACTAAGTATAGCGAGTCCTAATAAGCTACCCTTGCTGTATAAATTTATTAACCTTTTATAGTGATGTGCTTTTAGAAAGCGATACCTATTGTATAAATACAACTCGTTATGTAAATAATGATGCAAATAAAGGTCATTCACATGACATTCGCTTTTTGGACGACACCATTCAATATACATTTACCTTTTTTCTCTTTATAGGATGCACATGACCACTTGAGATAAGCTATTTTAAAATGAACGCGCGTCCAATCCGGTTTTGTAATAATTTCAAACACAATTTGATATTCCTCTTTACGAGTGCGAGATGATTTAAAAATAAATGACTGGGATGATAAATATTAGGTACCTATACAAAATGGTGCATTTCTTTTTATTAAGGTTTCCTACTTACCCCAGTCTTTTTCTACGACTTATATAGTTACCAACTCTTATATTTGGGAAAACGTACATTTCGTAGGCCTTGTAAAAGTCTATAGTCTACTGCCCAGAAAAGCACTGAATGGTTATTTGGGGACATTATAACATCGTCCGTTCCGCTCTCATCGTAACCCATTCCGCTCGAATTTTTACCCCTCTACAACTGTTGCATAAAATACTAATATATTAAAATATCAATACGAGTACATACTTTTTGTCGCTACGTAAGGAGTAGGTACACTAACATACTGATACTGTAGGACGGTCTTTAAAAATTCCACACATATGTATGTTACGTTCTGTTTTAATCAGTGACTACAAGAAGCAGTTCGAGGACGCCAAGATCTGGTACGAGCACCGGCTGATCGACGACATGGTGGCCCAGGTCATCAAGAGCAGCGGCGGCTTCGTGTGGGCCTGCAAGAACTACGACGGGGACGTGCAGTCCGATATTGTTGCGCAGGTTCGGACTGTCCCAAACCTTTTAGGCTGATTTAGACGAAGACTATTTTTAGACACCTAAATTACGGCGCCAGTGACTACCGTACAGCACACCTCAGACCGTTTAGACAATGACTATTTACAGCCGCCTAAATCTCGCCGCCAGTGACCAGCAAGCCGTTTACACAGTGCTTTTTTTCAGTACCAGTCATTAGTGGCAGCGAGAGACGCGGGCGGGGGTCACTGGCGCCAAAAAATAGGCTCGTGTTCTATTCCGTGCCCGCGCTGGCCATGCCTCAAAAAAATGCCGCGAAAGTGTTTATACGGTGCCTTTTTTAGGCGCCATCATTTTAGGCGTCTCAAAATAGTCTTCGTCTAAATCAGCCTTTTTTCTTTAATTTGTTTTAGTTAGTCATGGTCTGATCAATGAGGGTGCCATATCTGTTCAACTGTTGACGCCTTACTTAGCAACAAATATCCAAAATCGTGACAAATATTTAAATTTATAACAATTATAGCATAGGGAACGTGCACGAGCTATAGGGTGTAGCACTAAAACGACAAAAGTGACACCATGCGGACAGTAAAGTAAATGGATGAGATGTGTTTTACTTAAAATAAATCAGTGTTTTATATCAATTTAATTAGTTAAATGTTTGAAAACCCTGCCAACTGATACACTTTAAGTAGGAAGAAGAGTCAAAATTAGATTTACGCATATTTCGCACACATTGTCGTGTCTCTTACCATATTGTCTGGTTCACCAGGGCTATGGGTCCCTGGGCATGATGACGTCAGTGCTGATGTGCCCCGACGGCAAGACCGTAGAGTCGGAGGCGGCGCACGGCACCGTGACGCGCCACTACCGCATGCACCAGCAGGGCAAGCCCACATCCACTAACCCCGTGGCCTCCATCTACGCGTGGACTAGGGGGCTCATTCACCGCGCCAAGCTGGATGGAACACCCGACTTGGCTAAATTCGCACTCGCCCTGGAAGAGGTAAGGGCTAAACACGTTATTAAGTGTGGTTTAAAGGTTGATAGATATATGTGTAACAAGAGACCAAAGTCGTATTTTGCTGCGATTGCCGATTTTGAGTCCCGACAATGACAAGGATTAGAATCCTGAGCGTAGCGAGGCAACGACTTGAGCTGCAAAACTTTTGGTTTTGTGTAGCATAAAACAACTTTTCACCTCAACAGAGTTGAACAACCTGATTGCAGTCAGTTATGTGATAAACAGATCTGAGGTAGTCACTCCACGATATCCATTTATCAGTAAATCCAATAAACGTATAACACGAACAAAACATTACTTATTCTGATGACAAGGGACTGTTTTTGTTGCGTCGAGTATTTATTTGATTGATCTAGCTAGATTAATTAGGACTAATCGATTTTTTTACTAAAGTTCGATTGCAATCAGAATTGGTTTTGCATACTGCATGGTTATGTAATTTTGGTAGCCAAATATCTTCTCTAAAAATATAGCGCTATTGTATTGTATGAGTCATATAGAATAAAAACTTGATTTTCCGTCCGAAATTGCCACCACTTGACCGGATCCTAGTTACGTCGCATATGAAACCAAATCAAGTGTGTTACAATTCAAGTGTGAAACAGTTCTATAAGAGGAGTCAAAAAACATTTTTTGACTTATCCAACGTTGCATACAATTTTTTTTTACTACTTGGTATTTTTAAATAAATAAACAACATAGAAAATATTTATATGTTCAAACTCGTAACCATGCTATGATATCTTAGAACAAAGCGCAAGTGCCTTGATTTTAACGCATAATATAGTAGTAATATAAAATATATTTTTTATAGCCTTTAAAAATATTATATTATAACTCAAAATATTGTTATAATTTTTATAGTACACAGTAACTGCCACTTTCGGTATTTTTTTCCCGTAACCATTTTTTTTGGCACGAAATATTAAATATAAATTATATTGTGGTTTAGGAAATTAAATATTTTACAAGGAAAGTTTACTTCCGATTAATTTTTAACAAATTGGAGAGATTATGAGTAGTAACTAAATAAAGAAGCGCGACGTAAAGCGCCTTCGAGCGGCTAGTTTAGTTACTACAGCTGCAGTCTGCAATGCTACGGAAATAACGTATCTTACTATGAAATCCATACAAAGATACGACCTTACATAATCATAATCACCATTCAAACCCTCTCATTCTCATCCCTCCAGTTATCTAATCCCCCAATGTAAGGATCTATCAATCAGCAGCAATCAAATGATTCCCGAACACCCTAACCTATTCACCACACCAGTAAGTATGTAATGGTCTATACATACCTACAACACATCGTTCTAACATACTGATAAGTATATTTTTACCATCAACAGGCTTGTGTGGAGTGCATCAACAGCGGCAAAATGACTAAGGATCTAGTCATCTGCATCCATGGCATGGAGAATACAAAGGAAGGCATGTTCTTACACACCGAAGATTTCCTGTTGGCCATTGCCGACCAGCTGGAGCGCAAACTTACGAAATAAATTAACATGTTATTCCAACTCTCGTGGGCCAGGCCCCTAGATAGTTACTATCGTTATCTACTTAAGAACTAATTTCCACGGACGTATTATAAGACGCATGATTTAACACGCCCGATCGGTGTTTTTATTGGTCGGATTGAGCCAGTACGCACTGCAATAAAATAATATGAATTTGGTTTTATATCCGTGGAAACGTGCCTAAGACTAGGCGTTCGACGGACAGCAGCTTGCACAGGATGAGACTGTGATTACTCCATGGGTTAAAAAAATGCACCTTTCGTATACATTTTGGCTTTAAACTTAAAATATTTGATAAGAACGATTAGTCAACGGTTCTTAATCTAGAAATTAAGTTTTATATTTAATTAAACTTTCCACAGGGAACACAGTGACTTAAATCGCGCATGAATATAATTTAACTTATTTTGCGCCTGTAGCGTCAATATAAATATAGTACTGAGGGGTATAAGTAAGCGTTCTGCAAATCTTAACTGGGGCAACAGAGCAGTTACAATTTTTTCTAAACATTTATATGCGTTTCATGAGACTGTGAAATCTTTCTTAGTTAGAGAATAAAATTCACTGAAAAATGAAATGTATAATAAAGTAGGTAAATAGGAATACTTTTTATATTCAACGTGAAACTAAACTAGTGCCTTATTAGTAAAAATATAATAACTATGTTTATGATTTTCTATTCACGTACTAGGAATTAAAATGGAAGAGCAATCGATTGCTTGAAGTATTAGTCATAGATTAACTAATACCTACAGTCCGACAAGAAAGTGTAGAGATTAAATGTGGCAATACTGTAGTGTCTTCCTATTTTCTGAGATTGATTAGAAAGGGATTTGAGTTAATTATGAATCCTGATATGTATGTAGCTTATTAATCATGAGTTAATAAAATATACGTTTCTATTATTGCAATGATTTATTTATTTATATGTATAATATTGTGTGATCTAAAACGACTGTTAATCCCTGGAATTAGGTACGCCTTTTTGAGGAACGAAAAGCAGACATGTGTTGTGTGCGGATCTATATCGGCTGGCATACAATTATTAGTCCTATCGGTGTGTCGCATAACGTCTTTTGTCCTAATAACGTATGGCATACACTTTGTTCCGCATATTTTTGATTGTCCGAAATTGTTGCTCCTATTATCGATTGTCCTAAATATTATTTGTCCTATCGTTTGATGTGGCTAAGATTCAAGTATCGAATGATTGATGTGCATAATTGCAATGTTCCTAATATTTAATGTGCAAAAATCTTTTGACTACATTTTCATTATAGTACCTAAGTCTCGAAGATTTTAAAACAAGCATTCTAACGCTGTTTTCGGTCTTACAATATTAGGATAGTGTAATCTTGGTGACTTTTAGCAAGCAGAGTTTTCAAAGGGTCACAGTTCTACCTAACACTCATCCTCGCTTCGCTCGTCGTCGTACCTAACCTAACCAAAATTAGACCTGCCTGAAGGTAGAATACACACGCCTACCATAGTTTAGTTTAGGTGCTGTAATTTTAGGCAAAATAATTCTTAGGGCAATTCATGTTAGGAAATATTATGCTTTAGGTAATTAGATTTTAGAGTTATCAATATTAGGACAAACTTGCTGTAGGACTTTAAATGAGTATGCGCAACAAATATTAGGACAAACGAGTAGTATGCCATTCAACAGTATGCCAAACATTCTCGGCCAAACTTTTTTAGGACAAAAAACGTTATGCGATACGACAGGCACCCGTTGTGTGCATGACTTTTCAACGCATACAGAAATTAAGCTGATGACGGTGCGATGCGTGCTATGGGCCTTATCTTACCCCAGCCAACACTATTCGCGAAGTTGACCGAAGTTGGGCCAATATGATAGTGTGGCAGGCACTTCTGGCACTTCGCTGCGGAAACTCACACTTCGGCCTCAGCTCAAGCACACCTCTGCCAAAGCCAACTTCGCGATAGTGTAGCTAGGAATACAGAATACTTTATAGTACTACATACAGAATGGACACGACATCCCCGCACCGAATCGAGTTACCTCACCCCGCAAGGGCACCGAGTTTGAATCGTGTTGGCTGCGTAGAAGAATTTGAAAGGGTGGTGTACTGTGCATAGGTAGGCATTAACTCGTGAAATAGTGTGATGGTGTTGGCGATGGTAATGATGATGATGGTGGTGATGATGATGATGGTGTTGATGATGGTGGTGACTGGTGGTGATGATGATGACCACAAAATCACAATCATCATCACCGCCATCACATTGTGATAATTTAGTATGTCATATTTATGTGCAACTAAAGTACCAACTACTTGTTGCAATGCGTCTGAGGCAGCCTGTGCGTCTTACACATTGACACTGACATTCATGATTCAGTTTTAGTAGGCAGTGTCCGCCCTGGTTATACTTCAACTAGTTCAACTTCGATGACTGTTCCATGGACCTAGCATGTACTACGACATAATAGCTCCATGCTTTGTTCGATGGTTAGAGCCTTATCACACTTGCGATTTGCGAGCGTATTTTGTATGAAGGCGATCGCGCAGCGTGTTTGCCGCGTCGCTTATTTGTATAATACGCTCGCAAATCGCAAGTGTGATAAGGCCCTTAATCTCATAACTCTCATAAGACTATTCGACAGTTGAATTTTGAACATCGGATCGGAGTAGCCCTTCAGACACGATCAGCCTAAAAGTCACTAAGACCACTGTCTGTCACGATGATTATGCTACCATATAAAGTAGGGGAGTAAACAGATGATGATGATGGCACCACGGACAATTAATTATTTTTAATTTAGGCGCATTAAGAGGCTTTATTCCTTTTAAAATGCTAATTGTTTTAGACATTTTTATCTATGATCAAACATGTTTCTTAACATATTATTGATGTTACTACCTAGAACAGGACTATTGGGATTTATTGGTATGTTTGAAACCTACAATTTGAATTTTTCATTGATAATTTTTGTCCGATCCAATTTATCGGATGAAATCGGATAAAACCCGTTCCAGACCTTTCGATCCGATCCGATTTATCGGAAGAAATGTCCTAACAATTGCACTACACATTATCCGATTTCTTCCGATAAATCGGGCAATTGCAATTGACGATCGGATCGGAAGGTCTGGAACCGGATTAAATGGTAGTTTTATCGATACTGTATCGATATCCATACGGTATAGACCTATTCGGGCATCACTAACAACAAAAATTTGACACATGGGCTTTTACGACTTTGAAGTCGACGTATTGACAAAAATACTGTTGTCTCGTTTTTTCTTGCGGAAACTTGACGTGCTTTAAGGAGATAGCAATACAGTCGTGGGATGGTCATAGGTTTTTACAAAGTAACACGAATTCTATTGAATTTTCCTTACTCTTAGGATAATTTATAAACAAAAGCGGCTGCACAAAATTTCATTATATTGGAATACTAAAAGTTTAAAATAAATTATTAAATAATCCATACTAAATTGATAACGTAACGTCAGTTTCCTTCCGTTTGTTATCAAAGTGTGCCCAAGCCTATTTTGTCACTTTGACATCTGCAAAAGTAAACGTGAAGTTGAGTTGAGTTGAGTTGAGATCATAGAGTATATTTATTTGTATAATATGGTTGAGATACTGAACTGACTACTTACTCACTAACAAACAGTTTAGTTCAGGAAATTTGGTTTACTTCAATAAATAATTATTGTATTCGTGGTAAACAAACGTGTTGTAAAAATGACAAATATCAGTGAATTAATTGTTTTAATATCTATTATTACTGCAACAATCTCTGAGAATGACGAGTCTTGTTCAAATCTTAATTCTTGTTCAGAAAACCATAACAAATATTCAAAAGGTAATAAATAATAACAAATAACCGTTAGCCGGTATGTGATTTAAATGGTGTCTTAACTTATTTATTTGTAATTTACAGAACAGAACCAGTGGACTTCAAACATTTTAAAAGAAATCCGCTCTGCCGTCGTTAATCATGAGGCTTGTGAACCGCAAAACTGTAGCTGCCACAAGTTTGTTATTGACCAAGATTTAAATCCATTTAACGATGGGATTACGAAGGATATGTTTACACTTGCTCGAGCTAAGGCTACCACATATCAGGTAAAATATTCCATACAACTTTTTATACTGTGCATTGAATTAATGATACTGAAATGTCAACTTATTTGAAATTAAGGATTTGCATAACAAGTTTTTGAGAATCCTCTTAAATCTCAGAACCTCTTATTAAATGAAGAAGTAGAAAAAAATTATGTAATTATATTGGATAGAATTAAAGGTTAGTCAAACCTATACAACTGACACTGAAAAAGGTAATTACCTTTTTCAAAAAGTTACTAACTACAGTGAAAAAAAAAAGATATTTCCAAGAGAAACTGAACAAGTTGAGAATATTAAAATCATTATAGCTGCCTATAACAATTAAATTTCCTTAAATCCTATGTAAATATTGGTGACAAGAGGAAAACACAATTTTCAAAATTGTTCCGCCCATCTTCAAGTAATCAGGTAACATACAAACAGCGAAGTTTGTTAAATATGAAAACTTGAGCAAAAGAATGAGGGTTGTGCTGCTCTGATGTGGTAACATTCTGTACTTTGTTTTGGAACATATTTTCCTTCCAGGATGTCCTCTATAAAAGCAGAGGACTATCTCAATAATGACTCACTGGCCTTGATTATTTATGATTAGTGACATTTGACTCTTTATTAATTTATTTTCCATATATTTATTTCAACTCTTCTCATACTATAATGGTGATTGTTGTTTTAAAGATGTTATTTATGGTGGTTATATCCCTATGAATATTATAAAGTGAAAGTAACTCTGTCTGTTGTAGTTTGAGCCCTTGGGAAGGGGAAATATAGGTTCGTTTTTTTTTTCTCATGGAAATGGAACAGGGGTTTGGGGTAGTGGAATTTACTATGGAAGATGCTTCACTTTCAGGTAAAGTATAATGTGCCTTTAAATGTTTGCTACTCAAATTAATTTGTCTTATTTATCCCTTATAGGATATTATAGGTTTCCTTACAGGTTAGGCGACCAAGGGGGATGCCAACAAAATAACCGGCAGAAGCTAGTCTGTAATCAATTATTATATTTATTGTAATGTAATAATTTATCTGTTACAGATTATTGATGGTAAATTATATCGCCAAAAAGATTGCCACTTCCCAGCTCGATGTGCAGGCGTGGAACATTATTTAAAAGCTCTAGCACCCAAATTACCCAATATGGAGCTAGCAATTAATACAAGAGATTGGCCTCAAGTTAACCATGCATGGGGACATACAAAGGCACCAGTGTTTTCCTTTAGTAAGGTTAATGGTTTTGACATTTATTTTGTTATATTTACAAAGATGAATGGACCTTCTCTAGCTCATTCACTGTGGTATCATGGTGCTGGCATGCTGGTATCATGATGCTGCATTTAATAAGCGTTCAATATTTTGACAACGCAATTGGTGCAGTGGCAGTACTACAGAGCTGCGGGCCTAGGTTCAAATCCCGGCTGGTGCAAATATGAGTTCATTATAAATAATAAAGTCCATATATAAATATACTTTTTTTCCAGACTAAAGATTACTATGATATAATGTATCCTGCATGGAGTTTTTGGGAAGGTGGACCAGCCATAGCACTATATCCAACTGGGATTGGGCGATGGGATAAACATAGATTGTCTATATCTGCAGCAAGTGATAGGTAACTTAACTGTAATAATTGGATTGTTATAGCTTGTTCATTGCTCAGCACATACCATTTTATTATTGACTGAGCGAGCGAAGTGTCTCTGTTCAGTCTTGCCAAAGCTTCTTTCGTATGTTTGGATGTCCACATTTCCGGCTGTTCTCGCCTACAGGCTACATTTCTCAACTGATTCTCATGATATTTGGTGAGAAGGTTCGATAAGTATATAGATTTTTAATGTCAGTTCAGTTTTTCGATTTTTTTCAAAATGGTGGAGTAAGTTCAATACTTAAAAAACAAATCTGCCATTTATAAACAAACTGGCGAGGTCTACACTACAGCTCACAGAACCACTAATAATTACAATTAAATAGGGCGTCAGCGACTTTCTTTTGATATTTTTATCTAACATAAAACATGCCAAAGAATATCACACGTTTTTATTAAAAATATTTCAATATTTCCCTACTATGGGAAAAATATAATATGTATTTATTTTTGTTTCGTGTCTACATCCCTATTAATCCTATTATGCTATCCAGACATAAGTAGATAGGCACATTGGGCACGCTGAGACATAACAACACTCGATATGCATCAGCGGTTAAGAATACTTCAACAACACTATAACTTATTTATTTATTTAAGAGCCTTGATCGATCGTGCCGCTGCTGGGTAAAGGCCTCATGTTTCGACGTGTCGCAGTCGTAGGCTATCTCCCACCAATTCTTATGGAAGACATCAAGGTTGTCTCTCCTAACTAGGAAAATTAGCATTAATTATGATTTCGTAAATGTTCCCTTTTTTCAGGTGGCCATGGAGTAAAAAAGAACCGAAAGCGTTTTTCAGAGGTTCTAGAACAAGTGAAGAACGAGATGCACTCGTTCGTTTATCTCGAGAAATGCCCCACTTGGTTGATGCTCACTATACGAAGAATCAGGCATGGAAATCTAAAGCAGTGAGTTATTTAATATGTTTAACCTATTTATTAACTGTGGCATGTAAGAGAAGCAATAAATTAAACATAGATTTTCTACTCTTAAACAGAAACAGAACAATATTTATTTAGCAACTTAGGCTCATTATTTCAAAAAAATCCAATAGTACTACTGTTATTACATGTTTCTTATCATAATTATCATGTTACTACTTAGAACAGGCCTATTGCGATTTATTGGTATACATTTGAAACCTACAGTTTTACTTTTTCATTGATAATTTTGGTTTCAAAAACTTCTCGAAATTGTCAAAATTCACGCAGAAAACTGGTTTTTTCGTCAAACAGTTGGTTGAAATTATAAATACATTTGTCATAATCATAATATGAGAAAAATAAAATTTAAAAGGAATAACGACTCGAAGTTAAAGTTGCTACACAAATGTTGTTAAATTTTATTTCTTGCTCCTGTTACTACACCCGGTATTTCAGCGTGAAATTGCCACTTAGTTTCACTTTTAGATTGGTATGTAAGAAAGCACCAGCACCGTAAAAATAACGCATTTCGATTTTGTTTCATTCTGTCTTAGGATCGATATTAAATTTATGTATGTATTAATTCTATTTCGAGATTTAGATATTTCTGTTTTAAACATAAATTGATAATTATGAAAAACATTAAAGTTACTTTATTTGGAAAGAGTCTATTTTCGAAATTAGCAAATAGATTAGAGTAAAATATACAATTTGTTATGTTGTGAATATGAAATACATTTCTATAATTAATTTAATACCTAGTAGATAACTATAAAACCTGTGTTCTTGTTTTAACAGGATACACTAAACGCGGAACCAGCTGTAGAAGTGTCATTTGAGGACCATTGCAAGTATAAGTATCTTTTCAACTACAGAGGAGTTGCAGCGAGTTTTCGCTTCAAGCACTTATTTTTATGCAAATCCTTAGTCTTTCATGTTGGAAATGACTGGCAGGAATTCTTCTACCCATCTTTGAAAGCCTGGGTTCACTACATACCCCTGAATCCAAAAGCTACACAGTCGGAAATAGCCAAATACATAAAGTTTTTTCAAGAAAACGATTCTCTGGCGCAGGAGATTGCAAATAGAGGATATCAACTTATTTGGGAAAATTTGACTGCAAAGGATGTGAAGTGTTACTGGAGACAATTGCTAAAAAAATATTACAAACTCGTCAAATATGATATAGTGAAAGATGAAGATCTGATACAAATTATATAGGTTTAAGTAGGTTCTAAGTTTTGTATGTGATTAAATAAATGAACAATAAAACCAAACATTGGGAGATACAGGTTTTAATTGAAATAATTAGACTCGTAGTTTAGTAAGACTAGGAATACACGTAACTTGAGAATAATTAGCGAAGCTTTAAGACTCTGGATCAATATTACAGGGTTTCATTCATGTCACATTTTCAGGGTAGTTAAAAATGGCTCCGTGCCATTTGCCATTATGACAATGTTTAGTTTGTTCAAAGTGAAACATTAACCATGTAATATTCAGACAGTGCAGTGTTAACTACTAATTTAAGTATGAATAAATATTAGAATATATCGTAACAAGAAAAACTCGTCGAACGCAATCATTTAGTAAACATTACATAAAGCAAAAACTGTTTACTCAAATCATGCGTGGTAAAAATGTATGAGTCGCAGAGATTTAAGAGGTCTCATATTTTTTTAACGTGTAATATTCAAGTGCCCTTTATTACACAGTTGAAAGAAGGTTCATGTAAAAAAAAAATACCTCAATTTTTGAACACTGTCGGCGAGTTTTTCTCGTTAGACGAAATATTTACTTAGAATTATGGAATTTATACTAGATACTTAAATAAAACTACCAGGGACTGAGTTATTCGTGTACATAACCGGTGTAGTCGACTTCGGACAGGTGATGTACGCAGATGCACCCTGTGATACAGGCAGTATGTTGGGGCGGCATCTTTTCTCTGTAGCTGAGTGCAGACTGATAATGTCGACAATATGACAGTTTAATGTAATTTATGAGTACTGGTGGATTCCAATTCTAGCAATAAAATTATAATGATGGGCATAAAAAATATCAAGTTTACCCAAGGTAAAATTATTCGAAGATCCCCCGATGTAAGACTTGTCTCATAGGAGATAAAATCTTGCTGTAGCGTCCTGTTCTGTGATGTCTATCGCAACTTGTGATTCTCTTTCTTATCCAGGCCAAAATCCAGTTCTGTAATTACATCTTCCGTCAGTCAATTGAAGCTCTAAATTATAGAATATCGCTGCCTATCATTGTTATAATACTGCCATTGAGACCTTACACGACCTCGGCAAATTCTTCGACGACCTGAGGTAGAGTTCCTGGACATTGGACAAGAACCTCAACGAACACGAATAAAACGACAATGATGTCGAACTATGTTACATTCAACCCCTGGAAGTCACGGCCCTACGATCAAACTAAAACTATAATAAACTTACACCTAGGACAAACAATCCAATTATTTAAATTCAACTTTGTTATATAGGTAACTATGCGAAGATGTGGTCGCTCACAAGCGGGGGATGTCTCTTAGCTAATCAATTGTGATGCCCAATATAACAACATAAAACACAAGAACTGACGCGCCGCGAATTCGATACACGTATATGCAGCGGGACCCCATGTAATTATGGTTTAGGGCCTTATCACACTTGCGATTTGCGAGCGTATTTTCTATACAAATAAGCGACGCGGCGAACACGCTGCGCGATCGCCTTCATACAAAATACGCTCGCAAATCGCAAGTGTGATAAGGCTCTTAGGTCCTAAATAATCGAGTTGGTATATATTTCTACCTGTCGATTTATGTACCTACTATAAAATTTCTACCTTTGCAAATTAATGAAAAAAAAAATGATTCTGTGCCAGCGGGGCCCTTTGTTAATTGTAAGTTTACAGCCTAAATGAATTACTATTCATGGAGCCTCTTATTTCTACCTTCCAAATAACTTTTCACTACATCCTAGATATAAATAGTTTTTGAGAAATACGTGTTCGAAGATTTTGTCCTTCTAGCAGGGCCCTTTGGTATTTAGTGACTTACATGACCACAGGTAATTTTTAAAAACAGCCGGTTGGTCTACTTACTGTATCAATTATTACCAACTTGACTTGACTTGACAAAATCTTCGAACGCGTATTTCTCAAAAACTATTTATATCTAGGGTGTAGTGAAAAGTTATTTGGAAGGTAGAAATAAGAGGCTCCATGAATAGTAATTCATTTAGTCTGTAAACTTACAATTAACAAAGGGCCCCGCTGGTACACAATCTTTTTTTTTTCATTAATTTGCTAAGGTAGAAATTTTAAAGTTCATAAATCGACAGGTAGAAATATATACCAACTCGATTATTTAGGACCTAAACCATAATTACATGGGGTCCCGCTGCATATACGTATATGCGAAATCGTTATACAGATCAATCATAATTTCCTTGTTATTCAGCCCCTCTAAATTACGGTAGCAGTAGGTATACATAGATAGAGAAAGGTTGCTATAACAATATTATATGTGTAAGTTAGAATATCTATGCCAACAGAGCAGAGCAAAAGTTATTGTTTATTACATTATCTATAAAAATAAGGGGCCTGTTTCGCCCCTCGAGGATGTAATATATTTCTTTTTGCTTTGTTGAGGCTGCTTGTGATTTACGATGTATATGCTATTATTTATTTTATTGCAATTATTTGTATAACATTATATGTATGGGAACGTTATTGTGATATAAAAAAATAAAGTCTTCTAACTGAAGTCGCGATCTGGGAAGATGGCCGGAGCGGCCATGGTCCAAATGTAGATCCCGACGCAGAGCCAGGACGATGAGATTTTGATCCACATCGATGCAACATTCTCTTTCATGAGCTGTGAGCTGGGGCTAAAAATATTAATAAAAACACAATTATTAATCTTTATATGTCGATATAAAGACAGACAACCGACACCACAATTGTACTTTTCAAAAATATTGTAGAGGGTTATTCAAAAAAGTATGTGAACCTTGTTTCCAGGAAATTGTTTTTTCATGATACTGCTTGAAAATTTGGTCATAACCTTAATTCATAAGTACACACAAAGGCCTTTACATCTTTATCAGATGATTTTATGCGGCGTTTATGTGGCAGTGTTTGAATAAGTACACAAACCTGTTTATATTTGTACATTTGAAAACTACTATACGAGCCTTGCAAACTCACAAACAATATAATTGGTAACTACGATACTCACTTGTACCAGTTGGTGAGAGTCATCATGGAGTACAGAGTAGCCAGCGCGAAGACGATGTGGAAGAAGGTCCAGGGGTAGGCCACGCCATCGCCTTCGTTGTCGAACACCTTGGTCTCGCCGCCGCCCTCGCCGCCGTCCGAGCCCGCGCCTTCTATGGAATCATACCCTGCGCTCAGTGAGCGAACAACACACCCTCGGTTAGCAGTACACAAAAGCATTTAGGAAATAATGTTTCGATGGTATGTTACTTGAAGGTAAACGAAACATATATTATCGCTTTACTTTTCTATTTAGGTACGAATCTGTTTAGTTTACAGCGCAACATAGATTATATATGTATAAAACAAGTGTATATATTTACTGCATACAACTTTTGCAGAAATAATTACACATGGGAGTTAAAACACACGTTAAATCAGATAATGTAGCCCTGTTTACACGGTTAGAACACAAGCAGGCATAACATTCTTGATTGCGGTAAGAAGCTTTGTACCATTTTTTTGCATGCTAAATGATTTGATAACCGAGGGAATAAATAAGATGTGAAAACATAATATACATGGTTATAGGTAGAGATGTGCCGTTGTCGAGAACGCCACATCAATAGGTTCCTATGGTTATAGGTATACATACGACTATTTTTTATCCAAATATTTATTTCAATCAATGTGGTCGACATTGTGCGCCTTTTTGTCATTTCACATTCAGTACTATTGGGAATTTTCAAATATAATAATAACTGTAACTTTACTAAATTTAAATGTATTTTTATATTTGGAAATTTTCATTTTATCCTATTCTTGGATCCCATTAATCTTAAAATTAATATGTTAGAATATGGTAGATTTATTGCTGCTACTTTAGCATAGCTAAAAAGTCACTATTAGTATAAATAGGCCATTTAATTCAATAAACGCTAAAATACCACACAATTGTTAACACAGTAAATTCTATTTTACAGCTAGATTCAACTTACTTATACATATAATATTTTAGTTTTATTTACTGAATTAATTTGATATAGTGGGGTAATACAAACGATTAGCCTTACCAGTGAAATAAGTACTTATATACTGCCAGATACTGCGGGTTTTATACTGTACTTCAAAAATCCTGCCGCCACTTTTCACTACTATAACGCGACATACACGCAAGCGCAAGGTTATTCGTGTTTTCTGTCTTAGGTTGAATGATCAGTTTAGATATTACTTATTTTACTCTATAGTTGACTTTTTCCCAAGATGACACCATTCTTATATGTTATTCGTCCTTATAGCCTATCAAAGCATGGCATACATAATTATAACATATAGGTATACAGTGTGTTACCGTCAAGTAGGCTTTTCTCAAATCTTCTTCTTCTTAGTAGAGTAAAGTAACATAGATCTTTAACGTATCCATGACCCTAATTTAATTAATTAACTTAAATTCAGGCTTTATTAAATTTCTAACAAAATTTTAATTGCCAGTAATGTACAGTAAAGTAAATTGACAAGTGAGTGTTAAATGACAGCTTGATATGAGTAACGACAATTACGCTGTAATTTATAAATTTAATTGTGCAGTTAATTTACATAATTATGATTAGCTAATACATGCAAACAATTACTAATGGATCATATTAATATCAGTTTTAATAAATGCCCGCATGCCGGTAACAGGCTGTATACATTATTTTGCATACAAAAATTAGCAGTAGTATGTTCCATTTTTAAAATCTCATACATGGGGGCAGAAGCGGATACATCGAGTAACTACTACGCAATCGTGAATATGTATATTTCCTTGAAATGGTATGGCTTTACGACGGACATGGGTGAGGCGCAGGCTTCTAATATGGGCAATGGAAATATTACCTTCGTTAGCAATGAGCCCTCCCAGCCCTTACGCCGCCGAAGACCGCGCGTCGCGTCGCAGGGAATGGACAATCGTAAGTTAATATTAGCATAAAAATAAGTACCATTGGGTAGTTTATTTTTTTTGACTGTCACTTAATACAACATAAAAAAGTTTATATTAAGGTGTATCAAACACATCTCATGAATTTGAAACAGTTAATTCTCGTTTATTAACCTTTGTTTAATAAATGTGATCATGATTCATGATGCAATGATATGGCGAACGAGTTTTGAAGATATGCGAATGAAAGAGCGTTAAGACGGTTATATATAGTGTTTCATGCATAACTAATCCGGTATTTGATGAGAGTACTCTTTATGAAATACGACCTGTTAGTATGATGTTTCTATAAAGATATTGAAACCCAAAACCAGTCTTCTTTTTAGTTTCTGTCCAATTAAAAATCGTGTAATGCCATTAGTCAGTGGTAGTTTATTGAAGTCCGTATATTTTAGAACGTGTTTTTAACAGTTTCAATGATACAATTTTTTTTTATTATAGAGTATGTACAATTTCTGAAACACCATTAAATTTATCTTTTTCGATAGTCCTTGCTGTAAGGATCTGCAAACTGCAGCTCTTTTCCATTTCAGTTATTTTCCTTACCATGGTATTTTCCTAAATATGACTGTGTCTGTGTCAAAATGTTGAAGTTTTTGACATTGACAACCATCGATTTTATTTAATTAGGTTTCGAAGGCAAAGATTTCTTTAGCCAATAATATTGCGATCTGTCAAATTGTCAATTTCAGTTTATTTTTAAACCATGATAAAGTATAACGAAAGAGATGCAAATTGTAGATCCTTACAGGAAGAACAAATGAAGAAAAAAAAATTAACGGTGTTCCAAAAATTTTACAATCTCCATTTTCAAATACCGTATTATGGTAAAGTTCAGTGTGGTCGAAACGTAATTGCCAGCGTCGAGACATTTGAGTGTTACGTACAGACAAAAATAGGACAGTCAATTGAGAGTCATATCATATGATTAGTAGTTTCATATCAATTGATTAGTAGTATACACAAGTACATATGTAGTATATTCACCTGCATTGCCCTCCTTGGCGAGGATGTGCTCGGACATGGTGATCTTGGAGGAGGAGGAGGCGGTGCGCACGCACGAGTAGAGCACGCTGCACACCCACAGCATCATGCCGATGATGGCCTGCTTGTCGAACGACGCCGCCTGCGCACACAGCAACACTCGTATACGACTAATTCAAGCATCAAAATGGTGCGGAATTTGACTGCAGTTAATTTTAATCATTTCTCACTAATTACTAAAACAAACATTTTACAGTAAAACAACTATACCTTAGTTTCCATTTTATTTTTAAACAAAAAGGCGAAAAGGAGAATGACTTTCTTCTGAATCTTGTTTGTCACTTATTTGTTATTTGAGAGTGAGAGTTGAGGCTATCGGATCGTTTTGACATTTCGAAGATAGCTTGACTTATCAGCAAAATATTTATTCAAAAACGTCAATGCAAATTTTATATATTCCCGTTAAATCACAGGTCAAACGTAAATAAATTCTCGAAATGCCTGAACGATCGTTATAATTCAGTTTGGAGGAAACTGTTCTGTTCTGTCACGTTATAAAGTTTAGCAGTCTATAAACTCAACAACTTAAAGATTGTCTCGTTGCAATTTTAGTTTATTTATAAATAAACAGTAGTGTCTCTTTATTTCTAGTAGTGATAATATTTGTTTTAGTGTAGGCATTGTTTTTTCGTCCACATAAAATACGTAAATATTTGCGACTTTTTCCATGTTTTCTGGAGCAAATGGGTTGTAGGTATATTGATCGAACATCTAGTGATGACTAAAAATGAATGATCTAAGTGATACATAAATCTAAGAGTTTGTAATATTGTATAAATGTCGTTTTACGTTGTTAATTTAATGCTTGGGAATGTTAACCACAATAACCATAAAGGCAGTTTGGAACGAAATAGATGAATGAGTATGAGTATAAATTGTACTTTTATGTTTATATTGGCTCCATGGATCTTTTAAGTCCTATCGTGCTAACGAAAGTCCGATGCCTAATTATTACTATTATAATTTTGGCGAACGTACGGTTCACACATACATTAACTATAAACTAGAACGAGTAACAGTTAAATCATACTAATATTAATAGAAAATGAATATCTTTAATATGTATCTTAAGGGGACTTAATATTTAAGCTGACTGTAATAAGAGATAGCTGATGCCCTGGTGTATCAGCCCAGTTATACCTGGCTATCACTTAAGAACTGCCTGTTTGTTGGGTGGTCAACCGATTCGAAAAAGTAAATTGTGACGGTGACCTTCGTCTTCTCTTCCTCGTTGACCTTTAAGTTAATCGCGTCTCTAGTTCTATACTAGAGTGAACAGTCCCTGTAACTGCAAACCCTAATAAAATCATGCTTCTGCGACAGATTCGTGCGTAAAAAACTCGGGGGAATTATGTTTGTAGGATAATAATGAAGCTATATATTATAATCACACTGTTATATTATAATAACAACACTCGCTAGCTAGCATTATGTTGGTTATAATATAAACACGTTTTACTCGTAAAGTTCCATGACATAGGTGCAAATAATTAAAATACAATAGTGGTATGGTGATGGCGAAGTGTCCATAGAATCCGATTCCAATTGGATTGTGTCTATGTGGGATACTTATATGATCGTAAGTTACTTAACTAACTAATTTATGAATGTATAATTAACTCAAATTAATTACTATCGTAATTATATGAACACCTCTACCTAAAATTGTGCAATTTGTGCAAGGACATGTAAACTGAATCTGTGTCGGGTCACCTACCGATGTAATTGATGTCGTATCTATGACGTAAAAGATCTAATAGGAAAAACCAAACACCATGCGGGATGGCACGCCTAGCCACCTTCATCTCAAGGGGACTTACAAGATCTAAAAGTAAAAATTACCTACTGCTTCTTGAGGATACATACCCAATAATCGTCCTGTTTACGATCCTGGTAATGCAATTGAATATAAGAACTGGTCTTAATAGACATATTACAATAACAAATATAACACATATATAAGGTGCTTCCAAATAGGTACTAATACTTTTAGAGACGTCACATAAAACCAAAACAATCCACTTTAAATATTAAAGGAAAAAAATCAATTTGTTTTAATATACTGAACAAAGAAATAAATAATAATTCCGCCCAAATATAATCAGCACTTTATGTCAAGTGAAAATCGTTGCTTGTTATGAAATGTCTGGAAAACTGTTTGTAGGTATAAATTAACAACTAGCCTTTGTTCATTACGTACCAGTAATTATTAGCCATTTGAAAAGCTTAAAATGGTACTAATAGAAGTCACGTTGATTTAACATTAGCATGTATACAGGTAATGGAATCATCGTAAATGACTAGCCCGGTCAGTTAAGTGACAGTTAAGAGGTTCCATCAGATGTAATCAAGGAGGTCTTAATCACTGACTATTGAATACTCATTAACAGGGTGAACTTATGTACCTAAGTTGAGGTGAGTACTATCAGCTGTAAAAGTATTGGTAATTGATTAGTAAGCACTTTATATATTGTCACTACTTTGAAAAATCTTTGGTCTTATTTTCCTCCAACGAAAAAGGTCAAGAGTTGAGGAAACTGCATTTGGACCGCATGAACGTTGTCATTTAGAGATGCTCATCTTTTTTTTCGAATGCGGCGATAATCCAGGCCGGGGAAATGGGGATACGAGGCTGGCAATCCTTTTTCACGCCGAGGTATGTATAGTGCTTTTCTCAAATATGCAATGATATAAAAATAAAAATCTTCGAACAATGAAATTAAATAACAACATGAAGAATTTATAATGTGACCTCAATATAAAAGAAAACGAACTAACTAATTCTTTAATAACGTAGTGTATTAAAAGTAAGGCTGTATTTTTGTATAAATATTATTGATTTTATGTAATTAAAACTGCAAACATCGCATATTGCTTTTTATTATTATTATCGTAGTGTGTTTGCAAAATATTGATATTGAAACAAAAGAAGGTTGCTTGTCAGGCAAGATGATAGTTGAAATATCATTACATGCTCCCTTCGTGTCGACCCCGCCATCGCACCCGAAACGTAAAATTTCCGAGCCTATTATATGGAAGAGAATGTTAATATTTCAAGCATATTTGAGAAAAAAAACTTTAAAACCCGTCCGTACTATTATTGGAAGTGCAGGTGCAAGGACGAATCGGTTTTTTGTTTTATTGTAAGTCCACGCGCAAATGATTTTTCGTTAACTGTAAACTATAACTATATTTATGACGCTCGCTTCTTTTCCGGTGTTCGTTGCTGATGCGAGCATTTTTCGAAATAGTGACGTAAAGCTGTTACGATATAATGTATAAGGACGGTAAAGTAAGTAACGTGAACACTTACAATATTAGGGTCAATGAGACTGTTGCACGAAGCCGGCGAGTTGGACAACGCGGACCAGGTGAGGTACATGACGTAGAGCGACACGATGGAGGACTGCAGCAGGCCGGAGTGCGGGTTGTGTTCCTGCACCGCCGGCAGGATCGAGATCGCGCTGGCGATCACCACCAGGATCAGGTTTATCGAGATGAAGAACTTCGGCAGGTCACAGTTTGTTCCCTGTGACAATGACATTCAACACTTAACTTTTTGAGTGCCTGATTACAGTTCATATCATACGCCAACTGTACTAGGCGTCAATAAATAAACCAAATGTACTGCACTCTATTTATAGCAGCGACTGAAGAGGCGTGTGATGCAGTTTTCGGTTCACAAAGGTTAATAGCTGTTTATCATAATCTTAACTCAATGTAAAAGTACAATTAGCAGTATTTCGTAATTAAGAAGCTTAAAGATGAAGAATATCATAACCGTGGTGGTGTTCAGATGTTTATGTATGAGAGCCATTTATTAAAATTAGTAGCAGATTAGTAAAACAGGTTTTCATTTGCGTTGCAACGATGGAAATAAGTAGGATTTATAACTTAGTGGGCTGGTCATTGTAGAAAAAAAGTCAGTCAGAAAGAATTTTTAACTTGTATACTCACTTGGGTAAAGTTCACGAACAGCAGAACGATGCCGGTGAGAGTGAGCGTAAAACATGTGAGCATTGCGAGCAAAAGCGCCGCGTACCAGCCGCGAGACTCCGACTCCTCGTAGTTAGCTGAATAATGTATTACATATGTATTATGATCACGATCAGATTTAAGATTTTCGTCAATAACTACAATGTTTGTGTGTTCTAAAGTTCATATCAATTTATCGACGCCAACTAATTTATACGATATTCATAAATATATAAACGTAACAATCAAGTTAACAGCTATTTTCATAGTGTAGATCAAAGTAAATCTTTGTATAATATCACTTAAAAATATAATATTTTTAGACTACTTTGCACGTAGAAAACATACTTACAAACCCATCGCTCGGCCCATGAATGAGCAAAATCAATAATTAACACCAGTTGTATAATAATATAACAAAAGCCGCCGATCATGCCAAAGACCATCCAGGTGGAAGCGAACGAGCCCTCGGGGATGAAGAAGGCGCCGATCACGCCCGCAATAACCACCAGGAACTTGATGCCCCAGAAACTGAAACATTATATAATACCACAGTTAAAATGCTAGTCTTTACATACAGCTTAATAATTGCAAGAGAATAAACAAGTAAATAATAAGAATTATGTGTATCAGACAAAAGTCGGTATTTCTCATGTTTGGCTTTACCTTATACACACTATGGATTTCTTTAGAAGTCGTAGTTCTTAACTCACCCATTTTGTATGCCAGCGCGAGGATCTTTGGAAGACTTCACGCCAATCATTATCAATGCCATCAGAACGAAAAACATGCATAGCGCAAAACAAATTCTGAAACAAAAATGGATCACCTTATTTTTAGTCCCATTACAATAATTTTATTGTTATAGGTACCTATTACCTATTAAAAATGTTACGAAATCGAATTAATCCGTGGTGATATGACACAAACCAGTTATTAAGACTGTACTGTTAATCGGATTTATTTATACCACAACTCTACATTTCATCACTGTTCGAAATAGGACATTGTTATACAACAACATACTATGAAATATAGGTACAACAAAGTACTAGTTTTACCATGAAAATTGGCATTATAAGTAGTATCTATAAAACTATGTTACGAGTCTTGGTAACCCTGATCAACCCATCTGGCATACTGGCAAAACTATAAACCGTATTATATATTTCCGATTGTGCTGAACGGTGCTGCCTTAAATGTAGTTGAGAGAGTAAAGTACCTGGGTCACATCTTAACTACTACAATGTAGGATGACTCTGAAATTGAAAGGGAGCGTAGGGCACTGTCAGTGCGGAGTAACATGTTGGCCCCCAGGTTTGCTCGATTTTCAACTGAAGTGAAGCTAATCTTGTTTAAAGCATACACACAATCCTTCTACTCGAGCAGCCTGTGGGTTAAGGCCGTTCCCTGAGCCAGATTTGCAAAAATACCCCAAAAATTATCCTATTTTTCTACGAAACGTTGATATTAGTAAACGAGGGAAAAATATATATCATTCTTGATTATATTATCTTTAACAACACAGCATTCGATACACGATTCATAACACTTCGCTCGATACAATTAATTCCCAAAGTAACCTCCAATTCGAATTTTTACTCCAACTTTACTTGTTTTTTTTCTACGTGACACTATGAAACAAAAAAAGGAGAAAAATCAATCATAACTAAAATAGTAATTTTACAGCTTCCGAATTTCAATAATTGAAGCCAATATTTTTAAAATAAATAATCATCGACAAATTCTTACGAAAAAAGATATCGCCTTACGACCCGCAAGCTCTGTCTCCGTCACTCTTTTGAAATGTGACTGTGATGTGACAGGGACGGGTGGCCTGAGGAGGGGCTCGGGGTTCTGGCTCAGGGAACGGCCTTAATGTTACGAAAAGAGCTTATAGTGCCCTACGTGTGCAGTACAATAACGCATTTAGGACGCTGTTGGGCCTGCCGAGATGGTGTAGCGCATCGGGCATGTTTGCGGAGGCCCGGATTGATTGCTTTCAGGCTGTAATTCGCAAAAAAATCACATCCCTCCCTAATGACTCGTGTTCGGCAAAGTAACAACGGCATCATCAAGGCGTTAGGAGAGATGTATGACTGCCACTTATTTAAATTCTGGACGATGCAGATTAAGGTTGTAGCCCAATATGTTATATAGGTAATGCCTCTAGTGTTTAGTCTACTAACTTAATTTGTAAGCCTTACTAACAAACTATGGATGTTAATTATCCGAAATAAAGAATTTATTATTACCACCGGGGTGAACAATGACAAATGTCGCAATTGGTCCTTTGTCCTTTTACACAGAAAGGAGGATAAGTATCTTATTTAGATTCTTCTGAATACTGTTTTTGATTGTTCTGTGACGTACCTGTAAACTGCCAGATAGCCAACAGCGTTATCACAATCTACTTTAAAGTTGGTTGGTACGACTCCAGTTGAATTTGCACAAAAGGGCACCTGCAAAGAGATTTTTTTTTAATAATTATAGACCTGCAAATGTAGCAGAGAGTCCTAGTCCAACAAATGTAACTACATCTAGAGAACCAGTCTGGTGCTAAAAATAATAATTACTTATCATGATATAGTTTTTAGGGTTCCGTACCCAAAGGGTAAAAACGGGACCCTATTACTGAGACTTCGCTGTCCGTCCGTCCGTCCGTCCGTCCGTCCATCCGTCCGTCCGTCCGTCCGTCTGTCACCAGGCTGTATCTCAAGAACGGTGATAGCTAACTAAACTTGAAATTCTCACAGATGATGTATTTCTATTGCCGCTATAACAACAAATACTAAAAATGAAATAAAATAAATATTTAAGGGGGGCTCCCATACAACAAACTTGTTATACCTATATATACATATATATAGGTACGGAACCCTTCATGCGCGAGTCGGACTCGCACTTGCCCAATTTTTTGTACCTATTGTATTTTATAAAGCCTAATACAGGTTAGTATTACATTTATGTTTTCCGTGTATTCTTATAAAATTAGTAACTAACTATGCAAACAATATAATATTTAAACCTCTTATCTAACTTGCAGCTATGGCAATCAAATATGCTTATGTTACAGCTTATCTTTCTCAGCATTGTTCAACAACAAACAGGTAATTAACCTAAAGACTGTGCGATGGGGAAAATTAAAAGACTTACATTTACATACTCCCTAATGATTTAATAAAATATTTACTTTTGCTATTCAAATTAATTCAGTAACAATGTAACAGCACATATCACATGTCGTCATATAGACATATAATTTGATTTCTTTTACAATTGAACACTGTGAACTTTTGATCCACAGCAGCTACCAGAAGTCCTAACCGACTAGGGTTTTCAGTTTTGCTACTCTTATAGCATACTTTTTACCTAGCTAAACAGTTTTTCAAGTGATTTTTTGTTTCTCAACTCTTCAGCAAGTCTCCTCTTCCTTAAAAATAAATTAATCTTAATATAAATTTTACTTTTTGCAATTCCGTTTTGAGTCCCGGGGCCAGAGTAATGCATGCAGCTACCATGACCAAGAGCAGCATCAAGGTGTACATGAGCCGCGTGGAGGTGGAGTTCGCGCAGGACGGACACGCCGAGCAGCATAGCGAGCATGCCGCACTGCCGCAGCAGCATGCTAGCTGTTCAACCAAATTTGATTAATACCACATTTGCAAATCAATCTTAACAGCTATTTAGCTCAGAGCATACACTACTGGAAACGCCTTGCGTACTATTTTCCCTCTGCCAAAAGGTTTATGATAAATATCATGTCGGTTTATAAAAACTATTTAAGAAATCAATTGCTCGCATTTTGATCATCGTTCTCAGTGGACACCAAGCTCCGTAAACAATTCTTTGTCTTATAAACATTCACACAAAGGGAAATTATGAAGGAACAATTTAACGTGATCCACTGCAATGTAAGCAGGACTCGAACCTGCGACTCTACATTTTCAGCATAGTGCTCTCAGCGTACGGCGGAAACGTAGGGTCGCAGGATGACATTACATTTTTAGAGCTCCGTCATTAACTAGGAACCCTTATAGTTTTGCCATGTCCGTCTGTTCGTCCGCGACTTAGCTCCGTGATCATTAGTACTAGAAAGCTGAAATTTGGTATGAGTATGTATCACGCTGACAAAACCTTCAAATAAAACCTTTTTTTCGGGTACCTCTCGTTCACCTAAAGTGGCGGTGAATTTGTTTTTTCGTTCCAACACTGGTGTGTGTGTGTCTTTTAAAAATAACTCTCCAAACATAATTTTTTGATAGTCAGCAGTTTTGTGAATATACGCTCCGGAAATCCAAAAAATACCCTCTAACTTTTCAACCACGGGTCAAAAAATTATGACAAAAATCATGAAATAAGGCCTTATAAGTACTTTCAATGAAAACTATATTGAATAAAATCGGTCGAGCCGTTTTTGCGTTATCACAAAATTTCATAATATTCTTCAAAATGACGTAAGTGCCGCGCGATGTCCTTATACTTCAAACGTTACACATATTAGTTAAGTGCCATACTGCATTAAAACATTCTGTTACTTTGGCGTTTACGACCTTTTTATAGAGCTTGAAATCATTCTCGTAATTTAAACCTCGGGCTTAAAACAGCGGTCTATTGTGAAGGATGGGCAACTACGGAAACCTACACTGAGCGTGGCCCGACATGCTTTGGCGGGAGTTTTCTTTCATAATTTACCTTTGTGTCAATATTTATAAAAATAAAAATGTGGTATTTCTACATTATAAAAGAATCGATAGATTCTATTAAAAAAATATTTTTCTTTTAGTGCAAAAGACGTTGTCTTAGTAGATTTAAACTTCATCCGATAATAAACCTAGTGTTACCACTTATAAAGTCAACTATCTATTAGTCATAATTAGTGTTTTGATGTGTGCATGATAATGAAGAGTGACGAATGACACGTCACTGAGTAAATACATTGACACAATATTTTTTTGTAGCAGTGTGGTGTAGCCTTACATGATAGGACAAATAAAAAAAAAAAAACAACTACTCTAAAACCATAAGGTTGTAAAATTGCAGTTCTAGCCTCTTGCTTCTGGTTGATCAGATTTTAGCAATGCACTGAACTTCATAAATTGTCGTCAAAGCTTTTCTCTAAATTATCTGCTCACACACTGGTTAGTTGAAGGTTTTCCAAAATTAAATCATGATTTTGAAATGGGTGAAATTTATTTTATACAAAAAGTCATAAAGAATAACCAGATGTGTGTTTTTTCTTCATGATTTCATGTTTGGCCCTATAGTTTAATTTAGTTAACCCTCCCTCTGCCTGACGCTCCCATTCACTGCTAGTCAAATTTAATTTGTGATCACTTTGGTGCTTTTAAATATGTGCCAAAATGTTTAATATTTAACTTAGTCAGCTAATACATTGTGTCACAACTTTTGAATGTTTGTGTGATTTAAATAATAAACAAACTATTTTAGAATGAATGATGTATATGGTTGGACAGTTAGTTTAATGGTAAAAATAATTTCATGCTTGCACCTTGTCAGAAAGCATTAAATCTGATGCGCAGGGCCCGTCCATTTGATACATGGCTAATCCACCACTATTGTGTAAATAAAATAAAGAAATCATCACATACACAACAATTGGTACAAGAAGTACAGACAGTTAATAACAAATCTGATTAAAATCTTGATTATTGGGCCATTTATTTTAATATGCATCAAGTTTAGACTATTTTCTACCCTTGTGCAATCAAGTGTCTCATGATTAGCTACTGAACAAGACAGAGGCAGGCCTACTGGCATCAAGCCTTTGTATCATACTTATTGTATACCCTTTGTCACCTAAATAATTTTGCAATAAAATATAGTCTAATTGAATTAGAGAGAAACTTGTATTGTTTCAAACGTACGAAGATAGTGGTCGTAGCAAGTAATTTAATAAAGCAAATACACTACTCACCTGTGCTGCTGAACAAAGACCCAAGACGGCTCCCATTGTTGAAATCTTCCCGTTTGATACGAATAACAATGTTAGCTATATAACGTCATCGAATACAGCAAAGCAAGGAAATTAGAACTTGAACTAAAACTTGAAACAAAGTAATCAGTATATTGATTCATAAGTGACGTACTTTCCCTTTTGACAGAAGATTAGGTCAGTTCAAGCCAAAGAGAAGAATATTAACTTTTTAAATGTCGCAAGCATTGACAACTCAACTGGGCCTGGGTTAGACGAGACGAAACAATCTCATAGATTACTTGTAACTTTGTAGAAACCTACAACTGTATTGCTGTCTCTATAAAGTGTGTAAAGTTTACGTATAAAAACGGGACGGCAGTATATTTGTCAACTGGCCCATGTGTCAAATTTCATTATAATTATGTAAATCTTACTCTAGCGCAACACTACTCGCGAAGTTGGGCGAATATGATGGCGGCCCTCACTACTCGCGACATACTCGCGATGTTGACCGAACTTGGGCGATTATGATAGTGTGGAGCCTTTGGGAGAGGCATCCTGCGGAAACCCTTCGAAAACCCATCTTTGGCCAACTTCGCCTCGCTCAAATTCGGGATAGTGTAGCCACGGTTAGAGAAAGGAATATGATGTAGGGTAGACTGGGGTCAATAGAAACACGTCATGATTGAAACAAGTCAAATTTCTCGAAAACTATAATACCTACGCGTCTGACGCAAGACTCAGAACACGCAGTCGGCCATGTTTGAATCTTTGGCCAGTAACGGTCGAGCGACGGCGCAAGGGGGCGTGTCCAGGAGCCAAACCATATTTTCGCGGTAAAAAGTAAGTATTAGTGCTCTCGTACATTTTCTCATAACTTCGTTTACTCTTGTATTTTGACTGATCTAATTATTTTGCTGTTATGGTTAGGAATAAACGAATGTTTTTAATGACCGTTGATCAGCGCTCGAGTATTTTTATACATAATATTTGACCTTGAAGTTAAAAACGTGTTGTGGGGACGGTAGAAACAACTTGCTTGTGGACGATTGAAACGTTTCAATCGTCCTCGCGTTTTAATCGTCCCCATATGCAACCGACTTCAAAATAAAAGGAGGTTCTGTAATCGATGCATATGTTTGTTCTATTACTGTTCACTTTTCTTCATTTGTGTTTTTATGTAGTTTATGACCTAATTGTAATTGTTTTTTTTTTCTTCTGAAAACTGCAAGCGTGTCGTTGTTTTTTTTTTGAGATTGTGAATGTTGACTATCAACCGACTTCAAAAAAGGAGGCTGTTGTATATTTGTAGATATGTATGTATGTCCTCAAATATCTTTAGCTGCGTTCTGCTGAACCGATTTCGATGCAGTTTCAGAAAAGTATTTGTTACATTCTGGTGAAGGTTATTGTATATGTCGTAAAATCCGTCAGATCACGAAATTTAATAAAGCAATTTAAATTGATTATTTATTGCGTCTACTATTTCATTATACATCCCGACGCTTGTAACATTTTGTCACAAGGCAGGTACACGGAATGGTTATGATTGAAACAGTGTTATGGTTGAAACAAACACTTTTGTATGAAACATGATTATGCTTGTTTTCTGCAATTCTAAATCGCTACATCTTATAATTGTATTAAAACAACTTTGGTTTAGCTAAATGTATAAAGTAACAGCAACAAAGAAAACTAAAAGTAAGTAGTATTTTTTTTAAAACGCTTTTTTGTATTGAGATTTTCACATGCTCATAAATTGAGAAATGTTAATGTAATGCTTGCGATTTTTTTAGGATCTCATTGTATTCCGTGGTAGTAATGAAAAAGATTAAAACAGATATAAGTACTTTCATGGTGCCGAAGATATTCGAGTGTTTCAATTGACCTAACATAGTGTTTCAATTGACACTCATGTGAGGTCAATTGAACCATTCTGTCCCATTCTCTTCATTACATGATTGTCAAAAAACTATGGATTATAGACCAACCAGGTGCGTTTTATTTAGGAACCAGATAACTAACCTTGAAATATTTTGAGTGTACATCTTTCTACTCATAAAAATATAACCGTTACAGGCGGTTAAAGGCAAACTGTTTCTATTGACCCCAGTCTACCCTAAATACTTAAAATTATTTATTCTGCTAATAGAATTATTTAGGTAAGAAACATTTTTATAAAAGAATTTGCATGTTTAGTATTAAGTAGTACCATTCTGCCGTCAATGGATACTTTAGCGGTAAGTTCAAAGTTACGTCGTTCGTACGGTTCGTTACAACTTCGCACATCAGCACCGGATCGGCACCGTCTCAACTCAATTTGTCCACGTCCAGTATTATAGAAGAATTACTAAAGATATGAGTTATTACGGTTTATTTGGCGAATTTGGCGTAGGGTAGGTGCGCCGGTTTGGCGACCACCTTCAGTGGGCGACCATTTGACGGACTTCATTTCTTTAAGTCAAGATAATAATAATAACATTTCTATAGATGCCACACATATAAAATAAATCTTACTTGTTTTTAAATGGTTTCTAAATAAGAATTGAAACCGTTTGAAATAAATGGCTTAATCCAGCGTTGTAGAAAAAATGTTCAGTGCGCGTTGCGCGTGATGACGCAGTGGTGAGTGGTTTTGCAGCTGAGCAAGTTAGAAAAAAACAGCACGGCGCGCGGCGTTCAACAGTAAGTTTTATTACTTATTTCATGCTGTACACATATGTTTCATTAGTTAGTGCAATCGTTAAGTTTATTAATCTTTTAGTTGTTGTTTGCTTTTTTTGTACTTAATTTTAACATAAAATCCAGTGGTCGTTATCCGAAATGCATATTTATCAAAGACTTCGGAATGCGGCCATAATATGGTCGCAATCCACCGTATACAACAATATTTTGTTTCGCCTAGTATGGTCCTTATGTTTCCTTCAAAACTGTGTAGTGTTGTAAAACTGCAAAGAAGCGATTCTTTCGGGAATTCGTGCCACTGACGCCAACGACGCCTATTGACGTCAAAAATTTCAGTGGTCAAAAACATGCTAATTCAAACCACTATCTGTGTTTTTCAACCTCTGTTGATTTTGGAGCACTTTTTTTTTTTTTGGTTTGGCGTCAGTGGCACGGTGAATTGCTTTTTGCCGCTCGGCGCTCAAAGGGTTAACAACTAACTCCTGATCATTAAACGTCAGGTCTAGTTTTAAGTAGTATGCGGATACCTTGCATACTAAGTAGGTACTTTCGAATATTCGGATAATGCGTGTTTGTATTATTCGGATAATATTTCTGACGGATATTCGGATATGGACTGAGGTAATTTTGTTCCTGGGCTCTTATTTGTAATTGGATAGGGCAGTGGTGGGCAAAGCACGGCCCGCGAAAGGACGTTATCCGGCCCGACACCCGTCCTTCGAAATAATTAGTATGGCCCGCGTTAATTACATTTAGAGTCAAAATCAAAATTTTTGATGGTCCAGCCGTATAAAGCAAAATCATTTCATTATGATTAAACGATTTCACGAACGATAACACGATAAAAAATGTTTATGGGTACTTTTATATGATTCGTTAATTAGTAAACAATTTCAAAGCTAATACATTTTTACTGCAATTCTGGCCCCCCTGAGAAATTTCCTTAATCTTCTGGCCCCCCATGTGGAAAGATTGCCCACCACTAGGATAGGGATTGGTAATAAAAATAATGCCACTTTAGTTCTAATAATTAAAATATATATTTTCAAGACACGCAAAATTCATTCTAAACGTATTGAGGTATAATATTTCAGGCAAATAGTCTACCAGATGTAACTCTAGCAGTAGGTATTTTAAAGTAATAACATTTTCTGATAAAAATTATTTACTCTGTAACATATTTCACCTGGGTAGTAGACAATTTATTTGATTGTTTTAATTATTTTCATCCTCTTGGAAATGGGGAAAAAGCTGTATACAATAATAATAAGGTAAGTTTAGTATGTTATAGAGAGCTCAGAATTGCAATTCGCAACAAGGCTATATTTATTCAATTTTGTGATGTTTTACCTTTACTGCCTATAAAGGTAATTATAAGTATAATTTTGTTTACAATATGACAATCTAAACAACCATATTTGTAACATATTAACGAAAACACTTTTATAGTATAATTTTTAATATCTATACTTGACAAAATCAATTTATTTGGAACACATTCTGGACCTTTTTCTCATTACAATATAAAATAACTTTATCTATTCTAAACACGATTTTCAGTAAAATATAACAAACACGCTCATCCAACATTAAACATATAAATAATAATCTAGAAAAATAATAAATAAAAATATAAATATCACAATAGAATAACTGCCAGCTATTTATCCAGTTAATGCCACCATGCTTATTACTGCAGAACATATTAGATTGAGAACATTGAAAAGAAAAGAGAATTGTGTGGGTAATAAATGTGTAGATATGAATGAAATGACTCATTCGAGCTGACAGTGTCGGTAAACCTGCTGTGATATCGAACCGACGACGAGCGCACGCGCAGCGCTTTGATCGTAACGTTGCAACCTTAAAACTACTGGTAACCATTTAATCAAACCAATGCGTCAGCGGCTCAAGCTTTACACTACTAATTCCTACTCAAGTAATATTCGGTAAATTTTGGACCAAATTCATAAACAAGAGATGGTTATATATCTATAAATTAGTCTTATGGTTTAGGTATACAGTGCTTATACAATGTGCTCGTAGGCTTTCTTGTGATCTCTACTTATCATAGAGAACCGTCTTACTTATACATAAATAGAGGTGTGAATGTGTGTAGCCGGAAACTAATTTATAACAATATCATAACATAATGCTCGCTGCAAATCAATTTTGAATGAAGCCCTTGTCCAAAATATAAAGCAAGTGACGAGTAGCCGGCGCCGCGCGCTCAGCAGCACAGAGGACACTCGCTTTATTGAGTACGTCCCTACGTTCCTATTTCTACACAGGAGACATATTTTCATAAACAATAATTGCCCACATATAGGTCTCGACGACGTGTCGGTTTTTGGGAACAGCAAAACTATTATTTACACATATAAAATTATTATATAGTTAAAACTTATTTATATAACAAAAATCTGTACATTTCGTACGGAATAATTTATTATGAAATTATATGTAATTTATAATCTATACATGTCTAGATATAGAGCAAATATATGCTGTTTACACATCATTAACCGTAACTCGAAAAGGTTACTACATACAGCGAAATCAATCGTCATTACGTTTAAAATTTATAACCACAATGAATAAAAACACATACATAATATTAAGTAAATAATATGCTACGTATAAATAACTAGAAATTGATTATACAACATTAAAACAAACATGCTATTGCAAAATGACAAAAAACGACGGTCTGGATCAGTAAAATTTGTGAAATTGAGGATATTAGTGGCGAAGCGATCATAAAAACTGACCTAACATCATGAGCTATTTAACAGGGACTGTACTCGCTAAAGCCTGTAGAGTGTGCGAATTGTAATTCTACGAAGTAACCGGTCACTGTACTAGTTATTCTCCATAGCTGCAAGTCGTTTACGCAGTCGCTAGCGAGGACGGTCACGTTAACTCATGGTAAGGGCACGCACATCTGCGGTTGCCGCTGTTCTGGTCCCTCGTCATTCCTTGCCGCGATTCTGCACTTCGGTTCAAATTCGTTGGAAATTAGAAAAGTAAAATAGTTCCTTGAAACATCTAATATTTCCAAATAAAAGAAAGGTCGTTTGAATTGCATAGTAATATTAAATTAAGTTTAATCGAAGCCTCACTAATAAGTGGTGGCGCACTCGGAACGTTAGCTATGTGATCCTGATCAGAATGGGTAAAAGATTCAAAATCAGCACATTTTGTATTTCGTCTTCTTTCTCTACGATTTACGCCTTAATAATTAGGCTTTAATATACTTACCGCGTAGGCGTATAATACTTGCAAAAATATAAAGAGGCAACTTTGTTGTGCATCCTAAGCGCTTGTTAACCCTTTACCGCATATAGAAAAAAAATAGTTGTTTGAATTTGAACCTTGACCCTGTGCCAATAAGGTCCAAGTTCATATCTGCCATATATGGCTTCGTATGCGGTAAAGGTTTAACTTTACTTGGTCAGGCTATAAGTTCATGAAGTTGACCACCAACTATTGTAAGACATAATTACCTACGTACGCGAAAATTAATAGAAGAAATTTATAAATTATATATATACAAAAAATTACCGTCGATATTTCGCTGTAAGTGTGTGAAACTGTAATTTTCCTTTCTGTCCACGTACTTCTACGGTTGAATTAAACGAACAAACATCTCTGAAAATGGTGATAGGTTGTGATTATATTTACTACAAAATGGATTTAGCTGCATGCTAAATGAGTTTGGTTATTATTAATGTCGATGATGAAACTAAACTACTTATTGGGTTGTCGTCTCAGGGGCGGGCGACACCGGCGCGCGACGGGGGCTAGAGGACGCATACGCATGTTGCAGCACAGGCCTACACTAGCGCGCCGGCCGCTTCGCTATGTTACATAATATATTTCAACAACAAATTATGCTTTTTGTACTGATATGTTTAAATTATTTTATTAGTATGACTTTGGCGTAGAGTGCAGAAAATTGAGCAAAATTTAGCTAAAAAAACTATTATACTTATAGGCATTATTATTTACAGAATAGCGTGATAAAAATAAAGTTGTCTTTATCCAAAAATAATTATATTCTACAGTAAATTAAATAAAATAATTTCTTATATCATGTATTATAGATCTAATAGCTTCGCGTAGGTATAATATTGAGATCGGTATACCATAAAACTACGAAACTAGGATTACAATTACAAAACAAGCAGCGCGCGCGCGTCGCGAGGCTCGGCAGCGCGCGCGCAAGATCGACTCGGCGGTCCGGGCCACGGCGGTTCTCAAGCTGGCACACTTATCATCTTTCATCGCCGCTTCGCACAATCCGCGCAAGCGGCAATACAACGTTGTAACGTATCATTGCAAAGAAATGCATACGCACAGCGTCGTTTATTTCGTGATGAGTATTAGGCAATCTACACATATAACCCATTAAATATGCATTCTAAAATAGGTATTATTTTTTTTGCACAATACTAATACGTACTAAAATGAATAAAATAAAAATACTTTGTACTGCCAACTTTCCTTATCATGCAAATGTTGATATTCCGTGGCAAAATGAGAAAATCTCTCATAATAATAATGTATTTTGTGATAATTTTGCTGAGCACGTTAAATTGAATCGTTTAATACAATCTTATTGTAGCTAGGCTAGCAATACTCAATACTATATATTATTATGACTTCAACTTAATATATCACTTAACAACTATCTTAGTATGTAGATAACCGCGTTAACATCTAGATCCTTACAATATGGCAGTTGTCAATTCGCTAGCTGAGTTGTAGTTTAGCCTATATCTACCGAAATGGTCGCATGCGGCGTGCGTGCAGCGCGGAGTTCGTTGTCTCGTCTCCCAAACACGTGGCGTCGCGTCGAGAGGGCTCTAATAAACATGACATGACAATTAATGATGTTTCTATCACAACCATTATTGTAATCAAATTCATATTTGGTAATTGTTGCAGGTACGTAAAGTTAAAACATATATAGCTCATAAAATGGAAGCGTTGAAAAATTGGCCAAGAGCGAGTCTGATACGCACGTCGAAGGGTTCCTTAACTGGGGAGTTAGGGACGAATATGTTTAATCTATAGATCTATGAGATCTTTTGAAATGCGTTTGACCTTTAGTTTCGCAATAAATATAACTAGATGAGGGTACAGGCTAACCTGAACTATCTGCATTTTGACTTTTATGCGTGCCTCCGAATTCCATTGAATATCAGTAATATCACTTTTGAAAATATTTTTTAAAACGTGCAATAAAAATATGCACTGCCTCGAAATCTCTTGTGATGACAACGGTACACGTGCTTAAGAAATATATTTATACAGATATTACATTTTTTTTTTGAGGTACAGAACACAAAGCATGATCACCCATATATGTATGGCAACTAACTAATTGACATAGATATAGGACATCGATATTTATTTAACTCAGTGAAAAAACATAGGCACACGAGTTTCTCAGATCTACGAGACCCTATTTCTATACAATTATATTTATGTTGTTTAATTGAGATCTAAGTTTGATAAACATAATATATCAAAGTCACATGTAATCGTTTTAACAAAGAACTGTTCTTATGAGCATTGCGAGGAAAAAGCAATCAAAGCTAATTAATTTAATGCTTCGCTTTTCTTCTCTATACCCTAGACAGATTAATTCAAATTTAGAGTTAAGTTTAAATTTATTTAATTACTTATTAGTGTGAAAAAAAAGCTCTACTGAATAGCCCGTGCTCTCTGTCCAAAATTTGCCGTGATAAATCGTGGGAGTCGGGTGCTTCCAAAATGAAAACAAAATATACCTATTCGACATCCTAACTTACGTCGAACACGGGTATTATTATCTATTAGGTTTAATCACGAGCGCAACCTTTGATTATTTCTTTGGTACGTAGAAGAAAATATGTTTGCTTCGCAACTTGATACGGGACTCAATTTGTTCAGTTTTAGCTTTGATTTATTGATTTAGTGACGTATTCGTTTAGGAACGAAGCCCGCACAGCGCGAGCGGCAGCGAGCGTTGCACAGCCTCGGTTGCATCAGCTCGGTAATCGTTGGCGAAATGAAGTTCGTCGATCTTTTCCCGCTTTGTTTACTTTCTCTGTTTCCTACCCAGAGAGCTCTAGTTATAAGAAAATATAGAAAAACGTTGGACACAAATAATGGAAATATAGGTCGCTTGCCACTGTGCCCTTCCCACATATATTGTTATCTACGTGCGTATTTATGTTAGATACAGCCAATGTTCGGTTTAGATATTATTGCTATGAACTTACAGCACGTTTCGTACTTAGATTGAATGTATCATTGTTCAGAGTGCTGCTGGAGTGAATGGAAGGCACACATAGAAATGTTCTAAAGTAACATTTTGGATACCTCTGAGTTCCCAGCATGTATAGGTATATTTATATAAGTGATATATTTACAAGTCTGATATCTGGGCAGTGGCATATTAATATTTAACCAAAGAGTTGTTGAAATTAGAGAAATTGCAATTATTACGACATTAACTACTGTTAAAATAGACTGTCAAAGAAAACATTGGAACTGCGGTCATATTTCTTTCAAAAATATGCAAATGTTTTGTTATATCTTAATTGTATTAATATTATTATATGAATGTTACAGGCAGATTAATTATTGCTTAAACAGTACAAGATAGTCGTTCGTTTTCTATAAGTACACACATTCATATTTATCCTTAATTTGGAAATAACGAACACGGTGTCTCCTTACCTATCGAATTGCTTGAGCACTGTACATACATTTATCGATAAGTGCAGAACGGGGTTCAAAAATCCAGTCCGCATTATAGGGAGATTATACCTACTCATAAACCAGTGTGCAGTACTAGGATATTAATAAAAACTGCTCTTGTTTTTACCAAAAAAATGTGGATAGTGGAAGACTTGTACATAACTTTATTTTCCACCTATTGCTCGTTGTGAGATTAACTTATTCAGTATCAGGCCATTACCTTAAAATAAAAAAACCAACGACCAAAGATTACCCTGAGTAAATCGGTACTCTTGTTATTGGCACATGAAGATACAAACAATTGTGATTTATCGGATACTTAGTTTCGCGTGAATCGAAAGGAAATCATGAAAGTAACGGCCACGTCGCTGCGGAGGACTGCCTCCATATGCTGGCTACTTCGGCTGTTCTGAACCACCAACTAGCTGAACGGTGTTCTCGAGATGATTATAACACATATTAATTACATAAAAACTGTTTTATCGTGTCACCACTAAAAATATTCGATAAGATGATTTTATTAAGTAACAGTAGTAATAGATATAGAATAGATCATAGTAAATATTATAAGTATGTACAAATATGAACATTCCTTTCTTTAAACGTCAAATATCATTACGTAAGTCAATATTTATGTACAAATTTATTCTTCAAAATATATAATACTTATCTCTTTATATAATATTGCAAGTAGCAATCACCTTAACTTCATGCTCTCATCTATCTCGTCACGTATATCTTAATATAATATTTTTCGATCACATTTGCTGCTCAAGCATGTGTCATTCGAATCGTTATTCGTTTCCTGCAACGGCTCCATGAACAAACATTTGGCGATCACGTCCGGCATGCGTATTGCGTATGCCTGATAATTAGGCTCGTGTCGTATCGCGCGGGCGACAACCGACGCCGAGCCGACGGCCGGTGTCGCGGTCCCTGCAGCGCGGGCGCGGCGCGGCGCCGGCGCACTGCCTTGAGTATTGTCTCCTTGTTCTGGTAGTACAGCGTACATACGACTCAGATATGTTGATAAAATTTTACTCTAACCAATATAGACTTATCGTCAAATCAGCGATTTCTTATAACTACTTATGTATAATTCATATATATTACGACATTATGATTTTCTTATTATTATCTAAAATTTCAGTCAATATACATCATTTATATTAAGTGATTAATATCACTAAAGTATTCATGCAATGTAATTATTTACGTTATTCTACTTGCCCTTCATTTTGTAAACAGTGTGAAAATATTGCTTTGTTAATTAAAATAAATATATATATATATATATATATCTTTGAAAAGCACATTTGAAAATGTGGACGGATATTTCTGTTCCAAATCGAAATTAAGATAAATATAATTTATCTGAATTTCAAAACGGATATTATTGATGCGATTATCAGTGACATGGTACCATGGCAGTTTTTAATGAAGAAGTGAAGTGCAGTTCCGTTATTCACAACGGCCCTTGAAGTCCTATTTATTCCACGAAGTCGCGTCAAATGTGCCTAAGCAAGTTGACACGACTTCGTGGAATAAAAATCTGTACTATGAGATGAAATTTATAAATGATCCGGCGACAAAGGAACTCAATTCACAAGGTCACTAGCTAGTAATTAACACGGATCCGCTGGGTAATAAATAGAAAAAAATGTGCTAAGTAGTAGGGGACAAAGTATATGGGAAGGTTTATAGAACAAAATTAATGATCATAACACCAGTTTGCAGGCGCTTGTGAGGCGCAGACATCAAGTGCTACAACAGCGAACAGATATTTTGATAAGATAAATATCAATAGTGAGCATGGTAGGTAGGCAGTTGGATTCGGAACATGCTATTATAAGTAGGTATATTAGATGAAGGAGTTTTCGTGTTGGTTACATGAAGAAATGTTTTTCTGAATTCGTGACAGCACGAGATATTATTTGTCGCTCGAGTTGGAATGCTAAAATCAAGAGAAGATTGTAATAAATGTTTCTACTTGTTTGCGAAATTGAATTCCTTATAGACATATCTACGTGTTATCAAAACAAATATTTTCACACTGAAGTATATGTCAGTCTAATCTTACATTTAACCTTAAAAATAAGAAATATTCACAGTCTCCGATGTCGGTGCGGCCAACGTAGACACGAGCGCGCGACGCGGCGCCCGCGGCCGCGGCGGCCGGCGGGCGCGGTGGGCAGCTGATTAGGTACCACTCTTTTCTATGAGTTGCATTCAAGGCGATTTTTACTGTTCTACAAAAATACGTGGGCAATGTCCATATCGCATTTAAATAACGTCCCAAATTTAGAGAAAAAATATGTCTCCTTTAAATATATGTACTCAATAAGTATTTTAATATGTTTATATCTATTGCATATATATACTCATCCGTCTGCCTAACTTTATCTTATATAAAACTTGTCCTTTATCAGCTAATCTTATTCGTAGTCGCGCACAGAATTGTCCAAACACTGGTCGCTTCGCCATCCGGGAGCCGGTACGTGCCAGCTAGAGGGACCAAACGGTCGTGAGCGGAGCGGCCGCGTATTACTTGTGATAGAGCTGGGCCCGCAAGGCGGCGCGCGCCTCGGCGAGGTGCCGGCGGCGCCGCTAGTCGCCGAAGCGCGTGCAAGCCTTCTTCCACTTGCACTGGGTGCACCACAGCTCGCGCTGGTCCATGCCGTACACCTTGCGGCACTTCTTGTTGTCGGAGCGCGCGCGCCGCCCCGGGCTACTCGGCGAGCTGTTGCCTGCTGACAGCCGCATGTGTTTCTGCAGACAACCCGAATCAAATTAATACCCTGACTACGGATGTAATTAATTACTAAGGATTTAGGTGAATTTTCTTAATTGTAAAGCCTGACCAGAAATATATGAGGATTGTCAAGAGGGCGCTATTTATAAGATTTAAATATGGCAACAATTTTGCAACCAATCGCAACCCACTATAATAACCTCGGTAACCTCGTAATATCATTTAATGGAATGCACTGTTTTCCTGACTGTTTTTCGTGTAAAGCCTGACCAGAAATATATGAGGATGCGCCATATTGCGGAATTTTACTGGAACTAATTTCTTACAGTGGCAATGATTTTTATGATGGTTTGTCAACAATGTCAATGTCATTCGTGGTGATTTCTTTAACAGACAAATATTTAAAATTATCCAAAGAAATGCCGAAAACCATTCACAGTCATGAACATAAGATTATAAATAAAATTGACATGTGTTTACTACACGTAAAACAGTCAGGAAAAGAGTGTATTCCATTAAATGACATTACGGGTTAACATAGTGGAACTGACAGGTATTTAAAAGTAAGTCATAATAGTGGGTTGCGATTGGTTGCAAAATTGTTGCCATATAAATCTTATAAATAGCGCCCTCTTGACAATCCTCATATATTTCTGGTCAGGCTTTAGTAAACACGTAGATATACACATTATTTATAATATTACATTCACGACTGTGAATGGTTTTCGGAATTTTCTTTGGATATTTTTAAATATTTGTCTATTAACGAAACCACCACGAATGACATTGACATTGTTGACAAACCAACAAAAATCATTGCCAGTGTTAGAAATTAGTTCTAGTGAAATTCCGCAATACGGCGCATCCTCATATATTTCTGGTGGCTCTACCTACGTTGTATTAGCAATAACAAATACGTTTATTCTTACCGGAGAGTGCGAATTAGACCAGGAATGAGATACTGGAATACTTATAGGCCGCGCATTTCCGTTCTGTAGTGTAGACAGCAGTCCTTGTCTGTAATGAAATGATCGGTGAGTTAGGGTCCAAATTATTGATAGGCAATTCTATTGCTGAACTCATTAAGTAAGTATCGATAAAAAGATTAGACACGAGCATGAAGTGGAAGTTACCTGTAGGAGCCAACAAGTTGTCTCTGGTAGTCAGGGTCCTCGTGCGGCGGGCGGCACATGTCCCGGTGGGAGAGCGTCGGCGGCGCCGCTGGGGCTGGCACTTCGCGCTCTGTGTAATAGAACTCCTCTTCATGGTCGCTCTCGCCTTCTTTCTTAGGCCTGAAAACAAAATATATGATCTTATAACGCCTGATGCTTGAAGTATTGGAATACCAAATGGAATGAGTGTCAGAGGCCGAACTTGCCGGCAAATCACGTCGTTGACGAGTTACGGTGGCATTTGCACAGATTGTTATTTTGCTATAATGTAGAATACGTCCACAGAATAGGGCCGCGGTGGTTACGTAACACGCGGGCGGGGTGACCTTGCGAGCAGGCGGCGCGGAGCTGCGCAACAGCAACCTTGTCGTGAAGCCTTGTCGCTTCCGGGTCGGTCCAGGGCCGGCCCTTCCATATTTTCTACTCTAAGGGCCTCATTCTTTTCAACACTTAACGAACTTAAAGATATCTCGCGCTTGTAAAACCAACATTTTCTACACCAGTGTAATCAAATACTTCTCATCGTGCCTCACAATTCATGTGCCACGATAATCTAAATAAATGCTCTCCGAGAGAAATATTTTTGAAACTACAGGTATGCGGTGAAAGTTGTTTCAAGCGCGATTTGTGCACACAAGTAAACTGCAAATGTAGGTCACAAAGTCCCATAGTCTACGATATTATATCCTTTGACCGGCTCGCGCAGTCTGTTGTGCACATATAATATACAACGAATGAGAGAAGTATTTAGAGAGGCATCGGAAATGAGATGCTTGCATCTGTGCAGCGGTGGCTATCGCCAGCTGGCCTGTTGCGCAACGCGGTAGGTATTTGCGCACACGTGCGTCATTGCGCGCGTGGCCGCTTCACGTGTGCCCCGGAGACCTTATCAACGATTTATCACATTTGTCTAATAAACAACAACATCTTGCAGGGAATGCGCGCTCTAATGGCAAAACACTGGGGTTAAACACCCAGCCAACTGCGCGTTAAAAACAACGCAGATTTCTTGACGACATAACTGGATATTTCATGCAGTGTCAGTCGCATATGTATTCAATCCAATACGTGTAATAATGTTTTAGTCTTAATAGCTCTCCTTACAAGCAGAAAAGAGCAAGTGTGAAATCGGTATTTTAGGATATTTACCTACCTACTGTTAACAAATGTGTCAGAATGAGTTTGAGCGGCACTTATCAGGAGTCTGTGGATAGGTTCATAAATGTACTACCGACTCTGCAATGAATGTTAGAATGTCGTCAGGACTTTTCTGTGGCCGCAATATGCTTACCCTAAATGCGTGAGTCTGATGTGACTTTCAATAGACGAGCATGAGTTGGTGATGTATCCGCAGCCCCGCCAAGTGCACTCGAACACGACGCTGTTCACCTGGAACAATGGTATAATAAACGTTAGTAAGACATTACATAAGTGCATCGCTGGTCACGTCGTGTTTGCAGTACATGTTATACCTATGCTGCGATGTCGTCATGCTGACATGTATGTTTTCCGTAAGAGGAGCGAATGTGATTAGCGCGGGGAGGCGATGAGTATGTACGACATAGCAACTGCGGAAGCGGCTCTAGGTCGTAGCCTTGTTCGTTGCACGCGGGCGCAGCGCTGCGTCCTCTTGCACCGCGGCACGCGCGCCACCCACGCGAAGTGCTCACCGCTCCACTCTCTGACGCATCCCGTGAAAGCTATAGATGCTAACTATATATCTAGGTCTTCTACTCGGCCGTGATATTATTTATTATTTGACACTCCAACCAAGTATAACTTTATATCCACAGCAGCAACTGCATAATGTTCTCAATGTCTATTACTTGATCGACGTACAGGTAGTTAACCACAGGTCCACTTTTGTACGATTATGATTAACACCCAACATCGAATCGTCTTGATTTGGTCATAGTGGCAAAATATTAATTTGCGTTGGGAGTTTGGTGGCCTGTTTTCTAGTTTCTAGCCTCATCGCGAGTTTTTAATTTAGTAGTAAAAGTTCGCGAGCAAGTGCCAACTATTGCCGAAACATAATTTATTTACTGAAATAATGCACAGAGCTACAGTGAGAGAAGACGGGACAGGGAGGGGGAGGGCGGAGGTCGGTGGGCAGCAAGCACTGCTTGCCAAAGATTCTGCAACAACCTTCCGTTCAATGCCATATTATTTCGGCCAGCGGGACCGGGCGAGACAATGCTATCGCTTTCTCACATTGAATTGGCTGACATTCTGATCGATTTAACGATAGCAACGTAACTAAACATGACAAGGTTTTTAAGATTATCTTCAGATAAGATAGCTAACGAGTAACATCCAACTTAAATACAGTAAATTTTGTAAAACCTGACTGGACAATAAACGTATAATAATAATTACGTAACACTCGTGCTTACTGTCATTTTTCGATCGCCCTAGTTTCTATCAAGTTGCTGATGTAAAAGACTCGGATTGTTTTGTATAATGTTCTCAATCTGTCATGGTTACATGGTCTAAATAACCTGAATACCTGTGTAATAAACGTCAATCTTCTCAATATCAGTAATATCGCCGAAATATAAAGTAATATCTTATATCACTTATATTTCGGCGAAATATCTAATGTGACGTGACGTCACGAAAACTGTCGGCACAATGCCGTACCACTTTAGTATTCAGCTATGTGTAAGAACTTAAGAAGTTTGTTTCTTCTAATTGCAAAAACCTAACACCTGATTCTTCTTTGACTTAGACGGTTAAAAATTGGGTAAAATTTGTAGTTTAACGACAAAACATGCATTCACCCAATCCTCAGGCATTTGGCAAGGAGTACCTAATAAATTAAGCAACAATGTGTCTGAATCAATAAACATAATTAAGATGAAGAAAATGTACGGACATTCGAATAAATATGAAACTAACTTTAACATTTAGTAACGCAAGCATGAAATATACGGATATAAGCTTCTGCGAAATCAAGTTCCCTGAATAATGTTTATATTATTATTTTATTGGTGTATATGTCGCAGTCAAAAGTGTGAACTAACTGGTCAAAAGGACTTAACTGAGCGTGTGTTGGTCAAAAGTAGTTTTGCCTGAAAATTATTGGTTAATAGTACTCTTGACCGCAGGCACATTCGTCCCTTTATCTCGATATTATTTTAACCCGACTCGGCCGGGTTAGGTGAGGTTAGTTTTTTTTTATATCCGTAACCAAAAGTGTGAACTGGTCAAAAGGACTTTTAACCGACAAAAACAGGCAAAACTACTTTTGACCAACACACGTTCAGTCAAAAGCAGTTTTGCCTGTTTTGGTCCGTTAAAAGTCCTTTTGACCAGTTCACACTTTTCACTGCAACATATACATACATAGACTCTGAATTAATTTAAAAACATATAAGGCAGTCCGTTGTTCTACCCAATTTATTCCATCCGTCCCTATAATGTAAACTAGATACTTAATACAATAGCTACCTGGCGGACTCAAATAATTCTTAAAGTCATTCTGATTTAAATGAAAATATATAGTTGCACGGCTTGCTGAAGTAAAAACTGCCATGTTTTAAATTTTGTCAACAGACACAAAGGAAAATATACAGTTATAGAGTTACAGTGGACATGTACAGGCGCAGATTATTTTTCGCAGGGACAAAGGCTTGCAACCTTCGAGGACCACCCTTGGCCGTGGTGCTGCGATCTAGTTCGCGGCCCCGTGCCCCGCGCCGCACCCCGCCCGCTGCCGCAACACCCCTGACCCGACCTACTTTTGGATGCACTTGATACATTACCTTATGCCTACTACATAACAGCTATTTTATCTATATGTACTTAAGTGAAACATGGTGTGCAAGAAGACGAAGATGCATGTAGAGCCGTAATTTACGAGTAATGATTATGACAAATACCGATTTTACTTTAATACTAGGTATATACCTATTCCATAAAATAGATTAAAGAAACACGAAAATATGTTATACATATATCCTTATTAAGCTAAACCGATTCGTCTCGTATAAACGACACATACTCGTATACAAGGAAATTTCCTTTTGTAACAATTACCTACACATTAGCAATAATTAGAAGTACTTGTTTTTATAACAGGTATAATTTTAATGTATCACGGCGATTAGATTAGGTGTTAAAATGTCTAATTATCGCCATTATATGTAATATTTCACATACTTTTATACTTATGATTCAAATAAAACAGAAACCTATTTTGTATAATATGAAACTGCAAAAACTAGTTTGTTACTTAAAAATAGGCCGAAGTTGGTAATTAGGTAATTACCTACTAATTATTCTCATTTGAACAATGATAACTTGACGTGATCAATGTTTGACGGAGTAATAAGCACAGTGCGTGAGCTGTCAGAATGCGAATCGCGTATCCTGTCTCGCTCGCTCTTACGCGATCCAGATAAGAACCTCTCAGTTTTCACCCAAACCCGAATCGCAATCTTCTCAGATTGCGCAATCGCTCACGGACTGTAGTAATGTTGAGCTCAAGCTAACATTATTATTTAAAATGGACCTACTCATTTAGAAAGACAATATGTAATCTAATTGCCTTCGCTTTCATTTTGACTTAATTATTTTTTATGTTTCTGACATTGGAGTAACAAACTTTACTTTCGTGTATAACTGGTTCAGTTTTATTTTATTTTATTTGCAAAAAACTATCGCCAAATCATAAAAAGAACACATCTGTACTGACGTGCAATGCCGTACAAATCTTATAGTAGTGTATAGTATATAGTATAGTATATTATATAGTATATAGTATGGATGATAATAATTTTAAATAGCAAAAACACCAACCTTCAGCGGCTATTACATTATAGTATTAGAAATGTAGCGTGTGAGGAATATTCTCGTTTAATTTACTAACGAGTGTAAATAGGTATTAGTAGTCAGTAAACAAGGTGTGAAAGACCCAGTCTACTAGAGATATTTGACCAATAGTTCGAGAGTGAAATTGGAGCCTTTTATTTATTCCGAGTTGAACATACTACTATTCATTTTGAATATGAGGAAGATCGTTATAGTAGAAAAACACATTTAAAAAAATACGCGCTACACTTACACGCGCAACTATGGTCAAGTTGATGTTTATTTTTTTTAATCCGTATTTACCAATCGGGATACGTTCGTGTGACATTGAAATAAGCAATCAGTGCGTTTAAAAACAACTGTGTTATTTCAGTTCTCTATGTTATTCACTTATTCTACGGAATAAGTTTCTTTTTAATGCAATATTAGTCAACTTAAGAACTAACATCTTTGAATTTCGGATCACAGTTACTGTAATCAGCTTGTTTAAAATAAAAGACATCTTATTACTTTTTTTATACTTGAATCACGTTCCAATTTATTTATTGGATTTTAATGAAAGACCTAGTTCTTTATACAAATTACTTTTCCAGCCTAGGGTCGAAATGGGTCACTTTCAACCCGCTATATGGATATGAGCAAGTTTCAAAATATGAGAAATGGAAAACATATTTGACAGATAACTACCATAAAACATCGAGTTAATCAGATACTGGTAGAATATAGCCCGGTTTACCTTCCCCTTTGGAGTAAATAGGGCACGCGGGTCAGGAGGGGGCGGTGCGGGACGAAGTCACTTTGGGAGGGAGTCTCCCTAGGTGCACCACTGACCTACTTCTACCGACCAGGGTGACCAAATCCGACCTGATTTCATGACTAATGGCTTCATATTGTACATACGTGTGAAATTATGAACTGAATATTCGCTTCCGCGGATTCTAATGAACGTCAACTAAATTACGCTCGCGGAACATTTATATCCAACGACGAGGTTACAGAGTTCGTGTTAAAGTAGTCGAATGATTCCTTTGTTCGATAGAATGGACTAATTTCCGCGGCTCAGATAAGTAGCCGCAGTATGTACGTATCGGTCTCGATATTAGACGACTTTGGTGTGCTGCACGGCTTACACGTGTTTGCCGATTCGTTTGTGTGCAGTTGGCACTGCACTGTGTGGGTGAGTGCAGCAGTGTATACACGCGGGAGTGGGAGGCCCGAGTGTGTCAGAGGGCGGGAGGGGAAGAGTCGATGCACGTGTCGCTGTGCCGCATCGGGGAAAACCCTGACACGGAGAGGAAGGCGACGGGGAGGGGACCTTTGTCAGTTGGTAAATGTTAACTGCAACCTCTTTTTATCTTTCTTTGTTCTTGGATTGTAATTCGCTGTCGCCCGAAAGTTTTCTATTACTAGCTCTTACGATATCTTCTTATTTATATTATATTAGTTAGCTATTACGTATGTATAAATATGTGTATATTATCTTAAAGGGCTTTAGATACTGAGCCTTTTGAGAGTATACATATATTTATACTTATGTAAGTAGTATGTGTGTATAAAATTTAAGCGCAAAAGGATTTCTGATTTAATTAATGTATATACTCCTACATTGACTTGGGCGTCACAATTCAACTCTTGGTTAATATATTATTAGGCGTTACCAGAGTTAAATAACATGATAGTTTAGCTCATTAATCTAAACTTGTTTGATATGTCCGTAAATATCTGTTTTATATAGGTATACGTTTTATGTATCTTATTTTTATTTAATATTACCTACGACTAAAACTCTATCTTAAAGGGAAAAGCTTGTCCGATGAACCAACAGAAAGAAAATTTCACAACGGAACCTGTCGGCGAGTGGGAAAATATTGTGTATCGAGTCAGTAAACAGTTTCTGGAGACCATCGTTTCAATTTATATTCCATCGACAGATATATAAGGTTCAACATCGCGTACGTCGGTATGTGTAAACGTGCCGGTAGAAAATGCCGGTTTGTTGTTTAGCCGTCTCTCTCGCTCTACCGCGAACACGAACATGATAATTATTGATTTGTTTTCATTGCGTCTCTCTTTTGCTCAAAGATTCCTATAAGTCGGTTTCACCAGTTTGACCTTCTAGTTATTTTGTTCACGTACACGGATAGGTTGTTTACGTGTCATCTCGTTCTAGAACTACGGGCCGAGATGTTTGTGCGTAACAAGTGCGTGCTATGTATGTAGGTACCTACAGACCGGGCCGGTGTTTTCTGTCCGTGTGTGCGTGGAGACCCCGTTGCTGCGACCACTTACTTCACTGTGCCAGCTCCTGATACTGCTCAGTATACATTCGTAATTTTGAGGAATTAATCTCGAAAGATCATGTACATTAATTGCACGCACACTGACACGTGATTTGACTTTGGTCTTCCTTTGTTTTGCTACGCGGATGAACAGCGAATGATGTCACGTTCAATGAAACGGGAAACAAATGTAAAAAGCAGCGCAAATTGTGCAAAAATATACGGCAAGAACAAAGTTAAATCACTCTTTAGCCAGATAGGCTACTATTAAAAAAAGCCAATGGAAAAAAAGGTACCTACTTATAATTGCGTCATCGATTTCGATTGCAGAATAGTATTTTTTCCGCACAATCGTGTTTATGATTTCTATGGTTTATGAATCTATGGTTATTTTGGTAGTTTTATGATTTTATCTAATAAGTATTACGTACGGCGAAAAGTTCGCGCGCATGCATTATAATTCAACCTCAGAGCAATTCTCAGACTATTTACCATTTAGGTATGTGCCTAATAGGCTAGTAGACCCATTTTTGAAATATATTTGAAATGGTGAATAATGATATTACTAGTTAAAAAAAAATGTCTTGTATTTTTGTGAAAGCTAGAAAGCTTAATTTTATTAATTGAAAATTAGAAATTTCATGATCAGCCAAAAACGCCGTCAGCCATTTTTGCGTTTTGCTAATCTGTGGCGTGACGTAAAATTCCGCGTAAATGTTCGAAATTCGACGGTCGTATAGTGCCGTTCCGCTCACTCCAATATACTTTGACAGGAGATCGACAGGGACGGCACTATTCGAAGTCGTCGGAGTAGACCTTCAGTTTTCTTTACGGGACCGATGACGTCACTATCATGTGAAAATGGCGGACAGCGTTTTAAGCATTTCAAAATACAGATTAAAAACCATATTTTCAAATTCAATCTTTCAGCCTTCTTTCACTTGAATGAATTTAAATATATATGTATATAACTATTTAGGTGTCCTATGCTAAATATTATACAAAATAACCATTAGTTTTATACAATTTGACAAGAGTCAATTAGCCTATTTATAGGTCATCCCTGCGGTGTGTAGATAAATAATATCTACTCTACGAGTAGTCGGTATTGACAAAAGCATAGAGCAATTTGGGCCGTTGCCGGGGCGTGCAGGGGGGGGTTTGCTCTCACGTGGCAGGTCACCGGCTCGCTTTTCAAAACAAGCTTTCCTTGCCGGTCGTGTTTACAAACAGACCCACTTAAGGCAGGACGAAGTTTATAAGAAAACTCCGTTACATTTCCGGTTAGCACTCAGCAAAACTAACTGACATCGTTAGAGAGAGCGTTATTGTAATTTATAGTGCGCTTTAAGATTTCGAGTGACAATGAAATAGCGATCCCTTGGCTCGCAATGGAACACAAAGGAGTTTGTTTAGTGTTAGCATCCGTTTCGCGGCGTGCCACCGTGCGGAGCGAGACGCCGATACGACGCGCAGCATGCACCCCTGCCGAGGGCGGTGCAAGCAGGTCAGCGAACTCCATCCATCCACCCCGATTATACGCATTTCTCATTGATACAATTTTACACGTAGTATTTATTTATAGAAACTTAGGAGCGGACTAATTGCAGATCGCAGTCTTCCACGATTGACGTTGTTTATGGACAAATAAATTTGTACTATTGTATTTATACAGTTTCGTTTGTAAAAGAAATATCTACTTCAAATTATGCGGTATATATATAAAGCGATGTGTATGATGTAAACTTTGTTTTATATAGTATTTTAAATATGTTTATGTATGTACATATATGCGATGAGTAGAATAGAAAAAAAGTTAAGGTTAGTTGATAGATATACGACTAAAAAAGAGCGCTATCGTACATCTACAGGTGTCGTAGACTCGGTTGCGTTGAACCCAAACCAAAACATTCCCTTCCCATTTGCGACCCCTCTGCCTTCCCCGCCCCGCATCTCGAGCCCATCCTCGATAAGTATCTTATCCCACAATGATAAGCTAGTGACCGTTGACAGGTAGATTATTCATAGAATTTCCCAAAGTTGGATAAATAGATCGTTTTTTTTTGGATGAAATAATTAAATAGAGCGCGCCATACAACTTTCCAAGACATTTAAATACGTCACACTCATAACTCGACCCGGACAATGGTGACACGAGTGACATCAGATGCGTCGGGTCTCAACTGCGTGTGTCAGCGCGGCGCGGCGTGCGTCATCTCATCACTGCGCTACAGTAGGGCACTGATATTTAAAATACTTGCAGACCAAACAGTGTCGCATTCTGACACATTACACACAAGTTTTGTATATACAGGGTGGCTAATGAGGAATCCAAATAATTTTACCAGCGTACATATTCTTGAGATAATAATAAAATAATAAATAAAAATAAAGTACAATATTTGACTACAAAGTGGCAATGTCGTTAGCAATAGTAGATTGTACGACAAGTGCATAAAACGCACCATTTTACACGAGACGTTTATCCATCCGAGAGAGCTTGCGAGCGAGGATGAATATAAAGTCGAGTGTAAAATGCGTTTTATGGACGAGTTGTACACTCTACTTTTCACTTCGATTGCGAGGAAATGAAATTGCATCATGTAAATATATTTAAAAACAAAATTAATAAAAAATTTAAAAACACTGTTTTTTATATCTATGATAAATTATTGTTATGCCTAAGTAGTTTAAATATATAGTATATTGATTTACTAAAATAAAAATAAATTTAAAAATCAATAAATTATAGTAAATAAAAATTATAAGTTTATTTCAAGAAGTTTTATTGTGTACTTTGGCTGTTCGTATTTTTGCCTTGGTCTTAGAATACTAACGAAACCGAATAAAATGAAGAGTTTATTCTATGCAGTTTAAAGTTGTTCGTGTGGCTGTTGGACCGATCGCCTTGGTCCTCGACGACGATTTTACTTTATGCTCAAAAATTTATACAAAGATTGATTTGATTTTACTTTATAAAAAGCGACTTTATGTCGCCCATGCACAGCATAAAGTCGAGCTTTTAGAGCATGAGAAGTGAAAAAGTACAATATTCACTGAGTTAGTCTCGAAAAATAACCCAAATCCAATGAAATTTATTTTTACATTTTAATCTTTAAATAGGTACGCCGGTAAAGTTATTTGCATTCCTCCCGAATAACCCTGTATAAGGTTCTATACTTGAAGGAATATTGCTTAGAACAGGTATTTAAGTGCATTTAAAAAAAACATAATTATTTACGGATTAAGTTAAAGCTGAACTTAGCAGATAGTAAATGGGGGTTTATCAGGCCGGGCGCTCGACTCGCCGGAGCGGGCTGGGTCGGGTACCCGAGGCTCACCGCTTCTGGCATTGGTCGCTGACCTCAACACCAACAGGTTCTGACTTGCTACAATTTCATGTGAATTTTACTTTTTTCTCGCGCAGGGGTGAGTGCTCACGAGATTCTTGCGTCTCACATCCGTTTCTTTTTTATTTCACGTTTAATTTCAAATCGTTAATTTGGATAATTGCAATTGCAAGCGAAGGAAAGATTAGCAGGAGCCTACAGGAGTTTTCGAATCCGAGGGTTTAAGTCTTTTAATATAACTTTACTAATTTAATTCAAAGATATTTAAATAAAAGGTATTTCTTTAATGGAAATAATATGTTAATTAGTCGGTGGTTTAAGGCAATGAATTTTCTGATAAGAAAGTGCATGCATGTTTCATCCACGGGTAGGCACTTCCATAGGTACGAGTAGAGGAACCTAATTGCAATAAGCTCGCGTAGTCCTGACCGTCCGTTGAGCCCGACATGCTAGCGGGATACTACCATTATCTCCATCCCCTTGCGATTTATTAGCTTAGTGGTACCTATAAGCTGAATACAATTATGGCTTTAAAATGCTTAAGTTGTTTTTATTTGGTAAATTTACCTTAGATAAAGTATTGGAATGGGGAGTTTGTTGAACTCTCGGGACTACTCATTAGATATCGCGTGATGAGCCCGCCGCGCGCCTTTGTCTCCGCCGCGCCCGCGCCGCCCGCGGGCCGCGCCCGCGTCGCTGCCGCCGCATATTTGTCACTAGCGGTCACGTCTACGTACCTAACTACACAATTAATCGTTATACATTATAAAATTATAATCACTTTTTCACTTTTCGCACAGTTTGAAAATAGGACCACAGCATAAACGTGTTCAATCAATTTTATTTAGGGCTTTTTCGTTTATTTTACGATCTGAGTGTTTCTGGATTTGTACCCACAGACAAACATAATAATATCAACAGGACAAAGCGCGCAAAAATATTATAACGGCTCCATGAATAGCTATGTTCACGTTAAATATTTTGAAGTGCTTTGTCTTGTAGATATGATTGCTAGTGAAGGTGCTTATCAATAATCGGCAAGGATTCAATCTACATATAAAACTGATTTAGGCATAGACATTTGAGATTTGACAATAGGTATTAAACGACATCCATTCAACGTAAAGCTATTAAATAATTATTTGTGATACGATTTATGTATGTATTACGAACAGACTGAAGTAAGAAACAAGCGATCTGTGATCCCAGGAGGTGCAGAAAGTAAACATTGAAACTGTCAAGAACGGGCAGCGCCCGGGACGCGGTGTCATTGCCCTGTCGATGCCGGTAAAAAAAAAACGCATCGCCTTTCTTCGGAACCAAGAGCCCGCGTGCGTATTATAACTTCTAATCTAGTAAAAAAAATGTATAAGTAGATCTCTCTACTAAAACTGGCGTAAGAGTAAACCCATTTTAGCGCCATCTGTTAAATTTGACAGGTGTTCATTTGACTTTGATGATTAGATTGTCTATAAGTACTATCTGATTGGACAAATGTGCAAAAATTAGGACGATTCATGTGAAAACTGCTCTATTAAACCCATTTTAGCGCCATCTGTTAAATTTGACAGGTGTTCATTTGACTTTGATGATTAGATTGTCTATAAGTACTATCTGATTGGACAAATGTGCAAAAATTAGGACGATTCATGTGAAAACTGCTCTACCTCTGAATTTAAGGCATTTTTACGATATAAAACTCATTTGTACACAATCGAGGCTGGTCAATGTCTTCTTGAGCAGTGCTTTGACCGCGTCAAGGCCGTCAGGACAGGATAGGGTACGTGAACTTTGTGGCGACCACGCGCAAAATAGCTATAGACCGGCTGTGCTCTATAATAATAAAAGTAAATGAGTAGATATACTATTTTTATTTATTTTACCAATCGTTGTGATATCGAGCAGAAATTAATGTATTATTTACATTCTTTGTTGTAAGCATTAGGGTTAACATAGAGGGAGCCGTCATTGGGGCGATGACCTGTAGAGCGGGACGGAGCGACAACAAAAATGAAGTTGCAGCGTACCCCGGAGGACGAGGCGTAGCGCCCCGAGGGGCTCCGCGCACGTCTCCACAGTGGGGGCACCTACACCGCCTTTCATTACACTTACGGGCTACTATAGCATGAAGCGATTTAGATAACTGCACTATCACACACTGCTGATCGATATCGAACACAGCTATGTATAAGATAACCTATAATAATATATTCCACTTGAGTATACCGAAGTATCTTACATATAAACAAAAAAGCTGTTACACATATATAAAACAATATAGAGCTCCTTTCATTACATTAGAACCAGTTCAGCAAAGAATATTTTATACATAATTTGTATTGCATTATAACTGCGTAGGCCCTTGAACGCTTCTGCGACGGAACGTATCAAATTGTTGCAACTGGGTCGTCGCTGGAATGGATATAACCTATTTTCTTGATTGCCCAACGTCATCCAAACCACACGCGTAGGGATAGCCTACTCGAGCGTTTAATATTCATTGCATTCAAGTGTCATCCCGTATATTTACACGATTTATTTTTATAAATAAGTTCAATGAATTTGTACAGAAATAACGAAATTAACGAGCCAAGGTAAAGTCGTATTCCTAAAAGTTAGTCTTCATCAGAAGCCAAAAGGTTCCCTTCAGAGATTCCTATAGATTAACTTTTATTTAATGTGTCACGTCGTTTCACCATTGCTCATGTATCATGCATGTTGCTACGCTTCATATGAAGTAACATCTTACTTGAGCATATTTGAGCAAAGTAGATTTTAATATATGCAATATCCTAACCCCTACAGTCTTCCGGCAAAGCAAGCTCATAGCATATTTTTAAATTTTAATTGAATTAGTGCAGTGACTAACAGGGATTTATCCAATGAACTTGTACAATTTTCATGCGTGGTTATAAAAGAGTAGTTGCACTGATATATCGTCATCATTACACGTTTTGTCAAAAAAAAAAAATATATATGACAATGAGCAATAAAACGCCGCGTTGACTCGGCGTGTTATTGCTCTTGTTACTGGACTATTATTACCGCACGATAATGTGAAGCGTTGTAAATTGACCGGTAATTGTTTGACAAAAGGCACCATACGCGGGCGGAGTCGCAGGCGCAGCTAATGACCGTAGAATGCACTCGTGCGCGCTGCACCCGCCACCAGCCAGAGACCACGCACACCGGAAATCCACTTCGTACCCCATAAATTAGCAGCCATGATAGTTCACCGTAGGTCAACGTGTATTTTTTTTGTTTACAGAGGTAACGGAGTAGACATGTTAACTAATGTTGAGTTTCATAGAATACAATACTTTTCTATGATTTAAGTGACGCAAAAATATTTCGTGAATTCGACTAATGGTTCTGTGAGCTGCCAGCCTATGATGGTTGCGTTTATCACGTGATAAATAAGTGACAAAGCATCTGTCCCTTGCACTCGCAATTGGTCAAAACGTGACGGATGCTTTGACACTTATTTATCACGTGATAAACGCAACCATCATAGGCCTACTGACCACGCAATTTTTTTAACGGTTGAAATATGTATATTTTTTACGTTTAAACATGTCTCCGCAATTTTTAAAAGAAATCTAAAAACGCAGCCAGAAATCCACGAACATCCATGCCCACGGACATATGAAAGACCCTTTGGCATAGCTGAAACAAACGCTTTGCACGCTCATTGAAAACAAATTTTTTTTTAGAAAGATGAAACGTCTGAATTGAGCATCTTTTTTACCTCAAAGCGTGTTATAAGGTATTCTCAAAAACCTTGTAATAAAATAAAAATTGGGCAAGTGCGAGTCCGACTCGCGCATGAAGGGTTCCGTACCTATATATATGTATATATAGGTATAACAAGTTTGTTGTATGGGAGCCCCCCTTAAATATTTATTTTATTTCAATTTTAGTATTTGTTGTTATAGCGGCAATAGAAATACATCATCTGTGAAAATTTCAAGTGTCTAGCTATCACCGTTCTTGAGATACAGCCTGGTGACAGACGGACGGACGGACGGACGGACGGACGGACGGACAGCGAAGTCTCAGTAATAGGGTCCCGTTTTTACCCTTTGGGTACGGAACCCTAAAAATTGTGAGGCGGCAAGCATGTAATCAAATCATAGTCCAAAATTGCAAATTACTTGTTTTTCATAGGTATAAGTTTGGTACACCAGCAAGAAAAACACTCTTCTTTGACATAATAATGTTCCGACGAACGGATACAAGAATCACAATTTTCTTTGTTTAACATGTAAGTTGCGCTTCTTACGCTTGGTTATATTTGTAATAATTAAATAAAGTACGCTCCTTGCAATTAGTTAGCATTCAAGAGTTTCAATTTGTATCATACACAAAGCTTTGTCGAAAAAGACATTACACATGCTCGATTTTTTCACGAAAATGAATAAAATTACATTGCATAGGTAGGCACGGTATTGTACTTTGTGTAATAAGTACGAGTTGGTACATGCGTATATTCCCAACCGTCATCATCACCATCATCAATTGGGAGGTCCTCAGGTCGATGCGACGTGTTTTGTTTACCTCATAATATAACTTAGCAGTTAATACAAAGAGTTTATTTTTTAAGGGAATTCTTGAACCCCTCTAATTCTTGCCAGAATTGAGATACGATGATGGGATCCATAAATTATAGAATTACAACTCAATTGTTGTAAATACAGGATGATTCCGGGGTCATGGAGCAGGAGTGAACGGGGTACCGGGGAGGGTCACACTGAGCAACTTTCACTATGGGGACAACCACGAAAATTCGAAAAAAAATCTCCTAATTAAGAGTTAATTAATACTTAATTGATTGTTAAGTATTTAATTGATACTTAACAATATGACGAGATTTCGTGGTTGTCCCCATAGTGAAAGTTGCTCAGTGTGACCCTCCCCAGTACCCCGTTCACTCCTGCTCCATGACCCCGGAATCATCCTGTATAGAATAATATTTCTTTTCGACGTAGTGAGTTTTTCTTTGGGGATCCAGCTCCTCCCAATTGCCTGATCGTGATTCACGTGGGACAATTTGACTGTGTTTGTTAATATAATTCATTCGAGTGTGTGTACGTTCCTACAAGATAAATAAAAGAATATACGTAGAATATTTAACTGTACACATTCTAATCCACAAGAATATGTAGGTACATCACTGTATACTAACCAGTATAATATATCAGACATCCAAAAATACAAGGATTAAAACAAACTTCAACTGTTATTTTCGTTTATACGGACTGTAAGTTGCAACGGTAAGACAGTTTGAATATGTACTAAATTCTGTAACGTCACAAGGAAATATTTTCTAACATACTTGAGCCTAGGGATTGCAATCTGGGGCTTCTTATAAGATTGTTGTTACATTCGAGAATACTGTTTATGAGTGAAGTGCTATTTTCGAATCACGATCTGGAGGCGAGTAAGAGACGCCGGATCCGGTGGACCGGATTTAATTGCAATCCCTTCTAGAGCGAGATCGTTTTGATTTACTCCTGATGTGAAGTGAGACGCCCCAAAATAAGCGCGTAAGAAGAGATTTTTGCGCTGTGTATATACAACTGTATAGGTAAGCTTGGATGTGTAGTGCTTGAACAGTAAAGTGTACATAGCCCGCTAACAGCGGCAAATATTCATGCGCGGCGAGCGTGACGTGGTGCGCGCGACTTGTTCTGCGGGTGCCATTTACACTCCTAACTGTTTACTGAGCAGAGAGCGATCAGCGCGCCTCCACTGTACCGCAATGTCTTCCGCGTTTTAATATAGAACGCGATGCGAAGGCCGTGCGCGCGCGTCTAACGTAACGACCGCAAACCAAATAGCGCACTTGACTGAACTGTCACCGAACTATTATCTCAACGCTTATCGCTCGATATCTACTAGCTCGATAGTAACTACGTATGAAATATGTAGTTGATAAAGTGTTTTATTATTTTATTGCGGTAAACTACTTACTGGCTGCTAGGTAAATGATTCGAGTTTTATGTCCCTATTTCCATACTTGGTTTGATTTGGTCTTGAAATAGGTAAATGCGAGATTGTAATGTTGCATATTTTTGACATTATTTTCATATCATTTTTTGTTACATTGCTGGCGAATGTGTGAGGACGCTTTCTAACAACTCTCTACGTCACTAATCGACAACCGAGAAGATTGACTGAATTATTTTATTCTTAGACTAATTGCACAAGATACAGCGTAATTCGGAATATTGCGTCATTATTCGTTTACGATACGAGACTTTGGCAGGTCACAATTAGAAATAAAGAACATTATTAATCGCATCAAAAAGAAATTGTCATTTTGAAATTATTTTTTTTTGAATTTATTTCTTTTACATATTTTACATATATATGTTTTTTAATGCTTGCTACAAAGTAATAAACATTGAAACATGTCGTTTTAAACCTTAACAGCAGGTCTGATTAAGCCGACAATTAGTGAACAAGGCCACGCGGCTTAGGGTGCGAACGCGGAAGCACCTCGGCGCTTCGGTATATAACAGTTGGCGTATTTTATCAGTGGTACGAGATAATGTAAAAGTGGCCTTCAGTCAACAACAGCAGCCGCTGCCACTGTCCTCGTGCCGTGACGCGTTCTGTGTTATTCCAACGTTCACGCGTTTTGCTCGCTGATAACTTCTAAGACGTCATTCCATATTGATATCTACGTTGATATCAGTAGGTATAATATGTTATAAATGTTATTATTACAACACGTGAGTGCGCAGTATCTCTCTTTATCGAGTGCGGCTTTACAAATTTAACATAAGTATAATTTTTTGTTTGAGCGCGGCTCGTGCAAGGTGGGATTATTTTCAGCACGTGTAGCATTCGCAACGACACAAGTAATTTCCTTGCGACTTGCTCGAGTTGTTATATATTTGTAATGCACTGGGGTCTTACGTAACGTACAAACTAAGTGCATACACCACATTCTGAATGTAAATTTATGGGTTAGCAATCTTCCTGTCAGTACTACAATATAAGTGGTTTTTGCTGTAGGTACGTATAAATAGTCTCCGTGTTTATTTAAGCATCTAGTGACAACACTATTGTTAAGCTGATAAAACAATGGCTCATTAGGTCGGTTCCGAGGAGTAACTAATGTTGAATAAACTAGAGTATTTTAGATTACGCAATATAGTTATGTTAGGTATATTATTTACATGATGACATTCTGAGGGCCGGCAAGAGGGAGAAAGTTTTAAGGAGTCAGCTAGATCATATTACTAAGAACCTTATCATCCGTTACTTATTAAAATAAGGTTATTAATTTATAATTATACCATTAGCATTAGTAAGATGAAGAGTTCCTGCTAGTACTATGCATCTTTCGTTCACGTTTGCGATAGTAGTCGATAACGAAGCATGCCGGTCACATTTGGTTTACTACCACGACACATTATTACGCTGCCGAGGTTACACGTGCAGCCGCTGATAATGCAACTCGTGCAGTTACGTACCTAGTATAATTTAATGATAATTGTATGTGCATACCTATTTATTTTATTATTCGATAAGACTATATACTTATTCTTACAACTTTATACTGATTATTTACGAGTATATTGTGAGTATATATGTATATTAATAAGTTGATAGGTACCTATTGATCTCGGGGGTTGTTAACAAGTTGGCAGGAACTTGCTAGCACGACTTTTCTACGTGGAAGGGATAGGAGGATTTGGTACATAGTTAGCGATTACGCAAGGGCCAGCGGGCGGGCGAGCGCGGGCTCGGGCGGCGGGGCAAGTGCGGTGCGCGTGCAGTGATGTAACGCGCTACCTACATTGTTAGTATTGTTACGATAGGAGCAGCTACGTCAGCGCCAGTAGGCGGTACCCGTGGCCGAGGCGGCGGGTCCTCTCTGCTCTGATAAATAATTGATGGTGCGTATCACGTCATGACGAAGAACAATACCTTTTAATTTAGTAATTGCAATCGCATTTGTCGTATCTGTTTTAAATCGAATCGAACCGTTCACCCCGACATTATCCGCTGCGGAATAGAACCGCAAGTATAATTGAAAGGAGTAAACAAGTAATAGGCTTAGTTTGCAACAATGAGTCGTATTTTGTTCTCGGAAAGGAACGATGTAATGACAGAGTCACAGTACATATATACGCTAAAGCAGTAAGGAAACTACGTACAAACAAACGCTCGAAACAGTGCGCACACACACAGACGCAAATGTTTACGAGGCCCCGAAGCGGACTTCGCAGTGCTGTCAGCCGCGAGTGCCGCGCCGCCGAGACGAGCGGTCACTGTTTGTGTTTATTAGGTACGTGAGTTGCCCGCGATTTTAAAAATATGCCTCGTATGTGTTGCGTTGTATACGGCGGCTGCTTGAACTCGGTTTCTTCAAACCTTTTCGCTGTTGTTTCCAAAGAGAATACCTAAATGTGTAAAGTTGCTGCATCAATTTATCAAGAAGTAGACAAAATCAGTTAAGTCCATGTTTTCCCATATAATTTATTAAAAAAAAAGTGTCAATTTATCAACTTCTTCCTTCTCTTCTCATTTGAATATTTTAAAGGTTTTTTTTTTAATTTATAAAATCAAATGTTAGACCCTTAAAAATAGTTATTCATTAGAATGAGGATTTTTTACACAATAAAATTTTATAATAAAGTTTTCCGAATGTGTCGTAACAGGAACAGGCGAAAGTATTTCGCAGTCAGCTATTTATAATTGGTAGGTATAAAGACGCTACTTAAAATGTAGATTTTTTTTATTACACAATTTTGTTTGTAACCTAGTCAATTAATTCAATTATTTGATAATCATATAACTCAAATAAACGTTTTAATAAAATATAATATCTTATTTTTATAAAAATTAAGACCGACATAATTTGCTAATGATTATCGCAAAAAAAAACCGGCCAAGTGCAAGTCGGACTCGCAGATCAAGGGTTCCGTACAAACACTTATCCCATCTTATCTGGCCGGGTTAAGTTAAGTGTGCACCTGGTATGTTTGGCGCCGGATGCAAATGAAGTGCAAAGTTAATGCAACTTCGTTTCGATGTCGCTTCGATCACGTTTGTTGTATGGGGGGCCCCCCTAAATATTAATTTTATTCTGCTTTTTAGTATTTGTTGTTATAGCGGCAACAGAATTACATCATCTGTGAAAACTTTCACCGCCGAACTATAACGGTTCATGAAATACAGCCTGGTGACAGACGAACAGACCGACAGACGGACGGACAGCGGAGTCTTAGTAATAGGGTTCCGTTTTTGACCCTTTGGGTACGGAACCCTAAATAAGACCTTAGTAACAGCTGAGATACAGATAAACTAAACAAAAAACTTTTTCAATTTTACATTAATTAAGAGGATAACCCTAGCGTTCGATTGGCGCGTAGGTATTTATTTCTAAAAGAGGGCCTAGTTTCCATACTGCTTTAGCGTATATTATGTACTGTGACAGAGTCGAGGGAGGCGGGCCGCTCGCACGCTCGCCGGGCGTACGGCGTGCGAGTACTCGCCCAGCGACTAACTCGCGATATTACTGTGTACCTACTGAACAGGGAACAAAGGGCATCGTGAGAATTATTAATAAAATTAATTATTCATTTACTTTCTTCGAATTTTCTACTATTGCGATTTAACAGCTGCTCGGCCTTTTTATTTCTCTGTGTAATACGACAGAGAAATAAAAAGGCCGTCGTATTTTTACTTAATGCTTAATAAATAGGATTGAATGTTCAACCATAAACAAAGCGAATATATGCACAAAAAAACTATATTCGCAGTAGATAATCATGGCTAAGCAGAAACCAAATTATATAATGGTTCGTACATAACGCAATGAACGTAGAAAACTCGGAGACCTTGCCTGTTATTACAGCTGTCTTCATATCCAAGGTCTGCGCGCAAATGACGTCATATTGCATTGAGAAACACGATATTTAACATATCTGTATCCGCATTACGAGCGCTCTACCGGGAGTTAGATGTAGGGGTTGCATGGTCTGCTCGTTAGGTGTAATAGATGGGTAAGGTGAGCGGAGCGGGTGCGCAGATGATCGGTTAGGGCGGCTCTACACCGGCGCGGGCGCTGCCCGGTGGCACGCAATGGTGCGCTGGAACAGGTTCCGCACGGATCACATGTGGGCAGGTCGCCGACCCCGACCACGGTCATCCGGGACGGCCGGTGTCGTTGTTCGGTTTTGCTGACCGCAGTAGTTAAAATAATTATTAAAGCATCCTTCTTGTCCGCGGGAAATTCCGACGTGGGCTTACCCCTCTGAGCAATTATTACGTCACGATATACGAACGAAGAAAATGTTGCGAAATCGAAACGACATTTTTGCAAAAGCATGGCGACACTGCGTCTGCCATTGTAGTAGCGCTGCCGGCTGCACCTATAATAGCCGCCGGTAGCTTGGCGTGCGCGACTATACGCCTACGTAACAATACTTATTATCTATACATTCAATTCACAAAGACAAACCTGCCTTAGTCTTAGACGGAATAAATCTATTGCGTTATATCAATAAATAAATAATCGGATTATTAATTAAAAAAGCTTGCTTTGGTAATGTTTAATTTGTGAACAGCAAACGTGTCTAAAAGGAAATAAACAGAGTGACGAGATTCAAAATTTCACAACAATGACTTGCGTTTTCTGGGAAACTACAAACAATCCGAGTACGTATTCTTATTTAGAGCGTCTTTAAAATTGAAACATTAGTTTGAAGCAACATTTGTTGCATAATTGGTATGTCGTGAGGCTGTTCCGGCCCGCCTACGCGCGGAACTTGGCCCACATCGCGCGTGGGCCTGCTCAGAAACACCGGTAAACAAATATAAATAACTGACTGTACGAGACATACACGCGTAAAATTGTCATCAAGTGAAATGTCGGTTTAATGTTGACGGCTCTCTCGTAACAACAACGGGTATATATATAATGAGCTCAATGGTCAAAGTCGTAGGTTTTAAAATTTATTATCATGTGTGCTTATTGATAAAAGTGCCTGTCGTATGCTATTTTTTTTCATTGCCATAGTTGTTTTAGGGACGAATGAGGCATACTACGAGTACATAGGTACTTACGCGTATAGATTTCAATTTTGTAAACATCATATATTATGTAATTGTTTGCAATGGCTTACCTCCATACAACTACTAGCGACCCGCCCCGGCTTCGCACGGGTGCAATGGTGATAAATTATGCAAGAATCATACATATAAAACTTCCTCTTGAATCACTCTATCTATTAAAAAACGCACCAAAATCCGTTGCGTAGTTTTAAAGATCTAAGCATACTGCTTACATAGGGACAGACAGACAAACAGTAGGAAGCGACTTTGTTTTATACTATGTAGGATGTACGTAAAAAAAATTGCATGTATTTCATAATTTGCAAAATTAGTAACATAATCTGAAGCACCTTGTGAAGCCGCTTCACCACGGTATTCATCGTGTATTCGTCGTTTCGAATGCCTGACGCCATTTACCGTAGTCATGACGGCCATAAAATATTTTAACGATTGTTTTTGCAGTAGAGTTGCATAATTGCGCTGCAGCTCTAGCCTTGACATTGTACGTAGACGTAGAAAAGTAGACATACACCACAGTGAACTCGGCACGTGTATCGTAAATCATACATAATGCCTGCACAATGCGACGCTCGCAAACCTTTGAACAGCGCGAGATGGCCACTAGCTATTCCGAAACCTTGGCAACTGCAACTATGTCTTCATTATTTAGAAACATTTCATTCTAAGATTACTAATTACCCGTTCTGAACATCATATGTTTTGGATATTCTCGAATTATGATTGAACAGTTCCTTACCTTCAATTAACGGATTTTTGCCTACACAACATAATTTTATAGTTTTCCCCGAGACCTGTGGATTAACATGTGAATTTCGAAGATGTGTGAGAACAATGCTAAAAATAGAATAAGTATAGAATCTGAATATAAAATTATGTCTGAATAGTTTTCTTGTTTTGGGATAATGGATGGTGCGATGGTGGCACCGCTTTTCAGCGGTTGAATCACGAAAATTTGCTCGTCAAAAGATGACAGACGGTGCTATTAAATAATTAATTTTATAACGCATAAGACGCGACGCGGCCTACCTTTGCTAAATTCTTCGCAATATGATGCTCAACCACTTTGCGAAAAGTAGGAAGCTTCGATCAAAATTACATCTTGACAATAGGTGCCGATCACTGAGGCTGTAATTAGAACACATTAATTTTGACTTACCTGTAGGTACGCTAAAATACCAATTGGACTGTTTGTGCCATAGTCCTATTTGCAAGCATATGAAGTTATCTTCCATACGGACATAATATATTCGCTTTGCCGCATGAAGCTGCAGGTACAAAGTCGCTTTGCAAGCCGGAATATGGTACACAGATATATTTCGCTGTGCATGCTGTATTAGGTCGCAACACTTAACAGTCGCATGACAATTGTTTGGTCTACCCGAAACTCAGATCAAATTATGTCAATTTGGTGCAAGTTAGTCGTTTTTCACTTGTGCCCGTTTGACATAATGTGTTCTTAGCGTTCTCAATAGATTATATGCTCTTTGATGTCTTTTTTGTTTTCACAGTGAGTATTCCATATAGGGGTATACATTTGACATGTGTAGTTGATTTTTATAGCTTCGATTCAAACCTTTGTCATACGAGATAACTTGCCTGCGTTGTCCTATCAAATAAATCATAAGGTTAGTCACAGAATGCCTATGCGTATTATTATGATCGTGAGGTATCCTTACATGCGGATAAACTTTACGGTAGAACGGTAACCAATACCTATCCTACTTGCGGCCCCGTGGCAGAAGAAATGTCGAATCGCTATCGGCATCCGAAGTGAAAGCGATATTAACTATCATTTTGTTGTTATTGCAGTCGTGTGTAGCTAGCGGCTTTATACGAGTCTGCTGCTGTTTGGTTACGTAGTTAATGTAATATTTTACAATGATTCGTCAATATATCATGTATTATAGAAGTGTTAAGTGTACCTAACTAATTATATTTGACGCAGTTCCTAAGACTATAAATAAAAAAAAACCTTAGCATAGCATAAAATATGAAAATGTAAAAGTAAATTAAAACAGATGTTGATTCGCAAATAAAACAACAGTTATAATTGAAGCAAATGAAATCGAGGTCAGGGATCCAGGCCCACCTTTTATACCGTCGGTTCAGCAAGCGTACCTAAGACGTCAAATCCTTTTGATGGAGCTTCTTTAAGTATATGCTTAGTCGGTGCGAGGGCGTAGATTAGAGCTGTAGAGATTAACTTACCCTTTTCTTGCGAGGCTGCATATCCTCGTAGTCCATGGCTATTCCCTCGTCGCTGAAGGAGGAGGAGGCGGGCGGCGGGGAGGGAGTGCCGGAACGCCACGAGGAGCCCGAGCTGCTGCTGGCACCCGGAGAGACTGAAGACCGGCCACCCCATCCATCTAAAGTAATGGACACATGTTGTTACATACTGCTATTTAACTCCCTGAAAGGAATTCGATAGGATATATTATATTTACTTGCTTTCTCATTATTACACATCATATGGCGGTTGCAACTGTTCATAAAACCAGTTACCTACTCTGAGAATCTTAATATTTTTTTGCTCTAATTCGGTCTCAAGTTCAATATGAATAAACTTTCAGTTTTGCTTTTTTCTATTCACATATATATGTAGGTACGTTTATATATTGCCTAAACAGGATCTCCGGTTAATACATTATTTAGTGAAATCACAAATTTAAAACAGTTACAACCGTAAAATCGACAACACTTATAACTCTAAAATAGCAATTCGAGACACGATTAAGCCAACTAAAAAACCCAAGACCCCCACAATCATCATAAGACTATAAATTAATGTAATTACAAAACGGAACTGTGGCCATCAACTTTCACTAGTAAGCACCGTTCTTTTCGCGGCACACATGCGCTGCCACTGCCGCATTAGAATAAGAGTTCTCGCTTTACGATTGCATAACGTTGGGTGCTTTTCATTTTTATCAAAAGTATACGAAACTGGTTTATTTTCGTCGCTGGAAGTCGAATACCGCTCGACATGTTTCGAATCGGTTCGCGATTCATCATCAGGAGAGCTAATCAGTCGCGACGGCGGCCAATCGTACACACACCGCGCGACTAACCCCGTTTCGTATGTATTTAATAATACGTATATGCAGCGGGACCCCATGTAATTATGGTTTAGGTCCTAAATAAATAATCGAGTTGGTATATATTTCTACCTGTCGATTTATGTACTTTAAAATGTCTACCTTTGCAAATTAATGAAAAAAAATATCTTCTGTGCCAGCGGGGCCCTGTGTTAATTGTAATTTTAAATTACTATTCATGGAGCCTCTTATTTCTACCTTCAAAATTACTTTTCACTACACCCTAGATATAAATAGTTTTTGAGAAGTACGCGTTCGAAGATTTTAAACTTACAATTAACAAAGGGCCCCGCTGGCACAGAATATTTTTTTTTTTCATTAATTTGCAAAGGTAGAAATTTTAAAGTACATAAATCGACAGGTAGAAATATATACCAACTCGATTATTTAGGACCTAAACCATAATTACATGGGGTCCCACTGCATATACGTATATTAATATGTCTGAACCTCACAAGAGTTTTATATGTAAAAAAGTTATAAGATAAATACAAGTTCTCTCATTTGTATTAAACTTATTAATCTTTATTATAATAAAACGGGATTAAGTCCCGTTCTGTAACCTATAACAATCTTTCTAAAAATATAAACATAAAAAAAGATCTCCTTCACAATTGAATTTTACTAGTAACTATTACCAGCACCAGACTACACGTGGATGTGCTTTTAACAAGAAGAAACACAATATTATCCAACAGAGTCCTACAAACCGTCAGCTGATTACTTTTGAAACTTGAATTCAAATCTAAGACAGCGAGCTAGCTTTATTATACACTGCTCTTTTTTTAGGTAATACAACAATGCATTTTGTCTGAGTTCTGAACACCTGTCTAGACAGTGTCTAGACCGCTATGCTGTCTAGACGTTAACCATTCTATCCTAATTTCAACATATCAAGAACCTACTTACTTGTACTCTACCTCCCTTCTGAATCCCTTTGTGTCGCAATAACTAGAATACCTAATTATAATGCGAGTGCCTCTCATCTTGGGATAAATTAAATACATTCGTAACTTTTCTTTTCAACGTTCGAATTTAACCCCTCCATTACTTTTCAACGAACACATGTAAAGGAAAGGGAAAGGTGCAGCTTTAGTGAAGAAAGTGAGAACGATTCATCTTATAACACACCAGAGAATAAAACTAATAAAGAAATACGTTACCTCCTTCAACCGACGACGTCAGGAACTCAAAATATATCAAAACACGCTATTTGTTCCAACATTTGATATACAACATAAAAAAAGCTATGGTAAAGATTATTTTCAATACGTGTATCAAACGTACGTACTATTTTGTTATACACTTCTTACGTACATATATGTTTGTACTTACTATCAATTAGACTGAGTTAAGGAGCCTTTGTTTAAAAGTTACCCCAATTTAAAGTAATATCTTACGCATGTTATGTACATAAAATAGGGACAAAAACATTCTTATATATTGGCCTATAGGCGTCGGATCACTTTGAGGCCTGCTATACTTGAATCTTATGCAATACCATAAAGCTTATGAATGAGGATTTAACTATTTAAATAATGCTACCATGCATGGAAGCAGTAGTTTCTGGAAAGGTAGTATAGTCAAATAGATAGTTACGTTTCAATATAATACATACCAACTACGAAACAAAGGATCTACACTAGGTTGCACGCGACAGCTGCTATCATTTTCTAATTCCACAACATAAAATCATAGCACGAGTGCTAATAAGTACGTCGAAACTTGTAATGGCAAAAGTACAACTTAACCTCAGTAAATTTTATAACCTAAAAATGATCTTAGATCTACCCTCCATTGTAAAATGTATGGGCATGGAGCTAGTAAGTTGTACGTAGTACTTGCTAGTTTCAAGACTACGGGTGTGCAGACTTCTTAAGTTCAGTTGTCATCAATTGATCTATGTTTATGAATTATAAATCTTTAAACCACGAGTTGCAACATACGGTACAATATTGTGGATAATTGTTTCTTTAACTTATTGGCAGTAAGTAATTGCATAGGTAATTTAACCAATCGATTAAAGTTGGCTGAATTAGTTGACGGTGTTGCCTCACTCTCTTTTCACTTCTGTGTAGCAACAGTTTCTAGAACCGGAACCAAAATATGACTCGAGTAAGCCGTTATTGAAAGCAAATAAATTCCTATGTATTCAAAGCTGCTTACCAGTAATTATCACCAATAATTACTAATTTAAAACTCCACAGAATCTGTTGGAACTACAGATAGATAATAATAATATTCCTACCGAGTTGCTCCTGACTCATAATATTATCGAGAGGGGCGTGTATTCTTCAATTATGTATTTCGGTCATGACGCTACTTCAGCTCCTGATTGACCTGGCTCTTCAGACCTCATCTAACTTAAAATGTGAACTCACTGGGACGAGGAGAGTTGGGCGAGCAGCTGAGTGACATCAGCACGAGGGCTGCGTTGCACTCGTTCATCTGATCGTCGCGTTCGCCGTAGCCCAGGTCGCACGAACTGCTGGGGCGGCGTTTGCGGGATCTGTAACAAACATTGACATAACTCAAATTGCCTGAGGGGCTAGTTTAGCGATTATTCTTGTAACAATATTAACATTAAAAAACAAAAAGGATCGAATTTCATTTTTTTACATAAATTGTATTTATTCATTTAACAATATGGCACTTAAATGTTACCCTATTAAGTTATTTTTCGAATAAAAAACATTTAGATGCAAATTGTAAATAAGCGTTATCAGCATCCATTGGATTAAACACCACTGGCAACAACATTGGAGTCTGCTTTTTTGACGGTTTTATTCGGCTAGGTGATTCAATTCAAGTATGAATAATAAAATAATAACTCGATGGTCGCAAACGAGAAAAATACTTTATTAAGTTTAATAATAAGCAGAATCTTTTACGCGCCCTCTGAATTACCATGAAACGCAAAGGAAAATGGTAGGGAAATCGCTGACTAAGGAGTTCTGACAAAAGCAACTATTAAATCGTGCATATTATAAAGACTCACGCGTCTTTACCACCGACCTATATGTCGGTAAGTGCCCTAGGTTGGCTGGAGGCTGTTAAATTATTAATCCGGCGCCCACCAGCCACAACAGGCAGGCAGGCAGGCAGGTATATTGTAAAACAGGTCAAATCTATTACAGACTTTCCACGAACAAAAATCAATATGATGCTATTATCCGTATAAAGCTTCAAAGAATCCAACGAGGAAGTTTCACGAGTATTTCTACTTCGTAGGCAGTTTCTCAATGTTCATATATTAACAAACCGCTTATTTGTACAATGGTTCAGACGTTTAGATATTCGTCGGTATATAAAATTGTCTAGACTGTTTGTTGATCTGTTCAGTTTAGGTGGAGGCGGGCGGGAGCGGGGTCGTCGACGGTCGACGCGGTGGCGCAGGGCCGCAGGACCCGCCGACGGCGGCGGTGGCGCAGGGCGCGCTGTTGCGTAATCGGAGGGCGGCGGACGCGTGCCCAGATATTTGGGCGAATTCTACGAGGTCGGGAACTCTGCTCCCGTCTACGTCTGGACGGTCACCCCGCACCACTTAAAGATCGACCGTTCAATTTTGGCTTACCTATTTTCGCACGAATAGAAAATCTTTTTAATATGTCACCGATGTGCGAAACAATTAATGACCTCGCGTTGCTGGCAGCAGCATCATCGTGGATTGACGTATGCACGTAGCATGCGTATCTAAATCTGAGTCACAGTAGGTAATGGGTGATATGACGTACCCGTAGCGGTAACCGTCACTTCAAAAAATGGCGTCGCGTGTGCCAATACCACTAGTGAAAACAAAACACTGACGATTATATAACGGACATTGAATTAGCAGCATGTACACTAAGCGACCAAATATATAATAGTAGGTAATCACCAGCTTGTTTGTTTATCCTATTAATTTTGGCGTTTTCATTAATAATAGTTTTAAGAAACGAACAAAATGAGTAATGGTGTACAGAACATAGCAATAACAATACTATACACATACATATCCACTCAGTGCAATCGGCACAAATTAAAAACGTACTCAAATATTGCAGTCTTGTGATTGACATTCGAGGAATACTCAATCAGACACTGAAGAAAATGCACACACGTACTATGCACAACGTGTCATTGTTTGTTTCGTACTTTGTTGATAAGGTTGACGAAGTTAGAGGGCCATTGACTCGCGCGGCAGATCGGTCGGCGACGCGGCCCTCCACCGCGATCAACGCACCGACACACGAGGTGTTTCACCCTACTCGCAGACGCTCTGAACTTCAGCCGCCCGGCGTCTGCAAATTGCTTGTTAACCTAGAGATTTGTCTAGCAATCTATTTATTACTCATATTAACGTCTAAAGGTGACTTCCAGGCATTTCATCGTAATATAATTTAAGAATAGCTGGTTTTACTAGCTAGAGTGGTTAGATTTCTAGTTTTTTCTAGGTAGGTGAACGACTTGATCGTTCCTTTCATAAGTGCCTCAGCTGTAGGTGAATCGTGGTCGTTATCGGCCGCGGGCGACGACCGACGCCGCCGGCGCTCGCGGAGGTGACATTGCTGTCTGTATCGCAATAATGTCGATACGTAGCCTTGCTAAAAAAGTAAGCTGACGTATTTTCTTGTGACGTAATTCTGTGATAAGTAAGACATTTGTATTTAAAAAGGGACTACCGTTCCAGTGTTGCCGTGCGTGCATGCTTGCCGTGTTGAAGACACATGACGGGAACATTGTCATCGTGCAACCAGTGTGTAAATGGAGAAAGGTATTAAATTAAACTACTTACTTAGCATTTACCGCGAAACAAACATCTAGTATTAAATACTGATTTGCGTGTGTTATTATTATTAATAGTGTATTTGAATAAACGCTGTAAGATTTACGTAGGTACGTAAGTGAATTGCGTGTGCCAGTGATTGACGTCAAGATTTCATCCACATTCGCGGGTGTTTAATTGAACAAGTGTGAGGCCGTGTTCAACATGAAATCGGTTTGATAACTCGCCACGGTCACCGGCGGCGCCGGCTGAGCACACACTCTCTACGTACTATAGCTGCGTACTACACACGTAGCATTGAAAACGACCTTGCCGCCTGTTGCCGCGGTCTATACGCGCTGCTCTAATAGTGACAATTCGTGTTTTATCCGCGACTATACATGATGCTCGTCTCTTACGTTATTTCAAAATAGATTACATTAATATGTTCCGTTTCCGATAATTACGCGAGTGACGATATTTTAACATCTATCGTTCGAAGGTAACGTTTACGTGTTATTCTGTACAATAGTTGCATACATTTCTTATACGTCGTCATTGTTTTGAGATCAGACCAAAAAACCATCCTCGTACCTACTGATTCGTCGATTAGCATTGCGTTATGTTATAACAGTGATAGATCGTTATGGAGTATGGTGAGGTAGTGACACGGCGCGCGACGCACTGGGCGAAGATTTCACTTGGCCTTCCCTGGTCCCGTTCATAATGGAATCAATATACGTGTATACTGTATTAGCTTGTTACTAAATGGATTTGTGTAAGATTTACTCAAACTGAATCCAAAAGCAAAATTCACTGCAGCTATAACACAAGTGTATACAAAATGATTGGTCTAACTTCAGGTCCGGCATTTTTTGCAGAGCGGTTGATGTAGGTCGGGGCGGGTTTTTTTGTCGATACAAAAAGTCATGTCCGCAGCGAGCGAGCGGACGTTCACGGTGATGAGGTCATCGCCAAAGTTTTCATATAATTCGTACGAAATGCCGAAGCACGTCTATGTATGATTGAATGTGATACATATTAACAATGATTTTCACAGATTTTGTTGGCACCGGTTTTGTTTTAAGCGTTTTATGTTAGGAGCTTTTTACGGTAACGCGAGCCTCCGATTTTTATTATAATTATTTATAAGTACATACTTTTACATATTAGGTAATGCTTTGTTTTTTGTTTTATTCATTTTTCCGTTTTATGGTAAATACTACGTAGTAGTTATTTACATATTTTCTCTCTATGATTGTTGATTGATAAATTTTGCTCTACTCTGTTGCAGGATTTTTTGTTCTGGAATGCAAATAAATTCAATCAGTTTTTGCTCCGGTTGAGGCGTTGGTAAAGGAACAACCTGTTGAACATTTTTTTACAACAATCTGAACGAAAACGATTAATTTTGAGGGTCACCTTCATCTTTGACTTTTGGGGTTAGATAGTGAAGGCGTTGTTAGAACATAGATTACTTTAGGATATTAAATAATATATCCTATCCTCGTAGCCTGTAATTGAAATTGATTATGGTTATGGATTGCAATCCATCAGGCTTATATAAATTAAAGTGGTGAAGGAGACTCTTTGACACAAGGTTTTTAAGGAAAAATCAATTGTTTTACGTATTTATATTTACCAACCAAAACCATGAAAAGTATTGTTTTCCTCGTGTTCGTTCGTAGACTTTTAGCACAGAATGATATCCCCTTACTTTGAACGATTATTGAGATGAATGATTGACTAATTACAGAGATGCAGCATTAATACATCGTCGAAGATTGTGACATACAACATAACTTCAACTGCACCTGCCAGCAGAGATAACGGGTCTCTATAGCACCAACGAAAGTAAACGTGTACTGAACGAGAAAGTGCGCCCCACCTCTGGTCACCAGCGCCTTCTCTTTGCTTGTTGCGCAAAAGCACGCGGAATGCGGAGCCCCCGCACCTCTCCCTCCGCCCGCGGCCGTCCATGACACTCAAAATCCTTCATTAGCATACATTCAACGGCGACCTCCCATTTTTGTCATTGAAAGTGTGTTAAAAGTTTCCGCGTGACCTGAATATAGAGGCATTGTTTCTATTATGATACCGTAGTAGGTATATATTATATATATATATATTTTTTAATAAGGAATTGAAAGTTTCAAGTAAACGCAAGCGATGCTTAAACGGAACATTTTATGATACAATTGGCTACTAAGGTTAATTTGGCAGGATTTCTTTGTTTGTATTAGATAATCTGGAATCACGTTTGACTGTACTAAAGCGTGGTGTGTCTAGTTATTTTCCAGTGATTGAGCGATATTAGCGATATCGAGCCCGTATTCGCCGGTATCGGGGACGCCGAGGACGCGACATGCTAGCTGCAGCGAGTAGGTTAGGTGCTGCGAGCTGCGCTAGTGTGGCGTTCCATTTCGTAACTAGGTCACCGTGTCACACGACGGCCGCGCCAAGTGCCAGCCGAATCCACCGCCATCTTTGAATTAGGTACCTATATTCATTCGTATCATTCAAGAAATTGTTATCTCCGCGACAAATTACAGCGTCAGACTTCTTCTAAAAGTTCAGGAAAATGTTAACTTGGTGAGTGGCGTAAAAAAGAAAACGGATCTCCAAAAACTTTCTCTTTCACATGAATGGTCCCGTGATTGTTCTTATCATAAATATAATCTTTAAATCACGATTAAAATAAACTGTTCAAGCTGTGGTTTTATAATATCATGATTTAATCTAATCCACATCAAATGGCAATTTGTATGTTTTACAAAGTACTGTTGTGAATTTCTTGAGAGGACGGCCGTACGAACGGGTTTTTCTGTAATCACTGCCTTCACACGAAATATCAACCACTGGCTTATATGGTAATATCAAGAGGAAGTGCTGTGCCTGACCTTCTTCAACTTCAATATTATATATATTACTCACAAAACAAACTGTACATTTTAAGTTTCTTACCATTACCACTTCTGTCATTCGAGATTAAAATAGCATATATCAGTAAATTTTACTTTATATACATACAAGAACTTATATACATATTACTACACAATTTGAATCGAAAGCGAGTTTGAATGATAGATTAGCCCGGTATACCTAGAAGGCAAGGATAAGGAGGGGTGTGCTGAGTAGGGCGATATCTGTGTAGATAAGGCCTTTGCCCGTTTGTTACGGTGCTCGTTGCGAAATTTGAACCGCGGCTGGAGGCCTCGCCTCTCACTGCGCTCACGATAAAAAGTGAAACTGCGGTGTAGCGACTGTCACGTCGTGGCGGCTTTAACACCATTTGACGTAGTTTGTTCCGGTTTGTTACCGACTCGCTCCTAAATTTCTTGTGAGAAAGTGCATAATGACGATTCAACAAACTTTTCGCTATAGACGATAGTCGCATTTTCTACCACGTCCTAACCATGACGATTCATACACTTTTAATTTTGGAAGTTTCTTTCTTCAAAAGTTTAAATTGCGTCTCATCTCGGCAGTTGAGTTACGCAATTGATAATAGTTGTTAACAAAGTTGCATTGTCTGTCCCTCTCTGAGGCGAAGGCAGGGGAGTAGCGGCGCGGGAGGCGGTAGTCAGCCGCAGAATGTAGGCAAGTGTGACAAGGACACGCCCGTACCGTACTCCGCGCTAACACTTCCATCCAGTTTCTAACGTGCTTGGTGAAGATTTCGCAACACCCGCCCGCGCCTGGCCTTACTTCATCGATGCATATTCGTATGCCATCCACACTTACCAACAAGTAAACACGGCACAAAACATGCTGGCACGTTAAATAGGTCTACCTAGCTGCGATACCTAGAAGAGAAGGGCTTTTGTCAGACTACCAGAAATGTTTCAAAATATCAAACTCTTATGTGCGAGGCCACGAAATGTTTGATAAAGCAGTTATAATATAACTTACTTAGGACAGTATTATAACTAGATTTACCTTAAGGTAGTATTGAATGGGAATAATGTTTCGTTAAAGTCCTACAGCTTGTCAGTTTTGCATGTCGGCGAATGCATTAGAAATGCCACGACCTTCTTTGCAGCTTGTGGCGAGGTAAGCCACTAGTACAAGGTGAAATAGCAACGGCGTTATTTTGTTAATTGTGCCACCTGGACCGGAGACCGCAGGCAAGTACCGGCGGTATATATTAGAACATTGGTAAATCTTTAAAAGGGAATGACGTATTTGGTTAGTACACTTACCCTTGCATAGGATTAGGAGGCACTTCGATGGTGGCGGAGGCACGACGGCGGTCGCCACTGGCCATGTCTGCCAGTCTGGCGAAGTCTGTGTCTACATCTGCAAGTCTTGCAGATTTACGAGACTCTAACAGTCTTATTTCATCAAGTCTTTTCTTGAGCTCGATCGGCGCCTGTTGACAAAAAAAGAAATGATATGTCAATATGATATTTAGATAGCGAACCGCATTAGAACTAGCATTAATCGGGACAGCATAACTATGAGAAGCATATATACTGCAGCGCGGTGGGTGTGGACGAGAGATCAATACGGCCGACCTTCGTTCGGCCCGTTGTTGGGTGGTTGTGACGTCACGGCCGGGCTTGCCAGAAGTAGAGCGGGACCGACTGGGTCACGATCTCAACACCTACGTAGGACGTATGCCCTCGTACTATTCAACCTCGCCGATGAGTAGGTACAATACCAGCTTCACTCTTAGGCAGTGGGATGTTTCACCCGTTGTAAATACGTTTCACAAGTCCGCAAATAGTTTTTATTTCAAAAGCCAAAGCATACCTGTATGTATTCTTCCGTATAAAAGAAAAAGAAAAGATTTGTAAAGGTAAACAGGTATTTTATATAACAGTGAAAAGCTTTAGCAACCTTGTGCCTACTACCCGTTATATATGAGCATGATTTTGTTATTTTTCCGCATAACTTTATGAGTCTTAGAATGTTACGTGCCTCTTAAGGTAATAGACCTTACTTTTTCTGAATATGTTTAAAGGGCATAAGTTGTACTCGTATCAATACGATTAACATGAGGAAGTATGAACATGTATGTGAGTCGCTGTAGATAAACGGTTGCAAGAATCGCGGTCACCTACTAGATCGATCAAGCAAGCTGGGCATGGGCACTCCGCGTGTTGACATTGGTTGCGTTTACGTCGCGGGCTTCCTTCTAGTTGCGCGATTGACACGATACAATTGAGCGCGCGGACGGGTCTTATTGTCCGCTGTTGTGACGTATGGCGTAGTAGTCTCGAAACCGATTCAATATCTTATGTTATATTGTTTCGACGCAAATTCAGAATCGCACTTGATAAACTAACGAGCTATCTCTTTAACCCCAATATGTATGTTTGAAGTAAAGCATTTCACAATCTATAGCAAACAAATCATTAACCTCTATTGAGAAAACCATCAAAGTGCGGCTCTGACGTAAATGGTTAAACACGAGTCCGAAAAAAATCGCATTTGCAGCTTCGCATTTCTACGTGTTCTCGTGTAAGTACCTAACTATTACCAGAATAATACATATTTTTTATCTCGTAACCAACTTTAATGGTAAATTCATCACGTCATGCTCCCTGGAAACCCCACTTAACGCAACCGATCACGTTTCGTTTGTTGTATGGTAGCCCCACTTTAAGGTTTATTAAATTCTGTTTTTAGAATTTGTTGTTTTGTTTTTTGAATAATAGCGGCAACAAAAATACATCATCTGTGAAAATTTCAACTCTAGATATCTCGATTCATGAGATACAGCCTGGTAACAGATGGACAGACATACAGAGGTACAGCGGAGTCTTAGTAATAGGGTCCCGTTTTTTACCCTATTGCTACGGAACCCTATAAATACCAAGTTTCCTACGTTCGACACCTCTCGCTTTGAGACCTGGAGGCGCTCGCGTCCTGGCGACAATTGGGTAATTAACTAGCTATAGATAACTCATTCAACGGTAAAAACAGTAGTACAATTTTATTGGGCTCCTTATTTGCAGAAAAATTTAGAATTTACGAGAATTTTCTTGAAAAAAAAATTTGGGGTTGCTGGGGAGATGCTCTACAGTAACCCCGAATTCAGTTAATTGTACTCTCGATCTATTGAGGTACACTTTTTTTAAGTAAGTACTAACTCAGTACATATTGTGTACATCATTACGATTATGCCCTAATAAATCACAAAACAGACAGTGGGGTTTCCAGGGAGCATGACGTAATTCATCAGCTAATAGAATGGGCATCATAACACATTCAAAACTTTACATAATTTAGAATGGAATAGAATAGTATCTTTATGCTGTTTATTGGTCTTATGCTTATATATATGTACCATCATGAGACCCTGTAAGGGTATTGCAATTTACTTAGACCTAATACTATAATAAATGTAACGCAACGTTGTAGCTTAGAGACAAACTATTATTTGCTATATAGACGACTGCCTAATCGACATCATCGCTATAAGCTTGTCTGCGTGGTACTCGTGTTTCACGTTAATAGCGGCATCAGTGGTCGGTTTCCCAGCGACGGCGTCGCGGGCGCGCCCGTAGCTCACGAGCGGCCGTTGATCACATCATACTTTCACTTTTACGTGATTTCGTGCGAGTGTGGACGACGTAGTGTGGCCCTAGCGGCTACTATCCGTTCCACCTTCTTACGTGCCAGTTTCATTAAACGTCACGGTACTTTGAAACCGCTATTGCGTTATCTTTGTAGATTCTTAAATGCCTTTAGATCTGATTAAGTTTCTTATTACTGAATCTGTAGAAGGTTAAATGTTGAACGTTTCGAGGTACCTACGAGCACCGACGCCGGTGCGCGGCCGCTGTTCGCCATCGCGTTATGTAAAAGTGACAGCGATTGCACAATTGCTATTTGATGGCGAAACCGATGCTTTTAAATGTCAGTGAAAGACTTTGACATGATAACACTGAAATACGTAGTTACTGTGTACTTCAATTAATTTAGGTAGGTTAGTTTATACTTTTTACTACCGATCATAAGAGGAACATACAAGAGCTGACGGTACAGCAGAATTTGGTTTCGGTCTCGGGTACTCTCCAGTATTAGGTTTCACAGTAGCTGGCATTGTGGATGCGATGCGATGTAGCGGCGGTGCGTGTGGACGCGTACGACGAGCAGCACATTATTTTATCGGGTATCGGTGCGAGTGCGCAATGCGAGGCGATGACTCGTGGAAACAATGTAGCCTAGCCGGTGATTTAGTTGGTATCTTGGGTTGCGAAAGTTCGGCGCGCTCTACTGCTCATCCATGTTGGCGCTGCGCAAATCAGATTATCAATGCTTGTAATAAGTTTGGATGTAATACTGCATTGACCCATATTAGTGTTTACCTTATTGAAAATGTTTAATGTCTCTAGGCTGTATACAATTCTTGGAAGACCATTAAAATTATGATTGAGCTGTAAGGGTCTTGAAACTTTAGGATAAATTGTGGATTTCACAGTTCCCAAATTGGCTTCAGTTGATACAGCAAGGTATATCGAAAAAAAAAAATAGTCTTTCAAGAAGTGTACCAAGCCTATAGTTATTTTTTTAGGGTTCCGTACCCAAAGGGTATAAACGGGACGCTATTACTGAGACTTTGCTGTCCGTCCGTCCGTCCGTCCGTCCGTCTGTCACCAGGCTGTATCTCAAGAAAGGTGATAGCTAGACAGTTGAAATTTTCACAGATGATGTATTTTTATTGCCTCTATAACAACAAATACTAAAAATAAAATAAAATAAATATTTAAGAGGGGCTCCCATACAACAAACTTGTTATAGATTATGGTACGGAACCCTTCATGCGCGAGTCGGACTCGCACTTGTCCATTTTTTAATTAATAATAAGATATAACATTTCATTTAAACTATATTAATTCAGGTGTTACAAATTACAATTCGTAATGCGTATGACTAGTTATTAGAATTTGAAGAGAAAAAAGCGTTTTAAATGATAACTCCTAAAAGAATAGAAGCCGACGACGTCACACTGGTCGCATCTGCGTTGAACAAAGCTGCAATTCAATGAAGGTGTTCGTTCATACAATTTCCAATTCAATGCAGCCAGTAACAGTCTTGAAGAGGAAATTTCCACGGGCCTGCATAATTTTCTGTGCATCGTATATGGATACGAGTCATAGGAAGGCTGAGTTTCAGTCGGCAAATGATATTTTTTTATAGTTTCAGATGTATAGCTTTGCATTCGACATGCCACAGTTTAGAAATATAACAGAACATGGGGTTGATGTTAAAAAAAAACATGGTGTTGAGCTGGTTAGAAACGCAATTGCCAAATAGTAAGCTACGCATTAGGAATCAAAGCAGATACAAGCTTATCAAAAGTCAAACTTATGTATGGCCACACGGGATATCGCGCTACGGCAGGACAATGCCCTTTGCTCGGAATTCATTACGTCCACTCTGTAGTTGAAAAACAATAGACTACCTATGACGATCGATTAATATATTTACGTATACACTTGCAGTTCATTGTAGTTACGGGTTGTGTGTGGGGAGCGGGGGGAATTTCGGAACAATGAGTGACTCAACAATGGCCTTCCTATCTAAATTAATTATTAATATTATTTTATTAAATAATGTAGAAATTAATATACAGTTATAATTTATAAACCTAACTAAAATGAACACTAAATCGAAGTAAATGTCATATAAAAAAAAGACTAAAATTGGATAATAAATACGAATAAACAAAAATTGAAAAATACACGAAACTTAGTCATAGTTATGTATAATCATATATATAATTTCTAATAAATATCTTCTCGGTCTTAGATGTTAGTACTGATATTGACCAAACAGTTATCGACAAATTCCTTTTCCTTTAAGTTGAATAGAACTAAAATTATTCGTATTAGGCATGCAGAGGCTGCAGTCACGTATCCGCGCATGCATGAGGCGACACTTCGGCCGTCTGCGAGCGCTCGCGCACTAGTAAATAGGTCAATTCATTGCCTCCTATGGTCCCTGCTGACAATCGGCCTATTGTACTGAGGTGGGTATAGATGAGAAACGCGACGTTCCACTCCCTTCCCGTTCTGCTATTTTAAGCGGATGGGTCTATATTGACTCCTAGACCTTTGTAACCGTAAACTATTTAAGATTGTTATTTTAAAACGAACCTAAAGTAACCTAATCACTAGGATGATATTTGCAATAATTATGAAAAATGTATGACTACAGAGGAATAAAAATTCTGCGAAATGATTTTTAGGCGAAATGTAACATTCGACGAAAAGGAAACAAAGGGCTAAGCGCTGGCTAACTAATATAAGATAGCGCGAGTTGTGATCTAAGTTTAATGGATTTGCACCAAAGACAATGGTCTTGTAAACCGCAACAACAAAGAGCTCGTTCAATGTTCAAAGCTTAGACTCTAGCTCGTATGTAAATTATCTCAGAGCTTGTTTTAATATTCGAGTAGAACAAGTACATGGAGGCTAATGAATTTATCCTCGCGACCTTGTGCGATTAGTGAATACAAACGAACGGCGCGTTGCAAAGCGGATGCAAGCGAAGCAGGGCACGCGAGCGCCGCCGCGGCCGCTGGGGCCGCAAGCGGTGCTGCAAGCGCCAACCTTGCCCCGAAATTCCGTGACCTACTTTCGATACACAGTAAAACGTACACCGAGCGCTTTGATTATTACAATTCACCTTGAAACACCTATTTTATTCTCAGTTCGATCAGTGACGTTCCAAGTATGCGTGCGAGTAAGTTTTCGCGTTACAAATATGCTTTAGGGAATCTCCGTCATAATTGGCAATGGACTTTAGTAAAGTCGTTATTGAGCCAAGGAGGAAGAACTGTTTATTCCTCGTATCGGTTATGATGCAGGGTACGTCGGTGTCGGCTGTAGGTCGGTGTCATCGATTGCAGGCAGGAAGCCGGGCGGCCTAGTTGGCGCGGGTGGCGCGGCGGGCGCGGGCTGCTCCCAGCTCCGCGTCCCGCTTTACTTATGCGGCGGTCCGGCCGCTAACCACCATTTATTTCGGTCGCCAGTTGCCGACTATTTTCATTAATGCTACGCGCCCTACGCGTGGTACTGATGTCGCCGGTTCAAGAGTAATATGACTGGTTTATAACGAGTATGTTACTGTGCCACAACACAAATAAAATGCCTATCAGCAACACAAATACGTAGGTAACTTATAGCTCGTAATGCAGGTCAGCGTTCGTTGTTGTTGTAATAGACTCGTCATATATCTGCGTCGACACTTAGGAAACAAAATGTATTAGCTAGTTTCAAAGTAGGTACATAAACATAATGTTAAACTATACATATAAGATATAAGTAAAAAAATAATAATATCCTCCTACGTATCGATCCTACGTTTTACGAGATATCAAATGAAATACATAAGAGACATAAGAGCAAAAACTCTTGTTTGGATTGCAATGATAATTTTTGAGAACGAAACTACGTCATCGACATCGTTTTTGCGTAGGCAAAAGCTTGTGTGGTGATGACGTCATGGTTAAAATGCCGACCGCCCACTCACTGCCTTTCGCTTGTCAGAATAGACCGGCTGCCAGCGTCGTGCCGGGTTGTGAATTTCGAAGTAATCGTACCTACTAACCACCTCAATAAAAATAAAGGTATTTTACCATAGTGACGTAGGAGTTTTCTTTTTTATGTTAAGTTGTATTGCATGATTGCGTCAGACTGTACTTATATTGTAAATTCCAAGACATCAGTTTTAACGGAGTTGCGTTAGGAATAACACATTCACCTAAAAGTTCCGTTAGAACATATTTTGCAGATGTTTTACTTCAGACATTGTTGTGTTACGCGAAATGCTCCGTACGTCACGTTATATTACGTAATTCAACGTGAAATCTGCGCAAGGACGCCAGCTCACCGTTCCGACACATAGCTCGGCGTGATGCCATAATCGTATCGTTTACGCGCAGAGCTTAGAAAAGTGAGCGTCTGAGCGTATCGCCTTGAGAGCAGAAGCGTACTCGGTTCTCTATTCTTGGCTATAGACACACAACTTACTCGAAGAACGTAACACGCAGGCGTCATGACCTAGCCTGACCCAAAAACGGATTGTGACCTACCGCGCCCTGCAGTCGCCGGTTGATAACGGATAGGGGGATGTATAAGAGGCGCACGTATACACGCACTACAGATGCGGGTCGCCGGCAGCAGCGTTCGCGGCTGACCTGCCTGCGACGCGCTACAACTTTCCATTGACATTAAACCTAGTGTTTCTCAGTAGTCACGGCCGCCAGGCGCCTCAGCACCTCGAGCGATGAGGGCCAACCGCTGCTGTCGGTCTTAACATTTAAAAATGACTGGGCCAATCTTGCTATGCTTTAACTTGGTAAGTATTTCGTCGATACAGAGCATATTTTCCATTAAATAAATATTAAATGTATAATGACATAATTAAATTAAGAGTCATAATCTAAATAACATAAACTGAGGTGGGAATAAAAATATAGCGCTTAATATAATTTAAGCTAGGTAAGTACCTAAATCATCCAATCACAAAAGAGCTATAGTTGTTAATGAGTCTATTTTCAGCGGTTTATGGTTGCAAAGTGGAGGTCGGGTGGCGACTTGGCGAGTAGAAGCGGTGTGCGTCGTTGGTTCAATATCAGTATCAGCGTTTCTAGGTCAGTGGGTCAGCGTGTCACAGCGGCCGCGTCGCGCCCCGCACTGGTGGCCCTTTGCGGATTATAACTTGATCTTCCTTCACTTTACTGTTTACAAACATGCACATGATTCTGCAGCTCGACCTATTTCTACTCCAAGTCGATCTCAACCGAGAACGATGTTTGTTTTCTCAAAGCATCACAGTCCCAGGCATGAAATATGCATTCTCAATCCCATGCGATCGCTCCAACATCTTTGTTGGCAATGTGTTGTGTCAACAGCCCACGCAGTAACGGTTGTGTGTAGGTATGACTGCTAAGTGTTAAGTCGAACCTGAAAACGAGTTATTTTGCGCCTCTGAGTCAGACGCGTTGCCGGTGCGCATGACGACTACTAACGCTTTAAGCCAGTTATCCGGTTTCAAACACAAAAACTAAACAAAAATTATTGTTTATTGTAACTTCAAATCAAAAATTGTGGAAACTGAATATTATAAAAACTGAATATTACTATTATAAAAAACAACCAAGAGAATATAAGATAGATAAAAAAGTAAAGCTATTTCAAGGCGAGTGCAATGAGGTAACCCACAAAGGGTCGGCCTCGCTGCGCCAATGGTTTGTGGGAGGACTCCAACAATAATCTTGACGAAAATAAACTATTTTCCAAGGTTCATTAAAATATGTGTATTTTTTCTATTTTATGAATAACAGATGAGAGTGATATAATGTCTAAATCCATAACAATAGGAGTTGTATGTAGGCAGGCACAATCAGGTACAGCAAATGGAAATGACGCAGGCGATCACCGCAACCTCTGTGCCCGCACCTGTGACAAAACTTTGTGTTTTTAAATTCGCAACGGTTTCTTGGCATCATTAAATGGTCAATCATCTCAGTGTTTTAGTGACGAATGTAGGTCATTGCATTAGTCGAACAGCCAGACATTACAAAGAAAAATATATGATGATGCCGCATTATTTGGGATCTAGTAAAAGGTCTCATTATATACTTATTTTTTTTAACAAACCCTCTCGTAATGTTCAGAAAATAAAACGATTTTAGGGAAATACTCTTTTTAGTAAATTCTTTTGCAGTCAGATTTTTCTAACAGACATAAAAAGGCATATTTTTTTTCGACAATTATTACGTAACAATAACTGAATGTTCGGTGAAAAAATGCGTGAATATCAACAAAACAGAAAAAAGATGCCATAAAGATGTGGTTATAATAAATGATACACTATTGGGAACATCTCACGCGTCTTCTAGGTTGCCAATGTCGGTGCTACCGTACTAGCATGGTAACGAGGCATAACATTTCACCGAGCAGTTTTATTCTCCATAAAGGTAGCATGTTACAAATAATAGCGGTTAACGGGTTGAGGTACTAGCACTCGGTGTCTGAGCCCGTTAGCCAGCTGAGGTTCGACTAATAAACCTCTATGTGGCAAGAGAACAACACACTATTGAATTGCCTTATTCCTTTTAAAATGTATTTTTTTCATATTATGACAAACTAGCTTTTGCCCGCGACTACGTACGCGTGGAACTTTATAAAAGGGATTATTAAAAGCGCCTAAGCAAATGTAAGAGCAATTGTGCTTTTGGTCTAATAACCACCCCAACAGAAATGTTCACTCACTTTTCAATCTTTTTAGGTATAATTTCGAGGATGAAAACTATCCTTCCTCGGATCTTAAACTATCTCTATGCCAAATTTCATCAAAATCGATTCAGCGGTTTAAGCGTGAAGAGGTAACAGACAGACAGACACACTTTCGCATTTATAATATTAGTATGGAAGTATGGATATTGTATGGATGTATTGATAATTTCAACCAACTTTTTGAAGTGAATAATACTTTTCCCCGAGTTATAGGTAGTAACATAGCTATTTCATCCTTTCATTGCGGGCAGTCATAAATAAGTTGCTAACACTAATTTTCCGCGTGTATTTGGTCAATTTCGAGTAGTTTTTGAAACAAAAATTATCAATGAAAATATCAAACTGTAGGTTTCAAATATATACCAATAAATCCCAATAGCCTTGTTCAAGATAGTAAGAATACAATACAATAATATGTTAAGAAACATGTTTGATCATAGAGAAAAAAATCTAAAACAATCAGGATTTTAAAAGGAATAAGGCCTCTTAATTCACCGGCCGCGTTATCCATTACATTTTCCGTTGTCCGGTCCGAATTGGAAATCTTTGAGTCCGAATTGGAAGTCTTTCGAGTTGAGAGAAAGTACTTAGTAACTTTGTAAGACCTCAAATGGTAAATAAAATATAAATAGATTCAAAAAGCGCGACGGCAACAAAACGGGCAAAGCCGGACCACATTAGCAGGCCGGCGACCGGCGCGGCGACGCGACGCTCAGGGTAACCCCGGACTCAATTTATCCTATGGAACGTGGAGGTACGAGGAGGGTTGACGAACTATTTATTATGCACATATGAGGGATTTCAGCTACAGGGAGATGGGGCCGAACCGCGGGTATTTTACTCGTTTTGCGCTGTTTGCCTTGCTTTTTTTATTTTAACGATTAAATTGGATTGACGGGGATCGACCGGCACGAACCACCTACACGAGTATTACATTTACCCCGAACTCCACGTAACTATATTTTTATTTATATAGAATCAATTTAAATCTACGTAGATACATATGTGCCATTAAAGTAAAATGTGTACCGCAGACTATCATTGCAAAACTTAGTAGAATGATACAACCGTAAAAAAGAAGTGCAAGTCCGACTCGCGCACGAGGGTTCCGTACAAACTATGAGAGCACTGCATAATGCTCTAAAAAAAAACTGTACTGAGTGACAAACTTAACTTTACCGTTGAAAAAGTGCTTTGCGTACTTAAAAAAAAACACTTTATTATTTTTTATGAAATACCCTCTAAATTTTAATTCTCTTGAGTGTCGACATAATTATACGTTCTTTTGCGGTAGACATGGCCGTATCTTTTGTTTACGTTAATCAGAAATTTGATTTTTACACAGCTTCAAGGGACTGTGGACCAAAGTATACTTATATTTTTCATTTCAACTCGAAATGTTGGCAGCGACGGATTCCGAACAGAGGCTCGATTGACGTCTAAAAAAAATAAAGAATAGTCATCGTGCCTGGCTAAGTCACTAAGTGAGTGCGGCGGGTGCGTGCACGCACCGGTAGGGGCGGGCTGGTTTCTCTTCCCATGGTTTCTTTACCGACCGAGTACTGCTCGCCAGGTCCGTTTACGCATTCATAACCAAAATCTCGTGTTCTCGCAAACAACAGCAGAGAAACCATAGAGCGTGGTGTCGTAGCGAATTTAAAAATCATTAGGAACGCTCATATCATCGTCGAACATTGAATTAACAGGTTCATGCCATAATTAAGAAGTTAAATATGAGTTTGGTATATAATTTAAACTTTACTTACTAACGGCTTGTGAAGAAACGTAATTAGCTGTTAAGCAAAAAATCTTAAATAGGGTGGAAAACGTGGAAACCGCATTTGTGATTTCGCTTATGATTCACAACTGCTTTCGCCGGCGAAGTAAGTAATGCGATACTAATTAGGTACCATGATGGCGAGTGCGATTGTCTGCGGCGCGTTCTCTGTTCATGTCGACACACGACGTTTTTATACGTACAGGTAATCACCACCCGGGAAATATTTGCGTGCGAGTGCGAGGTGTTAAACATCTACAGAACCGTCACCTTACTACGGCTGAGTTATTGTAAAAGTGCGTTTCATAATGTATATACATTTAAAAAAGGAATAGGGTTGACGAATCAATAGGCTTTAGAATGGCTCTGTCCAGGGCGATATAACCGTACCTAAAATATAAAGCGGGCAAATATAAGGGTAGCGTTTATCTGTTCTAGGTAAATATCGAATTCCAAACCGATGGATCCCATTTAAAGGGCGTGGGTCAAGAATCAACTTGCATTAAACCCACTGAATACTTGGATTTAAAATAGTGGTTATGTGAGCAAAACTGTTCTGGGAGTCGATACTCTTTGAGATATGTTTGCAAAAGTGGCAATCCAATCTTTGTAAAGTTGTTGCAGATACGAGAAAAAGGTTAATAGACGTACTTGGAATAGCAAAACGACATGGCATGCCATTATTTTCACTAGCGTTTATTGACGTGTTGAATTACTAAGTTACTCGTAAGCGGACTTGAAATACGCAACGCAGGTGCGAACGGCACTTTCACGTTCAGCCGCCGGCGACGCGAACACCGACATCATACGACTCGGCAACATTTCTTGTAAAAAAAGGTTTACCTGCGTATTCTCTGCACTGAGAACATTGTTTCTATTATGTCTATTATCAATTCAACAATATAAAGATTTTAGAACTTCAGTGTAGGGTAGGTAGACGTTAGCGTCCCACTTATAAGTGAAGAAACCGCCATGACTAGTTGCTGATGTGAGCCGGCATCGCTACCGCGAATAACGGTACGAGGCAGGCCGGCGCCGCGCGCACGTGAAAATAATTCTTGCCGAGATTTTGTAACCAATACCGTTGCTCGGTTCCGGGCCTGCCGGTGACCTTATTTCTCACCGTACACTCTTAACCCCAATGAATAAAAGCATCGGCTCGCCTACCAAACTTTTTATAGTTATTCGAAATAGAATCACGAGAATAACTCTTTGGTAGCTCTATCGGAACACGTGTTGCTGCGCATTTACAACGGGCCTGTTTATTTGCGATAGAGCAACGTCATAGGTATTTGTTGGAGTATAACAATGGGAAGTGGTGTAAAGCTATTAGTGCGTCAGTAGGCGAGTCATGCCAGCACGCCGGCATGATAATACGCCCTGCGCAGCGGGCTCGGCACTCGGCGCGCTCTGCTGCAGCGATAAACTCGCACGCATCATCAGGGGAATACCGCGTCACTGCCGGTAAATTATATCGCTTCACTGACGTAACAATACAGGAGATTCCCTGCACAACTAAACCTTTACCCGTATATCACGAGTACCTCTAAAACGTTCATAATTATGCACACTAAACATTAATGCTTTTGGTTCTGGTCGTGTCTCGGTTATCACGACCTTTTTTCAAGGTTTATATAATATGCAGGCGTGTTATTAAAATATGTATTGTTATTTTAAATTGTACATAAATTCGGCCTGTCCTCGCGACCTATTGTTTGTTATCAACATGTTTTGACGATGCCACTTTAGGAGTGACGTAAAAATCATAATAAAGTAAAACAGAAGTGTAAATAGAGCCGATCTACTTAGAGGTAGGTGCGTGTTATTATCAACATCGACATCATTAGTATAAATATCCCTGGTTTATCTTTTGTTATGAATGCTTACGATTTGGAAACAAGAAACAATTAGCGGAAATACCATAATATACGTGTAAAACTTCATAAACATAAGTTAGATTCTTTCGGTTATGAAACGTTTGTCAAGACCCAGACCGAGGTTGCTCCATTGTGGCAAGGCCGCGCATGCCCTTGTTTCATTTGTATTAATTATCCAGCTAGTATAGAATGGATATCAGTTAATTTTTCTCGGTTTAGAGCTGTCCTCGCCTCACTATTATCTATTGAAACAATTTTTTACCATCGCAGTGTACATGCATACAACAAGACAAGGGATGTGACTGCCAACGTAAACTAATGCCAACAGGGTAATTGAGTTCGCGTTTATTTGTTGAGAAAGAGACGTTTGAGTCTTTAGAGGAGAATGTCGTAATGCATGAGAGTAGTTTAGTGGTTCTTATAGTGTTTGTTCAATAATTCCTCGGCAATACATGACAGATCATTGGATCGGCACGAGCAATAGCAGAATTGAACCGGCCGCCACGCACGCGCCCGTCGTCATGCGAGTGAGGCGTGCGTAGCTGTATTTATTTGCGCACACGCTAGATGGCTTCCTTATTGACTTATTTACAATTGTCCTTTATCATTCTTTTTTAGGCTTCCGTACCCAAAGGGTAAAACACGGGACCCAATTACTAAGACTCCGCTGTCCGTCTGTCTGTCTCTCTTTCTGTCCGTCTGTCACCAGGCTGTATCTCATGAACCGTGATAGCTAAGACTGTTGAAATTTTCACAGATTTCTGTTGCCGCTATAACATAAAATACTAAAAACAGAATAAAATAAATATATAAGTGGGGCTCCCATACAACAAACGTGATCGGTTGCGTTAACGTTGCACCTTATTTGTATGCGGCGCCATACATACGAGGTGAAAACTTAACCCGGCCAGTTAAGATGGAGATGGGAAGTGTTTGTACAGAACCCTCGGTCGGTGCGCAAGTTCGATTCGCACTTGGCCGGTTTTTATATCATTGATATGGCTAATGTATCGCTCGTCGCTGGCCAGTTAGATAATAAAATAGTGTTAATTAGACTAATTAATATTATTAGTGATCGCGTTCATTCATCTATCGAAAATTAAATGACTTGACATGTGTTTCTGACCAAAATAGATAAGGTACGTTTTTGTGTGGATTGTCACTGATAAGCGGGATGGGGGTCATAAGTTTTAATAAATTGAGGAAGGGAAACATTAACATGCAATCGGTACTTTGTAGTTAAGTATTTAACATTCTACTGACCTGTGAATAGTTTAGTAGAATCAAGGGATGTCTCTGAAGATGAACGCTTGCTTATTTATTTGAAGGCTTGCCCGCTCTGAGTGAGAAGGACGGGCTAGCCACGAAAATGCGCGACCAGCGGCTGCGGTGAGCGCCGAGAGGGAAAAGACAACATCTCATACCTTTGAAAAAATAATAATATATGAATATGAAGCATGGCACGAACCGCCGCGCGCGGTTTAGTGCCGCCCTAGCGGGTTTTGCCAAGCGAATCGCGGCACGGCGGAGGGAGTGAGCGAGACACCGTGCTCGGCCCTCCTGCTCCCACCTATGGACACCGCTCGCCGCTCCGCTGGTCGCGCGAAATCGTGGCCGCACTCTTTTTTACTACGCATCACGTGTCGAATAGCGGCTTAACTATGTAACAACGACGTACCCACTCACGTGTGTAGTTCAGTTCGTGAATGATTTGCGTATTTATTTCGCTATCTAATCTAAACTTTATAATTGAAGCGTTCGGAAATGTCATTTAAATTAATGTCACCTTGTAACATGGATGGAAAGATAAAACAGACGATAAAATTGCAATCTGCTTGAGCTATGCAACAACATGTTATGGCTTTCATCAAATAATATACGTAGGTACCTAGTCGATTATTCAAACATCATGGCTAATGTTACTGGGCAATCTACTATTTACACAAGGTGTAATGTAATTATACGACGTATTTCATAAGATTAATCAGCTCTACCGGTTATGATAAGTGATAGCCGACAAAACACAAAGAGCCATTCCGTTATTACTTGTGAGGCGGCGAGAGCGAGAGCGCCTCCTAGCGGCCATCTAAATCTAACCGAGCTGAGTTGCGATGAACGGTTAGACGATTAGGTTCAGTTGAGCGATGTTTGCGTTCGCTCTATATCGTGCGATCTCTCTCCATCCCTCCGCGCTGCCACTTGACACTTTTTGTTTAAGCACAATTAAGTTGCAACGTAAACATTCGCTGCCTCCTATTGAATGGACTCTATTATTTACATAATACTCGGCCTGCACGATGAACCGGACGAGGATGATGCATCTACGTTAAATACCTAGTTGAGGAAAAGGTCAATCTTCGGCAACGCTTTTTAATATACCTAGATGCTATTATTATTACAGTACGTTTGGAACAACTCCGTCTAGGTACATGTTCTTAGTAATTAAAAGCCCATTAAAAGTCACATATAGAATATAAGCATAGCAAGCAGGTAGGTACAGGTAAGTAAGAGATGATACATGTGTAAGACTGTCGGTCTCTTCTGTCGTAGATGCCTTCATTGAAACGTTATTACTTATTGTACAAATGAAGTATTACAATAAAGCGAGTTTATGAAGGTACCATACATACATCTTTAAGTCGTTTCTTGTTGTTGGTCTCTATTTAAGAATGTGAGGCTAGTTAACTAATTATTTAAGCCATTTATCGAAGAAATAGTTAATGTATTTTAATCGTTAAGGCCTCGCGTTAAGAGGCGTCATTCCTATTTTTTTTTCATATTACGTCAAATACATATACATATTTTGATAATTTCAACCAACTTTTTGAAGTGAATTAACTCTTCCCCGAGTTCTAGATTAATAGCTTTTTCATGGTTTCATTGCGTGCAGTCGAAAATAAGTTGAAAAAAAAAAACATCCGTTTTTTGAGTGAATTTTGTAAATTTCGAGTTCTGTAGGTTTCAAATATACTACTAATAAATCGCAATAGCCCTGTTAAGTAGTAACGTTGATAATAATTAATATTATGTTAAGAAACATGTTAAGACAGAGCAAAATATCTAAAACAATCAGCACTTTTGAATGGATAAGGAGCCGGCTGGAAGAGAGGTCACTGGTCTCACCAGATCCAGTGCCACCTGTTGAGATTTAAAATACATAGACCCCCCTTGGCTGCATGCCCAAGCAGGAGACAACTCAGGAATTATCGGACAGTAAAGATCCCTTACCTCCTGACCGGGCGCGTGGACCTGGACGCGCAGCTCGTCCGTGGCGTGGTCGTGCGCGAGCACGTCGGCGCGCACCTCGCGCCCGTTGTACGTGAGGAAGACGCGCTGGCCTGCGCGCAAGCGTACGCCGGCGAGGCCTCGGAAGCCGGGCCCGATCAGCTCCGCGTCGCGGTACTCGCGGCTGCCGCGCCCGCCGTCGAAGCGCACGGTGTAGCGCGTGTTCGGCGTCAGATTGATGCAGTTGCTGTTGATATTGTCCGGGAACGGCGCCGGCGTCTTCACCGCCTGGATCATGCCCGAGCAGTACAGCCCGTCCTCGTCCAGCGCCGCCACGCGCGTCCCTATGATGGACCGCTTCGCGAGCCGCTTCCCCGTCGACATAGTGCTCACAGTTCACGCTCGCTCAAAGGTCCGGTGTCCGCGGTCCTACTCTCACAGATCTCACTCAAATCTAAATCGCTCGGCGTACGCGGTGGCCGACACAATTTTTCTCAAAACTAATAGAATTTCGACTGGATGCGGCACGGTGCGCGCGATCCGGCTCGTCAGAAGGCCGGGGTTGGTTGCGGCTCTCGCGCGGAAACATAATACGAGGGCAGGTCCTCGAAGATCGGGACAAAGGAAAATCCTTTCGCGCTAGTAAACTTCGTACGAAAATTTTACAGACGACCTCAACTATCACGGTTCCAACGAGAACTGGCGCGCGAAGCGACCGGCATGCACACCGGCCGGCCGGCGAGCGGGAGCGGCGACAGCCCGTCTCTCTTCTTTGTTTTGATACTCAGCTGTTTGCGCGAGCGAGAGGTAAATATAAAATGTGGCGAGCGAAAGAGAGTACGCATCACTCGGTTATGTTCGGGTGGCAGCGCGGTAGCGTTCGGGCGGGCTCGCTATTTTAAGCGGGCGGCGGCCGCCCACGGGCGACATTGAGGCGCGCCGGCTCGTTCGCACGTGGAGCGGAGTGGAGTGGAGCTAACGGGATTGCACAACGCATGGCGGCGGCAGCGCGCCCGCGGCCCGCGGCCCGCGCCGCCCGGCCATCGCGCCGGCCGGTATACGCGCGCTGTGCCGGCAAATGCGTGACACAGTTTCTATTCGGATTCGGGGTCGATTCAAATGTCACGCAGATGCACTAACTTATGCAACACTTTGACCCTGCTACCAGAGCAAATTTAATGGGCTTATAAAATCCAGCAATGTTAATGGTATATGGTATTACAGAGAAGTTCATTATAGAGCCGATATGTACAAATATCACGAAAATTATTGGTCATGCGATTCAGAAAACACTATGACTCAAAGTTTTAATATTACTTAACTTTACTTTTTATAGAAGCCACGAATTGCAAACAATGCTAACTCTCGCACAATTAATTTCTATCGTTCCGTACCGTATTTAAACAGTAATCCACTACATAGGTACAACTGTTACAATTACATTACACTACAACACTTACGTATTGGTATAGCGAAAGCAGGCAGGTAAGCAGGTACAGGTACCCTTTGTATGAAGTTCTAAACAAAGCGTACCTATACTACACGATTTCATCGCTCGTGAACTCCGGAGTAAGTGGATAGTGGATATATAGTACTTGGAAATGTTATAACAATTCCGATAGGTGTGTAGCGCAATGATAAGCCATATTATTCATAAACGCCAGCCGGTCTAAGCTAAACAGATGAAACGGCTGAATAAAATTCATTCATTCAACCCCAACTAGGGTTACCATACGTCCGGATTTGTCCGGACATGTCCGGACTTTTCGACTTGTCCGGACTTTGTCCGGCCCTTTAATTTGTCCGGCTTTTTTCAAATAAGTTGGAATAATGAATAATAAAACCGCCCGGCCGGCCCGCACCCCGCACCTACCCCCTCGCAAATCTCGCAATGCGAGCGTCTACCTACTACCATGCCTACCTATTTTGGTGACTAAAAAGTCCGGACTTTTTTCGATTCGTCCGGCTTTTTGCCAGGACTTTTCAAATTCCTAAATGGTAACCCTAACCCCAACCGTCTAATCGAGTATCGTAGTGTCACGTTGCTTTGACGCAAAACAGCCTAAAGTTCAAGACTTTACCGGGTTTCCCCGGATTTGTCCAAGTTTGGAGGCCGTCCGGGAGGGCTTTATAAGTGTTCGGGGAAAACACGGACACTTTTTATGTGAATGAATAATAAAGAATGGTTTTTTTAATGGTATTTTTTTCGGCAGGTCCGGGGAAAAAATGCGATTTACGGCAAATGTCCGGGTTTTTTTTAGTCTTTGTCCGGGTTCGTCGAATTTAGAGATGGCAGCCCTATTTACAAGAGCTCTTTTACATGTCCGATTCTAAGTTACATAAAATAAAATACTATTTACAACAATAATATTAATAACATCATACTTAGTAGTAACAAATAAGTATTACGAGGGTAGTCCCAGAAGTATCCGACCTGACAAAGAAAACAAAAGAAAATCTAAATTTTTATTTTTTATTTTTCTACATAATCTCCTTTTAGTTCTATGCACTTGGCCAAGCGATGTTCGATAGCTTCAACACCTTGTTTGTAGTGAGATTGGTCGAGCTCGTCGAAATACCCATCAACCGCAGCCTCCACTTCATCAGTGCTGACAGTGCTGGCAAATCTTTTACCACCAAGCCATTTTTTTAAATTTGGAAACAAAAAATAATCTGAAGGGGCCAAATCGGGCGAATAGGGTGCACGAGGAAGTAATTCGAACTTTAAATCGCGGATTTTGGTCATGGCCTTGGTACACGTGTGTACTGGTGCATTGTCTTGGTGAAACAAAATTTTTTTTTTCGCTAGATGCGGTCGTTTTTGACAGAAGTTTTCACTTAATTGATGCAAAAGGTCAGCATAATACTCGCCAGTGATAGTCTTTCCTTTCTGAAGATAATGTATGAAGATTATCCCACGGCAATCCCAAAAAACGGAGGCCATGACCTTTCCTGCTGATGGAACGGTTTTTGCCTTCTTTGGGGCCGGTTCTCCTCTTCAAGTCCATTGCTTCGACTGTTCTTTCGTCTCTGGTGTGAAATAATGCACCCACGTTTCATCCATAGTGATAAAACGCCGCATAAACTCCGCTTTATTGTTATGAAATTTTGCCAGAAACTCGGTTGAAATATCTTCGCGACGTCGTTTTGTTCGTCTGTGAGCAATCGCGGCACCCACCTTGCGCACATCTTTTTCATACCCGAATTTTCAGTTAATATGCGAAGTACAGCACTTTTTGAAATCCCTGCCATGTCTACTAGCTCGCGTACTTTCAATCGACGGTCATCTAATACCATTTTGTGGATTTTTTTAACTGTTTCTGGCGTAGTCACTTCATTTGGTCGACCACATCGATGTTCATCTTCGCAACTAGAGCGACCTCGTTTAAACTCTGCCACCCAATATTTTACTGTTTTAAGCGATGGAGCAGTCTCCCCCAAAGTAGAATCTAGCTCCGCTTTAATGCTAGTTTGACTAAAACCTTTCAAATTAAAGTATTGTATCACATAACGATGGCCAATTTTCTCCATGTCTGAAAATTTGTTCACAGCGTCCACTATTGATGGCTACTAAACAAAAGACAAACGACGCTACGTGTTCGAATTTCAAATATAAACTTTATAAAATGCGTTCTTTTTAAAAATAGTATTTACTCAAAATAAAAACCTCTTTAAGTGTGTCAGGTCGGGTACTTCTGGGACTGCCCTCGTATGCAACAGAAAAAAACACTGAACACATTTTAAGGGAGATGTATATAAGTACTTACATTTTCTTTATTTCTGTTTAATTACAATAAATTTACCCTAGTTATTCTGACGTAACCTACTCTATATCGGGAATTTACCTACCGATTTTACCTACCCATATCAACAAAAGTAAGATCATTCCGTCGATATCGCGATAAATAAGTGACAAAGCATCCGTCACTCACACTCGCATTTCGTCAAAACATGACGGATGCTTTGTCACTTATTTATCGCGGGACTAAACCGACCATTTAGGCCCTAAACCTCGTCAAGTAGGCGTCGGTTCGACGGTTGCCGGTGGAGTCACGTTTACTGTCTTTCTGATGTTCTGACGCAAAACAGCCGTCCTTCTGACGCAATAAAATCTACTTACATACCTCCTTATAATACCTACCTAAGTATTTTCCTGTCCGACACGGGAGAGCCGCATACAATATACGTTACATAGGTATTTGTTTTCTTTAAAATGATGACAATGATTATTTTATTTTATTTCTAGACGTGAAAGGGTAAGAGCCTTATCTTATCACACTTGCGATTTGCGAGCGTATTTTGTATGAAGGCGATCGCGCAGCGTGTTCGCCGCGTCGCTTATTTGTATAGAAAATACGCTCGCAAATCGCAAGTGTGATAAGGCCCTAAGGGCGTAATCGGTCGTAAGGGATCATCCACATATTACGTCACTCCATAAGGGGGAGGGGGGGTCATACCAAACGTGACAGTACATGTTAAAGGTATAGCAAAAAAGCGTAACATGGGGGGGGGGGGGGGGGGTAAAAATAACTTCACGTGTCATTTCTTCATCTTAATATTATGTACATAAAATTCGAAAGTCTGCTGTAGTCATCTCAAAATTAAGCCTAAATTCTCTAGCTAGTCTTATTGTAGCTTGAACGCTGTGTAACAAAATCATTAAATAAATTTGTCCACATGAAGATTTATATACAGCAGGAGCATGGTTCAATGGTCATATCTCAACTAGGTAGCTAGCACGCTGACGTATTTATTTATAATATTTGTATGGATGACGGCAACTCATACCTATTATGCACAGCCAGCCTACCCTCGAGAGTGGTGCTAATATGCGGCACAAGTAAATTTGCAGTTAATTTTTGAATACATCTACTTATCTCAAGGCAATGCTTTGCTGAAATTATAAAAGTTATTTAATATGACGTCTTAAGGGTCCTTATATCTTAAAATCTATGATCAAACACGTTACTTAACATATTATCAGTGTTACTACCTAGAACATACATATATTTGAATTTTTCATTGATAATTTTTGTTTCAAAAACTACTCTAAATTCACAAAATTCACGCATAAAATTGTTTTTTTTTCAACTTATTTTCGACTGCATGCGATAAAAGCTATGGTACTTTCTAGAACTCAGGAAAAACTATTATTCACTTCAAAAAGATGGTTGAAATTATCAATACATCTTATAGTATGTATGTAACTGTGTATCGTTATATTTATAGAAAAGTTATATAATATACATTTATTCACTTGTATCAGGGCCTTATCACACTTGCGATTTGCGAGCGTATTTTCTATACAAATAAGCGACGCGGCGAACACGCTGCGCGATCGCCTTCATACAAAATACGCTCGCAAATCGCAAGTGTGATAAGGCTCTTAGATGCTTTCCGAACGATTAATTTTCTACTCTGCACCCACATGAAGCATCTCTGTTTGGCCCTATAATTTTTTTTTTTTTTTATAAAACAAAAGATCGCTGTTTGTTCGCCACATAAGATAACGCGAAACTGTCACAAATGAATTGTGACCTCGACTTATTATTACATACTCACAATATTTGCTTTCGACAAGACAAGGATCGGATGTATCCGCTTTATTGCAAACATTTGAGCTTCATTGGTCACGATGATAATGGCCTAGGTTCCTAGGTACCTATTACTGTTTACCGCGAAGCTATTACCAGCCTAATCTAATGTGCTATTTGCTTAACGACACCAATAGCCGATCGATAGTTTCGTAATAACAAAGCATCACTAGAGGATACACGTATAAACAAAGTACAAATTCAATAATATTAGCTGAAAATTTGGCAAAATTAAAGGACAACTTTTATCTATCAGGATATGTAGGTTATAGAGCCAAGTTTAATTTTATATACTCTCCCCCCTCTCAGGGGTGAGCGTCACCCCCCCCGCGCCCTCGAATGTGTCCCGGAGCGCGGTATTTTCCATTTTAAAAGAAAACCGTGTATGATACATACAAAGTGTATAGGAACGAAATAATTCTGAATAAATTTACTATAAACCTTTTATACATACAAAAGCAATAGCACTTATACAATCAGCGCAATCTGTTATCAAATACTAACGTTTTTAATTAATGATCTTTTTTTTCTGCTAAAAGGTTAGTTATCTCAAAAACTTCATACTTCTCGGCCAAAATATGTATGACAAAAGTAAAGAATAAAAAATGTTCTTTCTAAAAATGTATAATTTATTTCTGTTACTCTTTTATTTACCGTTGCAATGCTATTTTTAAAATTTAAGTCATTTGGCCATTATGCGAAATAAAAATATTCGTACTAGTTTAAACGGTGTTACTTTCAATACCATAGACTTCTTATATATTTTTCTGTAATCTACAAGTATTGAACTATATTATGTTTTTTTTTTTTTAGACTTACTATTTTAGGAAATAAGGGATGTGTGGGGAAATCGTCAGTTTTTGCTCGTTTTCGTAAATAACTTCAAAACCGTTTAATTTAGAATTATGAAATATATATATTTGAGATGTTCATAATGTACCCTTTCATTTGATATGTCACACGATATACTTTGCCATTTTTTTTCTAATACATATTTTGGCCGAGAAGTGTGAAGTTTTTGTGATAACTAACCTTTTATCATAAAAAAAAAGATCAATAATTAAAAACGTTAGTATTTGATAACAGATTGCGCTGATTCTATAAGTGATATCGCTTTTGTATGTATGAAAGGTTTATAGTAAATTTATTCAGGACTATTTCGTTCTTATACATTTTGTATGTATCGTACACGGTTTTATTTTAAAGTGGAAAATACCGCGCTCCGGGACACATTCGAGGGCGCGGGGGGGTGACGCTCAACCCTGAGAGGGGGAGAGAGTAAATAAAATTAAACTTGGCTCTATAACCTACATATCCTGATAGATAAAAGTTGTCCTTTAATTTTGCCAAATTTTCCATACATTTCAATCTAATTTTCTTGTACCTACTATAGAGTCAAGCCACGCTAACTCTTCCAGCAAGCAAATGAACTGTCAAACCATACAAACTGACTCAGTTTGTATGGTTTGACAGTTCATCACTCCTCTTGCTCGCAAGATGGTGAAAGAATAGAAAAATAATATCATAATATTTGTCGCGCGACAAAGAATCGTGACTTCTAGTTGTGGTAGAGGTGTTGAACTGAACAACCTCTCGCTGTGTCCGTCAAAACACTTTGATACCTAAAATCTTCACACGTAGCAAAATCCATAGAAGCAAAATTTATTCGATATCGTCTGATTGACCAAGCGAGCGAAGCGTCACTGTTTCAGTTTGACAAAATTTATTTCGTAAATGAAACTTGTTTGGATTTTTGGATTTCCAGCTGTTCTCGTCGAAAAGCCACAATTCTCACCTGATTTCAAGAAATCTTGAATGTGAGTAAAGAGGTACCATAAGTAGGTATATAGAATTTTGTTGCCGATTCAGTTTTTATAAAATATTCGAAATGGCGGAGATGGGGGCTAAAACCGTAATAAATGACAAATTTCAAACTCGCGACGTTTACAGCTCACAGAACAGTACTACTAGTACATTCGATATTCAGGCTAGACTGCGGAAATATCATAGTTACCTAAAAATAATAAATATCACACAACCTCACACAAATCGATCTAGTCCCAAATTAAGCTCAAGAAGGCTTGTGTAGACGACGATATACGTACTTATAGACGCCCGTTCAGACATACGTACGCTCAGACAGAACGCAAGCCCGATAACAATAAAACATAATTATGGATGGCGAACAAATACCGGTAACATTAGCTTCATTCAACTGTAAATCTATTATCGTAAGAGATCTGTGCAAAAAGGTGGACCTCATAGCATTACAGGAAACCTGGTTAATGACACATGATCTCAATTTCATGAATGAAATAGACAAGGACTTTGGATGCTGTGCAAAATCGTCAGTAGATACCTACTTCGGCTGGTGTACTTCGTGGCCGTCCATTCGGAGGATTGGGAAAAAGTCAATCTTCAACAACGTGACTCTCATTGACTGTGGCAGTCATCGAGTTATTGCAGTACGCGTCCATAATAACGAAAACTCATTTATTGTATTTAGTGTATATCTGCCATATCTCCGGTAATTGTTCGTCATCATTACTTCGTCCGCAATTGCACAGACAAAACCTTCGGTTTCCCCGAAGAGATCCCCGAAGCGCAGCCAGTTCACCGACGCGAGCAGATCTACATCGGGCCCCGTAAGGGCCTTGTAGAACCGCCCGTGTAGCTCCTTGCTCTTCCATACAGCCCTGCGGTCATCGGTGCTAAGCACCTTTGGTCTGAGCCAGTTCTCGTTTGCTAAGGAGAGAGAGGTGAGGCCTTTGTCAACTGCTACTACATCGCGATGAATCCCACACTCGTTGTTTAGGAAATACTCCCTAAGACTGCACACCTCGCGGTTATGGAGGTCCTTGGCATTTAAAAAGCCACGGCCTCCACACTTACGCGGGATGTACAGTCTCATAACTGACGAGCGTGGGTGCCTCATGCGGTGTGTAGTGAGCAGCTGACGAACCCTCGTATCCAGGGCGTCCAGCTCAGTCTGAGTTCACCTTAGTATGCCAAAGGAGTAAGTGAGCAGAGGCATCACCCAAGCGTTGAAGGCGCGTGCCTTATTGCCACCGGACAAAAGACTGTTAAGTACTTTTGTCAAGCGACAAAAGAAACGCTCCTTCAACGCCTGCCTAATGTCTCTGTCTGCAATACCCAATGACTGCGACATACCAAGGTACTTGTAGGGGTCAGCTTCGGAGATAGACCTGAGTCTCAGAAAGTTGTAAGTTCGCGGAATTTACGACTTTCCCCCGCTGTACATGCATGACCGCACACTTGTCTACACCAAACTCCATTTTGATGGCGCTACTAAAAGTTTCTGTTACTTCCAGTAGTTCCACCAGATCATGGCGTTTTGGTGCATACAGCTTAAGATCATCCATGGACAGAAGATGAGAAATGACCTCACCTCCTCTTCCAAACCGGCAACCTAGTACTGAATCCTTCAGCAGAGTGCTGAGCGGATTCAGGGCTAGGCAGAATCACAGAGGACTCAAACTGTCACCCTGGAAAATACCTCTCTCAATCCTTATCAAGCCCTGCGGGCCAAGGAGGCCATCTCCGCCACCTGGTTGTCGAAGGACTGTGGTCCACTGCCTCATACACGCGCCTGAGAGGGATCTTAGAGCTGTATCGATTTTATACAGCTCTAAGACCCTCTCTAGCCATGAATGAGGCACCGAATCATAGGCCTTCTTATAGTCAATCCAGGCGGCCGAGAGAGACCCCTTGTTCCGCCGGATCTGTTGGCAAATGGTCGTGTCAATGAGGAGGAGTTCTTTAGTACCACGGGACCCAACCCTACACCCATTCTGAGAAAAGGCCAAAACGTTGTTCGCAACAATGTGCGTGTTAATTTTTGTTCTCAGAATGGACGTAAGGAGCTTGTATAAAGTGGGCAAGCACGTGATGGGTCTATAGTTTTTCGCTTTATTATTATTATTCATCATCATCATCATCTCAGCCATAGGACGTCCACTGCTGAACATAGGCCTCCCCTTTGGACTTCCATATATACCGGTTGGAAGCGACCTGCATCCAGCGCCTTCCGGCGACCTTTATAAGGTCATCTGTCCATCTTGTAGGTGGACGTCCTACGCTGCGCTTGCTGGTCCGAGGTCTCCACTCGAGCACTTTTCGGACCCATCGGCCATCTGCTCTGCGTGCTATGTGGCCTGCCCATTGCCACTTCAACTTGCTAATCCGGTGAGCTATATCGGTCACTTTAGTTCGTCTACGGATTTCCTCATTTCTGATTCGATCACGTGGAGACACCCCGAGCATAGCCCTCTCCATCGCTCGTTGAGCGACTTTGAGCTTTGAGATGAGGTCGATAGTGAAAGACCACGTTTCGGTGCCGTAAGTCATCACTGGTAACACACATTGGTTGAAGACTTTCGTCTTGGGGCACTGAGGTATGTCGGACGAAAAGACAATTGCGTAGTTTCCCGAACGCTGCCCAGCCGAGTTGGATTCGGCAGTTGACCTCTTTCTCGAAGTTGGATTATTATTATTATTATATCGATAAATATATACTTAAATACATAGAACAACCATGACCCAAGCACAAATATTCGAGTTCATCACACAAATATCTGCCCTGGCCGGGATTCGAACCCGGGACCGCCGGCTCAGTAGGCAGGTGTCTACAAACCGAGCCAAACGCGTCGTCAAAACCTACCAACCTACCTAGTAAAATACTATATGTGCCCATCCTTATCGATTATTCAATTAAATACTTCTAGTTGGTTACTTACATCCACTATGTTTGCAATTGGCAACAAGTGGGTTTATACTGTAACAGTTAAGTAGTAGAGTATAAGTACATAATTAAACAAATGCATTCCGGTGGAAAAGATAATACTGATTTGAAAGGTGACTTCACTCGTCTCAAGACTAGGGCAATAAACTTTTGCCCTATTGGGCAAGTATTACGTAATAGGACACCTGCTTTTCATGGAAAGTCTAAGCAAGGGCAGGCTAATAATAAATCTGCGACGACCGACCTCCTGCCTGTGCTCGAAGTAAAGGTGATAACTAACTAGTAGTAACCATCAGGAGCTAAATTTAAAGTTCCTAATGAAACCCGTCCAAGATATCTGAAGATATCTTAGTTATATATGTCTACTCATCTACTTCAGCGACATGTTCTTTTTAATAATAATAAAAATCATCTTGCTAACGGTGAGTATACTTGCACAGACATAACCAAGTAGCCAAGATCATTCATCATCAACTTTCTCTTCGATACGGTGTTGTGGGGTCTGAGGTGCCGTACTATAAGGACGTACCGATGCCAGTTCTCGAGAATGGTCGTGCCACGTGCGCTCTATTGGGATCGATCTACCATCACGGACAGCACTATTATAGCCAATAAGCCTGATATCCAAGCACCTGGCAGTGCTCGTCGCCATATCACCATCCCGCATGACGAGAACCTCGTGAAAGCCGAGAAGGACAAACTCAGTAAGCACATTGCCTTGCTTGACGAGGTGACCGTCATGTGGGATGTTGATTCGACGTTCATTCCTAGCGAAGAATCTCGACAAACAACTTACTTTACTTTTTTTTACGTTACCTTAAGTTTGTATAATACTACGCTTTCATATAAGTTTTAGTATAGTGTTAATCAAGTGGTCTTTTAATGGCAATGCCACCTTATTTATCTGCACGAAATCTTAGTGGGAATTATGTTAGGATAGGTGATATCTAACTTAAGATTTATTTTTATATTATGTACTTAACTGTTTTTGCCTATGTCTGTTTTTTCCCAAATAAAGAAAATAAAGTAAAATAAAACTAAAAAGACTCGTTAAATGGCAGGCTCAAGGGTCAGATTCAGAGCGCGCATCGTCAGGATGTTCCTCTCTCTGCAGCCCTAACCACCGCCGGTAGCTTGGGCCCTGTTCCGCTCTAGGTTAGGTTTTTATAAATAATATTTATATTTAGGTTTTTATATTAAGATTTAAACTGTTTTGTATTTTACTTTTTTATAGATATACTAGCTGTGCCCCGCGGTGTTACCCGCTCATCCCACGGGAACACTAAATTTATTCGGGATGAAAAGTATCCTATGTCCTTTCCCGGGTCTCAAACTATCTCCATACCAAATTTCATCTAAATCGGTTCAGCGGTTTAAGCGTGAAGAGGTAACAGACAGACAGACAGACAGACAGACTCACTTTCGCATTTATAATATTAGTATGGATAGTATAGTATAACTAGCTGTGCCCCGCGGTGATACCCGCTCATCCCACGGGAACACTAAATTTATGCGGGATGAAAAGTATCCTATGTCCTTCCCCGGGACTGAAGCTATGTATATACCAAATTTCATCCAAATCGGTTCAGCGGTTTAAGCGTGAAGAGGTAACAGACAGACAGACAGACAGACAGACAGACAGACAGACAGACAGACAGACAGACAGACAGACAGACAGACAGACAGACAGACACACTTTCGCATTTATAATATTAGTATGGATATATAGTACCTATGGATTGTGAAAAACCCATCCTGAGAAAATAAATAAATGAGTGAATAATAATCACTTTTCGACTCTATTGTCATGAGTATTGAACTATTGAGGTCCAAGAGTGGTAAGAGACCATTTTCTTGGTTTACTGTAGGTACCATAAATATTTGTACCTATTTGTTGCATATTTTTAAAGAGATCCTTTAATTAAACTAGAAATTATTACAATTAACAAGATAAAGTTGAAAATGTTTGCTATATAATATAATTGTCTGCAGTAAGTTAGATTTATACTATCTTTGTATCATACATATAATACTGTAGGGATGTAGGCCGGTTATAAAGAAATGTTTACGATTTTGGTTTAAATGAGGATTCTGTCACTGTCATGAACGTGATAATTAAATATGGTGTAACTCCTCTGCAAACCACCACCAAATAAAGATATTTAATTACTGTATTTGGGTCATAAATATATTCTAAATTAACAAGTTATTGTGTTTCTCTGAGCCTCCACCCCCCACACTCCACATATATGGAGCTTTGGAGTGGTACGGGGATCGTGTAGCGGGGGTACAGTGCAGATTAGTGGTGAATAAAATAAAGGACATTGATTTACATTTATATGTTATATTGGGACTTTAATACAACTGCTTAATATCATAGCCTATTCCCGAATGCCCGGCTCTTTTGTTGTGTGACAGAGACGGCCATATTTCGAATATTCAAATATATTTTTATATAAAATCTAATACGCCAGCTCTGTTGTCACCGACTAATAAGGTCCATAAAATACTTCATATTGTATACCTACCTATACCTAATGATTTGAAAGACATACAGCGCTTTAAAGTTAAAATATTAAGACCTAGAAGAGACTAATTGGGACAAGCCCTATACCAATTTTAATACAGAAACCTTTCTGTAATTATTATCCCACCAAAAATATTTTCATGTAAACTGATGTCAAGACGAGACGAGAGAATCCCATGTAGAGCCAAGCTTCTGACTCTACACGCCCTACCTAAAACTATGCAAAGCCTAACTTCACAAATTCTATACACTTTAGTCAAAATATGGTGCTTGGGCTTGACCATTACGCTACATTAATATGGGCGTAAGGTGAAAATTTTATTCACAATCATTACTTTTCTATTATACAATAGTTCTTGTAAATAGTAACAGGACAGCCGGCATCATGGATCAGGGATACCCCGCCGCAGGGACGTGATCTGGTGGACATGGGATTTAGTTAGGTTCTCTTAGGATAGGTTAAGTTAGTCATTGTTATCTTTTACTTGTTTATCATTTAATAACGTTTATATCGAGGGAAAAATAATAGTATACCTACTATAAATTCCATCCATACTAATATTATAAATGCGAAAGTGTGTCTGTCTGTTACCTCTTCACGCTTAAACCGCTGAACCGATTTAGATGAAATTTGGTATATAGATAGGTAGGTAGATAGTTTCAGTCCCGGGGAAGGACATAAGATACTTTTCATCCCGAATAAATTTAGTGTTCCCGTGGGATGAGCGGGTAACACCGCGGGGCACAGCTAACTAGTATTTAATAAAAATCGAAATGACGCCCGTGACGCATCCAGTGAGATATTTTTCCTGTGTCTAATCACGTCTAACCAACTAAACTAATTAAGCACTCGAATCTTAACGCTATATAATCTCTAATTAACTTTATTTCAAATATTTTACTTTGGGTAGATATCAAATAATTATGTGAGTAGGTTTAGTATATAAGGTATTTATCATATTCATGTTTTATGAAATAAATATTCATAGGTATATTAGTTGACTGATTTGTGTCTGTATTTGATGTATGAAAATATTCCATAACAATTATTAGTTATGCTGCCGAAATACAAATGTTACCAATCGTCTTCATAAAAGGAGGAGGCTCTCAATTCGACTATGTGTTCTTTTTTCGGCTAAGGGATATACCTAGTTGGCAATTATATCTGTGATTGGAAATTTAGTGACTTGAGTCTTTTTCTGTTAACAAGCTCTTATTCGGTCGGAGGGCCTATGGTGCTTGGTTTTATCACTTTATTAATAAGTGTTGAAATTTCGTAACGTATATGGGTAGGTACTACCCAACCGCCTAAGTGTGTATCAAAATAATATTTCCAGAAAATATCACGTCTCAAAATATATCACGTTTCTTAATCATTAGAAAACAATGTTTAAGCACGTCTGCAATTTCAATAATACATATTTTATCTTTAACTTACAAAATAGGATGAGACAAGGTTTTAAAAACATGAATTGCGGAGGTAAGTATCTGGTAGATATTGTGGATGAAACCAACTAAAGTTCATTAACTAATTATGTCTTTTAATAGTAGTTAACGATTAGAACAATAAAATACCAGTAACTAAATAAATATTACACAAACGAGTTTGGATACAATTATTGGGTTTTGGTAGTCTGCCGTGGAACAAGTAATTATTAACAGGGACACGGCCAATCATCATAAGGCAAAATTATTTCTTTTTTGCATACGTTCGAATATCAACATAATGCAATAGTTTTATTTGGATTATTTTGATAATCTACCTACATAATATGCCATAGGGCTTAGAATGTCTTAAAACAAGTCATAATTTCCAGAAATGAAACATGGCCAGGCATGCGACTGGATTCTCAGTAAGCCATTAGCTTGAATGCGAGATAGCCCTCAGCTTTTGTTCCCCTGTATTGAAGGCAGTCTTAGCCCCAGGTGCGGCGGCGGGAGCTCGTTTCTGTTTTTTTCGTCTCGTCGGCACGGCAACCTCTCTAACCTGTTCTGTGCATCCCATAATCCCATCCCTTACGGGCGGCCATGTATAGGGCCGGAGAACTCGCAACATCTATACAAACTACTACAACACAATAACAAAACATTCTAAGACATAAGAATCGTATGAATCCATGTAATGCAAGTGAGCATTTTAGGTATTTACTTATGCGTAGTTGTTGCGTTATGCTAAATTGTGATGCGTCGTAATGTTTCGAACAAAACAAATTGATAATAAGTGAATCATCATACCTAATGTACTGTTTCTAGATGGAATACGTATGACTTAAGTTGTGATATGTTTATGTCATTATATAAATAAATAAATACCAGACAACCTCACACAAATCGATCTAGTCCCAAATTAAGCTCAAGAAGGCTTGTGTTATGGATACTAGACGACGATATATATACTTATATAGATAAATATATACTTAAATACATAGGAACAACCATGACCCAAGCACAAATATTCGAGTTCATCACACAAATATTTGCCCTGGCCGGGATTCGAACCCGGGACCGCTGCTCAGTAGGCAGGTGCTTGCAAACTGAGCCAACCGCGTTGTCAATATGATATCACATTTGTACCTACACGGAACCTATTGAGCAATTACCTGAAAGACAGCTCTGTTACGTGGGCCTGTCCTTTCTGGTATGAAGTGTTGGCCTGCACTTCATACGAGGCAGTCAGGAGGCCAACGGTAAGACATCGCTGGTGGTAATCGAATCATTCAGCTAGTTCATAAAGTGTGTCTTGACGGCAGCCCTTCTCCTTCATGTCCGGGACGGGGCCTCCTGGCAATGCCCAATTATGAGTGAACGCTTAGAATAATAAGCCTAGATCCTTCATACAACAGATTTGCGAAAGATGAAGCCGCTTTTGGTTTTATGTGTGCGTGTCTACGGACCAATGTTAGAGACACGTTGCGTGTGCGCTTGACGTTGTAACAGATGACACACACGGACGAAACTTAGCCCGTGGCTAACCAAAACTGGCTTCACTTTCAAGCGCTGACAAGGTTTCCATTCTAGGCGTATTTATTCTAATTAAGAGTGATCGGAGAGACTGTGGCAATAAAGGTCCACCTGAGATAATTATCTGGCTCTGATTCATGGTGGATGGTGGCACTTCCGGACGCATTTTACCAGTCTTGCTCCGAAGTTGATGTGCACAGCTGCCGCTCTTGGCCGGTTACTTTGTAATATAGGCGACTCTATTGCATTTTGTAGATTCCTTAATTCCTTTATACCCGAATGATACAGACTCTCGAATCTCGATTGGGTGCAGATGGAGCGTGTCCGGTTTCTAGCCCAAGCCAGAGCTCTAAGGACATGTAGAGAGGAGCTAGAGGCGGTGGAGCATGGCCTAGTCACAGTGGGGACTATTCTTCCTCACTTTAGAACGCTGGGTAAAAGACCGGCGCTACGGTACGCAGCACAGACACTTAACGATCATGGATGCTCGTAGTCTTTGATCACCTTGTGACTCGCCCCGCCAGCTGGAGCGCACGTGATTGAATGCTTAAAGTGATCCCGCGAGCGTCGCCCCAATTAAAGACGAAGCATTCGGGGGCATTCGTTGGTGGATTTAGACAGTAGTTCGAAGTCTATAGGCTAGGCGGTATACTTACATAAACGCATTTAATTTCCCCAACTTAAAAAAAAAAGGAATTTTGGATGCGGGATGTGATATATCCCTTACTTTATTATTAGGGGTAGATTTGTAAACAATCAGAGCTCACCGCACATGGGTTTGTTATTCCGATCAGCTGTTCTCGGAATGTCAAAAAAAAAGATAACAAACCGGCTACCCCAGTCGAAGCCTCGCAGGTAACAATTGTCCGTGAATAGGTAGGTAAGTAATAATAGTTTTGAATTCACAGTAAATATCCCACGCGATTCAACCCCGCTGAGCACTTGAGCAGGCTTCTCCGTTGTAAGTATTATCACTACATTTTATAATTTGTAAGAGGTATTCGTTATTTTCTTGCTTTGAAAGACTCGATGTTGTCATCTGGCAAATTTCCATAAAAAGGTGCCTCGATTGTGCCGGTAACAAATGAAGAACCTTGATGAAAATAGAACAACGAGCAGCGTGCAGCTATCTTTAGGAAACCGCATAACTATTGGTAGATACTTACCGAGATAAGGCCCAGCTATTCGATTGAGACAAACCGCGATTATTTTTGATAACGCTTCTATGTCCGGAAGTTTCAATTATCAAGGTTGGTTTTTGTTTCTTGGTAAAGCTACTACTTTCACGGTGCCGCCGGCCAACAGATTGGAATATTTAGGCTTGTTTCGTTGAAGATGATTCTGTAAATAGTATTGCATTTATCTTTCAGGATTTCATACTTTTTTACCCGACTACGGCCAAGCCAAAAGAAAGGGTTATGAGTGTAGAAGTCTATGTATGTAGGTAAACGAACGGCCACCAGAGAAGTAGGTTATGTTTAAGTTAGAACTTCGACCATTGTGTTAGGTTAGAATTAGAACTGTGACCCCATGAGGAACGAACAGCTACCTTATGTTAATTGAAATTATGACTTTCGACAGTGTGACTGTGACATAACTATGACAAAAACCGGTCAAGAGCATGTCGGGCCACGCTCAGTGTAGGGTTCCGTAGGTTCCGTTCCTATCCTTCACAATAGAAGGGCTTGAAACAGCGGTTTTAAGCCCGATGTTTAAATTACGAGAAAGATTTCAAGCTCTATAAAAAGGTACGCCAAAGTCTGTAATTACTTATTACCTTCTGGAAGTTATCGATTATACGCGCCAGATTGAGCAGAATGTTTTAATGCAGTATGGCACTTAACTTAATATTTGTAACGTTCGAAGTATAAGGACACCGCGCGGCACTTACGTCATATTAAAGAAAATTATGAAATTTTGCGATAACTCAAAAACGGCTCGACTGATTTTAATCAATATAGTTTTCATTAAAAGTACTTATAAGGCTTCATTTTTATGAATTTTCCCATAATTTTTTGACCCGTGGTTGAAAAGTTAGAGGGGAGAAGTTATTTTTTGGATTTCCGGAGCGAATATTTTCAAAACTGCTGACTTTATCAAAAAGTAATGTTTGAAGACCCCTACTATTTTTAAAAGACCTATTAAACGACAGCTCACACACTAGTGTTAGAACGAAAAAAAAAATCACTTTACAAATTTTTTATAAAAAAAAATCCGTTTTGTCGGCGTGATACATACACATACCTACTCATACCAAATTTCAGCACTCCGGAACCCTAAAAATGAGACATTACATGTTTCATGTTTTAAAAATAGGTACGTCTATAATGATTGAAGTGCTCCATCGATATCTTCAAGATCGTCGCATCGTCAGATCCTGACCGACCTGAAAATATATCCTTTCAAATAAAGACAGAATCACTCCACAGGACAGTTTGTGGTGAGCTTTTGGGGAGTAGCGACCTCACGTACTTGAGTGCTCATGGAGGAATCCCGCCTGAGGGTTATGGGTCAGGGCATCCGCCTCTGCTCGCCTTAGCCGGCGGGCCATGCAGAGTGGACTCACGAGAATTGCAGCTCGTGGGTGGATGTAGAAACTAGACTGGTAGCAAAATCCAAATATCGGCTTCCTTTACCGTCCTAACGGCATTTTGTGAGCCATTTTGGCAACATGACTTTTCTGATGTAAAAAAGCCTGCTGAATTCGATTCTGGATGTTGCCAAGCCGAATTTTGCCCCCCTCCCCCCATTTCCCCCCTTTTTACCTCAAAATATGCCCCTAATCACGGTTTTTACGGTTTTATACAAAAAGTATTACAGCTAGAAAAAAAATGTCAAAGACAAGAATGATCTCTATAAAATTTCCTATAACATGGTGTATAAACTTTTTTAGTAGGCCTTATGGTTTGTGAGCAATTTCTTCCCGAACTTCATAGACTGGTAGAAAATTCTAAATATCGGCTTCCTTTACCGTGCTAACGGCATTTTGGGATCCATTTTGGCAACATGACTTTTCCGATGTAAAAAAGCCTGCTGAATTCGGTTCTGAATGTTTCCAAGCCGAATTTTGCCCCCCTCCCCCCTTTTCCCCCCTTTTTGACCTCAAAATATGTCCCTAATCACGATTTTTACGGTTTTATACAAAAAGTTTTACAGCTAGAAACAAAGTGTCAAAGACAAGAATGATCTCTATAAAATTTCCTATAACATGGTGTATAATTTTTTTTAGTAGGCCTTATGGTTTGTGAGCAATATCTTCCCGAACTTCATTATTTTTAAAAAAATTGATAAACTTGGTCGAGGCAGTGAAATGCACTTATTTTAGGATAATTGGTATCGCACAGGATCCAGCCGCTCTGCAGCGCTTGACGCTGACATCCAGTTTGCATGCTGCTTATTATCTGTCAAGACTCACGAGACTTTCAGTCATAAGCAATCGTCAGATTTACACGCAGAGCCGTACCCAAGTCGGGCTAAAAGGGCCGTAGAAAATAAAAATGCTTTGCTTCTGAACATGAAATCCTTCGAAATGCTCAGTTCTACGCCAGATTCTCCAGAAATGTGCCTTAGAAATGCAGTTACCCAGGATCTTGCAACAGAAAAAAATAAAGTGCCAATTCACACTGCTAAGCAGCTTGGCTCACTCTAAGTAACGAAGTTTGTTTCCGAAAGGCTCACCAACAGCAGCCCGTCTAGCACAACTATGCTTTGCGACTCTTGTCGCGCGACATAGCGCTACCCGTGACCCTCTTACATTACTGCACAGAAAGAGACAGGCAATTATCTCGCGCCAGAAATTGGCCGTTTGCGACAGTTGTGCTAGGAGTGCAGGTCTACAAGCTACAACGCAAAGTTCAAAATGAACTAAGGTCCGACCTTCAAGATCTGTACAAGGCAGGTCGTTCAAAATCTACCATATTTGCGTCTGATGTGGGGGGGCAAACGCTCAGGCGCTGGAGTGGTGCCAAACAAAGCATAGCCTGCATCGTCACATACTCGACTTGTACAGCAGGGACAGGAACTTCTCAGCCTTTCGCTCATGGGGTGTATGGCTATCTCATTGAGTAGTTCACAGTGCTTTCAATATCGGAAAACGGAATACTTTTAATCAAAGGAGTGTCTAGGTAAATGTTTTAGAAACGCAAATGATCAATTTAATTATTTTGTTACCTGCAATAAAGCCGTTCGAATCGCCAGTGCCTGAGTAAAACGCCAGAATATTTTAACGTTCTAAAGCAGTCCCTTAATTTTGTCATGATGATGAATGATAAGCAACAACAACACTAATAACCTGTCTTCTGGGTGGGCTATGCACAGTGTGGAGCACATGTCGAGTGTCGGTTTCCTCATGAATAGCACGTATGTTGAGGTATCGACCTCAGTTGGTGACGCTTGAACCTTAGTCTCGTCTGCAAATCCTCGCACTACGACGACATTAGTCCCGCTCGCGCGTTCGCGGGATAAAAACTGCAAGCCCAACCTAGTTTGAAGGTATTGAGTCATTTTTAAGGAGCTGCTTGGCAGTGACAAGTGACACTTTATTGTTTTCTGCTGCAAGATCCTGGGTAACTGCATTTCTAAGGCCCGTTTCTGGAGAATCTGGCGTATAACTGAGCATTTCGAAGGATTTCATGTTCAGAAGCAAAGCATTTTTATTTTCTACGGCCCTTTTAGCCCGACTTGGGTACGGTTCTGCGTGTAAATCTGACGATTGCTTATGACTGAAAGTCTCGTGAGTCTTGACAGATAATAAGCAGCATGCAAACTGGATTTCAGCGTCAAGCGCTGCAGAGCGGCTGGATCCTGTGCGATACCAATTATCCTAAAATAAGTGCATTTCACTGCCTCGACCAAGTTTATCAATTTTTTTAAAAATAATGAAGTTCGGGAAGATATTCCTCACAAACCATAAGGCCTACTAAAAAAAATTATACACCATGTTATAGGAAATTTTATAGAGATCATTCTTGTCTTTGACACTTTGTTTCTAGCTGTAAAACTTTTTGTATAAAACCGTAAAAATCGTGATTAGGGACATATTTTGAGGTCAAAAAGGGGGGAAAAGGGGGGAGGGGGGCAAAATTCGGCTTGGCAACATTCAGAACAGAATTCAGCAGGCTTTTTTACATCGGAAAAGTCATGTTGCCAAAATGGATCCCAAAATGCCGTTAGCACGGTAAAGGAAGCCGATATTTAGAATTTTCTACCAGTCTATGAAGTTCGGGAAGAAATTGCTCACAAACCATAAGGCCTACTAAAAAAGTTTATACACCATGTTATAGGAAATTTTATAGAGATCATTCTTGTCTTTGACATTTTTTTTCTAGCTGTAATACTTTTTGTATAAAACCGTAAAAACCGTGATTAGGGGCATATTTTGAGGTAAAAAGGGGGGAAATGGGGGGAGGGGGGCAAAATTCGGCTTGGCAACATCCAGAATCGAATTTAGCAGGCTTTTTTACATCAGAAAAGTCATGTTGCCAAAATGGCTCACAAAATGCCGTTAGACTTGAAAATTTTGATTTGAACTACCAGTCTAAACGTCAGGGGTTAGTTGGCTTCGGTTTAAAGCACAGTATTACATATCTCCACCCTTAGCCCTCCAGACCAATGTTGCCCTTAGGCACAGAATACTTAATAGTACTACATACCTTAGGACACTTGATGTGTGGCTATTTTAAGGAGGCCCATCTAGTTGGGGGCGAGTCATCGTCTGCCGGTGCCATTTTTGCTATGAGACACTTTTCCTGGTAGACGTCCGGCTGTCTCAAACAATAGCCCAGTAGTTAGTCCATCGCATTTCAAGTACAATAGCCTAGTATCGTGTTTAGATTCCATACATCCATAATTAGTTCTTGCATCTAACGGGTGCTGTCCTCATGACACAGGCAGACATCCACATGGTTAATTTCTTATATTACCTACATTAAATTGTCGAAGGGGCATCTACGCGTTGGCTTCGGCTCCGTGCACGCCACCCAAAGTTGCGGGACACCATTGTCCTGTGGTGCGACGTAACACTAATCGGGGAACATGCATAAAAAGAAAAATTAGATGAACTGAGAACCTCTTGATTTTTGAAGTCGGTTTAAAATCAAATAACAGAACATAAAGAAAGGGTAGAAACTTGATATATGAATACCTAGGAATAGTAACTTTTTAACAAAAATACCCAAAAAAACTAAGTTATTCCGGCAGCTATTGACTTTATCCTTGAAATTAACTTTTATCTGTAACCGAAGGGAGAACAGTAAATCCATACTAGCGCCATATAGAGTTATAAAAATTTTCGTTGAGCAAAATGAGTTGTAGGTACCTACCTACTATAATGCATGAGTTTATATGAAAATTGACAAAATATACATTCGTCACAAAAAAACATTGATTTGTTTTCGTTGATTCTTTATCGTCACATCTGAATTTTCATTAATAACGGTAGATACTATGTGAAAGTTATAATTAATCTCGTAATTAAATTTTGGTGGAATCCAGCCTTAGTTGTATATTGTCTGGGTAGCAAGATATCTTCATGTGCGGAACGCCGTCAATGCAATATCCCGTAGTTGACGGAAATATTTGTTTTTAAAATGCTTAATGTTATAAATTTATAATCATAACGTTGTAATAATAGGCAAATGGTTCAGATGACCATAACGGCCATGGCGGCCAATCTGGCAGAACCGGAGGTGTATAAGTTGACCTCACGTGTATTTTTCTACAGTAAAGGAAGAAAAAAATCTACAACATCAGTAGACACCATCAGGGGGTCAAAAAGCAGCCGAAAAAACCTCACGTCATTTGTGCATACTAAAACTGGCTTCACTTTCAAACGCTGACTAGGTTCGTTGGCGTATTTATGCTAAGTAGGTATGTATTTTTAAAACTTTTTATCTCATGACAAAGGCATGACCAAAATTTTTTTTAATTTTTTTTTTTCGATTTTTTTATTGTGATCGAATGTCTTTACGGAACTAACTACCCTTAGGGTAGACTGGGGTCAATAGAAACAGTTTGCCTTTAACCGCCTGTAACGGTTATATTTTTATGAGTAGAAAGATGTACACTCAAAATATTTCAAGGTTAGTTATCTGGTTCCTAAATAAAACGCACCTGGTTGGTCTATAATCCATAGTTTTTTGACAATCATGTAATGAAGAGAATGGGACAGAATGGTTCAATTGACCTCACATGAGTGTCAATTGAAACACTATGTTAGGTCAATTGAAACACTCGAATATCTTCGGCACCATGAAAGTACTTATATCTGTTTTAATCTTTTTCATTACTACCACGGAATACAATGAGATCCTAAAAAAATCGCAAGCATTACATTAACATTTCTCAATTTATGAGCATGTGAAAATCTCAATACAAAAAAGCGTTTTAAAAAAAATACTACTTACTTTTAGTTTTCTTTGTTGCTGCTACTTTATACATTTAGCTAAACCAAAGTTTTTTTAATACAATTATAAGATGTAGCGATTTAGAATTGCAGAAAACAAGCATAATCATGTTTCATACAAAAGTGTTTGTTTCAACCATAACACTGTTTCAATCATAACCATTCCGTGTACCTGCCTTGTGACAAAATGTTACAAGCGTCGGGATGTTTAATGAAATAATAGACGCAATAAATAATCAATTTAAATTGCTTTATTTATTAATTAAATTATCAAATTAAATTTCGTGATCTGACAGATTTTACAACATATACAATAACCTTCACCAGAATGTAACAAATACTTTTCTGAAACTGCATCGAAATCGGTTCAGCAGAACGCAGCTAAAGATATTTGCGGACATACATACATATCTACAAATATACGACAGCCTCCTTTTTTGAAGTCGGTTAATAGTCAACATTCACAATCACAAAAAAAAAAAACGACACGCTTGCAGTTTTCAGAAGAAAAAAAAACAATTACAATTAGGTCATAAACTACATAAAAACACAAATGAAGAAAAGTGAACAATAATAGAACAAACATATGCATCGATTACAGAACCTCCTTTTATTTTGAGGTCGGTTTACAGATGTGCCGTTTCCGAAAATTTCCGGAAACTTTCCTCATTTCCTATACAAAATTTTGAAAGTTTCCGGAAATTTTCGGAAAAGGCACATCTCTAGGTCGGTTGCATACGGGGTACATTTGAAAACACAAATTAAAAAAACAATTGCTTGGGTTTTTTTTCTTTGTTTCATGATGAGCTAGTTTTATTCAAATAACTACAGTATGATGTAGAATTGAACATCAGTCGCTATCAGATATATCGTAGCATATAAGACGTTCATAAATATCTGAACACGACTCTTATTGACTGGGCGTTACAGAGTACATGTTCAGATATTTATGAACGCCTTATATGCTGCGATATATCTGATGGCGACTGTACAAACAAGTCATTTTGCTTACTTAAGTTCACAGTGGAGTAAGTAATCAAAATGACTGACATTAAGACATTTGCACACCATGGCAAAATACACCATAAACTCCTGAACCGATTAATGGTACCTATTGTGCGGGATATTTACAAGATTGTCAAGTGATACCTAGACATAAAACAAATAGATAAGAAAATGTACCTATAATTTCATAATTATGAATTTGCAGATTGACATAGAAGTACATAGTAGGTACACCAAACTTAAAATATGACCACGTATCGTACAAAGTGGACTTGGGAGGGTTAGGTAAGCTAGGACTTATACGGTGTCAATAAAGTAAATAAAACCAGTCGTTTTAGAAACATTGTGATAAAACAAACAAATATATTATGATTTCCTCCTTAATACAAAAATGGAAGGTCCATGTGTGTTTTCGTTGTTTGCGGGGAACAAATCTAAACAAATCCCTTCCTCCTGCGGACTCCGGCGATGTATCGCCCATGAAGTTAAATAGTTCAGGGACTATAAATAATTAGGCGTGATCATAGAAATAGCATACTTTTACAAAGTATCTGACTTGGTCCCGATTCCGATACCAGTTATGCAAATAATATACAGGTGTATAAAACTACGGTTCTCTTAGAGCTATTTACTACAGCTAGACACCTGTCAGTCTGTTTTTATGTCGTAAATAATTAACTATAAAATAAATGGCGTGTAAAAAATTCTTAAAAAAATTAGAAGAAAATATCAAAGTTCAAAGCCTTCATAACGAAGAAAATGTAGAGACATATTATGGAAAACTTGAAAATATAATTATAGCAAGTACAATGAAGTCAAAATCACAAAGTCAGAGTAAAACGAAACGAAGTATCTTAAGTGAAGAAACGAAGACGCTATTAAAAAAACGTCAAGATTTGCAGAAAATAAAACCAAAAACAAAAGAACAAAAATTGGAACTCTCCTCATTATATAAAAATACAAATAAACACATAAAAAAAGACTATTATCAACATCGGATGCGAACCATTCAAAGGTTTATGGAAAGCACAGGAAGCGCGAAAAAAGCTTACAAGAAACTTAATCAAACTAAGGAATGGATTCCCACGCTTAAAAACACCGAAAAGACACAAACACGAACAGATATAGTGAACATCGCTACAAACTTCTACCGAGAATTATATTCTTGTAAACAGACCGAATTGACAGAAGCTATTTTTCCGACCAACCAGACACAACCTCAAAATTTTGTCGAGAATGAAATAATTAGGAAGATAGATAAATTAAAAACTGATAAAAGTCCCGGACCGGACTCTATCTCTAACGAAACGATAAAATTAGCTCGACATATTCTAGCGACGCCACTAACACACCTGTTTAACAAGATTTTACAAGAAAGAAGAGTGCCCGGAAAATGGGCTGAATCAGATATAATACTATTATATAAAAAAGGCGATCATTCTGATATAGGTAACTATCGCCCCATTAGTTTATCCTCGTGCATATACAAGCTGTTTGCAATGTGCTTAGAAGGACGAATAAGCCCTTCAATAGAGCTACATCAGCCTGTAGAGCAAGCAGGATTTCGAAAGGGATTTAGTACTATTGATCATATACACACAATCGACCAAGTGATAGAAAAGTATCAAGAGTTTAACAGACCTCTGTATTTAGCGTTTATTGATTACGCAAAGGCGTTTGATACTATAGCTCATATCAGTATTTGGAACGCACTAAGAGCTCAAAATATTGAAGAAACATATGTACACATATTAAAAGATATCTATAGCAAGAGCTCAAGTAGAATAAAGTTAGACAGGCTGGGCGAATCTATAGATATAAAGAGGGGCGTAAAGCAAGGCGATCCACTCTCGCCCAAATTATTCATTTCGGTTCTACAGCACATCATGAAGGACTTAGACTGGACATCAAAGGGATTATACATCAATGGAAGATATCTCAGTAATTTAAGGTTTGCGGATGATATAGTTATCTTTTCAGAAACCGCGAATCAATTAGAAGAAATGATAAACGAGTTAAACCACGCCAGCAAAAATATAGGCTTAGAGTTAAATGTCCAGAAAACAAAAATAATGACAAACTCTCCCCAGAAGGAAATAACAGTTAATCTAAGACCTCTAGAATATGTCCCAAATTATGTCTACCTCGGAAAACTCCTATCTTTTAACAAAAATAGGAATATTGAAGAAGTTGCTCGACGAACCGCCATTACATGGAGTAAATTTTGGTCATACAAAGATATTTTAAAATCGAAGATGCCAATAAAACTGAAAAAGAAAGTACTAGACACTTGCTTATTGCCAAGTCTAACGTATGGATGCCAGACATGGATATACAACCAGCAGACGAGAACCAAAATACAATGCTGTCAGCGTGCTATGGAGAGAAGTGTTTTAAATTTGAAATTAATACACAAGAGAAGAAACACGGACATAAGAGAAAAAACGGGTATAATAGACGCTCTCTCATACTCACAAATGCTCAAATGGAAATGGTGCGGCCATACAGCACGTCTAGATGACCGAAGGTGGGCGAAAACTACCACTTTATGGCAGGGCCCGAGAGGATCTAGGAGTAGAGGGAGGCCTAAAGAAAGGTGGACAGATGAAATTGTAGCCACAGCTGGCAAAAACTGGCGAGAGAAAGCTGAAGAAAGAAAACAATGGCTTGATCTGGAGGAGGCCTTCACCCGAAGAGGGGTCCTTACATAATATTAAGTTAATAAAAAAAAAAAAAATGTATTTTTCTTTATTAGATGTAATGTAGTAATGTAAGGAATTAATAAAGGCTTTTTATTTTTATTTTATTTTATTTATTTTATTAAATGGCGTGTACTCATTCATAGAACGTGTATGCCATTTAGTACTTTATAGATCACAATCAGGCAACAGTACAGCTTGTAAGTTGATTTAGTTTCAGAAATTCAGGTGTAAACTGTAAGTTTCCAACGCGACAAAACGTCTCAATCGCGTTTATGTCTTCCGTATAAATACCCTAGTACGAACGCGGCGCTGTAAAATAAATGGCGTGTACTCATTCATAGAACGTGTATGCCATGTAGTACTTTATAGATCACAATCAGGCAACAGTACAGCTTGTAAGTTGATTTAGTTTCAGAAATTCAGGTGTAAACTGTAAGTTTCCAACGCGACAAAACGTCTCAATCGCGTCTACGTCTTCCGTATAAATACCCTAGTAAGGAACGCGGCGTTTTTTGGCGTGAAAAGTACGCTTGAGTTTAAGATATGTTCTAGGCCTCAGGTTCGAGGATGACGACCTGGGCGCCTTTGCCGACGGCGTCTCCAGGCTGCGCGGCCGCCACGCCCGCCACCACGCCGCCCCGGCTCGAGCGGACCACGTACTCCATCTTCATGGCAATCACCACAAACAGGGGCTGACCCTTCACCACCTTTTGGGACATACAAAATTTGTGTTGGTTTTAGTAGACGCATCGCGACAAATCGCTGGCCCAATATAACAGGGTTCTATGTTACATTTTCAGGGTTTTTTTTTTATGTCATAGGGGGCAAACTAGCAAACGTATCGCCTGATGGAAAGCGATTACCGTCGCCCATAAACTGACTAACCTGCAACACCAGTAGTAGTTAAAGTCAAACATAGAACTCTGAAATATTGAGCCAGCGCTATTTCGCTACATGGCAAAGCAGTGGCAACGCGTTAATTTTTATTTTATTACATATGTGAAATCGCCAAATATTTCAATTCGATCTCAACAGATGCCAAGTCACGTAGAGTCTAAAGCCAAGTATGCACGAACGAACACAAACACTATTATTAGTCCCTTATTTTTTACATCACGCTTTTAAATACTGCCTTCGTCTAGTTCAAGCAGTACCCTCCAAAATTAAACACATGTTCAGTATAGCGGGTTACCTTATCGCCCTTATTGACCAGTATCCTCTCGAGGACTCCTGGAGTGGGCGAGCACGCGCTGTCGGAGGAAGCCTCGCCCGCGCCGCCGGCGCCGCTATAAGTCGCCTTCGGCAGTTCAGCTACCGTCTGGCCCTCCTGTAAAAGACCAACCATTACACTGAGTAAACTAACATCAGGATTATTGAATATTTTGATTGAATCCCTCACGACAACAAGATTCAAGTTTTAGTTTTGACTTAGGTATTTTATTTTAATATATCGGGATGTGTGTCAGCATCACACAACGCCTAGAAGAAGAGAGTGTGCCAGACTTAGTTTTTGGCAGAGATGGGCATTAATCGATTAAAAAAGTTAATCGTAAAAGTTAATCGCGATTAATTTAATCTAGATTAAATTAATCGAGAGAGTCTTCGATTAACGATTAACTAATCGTCATTTTAATCGATTAAATTTCACAATTAATTTCGCGATTAAAAGTTGGAACACGCGCATTTTGTGCTTTTTACGAAAATACAATATGTCTTGTCCAGGGACAGAAAATGTACCTTTAGAAACTTTTTTGGTTCGGATACCTTTGTATCCGACCGTTCCCTCTTCCATCTTCCCTCTTCCCTCTTGTTACAGTAATACAAGATGCTTTTTATAGTGCAGTACTCTAAGAAGTTCTAGGCAGGGACTTAGACTTACAAAAAATATCTTATTTTATCTTATAGGTACTAGTTAATCTAATCGAGAAAAATTTATGAAATTAACTAATCCATTAAACATTTAATCGCTAAAAACTAATCGACGATTAACTTAATCGAGATTAAATTAATCGGAACTCGTACGATTAGATTAACTAATCGACAATTTTAATCGTTAATCGAGATTAAAAAAGTTAATCTTAATCGTTAATCGATTAACTTTTGCCCATCTCTGGTTTTTGGTCGAGTTCAGGCTGATAGGTGTAGAAAGTTTACCTCGTCGTAGACATGGACTTGGTTCTCGTGCGCGAGCACGCCGACGGAGGCGCGGGCGCCGTCGACCACAGTCGTCAGCGCAGCCCCGCGCTCGCCTTCACTGAGATATGCCTCGGCCTGCTGCCACTTTCCATCCGCTACTTTGACACGGTACTCGTTTTTGGACACATATTCCACTGTAACTGGGATGTCTGAAATAAATGCGAATATGTAATAAAATGACGTTTCCCGAATAAATTCATCTTGATCCTTCGTCAGGAAATAAGTATCTACCTCAAATGTGACAGTAGTAAAAGGTCTCAATGTACGGATTTCCATTTCCATAGATACGAAATTTGCATATGTATACCAATAAGCTGTTAACCAGCCCCGGTATAGAAACAAACTATGGCAGTGTCAACTGACTTGGCACCGTTGGTCTCTCGTCAGTTGCCATTGCGACTTGGGCTCCCCTTTTTGCTTACCATCAGGCGAAGAGGAGCCACTATGTTGTGCCGTTATAAAAAAAAAAACTAGATAATTGGGAGCAACTACTGATCACTGTTACAAATATACATATTAAAGGCTACACTTATTACGTACCTTTGCCTTCTAGTTTGAGAGAAATAGTTTTGCTTAGTTGGTAGTTCGGTCTCCAAGCACTCGGCGCAACATCGATTCCATTTGATGCGTTGCTTGAATTTACTTTTTGCGAAAGAAGCAACTAAAACAAGTATAATACTTAGTTATAATAAATAAAAAAAATATGTTTCGTATTAGTAACCTTTTTTGATTTCAAGAGCATTTCTCAAAAAGTTTGTACACAATTAAGACAGAAAATTAAAGTCATATATAATTTTCCTATTTTGTTACCATTTTTAATTGTGATTGATGTCAGATTATGTATAATTAAAAAAGTATAAGCATAACAGCACCTTAATTACCGAACATAACCATAACATTGATATAAAATTACTAAAATAATTGGTAACACAATAGGAAAATTATATTGGACTTTAAATTTTTGTCTTAATTGTGTACAAACTTTTTGAGAAATGCTCTCTAAGTGAATGAGCGGTAGGCCAGTAACTTCACGAGTTAGTGGAGGGAAAACTTACATGTCCCAGGGCCGCGCTGCGGGCGCGGGCGGCGAGTTGTTCGGGTTCGGGCGCGGGGAACAGGCGCGTGTGATGCTGTTCGATGAACGCGGTGTGCACGTCGCCCGCTACGAACGACGGGTCACCGCTCAGTCGCAGCAGGAAGTTTACGTTCGTCTCCAGTCCTGCCACCTGCATAAAAATAAAACAGAAATGAGCTTACATACGCTAACACTAGGCAAGATAAAGATGCTTCAAGGGACAAGAAGAGTTTCTTTACGTCCGGTGTTTTAGAGCTAGATGAATATTGATGCATATAATGCCTTGTAATCTTATAACAAATGCCTGGATAAAGTAAAGGATAGTTAAGATGAGAGACGGTCAGAGTGGAGACCAGAAATTGTATAATTAGTTAGAATCCACATATGTATGCGAATCTGTTGAAATTGCTCTTTTTGACTAATAAGGTCGTAATATGCCTGAAAAGACTAAGTTACCGGAGGGTAATAAGACCTACTTAACTTCGTATAACTTAGTGTAATATTTTTTTGGAGGGCAGCCAGTGTAGCTTTTTGTTAATTTAGACCGTTGTACAAATAAAACACAAGTGTTCATGCGTGAAAATCACGTACCAAGGAAGGATAATAAGGTCTGGGCGTTTATTAACGCCCAGACCTTATTATCCTTATTGTTATTTTGGAATTATGTGAAAGCATGACAAGAGATTAGGATGTTGCTTATTTCTCATTTACATAAATGTTCTCCCAAATATATTAGACAACCATAGCGTGCTCTTTGCTGACGATATTTCAGTACTCCTTCCCTGCTCAAATATACTTGAAGTAGAACTTAAATTAAATATAACTCTACAAAAAATGACAAATTGGTTAGACACTCATAACCTTAAATTAAACCTAGAAAAAACGCAAATAATTCAATTCAAACCTCATCAGAAATCCTCATTACCAATTCAGTACTTCTATAATAACATTAAAATTGAATCAGTTTGCTCTGCTACCTTATTAGGAGTGGAGTTGGACACACATCTTACCTGGAAATCGCACATCCTAAAACTATCCAAACAGCTTTCTTCTTTTATATACGCTCTCCAGCACCTCAAACGCGTCACAGATTTCAATACTGCCCTCACAGCGTATTACGCTTATGCCTATTCAAGAATGTCTTACGGTCTAGTCCCGTGGGGACAAAGTACCGAGGTAGAGAAAATTTTTATTCTTCAAAAAAAATGCATTCGAATTCTTGCTAATATCGATCACATGGAATCCTGCCGGCCTCACTTTATCAAATTTAAAATGCTTACTCTAACTTCTATGTATATTTTCGAATGTAGTAAATTCGTAAGGAATCACATGGAACTCTATACCCCAATAACAGATATTAGAAGAAACAATAGAAATCTTAATCAACTTAAATTACCCTTCTCCAGAATGAAGATAGTAAGGACTAGTCCTCACCACATGATGATCAAAATATATAATAATAATAAGCTGCCTAATTCAATAAAGAATCAGGAAAAGACAACAATATTTACAAAACAATTAAAAATATTCCTTATTAATAAATGTTTCTATACCCTACGTGATTTCTTTGAAGAGAATACTAATGATTAATGATAGGCAAGAATGTAAATTTGTAAACATTCATTGTGAACAATAATGCATATAACGTACCTAAAGTAATTGTAATATTTTGAAATGTGTAAATAGTAGCCCTCTCTAATTGCTGTGCCCTTGCAGGGTGTCACATGTTCCTATACCTACTGTTCCATCTTTAATGTAAAATGTGATATGCAATAAACATTTGAATTTGAATTTGATTCTGTAATTACCTATAATGAGAAAGCACACGTCGTTGTTTACGTACCTATCTATACATGTTAGGTGTATTATAAATTCTGTACGAACAATATTCTTAATTTTATCAATAATTTTTAAATGACAAATGTATAAGAAGTTTTTGAGATATACTTTATATACTGGATTGGTGTTAGATTAAGTAATGTTGTGTTACTTTAGTAACCCATACTGTTGCAAGTCCATCCTTTTTTAGGTGGGCTTTATTACTTATTACCCATAATTACCTTGTTAGAAGTTTTAAGGTTGAAATTATCGTGAAAATCTATAATTAAATAATAGCTGCCCATTCGTACTACATTTAACCCTTTGACCGCCAAAGACGGCAAATCACGTCATCGGGAATTCGTGCCACTGACGCCAACGACGCCTATTGCCGTCAAAAATTTCAATGGTCAAAAACATGTTAATTCAAACCACTATCTGTGTTTTTCAATCCCTGTTGATTTTGGAGCACTTTTTTTTTTTGGTTTGGCGTCAGTGGCACGGAGAATTGCTTTTCCGCTTGGCGCTCTAAAGGTTAAAAGTCTCATGTTCAACAAAACTCACCTGATACTCTGAAAGCTTCGCCCTGGTCTTGGCGAGCGCTTCGTTGCGGTCGCGGCCCCACACCACCAGCTTGGCAATCATGGGGTCGTAGTGCACCGACACATCCTGCGACTCCCGCACACCCGTCTCTACCTGTAACATTATAACAATCAAATACAGTAATACGTTTACGATGCATGTGCTAGAAAACAGTTCGTAAAGACCTACCACTTTTTCGCACTGGTGCTTTTTGGTATTCCTGACAGCTTTACGTAATAGTACATTACTGTAGAGGCCGCGAAATAGGGGATTGTTGGCCGAGTAGTAATAGATCTAGAGATACGAGGCCGACAATCCCTGTTCGCGCCGAGGCTTGTATAGTGCTTTTCTCAAATAAATCCAAGTAAATAATACAAAAAAATGTTCAACTTATACATTCATATAAAAATAAATTTATTTCAAATTTTGTTAAATAAAAACATTTTTGGTTAAGACGATCCTATTTATTAAAAAATTACAAAACCTTATTAATTAGATATTGTTATATTTTTTTTTACAATAAACGTGATTCCTTGTTTATTTTATTGAATATCTGTTTTAATCTAATTGAATGATCTAGTTAAATATAAGAAATAAAACGTAAATGCACAAACTAGGTTCTTTTTTTATTGGCAGTAATCCATAGATTATCGATAAAAGAAATAAACCCCACTGAAACAAAAGACAATCTCTTTGTTGGCCACGGCCATAATGTTGTATGAAATTCCTTTATTGACCTCTAATTTAAAATTCGAACGAATCTTCAACAAGTGCTATACAAAGACGTATTTCGCGTTCTATTACCACGACCATAAGAACGACATTTCCTTGGATGTTAGAGAAAAGTAGATTTATTATTTGAGAAAAGTTTTCTAAATTAGTAAATCACTGGTTATTTTTAATCCAAGAAAATTAGATTGCAATATATGGAAAATTTGGCAAAATTAAAGGACAACTTTTATCTATCAGGATATGTAGGTTATAGAGCCAAGTTTAATTTTATCTACTCTCCCCCCCTCTCAGGGGTGAGCGTCACCCCCCCGCGACCTCGAATGTGTCCCGGAGCGCGGTATTTTCCACTTTAGAAGAAAACCGTGTACGATACATACAAAGTGTATAGGAACGAAATAATTCTGAATAAATTTACTATAAACCTTTCATACATACAAAAGCGATAGCACTTATACAATCAGCGCAATCTGTTACCAAATACTAACGTTTTTAATTATCGATCTATTTTTTCTGCTAAAAGGTTAGTTATCTCAAAAACTGCACACTTCTCGGCCAAAATATGTATGACAAAAGTAAAGAATGGAAAATGTTCTTTCTAAAAATGTATAATTTATTTCTGTTACTCTTTAATTTACCGTTGCAATGCTATTTTTAAAATTTAAGTCATTTGGCCATTATGCGAAATATAAATATTCGTACTAGTTAAACGGTGTTACTTGCAATGGGTACCCCTTATCTTGCACAATCTCTATTGTCCGAAATACACTTCGCATAATCGTTTTCGCACAATCATTTTTAGCCGAATGATACTATCGCATAATTATATACTCACCACAATTGTTATGTCGCATAATATTCATTTGGCACAAATTTGTATAGCAGAATACTAATATCGCCAACTTTTATTTCGCAGAATTTTATGTAGCACAATATAAGTCCCGCCGAATTTATTGCGGCATAATTGTACCATAGCATACCCACAGAACCGAATCGCTGCCAGAAAACAAAGTTAGGTTAGGTTGAAACTGTGTCCCTCACAGAAACGAAGGCAAGGCAGGTAAGTAAGGCAGGTCCGACTTGGCTTAGGTTAGGTACGACGACGAGCGAAGCGAGGAGGAGTGTTAGGTTGAACTGTGACCCTAACGAGCGAGCGAAGCGAGCGAGCCGCGCAGGTCCGACTTGGCTTACGATTCCTAACATTACCAATTTCACCTTAAGGCAGATCCGACTTGGCTTAGGTTAGGTATGACGACGAGCGAAGCGAGGAGGAGTGTTAGGTTGAACTGCGACCCTAACGAGCGAGCGAAGCGAGCGAGCCGCGCAGGTCCGACTTGGCTTACGATTCCTAACATTACCTATTTCACCTTAAGGCAGGTCCGACTTGGCTTAGGTTAGGTACGACGACGAGTGAAGCGAGGAGGAGTGTTAGGTTGAACTACGACCCTAACGAGCGAGCGAAGCGAGCGAGCTGCGCAGGTCCGACTTTGCTTAGATTAGGTAGGTATTTTGTTGTTTCGTATTAATATTGAGTCGGACTTTTCATTTTTCGGTGTATTAAAATAATCATGCGAACGGAATATTATGCCATATAAATTTCGGCGACACAATTATTCGACCATAGGAGTATTGTTCTAATCAACATTATGCCAATGTACTATTCTGCCAAAGAAACGTGTGCGAAATGATAGTATGCCAAGAAATTTAGGCAAAAAGCAATTGTGCGAAATGATGATTGTGCCAATGGTTGCTATGCGAAACGAAAATATGCCAATAAATTTTGTGCAACACATTAGTAACCCACTTGCAATACCATAGACTTCTTATATGTTTTTCTGTAATCTACAAATATTGAACTATATCCTGTATTTTTTTATTTTTTTAGACTTACTATTTTAGGAAATAAGGGATGTGTGGGGAAATGGTCAAGTATTGCTCATTTTCGATAATAACTTCAAAACCGTTTAATTAAGAATGATGAAATATATATATTTGAGATGTTCATAATGTACCCTTTCATTTGATATGTCACACGATATACTTTGCTATTTTTTTTTCTAATTTGTCCCCTATAACTGGCCCTCATGTCAAAATTTATTCATTTGCGTTACGTTACGTTACACGTCCATGTTTGGGTCATCAATTTACATACTAGTACCAAATTTCAACTCAATCGGTCCAGTAGTTTCGGAGCAAATTGGCTATGACCGACGGACGGACTGACACAGACACACGAGGGATCCTACTATAATCATAGCGAATTTTCTCCGAAACTACTGGACCGATTGAGTTGAAATTTGGTACACATATGTAAATTGATGACCCAAACATGGACGTGTAACGTAACGTAACGAAAATGAATAAATTTTGACATGAGGGCCAGTTATAGGGGGCAAATTAGAAAAAAAAATGGCAAAGTATATCGTGTGACATATCAAATGAAAGGGTACATTATGAACATCTCAAATATATATATTTCATTATTCTAAATTAAACGGTTTTGAAGTTATTTACGAAAATGAGCAATACTTGACCATTTCCCCACACATCCCTTATTTCCTAAAATAGTAAGTCTAAAAAAAATAAAAAAATACAGGATATAGTTCAATATTTGTAGATTACAGAAAAACATACAAGAAGTCTATGGTATTGCAAGTAACACCGTTTAACTAGTACGAATATTTATATTTCGCATAATGGCCAAATGACTTAAATTTTAAAAATAGCATTGCAACGGTAAATTAAAGAGTAACAGAAATAAATTATACATTTTTAGAAAGAATATTGTCCATTCTTTACTTTTGTCATACATATTTTGGCCGAGAAGTGTGCAGTTTTTGACATAACTAACCTTTTAGCAGAAAAAAAAGATCAATAATTAAAAACGTTCGTATTTGGTAACAGATTGCGCTGATTGTATAAGTGCTATCGCTTTTGTATGTATGAAAGGTTTATAGTAAATTTATTCAGAATTATTTCGTTCCTATACACTTTGTATGTATCGTACACGGTTTTCTTCTAAAGTGGAAAATACCGCGCTCCGGGACACATTCGAGGGCGCGGGGGGGTGACGCTGACCCCTGAGAGGGGGGGAGAGTAGATAAAATTAAACTTGGCTCTATAACCTACATATCCTGATAGATAAAAGTTGTCCTTTCATTTTGCCAAATTTTCAGCTAATCTTACTGAATTATTTCGGATTACTAATGTTTGGCAAAAACCGGCCAAGTGCGAGTCGGACTCGCGCACCGAGGGTTCCGTACAAACACTTTCCATCCCTAAGTGGTTAACTTAAGTTTGCACCTGGTATGTATAGCGCCATAGCGCCCCATATAAATTAGGTGCAGTTAGGTATTAAAAAAAAAACTACTTACTAGATCTCGTTCAAAACAATTTTCGTTGGTAGTTTTTATAGTAATGTACATCATAATGTTTTTTTTTAGATTTTTCATTTTCTTATTTTAGAAGTTAGAGGGGGAGGGACCAACTTTTTTCCACTTTGGAAGCGTCTGTCACGCAAACTATTCGGTTTAGAAAAAAAATATTTTAGAAACCTCGATATCATTTTTGAATACCTATCCATAGATACCCCACACGTATGTGTTTGATGTAAAAAAAAAATTGAGTTTCAGTTCTAAGTATGGGGAGCCCCCAATATTTATTATTATTTTTTTATTTTTGCATCAAAATCTTAATGCGGTTCACAGAATACATCTACCTACCAAGTTTTAACAGTATAGCTCTTATAGTTTCGGAAAAAAATGGCTGTGACATACGGACGGACAGACGGACAGACAGACATGACGAATCTATAAGGGTTCCGTTTTTTGCCAGTTGGCTACGGAACCCTAAAAACGTTTCCCAAAGTATCACATCGCAAACTTTGTTTCCCAATTTTTTATTTGGCAAAAAAACTCAATTGTCAATACAACTTATCGCAATTTTACAATCAGCAAACCTCTTTTTTGGCAAATGATTGTTTAGCAAATAATTACATGGTCATGTTCTATTTTCCCAAAGTTTTATTGGCAAATGTATCGTCTGGCATAACATACCAAATCCAAAATATTCCGTGGCGTACGATTTATATCCCAATTTGAGTAGTGAGCTGGGTTTTCGCTGGTGCTGCGCAAAACGCGCATGCCAGCAAATTTAGTCGCTCCGCTATACAATATACATGGTCACAATGCAAACCTAACCTAACCTACAGTTTTCGGGTTTGAGACCCATTTTGACCCACTACTACCATAAATTTAAACCCGGAAAATGTTGTTCAACAAGCACACAAAATGTTAACAACAGCAACAACACACAACGCAGTGAAGACTTGTGCCACATCTTCATTTCGTCAAAACGCCTCCTTTTGTTTCTGTTAAGGCAGATTTAGACGAAGACAATTTTGAGACGCCTAAATGACGGCGCCAGTGATTACCGCACAGCACACCTCCGACCGTTTAGACAATGACTATGTTCAGCCGCCTAAATCTCGCCGCCAGTCGTGTTTACACAGTGCTTTTTTTCAGTACCAGTCATTAGTGGCAGCGAGAGACGCGGAGGGGGGGTCACTGGCGCCAAAAAATAGGCCCGCGTTCTATTCCGCGCCAGCGCTGGCATGCGGCGAAAAAATGGCGCGGAAAGTGTTTATACGGTGACTTTTCGAGGCGCCGTAATTTAGGCGTCTCAAAATTGGCATCGTCTAAATCAGCCTTTACTCCGACTCCTAAGTCTTCAAGTCTGTTTCCGTGTCATCAGTACTGACCCGCACGTGTTGCTCGGGGAGCGGCTGCACGAGCCGGTGCAAGGTGCCCGCGCGAGGCAGGAAGCCCGCTGCGGGCTCCTCGGCGTAGATGCGGCACTCCACCGCGTGTCCGCGCCGGACGATCTCCTCCTGCGACAGCGGCAGGGGCTCACCGGCCGCTACACGCAGTTGCCATTCCACCAGGTCAGTACCTGGATGAAAATGAATAGCACATTCATGCCGAGGCCCAAAAAGCGGTGGTAGCCTAGTGGTTAGGGCATGCGACTTTCAATCCGGAGGTCGCGGGTTCGAACCCGGCCCGTACCAATGAGTTTTTCGGAACTTATGTACGGAATGTCATTTGATATTTTATCACTCGCTTTTCGGTGAAGGAAAACATCGTGAGGAAACCACCTTAAGTAAGCCCAATAAGGCCTAGTTTCCCCTCTGGGTTGGAAGGTCAGATAGCAGTCGCTTGCGTAAAAACTAGTGCCTACGCCACTTGGGATTTAGGTAGCCGACCCCGATTGAGAAAATTCATTCTCTACAAAGGTATGGGACAAAGGCTAGGAGGATGATTCATGCCGAGGCCCGCAAAGTAGGGGATTGCCTGACGAGGTGGTTTCCTCGCGGTGCTCGGCTTGCAAAATATGCGAGTTAGATACCGATGTATATTATAGTGCTTATCCCCAATCATGTGAAGGAATAATAAAAAAATAACAAATTAAGAATGAACTGAAAAGCCAAAAATAACCCGTTCATGTACAGATTACATTTGAATCACTTTATGAAGTCGGTGCCTAATCTCACGTAAACTTCTGTATCGAATAAAAATACTCGTAAACAGCCAATTTTTATTTTGCTGTCGATTTTTTTTCATTTCGAGCTCCTCATTTTGTACCAAGTTTTAGTACAAAAAACGAAGTTTAGTTACGAAATTTCCATACATTTCGTGTAAGTCAATGGAAAAATTGGTAGGACATAGCGTGAAATTGGGCTTACCACGGTCAGAATAAGCCACTTTACCAACTCACCGGTCATGACACTCTGAGAAAAAGAAGAAATCGACAACAAAATAAAAATTGGCCTAAATACCATATAGTAATCATTAAAGGCTTCATGCGTGGTATCTGTTTTTCATAGTAATAATTGAGTGGTTTGCCACCGACTAACAACTATCTTGTTCTATCACTAGCAGTACTAGCACTCTCTTCCATTCGATCATCAGCCTCGCTATCCCATTCGCAAATAAATCGCATTCAAGTAGTGCTAAGATTAGGAAGTTGAAATTGAAATCCCCTTCCGTGTGCGTAAGGGGTTTGTGAACTTCGCCCATGCAGAAGAATAAGTGGATTATAGGTTTGATTCTCCGTAGTGGGGTAAATCAAAGATCGTCTATGAATACCTGGTTACCCGTGTACAGTTAGCAAAGAAAGTGGTCTACCACTTTTGGACTCTATTACATGCAAAATAGAGTCGAAAAGTGGTAGACCATATTTTTGGTTGACTGTACCAAACAGTTGAAATCGCTCCAGCAGTTTAGGCGTGATGCAAGGACAAAAGAACATACAAAAAAAACCATTGAGAGATTTCAGAGGTCTCCAAATAACATACGAGTGCATGTTTCACTTATTTTATTTATAAAATAGAGGGGCGCGGGCGCGTTTACTTTACCGTAGTCGGGTAAAAAATGTCCTATAACCATCTTATTTAGGATGTCCAGCTATCCCAGTACCAAACTTGGTTAAAATTCGTCCAGCTGTTTCAGTGTGATGAGAGAACGCCCATAAGAGATCCTGCATCGTTCTTTTGAGATTTTTGACATGACCCCTTTTCATAGAAAACTGATTCTTAATACAAATCTAGAATTTGATAATAGTATATCTTCCCTATATCTTCAAATTACAGACATTTCATTGATATTTTTTATAATAAGTAGTAGAGATGGTATATTTGCCACCTGACAGGACAATGACAAGCAGTCACGCGGCCATGTAACATTCAGCAGCCTACATTTACCTCAGGATTTTAAACCCTCCCCTTTCGTAAAATCAGAATTTTTCGCGCTCTCTAACTACTCTAAGGAAATAATTGGCCGGTGACAGCTGAGCTAGCAGGTGAGATTTTATATTAGAATATGTTTGATTATTCGAATTATGGCCGTCTCTGTCACTCACTAAAAGCGCCGGGCAGGCGGGCATTCGGGAATAAGCTATGAGATTAATTAGTTGTATTAAAGTTCAAATATAATACATACCTATAAAAAGTCCACGTCCATTTATTCAACCATTACTGAGCTGCACCCCTGCCCTGCTACACTACCTACATCACTCACCGGTAATCATCTCAGTGATGGGATGTTCGACCTGAAGCCTCGTGTTCATCTCCATGAAGTGGAAGTCGTGCGTGACGCGGTGCAGGATAAACTCGACGGTGCCGGCGCCGACGTAGCCAACCGCTAGCGCCGCGCGCACTGCCGCCTCACCGATCGCTTTCCGCGTCTCCTCCGATAGACCTGGCTGCGGATATATGGGACCACGTTAATACGCCTGTCCTAGTTTCTACACAACGCCCAATTAAGTCATACATAACGCAATGCGAGTCTTGGAACACCGGTACCTTCTGCTAGGTAGGGTAGAGTTGCCTACAATAAATAAATAAATATCGGACAACGTCACACAAATCGATCTAGTCCCAAATTAAGCTCAAGAAGGCTTGTGTTATGGGTACTAGACGACGATATACGTACTTATATGGATAAATATATACTTAAATACATAGGACAACCATGACCCAAGCACAAATATTCGAGTTCATCACACAAATATTTGCCCTGGCCAGGATTCGAACCCCGGACCGCCGGCTCAGTAGGCAGGTGTCTACAAACCGAGCCAAACGCGTCGTCAATGCCTTATGGTTTATGGATAATACGGTTCTGGTTAACCCATTCGCCGCCAAGGATATAAAAGCCAAGTGGCAGTAGCACGCATATTTTATGTTAGGACTACGACAGCAGAAGAAACTATAGGGTGTCAAAAGAAAGTTAACTTGAATGTATCTAGAATGCTAACTAATTCGTGACACAACACTATGCACTTGCTGGCGTACAAAAGCGTACATTTGACTCTCAGGATAAAGTCATATTGCAATTTATACAAATTATACTCCCCATTAAACAACATTAGTGCACTGCAATTCCCATGAGATCCTATGTACCAACTTTAAAAGCTATAAACGTACCGCAGGTGCCTCCTCAATGATTTTCTGATGCCTTCTTTGTACTGAACAATCTCGTTCAAACAAGTGAACCGCATTTCCGTGCATGTCTGCAAAGACCTGAAGTTTCAATATATTAGAACAATTAAGAGTTAAAATTAATAAAATAATGCCAAACAATATTTTAGCAAGAAATACCATAAAACATAACATCATACTTGCACTTCTACATGTCGAGGGTCTGTGATGTACTGTTCCAAGAGCATATTATCATCACCAAACGACTTAAGAGATTCTCTTTTGGCAGACTCTAATTGTTCCAGAAATTCTGACTCTTGCATTGCAATTCTCATTCCCTGAAATAGGTACACAAAAAATTGTTAGTTGCATAACAAATATTAAAAAATATTGTGCATTTAAACTTTTTGTTTTATTCTCTTCCATAACCGTAAGTCATCAATTATAAGTACTAGTACTCCTATAAACAATTAAGTACAAATTACATAAGCTGTTAGTGACAAAATAAGACTTGTATAAGATAACCACTCAAGAGCAGCCAGAAACTGTTGCATCATCATTAACCCTCAGCTACAAATTTTCTTTGTTATCACGTAAATTTTGTCTATAATACATACTTTACCACCACCACCTCGAACTGCTTTGATCATAATAGGGAACCCAATACGTCGTGCCTCTGCCTGTAGTCTTTCAATGCCTTGATCTTCTCCATGGTAACCTTTCACTATGGGTACTCCTGCACTTGACATTATTGCTTTTGATGTGCTAAAAACATAATTTAATTTCATGGTCAACAAATAATCATCATACCTAAAAAATAAATCAGTGTTGTGAGATAACAATAGATAGCGTTATCACCTTTTTATACCCATATCTCTAATAGCAGAGGTTGGGGGTCCAATGAATATCACACCTTCGGAAGCACACTGTTCACAAAACTCTACATTTTCCGAAAGAAACCCATAGCCAGGATGAATTGCCTGGCTTCGGGATTTCTTTGCTACTTCAAGTATTTTGGATTTGTTCAGGTAACTTTGAGTTGCAGGAGCAGGTCCAATGTGATATGCTTCATCAGCCTAAAAATTATACAAATTAAAAATATATCAATTTATGAATTAACACACTGCAAGGAGGGGATAAATAAGACATTACTTGACAAGAAAATAATTAACTTATTCTGAACTATCTAAGTAGCCTCTGTTTAAATGTATGCATTTATTACAACAGCACCTCTAACACAACTGTGACATGTGACTCTTTCTCGCATCACAAGTACTTATTTATATTTCCAAAGTAGCAGCATACTAATAATCTAGGTTGATATGCTGACAATGAAATTCAATAAGGCAATACAATGTCTATTTGTACTGAGCTGGAAACCAATGAGTCCTTATATTTTCACACCTACAATTTAAAGTTTAGGTTGGGAAATATATGAATTTGCCAACTGCTTTAAATTATCTGACTTTCATTATTCTAAATACAATATAACTGTTACGAGTTTGTTTCCATAAATAATTACATAATTAGGTATGTTCTTATATGTGAAAGTCAATTTCATTAATTAAACCAGTGATGGTTTATAATATGATGATCTCAAAGTGAATAATTTGTGAATTGTGAAGTTGTTTAATGTTGTTTGCGAAATGAATATTTGTTACCAAGACCTGTACTACCATGCTAAAGGCAAAAGGCAACCTTTATGTATGAAGCTCTATGGGTAGAAAAAGGTTGATATCAGTTTAGCATGGTGATGTATCAAGTGTACATTCTAATCTTTTTACTTTGCATTCTCTAAACTACATGGACTGATAGCAAGGAACTAAGAGCAGTAAGCTGGCGAATACATAGTAAATAGTTTAGAGTGGAAAATATGTTAAAGTAAAGAAAAACAAATACCATTTCCACATGAACAGCATTTTTGTCCACATCTGAATAAACAGCAACAGTTCGTATGCCTAATTTCTTAGCAGTGCGCATAACCCGGCATGCTATCTCGCCGCGATTGGCAATGAGAACCTTATCTATTTGCCGATGTTTTACATCAGCCTTTAATTGAACATGGCCTATCCTTCTGCTATTTCTCAAGTTCAAGTCGCTAGAAAATAAACAAAAACGTTAAAATTTTATTTAAATTTTTATATCGTCTTATGAACGTAAATTGAAATTTTCTTACCAAATTCTATTTAACTGCCTGAAATACGACATCGTAGCTAACTACTGTGTGCTTCAAAGAAGTCTGATAACAATATTTGCGACTTGCGTGTTGCCGGGTCCACCACAATGAGAAAAAGAGACAGCCATAAAAGTGATTATAATCGAACGTCACAAAATTATTATCAACTCATTACGTTATAATTGTTATCGTGTTGGAAAACAAACTAGAAAAATAATGAATAAATATAGACATGTCATCGCCGATTGACATTTAATACTAATGTAAGTAGGAAACGCTCAATTTGATTGTCAATAATTTTATTATTTCTTTATTTATGAAATTCTTATATGTTCTTAAACTGAATTTGACAACATTTCATATTTTTAAGACTATCATATTATTACTTTTCTGAATTCTGCTTAAAAAGATGAAGTAATCTGTTTTTATTTATTTTCTGATATGATTATTTATTTTATTATTAATTTATAAAAACATACTCATTTTTAAATGTGGAAACACCAAAACCAGAACTTAATGGAACGGTTACTTTAGTCGGTTTTCTTATTAATTTTTTTTTTAATAAAACTCGGTATGCATCTGTCATCTGTCAACGTCAAATAAAAAAAAAATATTTTTTCGCTCTTTGGTTTAGACCAACTCTATTCAGCCCGTATTGTCTTAGATTGCAGTTATTTGATGTATTTTCTTATATTTCTTTAAATACAGAAGAATAAATTCAAAGATTTTTTTTAAGGTACACGACATAAAGCCCTGTCGATCTCTATATTAATTTCCACCTGTTATAAACATGAAATGTTGTCAATTCAATATTTACTTAAAGTGGCTGTCTAAGTACAATAAGTTGTCGGCCTGTTCAGTACAGAGTAAAATTAAAAAAACGTACAGTCCGACCAAAAATAGTAGAAATTAAAAAGTGGCAACACTGTAGTGTCGTCCCCGTTTTCTTATATTGATTAGAAAGGGAGGACACTACAGTATTGCCACTTTTTAATTTCTACTCTTTTTGGTCGGACTGTATCAATAAATATGGAATCGATGCGACAGTGCCCGGTTTCAATAAATCTGTATTATGTTATGTGTACAATCAATCTGTCGCATTTAATATGGGTTACAAAATTAATTTTGCTTACTCCTTGCTTGTATTTTATTTACAGCTACACTATATTTCAAAACAGATATAACATAATTAGTTGGCGATCGCGCTTGAATTACTTGTCAGTTTTCGCGTCGATACTGACGAGTTCAACTGATCGTCTCCTTGATGCTTTACCACTGGGATAAACCGGTCCGAAAAATTAAACATCGGAACATGAACGGATCAAAAAAAAATACGGATATTATTATTCTCTCCTAGGACCCAGTTTTAAAGAGTAGGTGCTAGGACTCAAAGCTCCTAGGCCGTTTTCGGCCACCGTGACTGCTTCAACCTCGTTGTTGGCGGCGCTCGTGTGCTCTTGTGTGACTGACATAGTAATGACACAATGAATATTATGTCGAGGCAGTATGGCCTATGGTCTTAGCCTGTCCGGAAGGACGAATTAAAAAAAAAAAAAAAAAAAAAAAAAAAATGAATATTATGTCATATCTGAACGCATCTCATGTCAAGTCAAAACAAACATAGATAGATTTTTACAAAAATTGTATTGGTGACGGTTAAATTACACATAGTTTGAAAACATATTTTGTATTATCAAGGTATTAAACATCGTGTAATATAACATCTCAGCAGCAGTCTCTCCACTGGTTGTGTTTATTACTAATATCAGCGCAGTAGATAATGTTGTGATAGAAATATTTAGTGTAATCGAATTAATAACACTTATACTATGCAGCTAATCCATTTATTTATATCAGTTTGTGGAGAAAAGTGCTAGAATGTGCGTAATCTCAACCAATAATTTAAAAATATCTCCTTTATATATATCTAAGTGGTAAAAATGGGAATAAAAGGATTATGGACTGTATTAACTCCATTCAGCGAAAAAAAATCGCTTCATGAGGCAAGTATGTTGGTTTTGTCCTTCATAACTGTTTTATACTTACTTATTTTCTCATAGTTTAGTTTTATGCAGATTAGGGGAGAGGTGCTTGCAGTGGATTTAGCAGGATGGGTTTGTGATAGCCAAAATGTCACTGAGTACCACATTCAACCCAAGCTATATTTAAGGTAGTATTTTTCCGTTTGAGTTTTCTGTGTTGTTGCTGTATTTTAGATGCTTACTTATTTATTACATTTGTAGGAATTTATTCTTTAGAACTATATACCTCCTGTTAGCTGATGTTGATCCAATATTCGTACTGGAAGGTGAAGCACCCGAACTCAAACGAGACGTAATGGCTGCTCGCAATGCTATACAATTCCGTGGAGCTGCTCCTAGAATGGAAGCTGCAACCAATAAACAACCTGATGTCAGGAGGAAGAGGTTTAGAAATGTTCTGAAAGAGGTATGTCTTCTTGTGATGTTATACCTTCAGAATGTACAGAATCTCTCCTAATTGCTAGTATAATTGTTTGCTTAAGGCAAAATAAGCTTAAATATATATTTTTTAAACATGCAATGAAATAATGGAATTTTGGGTGTGGCGAGATAAAACAGAGTTAATTTTTGTAGAGGTGACCAGTTATTATATGGTGGCCAGTACTTGGTGATTTACCCTATAAGTACAGCCATTTTTTTTAATAACCTTCAAGTGTTATGATTAGGCATCAGGCTTCTGATAGCACAGTAAGACTTTAGAGAGCTATGGAGCAGATGTTAACATTAAAATATAATTCATATTCATGCTCATACTCATGAGTATTTAATTCACAATTTTTATTTTATAAGCAAGGACAAAGTCAGAAGAATATACAAAGACCTGATCTGTGTAGGCATTGTTTTTTTCGTCATCATATACTTAAATATTTGCGACTTTTTCCATGTTTTCTGGAGTAATTGGGATCTATATTGATCAAATATCCAGTTACAAATAGAAAATGCATGATATTAACAGTTAATATAGTTAAATCTCGGAGTTTGTGATATTGTTCAAATATTATTTCATTCATAATTGTCATTTAATGCTTGGGAATGTTAAACCACAATAACCATAAAGGCAGTTTGGAATAAAATAAATGAATGAGTATGAATATGAATTGTATTTTATTGTGAATATGGCTCCATAGCTCTCTAAAGTCTTACCATGCTGTCGGAAGTCAGATGACTAGTTATGATGCACTCATTAACCCTTTGAGCGCCGAGCGGCAAAGCAATTCACTGTGCCACTGACGCCAAACCAAAAAAAAAAAAGTGCTCCAAAATCAACAGAGATTAAGAACACAGATAGTGGTTTGAATTAGCATGTTTTTGACCACTGAAATTTTGACGTCAATAGACGTCGTTGGCGTCAGTGGCACGAATTCCCGATGACGTGATTTGCCGTCTTTGGCGGTCAAAGGGTTAAAAAATAATTAGCAATGTTTGCATATTTAATAAAATAAAATAAATAATGACAACATTAGAAAATAGAACATTAATTTCTAACTCTTCACATTAATATCGAGATCAATAATATTGAATTGTTTGACATTCTGCCACTATGTCTACAAACAATAAGTGAAGTTTGCAGTTTTAATACCATAAAATCAGTAATACTTAACAATGAAAAATGCTACATTTCTAATTTTGATTCACTAACAGGCATATGTTTTAATATTCATTTCAAACAATTCAAAATAATATAAAACTTAACTACTTACCGAAACTATTAAACTATCATGGTGACCAATCATCAGATCAGATAAAATATCTGAGTGTCTTGAAAATTATGGAGGGCAGAAAGTAGGAGGAATCGAAATATATTTATATATCCAAAAGTGGCTTCTTAAAGTCCTGAAAAGTGTTAAATTGGTAGCGCTAATTTGACTGAAAGTAGATATGTGAACGAAAAGTGATTGTGAACTAAATTATGCGTTTTCCTGTATATGCATTAATCTGGTCACCAAAAATATCAAAATTTTCAATTCAACACAGTTCACTCCGTTTAAAACATAGAATCTATTCATACTACTTAGCTATTCTAGTGCTATTGTGGGTGGAATTGGAATTATTATTTACTGCTAACTGCTGGACACTTTCTATGTAATATATTGCTCCTCCTTTCTACTCTCCATATTGAAAACGTTTAAAGTGCTTGTGCAAAAAGAAAGTATAGAATTTTTTCATATCATGATTCAGTTTATTGCTTGTTATTTTAAATTTTTATATCATTACTTTTAGTGTGAAAATCTTCTGAAGTCAATGGGAGTGAGATGCATAAAAGGAAGAGGAGAAGCAGAGGCTACCTGTGCACAATTAAATGCTCAAGGTGTTAGTATATCATGTGCAGTCACCATCAAATATATCGTAGTATATAAGACGTTCATCAATATCTGAACACGACTCTTATTGACTGGGCGTTACATTCCATGCAACGCCTTATATGCTGCGATATATCTGATGGCGACTGTACATGTGTTTTGATTTATAAACTATTTTAACACATACAGCCGCGGTCTGCAAGTTTATTGCAAGCGAGGGTCATATACTCGTAATATCAAGTGAAGTTAAGGCTAGCCCGGCGAGACGCAATCTTATATTTTTTTTAGTAGGTAGGGAATATTACATTTATTGGATTTGCTTTCAATCACAAAACTGACAAAGGCCGCAAGGTTGCCGATGCTCTGTTAAAGCTTTTTATATCTTTGAACTAAATGACATAGAGTAAGTAACTTTACGAAATATCACAACATCTCTGCTGTTTGAAAATAAGAAAATCCTTGCTGTTTAGTTTTGCCATGGAAATAAAATTTAATGAGAGCTTGTCACACCTACTTACACACATGATTTTTTAATTAATTAACTATCCATTAAAAACTATATTTTTTTGCTTGCATGATTATTTTGCCTAAAAACTACATATAAGTAGAAACAATTCGTTTAATCATGTATTGATCTGTTAACGTTTTCACCACTTTTACTCCTACTGAACATACTTTTTTGTCACCTTGAAAGACCTTGCGTGTCCTTGGCGAGTGAGGCTCTTCATACGATGCCATCTTAATAAACTTTGGCGGTGAACTGGTTAATATATCAATAATTTGGAATGTAGTTGGTAGATGCCGTTGTGTCCCAGGACTCTGATTGTTTCGCTTACGGCGCGCGCCGCGTGTACCGCAACTTCAGCGTGTCGAGTGCGGCGGGCGGCGGCGCCATGCAGGGCTCCATCGACTGCTATGATGCTGACAAAATGTTTCAAAGTAATGGTAAGAAATAGTTTGGAATGTAGTTGTTTATGCCGTAGTGTCCCAGGACTCTGATTGTTTCGCTTACGGCGCGCGCCTCTTGTACCGCAACTTCAGCGTGTCAAGTGAGACTGCTGTGAAGTTGAGAAAATGATTCAATATAAAATATTTGATGCAATTTAATTAGGTATATATATTTCTTTCCTTGTTTAGTTATCAAGGGGATGAATCTAAAAATCTTTTTCATAAGTATAATAAGTCCTCGTATTCATGTTAATATTTGGTTTTAGGTTTTGGCCGCAACAAGATGGTGGCCTTGGCTCTATTATGTGGTTGCGATTATGGCCTGGGAGCGTGTGGTTCCTCGATAACCACTGTGCTGTCGTTTTTGCATACGATCCCCGAGACGGATGTGATATCGAGGTAATTAGATTATTGTACCTAGTCAGAAATATAGGTTAGGTCCTTGGACCTTGCAACTTTGTTCATGCGGGGAAGGAAACAGTCATAAACCTCTACTCTACTTTATTGTACCTAGTCAGAAAAAGCGATGTCCAGCTATTTCTGTAGTCTCTACTGAAAATGGTCCAAATCCGTTCCTACACCATTTTTGATATTGCCATTAAGACTACAAAAGATTTGCATAAGTATTTTTTGGCTCAGATACCTAGACTAGACCACAAACTTTCATCAGCCTATTTTTACAACCTATTTATAAAATTAATTATGTTTTATTTTATCTGTTTTTTTTTCTGTATGTTAACTTTTCTTAACCAGACTGGTATCGTGGGTGAGTGATCCGGAACACTACGAAGAAAGGACGCGCTGGTCGTCCGCCCCCGGCCGGTGCGACCGCTGCGGCCACGTGGGCCGCACACACGCCAAGAATGGTTGCCCCGTGTGTGCCACGCATCGCGGGTGCGAAGACAAGGGTCACAAGTTAGTGTGCATGTTACGTTATTTTCCCAGACAAATTAAAAATATTTATCATAAAGATTGGTATCGTGGGTGAGTGACCCGGAACACTACGAAGAAAGGACACGCTCGTCGTCCGACCCTGGCCGGTGCTCACACGCACACACGCAATGAAAGGCTGCCCAATGTTCGCCACGTATCATTTGGTGTGAGCACTACGATCAGTACTTAGTTGTGCATTGTGCATCAATATCGATGTCATTATGGAATAGGCTGGTTGACTCATGTCAAATTATATTTAACTAATGTTTATTTCGTATTAGTATTTAGCATAGGAAACCTAAATACCTATATATTTTTCAGTTCATAAAAGTGGAAGATGGCTGACATGTATGATTGAAATATGGTTTTTAATCTGTATTTTGAAATGCTTAAAACGCTGTCCGCCATTTTAGCTTATAATAGTGACGTCATCGGTCCCGTAAAGAAAACTGAAGGTCTACTCTGAGGACTTTGAATAGTGCCGTCCCTCTCGATGTCCTGTCAAAGTATATTGGAGAGAGCACGGCACTATACGACGGTCGAATTTCGAACATTTACTCGGTATTCTGCGGCACGCCACAGATTAGCAAAAGAAGGCAAAAATGGCAGACGGCGTTTTTGTCTGCTCATGAAATTTCTAATTTTCTATGAATATAATTTATCTTTCTAACTTACACAAAAGTACAAGACATTTTTTTAGAGCTAGTAAAATCATTATTAACCCTTTCAAATATATTATTTCAAAAATGGGTCAACTAGCCTATTGTACCTATTATAATTATAACACACTGGTCGCCGTGATGTTGTTCACGTGATAATGTTTTCACCCAGGTCACCGGCGTCGGGCTACCACTACCACGAATATCTTCACCCTCGTCTTGTGTTGACCATAATGGATGATATTTAACACAGTTATAATATAATTTCATACCTATAGTCATGCATTTATAGTAGTTTTAGTCCATGAACAGTGTGCCTTTCTGTCAAGACGCCAGTTTATAGTCAACAAGTGATGAAGATTTCGCAATAAAAAATCAGTCGGCATAAGTAGCAGCAAGTAGCAGTGAAAATGCCCCAAATATATGGTATCGTAACACTTACTTACTGCTACGAGTGCTATGCAACTAAGGATCTGTTTCAATATTTTTGACTACTTTTAATGCTACTAACTATATGATGCTGACCCTACTGATTGAGAAGATTTTAACTTTGTGAGGTCGAATTATAAAACATTGCTATATGCAGTGAGTTGATAGACGCAGTGAGGCTGTGTTTACAACACGATTCCGTAGTTGGTAAAAGTGATGCAAGATGGCGTATTATGTTGCTTATGTTGCTTAGCTATTATTGATTTTGCAAACTGTCTGGTTTGCATCACCAGTAACAGGGAACTTTTCATGAAACAAGATTCCGTAGTCAGTACAAGTGATGCAAGATGGCGTTATGTTCCTTTGTGCTGAACCATCGGATTCGCATCAGCGCCATCTGGGTTTCATTTTCCAAACTGCCTAGTTTGCATTACTAGTATGAACGAATTTACAGGTCCAAGCGGCAGTAGGCAATATAACTGACCGTCATCGATATAGTAGGTATTTAGTACCGTATTTCTTCCTAGGTGGCGGCATTGGTCGGTTGCGGCTGAAAAGGTAATTCCAATTTTCCTCCCAGATATACATATTATATGCCTTCCAGCTGCTAAGTTGCTTTATTGGATTTCGGGATGATAAAACTTTATTTCTTGTGTTTGTTTTTGTTAAATATTCTTAAAATAACCCTCAACCACAATGGATTCGTCGCGCACAATCGGATTTTCCCTGATATTTTATAGAGTTACTCGTATCCATACTTTTCTGATCCACGTTTATGTTTTCGTTCGCGCGGTAGGTACGATACCATTCTCTTTGCTTGGATGTGGGCTTCATTCAACTTTTTATACGATACTGGAGTGAATTAAGTGATATTGCAGAAGTGACACGATGCATTACAACATAGGTACTGTTAAAACATCCAATTTGTATTTGTATACATATTTAAATATCTACATATATTTTGGTTAACACTTTTACTTCGTATTCTTCGCATGTGTTTATTTCAAACTTGTACAAAAGTACAAATCTCAGAAAGCTAATAACGTTTTGTTCAGTTAAACGAAACATGTACTTACAACCACCAGGGTTCGGATAATCGAATAGATATTTTTATTATTTACCTTAATTTGTCAAAATCCCAGAAAAAGTTATTAATTAAATTATTTTAATAATATACGTATATTCCGGGATTCCGGGATTGCATAAAACGACACGAGAAGATAAAAGTACGCAAATATATTTAGTTAATAGCTATTAATTATTATTTTTGTAAGCACATAATTAAGTTGTTATACATTATGCAACAATGTTTGTATGTGGTGGCCGCAATGTGAATTAATTAAGCAATTTAATTATTCCGCCGTAGTTATATAAGTCCACTAGTTATCTTATTAATAAGGCTACACACATCGCGGTGAAACAATTATTTTTATTACCCATCACCTTTTCTTACCTGCCATTCGTAAGACAGACAGCCAAGTCTGGCAGCCAGCTTCGAAATGGGAAAAATGAATAAAATGAAATTGCGCGCAGCATCTGAAGCTCTCAATAATAATTTATGCATAAGAATTGTAGGTACTGGTTAAATAATACAATTTATATTGAAATTTCAGAAAATATTTTTGGCGGAATGCTCTTCCTATTTTACGATGACCTGGGTGAACTTAAAAAATAAACAGTCTTAATTATTGTCGTCTTTCAATATTCACCGGTGTTCTGAGTCTCGCTTGCAACTGACTAGTTTCGTGTAATTAAAGGGTGCAATATCGCAATAGGTAGGTACGCTTACATGGGGCGAAGCAACGCAACAGCTCAATGTTGCCATGCTATATGCCACCAACCGACATGTCTGCCCGCCGCCAACAGGTGTCATGGGATGTCGCCAGATATATCAAGCGAAGTTATGCGAAGTCGCTCGATTTTGTCGCGGTCCGTGTGCGCGCAATCTCATGAAGTCGCCCAACTTCATCTGACATGTCGACGTCGTGTGTCTTAGCACATGACTCCGTTTTTCCCTATGATCGACAAAAACTAATAATATATGCAATAGAATATGAGACCGTTACTACTATGTACATATTATTACCAATCTACTACAGTAGGTAGGTATAGTATGCGTTAATAAGACACTTCATTCTCTACTGTCTCGGGTATAAATGTCTACCATCAAAATTTGGCCAAATATCCACCACTATTCCTGATAATAATATATACCTATATATTCTCTAATGGAAAAGATATCTTCCAGACATTGAGGTACTACGTCAATGCTTCCATACGATTTTAAAAATGGTTCGATGCGATTATTGTGAAAACTGCAAAAAGCTTACGAATTCTTCACTGAATATATGAAACTAATATCCTGTCCAGATCGAAACTCGCCGCCGTGAAAAGGGAACTGTCGCTTCGAAACCGCGCGATGTCGTGCGGCATGCCGTTCCCGGAACCTAAAGTTATGAAGGAGTTTTTAAATGCAGAAAATGAAATACTCGACGTCGAAAGCCTCAAGAAACCTTCGCCAAGCCTTGTACAATTTGTGGTACATGCATTTATTCGATATTTTCATAATAAGCATGTGAATGAAATACAAATAGGTTAACTTTTAATTATAAAAACCTGAAAAGACGCGAGAGAAAATAACAATATTGGAAAACCGAAATGTGACGTCACCGTCCACAATAGCAAGTCCTCTGTTCATCTCTGGCTATTTGCATAGTTTCATGGTCAGTAGTTGATGATAATAAATTTCATAGTTCGACGAGTAGGTCAAAGGAAAAAACCTACAAAATTTGATTCCCTTGAGGGTGTCAAAAACATGCGTTTTTGCGGCACAAACGGCCGTATATTTATTAACATTAACTTAGAAGTTTTGTTTGGATGGTTCTGTTTTAATTCAACTAAAAAAATTCACGATCTTTGGCATATTTTACGCGAGTTTAAACAGTTTTTTTTTATTACTTCTTATGTGTTGTTACCGGGATATTCTTACACCGTTCGAACTTAACGTTTTGAAGGCTCTTATTTCGCTGTTGTTGGGAATTTAAATGAAATAATAAGCGGGATAATCCGTTTCAATTTAGATTAAATGATTGCTCAGAATATACTCAGAATCCGAATATAATGCAATTACGATAAAATCGGAATGAATTCCAACTTTATCAACATACTCGTAGTTACAAAATTTCATCACATCGTTTTCGAATAACCAGTTAATTATATATCTACCTAATATTGAAATAGATCATGATTCATGAACAAGAAACAAACAGTTTAGGTCCTTGTAAGCGTAAACACAAATTTAAAAAATCTTTTGCCATTAGCTTTGTTGTTATTGTGAACGGTGACATGAATGAAGTGTTGGTACTTTAGCGACGACTTCTAAACGATATAAACTAACTGTGGTTAACTAATTGTAGTTTTATGAATTTTCCCCTACATAATAATTGCTAATTAACTTGAAAATTGTAAACGATTTCGTGTATTTTCTGATCCCTATTTTTTATGGAAATATTAGCGCGATATAATATATCTCGTCTGCAAATAAAAAAATACTTCACTTACCACACCATATTCAATTTACTCAGTGTGCATGCAGATATCTTTCTTCTGTACTTAAGTTTATTAATTGTTTTTAGAAACTTATGTCGTCGAAGTTGGATTGGTCCGAAAAATACTGCGTGCAAAAATTCTTACCACTTTTGACCAAATGGCATCTACAAGACAACGTAGCTCACAGAACGATTCAACCAGTGAAAATTAAGAAAAAACGCATCCCTAAAGGCAAGTGTGGTAAAATCAATATGATTATGAGCTGTTCATTTTGTTTATTATGTTTACCCGCTATACAAGTACGATGACAGATCACTTCACATTAGTTAGCGGCAAATAATGCACATTTTTATGTAGCTGTCGAATACATTGTTTTCAAATGGCATATTTTAATGGGTTTCAGACTTTCAGTGCTTACATCAGTAGCGCGCTTTACCGTTGTTTAATGCCCGTTGCAGGTGTGCCCAGCTACGAGGTTCAGTGGGCGGACATCGACGGCCATTACGAGGCTTTAATTTCGGATGACCAGTTTGAAGGCAAGGATTTAAAATAATTTTGTTGCATGTACATCAAATATACACACTTCCATTTTATTACATTTGGTGATGTTCGTTATTTGTTGCAGACGGTGAAGATAGGACGGCACCGTGGACATCGACGGAGCGGCAAGATTTATTACGGCGATACTATCCAGACATAGTCCAAGCCTATGAAGAATCAATTAAGAAGCCAGAGAAAGAAAAGAAATCAAGGGGACGCAGGAAAAACGAAAGCGAGGGAAAAGAAAAACCCAAGAGGAAATATAACAGAAAAGTAAAGAAATTAAACGAAGAGAAAATTGCTAATCTCACGACTTCTATACGAAATTGTGATTTGTCAAATAAAGAGCCAGGGTTGAATTCCAGTAAGCCATCTGTGAAAGTTGTTAAACTCAAAAGAAAATTAAAAAGCAATTCGAGCAGTAAAGGACAAAAGACTCTTAATAGTTTCATTGCGAGTAAAAAACGAAGATGTTCAAATGATTTGCATTCACTACATAGTAGTTTTAAAAATATGTCGGTCAACGGGAACGGAAATGAAGTTATGTTGAAGAGTCTCGATGAAAACCAAACTGTCTCTAATAAGCAATCAAAACATTTACTTAGCATGTTCAAACTGAGCAATGAAAGTGTCAATGACAGCAATTTGTCAAATATCGTCGAGGACATAGTCACCAAGGCACCCGCCGTCAGGACTGCGAGGCTCGACCGGAACATGGTCAAGCTAGTTTTTAATAAACATTCTACGCCTAGAAAATCGGACTTCAGAAAGAGTGCTCTAATGAATCTATGCTATAATTGCTCCACTCCACAACGCAGTTCTTCAAGTAATCGGGGTATTAAGCTGAATAATGATAACACTGAACGAAACTTAAATGTTAAAGTTAACACTAGTTATTTTTTCGATAACTTGTCGGATGCTCGAGACGCCTTTGAACTTTCTTTAGAAAATCTAGAGCACAAACATGCGATGGATCCGGCATACGTAGACTATGATATAAGTTGTGATTTAAATTTATCAGATGAACACATGTAAAATAAAACTTATTAAACAAATCATCTGACAGTGTGTGTTTTTTGTACCTCATACACTAATATTTAACATATCATTACTACCGTACTTTTCTCTATTTAAAAACGTACTTTCTGTAACGTTTAGCTTTAAACGCACTTACTGCCTTTTCCCGGAGCTGATTGCAGATACAACTCTTGTAAGTAGCGACGGGTAATCCTTAATAATACAATTTATGAGAAAAATTGTTCGAGAACCGCTGCTCTACAACGTAAGTTTGAGATCCTCTACCATGTGTATAGGAAAGTTTATTGAGAACCGCTGATCTACCCACATATTCTAAGTGCTCAGAACTACCCGTAACTAATCCCGCGGAGGGATGACGTCTGTAACATCATCAATCATCATGTATCGTAATGTAACTGATTTTGCTTCTCTTCGCCGTTGCCACCGCTTCACAGAGCAGTGTATCCCTCTGTACTCGTTATAGGAATGTTACAATATGGCTGTAGATAAACTTACTTTTAACCTATTCAAGGCCCATTGGCGTCGTTAGTTTAGAATACGTAGCGTCCCTGGGCCTTGAATGGGTTAAACATTATACAGGTTTAAGCCATAATTAGGCACACATTAGGCGATAAATGTTTCGCCGGCGACATCAAGCGAGGTGCTGCATCGTCGCCGGACTTCGCTCGACATCATTTCAGAAAAAAACATTTTGTTGGGTGCAATCCGGCAACGTTGTGAAACTTCGCTAGACGTCTTTCGGCGACACGAGTGGCGGACCTTTGTTGGCTAATTAGGACGGAGTATACATTGTATACTCCGTCCGTTATACAAGTCCTAAAATCGGCCCCCCTTTTGTATACTATACAAAAAGGGGGCCGATTTTAGGACTTTTTTTGTTGGTTTGGCCTTAAATTACATTGAATCTTGTAGATTACGCTAAAATAAGCATATTTTATTCTTTAAACTTTTTCTCTCAGATCAATATTTACCAAGATATTGGGATTCAAATGCATAACATATTTTGATGTAGGTACCTAATAGTAGACTATTTACGAGGGTCCATGTAAGCAAGCATTTTGACATGGTTACAAAACAAACCTAACCTAACCTACAGTTTTCGGTTTTCATTAACCCATTGTACCATATTTTCAGCAAGCATTTTTACCTTAAAAACCTCAATATCTCGGTAATTATTAAGTTTAGAGAAAAGTTGCCCATACAAAATATGCTTATTTTAGCGTCCTCTATACGGTAGCATCATACAAATGGGTGTTATAATGACAGCAACAACCTTCGAATCCCTTGAAAAACATCAATCTTTGAGGGCGAATATCGCAGCTATTTTTGATTTTAGAGAAAAGTTGCCCATACAAAACATGCTTATTTTAGCGTCTTCTATACGATAGTATCATAAAAAATAGGTGTCATTATGACACCACCCCCATCAAAAAAGTCCCAGCCCCCCCTTTGCTACACCCTAACCGATTTCCAAAAAAATATCGGGTAATATCAGGTCTGGTCAGTTTATTATAACAAAATGTACCTACATTTCAGAATATTCTTCTATGTAATTTCTAAAGCATACAGGCCGTGAGCTCTCAGATTGCTATTCGGGTTAGGATGAAAACAGAGGTCAATATCTGGGTCGCTTCATAGGCAGCGAGACTGTTATAATTACAAAACGCGAATCGCAATTTGACACTTCACGCACAATACTGTGACGGTAATCAAAATAAAGAAATACGTGTTACATTTGCATTCAGTTATTAAAAGGCATGAAATAGTTATTTGTGCAACAAGAGAGCAAAGTAGTTTTTTGTTGCGAGTGCTGATTTTGAGTCCCGAGCAAGCGAAGGATTCTACGTTTGAATCACGAGCGTAGCGAGTGATTCTATGTTAGAATCCTGAGTGTAGCGAGGGACTCAACAGCACGAGATGCAAAAAACTTTGCTCTCGTGTAGCACACACAACTTTTCACCTCATCAGCGAGAACGTATTCGACATTTTGTGCTTTTCCTTCCAACGTATGTTTATAGTCTTTGTTGCTGATTTCAATAATATTATTAATCAGAAAATAGATAAGTGCTGCTTAAAAAGGAATAACAATATAATTTAATTGAAATTATAATCAACCAACCAACACGGTTATTGTCATTATTTGATCAAATTGGAAGATTTAGCAGATACATGACGTGTTTATTTATAAATACATATGTTAAATTACGAGATTTTGTTTATAAATTGATTAATATTTTTACTCCTAAAACACCAAACAAAATAAATGCAAAAGAAAATAACAATTATAATATTATTATGAACTCGATATTTTGTAACGTATGTTTCGAATATGCATAAATGGTGAAATTATAAATTATTATTATCTTTACAATAAGTAATAAGTTGAAAATCTTATTTTATTTGAGCAATGATCTATTGTTTTATATAATAGGCACAATAATTTTAATATTCGGTCGTTAAATAAAAATATAATAAAGAAATAGAAAAAACGTTGCAATTAAAACTTTTTCGGGTGTTTTTAATGTTTTTTTTTGGCATAACGCGTATCCGAACTGTTCTCAATCGAGGTCGGATTCGTAATAATCGAATTTCAAATTGATAAATTTCTATCCCTCTCTTTTATATGCATATGAAAGAAACACGAGTGCATCGAGATTCAAATGATTAGAATTTTATAATTAACCTTTGGCTGAAGAATGACAATTCGTGGTCAGATATTGAAAAAATTAAAAAGCTACTTTCTACTCACGCTCGAAACAAAATCGCATTTTGTTCACTGTTATCTGAAAGCAAAATCGCCATGTTTGAGCTGGTGAGGTGAAAATACAAATAGGTTTCTTCCCCTTACCAAAGCATGCGTGAAAGTAGGGTGTTTAATTGCATTTATATGTATGTATATAAAAAATCAAATGACGTTAACACCAACTCTAAAAAATTAGGCAAGTGCGAGTCCGACTCGCGCATGAAGGGTTCCGTACCATAATCTATAACAAGTTTGTAGTATGGGAGCCCCCCTTTAATGTTTATTTTATTTTATTTTTAGTATTTTTTGTTATAGCGGCAATAGAAATACACCATCTGTGAAAATTTAAACTGTCTAGCTATCACCGTTCTTGAGATACAGCCTGGTGACAGACGGACGGACGGACAGCGAAGTCTCAGTAATAGGGTCCCGTTTTTACCAGAACATTGTGGGCCTTGATCAGTGCACCTTCACTTGATCATTGTATAGTGAACGCTTCTACAAATAAGTATGATCTGTCACCATAATCATAACGATATCAGCCGGATGACGGCCACTGTTCGATAAAGGCTCCCGAATACGTGACCTAACAAAATATACTACAAAAGTAAAATTCGTTACTAACAGGACTTTGTATTTTGTGAAATCGTCCCCTACTAATATGGACCTACATACAATAAAATTATTACGTTCCTACGCAATTGTCTTATGAAATAAAAACTATAAAATTTTTACTTTACAACTTTACTTAATATATATTTTTTACAGCATATCACAAGCATACGAAGAAGACTATTATAGAAGGAAAAATAGAAGGGAAAAGGAAGAGGGGAAGACCGAGAAGGACAAATATGGAGCAAATAAAGGAAAAAATAAATGTTTCATTGTATAAAGATGTAAAAAAGAGAAGGCGGAATGTAGAATAAGCTGGAAATTACTCCACCGACAAGAGCTTAGCTCTTAAATATGTGATGATGATCACAAACATACACAAACAACTCTTTACTGAACACCACAAAAAATACGTAGATAAATAACTTAAATAGCGTGAACAATGGCATTCCTTATTAACTGAAACATTAATAATTCTTAAGAGTTGTATGTATATACTTACGCTAAATATTTCGACTAACGTTTTTAACATTGTACGGCCACGGATATGTTGGTAGGTAGGTACTTGTACATTCACATTCAGGGCAACGGGTGTTCCGGTCGTAAACGCGTGTTTCGCGTCAATAAATACAATCCTTACCGCAAATTACCAATCAACTTAAACTTAAGTAGACAACTAACTTTGTCCTTCTATTGCGATGCCATGTGCTAACCAATACACTCAAGTTTAAAACGTACCCTCCAGACTTACTGTATAGGCAATTTCACATCTAAGATGAACTCTAGGTTTTCTAAACGCGATCGAACCGTAAAATGCTACGAGAAAGTCCAAATCCTTTTAGCCTCCTGTGCAAGAAAAGGAGGCGCGGGTGGTTTGTTCACCCTTGTTTCGTGAGTTTTCGCAGATGATCGGAGAGATTCGGGAGGCTGCGACATAGAGCGCGCGCGCGAACCCGGGCGCTTCGTCATTGCGACGGAGGTTGTCGTATCTCGGCACTGGTCCGTGCAAGCGCCTGTCCGCACCGCACCGCCGCGACTCGTCCGCGCTGCGACCGTGCGTCTACCGTCCCGCGAGACGTGACTCGCGACCTTCGCTCCGCCGTCCGACCGCGTCCCGGCAGGGGTCTCTGGGTCGGGTGCCGGTCATCTTCATCGAGATCGCGCCAACTTGCCCCGTCAGAACTTAGGTACCGGTGGGCAGTGCATGTGCTCGTGTAGTCCTTAGCTCTGTGACCACGCTCCCCGGGACCGGCGATTCTGGCGCGATGTAAAGAAGCCGCGACCGCGAATCCATGTGTAAGTGGGTGCGTTGCGTATGACGGTTCCCGCATAGCGAATTGTCGTTCGCCGGTAACGATTTTCCGCAAGCAAACAGCTCTAGCGAGTCTCATTCGGAATAAAAATGAATGAATTACAAAGCTACCCGCCCCTGGGGAGCTGCGGTTGTATTTTAACCTCTACTGGGAGTGGATAAAGTCGCGCACGTGTACCATTATTTTTGAATAATATTAATTCTCTCGGCGCTCTTATTTCATCTCACCAATCCCAAGAAACAATAAATATTAAGGCTTAATTAACTCTACTCACAGTAGGGGGTTACCACTTCGATTACCCTTAATGCCAATGTAACAGGTGTGTCGATTTGTTAACCATAAACTGGCTGATCTTACCCATCGTGCCAATTTGTGGTTAACCTGACGAGAGTAATTGGTTTTCTTATCAAATTTTATACTCGTATGTAATACTGCGTTATATATCTATGTTATAAATAATAACTACATATATTGTTTCATGCCAACCTCTAAAAAAATCGTTGTCATAAATTGAACTGTAAACCCTGTAGTACCTCAATTAGTGGCCCAATTTTCAATTCAATCGGCATGAATATCTATTGTGTGGTTGTATGAAATTTCGATAAACGTTCGAAAGTTTTCTGGATTTCCTTAGCATTATGATGACGATCGTGCATATGTTGTATCTATTTTAATGTCAAACAAAGGTAGGCATGAAAATCTACCGATATTTATCCTATATTGACACTGGCTTTTTAGTTTTATTCGTGAAGGCCTAATTTCGTCATGCTCAGTTAGTTTAAGCGGCCGTCAATAACTAACAGAGCATGAAAATGTACGTGACATTTTATTCGTCAAGCGCATTCCGTCGTTTATTAGAACAGTGGTCGGCTAACCTGCGCGCCACACGCGGCTCTTTAGCCCAAAGTGCACATTTGTACAAATTAAATCGTTCATCAACCGGCCAACTTGATAAGATTTAATTATTTTAGAATGTTTGTCCAGTAAAATAGGACAAAACTAATATTTAGTCGCACAGAACACATTTGATTGAACACATTTTTTTTACGTTGTAAGTAAAATTTTGCTTTGTTAGGCCTTTGCACAAGGATTTGTACATTTGGATTGCGCTAAAAGAGAGGGAACGCAAGTTAGAGTTACGCCCATACAATAACAGTAAATTTGAAGTCCCGCTATTTCCGACACTAAATTATAGTCTATTTAATCCAAATTATAAATACTTTCACCTTTAGGTAAACAAAAAAAAAAAAAACCTACGTCAAAAGCGAAATGATGCTTTCCGAAAACTGTACGGGTTACTAATAAAATAAAACTACCTAAATCACGATAGATACATTTTTGAAGTGTTCCCTGATTTCTTTAGGATCCTATAATCCGATCCTAAACATATAAAGTATTCATCTAAGTTTATGGTAGGTATCTTTAGGTAATTGATTTGTGTTGTAATCGCTGGTTTGTCTGTAACCTTTCATCCTGCACCGACTACACATTTCTGTTAAACCCAGTGGTTGACTCGTAGAGAATGCCGAAAGGCATTAAGTCCACCATTTGTACTTTTTTGTAGTGTGCCATAAAGTTTAAATTAATTAATAACCTCATGAAAATGGGACCAACTAGAAAGTATATACTTACTCATAATTCAGTGAATAAAGGATTTTGACCTTACAAACGGTCCGGTAGTTTTGAATTTTTGATATGTTGTCTAGGATGGTAAGTCAGTGTTTAAAATGCAAAATGCACAATTCCCCCCACCCTCCGCGCCCGCCGCCATATTGAAAAAACCAGCACTCTTCATATTTTTGCTCATATCTTCCATTAGGAGCATTTTAGCTAGAAGAAAGCTTCGACAATGTTATAGAGAGTTAAATTTACTACATTCTCCATTTTATATTTTGTTTCTAGGACAGATAATTACGGAGATATCCACATTTAAAAAAACGTAAAAAAACGCTATTTCCTACTGAAAAACAAATTTCTGGATTATATCTTCGTTTAGGAGCATTTTAGCTAGATAAGTGCTTGGGCAATGTTGTAGAGAATTAAATTTACTATAATTTACATTTCAAATTTTGTTTCTAGGACAGATAATTATGGAGATATGTAAAAAATTAAGTCACATTTTCCGAAAATGTATGTAAAAATGGACATGAGTTTTATAAGTAATTATATTTTCTACATGTTTTAATTTGTCCTAGACTAGTCCGTAACTGAATGACAGCGTTCTAAACCAAGAATTTTAAGAAATTTCCGGAAAATTCAACTTTTCTAGATTTTTTAATATGCATATCTCCGTAACTAACCGTCCTTGAAACAAAATTTGAAGTGTAAATTATAGTAAATTTAATTCTCTACAACATTGCCCAAGCATTGTTCTAGCTAAAATGCTCCTAAACGAAGATATAATCCAGAAGTTTGTTTTTCAGTAGGAAATAGCCATTTTTTACTTTTTTTTAATGTGGATATCTCCGTAACTATCTGTCCTAGAAACAAAATATAAAATGGAGAATGTAGTAAATTTAACTCTCTATAACATTGGTCAAGCAGTGTTTAAAATGCAAAATTGTGCATTTTGCATTTTAAACACTGACTAGCCATCCTAGACAACATAGGTATCAAAAATTCAAAACTACCGGACCGTTTGTAAGGTCACCCATAGTACTTTAGTCTCTATTCACCGAATTATCACTCACAAACAATAAAAAAAATATTTCCATATCGGTCCAGTCGTCTTCAAGTAATCGGGAAACATACATAAAACAAACACGTAGGTACTGACGAATTGAGAACGTGCTCCGTTTTTGACATCGGTTAAATAGGAAAGTACGTAAGGTAAAATTGCCTTCGCTTTTCGTACTTATTCTTTATTCTCTATTATTGGGGATGGTTAAACCATGTCAAATTTTTAGTATTCTATGAACGGTTTCGGTATTCCGTGGAACAATAATAAAAGGAAAACGATCTAATTTTACATTTGTAACCATTTCGACAGTTCCGTTGGCTAATAACTGCTGATTGCATCCGCTAAAGTCAACCATGTAGCAAACAGAATCAGCCCTAAATAATTACCCAAACAAGATAAAATTTCAATTTAGTTTCGGAGAACAGGTACGTCGGAAACCCGGAATTTTTATTGGTATTTTTTGTTTTGACAGAAACCTTGTTCGCGTTCCCTCTTGAAACAAACCTTTTACCTACATAGAAGAATGTTCACTGTTATCCTGCTTTTACTACAATAACTACTTAAAAATCCTGATTTTTGCAGACGCATAAATTACGGAAGTAGAACCTGGGTTTAGAATTTACTTATTTGAACGTATTGATACGAAATATAATTTTTCTTTTCTGACCACTGGCAGAAATATCTCAAACTACTTTAGTGCCAGACGGAAAACCCATTTTGCACAGCTGAGAACGTACGGATTGGTCACAATAGTTTAATTTGCCTTATATTTATCGTATGTGTACCTTATTAAGTATAATCGCATTGTCCATAGCTCCTGGTTCGGTTGGGCCTCGGGCCTCGTGTAAAAACATATTGCTGCAGTCTGTTTTTGTCTGTCGAGTCATATAAAATTAGATCTATGTCATCTCAATAAAAAATAGACGCAGCAACTATGCTACGAACTTCGGCATAAATGTATTAATTATAGCTTCCTATTACTGGATTCCCATTGTGAAATTTAACTGCCGGTTAACTTATCCTCCATGCTGAATGAGAAGATTGAGAGGTTTAAAAGTAGTCTGCAAATTCTGCAATCTGTTATTAGCATGGCTTGCACGTAAATGTAACCGGTGGAAGAACCCTGATCCTGGTCCATATCCTATAATGAAATCCCGTCTGCGAATCAAGATCCTCGTGAGTAAAACGTATTTTAAAATTAATAAAGAAAGTTCATTCTTGGCTTGATTTTCCACGAGGATCATGGATGCTATCCATTCCGTTATTCCATAAACGGTAAATATAGCCCAACACCCCCGCTCCAATAAGCTGCTCATAGCGTCATCTAACAACGGATTTATTATTAGAAAGGATGGGAATGTTACATAACTACGTTCGTAATGTAATAACTATAAATAGCATTATTTATTTATGTCGAAATTCATTATACTAACAAGTGCCATTATTGCAAGTAGGTAATTTGTAATATACAAAGTGTACTTTGTTTCTCAAAGGCTCGTAAAAAGGCAGGTTCTCAAAACACCACAATTTTGTTACACCAGAGTATTTACTATTTTTGCAGTTTCCGTAATTATTCCTTTTTATGAATGAAAGCCTACTAATTTTATCTTACGATTGCGTTGGTCAAACTTGTGGGGGAAGATAGAGTCGGGCTACAATAACTCTTTCACGCACATGAACCATCAAACACATAAAAACCAAGTATGTTTTGTATTTGACATAGATGTCAAGTTGTTAATGTGCCATGTCATAAGTTAACAATTATCATTCCGTTTATATCCGTTAGTTTTTTTAATAATAAAAGTGTTAATTATGGGAAAACCTTATAATAGTGGCGAGCGAGAACTGTTATCCCGCATAGGTAATGAATAATTTTGATGTTGTAAAGCAACAGCAAGAGGCAATTATCGCTGAAAAGCGGCAATGTTTACATTGCAACAAATCTTTGCCCGGTAAAGAATAACGAACAATCTTAGTAGGTACTTGTATATCTTTGATAAAATAAACATATTTTATTTGATCATTCTGAAAAATACAGGCATGCTTTTAAGTTAAGGCGATTATAAACATAGGTAATAGGCACACCATTACGTGCCAAAATATCCGAAATATCTTAATTTGTAAATATTTTTATTCAATACTGATGCATAACTTACCAAGATGTTTCATTATATATATAAAATTTGCTGGAATCGAATATTACTAGTTTAAAGATTAAGGATAATACACAAGTATCAAGACTTATTAGTGCCCTATCTTCAGTGTTTTCATATATCGATTTACAGATAAAAAACTAAAATTGCAGGGGCAAAGATATTTTAGCCAGGCTCTATGCATGAACAGTCTACCACTTAACCTTAATACTCAGAAAATATACTCGAAAAGCGGTAGATATTTTCTTGGCTGATTGTTAGCCTGTGTACGACTAACTGTGTAACTACCTATAATCTCCAGACTTTACGACAAGTATTTATAAAACGAGAACCCGTTTAGTCGATAATGGGGAGAAAGTCACATAATAAAATAATATAACTAAGTGACTTAACAACATTACTTGAATTTAACTATGTAGGTATAACTAAATCAATCATCTTTCCCAATAAGGCGACCACTTTACACAGTTTGACTAAAATAAAAAGACCTCGTCACGTGCGAAATTTCGGAGGTTGCAAAAATCGGGGAAAATTGTTGGCGACGTGAAACGGGAATGCGAGTAATATCAGTGTTGTTTTGTAGCCACTAAAGGCTCGTTCCGGAATCGAAAACATTTGCGGAATGATTGTCAGTCACAGGCTGGCTGCAGTCGAAATATACGGCATGTGTAGCTGCTTAGGTAACAATGTGAGTGCTTTTGATTTTATCGATTTGCTATGTGCCAACGTGATGCCAATCAACGGGAACGATGCATCGGTCGCAAAATACCTCATTCGTAGTAACGAAATAATATAAAATTCCTTCTAGCTTTGCGATCACATTTTCCGTTAGGTATTAGGTACTTATTTGTCCGTAGACACGTTTACCCTTTCCGCCTGGCCTTTAACGATATAGTGGTTTATTATTCTAATTTTATACCATAGTAGAATTTTTGGTACATTAGTTAACTCTTCTTAAAAATTGCATTTTTAATATTTAATTTCTAGTGAATCTAATTCATTAAGTCTACTAGTGGCTACTGCTACGAGGAAGCCACAGCCACAGTATATATATTAGTCTTGTTATGGACGGTTTTGGCCTGGAAGCTGCACTTTGTGATGGAAGCAAGCCGTTTTGCACAGTGATAATATAGACCAAAATAAACGATTTCACTCGAGGCGAAATTAGTTTCACCCCTTAGGAACAGAGATGGCGCCACTTATTCAAAAAAAGTTTAAAAAATTCTAAATCCTGAACGGATACTCCGATTTTGACGTAAGAGGTGCCAATCGGCAGATAATTACCCAATTTAACATGAAAAAAATTAAAATCACGTAGTAAATAATTTTGGATACCCAAGAAATAATATTTTCTGAAAAAAATATTTAAAATTTGTGATTTTTGGAATTTTACTCGTAAAAATGTATGTACATGGTACTTTTTTTATTTATTTATATTAATACACAACTAATTTTACATTTACGAAAAAAAAACCGCATATCATTAGCTCGTATAATTCCAAAGTTATTGAAGAATACAGACATGGCGCCGCTGGGTCAAAAAATCTTACAAAAAATGTAAAACCTCAACGGATATTCCGATTTTGATAATTAAGGTGCTAATCGACAGATAATTACTTAAATTAGTTTAAAAAAATAAAATAAAAATTCAAATAGGCAAAAAGTAATAATATTTCCAAATAAAACATACATTTTGAAAAATATAATTTTTTTGGGGCTTTATGTAATTTCATATAAAAAAAATATGAATATGGCTTTATTTTACTTATGTAATTAATTTTATTTATTTTACTTATAACACTATTAGTTAATTGAGCGTTTATTAAAAAACTGCATATCGAGAACTTGTACAGTTCCAACGGTATTGAAGATTTTACTATAAGGTGCCGGTGCGATGTTGCCGCCACACGTGCAACTTATGTACATGTATCTAGAAAAGTATTCTCCCGTTTCGAAGGTACTGATTACCCTGAAAATATAACCACAATTGAAAGTACAAATAATAATCATCCCAAGTAGCACACAACACACTTATATCCCTTGTACAGCTTAAATTAGAGTTTTAACGGGTGAATAGGCTCTTATACAACCAGTTTGCTAATATCACAAGTATATTCTGCATATTTTCACTAAACTGTGCATTGTAACGTGCATGTTAGGCCGTTGCATCGGCTGCAACAACGCATTTTTCCGTAGCTCGATTTGCACCTATACGAACTGTTCTATTGTGGATCGCACCTGCAACCTGTTTCCAACGCCATTCCATTCCCAAAAAGATAGGACTTGGGACAGGGTATATCCAAATTAAGACGTTTATTTCACATTTGGCTCGCTTGAAACGCTACACGCAGAACATGTTGTTCAATGGCAGCTGAAGTAGTCGGCGAAAGGCTTGTCGCCAGCTCTGTGAAAGCATCGAAGCATTCAAATTGCAGTCGTCAGTGCAACGGTCTACTAGTAGCAGTTTACAAAACAGTTATTACTTTAAGTAATGAAATTATGACTGCACTTCAAGGCTTTCACAGAGTATGACAAGACGTCTAATTTTAATACAATAAGAAAAGAGACCTGTTTTAAAACTTGCATGTTATACCCTGAAATAACTACTGCTTTTGCAAGTACATCGCTATCTATAGAAATTCTCTCTCGATACGTAACGGCTCATTTGAAACGATTACTTAGGGCCATTTTTGTTTCTTTTTTTAGGGTGTTTTTACATAATTAATGTCATTCATTATTATAACTAAACGGGATTTAACCGAGTTCAAAAATGTTTATTTACCGCAATTAAGTCCCGTTTTATTATTTTAATATAATGTGTGAAAATCGTGTAAGATTCAATCACTATATTAATGTCATTTATTGGTTCTCAATTAATCGTAACGTTGTTGGTCCCAGATTCACATGCAGGCTATACGATGCTCCAACAGAGCATATATTATTACTGTTAATGCGATTCGAAAAGATCTGTTTAAACTAGAAAACACTAAGCTTGTGAGATACCTTCCATCTATTTCAGCTGCCATTGAATACCGTTTCATGCAAACCAAATGTGGGTTCACGTTTTAATTTGGAAATATCGAGTCCCAAGTCCTTCTTTTTGGGAATGAAACGGCATCAAAGGTAGGTGGGGTCCACAATAGTTGAAGGTTAGTTCAATTTGGAAACTCCTTGAACATTATGGATACAAATTGGGCTGTGGCATAATGCGTTGTTGTTTTTTTTATGATGCGACGGCCTAACTTGCACGTTACAATGCAAAGCCTGCAAAGACTAAAGTGAAAATAAAACGTAAAGTAAGTAAAATATTGATTCAGAAATGCTATTTAGCATCTAATATACTTGTGATATTAGCAAACAGGTTGTATAGGAGCCTATTCACCCGTTAAAACTCTAATTTAAGCTGTACAAGGGATATAAGTGTGTTGTGTGCTACTTGGGATGATTATTATTTGTACTTTCAATTGTGGTTATATTTTCAGGGTAATCAGTACCTTCGAAACGGGAGAATACTTTTCTAGATACATGTACATAAGTTGCACGTGCGGCGGCAACATCGCACCGGCACCCTATAGTAAAATCTTCAATACCTTTGGAACTGTACAAGTTCTCGATATGCGGTTTTTTATTAAACGATCAATTACCTAATAGTGTTATAATAAACATAAGTAAAATAAAGCCATATTCATATTTTTTTTTATATGAAATTACATAAAAGCCCCAAAATTATATTTTTTCAAAATGTATGTTTTTTTTTGGAAATATTATTACTTTTTGCCTATTTGAATTTTTATTTTATTTTTTTAAACTAATTTAAGTAATTATCTGTCGATTAGCACCTTAATTATCAAAATCGGAATATCCGTTGAGGTTTTAGATTTTTTGACCCAGCGGCGCCATGTCTGTATTCTTCAATAACTTTGGAATTATACGAGCTAATGATATGCGGTTTTTTTTCGTAAATGTAAAATTAGTTGTGTATTAATATAAATAAATAAAAAAAGTACCATGTACATACATTTTTACGAGTAAAATTCCAAAAATCACAAATTTTAAATATTTTTTTCAGAAAATATTATTTCTTAGGTATCCAAAATTATTTTCTACGTGATTTTAATTTTTTTCATGTTAAATTGGGTAATTATCTGCCGATTGGCACCTCTTACGTCAAAATCGGAGTATCCGTTCAGGATTTAGAATTTTTTAAACTTTTTTTGAATAAGTGGCGCCATCTCTGTTCCCAAGGGGTGAAACTAATTTCGCCTCGAGTGAAATCGTTTATTTTGGTCTATATTATCACTGTGCAAAACGGCTTGCTTCCATCACAGAGTGCAGCTTTTTTTCATAACAAATAGGACTATATGGGCTAAAGCAGTATGGAAACTAAGGCCTTTTTTGAAGATAAATACCTACGCGCTAGGGTTGTCACCCGCTGCCGGCGGCACCCTAGGTTAGATTTTTTATAATGTATTTAGATTTTGTTATTACTGTATTGTATTTTACTTTTTATATACATTTATTGTAAAAAAACCTAGCCTAAGATGAAAGATTAATAAAGGAGATAGTAATCGAATGAATTTACTAGTTTAAAACAGGCAGTTAAAATGGGAAGTTTTTGCACGGAACCCCTTAGTGCGCGAGTGTCACTTGCACTTAACTTTTTTTTTATGTGGATACACACCACAATGTTTATATTATTATATTGTTATCAATTTCTATATTGTTAATTGTTATCAATTTTTATATCGGTATCAATGGTTTAAATGTCATCCTTTACAATATTAATACTTATACACGCAGTATTCGACGTGTTTACGCACGTAATCCACGGACAGCCGAGGGGTTAGGAGAGCGGGCGGCACATGCGGCGGCGCCGGCACGCATCACCGTCGCGTCGGTCGGTCCCGACTCCCGAACATTCTATTATACAACGTTCGCGCGCACTACTCGTACAAATCGCTCGTGTGTCTAGCTTTTCTCATAGTCTGCCTGTATCTTGTGTTATTCTTATTTCCCCATAAAACTGTGCTGTGACTTTTATAAGAATTATAGTGTTTGCCACCATCACCAACCGTTGTTTTCCTGGACGCTACCCCACGAACTAACCTAAATACAATATATTGATACAAGTTTAATAACGATGAAAGCTTCATAGTTATTCTGTTTTTAGTATTTGTTGTTATAGCGGCAACTAAAATACATCTGCAAAATAATCAACTGTTTAGCTATCACGGTTTATTCGATTTGTGTATGATTGTCCCTTAATATTTATTATTATTTATTATTATTATTACTTAAGTACAACCTGCTAACAGACGAACAGCGGAGGTTTATTAAGTAATAGGGTCCCGTTTTTTTTACCTTATGGGTATGGGTAGGGAATGTTGGATAGTCTATGTCTCACCTTATTTGACTTACCTGTGTATGGGCACCTCTATAGTTTATTTTTGACTATGACAACACATTGTCTGTCACTCTATTTCCTTTTCCCTTCCGAGTCAGATCATCATTGCATTAACAGTGTCCATTTTATTGTTAATTATATATAATAAGTTATCTTAAGTATTCATACTGTTGACGATATTTATTCACGTGTTATTGTGAAGAATACACAGCTGAATTAAAAGGACGTAGTGTTTTCGTTCACCATCAAGCCACTTCCTTCTACTACGCATAACCTAGCTCCGCTAACAGGTTCCGGGCACAGCATACAACCACGAGAAAGACAAATCTGCACATATCAAGTAAGTGGCGATTGATCAAGTGGCACACTACACAAAATCATTATATCGATCACGTCCTATTTCAACATCTAACAGTATTTCGTCAAGATGACTGACGCGACACCAACAAGTGGCACGAACGTCGTCATGAGTGGCACAGCCATAGAAAAGCTAGATAGCCACAACTATCACACTTGGAAATTCTCTATAAAAATGATACTTATAACAGAAGGATTGTGGGATACCATTAATAGAACGTTGGATGAGCCATTGACGGGCGCTGATGCCGCGCGCGACCAGCGCGCTCTGGCACGCGTTTGTCTCAATGTCAAACCTGCATTATTTCAATATGTTCGGTCAGCAACAACAGCCAAACAAGCATGGCAAAACTTGGCAAATATATTCGAGGACAAAGGGCTGTATCGGCGTGTGCTGCTCTTGCGGCAGCTGCACAGGGTCGACTTCACTGAACACGCGGATATGTCCGCGTACATTGAACATGTTATGTCGCTCGCTCATCAGCTGGCAGACATTGGCAGGGTAGTCGATGACCAGGAATTGGCAGAAATTCTTTTAAGTGGCCTACCAGCTGAGTATGACACCCTCGTATCTAACTTGGAAACGTATTGTATTTCGTCTGAGGAGCTCAAAAGTGACCTGGTGCGTGCTCGTCTTCTTCAAGAAGCTCAAAGGAAGACGGCAAACAACGGCAACTCCACAACGGCATACATTACAGGAAAAATGAAGTGTACATACTGTCATCGAGTTGGCCACATCAAACCCAAATGTTTTAAATATAGGAAGGACAAAAAGCAGAAGGAGTCAAAGTCTACCACTGCAGCCTACTTTGCCCAGGACCGGACAGATGTTTTTCTTGACAGTGGCGCATCTTCTCATCTCTCCAACGATCCAAACTTATTGTGCAATATAAAGGACACTAAGAAACAATGCATAAGTTTGGCAAATAGTGAAACCATGTGTAGCTCTCAAGTTGGAGATTTGAATATTTCTATTAATGGACAGGATTCAAAAGATCTGAAGAACTGCGAAGCCTGCGTTAAGGGGAAGTTATCGGCCGAGCCTTTCCCGAAGGCAAGCAGTACTAAAACAGCAAGACCGCTGGAGCTGGTGCACAGCGATGTCTGTGGACCTTTGCCGGAGACAAGCCATGGAGGAGGAAAATACCTACTCACCTTCACAGACGACTTCAGCCGGAAGAGTTTTGCCTATATTATGAAGAATAAATCACAGGTGGAGAGTCCGATGAGTACTGCACTGGGAGCAGCGACTCCAGTACAGCTGATTCGTCAGGTGCTGGCGGCTCACAATCAGTGAGCCTTCCCCCTGTGGCAGCTGAAGGTGATACAGCGACTCGTCCTGTGACCGTCGCTACACCACAACGTTCGTCTCGCTCCACGCGTAATGTACTCCCTGCGAGGTATTTAGATTATGATTTGTCTTTACTCGCTCATGGTCCGTCTCCATCGATTGATGAACCCATTACCTATGAGGAAGCGGTTAGTGGCTCTTATAGCCAACAATGGCTCGATGCCATGAGAAGTGAGTATGAAGCTCTAGTTAATAACAATGTCTGGGAGCTGGTAGATAGGCCCATTGATAAAAATGTTATAAAATGTAAATGGGTTTACAAAACTAAATATGATGCTTCTGGCAACTTTGATCGTTTTAAAGCCAGATTAGTCGCCAGGGGCTTTACACAACGTGAAGGCATTGATTATAATAATACGTTCGCTCCCGTGGTCCGCCACTCAACAATGCGAATTTTATTTTGTATAGCTAATCATTTAGACTTAAACATCGACCATTTAGATGTGGAAACAGCTTTTCTAAATGCTGAACTTAATGAGACTGTATACATGGAACAGCCTAATGGTTTCAGTGATAATAATAAAAATAAGGTTTGTTTATTAAAGAAAAGCATTTATGGCCTTAAACAGGCGAGTAGAATGTGGAACTGTAAAGTACATGGTTTACTCAGTGAGCATAACTTCACTCAGTCAAAATGTGAACCCTGTGTTTATGTAAAAGGTAACAAAGACGATTTAGTGATTTTAGCTTTGTATGTTGATGACTTTTATGTATTTTATAGTCCAAACAGCTCAAATAAGCGAAATTTGTTAAACATTTTAGAAAAAGAATTTAATGTTAAAAATTTAGGTCCGCTTAAGAGCTGTCTAGGTATAAATGTTTCTAGAGATAGAGTAAAGGGAACTTTAACTTTAGATCAAAGCGAATATATCAGAAAACTACTTGTACGTTTTGGTATGCAAAATTGTAAGGCCGCAGCCACTCCTATGGAAATTAACAGTAAACTTGTAAAATCTGAAAATAATGACTGTTTACAGGATGATGTTTTTAACTATCGACAACTACTAGGTTGCTTGATGTATCTGTCTGTATGTACAAGGCCAGATATATCGTATGCATGTAGTCAACTTAGTCAATTTAACAATTGTTTCGATAGGTCACATTGGTTAGCAGCGAAGCGTATTCTGCGTTATTTGGCGGGTACAATTCAATATTCTTTATGTTTTCATAAGAATATGAATTGGTCTATGTGTGCTTATACTGACGCAGACTGGGCCAATGATATTACTGACAGAAAATCCTATACTGGCTATGTCATTAAATTAGGAAATAATACAGTAAATTGGGAATCTCGTAAACAAAGATGTGTCTCCTTATCATCTTGTGAGTCTGAATATCTTGCAATATCTGATGTATGTAAAGATGTATCTTTTATCAAGAATCTTTTATCTGAGATTTTACCTAGACAGATTAATTGTATTGTTTATAATGACAATCAAAGTGCTCAGAAACTTTTAAAAGCTAAGGAATACTGTCACAAGCGAACGAAACACATCGACATCAGGTATCACTATGTTAAAGATTTAATATCTAAAAATGTAATTAAAGTAGAGTATTTGCCTACAGACAAAATGATAGCTGATGTGTTAACCAAACCATTAGGTAGAGTTAAGCATAACGAATTTATTAAAGCTATGAACGTATGTTAAGCCTTAATTTAAAACTAGAGCATAATAAACAAAATATGACTGTATACTTTGAATTAATGTTATTTCTATCTGTATCTTTTTATGAAAAGCTAACAGATTTATTATCGTTGTTAATGTATATGGTAATCAATATTAATTTATGTAAAGTGTACAATATCCATTTCTTTATGATATGTAATGTAGTAGAGCCAAATGTAGAGTCTTTAAAATTATTTTTTCCTTGAAAATGTATACTCTACTTCTTTCAAATAATAGTGTGCCCTAGAGGGGAAGTGTTGGATAGTCTATGTCTCACCTTATTTGACTTACCTGTGTATGGGCACCTCTATAGTTTATTTTTGACTATGACAACACATTGTCTGTCACTCTATTTCCTTTTCCCTTCCGAGTCAGATCATCATTGCATTAACAGTGTCCATTTTATTGTTAATTATATATAATAAGTTATCTTAAGTATTCATACTGTTGACGATATTTATTCACGTGTTATTGTGAAGAATACACAGCTGAATTAAAAGGACGTAGTGTTTTCGTTCACCATCAAGCCACTTCCTTCTACTACGCATAACCTAGCTCCGCTAACAGGGAACCCTAATAATTTACACCGAATATGACATAAACAACCAAACGATTTATTTAAAAGGAAATGCATTTTATTTATTAACTAGCAACCCGTTAGGCTCCGCTCAGGTACAATGCTGATAAATTACGCATGTATTATACGTATAAACCTTTATCTTGAATCAATCTATCTATTTAAAAAAACGCATCAAAATCCGTTGCGTAGATTCCAAAGATACCTTTCAATATCAGCAGGAAGTGTAAAAAAAGAATGCTCCGGTTTTAAAGAAGCAGAATTCAAGCAGCCGTATACAACGCAATAGACTCGTGGCATCTTTAAAAAATCGCGGACAGCGCACGCACGCGCGATAAACACAAACAATGACCGGCCGTCTCGATGCGCCACGCGCGACTGACAGCACCGTGATGTCCGTGGAGGCGCCTCGTAAACGCTTGCGTCTGTGTGTGTGCGCTGTTTCGACCGTTTGTTCGTAGTTTCCATACTGCTTTAGCCTATATATATTCTGTGCCACAGCTATGTTCTCGGTCAAAAATCAACCGTAGGTATTTAGTACAAAACTTAAATACGAAACAATTTCTAAGGTACAAAACAGCTTGTATGCAAAATGAATATCCGTGTTATTAAACGGTTCTGAAGTTCAAGTTATAATTATAAATAAATATTATATAATATATTATATTTTGATCCCTTTTAGTTTTAGATAAATAATTTATTTTTGACTTTTGTCATGGACGGATGACTGTAATAGGGACTCTCAAATGGACAGCGACGGTGTTAACTACCGGACAGAAAACTTAATACAACGTTACTGGAAATGGTCCTTGGGTAACTGGGTAAGTGTACTGTTATATGCAGACAAAAATAATCCTCCTGCCATGGTAAGATTCTATCGCAGCAGGCTTAATTTTCTCGGCAGCTGGCTGTACGTAAGCATATAATATAATGAGAAAATTCCTCACCACACGATAAGGAAGTGGGAATTATGGGTAAAGACTACGATAACAGTTCGAGATCTGGCGAATGGTATGCACTGAGATGCACCGCTTACTTCGTGAACCAATTTGTACGCATCAGATATATTTCGGGTCCCAGCGGGTATCGATGCATTATCATAATAAAATAATAATAATCAGTGATCGGCCCGAGCAACATCGCGGTATTCGGCGAAAAAAAACGGACATGATTGTGATCAATATAAATTTAACATAATTATATTACACTCAATAAAACATATCGCGGGATTATAATTATTTTCATATTAAAATTTCCATACGAAACCCGCGTGGTCGCACGGGCAGTGCCGATTACTGATAGTAATTATCCTTACACTAATTGGACCAAGCTCATTCTAAATCTGTCAGAGTAAGCTTTTTCTTAAAGTCGCCCTAGTTTACAGAACCTAGCTTACGCCCTAGTTTAATTTGCGTAGAGCGAATTAAGTGATAAATCATTCTAAATGTAATTTCAAAGATTTAAGGGGTAAGGGGAAACTGGTTTAGAGCATGTTTTTCAAATTGTTGTTTTAGTCTAAGGTGCAAAATTTATCAGTTCATCATATTACTGTCTAAAAAAGGGGTAAACCATACAACCATAAATGGATTTCACAACTTCAATTGTCTGAACTGTATAATTTTGCAAATGTGTGTTAGCTAGTCCATTCTCTTAGCTCTTCACACATAAAAATTACGTACCTACCCAATTTATTACTAAAAATGCTTAAACAGTTACATGGATTGCATTGGTAAGTAAATAATATATGAATGTTGCTGATTGATGATTAGTGTAACCGATAGAAACCTTTTACGTGCATTATTTCTCATGGCACCAGTAAAATTGTTGGGGTTGGTCGAATGTTTGCGCTTCATCTCTGGTGACCCGTGCCCCGGTTTATCTGTCGCTACTTACATCAAAGGGCCCTTGGACTTTATATGTTATGTGAACACAAATATTCGCCTAAACTGGTAATGAAAAATGGATGTATTAATAAAAATATTTATTTTTTGTATTATGTAGGATTAACCCTCCTCATTTCTTGAAAAATCTTACAGATGATTCTGTAGCTTAAAAAAACAGATAGTTCATCCATTTCACATTTGGAGATTCGTGTCGCATCGTGTGGACAATTGACACATGCAATATTATTTATTTATTTATTAAAGTGTACTGTACAACTTAAGTAACTATATACAGTACAGTTCCCTGCAGAACTGTGTATTATATAATTATAATAGTTACAACATTTAAATCATGTGTGAGAATGTGACACGATTCACTTCGGTGATATCGTAAATTAATTGGTAATATAGATTAATATATCAAAACAGGACTTAATTGCGTGCAAAAAGTGTTAATATATATAAATATATATATATATGTATAAATTAGCTCGACGTTTCGAACCTGACGTTTAGGTACGTTCATGGTCTCGAAGGGATTAATTAAACACTTTGTGTGCATGATTAAGTCCCGCTTTATTATAATCATGTGTGAAAATCGTGTAAGATTAAATCAATTTAGGGTACTAGTAGATGTCAAAACAATGATTTTTTTTATGATCGAGCAACACATTATGGAGGGTAATTTTTGGATCGTTATCCCAAGGTGTATTTTTTATAAAATAGATGTAATTAATTCCGATATTATTAGTAGTGTCTTTATTCAATACAATTTAAATGTTTAAGGACTCGGCAGTCACCCTAGATTTTCCTTAGGATTTCCATGTCATAGTTTGGATATTGAATACGACGTGTCGTACGTGTGGCTCCGTTGCCGCATTAAAATATTTTCGCAAAGAGTAAGTTTTCTTTATAATTGTTACTTTTCCGCGTACTTTAAATTCAGAATATCTACAAGCTCCTACAGTCAACGAACAACAACATTTCATATTTCTAACAGGTGGAAATTAATATAGAGATTGTGAGAGCTTGGCGCCGTGTGCACCCTAAGATCATTTGAATAAATTTTTCCGTACGTAAAGAAATATAAGAAAATACAAAAATAAAAAATAACCAAAATCTACGACAACTATGCGTGTATAGTAGTGTACCTAGTCTTCGATTAACCGCAAAAAAAAAGGTGTCAACAATATCAAGCTCAACGTCATTTGTTTTTTTTTAATTAGACATCAGACTAAAGTAACCTTTCCATTGAGTCATGGTACCTATTGTAGTTACTACATTTTAGAATGAGTAAATTTTAATAAATAAATAATAAAATAGTTAGTAATCTCAGGAAAAATTTAAAAACAGTGATTACGTCCTCTTTCAAAGCAGAATACAGAAAAGTAATAAAATTGTAGTCTTAAAAATATGAAATGTTGTCACTTTTGCGATAATAGGTACCTACCTACCTATGTAATAGTTCACACACATTTTTCTTGTTCAGTAGATTTCTTCCTTTTCATACTTAAGTAAAAGCCAAAAAGTTTAAACATTTTCCGCAATATACAATTTATATAATGAATATGAAACAAACAGCAAGTACCTACGCACTGCAGGGCAGCTAAAATAACTTTGTGTGAATAATCTTTTTGATACAACATCTTTACGCTTAATTTTATGTTTCAAAATATCTTTAGGTAAATCCTTGATTGATTCGAGTTTACCGTTAAATACTTAGATATTAAAGTAGTCCTTGGTTTTCTATTTGTTAAATTACGTTGCATCAGGGGTCGTTCGTCAAGATTTGTGCACGCGCGTTTGATATTTTAGGAACCGTTAATTACTCCGCCTTGGTTTCCTCGATTCGGTCTAGTCACGAAAGCTTGGGACTCACAATGTGGAGTAGCGTCAATGCAGCCATGCGAAAGAAGTAAATACTGCTGGTTGACGGGGTTATTATGATCGGTTGTGATATGTGCAGGCGCAGAGCGGTGAGCGGACACTTGCGGGCGAGATGGCCGCGCCGGCGCAGGCCAGCTGATAGCATGCGGGCGGCGCGCGCGCCCGCCCCGACCTAGCCGGACACACCACGACCGCCACGTTCACGGGTAAATATATACATTCTTTTGCAATGTATTCATTATTGGTTATATGACGACACGAATTGATCAAAAAATTTCTACCACTTCCCGGTTTCGGATTGAACTGAAGTTGTGTCTACCTTTGTCAATGGATGACGAAGCCGATCGGATCATGGAGTCCAGTCATTGAAGGTCTTGGGCACTTTGTAATGAAACGTAAAGCTATAGACGTTTGACATTTGTACAAATAGGACAGTCGGCAAACGAAGACTAAAAAAACACACCCAAATTGGTCCATCCGTTTGGGAGCTACGATGCCACAGACAGACACAGATACACATGTTAAACAATTAAACTTATAAGACCGCTCTTTTTTCGTCAGGAGTTAATAAATATACATTATAATCATGTTTATTTATTTCTAATTAACATCGCAATTAATAGATTAATCAATAAAAAAGTTCAACCACGTTCCACTTACTACATATTTTCTTAAATTTCATATATCGTTATTCCAAACACCCTGTATATTTTACACGCATAACTTATGTATTTGTGTAATTATAAAATATACTCCTACTGGTTGCAACTAGTAGGAAAATATAAGTCCTTTTCCAATACGATTTCCGAGTAGGGGCTGAGTGGGGTGGCCGCCTAGGGGCTTATCCAATATTATTAACTAACTTCGTCGATTCGTTCAAATTCTGCAAAGTTTTTAATTACATATTTCACGGATAAATAGTTGTTGTCGCATGCATTTGTTGCTAGTTACCAAGACAGTTGGGAAACTGAACTAGCGGAGAGTTGAAATGAATAAAAAGGCGGTCTCATTTCCGACTTTGTCGTCCATACGCCCGATAAACTAGCTACACCGAATTACAGAAAGTTAAATATTTGTTGGCTGAATTGAATACCGTAATACCGTACAACAATGTAGTTGAACCAGCTAAGTTGATTCATATATTTGTGGCATGGCAAGTAGGTTTGAACTCTTAAATAACTAGTTTTGGAGTTTCCCAACTGAATATCTCAGGTAATTAAAATAGCATTAGGTATAGGGAAATCGTAGTAGGTATACTCTGCGCTTCCCTCGACCTATCAGCACGATTATTGACTTAACTTAATACAATAATCGTCAATCAATCAGCGCGTCGCCTCGCTATTGAAGGGGAATACTTGATGGGCGTAATTTACTTCGTGTCTATGCTAACATTAATGTCGAATACCAGAACAGTAATGAAATAGCTAGTTCGATGAACAGAGACTTAAAGACTGGGGGTGATCTTACAAACGAGGAAGGGGAATTGTGAATTTTGCATTTTAAACACGGACTAACCATCGTAGACAACATATCAAAAATTCAGAGCTACCGGACCGTTTGTTAGGTAAAACCCCTTAATTCACTGGATTAAGCTTGTTTATGTTTATGCTCATTTTTATATCATAGTGGTCTGTCTTTTTATATCTTCATATCTCTGTGATAGAATGCAGACAGTGGCTGTAGATGGAAAACAGTGTAATGGAACCATAATAAAGCTAGAAGTGTCACAGGGCTCTATTTTAGGTCTCTCTTTGTCGGGTAAGTAATATAAGATATAAGAACTTCTACTATAATATTCATATTATATACGCTCATATTGTATAAGCTTGTTTTGTATACCGTTCAAGGTGTATAACGAACGTTAGATATAACATCAAAATATCTATTTTTGTTAAGTATAACGTTATTTAAGTATAATATCATTGTATATAACGATCATAACGTATAACGTTCATAATATCTCAGATTTATAATGTATATTACTCAATACATCTAACACCAAAATGCATAATGCTCGTATAGAATAACCGCCTGCACATCAATTGTGTACATACTTATGCAATAGTTCGCTGTAAAATTTTAATATACCTCCATGCAAGCAAGCATTTTGAAGCTCCGCTATCCATGGTCATAAAACAAACCTAACCTAACCTACAGTTTTCGGTTTTTGACCCATATTCCATTTTGTCGCAGTTCTTCCAAACGGTATACTCGTATTTGCCAGAATTTCATCTGCCATTATCAATTGTGTACATACTTATGCAATAGTTCGCTGTTAAATTTTAAAATACCTCCATGCAAGCAAGCATTTTGACGCTATCCATGGTCATAAAATAAACCTAACCTAACCTACAGTTTTCGATTTTTGAACCATATTCCATTTTATCGTAGTTCTTCCAAATCATCTGCCATTATTGATTGTGAACATACGTACCTATGCAATAGTTTGCTGTTAAATTTTAATATACCTCCATGCAAGCAAGCATTTTGACGCTCCGCTCGCTTTGTTCGCTCCGCTATCCATGGTCATAAAACAAACCTAACCTACAGTTCTCAGTTTTTGACCCATGTTCCATTTTAGGGGCATATGGGTAGCAGTTATAACCTATTTAGTATATCATACGCTATTATATTTTCTAATCATTATACTAAAAGAAAGTATATACTATGATCGATATACGTTATGTATGTTATATCAACTGAATTTAGAGTATTTGAGTGTTATATAAAAAATCATTCTACAATATGAGTATTATGCTAATTGACCGTTATTCCTAATAAAAATATTGATTTTGATGTTATAGCAAAAGTTTATAATATCTTGTGAACGTTATTAATATGAAATTATATATTATGTAGTTATATCTCGTGGGACGCACCCCTCTTTGTCTATGTGTAGGTTTATAATACTGATAATCTTTTACATCTATTAGCTGACGATACATCATGAATTTTCAGGGTAAACCGAAAAGCAACCGACTGCAGAAATTATTGGCATATCACTTTTATTTTATTTTATTTTTAGTATTTGTTGTTATAGCGGCAATAGAAATACATCATCTGTGAAAATGTCAACTGTCTAGCTATCACCGTTCTTGAGATACAGCCTGGTGACAGAAGGACGGACGGACGGGCGGACGGACGGACAGCGAACTCTCAGTAATAGGGTCCCGTTTTTACCCTTCGGGTACGGAACCCTAAAAAGTAAACCTGAGGCGTATTATCTTACTTAAGAAAATAAACTCGTTTACGGGTATTTATAAGTTAAGATAAAAATATCGTCATGAATGACGCATTCCCATTGGTTAATTTAATTTCACATGCAGCAGACGATTAAGCGTTGATTGGTTAAATTGTCGTTTAAGCCGGCCAAAAAAATTACTCTGAAATATTTTCTAAAACGTCGTATCTTACTATGAAATTCATGTGTAGATACGAACTGTTACCGTAACGTGCTACATTGTTGTCGTGTTGGGAGCTAACATAGATATACAGTTTACAAATGAACATAATTATGTAAGCGGTTTTGTGTACTGGATTCAGGTATAATCTTTAACCACAGTTTCGAGCAGTGACGTGAAAAAGTACTTAACTGGTAATAACCTGCTATTAAATCCTAAGAAAACTAAATGTGATAGATTTTCTTCGCCTAATGTTATGGCAGTAGATTTTAGACTATATTACCAAATGATAAATGCTTACAGATAGTGTATACTACGTTATTCTTAGGTCAACATTGGATAGTAACATGCTTGCAGGTAAATTAGGTTGCGTAATGTTTTGAAATTAACCTTTCCAACCCTCCAAAAATATTTGATAAAGTCTAAAGTCAAAGCCATATTATACAGTTGAGGACTATCAGATAGACAAAAATGCATGGCCTGAACCAGAAACCAAGTAGGTACGTTACTACTTTATTCGTGTTTTGTACCTGACTAGTTAAAGGGACACAGTCCTAATAAGAAAACATATGAGACTTGTGAAATGCCGATAGACTTAGACATGTACTTGTAAAAGTACCCTTGTGCCTACTTACAGAATAAAGTTCATTATTTAATTATAACCTGACACGCTTGCAATTTTAAACGCTAAAGAACAATTGTGGTGGGGTTATTACTAATACTTAATTGATTTTCCCTTTGACCACGATACCTCATTATTATCATCAAACGAATTTCGTGTTTTCTCCACAAAATCGATACTCCATCAAACGAAGTACCCTCAAACGCTGAGTAGGTATTTGATTTCCATAATTAACGTCATCTACTGGAGGGCTTTGATAATTTTAATTAATCTACTTAATCTTGTTAAGATGTGATTAAAATACTAACTATAAACTAAGAACTTAACTAACTAAAATAAAAGGTTAAAACAGATTAAATTTAATATTAAAAAAGACTAAAAAAATCGGACCCCTTTGGCATAGTGCCGAAGACGCTGGCAGCATTTCCTCGCTGTATAGCAACGCTAATGCGTTGAGCGAGGAAGCTGCCAGCTCTTCGGTCCCCCGTGATGTCGACCAGTCTTTTAGAAATTTGCCTAAACAGTTGATGTGCACTGGGTCCCCACGGACCAAGGGTCTCAACTCCAAATGGAACAAAATCGTATTCAGAGCTGAGACCCCTGTACTTATGTGCTTTTAATTTTTCGGCCGCTTCGGCCGCCGCGCCTGCCTTATGAGATGTTCCATGGAGATGGGAAGGAGCCAGAGTGTCTACACAGGTAGCGTCCCACACTAGTGTCCTTCCCAATGTTCATGGAATCAAAGACATCCCATCCGGTCTCTTACCATCGTCTCTGGCGATGCCGGTTGGTTCCAGCAAATCCGGGACATTAACGCTGGCAAGAGAACGGCGGATGATGTCGTTAAGCGCGGCGTGCCTAGAGAAACGGCCGGCGCTTTTTTGACATGACAGCCCGTGGTGGCCCAGAGGGTTGACATCGCTGCCGCAAGGGCTTTGATTAGCGACGAATATTTATGATCTTAAAGCGTTAGCCAGTTTAGTAACTGGTCAACGCTTTAAGCATAGCAAATACTCGTCGTCGCATGACGGATTGCTGTAATCCGTAAAGTGGGTTACAAGGGTAGCTGATATCAAATTATATTCACGAAACTTAGTCGCCGAGGGCAGTATTGGTGGCAGCTTTATCAGGCATAACTTTGACTAGTACCTAAAATAAAATTACCCTGAGATTCAGGTAATCAATTCACAAAAGTTTTCGCGTTAGGCTTTGACATTCCAACTGGAGGGTCGAGAATATAAAATGAATTTTAATGTTTTGCGATATTCCAGTGAAATTCTTCTAAGTTCTGACGACATTGCTATTAAACACCAATCTTAACTTTGAGAATAAGATAAGGGCACAGTACATCATACCGGGCCGATGTATTTGATCGTCTAGTATGGTAAGAATTCTCATTAATTCTCTTAAACTTCGACATTCTTACAGAGTGCTGAAAACGTACCATACAAATGACGAGCGTGCCGTGACGTCATCATCCCTAAGGGTAACAATATATGTAAGTACGCAAAAAAAACTAAATTACCATTATGACTGTGAAAAAGTGCGTTTAAGTACACGGTTGTCATACAATTATTGATTTGTTATATTATGAGGTTTTTGATATCAATTGCGTACATTAGCAGTCATATAATTCAAACCCCTTTTGCTTTTATTATTCTTTTTTCTTTATATTATGACATACTGAGCTATATTTATGTATATTTAGAGCATGTTGTATAATTCAACATCATTCTACGGCTACACCCTTATAGATCGCGTGAACAAATCTTCTTGGGCTGCGTTTATCGTTTAACCAAACTTTTATTCCAAAGAATAACATAGTAATGTCAGAACCCCATACCTACTTTACAAGTAATACTTATAACTTTTATTCCAAGAATGACGCCCACTCTCGGATAGTAATGTCTAAATGTCAAACTAGTATGGGGTCTTGACCACACATTTTTCCCGTGGTACCGTTTATGTAAATAAATCCAGTCAAATCTAATTTGCGATATATACTTAGGTTAATATTTTTAACATTGGAAATGTTTTTTCGATCGCGTTGGTAGGGGACCGTTTTCAGCGAAAGTGCGACATCGCTCTGGCGTCGTCAATTTTGGGGCTACGCGGGTCAATGGGGTATCAAAAGACGTGTCTTGACGAGATCTACAAGATGGTGTAAAAAAAAGTTGAAAAAGTCAAAAACTTTTTCGAAAAAGTGCAAAAATTTCGAAAAATTACGTGATTATTTTGCGACTTCTCAACTTAAATCGACGATATCTCAAAAACGAAAAGCGATATCGAAATAATTAAAAAAAGCACTCGGGGTATTGAGTTGGGCTACAGTTTGCAAAAAACGGAACTTTACTATCTGTAATGGAGTTGGAGAAAGCTTTACCTTTATGTGGCGGAGTTTTCGCGGCGTGCGGCGCGCGCGTATACTAGTGAGTTTCGTGTACTAGTAAGTTTAATATTTTTTTAGTTAAGTTGTAAACCTTGATGTTTTTAGATGTTTGTAATAAAGTAACAAAAAAAATATATATAATGTATACAATAAAATACTTTTATGTAATTTTTTTTATTTCTTTGGTTCTCTATTTGCTATACAATCTACTACCTATGTATTATACAATCTCGTGCCCTTCTAGTACTTTGAAAATGAATCGTATAAATTAAACAAATAGTACATTACATCAGAGGCCGGGAAAATGAGTAGGTATATACGGCCGAGCGAGCGTGCGAGCGAGGCCGGATAGTGATACGAGGCCGGGAATCCGTTTTCACGACGAGGCATGTATAGTGCTTTTCTCAAACATACAATGAAATAAAAAAATATACTTCAAAGAACAACATTTTATTAATTGACAAATAGGACATTTTAGTCTAACAACCAACTACAACCTTTAAAAACAAAACCTGCTTTTTGTCAAACCAGCCAGCTGTGTGAATGACCTTGTTGTTGAAACCAAAAAAAAGTTACTTTGCAGGCCTAGGCCTGAAAAGCAGTATGAAATCCCTTTACAGTCCCCTCGAGTTGTTGCGCCCAAAAAGCGATACTTCCGAGCCTATTATAAGGAACGTAAAGACAATATTTCATTGCATGTTTGAGAAAACAAAATTTACTCTGCCTACTACGTGGCGATGGCGTGATGAAGCAAATATTAATTTTCAACTTACCTATTTTATTATTACTGTGACACGTGCGACAGGCTCTGTACCACTCTTTTCATAGTCAATTTTTTGTATTATTTGCTCGTAAGCTCACTTTCTTCGAATTTTGAGTTGAACTCTTATTTATAATTATAATAAAATAAAAGCGTTGACAGGTAGCCGTAGTTACCAAAAGCAATTGAGTGGCTATAAACAATGAAGTCCTATTTTTTTCATGGTCTCAACTTATTTTAACAATAATTACTATTGCTTCATGACTCCACTATCCTTTATCTTATTTTATACGTAGAGAACGAGAACTTACCTATAGACTGTTTTTTTCATTTGTTACAAGATAAATTGTTTGACACATGAAGTAGAAAGTTCCTTCAACTAAAAAATTATGATTATTATTTCTATACTTCGTCTTCTCGAACGTAGGAATAGCGTGGCTTGGGTAATGCTGATGATTCCACATCTGGCGGACGAAAGCGTGTGTGCAAAAGGCGAAAAAAAGGCTGAGCTTTGTTTAAGGGCGTAGTCCGTTTATAAAAAATAACGGTACTCGCCGGTACCTGCTACTAACCCTTGTGTTTCTCTTGCGCAAAGAGTTGTTTCCATTATAGTTTGCCCTATCTAAGTGCATTTCCAATGTACCAGAAGGTCGTGAAAGGCACGAGATCTGTGATTTTTTTTATTTCGTTATTATATTATAAACAACCCCGAAATTTCAAAACAGACATCCTCAATCGCAAATTAACCAACATTTGGCAAAATAATCCCCTCGAAAACTAAATATTACTCAAAGATTTATTGTCACTTCGGAGAGTTTCTGTTCTACATAAATATCTAACATAATTTTAACGCCTACGCTGAAATTATATTGCGAGTTTAAAACGTTAATTATTTTCGGACGCGCTCCTTTTTATTATGAAGCAGTTTAAAAACGTGCCTAAAGCAGCTAATGCCGACTTGGGTGCTATTATTTTTTATAATTAAAAACAGCATGGATTGGGTAGGCCTGGAACCCGTCTTTGCACATAAAGTTAGAAATGATCCCTGGCCGCGGTCGTGCACGAATATAAAATTAAACAGTAGTCCGCTTGAACATTTTTGTCATAACCTCTTTCTCGTAGTATTCTGATATCTCATACTATCCGGTAGCATTCTTATCTCATAAAGCCTTTGACTGCATGATGTGGTCAGCATTTTGATAGATCCTAAAAGAACTTGGAGTGCCGTCCCGACACATCCCGTGGCTCTTATCTAATCACTTTACTCAAACAATCAAGAAGTCTAACGTTTTCAACTTTTGCAATGGTTTTACATAAGTAGAAAACTGCCGTAAGTATCAGACATATTAAAATGCCTACAAAACTGGTTTGCCTAGCACATAAACATATCGACCATAGTGCTCAATTGGCCGCCGCCGCGACTGATCGGCTTTCCTGATGATGAATCGCGTACCGATTCGAAACATGTCGAGCGATATTCGACTTCTACGACGTAAGAAAACCCGTTTTGTAGGTATTTTTACAAGGGTGTATGATAAGGCTGCTTTCGTTTTGCCCATTCTTTTAAGTCAGACGAACTTATGAAGACTGCGAGGGAGGTGTCACAATAGGTGGCATTAAACTGACTGATCTCCCACGCTCCTAGACCCCTAGCAACGAATTAAACTGGAATGGTGGACAATGAAGAAGGCGGACCAAACCGCATCGATGCGTTTGAGATGTGGTGCAGGAGGAAGATGCTGCAAACCTCCTTGACGGTGTTCCGTACCAACAGCTTTATTTTCCGGTAGCTGAAAAAAAAGAAAAAAAAAAAAAGAATTAGATTATCAGTAAGTCATGTGCAATATCACAGGTTAAGACATCGTGCATTTAGTTTTTAACTACGTGCATGTCTTGTAGTAGGTTTAGAAAGAAATGAAACTCTCGTAAATAAGAATAGACATACATCTATATATGTTATATATACGTAGTAAACTATTTTATGAGGTGCTAAAAAAGGCTATCTAGACACGAAGTGAGAAGAGTTCATAATGGCTTCTAGCTTGACGTTAAACTCTTTACTCTTCATTTTGTTTGTTGTAAAGGAGTAATAAAAATGCATACCTTTTTAATGACAAGTCACAAACTTTTATAATGATATTAATTTACAAATAGAAGGACATGTGCATTCGAAATTCAATTTTTGATACGACCTCAAAAAATTACACGCCACGAAGATTTGAACGTTATTAACCTTAGAGCATATTACCGCTGGAGACGCCTTTCGCGCTATTTCAACTCTGCAAAAAGGATTAATTGGCAATCTTATCAGTCTATAAAAAATATTTCAAAAATCGATTACTCGCATTTTGTTCATCGTTCTCAGTGGACATCAAACTCCGTATTAGTACATTACGTAACAAGGATGGTAAACGAGGAATTACAAACGAGTGTCTATTAGAAGCCCGAAGCCGAAGGCGAGGGCTTTAATGACACGAGTTTGGAATTCCGTTACCACCAGAGTCACGTACGACGTTTTTCATCTCACTTGGGAGGAAATAAAACAAAGTAATAAACAGCAGTCAATACCAAAATATTTATAAAACAAAACTGTAAATATTATATTTAATACAATTTAAAAAAACCCAGCTCAAAGTGATACTGCTTTTGTTAAGTGCGGCGTTTGTACCCTCTTGAATTGAGGAATAATATTTGTAATAGGTTAAGTAACACGATTTTCTCGTAGCAGAGTAAATTGAGAAGACATGGCGGTAGATATTTCAGAAAACAAGATTTACTCCAAGTATTAAGGGCAACCTGAAACCAAATAACTAAATTAATCTTACTAAGTATAAGTTAAGTACTTTGAGACAGAAAAAAAATCTCAATTCAGTCCTTTAATACTAAGTCTTTTATTGTTACATTCTGTACCGTCAGCTTTGTTTCATGAAATTTCAAGACAATTTAATCAAAAGGAATCACTAAAATATAAGCAAGTTTAAAATTTACTTATAGGTAGGTACCTACATATTATGTAGCTCAGTATTCTCGAGTTACCTTCGTTGTTAAATATTCATCTTCAATAAAATCCAGTTAAGACTTCGCATTTCTTTAGATTGGTCTGTTGCCGCCTTGTTGCCGCGATGATAATAGTTTCGAGCGGAATCCTTTCCTTAGAAATTCTTTTATTTGATTTGATAGCATCAATTATATAGTCAATTCATTTAATTTTACAGAAATACATCGACAACGATACAAAAGATAAACAATGCGATAAAATTCACCATAAATCACAGTAACACCATGTAGTACATATTTTTTTCTGAGATCTGCCGCCATGTTGGCAAATCAGACCGCCGGCCAATCAGAGGCCGTTCCTGTAGACTATCCACAGATAATGTTAAATATTGCGTTTGGATATTGTTGTATAACGAGCGACAAAAACACAACATACGAAAATTAATTATTAAAATAAAAATTTACAGAATACAACAAAACAAATGAAAATGTATTAATTAATATCATGGAAATACGTGTTTATATACTTTTATAATTATAATTATCTACTCTTCTCTTTAAACAAGCATTTAAGACAATAAATTAGAAAGATGTAACTTTTTAATAAAAACTTTTTGCTCTAAATCATATAACAAAACGCCAAGATTTTCAATTTTTAAAAAATTACTTACCGCCCTAGGGCGTAATTTACGACTTACCGCCCGGGTTTCTAGCAAGTGTGATGAAAATATGCCTTTATGTACTGTTTTGAGTGTAAGAATCGTTATAGGTACTACGTCTAACCTAGGAACATAAAGGTATAATTATAAAATTCTAGATTTGTATTGAAAATCCGTTTTATTTGGAGAGGGGTCATGATATCAGGAAAAATCTTAATAGCGTGATGCAGGATCGTCATTTGTTTTGTATGGGCGCGCGGCGCCATAACAGCCTGGTGCCATCTGTTGGTCATAATTTCCTTTGTCCTCGCATCACGCCGAAACGGCTGGACAGATTTTAACAAATTTTGGTACAGGGATAGCTGGAGATCCAAAGATGGTGATAGGAAACGTTTTATCCGTCTACAGTAGGTAAATAAAATAGTACGCGGACAAAGTTGCGGGCAACTCCTAGTAAAGGTATAATATTTTACCACTTTATTCTTATCTCTGGTAAACTAATGTGTTAATTACAGTACCTAATTACTATTGATAGTATAGGTATAATGTAATTACTTTAAAATGTTGAGTAGTTACCAACCTATCTTCGAAAATCTATGCAATCGGTATTATCACTCAACAACGTTAAGAGTTTCTTGACTCAACACAACCACTGAACCACACCTCGGACAATGGCGATCAAATGTATGAAACAAACGCGTTCCTACGCACACAGTCTAAGCTCGTGTAGGTGAACGCGTATCATGCTTGTGTGAGTGAGATAAGACATGCTAGGGTTGGCGCCATTTTGTCTATTTGTAGTGCGTTCGCGAATCGGGAACGCAATGTGCAGCAATATGAGATGACCTTGTAATAGCGGCGTCGAATTAATTTTGTGTGCTTTTAATTAATTATAAACAAAAACGTTTTTAACTCTGTTTTCTGAGATTTTTATTATAAGGGTGCTTATTAAACTACTTATTTGATTTTTAATAAGTAGCATTATTTACCTAATTATTATCCTACTAATATTATAAACGTGAAACTTTGTGAGTACGTGGAGATGTGTAAGAAAAAGACGAATTCGTTTATTATGGGCTTTCTTATTTTCCCGTTGCTAAATTTTAATATTAAATTAAAACGACTAATAAAGTGGCCAAAAAAAAACCTTTGGTTTGACTTTAACTTTGTCTTATTATAATAGTAGCTAGAAAAAAAATGAATCAGTTTTAATAACAGAAAGTATTATGAGTTGTATAGCCAACGGAAAACTGAATCTCTGCGCACCGCGTTGTCGCGTCGTTGCCAGCCGGTAACTGTGAGGTAACTCAGCGCGGGTGGGCGGCACTTTCAACGGGAGGCAGGGAGTGTCCATACTGTACGTTGGGACTCTTTATTATACTGTGACTGAACTATCTCTACTTACGAGTATATACATATACTGTTGTATGAATACCTACAAATTTGCGGCGCATCATGAAGTAGAAATATAACATTTTACCTTATACATACTTCTTGAAGACTCAAAGTGTGTGTAAGTCACCCCCTCCTCCCCCGCCAGCCTGATGGCTCTCTATGACTCCTAGTCTAAATTCCATTCAAGACTACCTACTCAAGGCACTTTTAACGGGTTTAAGCCTTTAATTACGGTATGTTATATGCCCCTACCACTAGCCGAGTAGCACTTCAGCAAGAGGAGAGAAGTTAATTAAGACGAGCTTTGTACGAAATACATAAGTAACTATAAGCCACTACCGGCGTTCTCTTGAACAGGGACCTTCAAATTGGGTTTAGCTTCTAGGATATTAAAAAAAGTATCAATGTTTTCACTCCATATAATTTTTTTAGAGTCTCAAGCGTATTCTTAATTAGAGTCATAACATTTTATCGACTGTGCTGTTTTGTATTGACGTACCTAACGTCTTTTACTTTTATAACATATATATATATATATATATATTTAATTTTAATTAACTGTGAGAACGCCACTTTTCAATCAAAACGTAAGGTTTTTCAATCAAAACATCACATACATTTGGTGTTGCTGGCTCCTTTTGTCAATGTCAAGTAAAAAACGTAGAATCCAAAAAAAAACATTTTACTTAAATATACCTAGTTAATTAAGGCAACGTTTTGAAATCATGGACTGTTTTGTTTTAACTGTATACTTAATATCTTTCTTTTTAAACTTGATTAAAAATGTTGCCATTTCCTTACTCGATTTGAATTGTAGATCAGCTGAAATCTTTGCATAACAATAATTTGGAATATTTTGCTGGTTTTTTCTCGCGTCGGTTGCGAAGTTTGAGACTGTGCCAAATGACTGTTGTGGCCGTTGTGGGGTAGCTATGGACGGAGTGCAGCTCAGAGGCGAAACACTTCGTAGTTACTGGCACGTGTCTAATACAAAGTTGATTATGAAGCGATATGCTATTTTGAATGGCGTGCTAAGAGGCCTTATTTCTTTAAAAAAAACCTAATTATATTGACAAATATGTTTACAATGATGCGAAAACAAAAAAAAAATAATAATAATAAGGGTGACATCTTTCTAATGCAGTAGCCCAAATAAATAGTCCATCCAAACTCCATTTTAATAGCCCGGTTTTTTTTCCATATCAATGCAATAATCCAATCACCGGCCCCAGCAGGCCGGTTCATGGATGTATCATCTTATTGATTTGATCAGGAGCCTTACCACGATCTCTTAACGCGACTCACTTTAGGCCCTAAACTGAACTGTATCGCTATTTCATACCATGACATTGTATTTACGACTCAGTTCAGATGACAGTTCAGTAAGAGCGTCTCAACTATTTCATTCTCTCATTTCAAGTACTTTTCGTACCACGATGTGTCACTTGAGACGAAACTGAATCGCACGAGTGTCAAATTTTGCGACTCATAAAAAGTTCCTCATTGAATGTATCGTTCTGGATAGTTTTGTGTAGAATATTTATTAGTTCCTAGCTTTTGTTCGCGACTTGTCTCGCACAGGTCTGGAAACGTGTCTGTGTAACTTCCTACCGTTTTATTCAGGGACGCATTTACCCTAGGGCGATCCGGGCTATAGCCCGGGGCGCCAAACCGACAGGGGCGGCGTAGGCGCCCCTGGCCATTTGCATTTTGTTTTGGTATTGGCGCCTTTCAACCAACTATTACTTTTCACCTTTTTTTGTCAATCCAAAATTTAAAATGAACATGAAAAATAACAAGAACAAATAGTTTTGGTCGAAAACATGCTTGTAAGTTTGTCAATATCTTCGGGGCGCGTCTGTAAGTAAGAACATGAACATGCTTCAAATATAGGGCGCGGGCGCCGAGTGAGGTCGCGGGCCGGCAAGAGGGGCGGTGGCAATAGGCCATACATATATCAGCGTTGCCAGATCGGATCTTTTTACACTATATCGGTCAATTTTGTTACTACGTACCCCCGCGCCGAACAATTTCGCTCTCGCTGCGCTCGCGTTTTCATCTGATCGTGTTACTACGCACCCCATCGCCGAAAAATTTAGGATAGCGAAGTGTTTGACAGGTTTTTCAGAATACTGACGAGTTAATTTCTTTTGAGTTATTATAATACGATCTCTTGGATAATGCAACGGGGAAAAAAAAGATGCACAATGCGCATAGATAAGAGTGCATTACTGGTAATAAGTAGATAGAACTTCGTGTTTTTCGGTTCCATATGACTACTGCAATACTACGGTAAAGAGCTCGTAGCTTTGTATGGATTTCATAGTAAGATACGTTTTTTTTCCGTAGCATTGCAGACTGTAGTAACTAAATTAGCCGCTCGAGGGTGCTTTACATCATGCTTCTTTATTTGGTTACTATTTAAGTTCTTAAACCACAATATGATTTTTAATAGATTGAATTATAAAAACAAGTAAACTATTTTGTAAAACAAAGAACTGGAGTTACAAACATTTGCACTGAACCTAAAATAGGCAACTATAATTGAACATATCCTTAAGCAGTTGATAATTTATTTATTATTCAAAAAAGTTACACAGCATTACAGTAATAAAACCAATAAGGCACTGAACTACAAAAATACATATAAACAAGACTTAAAACTAGTTAATTTAGGCGACACAACCGCGTGGGTCCTTTGCGTCGTCTGATCTGGTGTATAATTCGGCAAATTACCGCGGAACTGCCGAAACACAACACCCTTCCGCCAGAAGTCTGCACTTGCGATGGTGTCCTGCAGCGGCCGCGGCACGCACACCACAAATGAGCTGAAGTACACGTAGTGCCGGGACTGCAGCTGGATAATATTGATATCATGGGGTCAAAAATATAAGCCCGATTTCAAAGGTCTCTATCTCGGCGGGAGACAGCTGGCGATAAAAACGGAGCTTTTAACATTGTCATTGACACACTTGATATTATATGGGTGATAAAATCACTTCACCGCATTTCCTGGTCACAATTTCTTTCCCCTGAACGAATACACTAAATCCGCGGAGGATTAAACTGAATTCGAAGATTGGCATACCACGTAAAATTCATTTGAAATTTAACAAATTTACATGTCAATGATTGACATGACATTATCACATGCGGAAGGCGGCACACGTTCCGAGTCTTAATTACAATTCTTTTGAAATACAGACATTTTAAACTTTATTTCATTCAATAAAGCATTTGGTATGGCAAATATTGTCATTATATTAAAAAAAGAACATAAGTCCGCTATGAAATATATGTCTTTTCTTTTCAAAATTACCAATTAGTTTTAAACAAAGTGTGCTGCGAAATTAATTTGTAATATTTTAGTTACCGAACGGATAGAAGCCAGAAAGAGATAAACATATACGAAACTCACATAGCGGCATCCCTTTCGCGCCGTAGCGTCTCAATTGCAGACCAGAGACAAATATCGGTCTTTCATTCACTTTATGCGATCGAGAATCAGCGCTGCTTTAAATGTGTTATGGTACGAAATTCAGCGATTCAATTTAGGTGCCTAAACTGAACTGCACTGCTTTTGGATAGTTTTTATAAAGATTGTGGTAAGGCTCCAGGAACGGGTCCCAGCTGGGCTACAGCCACAGCAAATTTTTCCAAGGGGCCTCTACGTGTTGGATCCATATCTCCACGCTAGCCTTCCAAAAGACCGGGATGTATAACGACATATAATTAATAATGACAAATATTTTGATAATTTCAACCAAACTTTTGAAGTGAATAATAATTTTCCCCGAGTTCTAGGTAGTAACAGCTATTTCATGCTTTCATTGCGTGCAGTCGAGAATAAGTTGAAAAAACTAATTTTCCGCGTCAATTTCGAGTAGTTTTTAAAACAAAAATTATCAATGAAAAATAAAAATATATACCAATAAATCCCAATAGGCCTGTTCAAGGTATTAACATTAATAATATGTTAAGAAACATATGTTTGATCATAGAGAAAAAAATGTAAAACAATCTGCATTTTAAAAGGATTAAGGCCTCTTAACTTCGATGAAATCCAAAGCAAATTCGAATAATGTATAAACTTCACTTCATTGTACAGAAAAACAATTAATAAAACCCGGTTACGTACGGGAAAAAATTCTGCATAACTTGAACTGTAGAGAATATCGATTACGCAATTTTCAATACGTAAAGTTATTGGCTATTTAATAAACTAAAATAATTTTCATAGTTTCAAGAGATTTTCCAATGATGAATGCGGCGTCAATTATTAATTTATCACTTTCACGTTTTTTATACAACAATTGCAGCTAGCAGCGTAATTTATTTTAACATCTCAACAGCGTTTTTCGATGAATTTTAAACGATTATATTTGGAGGTACGAAAAATAGTATTCCGAATATTTCTGGCCAATAAGAGTTTTATTATCCATTTCAATTTTGAAATATGAAACCGAACTGAAATTGCTGTAACCGGTGTCTGCGAATATTTATCTACACATCAGAAAGCAAACATTGACTCACCTATGTACATATATATATCTACCTAGTTTTGTAGAATTCGATGTTGGTGACAACAGTTTATATACTAATATAAATAAACACGAGGCGAAAATCATCTTACACACGTGTTTTATACAAAATTTTACTATGCAAAGTCGTGGTAATTCATTTATTCATTTCATTTAATTACAATGTTAAGTTTACAGCATACATGAGACCAAAGCACTTACACGATAAATTAGTATACAAAAAAACAATAGGTACATGTCAAAAAGAAAGGATCATTCAAAATAATACAATATTTTAAAATTATACATAACAATTAATTACCTAACATTATCTTGGAACTGCTTAGCAATCCGGCACAATTGAGTAAAGCGATCAGCAAACATGACGGCATCGCTACAGTAGGTACATAATTATATAGGCTAAACTACGAACAAACGGTCGAAACAGCGCACACCAAGCGTTTACGAGGCGCCTAAGCGTACTTCACGGTGCCACAGTATAATAAAGAGTACTAACGTACAGTATGGACATGGACACTCCCTCCCGTTGAAAGTGCCGCCCACCCGCGCTCAGTTACCTCACCGTTACCGGCTGGCAAGGACGCGACGACGCGGTGCGCAGAGATTCAGTAGGTATTCCGTTGGCTATACAACTCATAATACTTTCTGTTATTAAAACTGATTCATTTTTTTTTCTAGCTACTATTATAATAAGACAAAGTCAAAGCAAAGGTTTTTTTGGCCACTTTATTAGACTTTTAATTTAATATTAAAATTTAGCAACGGGAATATAAGAAAGCCCATAATAAACGAATACGTCTTTTTCTTACACATCTCCACGTACTCAGAAAGTTTCACGTTTATAATATCACTAGGATAATAATAAGGTAAATAATGCTACTTATTAAAAATTTAATAGTTTATTAAGCACCCTTATAATAATAATCTCAGAAAACAGAGTTAAAAACGTTTTTGTTTGTAATTAATTACAAGCACACAAAATTAATTCGACGCCTCTATTACAAGGTCATCTCATATTGCTGCACATTGCGTTCCCGATTCGTGAATGCACTACAAATAGGCAAAATGGCGGCAACCCTAGCATGTCTTATCTCACTCACACAAGCATGATACGCGTTCACCTACACGAGCTTAGACTGTCCGCGAACAAACTATCGACGTCTCCAGCTCCTCGGCGAATAGTACGCGTGATTGCGTCCTTCCTGTCCGGCAGAAGATTCCAGGTGGCGGTAGAAGACGCCACCTCGACGGAGCGCCCGATCCTCGCGGGTGTCCCACAAGGAAGCTGCCTGTCCCCGGCCTGTTATGCCCGCTACACTGACGATATCCCAGTGGAGGGCGATGTCAAGCTGGGACTCTACGCGAATGATGCGGCGTTCTTTGCAACGTCGCTCAATGCCAAACACGCAGCGCAAAAATTGCAACGTACCCTTGACGTCTTACCCGACTGGCTATCACGTTGGCGCCTGTCAGCTAACGTGGGCAATACACAGGCCCTGGTGACGGGCAGAGTAAAGTAGCCGCAAAGTCTTCGCATGTCCGGACAGGAAATCCCTTGGTCATACACCGTCAAGTACCTGGGTGTGACCATAGACAGGGGACTCACGATGACCAAGCACGTGGACCAAAACAGTACGCCGAACGAAAGCAGCGTTCACCCGACTGCCATCTCCTTCCTCCTTGCCAGCAGCCTTCCCTTGAAGACAAAGCTAGGGATATGCAAGACCTACCTGCGGTCCCGCCTGACCTATGCGGCCCTCGCATGGTATGGTCTTGCTTCAGAATCCAGCAAGAAAAGGCTGCGTGCGCTGGAGTCTCGAACCCTGCGCACCATTGTCTCAGCGCCGCGTTACATGCGCAATGAGACAATCTTCAGAGACCTCGAATGGCAAGGGCTGGATGCCTTTATCGGGCAACTGGCTAGAGCCATTTTCGACCGTGCTGACCACTCAGAGACCCCGAGCCTGGTGGGAATCGCACCACTGCACACCCGTCCACCGGATGTAAGGGGCAGGGCTCTACCGAGAGAGCTCGTGCCCCCGGACTGTGTCCCCTGGCAAACTCCAGGAAAATGTCGCTGAAAGGCCACCTTACCTCGAAGCCGCAGAGAGGCCACCGTGCTCTTCCGCAGCTATCATGAAGAGGAAGATACCGAACCCGCCGCAAGAACGTCAACGCACGATACACAAACCGAAGACCTCGAATAGATAATTAAATCGCCGAGGGCCAAATTGATTACCCGTCCGTAGTGAAGGAAGGAGCCAGAATCCGCTACATAGGGCCCTGGTATAGCTACCACATGCCCGCGAGGGTGAATGAGAGCGTCCCACGAGTCCGCGATTTTTTAAAGATGCCACGAGTGTATTGCGTTGTATACGGTTGCTATAACTCAGCTTCTTCAAACCTTTTAGCTGTTGTTTTCAAAGAGAATACCTAAATGTGTAAAGTAGCTGCAATCAATTTATCAATAAGTAGACAAAATCAGTTATGTTATGGTGCCGTGCGCATGATTTCTGGTAATTTATTTTAAAAAGTTATTCGTTAGTATGAGGATTTCTAACACGATAAAATAATTAATAATAAAGCTTTTCGAACGTGTCGTAGCAGGCGAAAGTATTTCTCAGTCAGCAATTTATAATAAGTACAAACTTGTCTTAATTGAATAAAGACGAAGATGTTGAAGTCTTTTAATTACATAATTTTGTTTTTAAACTAGTCAATTCATTCGATTATTATCTCCTTTATTTATCTTTCATCTTAGGCTAGGTTTTTTACAATAAATGTATATAAAAATAAAATACAATAAAAGTAATTACAAAAAATAAATAATTTATAAAGAATCTAACTATATATATACAAACTCACAAAATATCGTAAATACCTACCTATATATATATATATATATATATATATATATATATATATATATATATATATAATGATCCCATCTATGTAATTGTTGATCCAGTATGAAGCTCGAATAAATGTTGATCCACCTTTTCGATGCGTACAATCAAATCCTGTTAAATCCACAAGATATACTTTGATCCGAAATTAACAGGTACCTGACGACGCTGGATCTGCACTCACTTGTATTCAACATACTCGCCGCCGGTATACCAAGTTTTTGTTGATCATCTAACGGCCAAAAAAAATATACCAATACGTTATTATCAGATCCGCTATATATTTACTTATACGCCACATAGGCATAGTCAATGTTGATCCGGCGATAGTGGAGCCACAAATGACAAGTAAATCAGACAGCACGAAGCGGCAACGTCGCTTTTTTTTTTTTTTTAAATGATCCTTTGCAGATGGGCCTGCGTGTATGCGGCCCGTAACTGCACGTCTGAAATTGTCTCAGCCACTGAGCAGCAAAGACTAGCGAGAGGAGAGAGGATGCCAGCCATCAGAAAGATGAGCTGGACTTTTGGTTAGCTCTCATGGGATAACTGTAGCGTTTATTGAGAAGTGGAAGCAGCCCGCTGCGAGGCTGGAAGTCTTAATACCCCTATTAATTGAATCGGCTCCCGCCGAAGCGAGCGTCTCTGTCTGTCTGTCTGTGAATGTCGTGAGTGACACGAGGGCGTGTGAACGAGTGCAGATCGATGTTACGGATGAACCATGGAGCTCCTACTGTTCTCCTTAAATATTTGTTTTGAAGGGTTTGGAATGCCCTAAGCCTACTCGGGGAAGAGTGGGCAAAAACTGAACTTGCATACGAGAAGACCGGCCTAATGCAGGTTTTATACAACGTTAGCTTATTGTGTATTGACATTTTGCTTCTGGAGTTGGTCAAGCAGTGGAGGCGGCCAGCAATAAAAGCAGCCCTATCCTTTACAATCTTAATATGTTTATTACAGTCTTATTACAGTCCCAATATATTTATGAGAGTATTATGTATGTTATTAGAAACCTAGATTCATTTACAAAAAATTCCGATGTCCACAGTTTTAACACTAGAAATAAAAATAAAATTGCTATTAGAAAGTTTCGTGTTCGTAAAGTAAGTAAATCATTTTTAGGCCAATGTATTCATTTTTATAACAAGTTACCTGATCATGTTTTAAAATTAGCCTTTCCATCTCTCAAAAATTATTTAAAAAAATCTCTAATGTCAAAAGCATATTATACAGTAGAGGACTATCTGACAGACAAAAATGCATGGCCTGAACCAGAAACCGCGTAGCTGACTCCTTCTTAGATTGTACCTAACTAGTTTAAGGGACACAGTTCTAATAAGAAAGCATATCAAACGTACATAAATTGTGATAAACCGTCTGGCTTTCTTGTAGTTTCTATTTTATTCTTACACTTTTCCTTACTTATGTCTTAAAATACACTTTTAATATGTTTTCTTGTAGAACTACGTATAGTTAAGTTCATATCATTGTAATAGTTAAGTACTTATGCTTTTTGAAAAAATGACTGACTGTTGAGTTTCTTTCGGCGTTTCTTCTCAACAGTGGTCTCCTCTTGTGAAATGCCGGTAGACTCAGACATGTAAAAGTGCCCTTGTGGCCTACTTGCAGAATAAAGTTCATTATTTCATTATTTCATTATTAATATGTTTATACAGTCTTAATATGTTTGTACAGTCTTAATATGTTTATTACAGTCTTAATATGTTTATTACAGTCTTAATATGTTTGCAACGTCGCGTCGCGTCGCCCGCGCAGGCGATAGCGGGTGTAGCGCGGAGCGCGGGGCAGGGGTTCATTTGAAATACCGCCTCTGTGACGCCACCGCCAGTCCGCCACCGCCCACCGCCAGTAGTCGGCTCGGCTCGTCAGTTGCGTTGCGCGCGAAATGTGCTTTTTATTGGTGTGTTCGTGTCGGTGTTTAAGTGTAAATCGTGTACCATGGCAGATGGATTGGAAAATGGTAAGTGATTTTTTTTCTATTTTGTATATTTAGTTACCCCAAACGGCCCGAACATAGAACAGGTACCTGTTCGTAGTAAGTTTAAGGTTTTTTGACTTGAGTAAGACATTAAATTGGCTCGGTAGCAGTAGCACAGTACGTTCAGAAGAACACACTTCTCGATGCTAAAGTGTCGAAGTATTGTCCAACCTTGTTTGTGGCGGAATTTAACTACCTTAACTTTACTCTAACAGATAATTTATACGTTCTAAGGTAATAACTGTATTGAATACATGCAAAAAACAAAGAAAACTGACAATCAATTATTTTTTTCTTATTCTACTTGAAATTTGAATGTTGGCGCGCTGACTGCCGGCGTCGACAACCGGCGCCGGCGCGCCCGCTGTGGGCTTCGTGTACGAGTTGCGAGCCACGTACCGTATGTCAGATGTTGGGGCATATACGGGCTTTTACACTAGCACGCAGTACTTACGGCTATTTCGACAATATTTTTCTATAACCACGGTTGAAATACTAGATATAAAGTACGAATATCCTAAACACAATTTTCTAGATTGATAATATGTTACAATAAAATTGTTAGGTTTTTAATCTTAAAGCACGTAAAAAGCATAGATTCGGTATTTTAGGCTAAAAATAAAGGATACGGTGCTATAGGTTTTGATGAGCCGTATCTTTTTTGAAAAAGATATCTAATTAAAGGGCAGTAAAATGTGTTATACGTGTTTTTATCTTAGATCTCGTTTAAAAAAGGCGACTGTTCGTTTTTTTAGGCTAGTATCGGTAAATTATCGCCTTTTAAGCTAGTTATATTGGCAAGTTAAGGACATATGCGTTCTTTTACCTTAGAGCCTTATCACACTTGCGATTTGCGAGCGTATTTTGTATGAAGGCGATCGCGCAGCGTCTTCGCCGCGTCGCTTATTTGTATAGAAAATACGCTCGCAAATCGCAAGTGTGATAAGGCCCTTACTAGTAACTTGAAAACGAAGCCTCCTATCGAAAAACTGATAAAATAGGTCGACGCAGCTTTTTTTTCTCATTATGGTGGTAGTAATAACTCAATTTCGGCAAAATGTCAAAAGGTCGCCTTTTACCGTAGGACGGCAGTATTAGTGTGATAGTGTGTTGTGTAATTCCCCCTTACCTTATTTTCCTACAAATAAGAAATGTGGTAACACCACGTGCTAAAAATAGAATCAACATTTATGTAGTTAAGTACATAATATTTTTTTTTTTTTCAGAAAGTATTGCAAACAACTTGCCTCACTTGGATTTTATTTCTGACGAATTATTGAACTCGATGAATGTAAGTACCTTCCTGTGGCGTGAGATCCATAGACGCCGATTTCTAACGGGCTGCTAGACCATTTTAGCATTATGCTCTATTGCTCTTAAAGAAGAAGTAAGCCAATTCATCAGCTCCGGCTTTCCCAGGGGTTTGCCACTGGTGCACTTTTTTTAGGGTTCCGTACTCATAGAGTGCGAACGGTATCATAATATTATTAAGCTGTTAGTGCATCTGTACGTCCTTCTGTCTGTCTTTCAAGAGGATGGTATCTCATGAACCGTATATAAAAGAAATAGACAGTTGTATTTTTTGACCGAGCGAGCGAAGCGTCTCCGTTTCAGCTTGGTCCAAAATCTTTCGCATGTATGGATTAAATTTTGTGAGTAGGTTTGATAATCTATACTATTATAAAATTCTAGATTTGTATTGAAATTCAGTTTTCAATGGAGAGGGGTCATGATTTCAGGAATAATCTTAATAGCGTGATGCAGCATCGTCATTTGTTTTGTATGGGGGTGCGCGCCGCCATGCTAGCTTGGGCCATCTGTTGTTATATTTTCCCTTGTCATCTCATCACGCCGAAACGGCTTGACTATTTGACCAATTTTGGTACAGTCTGACCGATCTCTAAGATCAAATGAAGTCACTTTGGCACAAGGTACCAACGACCGTATCCGTGTACATTTAAGATCGTTTTTCACTTGTCCCAATTTGACATCATTTGATCTTAGAATTCCGGATAGATAAGACTATACAGGGATAGCTGAATGTCTACAGATAGTTATAGGATTTATTTTACGTTTATCGTACCTAAGTTGTCGCGGGCAGATTCTACTTAATTATATACCTAGTTTTTAGGGTTCCGTACCCAAAGGGTAAAAACGGGACCCTATTATTGAGACTTCGCTGTCCGTCCGTCCGTCCGTCTGTCACCAGGCTGTATCTCAAGGACGGTGATAGCTAGACAGTTGAAATTTTCACAGATGATTTATTTCTATTGCCGCTATAACAACAGATACTAAAAATAAAATAAAATAAATATTTAAGGGGGGCTCCCATACAAAAAACGGGTTGGTTGCGTTAACTTTGCACCTAATTTGTATGGGGCGCTATACATACCAGGTGCAAACTTAACTTAACAACTTAAGGATGAAAAGTGTTTGTACGGAACCCTCGGTGCGCAAGTCCGACTCGCACTTGACCGTTATTTTTTTTGTTATGTCACTTCTATGAAGAGGGACATGATTTCAGGAAAAATCTTAATAGCGTAATGCAGGATCGTCTTTTGTTTTGTATGGGCGCGCGGCGCCATGCTAGCCTGGCGCCATCTGTTTTCATAATTTCCTTTGTCCTTTCATCACGCCGAAATGGGTGGACAAAATAAATGTTAACCAATTTTGGTACAGGGATACGGACGTCTAAAAGATTTAGGTTATAGGATACTGTTTACCCACACTACGGTATAAGAGTTTTACATGGACAAGGTCGCAACTATTATAAAATTGTCGCGAATGTGTATTGAAAATTAGCTTTCTACAGAGAGGTTCATAATTTCAGGATAAATCTTAATAGCGCGATGCAGGATCGTCTTTTCTTTTTTATGGGCGCACGGCGCCGTGCCGGCCTGGCACCCTCTGTCGGTCATAATTTCTAAAGTCCTCTCATCACGCCGAAACAGCTGGACGGATTCGAACCCATCTTAGTACAGGGATAGCTGGAAATCCAAAGATGGTTATAGGATACTTTTTAATAGTTTTTTTTTTTATCAACTATCATTATTTGTATATTTTTATTTTTTTGCAGACTTGTGAAAAACAGTACCCGGGCGAAAAAGAAGATGATGCCCAACAACTATTAAGCACATTAAAATGCACGAGTGATTCAGGAGCAACTCTTGATATAACTGGGATATCCATATCTGGTCTAACAGAAAATTTTGATTCCTTATTTACATCCACCGAAACTCAAAATGAAAAGGTATCTTATTGCTATATTTTACTTTTGAATCATCTCGGCATCTATGAAGCAAGCGAAGCGAGTTTGGTCTTCGATCGTTTCAAAGATTTGTAATGGCTCGCGCCGCCATGCCAAGCCAGCCTGGCGCCATCTGCTTTCATAATTTCCCTTGTCCGATCTCTAAGATCAAAATGAAGTCACTTTGGCACAAGTTACAAACGACCGTATGTGTGTACATTTAAGGTAGTTTTTCACTTGTCCTCACAAAAAATCTTAATAGCGTGATGCAGGTCGTTTTGTATGGGCGCGCGGCGCCATGCCGGCCTGACGCCATCTGGGTCATAATTTCTTTGTCCTCTCATCACTCCGAAACAGCTGGACGGATTCGAACCCATTTTAGTACAGGGATAGCTGGACATCCAAAGATGGTTATAGAATACTTTTTTCCTCGACTACGGTAAAAAAAAGTTTTTACGCGTACGAGGTCGCGGGCACGTTCTAGTTATAAAATAAGAATATACACACTTTGCAACAAACGGTTTAACACAGCACTGAAAGAAAATTATTAACTTAAAAAAAAAACTCGACTGCTTAAAAATAATGAAAGGAAAACAAGTATCACAATGCCTAATAAAATTCCGTCGTCAACGTCATCAAGTAAATTCACAAAAGATCGAGTGTTTTTAACAGAGTTCAAAAAAGGAGGTTCTCGGTTTGACCTGTAAGTAAGTAAGTATGTATTATGTATGCTTGTCCGTGATTATCTCACGTTTGGCTGCCGCTTAACCGATTTTGATGCGGTTTTCAGAAAAGTATTTGATACACTTAGGAGAAGTTTTTTAGTATTTTAACCGACTTCAAAAAATTAGTGTTGCCAGTTTGACCCGTATGTATGTATTGTCCGCGATTATAAAGTGTTCCATGAACAACTTTATAATCTTGCACAATCTAATCTTGAACAACCTTTTAAATTGCGTCTGATAGTCATTATCTTCCTATGCTGAGCTGATGATGGAAGGTGTACCTTACGGTTAGGAGTTAGGGGATAATTAAAACGACATGCATGCAAACAAGACCTCCCTGATCACCCTGCTATATGCATTTTATTTAAATCACTAAAAGAAAAAAAAGAAATAAAGAACCGACTTCAAATAATACTGAAACGCTACGCTACTGACTACTATAAACAAAGCACCGTATAATTAGTGGTTAGTATTTTACGGTGCTGCATGCGGAGACAAACGTAGTTTCTAGGTAGATCTTTCTGTACTAGTAGGTAACAAGTTTGTTGGTCTGTGCCTGAAGTACCTTAAATTGTTTAGTTTATGCATTACTTAGGTACTCAGTCGAATTTTACACAGGTAAAGGTATTGTGATACTTGTTTTTCCCGTTTTAGTTCATTATTTAAAAGCAGTCGTGTTTTTGTTTTTAACCGACTTTAAAAAAAGGAGGTTCTCAGTTTGACCGTATGTTTTTTTTATGTCTGTCGCGATTGCCTCGGTTTTGGTTGGTATACAAAGAATGGAAGTAACTCATGCAACTGCTTAGGAAAAGTACATAATTTAGTGACATACGCACCGCACCATCTGAACCGCATCCGCAGTTGAGCTGATGATACAAACCATGGGAGGCTACTAAAACTACTCAATTATATTTCAATCACTAAAAAGCAAAATCATTTTTTTTTATAAAAAACGAACCGCCTTCATTATAAAGTGAAAAGCCAAAAATTATGCGATCTTAAGTATACTATGGGCTCCACAAATGCCTGTGTTAATTCTGCAGCTCATTGTACATGGATGCATTATTATTTAGACTCTTTGAAGTGGTCTTTTACCCATAGATATTGCTATGGTACAAAAACACTAACCCTCCCCTTTTTATGTTACTACCAAAATTCTGACAAATTCAACGACATACCTCATATGTAAAAAGCCGTCCAGGCGTTAGGACTGAAGACAAAGAAATTTGCCAAGTCGCACTATACTTCTAATTTCTACACTCAACTTTGCACTTTTTAATTTTTAGGGTTCCGTACCCAAAGGGTAAAAACGGGACCCTATTACTGAGACTTCGCTGTCCGTCCGTCCGTCCGTCTGTCACCAGGCTGTATCTCAAGGACGGTGATAGCTAGACAGTTGAAATTTTCACAGATGATTTATTTCTATTGCCGCTATAACAACAAATACTAAAAATAAAATAAAATAAATATTTAAGGGGGGCTCCCATACAACAAACGGGTTGGTTGCGTTAACTTTGGACCTAATTTGTATGGGGCGCTATACATACCAGGTGCAAACTTAACTTAACAACTTAAGGATGAAAAGTGTTTGTACGGAACCCTCGGCGCGCAAGTCCGACTCGCACTTGACCGTTTTTTTTGTTATGTCACTTCTATGAAGAGGGACATGATTTCAGGAAAAATCTTAATAGCGTAATGCAGGATCGTCTTTTGTTTTGTATGGGCGCGCGGCGCCATGCTAGCCTGGCGCCATCTGTTTTCATAATTTCCTTTGTCCTTTCATCACGCCGAAATGGGTGGACAAAATAAATGTTAACCAATTTTGGTACAGGGATACGGACGTCTAAAAGATTTAGGTTATAGGATACTGTTTACCCACACTACGGTATAAGAGTTTTACATGGACAAGGTCGCAACTATTATAAAATTGTCGCGAATGTGTATTGAAAATTAGCTTTCTACAGAGAGGTTCATAATTTCAGGATAAATCTTAATAGCGCGATGCAGGATCGTCTTTTCTTTTTTATGGGCGCACGGCGCCGTGCCGGCCTGGCACCCTCTGTCGGTCATAATTTCTAAAGTCCTCTCATCACGCCGAAACAGCTGGACGGATTCGAACCCATCTTAGTACAGGGATAGCTGGAAATCCAAAGATGGTTATAGGATACTTTTTAATCGTTTTTTTTTTTATCAACTATCATTATTTGTATATTTTTATTTTTTTGCAGACTTGTGAAAAACAGTACCCGGGCGAAAAAGAAGATGATGCCCAACAACTATTAAGCACATTAAAATGCACGAGTGATTCAGGAGCAACTCTTGATATAACTGGGATATCCATATCTGGTCTAACAGAAAATTTTGATTCCTTATTTACATCCACCGAAACTCAAAATGAAAAGGTATCTTATTGCTATATTTTACTTTTGAATCATCTCGGCATCTATGAAGCAAGCGAAGCGAGTTTGGTCTTCGATCGTTTCAAAGATTTGTAATGGCTCGCGCCGCCATGCCAAGCCAGCCTGGCGCCATCTGCTTTCATAATTTCCCTTGTCCGATCTCTAAGATCAAAATGAAGTCACTTTGGCACAAGTTACAAACGACCGTATGTGTGTACATTTAAGGTAGTTTTTCACTTGTCCTCACAAAAAATCTTAATAGCGTGATGCAGGTCGTTTTGTATGGGCGCGCGGCGCCATGCCGGCCTGACGCCATCTGGGTCATAATTTCTTTGTCCTCTCATCACTCCGAAACAGCTGGACGGATTCGAACCCATTTTAGTACAGGGATAGCTGGACATCCAAAGATGGTTATAGAATACTTTTTTCCTCGACTACGGTAAAAAAAAGTTTTTACGCGTACGAGGTCGCGGGCACGTTCTAGTTATAAAATAAGAATATACACACTTTGCAACAAACGGTTTAACACAGCACTGAAAGAAAATTATTAACTTAAAAAAAAAACTCGACTGCTTAAAAATAATGAAAGGAAAACAAGTATCACAATGCCTAATAAAATTCCGTCGTCAACGTCATCATTTTACAAGTAAATTCACAAAAGATCGAGTGTTTTTAACAGAGTTCAAAAAAGGAGGTTCTCGGTTTGACCTGTAAGTAAGTAAGTATGTATTATGTATGCTTGTCCGTGATTATCTCACGTTTGGCTGCCGCTTAACCGATTTTGATGCGGTTTTCAGAAAAGTATTTGATACACTTAGGAGAAGTTTTTTAGTATTTTAACCGACTTCAAAAAATTTGTGTTGCCAGTTTGACCCGTATGTATGTATTGTCCGCGATTATAAAGTGTTCCATGAACAACTTTATAATCTTGCACAATCTAATCTTGAACAACCTTTTAAATTGCGTCTGATAGTCATTATCTTCCTATGCTGAGCTGATGATGGAAGGTGTACCTTACGGTTAGGAGTTAGGGGATAATTAAAACGACATGCATGCAAACAAGACCTCCCTGATCACCCTGCTATATGCATTTTATTTAAATCACTAAAAGAAAAAAAAACTAGTGCCTACGCCACATCTTGGGATTTAGGTAGCCGACCCCGATTGAGAATTCATTCTCAAAAAATGGGACAAAGGCTAGGAGGATGATGACTAAAAGAAAAAAAAAGAAATAAAGAACCGACTTCAAAAAATACTGAAACGCTACGCTACTGACTACTATAAACAAAGCACCGTATAATTAGTGGTTAGTATTTTACGGTGCTGCATGCGGAGACAAACGTAGTTTCTAGGTAGATCTTTCTGTACTAGTAGGTAACAAGTTTGTTTGTCTGTGCCTGAAGTACTAAGGTACTTAGTAAAACTACTCAATTATATTTCAATCACTAAAAAGCAAAATCATTTTTTTTATAAAAAAGGAACCGCCTTTATTATAAACTGAAAAGCCAAAAATTATGCGATCTTAAGTATACCTACTATGGGCTCCACAAATGCCTGTGTTAATTCTGCAGCTCATTGTACATGGATGCATTATTATTTAGACTCTTTGAAGTGGTCTTTTACCCATAGATATTGCTATGGTACAAAAACACTAACCCTCCCCTTTTTATGTTACTACCAAAATTCTGACAAATTCAACGACATACCTCATATGTAAAAAGCCGTCCAGGCGTTAGGACTGAAGACAAAGAAATTTGCCAAGTCGCACTATACTTCTAATTTCTACACTCAACTTTGCACTTTTTAATTTTTAGGGTTCCGTACCCAAAGGGTAAAAACGGGACCCTATTACTGAGACTTCGCTGTCCGTCCGTCCGTCCGTCTGTCACCAGGCTGTATCTCAAGGACGGTGATAGCTAGACAGTTGAAATTTTCACAGATGATGTATTTTTATTGCCGCTATAACAACAAATACTAAAAATAAAATAAAATAAATATTTAAGGGGGGCTCCCATACAAAAAACGGGTTGGTTGCGTTAACTTTGCACCTAATTTGTATGGGGCGCTATACATACCAGGTGCAAACTTAACAACAACTTAAGGATGAAAAGTTTTTGTACGGAACCCTCGGTGCGCGAGTCCGACTCGCACTTGACCGGTTTTTATTACTTTTTACTCGACTGTACTGTCGTAGATAAAGTATTGAATGCAACGTTGTATAAATAAGTCAAAAAATGCTTGTGGCATGGTTCGCTACGCTCACGTCGTAACCCATGCCACTCGCCTTTTTTGATCCCTCTTATACAACTATTGCATAATATCCTATTATAACCTCTCAGGCAATGGGCGGCTGGAATCGTACTCACCGTTCTGAATTAACTATTTGAATATTTTATTACAGACTATGGAAGTTAAAAACTCTTCGGAAGATTATGATTGTGACAGTAAGGACTTTTCACCAAGCGATGGATCGGACTTTGACCCAAAAACCGCCTATGAAAGTGACGACAGCTGTGAACAGGTAATGATCGCATAATGTATACACGATCTGGGGCTTTACGAATTATAGCCCTTGGTTTGTCTAAAGTTTTAAATCGACTTCAAAAAATGTTTTTTTTTTAATGTTTGTTACCTCAGAACTTTCGACTGGGTGAACCGATTTTGATGATTATTTTTTTATTTAAAAGCTAGTGTGGTGCCATTTATATATTATCCAGGTCTGACACATCCATGAAACCATCCATGAAAAAACCATATATAAGTGTTATTGTATGTTCCATTGCGCTCTTTGAAGTCAGTTATTTTTTTGTGAAAAAGAATAATAATAGCAAAAAATAAAAAATAAAAAAACATTTTGAACAAAAAAAGAACCGAACTTGCACGGCATCTGTTTTCACAGTAATAATGGAGTGGTTTGGCACCGACTTCAAAAGGTGATTGAAATGTAATCTGACATGATCGAGTTATTTTTGGCTTTTCAGTTTTATTTGAAGACGGTTCTTTTATACGTCTTCCCTTGACCAGGAAGTGAGATTTTGTCCCCGCGTAGGACGGAGAAAATTTCACTTACAGCCTAGGGTGACCTAAATTATTTTACAGGTTAAAGAAAAAAAAGATTTATCAACCAAAGGGAAAGAAAATATGAATGAAAATAACAACAAAGAGGGAAATGTTATAAAGAAAGTGGGAAAACGTACTTGGAACAGAAAAAATGCTTGTTTTTACTGTCAGGAATTAGTGACAAACTTCTCCAGACATCTTTTAAGACGACACAATAAGGAAATTGAAGTTATTGAGTATAAATCAATCCAAGATGAAGATCCAAAAATAAGGCAGAAAAAACGACAAGCAATTACGAATGAATTAAGAAACAAGGGAAACTTCTTGCACAACTGCAAAGTGAGTTTTGACAGAGATGAAGGCGCAACCGTAATACCTAGTAAACGGAACAACCTACCTTCAAGTCCTTCTTCGTATGCGACATGCAAACATTGTCTGGGAACTTTTAAGAGATCGTCGTTTTTTAGACACTTAAAAGGTTGCGACACAAGTAGTAACAATGAAATGAACCTACCATCTCTAAAAAAAAAGCATTATACAATCATAGTATAACTATTATCCCCAACACATTAGATGCATCTGTTGAGCTAAAAAACAATATTTTACCGCATCTTCGTTCTGATGACATTTCGCTGGTGGTGAAAAATGATCCATTGATCATAGCATACGGTTCACGACTTCTTAAAAAGAAAAAAGAACGACGCAGTCGAAAAGCAATATGCTCCAAGATGAGGGACTTGGCTTCACTGCTAAGTATACTGCGAAAGAAAGACCCAAGTATTGAAGCTCTTACCGATGTAATTGAACCTGAGAAATATGAAACATTTATTGATGCAATAAAAACAATGTGCGGATTTAATGAAGAAACGGGTATGGTCAACATACCAAGCATACCTGCACGACTGAGACCAGCTATTTTAGGGTGCATTGATATACTGTACACTCAGGCTATTATGTCAACGGACAGTTTAGCGTATAAAGATACTTACAAAAAAAAACTAGATGACTTTAAGCGACTGATAGAAATCAATTGGCAGTGGGAGATATCATCAAATGCGGAGAAAACAAGGAAGCGAGTTAACATGACCAAGCAAAGTATTATACCACTGGATGAAGACATTGCTACAGTTATGCAGAGAATTCACAAGATGGAAATCAAATATGCAAAAAAATTAAGAGAAGATCGAAATCCATTAAATTACGAATCATTGTGTATTGTAACTATAGCTCATATTATAATGCTGGACAGAAAACGGGCAGGTGATGTAGCGGAAGCTGAATTGACCTTTTACATTAATAGAAAGAATGAAGAAGTCCCAGAAAAAGTGTTGGAGACTCTAACATCAGAGCAAAGAAAATCGATCCAGGAACTTGACGTTTTTCAAATACCTGGAAAGAGAACTAGAGCGGTTCCGATTCTTCTAACAAAAATAATGAGAGAAAATATCGATTTGATTATCGCTTGTCGTGGAGATTTGAATATTCCGAGTTCAAACCGATACTTATTTGCTAGACCTGGAACGGAAGAACCTTTTGATGGTGGTAAGTGTCTGGAAAAGATAAAAAAACAATGCAATTTGAAACGACCTGAAATGCTGACTTCTACAGGAATGAGACACCATATAGCAACTATGTCACAAATACATTCAAAACAAAATGATCAATATACCGAACACTTAGCAGGATTTCTAGGACACGATGTAGCAGTTCATGCAAGAAATTACAGATTGCCATTGCAAGTTTTACAAAAAGCGGTTGTAGGTACTCAACTTATTGAGTATGAAAATACACAAACAGAAAATAAACAAAAGAAGATAGAAACCATAACATCACGATCAGATATTTTTAAAGATACTCTAGATGAAATCATTGAAAAACGAGGAAAATCTTCAGATGTAAGCGAACAGCCTAGTACTCTTACTTTAATCCCGAACTCAACGTTTGAAACTAATGAAATTACAACAGACTATAATTTAGTAACAGAAAATGAAGGAACTGGAACAATAAATCTCAACAATTACGAACCTATAACAAGTAATCCCGAATATGAAGAATCTGGAACTAGAAACCCGGACAGACCTGAAAGAAGAAATAGCGGAGAGCAAGAACCTAAAGTAAAAAACGACCATAAACAGAAGAATATGCCTAACCATGTACCTAAAACTAATAAAACCAAAGTTAAACAAAGTAAAGGAAACACGTCGTTGAGCTTTTCAAGTGACAGCAGTATTAATGAAGAAAACGCAGTTGTGACATCTAAGACGAAAAAATACGAAGCACCTGAAACTGACAACAGCAAAGTTAAACAAAATAGAAGAAACACTAGAACAAACAAGTCGAGCTCTTTAACTGACAGCAACAGCACTATTAATGAAGAGAAAACAATTGAAACATCTAAGACGAAAAATTATGAAAAACCTGAATCTAAAAATAAAGTCAAACAAAATAAAAGAAAAACAAGAACAAAAAAGTTGAGCTATTCAAGTGACAGCAATAGTGATGATGATAAAGTAGTTATAAAAAGATCTAAAACTGCGCACCGAAAATGGTCGCATGAGGAAATTAAAATTGTTCAAAAACATTTCCAATCAAACATAAACCAAAAGATTAACCCTGGCAAAAGCAAGTGCGAGGAGGTTTTAAAAAAAGAGCCTGCTCTGCGTAATAGGACATGGATGCAGTTAAATACCTACGTTAACAATATTTACAAAAAAAAGTTATAAGTTAGTTTAGACAATGCCTAATCCATTCGCTATACCATTTTTTAGGGGTCAGTTTCAAAATATGACGCAATTCATAAAATAATAAACTTTTAGTAGTAAAGAAAACAAACCCTCATATTTTCATAGTTTTTTTTCTATTCAGTTTAGGACGGCAAAAATTCCCGAAACACAAGTACTAATAACAAAAAAAAAATTAACAAAATAAAGAACTGACTTCAGTAAAACTAAAAAGCCAAAAATAACCCGTTCAAGTACAGATTACATTTCACTCACCCTTTGAAATCGATCCCAAACCACTCAGTTATTATATTTATATATTAAAGTTTACTTGAGGTTTGGCACCGGAGTTATGAGGTAACAAACATTAAAAAAAAAAAACACAACCGAACTGAGAACCCCCTCCTTTTTTGAAGTCGGTTAAAAAAAACAGCAAAATGTGAGTGAATTACACGCCGAGCGTTCCGTACACATTTTTACTTATCACATCCCATCTTAACTGGTAGGGCCAGGTTAAGTTAAGTTTGCACTTGGTACGTACGGTGCCACATACAAATGAAGTGCAAACATAACGCAGTCGGGTTGTCGTCATATCATTTTTTTTTTATATTTAATTAGAGATGTATAGTTTCTGAAAATTATATCTAACTCTATAATCTAACTATACATTTCTAATGGAATCATAAAATATATTATTGTTTTTATTTATGAGGACACCCCGGTTGCGTTAAATTTGCACTTCATTTGTTTGCGGCACAATAGTACTGCCGTGCTACGGTAAAAGGCGACCTTTTAACATTTTGCCGAAATTGAGTTTTTCGATAACAGGCTCCGTTTCTGAGTTAAGGTTAAGTTTAAAGAACGGTATGTGACCTCACTTCACGCATTTAACTAGCTTATAATGCGGTAATTTACCGATACTAAACTAAAATAACGGATAACTGACTTTACTTGTGTATTAACTGGTTTTTACTTGGTGATTCACGGGCTAAGTCAAAGCTATAATAACGATTCCAACGGTAAAAATACGTATAACACATTTTACTGCCTTTAAACTAGATGTATTCCTAAAAAAAATTACGACTCGTCCTAATTTAAAACACCGCATCCTTAATTTTTAGCCTTAAATACCGAATATGTATTTCAAAACTTGCCCATCAAGCAAACGCTAACCAGAAGGAGCCCTATTTTAGGAGCAAAAGACTCATTGACCGGTCAAAATTACGATGAAAATGCAACGAGGCGTTCTCCGGTAAACCGTTGAAATGGGATCTCTAACATAATAAAAAAAAAATTAATATGTGGCACCGTTTTCTAGAAATAATTTTTTCAATTTTTTTTGTCCTTTTTTGCGATTATCTCGAAAGTGACTTTTGTCAAAAGGTCGCCTTTTACCGTAGCACGGCAGAGTAGTAGGTGCAAACTTAACTAAACCGGGCCTATGAGTTAAGATGGGATGTGATAAGTTAACTTACAGGTTAAACAGAGAACCTCCTTTTTTTTAACCCGGTTAAAAAATGCTTTAGATATCTCCAACAATCATGCTTTAAGCAATCTATTCTTTAGTAGGCGTAACACATAAACTGAAACTAATCAAGCAATTCTGTGTTTATTGTGTATCGATAAATTACATCTAATAAAACCGTAGCGTTGATTAATAATAGACCCAACTAGTTACTATTTATCTAAATATTTATCCCATTCCCTACCGTCTTTGTTAACCGACTTCAAAAAAGGAGGAGGTTCTCAATTCGAACTAAATTTTTTTTTGTATGTATGTTACTCGATATCTCCGAGAACCGTGAACCGATTTTCAATTTTTTTTTTTAATGGAAAGGGTATAACTCCGAGTTGGTCCCGTTGGCACTAAATCGGGATCTGATGATGGAATCTTGGAGAAATCGAGGGAACTCTTCAAATGTTATAGGGACATGTACGGCGCTTTCGGTAATTTATTGATAAAGTCAAGAATTTACATTCAGTAAATAGGATTTGGTGTAAGGAAACTGATGATGAACACCACAGATGGCCACTAGAACTTTTATATGAATAACTAAAAAGCAAAAAAAAAAAAATTTTTAACAAAAAAAAAGAACCGACTTCAATAAAACTAAAAAGCCAAAAATAACCCGTTCAAGTACAGATTACATTTGACTCACCCTTCGAAGTCGGTGCCAAACCTCGCATAAACTATAATATTATATAAATATAAGAACTGAGTGGTTTGGGATCGACTTCGAAGGGTGAGTCGAATGTAATCTGTACTTGAACGGGTTATTTTTGGCTTTTTAGTTTTATTGAAGTCGGTTCTTTTTTTGGTTAAATTTTTTTTTTAAACAGTTTATTATGGGGGTGGGGGGGTTTATTATGTCTCACTATTGTAACATAAAAAGTAAAATTTCGTGGCCAATGTTATTGAAGTAAATAAGATTTTAATATGTTTAAATGCTATATGTAACGAGTTTACTCACGTCGTTCAAGTCTAAAAACGGTCGACATGTTTCGAATCGGTCGGCGATTCATCATCGGGAGCGCCGACCAGTCGCGACAGCGGCGGACCAATTCAAAACATGTCGAGCGTTTTTCGACTTGAACGACGTGAGTAAACTTCATATAGCATTTTAATATGTCAGACACTCACGGGAGTTTTCTTTGTTAAAAGATTTTAATGACAAATGATTATTTTTTAATATATGTAAGCCATTAGTATGTTGTTTTGCTAACGAGAATTTGTAGATTATGTTATACATGGGACTAAAATGAGCCATTTTGACTTTTGAGTATAGTTTGTTTGTGTACCTTGTGTCAAAATGGCTCATTATAATAGTCCCTTGTAAATCGACTCTTATGTTAAAGTTTGTGACTTTAATCTTTATGAATAATTATATGATATATGTTGATTTGTAAACGAGAATTTGTAGATTATGTTATACATGGGACTAAAATGAGCCATTTTGACTTTTGAGTATAGTTTGTTTGTGTACCTTGTGTCAAAATGGCTCATTATAATAGTCCCTTGTAAATCGACTATTATGTTAAAGTTTGTGACTTTAATCTTTATGAATAATTATATGATATATGTTGATTTGTAAACGTGAATTTGTAGATTATGTTCATACATAGGACTAAAATGAGCCATTTTGACTTTTGAGTATAGTTTGTGTATCTTGTGTCAAAATGGCTCATTATAGTCCCTTGTAAATCGACCATTATGTTTGTGACTTTAATCTTTATTAATAATTTTATGATGCACCGCCTATTACTATAAGCTGCTAATATCGTTTGAGTGACTAGATGAGCCCGTACATATTTTGTCCAATATAGAGGCAGTTAATAAAAACGCTATAGCATAAGCCATATAATATTAAGTGACTAAATAGGTGATGTTACACCAAAAAGTGATTATGCATAAAAATTTTAAAAATAAACCACCATCCTTATTAACTTAATGTTTTATTTCTCCGAACTTTGATCCATATTTGATCCTCTTCTTTTATAGACAAACTGTGGCGCGTGGCCTCGTGTGTGTAATGGACTGTAGGGATTTTTCCTATTTCATAGGTTGATTGACGGACAGGGATTCAGTGAAAGGCTTCTTGGTCTTAAAGGGGCTGTAGGTGAGGCGGGGTTTGGAGTCTTCTTTGGTGGGAGCTCGATCGAAAAGTGAAAGTATGGGAGGCCGCGCCCCCTTTTGTATCGGCGGGCCGGTCCCCCCTTGGGCCAATCTTTATTGTATTACTTAACACTTTCGCAACCAGATATAAAATTTAACCCTACCCCAGAAACCGAGAGCCCGCTAGGTGGGTAGCTTTTTAAGCAAAAATACGTGACCGGCATCTGAGCAAAGATTACGAGTGCCTACCAGGCGGGTTCCTGGTAGCGAAAGTGTTAAATTACATACTTTACATAAAGGTCTTATTTCTAATATGATTACTTACGTCTAATTACTTATTTTCTAACAAGATTCATGCGTGGGAGGCTGCGTGGAGCGAAATGGCGGCCGATTTTCCTAAACGGCATATTTACGTGCCTCGCCCCGCGCATCCCGCAGTGAGGGGCACTGGGCACCACGTGGCTTTGTTTACCTTTTGTAATTACCTTATTTACCTCTTTATTTACTTTATTCTACTACGTAATATCACATAAGTTATCTATTTATTCATCTTAGAACTATAGGGTAAGAAAAAGGCGAGGCAAAACAATATATTGTTAAAAAGAAAACTTAAATCTAATAGGAATCCGTCTTATAGCTAATTTATACAAATAAGAAGTTTGTTATTTATTTAATTACTAGCTGTACCCCGCGGTGTTACCCGCTTATCCCACGGGAACACTAAATTTATTCGGGATGAAAAGTATCCTATGTCCTTTCCCGGGTCTCAAACTATCTCCATACCAAATTTCATCTAAGTCGGTTCAGCGGTTTAAGCGTGAAGAGGTAACAGACAGACAGACAGACAGACACACTTTCGCATTTATAATATTAGTATGGATAATTCCGTCGTGAACATTCTCCCGCCGTCGTCTCGCGAGTCCACTGGTAACACGACGATCTTCTTGGTGGGCCCCGTAGCACGTGTATTCTGCTGGTGGTCACGTCGACCACTCGAACCTCGCCGTCCTTGCCTGGGTAGATCTGCGTCACCTTGCCACGTGGCCATGTGTTGCGGGGCAGGTTGGAATCACAGATGATCACGACGTCTCCGACTGCTGGGCTGACTCCGCTGCTCAGGGGCTCCCGCCGGTGTTGGAGCAAGGGCAGGTACTCGCGCTCCAGTGTTGGCGCGCGTTCACGTCCTCTCCGGTCAACGTGCCAGCGGTCAAGGAGCCTTTACATAACTTGTTCAAGTAATAATATGACAGACTAACAGGAATTTCGTGGTGTTTAAATTTTAGTGAGAAGAGTGGTGTGGATTTAAATGGTTTTTCATGTTATCTACGACTTTGATCAGTTGAAGAACTAAACCGGCACAACATCCTCTAGATAAAGTTACTGACAACTCGCAGATGAGTTCATAATTATGTCAACAGTTGAGTAAATAGGAAATAAAAAAGTTGGAGAAGTTTTTGTCCCTGCGTGTTGGATAATGTGTCTGTATATCGTTGTTTAGCACTCATAAAACTGGCATAAAATGCACCTCTAGTGGCCTACCATACAACAAAATTTGTTATTGTAGTTAGGTACAATCTAGTTGCGAAATAGTATTTAATTTGTCATACAATCAAACAAAGGAAAACAAATGCAACTATTATTTTCAAATTTCATTGCATGAATTATGTATAACTACATAGTACATAATTCATGCAATGTACTTCTGACCTGTGTGTGATTTTGGCCCCCATTTTTAATTTTTAAATAATTAAAATAGACTCGCCTCAAAATCTTCTTCTTCAATATCTTCCAATACTAAGTCCGAAATCGCATCGTTACTCTCAACACCTTCTAAAATGCGTATTAACTCCTCCGTACTCAAACTATCGTCACTCATTTTAAAATCACCACGGCAGTATTTCGTTTTCGTATCGACACCTCCTACGTATACTGATACAAGTGCAAAATCACGATTTTACAGGAGGGCTGTTCAAAGGTATAAAGTGCCATAACTAACTCATACGTTGAAATAATGTAATGAAATTTTCAAATAATTTTAATGAATATATTTTCCTTAAATCTACATATTTACTATTTCAAAATTAATTGTACTTTTAGAAAAAAAGGTAGTTATACCAGTATACGTGAAATTTACGAGTTCTAGTTTTCGGGTATACTGAGACAACTACCACTTGATCCAGTATACGTCGTAAACTATGATTAGATGAATATGGATAATTATATTATTACTATGCCTATTATGCGGCATGTACCATTTATTAGATATATAAACAAACTAAAAGCTCGTGTTTGGATGGATCTGATCGGTTAGTTTCATCTGATTTGTCACTTGTACCAGTATACGCCTGAATGAATCCGTTATGTACCAGTATACTGTTAAGGTTATTTTGTATGTTATGTCCAATATAGTAAGTTCAGAAGTAGGTATTTAGGATATTTAAACAAATTACTTTTGAAAGACAATAAATAAAGCAAATTTACACTAAAATTACGTTTATTTAAAAGGTAATTAAAAACACAGCCCGCATTTAGGGAATGGTGTTTTTTGTCTTTGTTACAGCTGTATTATCAACATTATTACTGTTTTAACATTTATATATAGTAGATTCCAGTTCCTATTTTGTCCATCACAATTGTCAGACCAAAACCTGAATTCATCTACATCATCTTGAAGTATTAATTTAATTAAGTCAAATAATGTGTCATTTAGTCATGTCAACAGTAAGGTGGAAGTCACCATACTTTCAACTGCGATAAATAAGATAAGATTACCGTTACTTTCATAGCAAATAGAATGAATACATGAGAAATGTTTGTAGCTATCGAATTTCACACGCAAAATAATAAAATATACAACCTGACTGCCTGCAAAAGCACGTGACATGTACTGGGACAATCCTATTGACTTACATTTCATTACATTACGAGAATTTTTTATATGATCATCATATGATATAAATACCATTTAATAAAGGTAAAAGTCATACCTCTCATAAGGGATGAATAAATTTGCGATAGACGTGTAAATTAACGTACTATGACGAAACATAAAATAAATATCCCTTGCAATGTCGAGTACTAGAACTTCCACCTTACCTAACAAGTAGCATTCCCAAACCAAATGCTGTGAAATTATACAGTTTAAGTTTTTTTTTGTAATAAAACACGCTTAATATTACCGTGAGATGACAAGGTTTTGGAAGGTCGAATACAGCACTCGCATTTTTTTATTAAGTTTGAGTTTTTTTTCCTATTTATTTCAAGTCTCTTTCCTCCATGTGCCAATGTGTTTGGTTGTTTGTTTTTCAGTAGGTGTTTTCAAATTCTCGTAAATGTGACAAGCGACAACTTAATATTTTGACTGAAAATATTGCTTGCGCTTCGTATTTGGTAGAATTAAACCACTCCATGTACATATTATATATTTCAATGAAATTCAAACTTCCGCCAGCAAAAATGTGTGTTACGAACTTGAATATTTATTCCTGGTCATGGATGTTATCTCTACATGTACTTTATAAATTATGTATATATCGTCGTCTAGTACCCATAGTACAAGCTTTACTTTGCTTGGGACACTGGGTCGATTTGTGTAAGATGGTCCCTTAATATTTATTTATTATTAAAAAAAAACCGTTCACACTAAAATTTAACGTAATTTTTGTCTTACATGTTTATTATTTGTTTTCTTGGCTTGTTTTTCTCGTATTTTTATTTTATTTAAACTCATGATTAGATTTTTATTTTCTTTGTTCGTTGATCCACATATTATTTAAATTACAAGTAAGTTACCGACATCTTTTTTGCTATTTTATTTTACGATTGCCTGTCGTGCCAACTAAGCAGCTGCCATCTCTTAATTCGCCAAACATGGACAAAGACTTAAAAACCCGGACATTTGGCGTAAATCGCATTGTCCCCGAAAATAATAAAATAAAATAAAATAATTGCTTTATTTTCCCCCGGACGGCCTCAAACTAGGACAAATCCGGGGAAACCCAGACGGATGTCAGCGCTAGTGGTGACTCTGGTTTATCCGTATGTAATGGCGACATATAGCTATTATTGTACTCCAAACAACCATCGGTACTGATTGGAGAAAACTGTATCATAACCAAAAGTAAGCCTAATTTGATACGTAGTAGGTAGAAAAGACGTAGGCCGCATCGACTATCCGTCGCGCATCACTATGCGCCCACTGGACATCTTACGTCCGCAACGACGACGAGCACGCATACTGAGGTAACTGCCACTTGTGCCACGCCCGCGCCGCCCTTCCCCGATAGGTGTACTGCGTATAGTGGTACAAGCGACTTATCTCAGTATACGATGTTCTAAATTAAAAAAAGGTGTTAGTTGTATCAGTATACGTCACTTTATTTCGAAAACTAGCAGTAATTTTGTCATGAAAATTTTATAACATGTAGATATAAGTATTTTGATCCTAAATATGCAAAAAAACGAAAATCGTAAAAATGTCAGTTGCATCAGTATACGTAGGAGGTATCGGTATGCGCTTATGACGTCACCACTTGGCGTCGTTTCCCGTCCACGGCGTACAGGGGGCCTATGATGGTTGCGTTTATCACGTGATAAATTTGTAGTTTATGTGACTGTACATAATGAAGGGCATTAATCACGAGTGTGGGTTTATGACACGAGCCGAAGGCGAGTGTCATAATAACATCACACGAGTGTTTAATGCCTAATTATGTATAGTTACATACACTACTTTATCTACTCACATATCATAAGCCTCCATGATGCATTCAGGAGCCGCATATTATGATCACCACACCTACTGTTTCTTTGACTTAGCTGGTAATAAGTAATTAATGACGTTAGGTGCTTTGTTACGGATATCAGGAGGCGTCGCCGAAATATCTATATCATCTTGATAGCTCATTTTATGGTTTATATTCAACAAATCGATCAATTTTATGCATTAAAACAAATTCTAACCGGTAATGGCGGCAATGAAAACTTTTCTTTTCTTTTCTGGCAGCTGTCATAGTTTTTTCAGAGACAAACAAGAGTGGGCCCGAACTACCATAGCGTTCGATATCTTACTTGCGTGCGACATTTGTCAATTTGTCTGCAAATTGACAATTCATTTCGAACTAAACGTCATTTCGACTGATATTAGAATAGAGGTCAAACCAAATTTCTTTGGTTTTCAGAGATGTTCCAAATGATATAATATTATCGAAATCGATGTTATTAATTAGCAATAATAACATTTTCACAGATAAGAAATTTGTTCTAACAAAACAGTTTATTTTTATGTTGGTCATAATGTGCGGTTCTTGAACGCATCATGGAGGGTTTATGATATTTGGGTAGATAAAAGAATTAAAATCATCCGTCATGTTTTGACAGGATGCGAGTGAGAGATGCTTTGTCACTTATTTATCGCGTGATAAAACCAACCCATCATAGACCCGCTGGACACTGATAAGGACTAGTTTACCAGAGATGTGCGAAGCTATTGTCGATTTTTATTACCTGTTCATTAGCGAACTATAGTTTCGTTAGTATAAACTAAATGCATAAGAGGTTGCATTATGAAAAAGGTAAGTAACGTCTTTTAGGCTAACTTGTTTCTATATAGTAGAATAAGTTTCTGTCAAAAATGACATTTTAGTGGCAAGCTTTTATAGCCGACTGTACTTTTCTTTAGATATCCATCAAATGCTCACTGAGACAATTATAAAGAGCCCAAGCTCGGTAGGATTGCTTTTTCTATTATAGAGTTCCTATGGCCACCTTCCGGCTCCATCATCAGATCAGCCCCATGGTACCATTTAATTGTATTGTCATCAAAGTTAAGTAAGTATGCAAAATTTTAGCTCAATCGGTTGACGATATCTGCTTCAAAATTGAGTTGCAAGATTTCACCCGAACATACATACTTTAAACATACCATGCAAGCTAAATAAAAGCTTGTAAAAATAAAATCCATAATAGCAATTTAAAAAAATTATAATTAAAAATGAAACATTAGTCGGTCGCAACACCATGCGACGGCGGCAAATGCCGCTTTTGGCGTGACTAGCCATGTTATTACTGTAATAAATTATAGTCTCATATAATGTTGATTTTTTTTTAGAAGTTGCTATTTATAGTGGAATTATATTAGTCATACAATAAAGTTAAAGGGTAAATGAATAATGCGAATCCAAAAATATGTTTGTAGAGTTATTTATTTTAAGCGCTTTTGATCAATAAAGTTTGGACGGCAATTGACGTTGTCGGCGTCAGTGGCACGAATTTCCGATGACGTGATTTGCCGTCTTTGGCGGTCAAAGGGTTAAACGCATAATTTATTTAAGGTACAAAATAGTCTATTGAAGAGGCCTGTGTCCAGCAGTGGACGTCCTATGGCTGATATGATGTTGTGTTTATTTACGACATCACATTAGAAACCTTTAAAATTATCAGTGTTTACTATACTACATAATGTATAGGGACAGACAGCAGAAAGCGACTTTGTTTTATACTATGTAGTGATAATTTATTTATGTATTTTTACATCATAGAGTTAGTCCTACTCGTCTGATGATAAATGAGGCAGCCGATTCTTTATTATAGCTAAGGTAACACAGATAAAAAATTTAAGCGACTGAAAAAAAAAACGATTTACAAACTTCGCACTCGCTACGTCGTGTTTTCATCTGGTTGTATTATGACCCCCACACCCCCGAATTTTTTTCGCGCTCGCTTCGCTCGAGATTTCAATATGGCCAGGCTAAATCCGATGATTAACAAGTCACTTTTAACGCTTTACATAGTTATATTTAAAAATTGGGCAAGTGCGAGTCGGACTCGCGCACCGAGGGTTCCGTACAAACACTTTTCATCCTTAAGTGGTTAAGTTAAGTTTGCACCTGGTATGTATAGCGCCCCATACAAATTAGGTGCAAAGTTAACGCAACCAACCCGTTTGTTGTATGGGAGCCCCCCTTAAATATTTATTTTATTTTATTTTTAGTATTTTTTGTTATAGCGGCAATAGAAATACATCATCTGTGAAAATTTCAACTGTCTAGCTATCACAGTTCTTGAGATACAGCCTGGTGACAGACGGACGGACGGACGGACAGCGAAGTCTCAGTAATAGGGTCCCGTTTTTACCCTTTGGGTACGGAACCCTAAAAAAAAGCGTGGTATCATTCTTTCAATAGGTAATGCTCCCACCATTTGTACCTTGTACCTATACTTACTTAGGTATTAGGAACTACCTTCATCTAGCTCCTGATACACACCGTGGATGCACTAGCTAGATAATAATTGCTGAGAGGTGGTGTATCAGACGTTCGAAGAATGTCAGTCCTGCCGCTTTAACTCGTTCTCCCTTTTCGCACGCAGTATCTCATCTCATGCCTAGTACGGTTGCGTCAAATACCCACTCACTACTGTGGCGCGAGCGCATTCCCTTTCGTGAGTTTGTATTCCCATTGAAAGTAAGTCCTACTGTGGTAGTGAGATCTAATCAGGTTTGATATAGTTCGAGTCATGTCTAAAGATACAGAAATAATAAGACCACATTATGCTAATACGGTCTTTTAGTTATGTAAGTTAAGGTTTTTTCTTGTTGTAACTAATAAATTGACTCTGAGTGCTAGAGTAAAATGACGTATGATACCAAACATACGCTCAATACGGTATTATAAATTAGCATGGTAATGGAGAAAGGGAAATGTTGTACTGCTCGCTACTGACTTGACTTCGTAATTCGTATTTCGTAAGGAAGTTGTGAAACATAAACCGCGCGTCGAGTGGTGGGAGAAATTCGGTGTTTTTCACTAGCACGCGGTACTTACGGTGATTGCGGCTATATTTATTCTATAAACACGGTTTAAATAACAGTTATAAAGAACGAATATCGTAAATTCGTTTTTTTATTTATAATGTGTTAACAATAAAAATGTTTTGTTCTAGAAATTGGTGCAACATATTCGACGATTTTTTTCTGTGTTTTATAACAGCGTGTTGGGACTTATTTTTTATGGCATTATCACTTTTTTAAGTGAAATAGTTTTTTTTACAGACCTAAAAATCATTTTTAGCTTAGCAGTAAAAATATAAAGTAAAACATAAAACTAGCTAAAAGGCGGTATAAACGCACTACTGCCGTGCGGCGACCTTTTTGTATGGAGCTCCGTAGCAAAAAGTCGCCTTTTACCTTAGCACGGCAGACTATACGGTTCTTTAATTTAGCATTTTCTGTTAAAAATATGACATCTTGCTAATACGGTCTTTTAGTTAGGTAAATTAGTCATAAGTTTTATTTTGTCAATAAAAATGTTTCGTGTGCTAAAATAAAATGACGTATCGTTACCAAAAATATACCGTATACGGTATTATAAGTTAGTACCTATGGGAGAAGAAGTACCAAAACGAAGTACTTAGCGTCTCAATAATGGTCACTATTACTATACTCGCATCTTTGTATTCAGTTATAGTATATTACTGCAGAGTGCAGAGGCTGGAAAAGTCATTTTATGGAGGAGTATGAGGTATGTTTACTTGTATAGGCATAGTGCATTTCTCCAAATATGCGAAGAAGTAATATTAAATTTAGGTATGAAAATCAATATCATCAAGTTTCATTTCTCACCTTAATTTTATTTAAAGAGTTGCGATTAGTCGGTCAAATTTAATAATATGTGGCAATGATAATGAAACCATTTATTTAACATTTACTTTGGTTAAGTAAATGAAATTTTTAAACGTACGACAATTGTAGAAATAATTTCTTTGTTACAAAATATTTATCAGGCGGAGAAGATGGTAAAGTAAAAAATAGATTAAATTTGATTTGACACAATATTATCATATTTTTACATTTGATTATATAGTCATTCACTTTCTAGCAAGAACTAGACGCAGAGAACAACAAAACTGTTTATTTTTAAACTTAATTTTTCGTTTGTGGTGCGCGTACCGCGGCCGCTGCAGGACACCATCGCAAGTGCAGACTTCTGGCCGAAGGGTGTTGTGTTTCGGCAGTTCCGGGGCAATCTGCCGAATCCTGCGCCAGATCAGACGACGCAACGGAGCCACGCTAGATTTAAGTTTTTATTTTTATTTTCTGTATAATTTTGTAGTTCACAGTGCCTTAGTTTAATTACTGTAATGCTGTGTAACTAATTTGAATAAATAAATAAATAAATAAATAACGTGACTATGGACGATTGGCTGTGTGTATAGTGAGTTTCTTTTATGAAATAAAAAGTAATAACCCGTACAATAACCTACACCTAAGTAACTTAAAAGACCCTAATTTGTGTATGTTTTTACTCAATCGTGTTTTATGTAGTTTTACTTCCCGGACGCTATGACGTGTCGCGGATATAATTTGTAATGTGTTATAACGAAGGATTTTGCTACATTAACCTATTGACCGCCAAGCGGTCTAGCAATTTACCGTGCCACTGACGCCAGAGTAAAAAAAAAAGATGTGCCCCACCAACATCAACAGGGATTGAAAAATACTTGTAGCGGTTAGAATTACAAAGTTATTGATCATTGAAATTTGGACGGCTGTGGCCGACGTGGCGTCAGGGGCACGATTTTTTGTTGACGGCCACAGCCGACTGTGGCGCTCAAAAGGTTAATGTGAAAATTTGCTACCAAGATGCAGAAAAGTAGGTAATTTTAATAACAGAAGATCGAAATGATGTTACGTCGAATTAAAACTAAGCGGAACAATATAAATATACCTAATACAAATTATTATGTACCTATTAATTTCACTCGAAATTGAAAAATAAACATAAGTTGTAAGTTATAAAATATATTGTATTGCTGTACCTAAGAATAAGATAAAGGTAATTACATATATTAAAAACTGTTGAATGTCAGTCCGGCAGATATAGGGAAGGAAAAAACAGAAGCACAAGACTAGCCTAACCCAGCTTAGTTTTTTAATTTTTAGTAAACCTTTCATAATTTAAATTAATAAAGACATATTTGATCTGCACTATTCCGAAATTACGGTTTGTTTTGGGACAGTGTGCGTTATCTTCGCAAATCTTGTATTAGGCATTGTTATCCATAAAAAAAACAATGAAAATATAAAATAGCCCACCTTTACTAACTATTGTGCGTATAAATGACATCAAAAATGGAAGTTACTTCAAGTTAGAAGGTAAGTATAGCTAATTATAAACGTATGGTAAAAAATCTTGTCCAATACTAAGTTAAAAGTCCGAATCTGTTTTTGTCCAACGTTTGTGGCGGAATTTTACTACCTTAACTTTATGCGTTCTGGTAATAACTGTATTGAATACATGCAAAAAACAAAGAAAACTGACAATCAATTATTTTTCCTTATTCTACTTGTAATTTGAATATGGCTTATTATTTTCGCGGCGACAGAAAAATTAAAGAGCAGCAAACTATTTGCAACTAAAATAATAACTTGTCAGCGATTAAATATTTTGGCAATCATTTATATTAAATGAGCTTTAAACTAAGGATACTTTAAAATTCAAATAATGGCAGCTACTTTAAGGTAGCAGAAATAATAAACAAGATTACTGAAATCATAGGCGAGGTACTATAAATAATGACTTGGCGACTAATATTAGCAGAAGATCCGACTCGGCCGGGTTAGGTTAGGTTGGTTTTTTTTTTTATATCCCTAAAAAGCGCTCCATTTATCTTTTTTATGACCTTGATTTATTTTATATGCAATCTCCATTGAACAATTAGAGTAGGCCATTTTCAACTTTTTATCCGCTGTCATGTTTCCGCTTAATTAGTTAATTCAGTCGCCAAAACTCGATGCTAGTTTATATTGAAACAAAGCCGAAAATTGATTACTTAGTTGCTACTTTTTACTTTATTAGTCTCCGCAATTAGTCGCCAACTTATTATTTTTGCTACCCCCTTTAATTTTTTATAAATCCCTAAATCAGATTAATTTGTCGCCGCGTTAAATACATGCCTTTGAATATTGGCGCGCTGGGTGACGGCGTCGACAACCGTGCCTCCCGCGCACACTTGCCCCCGCGCCGGCGCGCTCGCTGTGGGCTTCGTGTAAGAGTTGCGAGCCAAGGACCGTATGTCGGATGTTGGGGCATATACGGGTTTTTAGCACGCAGTACTTGCGGCTATTTCGGCAATATTTTTCTATAACCACGGTTGAAATACTACATATAAAGTACGAATATCCTAAACACGCTTTTTTAGATTGATAACATGTTACAATAAAATTGTTCAGTTTTTATTATTAATCTTAAAGCACGTAAAAAGTATAGATTCGGTACTTTAGGCTAAAAATAAAGGATACGGTGTTATAGGTTTTGATGAGCCGTATCTTTTTCGAAGAAGATATTTAATTTAAAGGCAGTCAAATACGTGTTTTTATCTTAGAAATCGTCTAAAAAAGGCGACTGTTCGTTTTTTTAGACTAGTATCGGTAAATTACCGCCTTTTAAGCTAGTTATATTGTCAAGTTAAGGACATATGCGTTCTTTTACCTTACTAGTAACTTGAAAACGAAGCCTCTTATCGAAAAACGGATGGAAAAGGTCGACGCAGCTTTTTTTTCTCATTATGCAGGTGGTATTAATAACTCAATTTCGGCAAAATGTCAAAAGGTCGCCTTTTACCGTAGGACTGACTTTTCAATGACTAGCGAAATTCCCTTACTTTTCCCGGTTTTCCAGGTTTTCCAGAAAGTGGCCACCCTGCTACGGAACCCTAAAAAGGGGAGAATCAATACTAAAGCGAGTAGCGTTTACATGTTTCTACTAAAGCGGCCTTCGGCACGGCTAACCAGTCTCGGATACCCTTGAAATGTCGACAAACGTTTCACCGAATGCTTCATATCGTCAAATTTTCATTTCGTCGACAAATTTTTACTCGTAAGTCATAAATTTTTCAAACATTTTGTAAATTATAACCTTTAGATTAGGTTAGGTTTGTGTTATAACATTCAAAAATATTTTAAGGTTTCCGAAAAAAAATGCTTTCGATGAAATGAAAATTCGATGAAACGTTTGTCGACATTTCAAGGGTATAATTATTATTTTGTCATGAATAGTATTTGTCGCTATAGCGGCAACAGAAATACATCATCTGCGAAAATGTCAACTGTCTAGACTGTCTGTCTGACTATCACGGTCCATGAGATAGGTACAGCCTGGTGATAGACGGACAGACGGACGGACAGCGGAAGGTTAGTACCTAATAGGGTCCCTTTTTACCTATTGGGTACGGAACCCTAATTATGCATACATGTCTTTACCAAACATAACATAAATACGTACTCTGTCAGGAAATGAATGATAAGAATAATTAAAAATCATTTATTTATAATAATTTAAGTACATACTTAACATAATAGGAATAGGACATTATAGAAGTAATTCTTTTGGCTGAGCGAATCCACTTAGCTTTGTACCCGATGAACAATACCCTTTGTCTGTATTGTTAGCTCTGGCCACAACTGCCACTTCAAAATGTAAGGCGTTATAAGTGCAAATTACTTTTACACTAAATTAGTCTTCAAGTCAAACGAAATAAGGTTTACTCTTAAACAAAGAGAACAGAGATGTTGGTCACTTCATTGTCATTATAAGCATCGAAACGAGCTTCACTGCTCTTTCACTTACGAAGTGACCAACATCTGTGTTCTCTTTGTTTAAGAGTAAACTTTATTCTGTTTGATTTAAAGACTAATTTAGTGTAAAAGTAATTTGCACTTATAACGCCTTACATTTCGAAGTGGCAGCTGTGGCCACCGTTAACAATACAGATAATAAGTATTGTTCATCGGGTACAAAGCTAATGGGATTCGCTTAGCAAATGGGATTACTACTATACCGCAGTCGCCGGGAAAGAAAGGCTCGTTGGGTGAGTAGGTATAACTAGACGGCGGTAGCGCGAGTCAGGACAGTCATTTGTTTTGTATGGGTCTGCGGCACCATGCCAGGCTGGCGCCATCTGTTGGTCATAATTTATTTGTCCTCTCATCACTTCGAAACGGCTGGACGAATTTCAACCAATTTTGGCAAAGGGATAGCTGCATAGTCAATGATGGTTATAAGATACTTTTTACCCGTCTACATAAAAAAAAAGCGGACGAAGTTACGGGCAATTTCTATATACTTAATATAATTTTCATCACATTTGCCTTCGGCGTCGGGCTTCTAATAGACCTTCGTTAGTAATCCCCTTCTTACCAATGCCTTATGACACAATATACTATAGGTATAAGTGTGATTGTATGTATAGCGAGTGATGACTTACGGAACTGAGACATGGTCGTTCGCAATGGGTTCAAACTTATATAAGGCGGCTTAGAGTCAGTTAAGTCCACAACGTGCAAAAGGAAAGGCTATGCTCGGAGTTTTTCTGCATGATTAAAACCGAAATGAGGATATCCGTAGAAGGACCAAAGTAAACGACATAGCAAGGTTGAAGTTGCAATGGGCGAGCCATTTAGCTCGGAAAACGGATGGCCGTTGGGTTTGGGCAGCAAAGTTCTGCAGTGGCGACCACGTATAGAAAAGCGCATCGTGGGCCGGGCCCCGATTTGGTGGACGGATGACCGCGTGAGGGTAACGGGGAGTTGATGGATGCCATCTGCAAAAGGATCGCACTTTGTGGCGAGTTATAGGGGAGGCCTATGTTCTGCAGTCGACGTCTGTGGCTGATAGATAGAGACATTAAACACACATGTGCTTAATTAATCAGGTGTATGTCTTTTAAGGCGGTTTATTAATACTATCACACCATTTAAATTGCATTAAAACATAGATTCGAAATAAAATCTGGGAATTGGTATGATGGTGTCAAAATTGGGTAGATGACTGTGTTAAAAAAAAAAAAACAAATTATAATTAGTCCGTGAATTTAGAATTAGGCACGTATTTTCTTTTTTTGTCAATCAAACAAAAAATAACAAACTTACAGCGTGAAATATAAGTATCCAATATTTTTTTATGAAGTCATCTTGTCTATTTAGAAAATCTTGTCTATTTAGAAAATAGACAAGATGACTTCATTTATTTACTAGTGGCCGTTAAGAAGAGTTGTTACCAGGTTTAGGTAATGTACGAAACTCTTAAAAAGTAAACAAACGAGTAGATACCTACGAACTCTAGGAGTTTATAGTAGAATCCGATAATGGATAAGTTCGACTTCCACCTGAGGCTTTGAGTTGATCTTGAGTTCAGCTTATTATAGAACTTAGAAATACAAATAAATCTCTTTAAGAATTAATAAAAACGATTGATTATAATTCTGCCGTGGTAAGGTAAAAGGCGACCTTCATACAAAAAGGTCGCCTTTTACCTTAGCACGGCAGAATTCTGAACAAGCTGGCAACGTCGCAAGTTCTATCGACCAATAAGAACGTTTGCTGCGTTTCCATTGGTCCATTTGAATTGGATCAACATTTTACGGAGTGGATTTGTATATCGGATCAACATACGTAAACGCGTCATCAGGGTTATGCGGATCCAAATGTTGATCCGAACGGAGCAACATTTGTATGTATAGACGCATATTGGATCAACAAAAGCGGCCGGATCAACTTACGTTTTCGGATCAACAAAGTGCTCGTGTGACGTCGCGTCTGATCAACAATTGCAGGAACGGTATCTCTATACATCCAGCAACACATTTGGCGTCATGCACATAGTGCATCATCATGGCGTCCACTAGTTCTGCTTATTTTTTTTTACATTTCTCTGCAAATATTGCTTAGTTTGTTGATTTCCTACTCCATAGGATATATGATTTTCTTTTTATTGCATACGCGGCAATATTCATTCTGCAGTTGGGCCTAAACATTTATGAACCCCATACAAAGGTGAAGAACTCTTGACTTCCTGGATATATTTATCATATTTCATCTAACACGCCGACATTTTTACGTCCACTCTAACGGTTGGGATTCGTAAGTGCGACGTTGCCAGCATTGTGATGTATCTATCTCTTTCATTCGTTCTTACTAGTGTGTTTGTTACATACAGATGCATTTTTAAATGTGTAGACTTTTTCTTCTTCGTTTCAACATTGCTTATATAGAATGAATAAGGAGAGTTAAAAAAAAAAGAACTGTCGATGTCACGACTAATTACTATTTTCATTTTCCTTACCAATCAACTGTTGGTAGATATTTAGTCCAAATAACGAATAATAGTGTACGGGCACTTGACTGCTCGCACATTAACTTCATAATTATCTTGATAGTATTTTGGAATACGAAACACTTTTCTTGAAATAACTGTAGGTTATTGACCGAGCGAACGAAGTGAGCGAAGCGTCTTCTTCAGCTTGGATAAAAAATCGTTGAGTATATGTATTAGATGTTTGGATTTCTGTTCTCGCCTAGAGCTCGCACTTCTCAACCGATTCTCATGAAATTTTGTGAGTAGGTTCGGTCAGTATATTTTTTTTTTTTTGTCGAGGCAGTTTTTCGAAATTTTGAAAAAAGTTGGAGATATTGTAGTTCAAAGCGTAAAAAAATACATATTTCGGCAAGTAAGAGGTCAGCGTTGACTGGGCGGTCGTGACGTTTTAGTACAAACTTGCTTTCCGTCCACTGTAGGTATCTTGAACTTCGGTAATAGTACATTACGGCAGAGACCAGTAAGTAAGCCATACTGGCCGAGTAGGAATTAGACGGACCGAGCCGTAGGCGAGGTCCGGATATAATACGAGGCCAGGATGGCTCTTACGGTCGAAGCAAGTATAGTGCTTTTCTCAAAAATTAAACAAGTAAATTAGATTAAAATTATATTTTATAGGTGACAGGTGGTGTATTCGGCCATTTTCCTATGAATATTTTTGTTATATCCCATTTTTATTATTACACATTGTGATATTCGTCGTCGCAGGCACCATTAACTCCCATGATAACAGCCTATAACAAAAATAATTATGAGTTTATACTTGGATAAAATATATAGTTATATCGTTATCAAATAGTGGCAGCATTTATTTACCTTCATCGCCAAACTGTTTATCATCTAGAACTTGATTTAAGAACTTTTCTATATTTTGCTGCTGAATATTTGTGATTTCTTTCCTTTGTAGCCATCCGATTGTCTCAGAAAGATTGTTGAAATATTCAGACCTTATCACACATTATCTGACCAACTATTAACTTGATTTTCTTCCTTCCATTTAATGAATCTCTTGTATTTTTTATATCTCCTTGGATTTAGTTGGAAGTAAATTATTTTAGCTAACTCTGCCTCCGCTTTTAAGTATGGAGGAGTGCCGTCTATTCGGAATCAGACTCGTCTGAACTCATTTTTTCTGAATTATTTTAATAGATCACACAAACTTTGAAAATTTGTCTTTTAATTTAAATCCCGCCTTAATTTCTTTTTTTATAAATACTGCGTTTAATTATTTGCACTGTCTTATAAATCTAAGTCTTAAAGATAAAATTTAATTATTGTTATACATTTTTGTATTTTCTAACTAATTTTCATATCATAAAGCTTACCTTCAATTTTAACTCCGAGGTTTTTTCTAAACGACACAAAAAAGGAAGGAATTCCGAAATATCATTGTCATATTTTACACAGCACAATAATGAACTAAACGCTGCATACAAACTTCCGCACTAAACCTTGTCGCTACTTTTTTTTTTTTAAATATGCATCTCGTGTTACGTTTATACTGCCAATAGTACTAACCTCTTTTTATTTTACATTTGCTCTTAGTGTAAATTGCAAATGTATACTGCAATGTCGTCTCTTTCTATTTAATCTATGAAAAAGGGACGCCACTATTTAATTTCTACAATTTGCTCTCGCACTGTACTTATAATTAAAACAATTTGTGGAATGCATCCCTTTTACATTTATATACGACCTCATCGCCTTCACATCCTTAGTTTTTTTATAGGTCGGTGACGATGTAAATCGTGTTTCGATATTCAAATATCTTGATACGTAATAGAAATTACATACTTACTTACTGGACAAATATTGATTCCAAATTTAAAATCTCGCTGTTTACTGGACACTTCTAAAAAGTCTTCGGTATGTTCCACTTACTGTAGTCTATCTAGCGATGGTAAGGCAACAATGTCGTCTCTTTCTATTTAATCTATGAAAAAGGGACGCCACTTTTTAATTTCTACAATTTGCTCTCGCACTGTACTTATAATTAAAACAATTTGTGGAATGCATCCCTTTTACATTTATATACGACCTCATCGCCTTCACATCCTTAGTTTTTTTATAGGTCGGTGACGATGTAAATCGTGTTTCGATATTCAAATATCTTGATACGTAATAGAAATTACATACTTACTTACTGGACAAATATTGATTCCAAATTTAAAATCTCGCTGTTTACTGGACACTTCTAAAAAGTCTTCGGTATGTTCCACTTACTGTAGTCTATCTAGCGATGGTAAGGCAACATTACATGCAATTTTTGAGAAAAGTCATATTGCCGCCATTTCGAAACAAAGCGAGGTCTACAGCTCACAGAGCCACTAGTTTTATTAGTTTAGTATAGTATTTTAATTTTAGGTTTTATGATTGTACGTAGTTATTATACTATTATATTGATTCAATGATGTATATATTGTTTATTTATAAATAAACTGTTTCTGAAATAACTTGATTTATTTAACATGTATAGCGAACGTGAAGTGAAGTAAATTGACTTATTTGCTAATAACGAAATATTATACAATGCTTATGCTGATGGTGCAAATTATTGTTAAGTATGTCGCGTGCGCGTGTACTTGTAAAAATAGGTACTAGTGGCTCTGTGAGCTGTATACCTCGCTTTGTTTCGAAATGGCGGCAATTTGATATTACCGAAGTTCAAGATACAGTGGGACGGAAAACAAATTTGTACCAAAACGTCGCGACCGCCCAGTCAACGCTGATCTCTTATTTGTAATTTTTTAAGTTTTGAACTCCCATGGTAGCTCCGCCATTTTTTTTAATTTCTAAAAACTGGCGTGACAAAAAAAATCTATGTACTGACCGAACCTACTCACAAAATTTCATGAGAATCGGTTGAGAAATGCGAGCTCTAGGCGAGAACAGAAATCCAAACATCCTAACATCTAACATACCAACGATTTTTCATCCAAGCTGAAGCAGAGACGCTTCGCTCACTTCGTTCGCTCGGTCAATAACATGAATTCACTTTTAGAAATTAAATGTTCCCAAATTATTGTTATTTCAAATAATTTACTTCATTTACGACGCGGGTTCTTTTATACTTGGAATTCTTTTTCTTAACCGAATTCACTTCGCTTTTTTAGCGTGTTAGCTATAGATTGTTTGTTTTTAGGGTTCCGTAGTCAACGAGGAACCCTTATAGTTACGCCATGTCCGTCTGTCCGTCCGTCCGCGGCTTAGTTCCGTGATCATTAGTACTAGAAAGCTGAAATTTGGTATGAGTATGTGTATGTATTTTATTCTTACACTTTTCCTCACTTATGTCTTAAAATACACTTTTAATATGTTTTCTTGTAGAACTACGTATAGTTGTTCATATCATTGTAATAGTTAAGTACTTATGCTTTCTGAAAAAATGACTGACTGTTGAGTTTCTTTCGGCGTTTCTTCTCTACAGTGGTCTCCTCTTGTGAAATGCCGGTAGACTCAGACATGTAAAAGTGCCCTTGTGGCCTACTTGCAGAATAAAGTTCATTATTTCATTATTTCATTATGTATCACGCCGACAAAACGGTAAAATAAAAACTTAAAAAAAAAAACCTTTTTTCGGGTACCTCCCGTACATCTGGGGGCTCCCCATACTTAGAACTGAAACTCAAAATGTTTTTTTCATCAAACACATACGTGTGGGGTATCTAATCTATGGATAGGTCTTCAAAAATAATATCGAGGTTTCTAAAATATTTTTTTTCTAAACCGAATAGTTTGCGTGACAGACGCTTCCAAAGTGGAAAAAAGTTGGTCCCCCCCCCTCTAACTTCTAAAATAAGAAAATGAAAAATCTAAAAAAAAACATGATGTACATTACTATAAAAACTACCAACGAAAATTGTTTTGAACGAGATCTAGTAAGTAGTTTTTTTTTTATATAATATAAATCGTAAACCGTTTCATTAAATCAACTCAAATATAAAAATAAACAAAAGACCTTTAATTTCATAAATCAATGGTACGGAACCCTTTGTGCGTGAGTCCAACACGCACTTGGCCGGTTTTTTTTGTATGTCCACCGAATAATCCGTCAATTGTGGACCGATTTAAAAAAATATTTTTTATTTTAAAGTGTATACTCCTGAGGTGGTCCCATTGTCACCATGTCGGGATCTGATGATGGGATCATGGAGAAATTTAGGGCAATTCTCAAATTTTATAGGCACTTAATAATGTTTTTCATACATTTTCTAAAGCTATTCAAGTATTTGCGTCTGGAAGTCTACATCTCATAATGCTGAGCTGATGATGGAAGGTACAACTCCTTAATGATTAGGAGTTAGGGAATAATTCCTTTAATACGAGTATTATAGGTACGTTAAGACCGTTAGTCGTATCCTTTTTAGTGTAGGTACTCCTGAGGTGATACCATTGTCACCTAGTCAGGATCTGATGATGGGATCTCAGGGAAATCGAAGGCATCTCTCAAACGTTCCGGGCACAAACAATGTTTTTCATGTATTTTCTAAAGTTCCATCGTCATCTCATGATGATGAGCTAATAATTACAAGTACAACTCCTTAACGGTTAGGTATTAGGGGTTAATTCTTTAAATATTATATGTAAGTTAAGACCGTTGGTCGTATTCTTTTTAGTGTACTCCTGAGGTAAGTACCTAGTGTATTTTATTTCAATCACTAAAAAGCAAAAAAAAAAAAAAAATAACCCACTTCAAAATAAACTAAAAACCCAAAACCAAAAATAATCCTTTATGTACGGTACGGATCAAATTTGAATCACCTTTTGAAGTTGGTGCCAAACCTGGAGTAAAGTTCTTTATTCAACAAAAATTCGAATATCTAAAACCAAATATAATGTAATAACTAAAAGGCTCGCCGCCGTGGTTCTTTGCGTGCCATTTGTGTTAATAGTATTAAATGAATAAATTGGCACCGACTTCAAAAGGTGATTCAAATGTGATGATAAAAAAGTTAATCGTCAAAGTTAATCGCGATTAATTTAATCTAGATTAACTTAATCGAGAGAGTCTTCGATTAACGATTAACTAATCGTCATTTTAATCGATTAAATTTCACGATTAACTTCTCGATTAAAAGTTGGAAAACGCGCATTTTGTGTTTATTACGAAAATACAATAATGTCTTGTCCAGGGACACAAAATGTACCTTTAGAAACTTTTTTGGTTCGGATACCTTTGTATCCGACCGTTCCCTCTTCCCTCTTCCCTCTTGTTACAGTAATACAAGATGGTTTTTATAGTGTAGTACTCTAAGAAGTTCTAGGCAGGGACTTAGACTTACAAAAAATATCGTATTTTATATTGTATTAGTAAAGTTAATCTAATCGAGAAAAATTAAGCGAATTAACTAATCGATTAAAATTTTTCTTAATACTAATTTACTTAAACTTAATCGAGATTAAATTAATCGGAACTCGTACGATTAGATTAACTAATCGTCAATTTTAATCGTTAATCGAGATTAAAAAAGTTAATCTTCATCGGTAATCGATTAACTTTTGCCCATCTCTGCGGGAAACATGTTTTGTTTTCAAAATAGATACCTACCTTCGTGGCCATTATTAAGTGCTTAGAGGAGACGGCTGTATATGGATGCGATATAATTACGATAAGGTATAATTCATGACGGAGTAAATTATTTATTTTCAAATACCTACTACTCGCTAGACAGTTGAAATTTTCACAGATGATGTATTTCTGTTGCCGCTATAACAACAAATACTAAAAACACAATAAAATAAATAATTACGTGGGGCTCCCATACAACAAACGTGCGCGAAACCCTCGGTGCGTGAGTCCGACTCGAACTTGGCCAGTTTTTATAGCCTACCTGGCCGGGGATTTTCTCGGCAGTTACCCGTTCCCCCGTTCAGCCGTTTTCACGTGATGCACGGTCAAATAAACTGACAAACAGATAACCAGACAAAAATTCTAAAAACTGTTGGAACGTTTTCTGTTATCGATTCTTAGTATCCCAAGCCAACTTTTTTCGAATATCTTTCATGTACAGACTTTCGACCCTCTTCCGCTTTATTATATGAAATAAACAAGAATTGCTCGTTAAAATTAATAGGATTATCTGGCGCCTTGAACGAAATGACCCTTTGACTCGTACACAAAATAGGTACCATACCTACCAACACGAAAGTGATAATGAACTGCGTGTGATGGTTTTGTTAAATGTTGGTGCCAAATACTTATATACCTACCAATAATGTACTTTACTATTTATGAATAGAAAATGCAGGTATTGGCTTCCTTCAAGGACCTGTAGCGTCAGCAATTTGATACCGACAGTCTATCCGGAACTCTAAAGGTTATCGCACACCTAAGTGCTCGCCTCTGGATCAGCGCAACCTCAACTCATTAGGTACCTAGGTACAGTTGAATTTTTAATTATCTGACGTGATTTGAGAGTCGTAATAAATATTTTGTTACTTACTCAGAAATTATTTCTTATGACAATGAATGAGAACATGGGTAAGTAATCGCTGATATATTATATTGACTGTTATTGATTAAACGTAGGTACCTACTCTTAATATAGTCAAACGGGATAATAGTTTCTTTGCTATTCCGCGAAAACTATCTTGGTCCAATGTGACAACAAATTGTGCAGGCTGACTTAGTACCTACCTATATTTCGATCTTTCCTTTTTTTTCCCCCAATTTCACTAGACACTAAGCGAAGTGAATTCGGTAAAGAAAAAGAATTCCCGCTCAGTGCTGGCGGGTATTTAAAGGTCTTCGCACATTATAACAACTCAACGGCGACTCGATTCTATGCCAAATATTGAAAGTTAAGCCCTATGTCATATTTACTAGGTTTAATTTCAAAAAATGATATTAGTAGTGGACGACGCGTCGTACATTTTTTTAAATTAAACCTAGTAAATATGACATAGGGCTTAAATTTCAATATTTGGCATAGAATCGAGTCGCCGTTGAGTTGTTATAATGTGCGAAGACCTTTAAACTATTCATGCCGCTCCATATTCGACGTCCATGTAATTATACCAAAGCAGTGATCTGGATTCATAGACGGACGTAAAATATCGTGCGCTATGAATAGTATGCTTCAAACTAACGTCCGTATATGTATGTAGGTATGTGTCACGCAGTTTTTAAATTATATACGGACGTCAGTCTGGTAGCTGTGTAGGTACATACTATTCATGCCGCTTCATATTCGACGCCCGTTAATTCTAAAGTAATGCTCTGCATTCATAACTATACTGAGGTAAAATATCGTGCGGTATGAACAGTATGCGTCAAACGAACGTCCGTATATGTATGTGTCACTCAGCTTTTAAATTTTATACGGACATCAGCTAGCCTGTATACTGTTCATGCCGCTTCATATTCGACGTCCGTGAATTCTAACGGTCAAGTTTTACTTATTAATGAAAAAACGGTTAAAACTCACATGAAAAATCAGTTTTTGAAGTGAGTTTTGACCGTTATTTTGGTAGCAAGTGTTTATTAATATGTCTGCGTAGAATTAGTCCTTCGGGATGGTTAATACTAATTAACTAGATAATCTGAAGAATTACTTACCGTATGTTTAAAGAATTACTTGACGTAAAATATCGTGCGCTATGAATAGTATGCTTCAAACCAACGTCCGTATAATGTATGTATGTGTCACGCAGTTTTTAAATTATATACGGACGTAAGTCTGGTAGCTGTGTAGGTACCTACTATTCATGCCGCTTCATATTCGACGTCCGTTAATTCTAAAGTAATGCTCTGCATTCATAACTATACGGAGGTCAAATATCGTGCGGTATGAATAGTATGCGTCAAACTAACGTCCGTATATGTATGCATGTGTCACGCAGTTTTTAAATTATATACGGACGTCAGTCTGGTAGCTGTGTAGGTACCTACTATTCATGCCGCTTCCTATTCGACGTCCGTGAATTCTAAGAGTCAAGTTTTACTTATTTATGAAAAAACGGCTAAAACTCATAGTTTTTGAAGTGAGTTTTGACCGTTATTTTGGTAGCAAGTGTTTATTAATATGTCTGCGTAGAATTAGTCCTCCGGGATGGTTAATACTATTAACTAGATAATCTTAAGAATTACTTACCGTATGTTTGGTCGTTAATCTACAGATTAACGACCAAACATACCGTAAAGTTAATATGAATGAATGAATGAATGAATGAATGAATGAATGAATGAATGAATGAATGAATGAATGATATTTATTCACCAGAATATACGGTACATATAAGGTCTTACAGTAGTAACTTAGTTCCATAATATATTCTACCGTTAGGCATGTGAAACTTGATTACTTAGGTAACTAAAAATAGACAGTTATTGCATGCTATATACCTTAAAATTAGTTTTATGTTTAATACAATATTTATACATTATCATTACTACGATTTAAATTACAGAACACTCTTCACATTTAAAGTAGACTATTAATAACATTGTAACTTTTCTTTAAAAAAGTCGTCTATTGTATAATAAGCTTTTTTGAAGAGCTCTTCTTTAAGTTTTCTTTTAAATGTGTAAACCTCCAAGTCTTTGAGCTCCTCTGGTAAGAAATTATATATTTTAGAGGCCATACCCAATATGCTATTTCGGAGCAATGCGGTTTTGCCTGGAACGATGTTAATTTTGTGCTTGTAACGTGAGCTTTCAGAGTTTGATCTTACTTTTTGTGGAAATAAATTTGGATTTGATTTTACAAAAGTGGCTACCTCGTAAATATACAGACTAGTTAGCGTTAAGATCTTCAATTCCTGAAAGTACGATTTGCAACTATCAGTTTGCTTAAGGTTGCAGATGGCACGGATACATTTTTTTTGGGCAGTAAAAACTAGTATTTTATTTGTAGAGTTGCCCCAAAAGATTAAACCATACCGAAGAATTGATCCTATATGACCATGATAAGCCAGTAAAGCCGTTTTTCGGTCCGATAGTTTTGCAATTCTCCTGAGTGCAAAAACAAAACTATTTATTCGTTTGCATAATGATTCCGTGTGTGCTTTCCAGTTCATATGGTTATCTATGTCAATGCCCAAGAATTTAGCTACATCTGTGTGTTCTATATGTTTATCGTTATATTTAATGTCAAGATTTATTGAATTTGTTTTGTATTGATAAAATTGCATGATTTTTGTTTTGTCAACGTTTATTTTTAGTTTATTCAATTGTAACCAATTTATAATATTCGTAAGTGTATTATTTATGTCGGACTCATATGTAGCCAAATTGTCAGATTTAATCAGTACCGTACTATCGTCTGCAAATAGTATCATTGGGTGTTGAACATGTGTTGGTAGGTCGTTTATATAAGCCAGAAACAGCAAAGGACCCAATATGCTCCCTTGCGGAACACCGCGCAACAATGGTCTAAATTTTGAGAAGTAAGCGGTCTCTACTTTTGTCTTTTTGCAAAGTCTATTGATTTGGGTGCATTGCATTCTGTTGCTTAAGTATGAGGTTAGTAATTTTAGGGCAATACCTCTGATACCGTACCGTTCTAGTTTTTCCAATAGTCTATTGTGCTCTACAAAATCGAATGCTTTTGTTAAATCCATGTATATTGCACAAATCGGAACCCTTTTGTCTACATTCAACGTAATTATTTTCGTTAGGTCATATATGGCAGATGTAGTTGATTTGTTTTTCCGAAACCCATTTTGTTCTTCAACTAGTATATGTTCTTTTTCGAAAAAAATGTATATTTGATCATAAATAATCCGCTCAGCGATTTTAGAAAATATTGATAGTAGAGCAATTGGCCGGTAATTTTCTAGCTTTTCCTTGTCATTTCTTTTGAACAACGGCTTTACTATGGCTGTTTTTAGCTTATCTGGGAAAATACCTTTCTCCAGCATTAAATTAAAGATAAATTCTAAAGGAAAAGAAATTACATCGGCGCAATGCTTTATGACACTAGTTGTTATTTCGTCAATCCCTGTACTTTTAGTGTTCTTCAAAGTTTTTATTGTCCTGTAAATTTGCTCAGCAGTTACAGGACCTAAATAGATTGAGTTCAAGTTATTTGGGGGTAGTTTCCTATTACGATTTATAACGGAGCTCTCACGGGTCTTAGTCTCGTCAGTTTTAGTTTCGTCTATATAATAGTCATTGAAAGCGTTAGCAATGCTTACTGGGTCACGTAGAATGCCATTATTCCCTGCATTTATTTTCATTATAGATTCAACAGGTTGATTTTCATTTTTTTGGTTAATTATTTGCCAGGCAGCACGATTTTTGTTATTTGAGGTTTTTATGTGATGACTATTTTGTGTTTTTTGAGTCAGTCGAATTATCTTTTTTAACCTATAGGAATACGATCGGAGTTCCGCTTTATTGTGAGTATTGGGATTGGATCTGTAGCGCCATAGCATTTCACGTTTCTTTTTACAGCATACTTTTATTCCTTTGGATACCCATCGCGGTTTTCTTCTTTGTGTGATTTTAATACGTTTAAGAGGAAAACATAGCTTATACAGCAAATTAAAAGACTCTTCAAATTTGTTGTAGGCATCATTGGGGTTTACACTTTCATATAATAAGACCGGTTCTTTGCATAAATTGAACTAAGCGCCAGAATCAAACTGCTGAGTAAGCTTGTAAATTATATGCAGACGTCCGCTAGCTGTATAACTACTATTCATGCCGCTTCATATTCGACGTCCATGTAATTATTCCAAAGTAGTGCTCTGGATTCATAGACGGACGTAAAATATCGTGCGCTATGAATAGTATGCTTCAAACTAACGTCCGTATATGTATGTATGTGTCACGCAGTTTTTAAATTATATACGGACGTCAGTCTGGTAGCTGTGTAGGTACCTAGTATTCATGCCGCTTCATATTCGACGTCCGTTAATTCTAAAGTAATGCTCTGCATTCATAACTATACGGAGGTCCAATATCGTGCGGTATGAATAGTATGCGTCAAACTGACGTCCGTATATGTATGTATGTGTCACGCAGTTTTTAAATTATATACGGACGTCAGTCTGGTAGCTGTGTAGGTACATACTATTCATGCCGCTTCATATTCGACGCCCGTTAATTCTAAAGTAATGCTCTGCATTCATAACTATACGGAGGTCAAATATCGTGCGGTATGAATAGTATGCGTCAAACTAACGTCCGTATATGTATGTATGTGTCACGCAGTTATTTTGGTAGCAAGTGTTTATTAATATGTCTGCGTAGAATTAGTCCTTCGGGATGGTTAATACTATTAACTAGATAATCTGAAGAATTACTTACCGTATGTTTGGTCGTTATGGTGGCTAAAAAGTGGAAGAATAATATAATAGAGTTTTGTGGCTACTCTGACAGGATTGCAATTCTTAAATTTCAACTAACAACAACAAAAACCCTGACGGTGATCCAAGTTTACGCACCAACATCTGCGCACAGCGACGACGAGGTAGAAGAATTTTCCGACCTTTTAAACAAGACATGCGATGAACATCGCGGATCTTGGAATATAGTACTCGGCGATTTCAACGCAAAGATAGGCCCCAGACAAGAGCTGGACAACGATGAAATACTAGGACCACATGGGTTGGGATACCGGAATGCACGTGGTTCCCGTTTGATCCAGTTTGCGTTTGGGCAGAGCCTCAAGATTTGTAATTGCTTGTTATTCAAAAAAGACCAACGTCGCTGGACTTGGATATCACCGGATGGTCAAACAAAAAATGAAATAGACTTTGTATTAACAACGAATGACATTGTAAAAAACATAGGCGTAATAAACAAAATTAAGTTCAGTTCAGATCACAGCCCCGTCAGAGCATCACTGAATTTCAATTTAAAAATCAACCGAAAGACTTTGTTTTGCAGACACTCTAGGAGACTAGATAAATTTGCATTAACTGCCAATTACGACCAATTTAATTTAGGACTGGAAAATACATTCAATATTTTGAACCAAGATGTCGGCGACGTGGAGGTCCAATACAGCAATATCGTAGACGCAATCGAGTCGGCGAGTGCTAAGATCAAGACCAAGCAGAAAAAACACACCAAGTTTTCGTCTGAAACTATAAGTCTACTAGAAAGACGATGTAGTTCAAAAATAGGTTCAGCGGAATACCGTGCATTAGACAGGGAAACCAAACGCAGCATCAGATCCGATATCCGAAACAACAATACAAATTCAATTAAAATAGCATTAATCAATAACAGATCACTAAGGGTAGCTAAAAATGGAATTACCAAAGGCACGACGTGGATTACAAACTTAAAAGATGAAACTGGCAACAAACACAGTAACAGAAATAAAATAATGCAGATATGTACAGAATTCTACTCTTCTTTATACTCGGACCCACTGAAAACACAAAATGCTGAAGATGGCTCCTGTGTTCATACAGATACCACCTCCCCTAAAACAGTCGATGAAGTTGCAAAAGCTTTGTCGACGATGAAATTCGATAAAAGCCCTGGAGCTGACGGGGTAACCACAGAGGCCCTAGTCTTTGGCAAACAGATACTTTTATCTCCACTAACTAAACTCTATAATGATATTTTGAAAACTGGTCAAATCCCTCAAAAACTGCTCCACTCGAATATTATTCTCTTACATAAAAAGGGCGATAAGAGCGACATAGCCAATTACCGACCCATCAGCCTAGTGTCTCATATCTATAAGGCATTTATCAAGGTAATTGAAACTCGCATTGCAGGGCAGCTTGATCGACACCAACCACCCAGTCAGGCTGGCTTTCGTCCTGGATTCTCCACCACCGACCACCTCCACACACTAAACCAGATTATAGAAAAAATCAACGAATTTAACTCTCCCTTATACCTAGCATTCGTGGATTACGCCAAAGCTTTCGAAAGCATCACACATTCCGCCATAATAACCGCACTTCAAAATGAAGACATTGATCCAATTTACATTAATCTCATGAAACTATTTACAATAATAGCACAGCAGACATTAAGCTTCAGTCTTCCGGCCAATCATTCAAAGTGCAGCGTGGTGTCAAACAAGGGGACCCGCTATCTCCAAAATTATTCACAAGCACACTAGAGGAAGTTTTCAAGAGCCTGGCAGTTTCCTGGGAAGCAAGGGGAATATTAGTTGGTGATAGAAGGCTTTCAAACCTTAGTTTCGCCGACGACATTATTCTCTTCGCTTCTTCTGCAGAAGAGTTACAGCTAATGCTCCAAATTGGACTTAGAATGAATCGTGTAAAGACTCAAGTAATGACCAACAGCACGAAACGTAGGGTCGAGGTAGACGGGCAGATAATACACTATGTCGATGAGTACATTTACTTGGGCCAGCTAGTCTCTTTCAGCAACAGACAGGACAAAGAAGTCGAACGCCGCGTCGAAAATGCCTGGAAGAGCTACTGGTCCATGAAAGAGTTCATGAAGGGAAACCTTCCACTGTCACTGAAGCGGAAACTTATCGACATGTGTATTTTGCCTGTCCTAACCTACGGTGCCCAAACATGGTCGCTAACTGAGAGCCAAAAGTCCAAGTTGAAGGTTTGCCAACGGGCCATGGAGCGCAGCATTTTAGGGGTGAAAAGGACGGACCGCATCCGAAACACCACGCTGCGCTCCAAAACACGCATAGCTGACGTAGGTAGCAAAACAGCTCAAGTGGGATTGGGCAGGCCACGTTTGCCGTATGCATCCAGAAAGATGGGCCAGCATAGCCACTAAGTGGGTGCCCAAAGATGGACGACGCAGGCGGGGCAGGCCCAGACGGAGATGGCGGGATGACCTGGACGCATTTCTCAGCAACTGGCTGGTACAGGCACTAAACAGGGACCTGTGGAAGTCTGAGGGAGAGGCCTTTGCCCAGCAGTGGGACACAAACACAGGCTAGCAAAAAAAAAAAAAATGTTTGGTCGTTAATCTGCAGATTAGCGACCAAACATACGGTAAAGTTAATAAGACAGGTTCTTTGCATAAATTGATCTAAGCGCCAGAATCAAACTGCTGAGTAAGCTTGTAAATTATATGCAGACGTCCGCTAGCTGTATAACTACTATTCATGCCGCATCATATTCGACGTCCATGTAATTATTCCAAAGTAGTGCTCTGGATTCATAGACGGACGTAAAATATCGTGCGCTATGAATAGTATGCTTCAAACTAACGTCCGTATATGTATGTATGTGTCACGCAGTTTTTAAATTATATACGGACGTAAGTCTGGTAGCTGTGTAGGTACCTACTAATTCATGCCGCTTCATATTCGACGTCCGTTAATTCTAAAGTAATGCTCTGCATTCATAACTATACGGAGGTCAAATATCGTGCGGTATGAATAGTATGCGTCAAACTAACGTCCGTATATGTATGTATGTGTCACGCAGTTATTTTGGTAGCAAGTGTTTATTAATATGTCTGCGTAGATTTAGTCCTTCGGGATGGTTAATACTATTAACTAGATAATCTGAAGAATTACTTACCGTATGTTTGGTCGTTAATCTGCAGATTAACGACCAAACATACGGTAAAGTTAATAAGACAGGTTCTTTGCATAAATTGAACTAAGCGCCAGAATCAAACTGCTGAGTAAGCTTGTAAATTATATCGTCGGCCGTAGGTTCAATTGGGGTAAGGGACAAAATACGCAAAATGAGTTGAATATACAGTTTTGTTCAGAATTTTCCGCTCTATCGAATGGTGTATATAAAAAAAATCTAGCATGAAAAAAGTGTTCCTTACACTACTGATTTTTATGGGTTCAAAATCAAATCTGACCCACAAAAACCATGTATCTGTTTTTTATTTTAATAAAGCAACATCAAATAGGGTAACTACTGCCACCAATCCACTTTGAATAAGGTAAAGGTCTTTCCAATTAAGGAATTACCTTTACATGACTTATTTTTGAAGACAATCTTATGAAACTGGCTTTTACACTAATGCTTTTTTTTGCTCATGAATAAATAACACCCATATCTTAAAATGATTGCACGAGCTTTGAAAAAATGCTCCTTACCCCAATTTGCCATCTTATATTTCTAACAGTGTGAACCTTACACCAATTTAGTTAAGACGATATTTAGGTTTTATCCGATTTATGTTTAGATTCCGTGTCCGTTACGCTGATTTTCTCGTGAGAATCAATGAATTACTTATCCCTGTTACCTTTATATACAAACACATCTAACTTCATATTATTTTAATCTATTGACAATAAAGAAAATGTTATGTTGCAATAAAAACACCTTCATCAGTTTTGTAACCTTTGTTTATACGGGTATCTGTGTAAACTGGATGTTAATTTTTGGCTTTACTAAATAATTGAAACTACTAGCGTAGTTTGACTTATTTATATGCAAACTTTCACGATAAATGAAGGTATTCAAATAAATTTGGTAAGAAAATTTAAAATTTAGTAATTATAAATCCACCGAGAAATGTAAGTGTCTATTTATGTTATTAGGTATAATTATTCGTCAGTTCGGCGTCTCTGAACGACAGTAAGTACTGAACTCTTTGTCGACAGCTCGTGATTGTTATTCTACCCGTGAAGTGTTTTATTAAGCGGATAGTTTAAAAAAGTGGGCTAAGATTGTCGAAAAAAGCAATAACCAATGGAATACTGGAGGAGTTCTCAAGGAAGATAAGATTGACTTTCCAAGGACTAGCTGAGTTGGAATTAGGTATATGAGGCCGGATAGTCGACATGGGTACCTAAAACTTTACAGATAACGATAAGGTAATCCTACTGAGTTTGGGCTTCTTAAAATCGTCTCGGTACTTGATGAATTACAAAGGAAAATTTTCACTGTCAATTAAAAGGCATTCCTAAGTATGACACACTTTAATAGTCTTTATCTGAAATTCTGCTACCGATAAGTGTTGAGAAATCAAAGGATCTAACTAGAGCTCTTGCTATTCATTGACTGACATTGATGTTGATATTTATTATATTTCATAGCTATAAACAAGAACTTTTCATTTCATTGGGGTTTTTAATTACATTACTCTTATGGTCATTTTATTTTACAGCCTCATTTGACTCCTTAGGTAACTAGTTTCAAGTTTGACAAGTAGTATAATAAATAATAGAATAAGTCGTTTCGTTTCGTTTATGCATGTCGTTCACACAGGTACAAGTCGTATTCTTTCGTTTATGCACGTCATTCATAAGGATAAAATTGGTGCAAATAAATTGAGTTAGTACCTATGTCTTTTTGTCTTTTATATTATAAAATTGTAAAAAAATTGTAATATTGCATGCCTTTCCTGGTAGAACATAAGTAACTGTATTTTATTATGATCACCTTATGTAACTATGTTTCTCGCAATAAATGATTGATTGATTGATTGATTGATTTAAATACTCGCGAACAAAAGCTATAACTACAAAAAAAAACATGTTTATAGGGTCAATGCATTAGTTCTTTATTTATAAAATGAAAGCCTATAACTATAGCTTATATAAAAAATCTTAAAAAGTTCAAGTTCTAAATATCTACTATTGATAAATAGTTTTTTGTCTCTTCTGAAAAGTGGCGTTTTTTAGTTATCCTTTATTAACTGGAGGCACTGAATTGTGAGCAACTACTATGTTATCTAACAGGACTCCTAAAAAGTACAAATATAAAATGATTATTTCTGAATTGTATTTAATTTTGTTACTTTTATCGTTCAACACAAGCCTTAGGGCTTGTACTTTTAATAATGTTACTGTATAAATTACATTGATTGTTTATTTCAGTATTCGATTATAGAGGCTGAGAAATAATTAATGTGATTAATTGATTATAATAAAAAAATAATCATACATTAAAATGTGGGTTATTCCACTCGATAGAAACGTTACGTGTAACGATACAAACATTGCATGTAACGGACACTCAAAAAATGCTCACACGGTTTCAATACATTTATTTACCTCTTACATTAATGTTTTAAAGGTTTCCGGTGTTAAGATACGCCTTACGTCAAAGGTATGTACTTATTTATTTTTACAACGAACCCTTTACGTTATTTTTTCTTTCACACACAATCTCAACTAGTCCCTTACGCCATTTCTTTATCAATATAGTGGATACAATGAATAAGTAAATTTAAGGTAAGGGACGAGACTACAGAATACTCTGTCTGTAAGGGACATCAGCAGCGAAATAAGTTGGTGTAAGGGACATGTCATTTTCTATAATATCTAAATTATTAAAACGAGCACTACATAGATAGACAGAACACTAAAATACAAGATTACGTATGAAATCAGGCCCAAAAAAGGTCCACTACAAAAAAAGTTATGAACGATTTAGTTAAAAAAAAAACTTTGTCAGCCTCTCCTGAAAAATCGTATTTTGTCCCTTACCCCAATTGAACCTACGGTCGACGATATGCAGACGTCCGCTAGCTGTATAACTACTATTCATGCCGCTTCATATTCGACGTCGGGTAAGGTTAGATTTGATTTCCTTATTCAAAATAAAGTAAATTTAAACAAAGCATATACATTTAAGACGTTTATTAAAAAATATATTACCTATTTTGTTCAAAACAGAGATCCGTCACTGCTACACATTTTTAACCAAGGTTATTAAGTTAGATAATAAAGTTAGGGGTACTTACAGCACAATATAATCGAACATGTATACTCGGAATCGTTTTTGGTGTCCGAATCTTATTACCTGCGAACAAAGGCTGGCTTTGTACGCAGACTCGGCCACCTAAAAAGATTCTGAGTTTAACAGCTACTTTCTATGGCCCATTTCACGAAGCTACAAGTTATAGTTTGTTGTTTCTGACGATAATGAGCTATAAACCAAATACAATAGACAAAATAATTTTATGTTTGTTGCTTAAGTATAGAATGGACACAAAATGAAACGACAAACTATACAATTTACAATCGGAATCTGAAATCTCTGGCTCTGGTTGTTAGAATGCGTGTAGAAAGATTTTCTCTGGTCCTTTCAATGTGGGTTGTTTTGCAATAAGTTTACTAAGATACTTAAGTGACTCAAAATAAACAAATTATCAATCTTTGGTAACAAAACACTAAGCACGTTAATATAGCTTTCATTATTACATAAAAACAAACTTATTATGTAAGTAACATATATATATATTACCTAAAATACTGAGTAATGTCAACTTAAAAAACAAGGTACTTTTAAAACACGTATTTTACTAAGTAGTCCGTCCCAAGGTTTCGTTACACGAAACCTTGGGACGGACGGACTTGGTCACTGTTTTTAATTGAAAACATTTTAACGAAAAATAATTTTAATCTCAATTTTAATGGGTAAGGTAAATTCCGTGCCTCCTTGGTGAGAAAGGGCATACCTAATTCAAAATGACTATTAGGCTGACACGATGATTCTAATGATAAGGTTATAAAAAAATTAGAGAAAACTTGAGTTTAGCCCTTTCTCACTAAAGGCACTAAATTAATTTCGGTAGTTTATTATTAAGGTGCCGACACTAATTGGGTCTCATACACTTAACGAGTACGGTGGTGAGACAGTTCCCTCGGCCAAGTGCTCGGTACATTACATCACTCGGCCGAGGGCTGTCTCGCCACTGTACTCGTTACGTGTGGGAGACCCCTAAGTTTTCAACCACCGCGCTTTAATGCAATAAATAATTGAGCGATAACATGAAAATAAGTGATATTTATTATAAAACTAACTCTAAAACTCTTAGAAATTATATTTTACTTGTACACATCATTCATCTCATTGCACGAATATGCGTCGGTTAAAACGTTCAGAGGCCGCACCCCAATAATAAAAGCTACTCAAATTGTTAGCAACGTACTAAAAAATAAAACATAATAATACAGCCTGTAGTTAGTAATTATATAAAATATTAAGTAATCAACATCACAAAAAATCTATGTCACTGACAAGTATTTAATCAAGTTAAAAATATACAGATATAAGCAAGAAACAAAAATAAACAGTAAAAAAAAACTTAAACTAAAGCCCTTATTAAAGTTAGGTGTGCGGACCTGCGGACAGCACAATTTATCCGGACATCCAAATAAATCTCGGAAATCTCTTTCTAACGCATAGATAGTCATAAAGAAACTCCTGCGTGTTAAATGTACCTTGTAGCTTCGTGAAATGGGCCACTGATATCAATTTACGGAGGTCTTGATTTAAAACCAATAAATACATTTTGCTTTTCCTATCGTTATGTAACAATAGAAAAAGCCAAAGAAATTTACTAAGTAAATAAAACTACTTAAAAAGAAAAAGTCGTGTATTAAATTGTTGTTTTTTACTTGGCACAACTAATATGTTCCCACTTATTTTCTTTGTGTTATAGTTTTTTTTTTTAGATGTCCGAATTCCACCGGAGAGCTTATCTTGTTAACATGTCTTCTGTATCTTTGTGTAGAGGAGCTCACTTTAGAAGAAAATTAAGCAAATAACAAATTAATATCATCTTTTTATAGCTACAAGGTTGAAATTACAATAACAAGCACAAGTCGCGGTTGGAGGTCACTCAGGTAGACGGGCGACGAAGCAGGTGGCAAAGATCGCTCCTGTTTTAATGTCAAGCCATCACAACTTGAACATTATAGCTTAGAACAGAAGGTAGCTATTTGAGCAGGTTCGGACATCTAAGAAAATTTTGAGTACACATACACACACGTAATCAAAATTAGACCTTGTACTGTAAGGTTTTTCTTTTGGAACTAAATCTACAAGCTTTCTACTACGAAGTCTTCGTTCATTCATCTTTGAACAGCATCCAATATGTAGTTCACTGCACTTAAATTTTGTTTCACACACTATCACTCACTTTTTATAGCGCCAAATACGCAGCAGCATGTCCAAACCCTACGATAGGAAACTTGTTTATGTTTTGATTTCATTCTGAATACGTCCGATGAAATGCCGTGCCGACCTGGCAACGTCGCATTCGGGGATGCCTCGGATGCCAAATACGCGGACCCGTAGTTAGAAGATAATCGAAGTATACGCCTGCAGATATACGCGCGGCAGTAGCGCCACACGTCAGCGGAGTTTTTGTCGAGAACTTTTCAGAATATAAATGCAGCTAAATGATGGATTTTTTGACGTCCGTCGATTTTTGCTGTACAGTTAGCTATAACCAAAAGGCCGCATGTGCCACCGGTAAAAAAAGTGGCGTCCGGTATGCGGACTCCCTATGACGGTGGACGTCACTTTAAATGTAATTTCGCCCATAGTGGACGGCCGTTTGTTTGCGGGATAAATATATATATATTTGTTTGTATATATATATATATATATATATATATATATATATATATATACAAACTCACAAAATATCGTAAATACCTACCTAGCTGTTTTCGACGGAAAATAGCGAGACAACCGCCTCCCCACAATGTTCGCTGCCGACTGAAGCGACCGACTGCTTACTTCATGTTTATAAAAGCGCCATTCACAGGCATATTACACTAAAAATGGTTCATTGAATCGACGATTGACAGGTAAAACCGATAATTCAAGCCCCAGGATACCTTTTAGATCTTTCACTTAAACGACTAAAGCAAGTTTTAACAAATACATTAAGCGACATAAATGCTAAAATTCAACGTGTCGCTTAAAGGAGCAAATACTGTCGTAAAGTTTGTGAAAATCAATTAACCGACAGCATTTGTTGTTCATAATTCCAGAAGACACGATTAAGCACCTAACCTTATATAATTAGTATTTGTAATAAAAACTTTAACGCCATTACTACAAATTCAAGCAATTTTTAAAAACACATTAAGCGATCACGTATAAAATTGTGAGTAGTTTAAGTGACGTAGTTCAAATTTAAATCAAATTATGTGTCGCATAAAGGGGTGCTTTTTAAATGTGTCCACTATTCAGATCGCTACGTAACCCGGCAGAAAAAAAGCTGATTCCAACGGTATATATAACTCAACTTCATTCAAAATGTCGCTTAAGGGGTTTCTCCTTTCCACCGTCGATATCAAGGTAGGATTAGGTCACGGAGTGGCTTCGTACTTTTCGTAGCACGGTAGAACGTTAGTGCTATGGAGCTGACACTGACCTTAGAATGTAATTGATACTCATTCTTTTACCCATGCCCATACAGTGTAGTTATTTCGCAATTTTTTCAGTTAAGGACAAAGTTTGAAGAATATTAAAGTCCTTATTTGGGTAGGCATTGTTTTTTCATCATCATTAAATGTGTAAATAATGGCGACTTATTCCATGTTTTCTCAAGTAAGTATTCCTAACCAGGTCGTCCGGTCCACGGTCGCCACTCAAGGACCTTTCTGCCCTAACGGCCATCGGTTCTACGAGCAATATGCCCCGCCCACTGCCGCTTAAGTTTGGCGAATCTCTGAGCTATATCTACAACCTTGCGTATCTCATCAATTTAAACACGTATGAACTTCTTCGGTCTATCCAAATTTCATGCCCCTTACAAAAGTATATTTGTAGGTAGGTAGGTAGGTAGGCCTCTTATTAAATGACACCGCCGATATTTTATTAAGTCCATGCGACGAAGATGGTCTGTTAAAAGCATTATGTCCAATAAACCTACAACCGGCACTTTAAAATGATGAAATCGGTTTCGTCCATCTATTTCAAGAACAGTCACGACTGATGTAATGTTTCATCTGAAGCTTACCCTAACTCTAAAGCTATCCTGAGTCACGGGACCACCAATCGTAATGATTATCAAGACCATCTGCTAAATAAATACATCCTGGGAACGAGCACCAACTTGTAATGTATCAACGACGAGCTACCTATTAAATACTATGAAAATGCACCTACTGAAATGTATCTACGCCTAAACTAAAGATACAGGTTCTACACCCGCTTCACCCTCGCCACTAAACTCTACTCCTACAACGACTACCTAGCCTTCCAGAACCTACAACTAACCAAACCTAGATATGAAAAGATCTTCATAACAATTGAGCTTGAACATTTCTTATTAACTAATGGCCAAATGTGATCAGTAAAACCGTGTGAAAGTCTAGATGGTAGGAACCTACGTTGAAGTAGTAACTCAGTTTCTTTAAAGGGAAATTTAACCGTGATGTGTAGCTAAGTGCTTCCGTACCTATATACTGTGCTATGCTACTATGTATTTCCAAATAAATGTGTATTCTCTTAATTATTTAATGCAAGCTTCTCGTATCCTACTGCTACCTAGGTTCCTTATACTAATTAAATTTCTAACTTAATTTAATGTTATCTATCCTCATAATATAAACTTATTACTTCCCAAGAAGTCCAGCCAACAAGAATATCCATAGTTCCTATAGCAAGATTCAATATGAAATATTATAAATACTCTTATAAAAATATTATTAATTCTATAAAATTCATCCAATCCATAGTTAGGTATAGTTTTACTAGATTACTCTATGTAACAATAAAGATCAGTATGTGAATCAAATCAATTATTATTAGGATTCCGAAATGAGGGGTAACTTAGTTTTTAAGATTGCATGTTCTTACTCCAGGATGATTAGAAATCATTCGTCTATGTACAATATGAAACTACACTTCATTACCAATCTATAATTAGATGGAAGTTACAGGATCTTTGAAATTTCATTATGAATTTAATTAATCTTAAGTTTTCATATTTGACAAAAATTAGGTAATTTTGTTATTATAATCTAATCTGGGAAGATGGTATACATCCCTTAAATAAGTTATAGTAGGACAATCAGAGGTGGATTAGACCTATGCAATAAGTAGTAAGCTGCTATAATCACCACAACTAAAAAAAAAAAACTAGTAAGGACTAGATTATAGTATAATAGAGAAGGTATCTCTATTGTGTAGAAAAAAATAAATATAAATTTTTGTTAATGGTCCCCTACCACCCTAAATGCGCGGAGAGTGTCACTGAACGCTCTACCTATCTATTCCTGAGAAGCAAATCGAATTAAAGCGTTCAGCTAGAGGATGGGGAACTCCGCACCTATTCTAAACTGAACAAACCACTGTGGGATCTCATCACATCTATGCAAGACGTCCTAGCCTACGGCATAGTGTCAAGGATCCATCTTTTTGGGGAAGCCTTTTGGCGCAGGCTTCTTTACGTTAACTACACAAGGCCTATTTTAAGGATTTTACCTACCTATTTAACTAGATAAACATATGTGATGGTTGTAAAACTATTATAATTCAGAAAAATAAAGTTATAATTGTATTTGTAAGAAGTCTAATACACTACTCCTTCCTAGTAGGTTTGAACCCTTCTAATGAGTTCTAGAACTGGGTTTTCGTTTGACCATATTCATAAATGTAGTATATCCTTGAAATCATGAAGACTATTGTGCCTGTTCGTAGTATCTTTCAACTTTCGACTGACTTATTCTGATAAGGGAATTCTTTTACGCCCTGTGATATAAATTAATTCAATTCTGGGATCTGTGATGTAAATACGGGAACGAATAACTTTCATTATTGCTATCCATAAGTCCCCGGCTTTTCTTAGCAATTTACACTTCAGATTCTCCACATCCAGTCTTAGGAATGCTTTGTATTTCCACACTATACAACGATCCACAATTTCCTTATCAAATTTATAATAAAGTTTAAAATTACTTCTGTTCATTGAAAAAGCGAATATCTACTGCCAACTGACTCAACTTTACCTCAGTGATGCCATTCTATCGCTTAAGCTATACCAAAGGTTCATTACTTTAAATCATAATCGGTAAGTTCTAACTAATTATTCCTTTAATTTAGGTGTTAAATATCTGGTTGGCCTAAATAACTGGTTCCCTATTCCCAATCTTTACAAACCGCTACTAGACTCTGTTCTTCCCCTACTAACTTCCCGGGTCATAACCACTTAAGAAATTAATAGTTCAACCTCTTAACCACTATACCTAACAAGGTTAAAATAATTTGAATAAATGTTATGCTAGTTAATGACGATTGACCGATTGCTCAGTAGGTAAAGATCCCCGTCCTAATGTTCCTATTAAGGTGTACCTATCGCTAAACCCTGTTCCCTAGCTAATACAAAGAACACTAGAGACCTAGGTCTCATATTTATATTTAAACGTGTATGGGGCCTAGCTAAGCTAAACTGTAAGTTCGGGAGATTAACCCGAGGATGTGACTAACATCAGTGTAATTAAGCCCCCCCCATGTGGCTAATGAGACGCCGGAAACATGGAGTAGCTTGCCCTAATATGTGTATATAAGCAGATATATAAATATATAGTTTATGAGACCGAGCCTGGAGGTCCGTTTGGCTTCAGCGAGCGCGGAAAGTCCCGCATGTCCATCACGTGTGGTCCTCGCTTTCACCAAACAAAACTATCCACACTCGTAGGCTATTCACTGCACTTATATATGGCTAGTGTCCGAATCGCCTAATTCGGATAAAACTAGAAGAGTCCGAAAGATATTCGTTTAACAGCCGCAAGGTTAAATATCTTTCACCTGGTAACCATGTACCAAAACACTATTTCTGGCATGTGACTAAGCTTAATAGCTTTCAACCAACAAATCCCACCAAAATCTAATAAATAATTATAATCCCGAAGGATAATTTTAACTTTCAACAGAATTTCCCCTTTGTATTATTTTAGTACCTTTTATTTTGCCAGAGGACAGTGTTACCCAGACGAAGTTCCAAACAAAAAGAATCCCCGTCCATTAAGCCGTTGCCTATTTATAACCAATATCTCCCGACATTCCAGATATTCTAGACTTTTCAGACTATCCAGACTTTCCAGACTTCAACGACTTTCGCGTCATTCGCGACATTCCCGACACGTCACGTGACCTAGCCCCCGCCCTCCAAGCGTTGTATATGGGATTTTGATTCTTATTTGGTCTAAATAAAGCTCAACTCCTCTGTTGTCAATTTGTGAATATCAACTTGCTATTTTTAAAGTGGTAGCATGTTTTAGTTATAGGAATGGTTTTATTTGCTTCCGCAAACATTCACACTATTACTCATATTTTGCATTTGTATTGCCTATATCTAGTAAATGATAATTTTAGTATGAGCTTGATGACGTATGATGCTAATATGTCTTAAATTCGATGATGATAATGATGATGTGAGTATCACGATGATGATATATGTTTATATGATGGCGGGCACATGACGAGATCATGTGAATCGCCACAATCGCCCCCCTGCGAAAGTTTGAAGTGGATTGACATCGTCAAATAACGTAGAACTTCGCATTCCCCTTATTAAATTGTAAAATAATTAAAAAAAAACAATATGTATATTTATATATGACAATTATTCTTAAAGCAAATAACATTTTGTGATAATCTTGGATATTCTAAATCCGTTAGTATTCGTACCCTTAAGTGTGTGTGTGTTTAAACCGATACTTGGGAAGTCACTTGTGTATTAAATCAGAATTCAAACCATAGAATAATATCATTGAATCGTGAATATATTTCTCCAAATCTCGACCACATCGTAAGAAGTGTTTGGTTGTGAGTCAAACAAGCCCTATTAGCTCGGTTTTGCCTAAACACCTCAAACTTGACCTGCCCATTGCTCAGCCTTATTTGCGAATTCACCTTGTACGAATTCTTCGATGAATTGACAAAACTCTCTTCAGACAACATAGCAAAGATCTTTGGTATAGATACTGAATATTCATCCTTACTTCAATTCAATAACTGATTCCGATTTCAAATTCTTCTCCAAAATCACATGCGACTCTCGTTTCTCGGTGCGTGTTATCACATCAAGAATAAACAAGCCAATTTCAGCTCTATAATCATACAATTGTGTTTTTTTTTTTTTTTCTCGTAAGACTATAGACTTACTAGTCGAATTGTGAAATAATGTTTCATTTCAAAATTATGCTAAATAATACTATTATACCAGAGGTTCATACAAATATATCAATTCAGTTTTATCCTGCCTTTACGGATAAACCAATCCACAATTCCTTTTATTTAAAAATATACAGTTGGCCAATCTATTTGTTGACATGGGTGTGTGTGAAACCTGCACGTTCCTGCCCGTGCTCGTAGAAGGTTAGCCCGTAGGCCATGTAAAGTATTGTTTTGCACAAACTACCGCACAATCGGTCTTAAATCGAAACTTCGATTTACTAAGCCTAACTTCTAAGTATGTGCAAACCAATTGATGTCTTTAGAAAATACTCCCGTTCGTACCTCTAAAGATAGTAGACCCCCCCGTTTTGGACCCGAATACTTTCGAACTTAGCTTGAATACATATAGACAACATCCAACTCAAAAGGTCCACTCACTCCTGTTCATTCTTATCATATCTTTCATCCATCACACAAGCATACATCGCGCACTAAAACATTTCCATACGTCACACTAACAGGCTCCTACATTCATTTTTTCGCATTGACTTAGTCAGAAGAACATCACCCACTATGTATTCAAAATCCATACTACTTTACTTTCCTATAATATCCCAAATTCCCCTTTACTTCTTTCATCAAAATCAAAATAAAGATTTTCTCTAATATAAATAATAAAATTGACCATCCACTTCACACATTTCGTATTTTTGTTATACTCTAATAAAACTCGTAATTTTTCAATTCACCCCTAACTACCCTTTTGAACTTATCGAATATCAATTCATTAAAGAACCCCAAAATACGTATTAATGGAAACGATCCATCCCACAAAACATTCAATTAAATATACTACTAACGACCCCTAGTGGAATTTACTTAAAACCATATTCAAACCTCAACTTACAAATACCTATACTGCAGTACAACTTATATATGATGATATCACGATCGTCTTTAAAATTTTCGTCGGCAATCGATTCCTTAATTGATCTTAACTTAATACTCCTATTGAATATTAGCTTTAGACTGATAAATCACCGAATTATTTGTACGTTGTTTAATTAAATAATATATAAATAAATATTTAACTATTCTTTATAAATACAACGTAAATTTTACGAACTAGGTAGGTGAATCTATACTTTAACAGTAGTTACCATTTATGACAACACTGTTTCTTTAACATGTTAACACTGTTGTCAAACATTATCATACTACCGCGCATTCCGTCCGTTCACTATGACCCCATTCGAAGAAATTTTATTAAAATTCCCCATACTTTGGGACAAAAAGTATTTGAACAATAAGGACAATAAGTTACGAAAGGTCGCGAAAGCCGAATTACTCAGGTTATGTAACTTGCAATCAGACATAGCCCTAACTTCAACCGACATCCAGCGCAAAATTAATAGCTTCCAAAGGAAGCAACTGCGCCATAGCAAGAAGGTAAATACAATTTCCTCTCCCGTTCTTAATGCTAACTTAAATTGTTGAAATATGTTTACATCATATAAAAAGGAAATGTACCCCGTTCCATCTACCCTCTTGCATTCTTAAAAGGTACAGTACTTGTAATTTGTTTCTTATCTCTCCTTTTGAAAAGAAAATACCTATAATTATTAATTTAATAATTTCCCCCTCTTTTTCAGCAATTAGTCAAACCATTAACGCCACGCCCTGAGCCGATGCCACTCCCACCTGATCTCAACAGCATCCCATCCCCCCTAATCATCCCAATGTCTCCATCGTTTAGCTTTTCTCCCTCAACGTTGCTGAACATGGAACTTGTAAGTTTTGGGCCAAAATTTGTCATTTTCCTAGAAATTAAAAATGATATTAACCCCTTATAACACATTTCAGTTTAATTCAGATACCGTTGACATCGACCATCTTCTCGTAAGTTAATCATTTTCTCATTACATCTTCTATATCATCAAATAATGTTATTAATTAATAATTTTATAAATTCTTAACCCTCTCGCCTCCCTTTTTTTTTTTTTGAATGTAATATAAGTAACTTGTGTTTTATCTTAATCGCTCCAGCCCGAAGCTCTAGCACCCCACCCTAATGGCGGAACTAGTGAGGGACAGACCTTGCCCGACGATATGGTAAGGTTCACCTATAAGTTTATATTCATATACACCCATGTTAAATGTCACAAATGTTTACTTTCTTTCCTTCTGTTTTCCCTTTCTTATATACTTTTATATACTATCCATCTCCTTTTATTGATTAATATTATTATTGTTATTTCTATTTCCTTATATCTAATTTCAGGACTTACTGTTGGAGGACTTGGGAGGTGAGTCCATCCTTCCGAAATGACACCATAGTTTCCTTGAATAAGACATTTTATTAACTTATTACGTTTTCTTTTGATACATCTCATGCTTGCCAAATCGTCACGATCTTTATTGAAATTCTTTGGTGATAATATTATTAATACTTCCTCGTTTTTTTTTTTTTTTTTCAGACCAAATTCTACCTCCCTCCTATACCAACTAAAAATGTCTGATGTAACCACTTACTTACTCCCAAACTTGATTAAATGATGTAAGTTTACATACTTTCACACAATTTAAAAAAAAGGTTTGGAGGGTTGCGAAAATGCCGCCACACTCCCCTCCATGAATGATCAACTACCCCTTGATGTCATATATTTCAAAATTAGACTACATTCTATTTACTAATTTTAATCTCTCCCCCTTTTTTTCTTTTTGTTATTATTTGTTTTTATTATTTATTATTGTATAAAACTGTACTATATTTTACTTCAATCAATAAACGCAAAGTAGATTCCCTACTTTTGTTTTGTAATTAGTAATCGTTAACCTAACTTGATTCAACAGATTTTTTATTTTATGTTCCAGATTTTTGACTATCAAGGCGAGCCTGGAACAATCCCTTAACCTGCTGATTCTGTGATTATATTGATAAATATACTTAAAAAAATTACTTTCATTTCATTTGTTACATTATGTGTAAAAAAAAAACTCAAAAATGGATCGCCCCCCCCCCACTTATGAAATCACTAACACTCCTACTTTCCTTATAATTACTATATTTAATGATTCTAACAGGTCTTATAATAAGCTAAAAGATTAATACTCAATATTGTGGCTAGGAGCCTTATACACAGTTTAACATTGTAGTTAGTCATGTTTATCGGATCTTATTCTGAAACCTTTCCTAGATTGAGCTAAAGCCTATAAATAAACCCGCGCCCCCCGAAATAATAAGTCCTTAGTATCCTCATAGTCTATCCTTAATTTCATAACAAATTTACAACACAGCTTGAACTAATAACTGATGTAAAAGTAAGTCTTCACAAACTCATATTTCCTGTAGTCAAGAACAATGACATCTCTATTCTACCTCACTTAACTAATTTCCTACAAAATTCCGACTTTATATCTATATTAAAATTAAATTTATTTAAATAATCATTCCATCTCGATATCATAATCATTTACTGATAAGATAAGCGATGACACCTGTCACTTGTCAAATCAACCAACTCGAGGACGTTTCTTTTCACTCTGCCTTGCTTACGTATTTAATTTAAAAGTGAATTACCTTTTTTTTTTTTCAATTATGCTTAAATAATATTAAATGTATCCCTAAATATCTAAATCTTATGTTATATTAATAATATGAACATATTGAGTAAAGTTGTCTACGTATCTGATTGAAACTAAAGTAAGTATATTATTACTTGATATTATTATTTTATGTAACGTAAATAATTATCTAAAACTTAAATAACACACCTATTTCATTATTAATCAATATTAAAAATTAGCTTTGTGAACCATAAAACCAATCGCAACGAATTTAATCATATCTCAAATAATCCAGTATAGATACAGATAAAATAATAAAATGACTCAATGAATGAACTGTCAATTGATTACTGTTTGCAAAATATTGATTGATAAAATAATCACGTTGTTCTAATATAAGTCTTTTGTTTCAGGTACTATTACTATGTGAAATAAGAAAAATATCGTGTGTTATATCAAGAAGCTACTCTATTCACTATAGTTTGTGTATAAATATGCAACAAAATGTGTTTCTTGACGATGTGCACAACACAACCCATCACGGCTAAATTCTCCTTTCCATTCTCACGTCAACAATTGTACCCTTGAGGGTCTCATAGTTCAAAGCTCAAGTGTTCAAGATCCCTTCAATAAAACCGTCACTAACAACTCAACTAAAATTCCATGGCGAAATAACAAAATGAAAGACAATTGTTGAACTACAAAACGCAAGAAGACAGCAAGACATGAAACCTCACGACAAACTACATCGGCACGACCTCAACAGTCCCGGACTGATCCTATCCATGGTCACGGCGCATATTGTAATGTTTCATCTGAAGCTTACCCTAACTCTAAAGCTATCCTGAGTCACGGGACCACCAATCGTAATGATTATCAAGACCATCTGCTAAATAAATACATCCTGGGAACGAGCACCAACTTGTAATGTATCAACGACGAGCTACCTATTAAATACTATGAAAATGCACCTACTGAAATGTATCTACGCCTAAACTAAAGATACAGGTTCTACACCCGCTTCACCCTCGCCACTAAACTCTACTCCTACAACGACTACCTAGCCTTCCAGAACCTACAACTAACCAAACCTAGATATGAAAAGATCTTCATAACAATTGAGCTTGAACATTTCTTATTAACTAATGGCCAAATGTGATCAGTAAAACCGTGTGAAAGTCTAGATGGTAGGAACCTACGTTGAAGTAGTAACTCAGTTTCTTTAAAGGGAAATTTAACCGTGATGTGTAGCTAAGTGCTTCCGTACCTATATACTGTGCTATGCTACTATGTATTTCCAAATAAATGTGTATTCTCTTAATTATTTAATGCAAGCTTCTCGTATCCTACTGCTACCTAGGTTCCTTATACTAATTAAATTTCTAACTTAATTTAATGTTATCTATCCTCATAATATAAACTTATTACTTCCCAAGAAGTCCAGCCAACAAGAATATCCATAGTTCCTATAGCAAGATTCAATATGAAATATTATAAATACTCTTATAAAAATATTATTAATTCTATAAAATTCATCCAATCCATAGTTAGGTATAGTTTTACTAGATTACTCTATGTAACAATAAAGATCAGTATGTGAATCAAATCAATTATTATTAGGATTCCGAAATGAGGGGTAACTTAGTTTTTAAGATTGCATGTTCTTACTCCAGGATGATTAGAAATCATTCGTCTATGTACAATATGAAACTACACTTCATTACCAATCTATAATTAGATGGAAGTTACAGGATCTTTGAAATTTCATTATGAATTTAATTAATCTTAAGTTTTCATATTTGACAAAAATTAGGTAATTTTGTTATTATAATCTAATCTGGGAAGATGGTATACATCCCTTAAATAAGTTATAGTAGGACAATCAGAGGTGGATTAGACCTATGCAATAAGTAGTAAGCTGCTATAATCACCACAACTAAAAAAAAAAAACTAGTAAGGACTAGATTATAGTATAATAGAGAAGGTATCTCTATTGTGTAGAAAAAAATAAATATAAATTTTTGTTAATGGTCCCCTACCACCCTAAATGCGCGGAGAGTGTCACTGAACGCTCTACCTATCTATTCCTGAGAAGCAAATCGAATTAAAGCGTTCAGCTAGAGGATGGGGAACTCCGCACCTATTCTAAACTGAACAAACCACTGTGGGATCTCATCACATCTATGCAAGACGTCCTAGCCTACGGCATAGTGTCAAGGATCCATCTTTTTGGGGAAGCCTTTTGGCGCAGGCTTCTTTACGTTAACTACACAAGGCCTATTTTAAGGATTTTACCTACCTATTTAACTAGATAAACATATGTGATGGTTGTAAAACTATTATAATTCAGAAAAATAAAGTTATAATTGTATTTGTAAGAAGTCTAATACACTACTCCTTCCTAGTAGGTTTGAACCCTTCTAATGAGTTCTAGAACTGGGTTTTCGTTTGACCATATTCATAAATGTAGTATATCCTTGAAATCATGAAGACTATTGTGCCTGTTCGTAGTATCTTTCAACTTTCGACTGACTTATTCTGATAAGGGAATTCTTTTACGCCCTGTGATATAAATTAATTCAATTCTGGGATCTGTGATGTAAATACGGGAACGAATAACTTTCATTATTGCTATCCATAAGTCCCCGGCTTTTCTTAGCAATTTACACTTCAGATTCTCCACATCCAGTCTTAGGAATGCTTTGTATTTCCACACTATACAACGATCCACAATTTCCTTATCAAATTTATAATAAAGTTTAAAATTACTTCTGTTCATTGAAAAAGCGAATATCTACTGCCAACTGACTCAACTTTACCTCAGTGATGCCATTCTATCGCTTAAGCTATACCAAAGGTTCATTACTTTAAATCATAATCGGTAAGTTCTAACTAATTATTCCTTTAATTTAGGTGTTAAATATCTGGTTGGCCTAAATAACTGGTTCCCTATTCCCAATCTTTACAAACCGCTACTAGACTCTGTTCTTCCCCTACTAACTTCCCGGGTCATAACCACTTAAGAAATTAATAGTTCAACCTCTTAACCACTATACCTAACAAGGTTAAAATAATTTGAATAAATGTTATGCTAGTTAATGACGATTGACCGATTGCTCAGTAGGTAAAGATCCCCGTCCTAATGTTCCTATTAAGGTGTACCTATCGCTAAACCCTGTTCCCTAGCTAATACAAAGAACACTAGAGACCTAGGTCTCATATTTATATTTAAACGTGTATGGGGCCTAGCTAAGCTAAACTGTAAGTTCGGGAGATTAACCCGAGGATGTGACTAACATCAGTGTAATTAAGCCCCCCCCATGTGGCTAATGAGACGCCGGAAACATGGAGTAGCTTGCCCTAATATGTGTATATAAGCAGATATATAAATATATAGTTTATGAGACCGAGCCTGGAGGTCCGTTTGGCTTCAGCGAGCGCGGAAAGTCCCGCATGTCCATCACGTGTGGTCCTCGCTTTCACCAAACAAAACTATCCACACTCGTAGGCTATTCACTGCACTTATATATGGCTAGTGTCCGAATCGCCTAATTCGGATAAAACTAGAAGAGTCCGAAAGATATTCGTTTAACAGCCGCAAGGTTAAATATCTTTCACCTGGTAACCATGTACCAAAACACTATTTCTGGCATGTGACTAAGCTTAATAGCTTTCAACCAACAAATCCCACCAAAATCTAATAAATAATTATAATCCCGAAGGATAATTTTAACTTTCAACAGAATTTCCCCTTTGTATTATTTTAGTACCTTTTATTTTGCCAGAGGACAGTGTTACCCAGACGAAGTTCCAAACAAAAAGAATCCCCGTCCATTAAGCCGTTGCCTATTTATAACCAATATCTCCCGACATTCCAGATATTCTAGACTTTTCAGACTATCCAGACTTTCCAGACTTCAACGACTTTCGCGTCATTCGCGACATTCCCGACACGTCACGTGACCTAGCCCCCGCCCTCCAAGCGTTGTATATGGGATTTTGATTCTTATTTGGTCTAAATAAAGCTCAACTCCTCTGTTGTCAATTTGTGAATATCAACTTGCTATTTTTAAAGTGGTAGCATGTTTTAGTTATAGGAATGGTTTTATTTGCTTCCGCAAACATTCACACTATTACTCATATTTTGCATTTGTATTGCCTATATCTAGTAAATGATAATTTTAGTATGAGCTTGATGACGTATGATGCTAATATGTCTTAAATTCGATGATGATAATGATGATGTGAGTATCACGATGATGATATATGTTTATATGATGGCGGGCACATGACGAGGTCATGTGAATCGCCACAATATTAGCATTGAACAGTACAAGGTTGCTCTGTCCCAATCGGGCACGGACCTACACAAGTGTCAAGTTCAAGCACAAAGGTCCTACCCTAACTGGAGCACTGTTTCTGGGAAACCTATCTAATCATTCGCAGCGCGCCGACGAGTCGTGTTTAATGCTACCTACTCTAGTTACGGGAGATGCGACGTAAATGTCTCTCATTTCAAGACACTTAATTCCTATACGTCTTTACCTCTAAAGTAAATTCTTCTTCTGTACACAGATTTTCTCTGAATTCTCACCAAACGTTCTTAGCAATTGCGTTGCTAGTTTAATCAAGAACAAACATGGAACCAACCATCAAACCAGCATGCCAGCAAATATTTCCCAATAAATAACGTGGCATCAATATTCGAAATTCAAACTTCCGGTTAGGTTTGTACAATTGAGTAAATAAAACGTAGAATATGTACTCACAGTTTATATTGCCTATTTTACTTCCTTTAGGTGAAGACTTTTAGGAACAAATTCTGAATCACACTTATAATACTTTACAATGCACGTGCTCAAAAAGAACGTTTTCTGAGTAGGTAAGTAATCAAACTGTGCGTAATGTACAGTCCGATAAGAAAGTGTAGAAATTAAAAAGTGGCAATAGGTACTGTAGTGTCGTCCCCGTTTTCTTAAATTGATTAGAAAGGGACGACAATAAGGTATTACCACTTTTCATTTCTACTCTTTTATGTCGAGTGCGACATAAAAGAGTAGAAATGAACAGTGGTACTGCTTAGCCGCGCTAGTGCTTAATTTGATTAGATTTAGAATTTAATTCATAAAGTAACTTTAATTACTTATTCATTAAATAGGTACATTTGTCTCAAATGTACACGCGCTTGAGGCATTTTGACATAAGACGACTATTACACTAATTAAAAAATAAATAAATATTCTGTGTTGGTGGAATGAGTACAGCGTAAATTCGCCCGTTGGTTGTACTGCAAGGCCTATGGGTATTACCCATACCTGTACCCTTCATTGTTTGTCTCCGGGATGGTTGGGCTTGACACGCTTCGGATGAGGAGGAAGTTGTTATTGTTAGTCCACTACCTGTCTATTGTCCATCACAGGGTGGACAGCCCGACTGTGCTGGAGAAGATAGGTTTGGTGGTTCCGACGAGGGTCCCCCAAGATTTGGATTTCGTAGCGGTGGCGCCACACCGCCGGCCAGGCCTGCTGCAGCGTGTGTCCGCTCGCACGTGTCACGCTCGACACGCTCCTACCGCGCGCGCAATATCGTTGTTATACCTTGCTAACTCACTTTATAAGTGTTTACTTATTATAAGTAATAATTTATATATTTAAGAAGTAACATACCCATTTGTGTAGGTAGTAGCACAGTCTAAGAAACAATACAGTCGGTCGACGAAGGCGTCTAGACAGGGCAATCGTGCGGGGTGACAGAGGCGGCGGCGGGAGGGGCGTTCCCCATGTGTCATACGACGAAATTGTTAGTAATGAGGGAACTAACTTTGAGGGCTGACGCGTCTTGCAACTTGCAATACACAATTTAAATGGTGCATACGACATGTGCTGTGCGAAATTTTATAGCGCCTAAGTTATACATTTTCTCATGTCATGCTAAAACGTAAACAAAATGGCGGATGTAAAAGCGCCTGCCAGTAAAAATTTCAATACCGCAAAAATATCGCTATTATATTATATAATTGCTTGTATCTGTGTAAACAAAAAATATATGATCTGACATGTCACATGAATTTTTAATTCAAAATGTCGGACATGTTCCATAGCTTATTTTAAGTAAAAATTACGAGTTACGTAGTTTAAGACTTTATTTAAAAAGCAAGAAATTGTTCCTTGCTTCCGTTTGTATATTATGAATCCTGTAGTCAGATTTTTTAATTATTTTTAAGGGTCCTCGGGGTGCCGATTACTAGAAAGACATCCATTTTGAAATCCAAGATGGCGGACATTTTTTTTTCTTAAAAATCGATATGGGTGTCATCTCCAAGGTTCCTCGGGGTTCCGATTACGAAAATGACATCCATTTTGAAATCCAAGATGGCGGACATTATTTTTTCTTAAAAATCGATATGGGTGTCATCTCCAAGGTTCCTCGGGGTTCCGATTACGAAAATGACATCCATTTTGAAATCCAAGATGGCGGACATTATTTTTTCTTAAAAAGCGATATGGGTGTCATATCCAAGGTTCCTCGAGGTTCCGATTACGAAAATGACATCCATTTTGAAATCCAAGATGGCGGGCATACATTTTTCTTTTAAACCGATATTGGTGCCATTTCTCAAAAATATATCTCCGCCAGTTTTAAACCTAATTTTTTATTTTGAAATCTACACCCCTCGAAAAACCCAGAAAACGACATTCATGACGATTTAAAAAAAATGACGTCCGCCATCTTTACTTCCAAAATGGATGCCATCTTTGGAATTTTCACCCCCAGAAACCTAGAAAACGACACTAATGTCAACTTTTTCAAAAAAGTGACGTTAGCCATCTTTAATTCCAAAATGGATTCCATATGTAAAATTAGTACACATACGAGTACATACATGAACCCCAAAAACATTACCCTCCTTTTTTGGGCAGTTGCGTAAGTCTGTGACAACCCTTGGTCGATACGGTGGCCTTGAGCGGTGTCGGCACTTACGCAAACATCAAAGGCGTCGGCCCACTGTTACTTTTTTACACTGTGGTAGTAGGTACTCATTAAAAAATGTGTATAATAATCACACATTACAACTTATTGTGGTACCTAATCGTACGTAAACATTGAATAACTTCTAGGTAAATAGCTTAAGCAGTTATCAGTTTAATCTTACACAAGTAGTCTGATTTCTTGTGTTTTTAATCTTTTTGAGAAGAATGACCAATTAAATTATTATCACAAAGTCAAAGTAGTCAAAGTCAAAGTAGTTTATTCTTCAATTTAGGCATAATTACAATGCATGAATGTCAGCTGTTTTGCAAAACAGTAAGTATATTTTTTACATAAAATTACATTATTTTTTACAGTTAGCTACGTATATTTTGTGTTTTCTGGATGCGATAGATTACTCGTGAAGGATGTAATCACTGCCAAACATTATTACAAAAACCTAATGCTACGGTTGACTTATCAATTTATTGTACCTGTAAGTAGGAATTTGTTTTGTCATTAAGTAAGTTATGTTGATTTGTAGCCCTGCCCTTAACCTATGGACAGCCTTGCGGTCTAGCAATTTACCGTGCCACTGACGCCAGAGTAATAAAAAAAGATGTGCCCCAAAATCAACAGGGATTGAAAAATACTTGTAGCGGTTAGAATTACAAAGTTTTTGATCATTGAACTCTATTTGGAGTAGGGCTTATTCCACCCAATTTCCATAATGCCTTTTCCAATTCATTAATCTCCCTAAATTTCAAATGACCATGGACTCATATTACCTAAAAATCAAACTGCCTCATTCCTAAAATGTACAAATGTCACAATGACTTCGACCTAAAATTTCTTATGTTCTAAATGCCTCAGTCTCGAAATGTACATTTCCTTAAAATGCCGAATTACAGATACGACTAAATTTCAAAATACCTTAAATTGAAAACTCCAGAATAGCAAAATGTCATGGGTTCAAAATGCCTAATTTTTTTTTTTTTTTTCAATTTAATGAACAAAGCTTTTATATATACGCTTATAAAAATTTAGATTTTTAGCAGCTTTTATTTAGTTTTATCTGTCTGATTTGTACAATCAAATATTCGAAGTAAACGACCCGAGAACAGTCAATAAAATTAAATACATTAGAAGCATAGGTACAAATGATTTGTACAAAATACACACGAGTTATAAAGTTGGGGTACGTTTTTAGATAGAAAATGGTCATATTTGCTTCTTGGAAACGGTTGCACGGATTTGGACGAAATTTGGTGGGCATATAGATGTAGTTTATCTTCCGTTTTTTTTTTTTTTTTTATACTACCAATTAATCAATTTAGAATACAACTATTAAAATACTTACTACACACTTACAACTAATAAAACTAAACCTAAAAATTAAACTAAACTCGAACATAATAAAGTTAAACTAAATCTAAAAATGGCCCCTGCGGCATAGTGCCAAATTGATGTAGATCGGTGTTATTACAGAGCGCAGATCTGTCGCCTAGATATAATCTTAATATTGATACTTCATCGTAAGTGGCCAGTACTAAAGAAGATAGTAAAGAAAATTTTACACGAAGGTTATCTATTTGAAATTTAGGTATTCTGGCACTTGGTTGTTTTGAACATACGGTATTCTGTGATAACGGTGTTGTGATATTTGTCTATTATGAGACTGAGACATTTTAAAATTCAGTCATATTAGGTTTATGGTACAATGAAAAAAAAAGTTAGGCATTCTGAAATTTAGGTATTTTGACAATAAGTCATTTTGAGTTCTAGGAGTATTGGTAAAAGGGAAAAATGAAATCAAGACGTAATGAGCCCAACTCGATATTTGGACGGCTGTGGCCGACGTGGCGTCAGGGGCACGATTTTTTGTTGACGGCCACAGCCGACTGTGGCGCTCAAAAGGTTAACGTTTAATATTGAAGATTATGTATGCTATTACTAGTATTAGTGTTATTATAATAAATTACTAAGACTGATAATACATTTTGAAAAAACACAAGAATGATTAAAGAAAGGTTTTGCTCACTATAGTTGCTTAAAGTAATATTCTAGTAATAAGTATGATATAAAAGGTCGTTTCATTGTTTTTTCTAGTATCTGCCTAAAAATTGCAATGTCGCTTAAAGGGTTTCTCTGGGGTTTTTTTCAGGTCAATTTAAATTAAGGGACATTTATATCAGAAGATACTATGTTTTTTTCAGTAACGTTACTATTGATGGATAGGTATTACTATTTAATAAATACGTTCATTGAACTGAAGTCTCTAAAACAACTAGAAAAAAAGTCAAGATTTTTTTTTGAAAATTAATACTTTTAAATGCTCTCCTGTAAAGTTAGCAAAATGTCGCTTAAGGGGTTTCTCCTTTCCACCGTCGATATATATTTTGCTATCGAACTAAATAGACGCCGCAAAGCTCCCATCCTCGTGTGATTGAATTCGTCCCGTACCGCGTCCCACAATTTAAGAGATCTTTTCTGCACCGCTTCGAACTCGAATTCCATCCCCGCGTCTTATTTTTCGTCGACGCTCTCAAAATATGAGATAAATAGCGGTTCTCTTCTGAGTAAACGTGCTCCATTTTGCCGTCGCTCTCCATGCTTTGATTAGAGTCAAACGTTTAAGGATCACTACATTATGTTTTTACGAAACCACAGGCTTGAGTTTTTAGGGTTCCGTATTTTGTGTGTCTTCGAATAAATGCCTGTTGACTCATGGCATAAGAGAAAAACGAAAACCGATATTGTTTAATGTTTCGCTCAAAGCAAAGTACTCTGTAAATTGGTACAAATAGAAGCTTAATCATTCCTGTGGTACGGTCTGGATTCGCAGTAATTTAAGTGTAAGATATAGGTATATAGGTACAATCAGCTAATTGTAGGTAAGATCAAATTTCTTAGTTCTGGTTCTATGAAGTATCTTCCTGAGTGCAAGACGTATCCTCTTTTAGCCCAGTAGAAATCAACATCGAAATTGCAAAGCACGATGTAGTTGTGGATCTTTAATATGTTGTAAGGATCAGTTAGGTCAGCGTTGTTCCTATTGTTACGCCGGTAGGTTAGGACAAAAACTTTGAACGTCATATTTAGTGCTTTAGAAGCGTTTTCAGCAGGCTGTAAAGTCATTTCAAGCCGTTTCAGAAGTTGCTCTATCACATATCAAAAGATCAAAATTTCACCCAAGTTGCCGTCGTTTTCAGGTGCCTGAAACATGTTTTCAGACAGTTTCAGGGCGCCCTCTATCAGATGACGCCATAACCTGAAACCCGTTTTCAGGCGTTTTCAGGACCCCATGTGCCTCTGAAGCACAAATCATTATATGGTGAAATTTCCAGTAGGAGTGACAGAGATAGCACTATTAGAAAGAGATAGCTAGACTCGGAACATTTGAGAAGGGAGTGACAGAGAGTCCACGATTAGAGAGAGACATATATAGCCGAGATTATTCCCGTCGCTCGAGCTGGACCTTACTGGAATATTCGCGCTTTGTGTGGACAATGCATCCGGAGTGATTCCGCGGAATGTAAAAAGGCGTTGGCGGCAAACAGTTACATTTTACAGTAGCCGGCAAAAAACTTGAACCAAAATGGCGGATCTGCGCATGTAAATTTGTACGTAAATCGGCTACTGCGCAGTCAAGGTCACGCTCAAGTTGTTTGCCGGCTACTGTAACTGCGATACAGTGCGACTAAAAGGATAATCGGAGAGAAAGACTCTTAAGGGATTAGTGCGCTTTAAGTACAGTTCGTGTGAATAGTGAGTGCGTAATTTGTGTAATAGTGTGTGTGTGTTCAGTAGTGGATTTTAAGTACAGTTCGTGTGAATTGTAAGTGCGTAATTTTGGTAATAAAGTGTGTGTTTTCATTCGTGGATTAAATTGTGCTTTTCTATCAAATACGAACCCCACGCTCGTAACACTATTATGCAACTTCAAGAAACTTATGCTCGCTACGCTGTACACAAATATCTAAGTAATTTCGGGTAATTTTTCACTTTTTGGCCTAAAATCCTTGTACACAATTCAACAATATTCCTTCACCAATCAACATTCAAGAATTTTTCAAGGTCAAATGATTTTTCTACATTTTAACCCAATTATAAAGAAATAAAAATTACAATATTGGAAACACGACAATAAGGTAATAACATTATTTTTCTAAGAATTTAAACAGTCTATTGAATACCTATTTGTGTGTTTTAAGAAAAAGTTATAAAATCAGGTAAAAAGAATTTACTATTTTGAAAAAATATAAACTTCGTATGTGATGTTATTATCATTTTATCTTTATCTACCTACACATCAAACTTACCAAAAATCCATCGCGTGTGTTACAGATATTCTGTATTCTATTATTCGAGAGTTGGTATCTTAAAATACTTTTTATGAAAAGATATCACATCTAAACACATAAATATGTTTTTATAGATAAATATTCTCGATCGGAGTACCTTCTTGTTTCAATCGATCGTATACTTGTAAAATGAAGGTAATTTTTTCACTTATGTCGGTTTGCTGTTCCGGATAGACTAATACCTCACTCCTCTAATTACCTCATCGCGCAGGCGCATAGCGTTGGAATCTAGTTGGCTGCGTATAGATGTTTTTACATTAACTCGTGAACTAGTGATGGTGATTGATGATGATGATGATGTTGATAGTGATGATGGTAATGATGAGGATTTACTATGATATAGTTTATAACGTTATTCAGGCATTAAAATACATTCGAAACGGGTTTACTCTTGTCGTAGAAGTCGAATATCACTCAGTATGTTTAGAATCGGTTCGCGATTCATCATCAGGAGAGCTGATCACTCGTGGCGGCGGCGGCCAATCGCACCCTGCAGCAAACGCCCAGCAATCACCGAAGTTTTCTATGTAAAATAAGTTAAGTCTTTTTTAATATTAAATTTATTCTGTTTTAGCCTTTTATTTTAGTTAGTTAAGTTCTTAGTTTATATTTAGTATTTAAATTTCATCATAAATACCTAGCGATATTGTTTCTTTATAATTTTTTTATCAATAGTGTTCGTTGTATAAAAATAAATATAATTAGTAAGTACATTATTATACTACGGTCTGTTAAATAAGTTATTCAGGTATTTGCGTCTGGTAGTCATCTTCCCATTAAGCTGAGCTGGTTAGGATTTAGGAGGTAGGTAATTCATTAAATATTATAGGTAGGTTTAGACCGTTATACACATATATTATTACAGTAATACGTTAAGTTGTTCTCGAAAAAACAATATCTTCTGGTTGAAATCGGCAACTTTTTATAAAAAAGCTAAGAAAGTGATTATTATGTCAAAACTAATTAGTTATCATAAGCACGATTGCTATTTTTTTGACAAGGCCAATATTATCAACGTAATAATACTAATAATCTATGTTTAAATTAATCACGAAACAAATGCGAACATAAACCTGGTACAATTAAGACCCGCCGTATTCCAAACTTTACAACAAAGTCGCCGCACAGCAATCATCTTATCTAAAGTATTAGATATTCCATTTGTGTGTTCACTGCAGTGGGAACAGGAGTTGTGGCTAAGGTGGCTTCCTTAAGTCACTCGAGCCACGGTGCGGTGCGAGAGACGTCGCGCCTTTTCGCAGGAAATTGCAGTCCATTTTAAATTTATTCCTACCGTATTTGTATGGTGTCCGCGGACGAAGGAGATAAGCTGTTTGTTAAGTTCAATATCGGGTTATATCCTACAATTTTATCATTCACTTTGTATATAATTGCATAACTTAGGTGATTTGAGCATTATTTTTTACCAGGATAATTATGGGTTATATCGACGAGACTACTATTATGAAAGATGAGGCTATTATGAAAACTAGCATAATTTTATTTATTTTTCATTATTTTACTAATTACGTTTCACAGTATAACAACAGTAAAACCAAAGCACTACACAGACTTTATACAGAAAAAACAGCAACAAATGACATTCATCGCACACTTCCAACCATTTATCTGCAAACACATCACAGTTTAGTTTAGTTTAGATTATAGGGGCCAGTTTATGACGTGCCAGCCTCGAACCAGCGGATTATCATTTTAATGATTCTAATTTTCGGATTGGTCGAGATACATATTTATATATAGTTAGGTCCGTGAGCTTACCTAACGCGTTTTCGGTTTTAGATCGGGTGCAAATGACTCTCTTGCTAGCAGAATTGCTAACGTAATTCTAGCCCATAAGAAAGATGAGAGTGAGCTTCACGGTAAGGTCGGTAAGTAAAGTAACTCCCACTGCAATAATATCCTGCATTTATAGAGAAGGGACCTGTTTTACTGTCATTAGCGGTTGGCACTATAAGCTGTACTTCTTATTTGGTCGATTTTTCCTTTTTTCTCGGGGCACTGCCTCATTTTGTTCTAGGACACAACTCTTATAAGATCACTTTGCTTGTTGTCCGTCCGTCTGTCCGTCCGTCCGTCTGTCAAGACCCTTTATCTCGGGATCGCGTGGAGGTATCGGATAGAAATAAAGAAATTAAAACTACATTCCTACTCTTGTCTACAATCCCTTGAAGCTGCGAAAAAATCAAACTTCTAAGTTACCGTATAAAAAAGATAAGTACGCCGTTTATGCCGCAAAAAACAGACTCGTATATTTCGACAAAGGAATCCAAATTTATAGGTAGGGTATTTTTCGTAGACCTAGAACCGTCTTATACCTACTACAAGTATAGTAAAAATCTGAAAACTAAGTTATTTTTTTGCATTGTATTATGACGTGCATTTATTCCCGTTAATACTTCATTAAAAAAAACTTAAGTATGAACCAGATTTTTTCTGATAAGCATAATAATTTAGTTGATTTATGCAATTAGATCGTTACGTAGTTAATTGAATTGAATAGTTAATTTCAGACTAATAATGGTCCATATTAATATGTGTTATTAATAACAAATTATATACTTCTTGACTATGATTACTAAATCCGAATTAAAAAATCATACGTAGGTACAGGTTTATAATTATTATTACTGACAATCATTATTGAAAGTTTTATTAACCTTTTATCTCAGATTTTTAAAGGGCGGTCGCGACTCCTATTGTATAATAAAATTCAGGATCGTTTTTATGGTTCCGTACCCAAAGGGTAAAAACGGAACCCATTACTAAGACTCCACTGTCCGTCTGTCACCACGTTGTATCTCATGAAACGTGTATAGCTAAACAGTTGAAATGTTCACAGATGATGTATTTCTGTTGCCGCTGTAACAAAAAATACTAAAACAGAGTAATATATACTAATAATAGTAATAATATGAATGCGTTTTAAAAATATATAGCTATGCATAAGGTCTTAATTTTCTTCTCAATATTTTTTTTACAGAGTATGTTTTTAAGAACTATTTATAGTAGAGTTGTTAGTCCTTGATGTTAATCAACATTTTTTTCAAGGTACTTTTTTGTATTAGATGTCCCAAATATGTACTTATACATTTTTAAAAACAAGATGAAATTTTCTATTTAGTGATATTTTTTTATTGTAAATATTCAGGATATATAACTAATTTATGGTACTGAATAAAAAAAAATCGTTGTGATTTTTACCTTTTCGGCAATATGATCAAACTTTGATATGAAACTATACATAAATAAATGACGCATTCAATATAACTTATACGGTAAATACAATTGGCCAATGATATTGGGAATTCGCTCTGATTTCAAGCAAAATGGAATACCTATTATTCGGAATAATTTTCGATTGTCAGAAATGGAAGATTATTGTTGCAAAGCGTTGATGAACGATTAAATAAACGAGGAGGACAATTGGAGTCTAGACGGCACGAGAGGGTTCCGTCTTCTGTCATCATGTGGTTGAATTCACCTTGTACCGCACCGTGGCACCACGTGATTGAAAAGAACTGAAGGGTAAAATGGGCCGCACCATTTCTGATTGAAACCTTGGTGCCCCTTCCTCCGTCTCTACTTCCTTGGTGCTAATAAAGCAAAATAATCGGGCGGATTAAGCTTCGTCAATCTTGTCTTCATGTGACGTTCAGGGTTTCAGGCGGTAATAGATTCAATAACCTAAATTAACATTTTGAAACACCTCCGGCACAAGTAGCTGTTCATTATAACGTCACTATTCAACTATAAACATAGCTACAAAATTTGGACTTCTTAGCTTCAATATTGGATGAGATGTTGTCACATGTTCCAATTGAAGCTGAATATCTTGGAAACCACTCGTCCTATTTCGACCAAACATACATAGCTAAGAACCATCTCCACGAACTTGTCTTTCGATTTAAAAAATACCGGCCAAGTGCGAGTCTGACTTGCGCACCGAGGGTTCCGTAGAAACTTTCACTTATCCCATCCCATCTTAACACGTTCACTGCGGGTTGAGTCAAATCAGCCTCAATCGCGACCTTACCTTGGTGCGGGGCTAAAAGTTCGTGTTATCTCTCTCGTGCGGGAGCTGCTGCCGTTTACTTATAAGGCGTACGACAGAGTCAAATATACATTTATTTATGTTTTCCAAAGCCGGACTCGTTGGTACAATAAAAACGTTTGAGGTCTTAATAAGCCTCAAACGCACTGGGTGTACTTTGTTTTCACTCAGTGCGGATTGAGGTTTATTAATGTCTCAAAAAAGCGACCTCAAAGCCGCACTGAGCAGGACGCGGGCGGCGCGGGAGTCGATCGCTTTACGTTAGTGCGGCCACAGTTATCGATGCAAAACCACGTGTGTTTCACGATAATCACTTTGCTCAACATTGCCTCATTAATTATATTTTAAAAAATCATTGTTTCTACAGATGTTTTTAATGTATGATAATGTTTTGTTTAAGTCTTGTTCTACTACTCAATAATAAACTAATAAATCTATTAAGCATTCTTTTAACTTTCCTTAAATATACTGATAGTTATAAAAATTGCTTATCGTGAAATTAACCTATATAAAGAATCATATAATATTTACACAAGTAAATCTGAAGACACGCGTTTTTTATCGTACATGTGACTATATTGTTTACAGAATGTCATAAATCAACGGGTTTGTTTTAAATAATCGAAAGATTTATATCTTACTTTTAGAGTATTAAAACAAACCTTTTAACTAAGTAAAGCATGTAGGTAGGTAGTCTAGTTACAAGGAAACAAATAATAAACTTATCGATAATTTAGCGATAATTGCCATTCTCTTCACTAGGTTTAGATAAAATCTAGTGCGTTTTGAGACCTGAAAGGCCTCAAAGATTATGAAGGTTTTTTTTCTCTCACTAAAAGTCAGAACCAAGGGCGAAGCTAAGGGTATTTTAAGCATTTACTGACGAATGTAGAGCACATGAAAAAAAATGCCTAGTCCGAGTATAGGCAAAGTTATGGACGATTTAAACACCTACTGAAATTCGAGGTCAATTAGGCCTCATCCGCACTGAAAAAGAGCTTAGGTTTGGGCTGATTCGATCTCAACCGCACCAGTTGAAAGTTTCTCAAGATTTGTTCCGCAGTGAACGTGTTAATTGGCCTGGTTGAGTTAAGTTTGCACCTGAAATGTATGGCGCCGCATACAAACGAGGTGCAAACGTAACGCAACCGAGTTCTTCAAATATGATGTTTGAAAAGGACTATATTTTTTATGATTTTGTTACAAATGTATAATTTTCTGATTTTTATAAGTAATTGCAGTAAGTGACAATATTACTTGCCAAATTTCATAGTTCTAAGTCATCGGGAAATACCCTATCATTATGATTCCCTTGAGAGTGTCGAAATGTACGTTTTTTGCGACACAAACGGCCGTATCTTTTTTTCACGCTAACGTAGAAGTTTGTTTTTTCACAGCTTCAAGGGTCCGTAGACTTGAGTAAATGGTGTTAATTTCAACTCGATACCTCCACGCGTTCTCGAGATAAAGGGTATTGACAGACAGACAGACGGGCGGACAACAAAGTGATCCTATAAGGGTTCCGTTTTTCCGATTGAGGTACCGAACCCTAAACACGCACCAAAATTGGTCCATCCACAGGGAGTTACGATGCCACAGACAGATACACATGTTAAACTTCCCTCTTTTTCGTCGGGGGCTAAAAACAACGTAAACGGGTTTACTGCGGACCACGACCTGCCCGCTCCCGTTGAAATCTGTCATAGTATAATGGCGGCAGCGGGCAGGTAGCGGGGACACTTTATGATATAAAGATGTCTATTATACATTACACTTCACTACACTTAAAACTATATTTTGGAGACAAGCCTTTCTTCCCGACTGTACTTTTTGTACAAACCTTAATTGTTCGTCGAGACCAATTTAATAAGCTGAAACTCGATGTGTCTACATCTACAATACCAGGGTCACCTTGCGTCTCAGCCACTTGACTAGCTCCATGGTACCGTAATGATTGGATAGTCGCCGAAGACTTGCGTAAGTATTACGCGCCTAACCCCAATTGAATAACAACACGAGGTTCTAATAATTTAGAATCCAATATCCCAGACCAATATCATATATCCAACATCATAGACCCAATCAATGCATACTAACACGGCATAGTTTAATAAAAGCTTATAAAAGGTAATTTCAGTTATCATCAGTCAGCGATCGTTTTGACCCTTAGAAAAAAGGAGCTAAGGTATTTGGATCGTATTGAGGATACTGTATTGTAGTAATGTCCTAAGATGCACTCTTATTGATGTTTGGTGTGAAATTGTTCTGAAGTAGTGTTACGTCCAGGTGCGCTGGAGGAGGGCGCGCTGGGCGGCGGCGGCGGCGGCGGCGCGCTCGGCGCGCTGCGTGCGGCCGGCTCGCCGCCCGCGCACTGTCTCGGTGCCAGCCGGCACAGTCTCATAGGTAAGTAATCTATACAATTGCCGCAATATCTAAGGCTATAACACTCTTCTCTCACTCATCATACCTAAGTCCTAATTACCATAAATGTTGATTTCCTGATGTTTTAAGAAAATCCGCTTTCAAGTAGGATATTTTATTATTTGTCCCACAGGGAGTTTTATAACCCACACCATATTGCGGATTTTTAGTGGTACTGATTTATTTTACTGGCAACGACAAATTTTTGGTAACTGACGTTGAAAGTCGGTGAATGTCACTGATGTAATCAAAGAGGAAACTAATAAATATTCCGTAAATTTCAAGTATTATTGCATTATAAAGCCAAAACAATCCACAGAGATGAAAGGCAAGTTTTTCTCAATAGGATTCAGTATTTATTTCGTAAGAAGAACGAAGGATTGAGCAGCATTCCGGTAAACAATGTTTTGAATTTGGTTGAAGACAAATCCTTGACAAATAGCTATATTGACGTTTAATAATGCAAATACATGACGTTATTGCTATATGAAAGCTGTTTGTAGCGCCACTATCCCTGGGTCGGACCGATGCTTGCTAGGCGATAAATATTGCAGATGACGTCACTAGTGTGTACCTAGGTACTAAGAAACAGAAAGGATTAAAAATATCGTTAAAAACTTTCGACAGCTGTCAAATTTATAACATTGAACTCATGATTGTCACTTGAAATGGTTCTTTATTGTAGTAGATTTAGTACCTTTAGGTCCTTCCAAAATTAAACCTCGAAAAAAAGTAGTTGTGCGTAAGTTTTTAAAGTGTGCGTATCTATTAAGCCCAAGTGTCGTCAGTTAACATTATCAGTTTTGAATCTAATTAATATGTTTATGAGCACACTTGTTTCAAACGTTGACGTTTTTTCTCTCTGTATGTGTTGCGCTGCGAATATAGTACGTAAGATATGTACCAATTTTTCCGCACCAGCGGCATGTTTGTGTAAATAAATGCGTACAAAGTAATTGAGCTACAATTTCTACTCTTGACGCGTACCCGAAGGCGCCTCGCCCCCGCTCCGCACGTTGTCTCCAGCGATTGTACTGGTTTAATTTGGCGGCATAGTTTAATTAACAGGATTCCAAGTCTCGTGTCCTGGTAAAATTGATGAGTTGTGTACCGCGGGGAAGTTGTAGGCCCGGGAGGAGGGGCTGGGGCACTGGGAGGGGGCTAAAGATACTCGTAAATCTACGCTACGTGGGTTTGCCTACCGCTTGATTAATCTACTTTCAGACAATTTGTGTAACTCATCTGAAAAAGCGTTAGGCACTTAGGCCAAATCGTGTTACCCTTGTCAATCGTTTCCGCGTACCTCGTTGTTCATGAGAGTTTACATCAGTGGTGTTTCTCTATCCTGTAGGTATAGTAGGGTAGCCGAAGAGGGTATTTCTAGATGTACTCGAGCTTGGCAGTGAATATAAGGAGAAATACCTAGCATCGTGTAGAGTAACTGCAGAAAATATGAGCCCTAAATATATTGTAAGCCGTGGATAAGAGTAAAAAAAACCGGCCAAGAGCATGTCGAGCCACGCTCAGTGTAGGGTTCCGTAGTTGCCCATCCTTCACAATAGACGGGCTTAAATCAGCAGCGGTTTTAAGCCCGAGGTTTAAATTACGAGAAAGATGAAAAGCTCCATAAAAAGATCGTAAACGCCAAAGTAACTGTAATTACTTTTATTACCTTCTGGAAGTTGTCGATTATACGCGCCAGATTGAGCGGAATGTTTTGATGCAGAGTGGCACTTAACTAATATGTGTAACGTTCGAAGTATAAGAAAACCGTGCGGCACTTACGTCATATTAAAGAAAATTATGAAATTTTGCGATAACTCAAAAACGGCTCGACCGATTTTATTCTATATAGTTTTAATTGAAAGTATATACCTATGAGGCCTTATAAGGCCTCATGAGTGATGAGGGGGACGCTATTTTTTGGATTTCCGGAGCGGATATTTACAAAACTGCTGGCTTTATAAAAAAATAATGTTTGGAGACCCCTATTATTTTCAAAAGACCTATTCAAGGACAAGGTTTAGAGAATCTTTATTTACTCATAAGAACAATACAGTTCTGAGCTGAACCATCTGTAAGTATAATCATCTTGGACGCTCGAGTACATCCATAGGTAGGTATATATATTTGGACATGTTCAAAAATTCGCTTTTATTTAGCTTGCCATCACTTCTGAAGCCTTCTTTCTCAGTCGTTTGAATGGGGGCATTCTTTAAGGGGCACTTAACATCCCCTCTGACCATCATACGCGCTCGAGTAAATCCATTTTTTCCATTTCCTATCCTTTCGTATGGTTACACCCACCACGAAAACTGGCGGATTTTAATACCTTTGTTATCACGGGACAGAGTATAACACGCTAAGTACACGAGTAAGTTTTAATTTTTTACTTCTTTTGGAAACCTGTAGAAGATTCCCCCAGCTCTGAACGGGAAATGTCAAATAATGTTTTAATTTGTGTGGATAAGGAACAAATTTTTGTCACGGTAGCACAAAAGAAATCACAATGGTAATTCACACTGGGACGTTTTACACCGGAATTAAAAGAAGCACAATATAACTAAAAAACCGGCTAAGTGCGAGTCGGAATCGTGCACCAAGGGTTCCGTACAAAGGTTTATCTCATCTTAATTGGCCGGGTTAAGTTTGTACCGGGTATATATTGCGCCGGATACACATGAGGTGCAATGTTAACGCAATCGATCAAGTTTGTTGTATGAAAGCCTCCTGAAATAATTTTATTCTGCTTTTTAGTATTTGTTGTTATAGCGACAACAGAAATACATGATCTGTGAACATTTCAACTGTATAACTATCACGGTTCATGAGATACAGCGTGGTGACAGACGGACAGACAGACAGACGGACGGACGGTAGAGTCTTCTTTTGCTTAAAAAAACCGGCCAAGAGCATGTCGGGCCACGCTCAGTGTAGGGTTCCGTAGTTGCCCATCCTTCACAATAGACGAAAATTACGAGAAAGATTTAAATAACGAGAAAGATTTCAAGCTCTATAAAAAGGTCGTCAACGCCAAAGTAACAGTAATTACTTATTAATAATTTATTAGTAATTTTTTATTACTGTTCGATTCCCGGTCCCTTCCACCAGGTAGCTCCTTTTTAAATTTTTCTTTAAGCTTTGATCTTTGTATTCATAGTTTAAACGAACAATGATTTAACTTAGCAGGTTCCCGAGTTATGTGGTAATTTCAAAAGTCCTCATAAGGCACTAAATCGCACTATTTTTATTTAATCGACCGCAACACACGTGCGCTCACGACTAGCGACACGAAGTGAACTGAAGCGGGGGAGCAGATAAACATGGCGTCTTGACAAGCGTTGCAAGCGTAGTAATTGTTCCCAGTTTAGTAGATATGTGTGATTTTCGACTTATCCCCATTTTCGACTTTACCCCAAAGCACCTTAACTCAAAAATGGCTTGGCCGATTTTCTTCAATAGTATAGTTTTCATTGAAAGTACCTACTCATATTTTTCATTTTCGGAGCGAATATTCACAAAACTGCTGACTTTATCGTAAAATAATGTCTGGTGACCCCTATTATTTTTAAAATACCTATTCAACGACACCCCGCACACGAGTGTTGGAACGAAAAAAAAAATCATCCCCACTTTAGGTGTACTGGAGGTACCCGAAAAAAAGTTTTTTTTTTTTACTGTTCTGTCGGCGTAATACATACACATACTCATACCAAATTTCAGCTTTCTAGTGCTAATGATCACGGAGCTAAGCCGCGGACGGACAGACTGACAGAACGGACAGACGGACATGGCGAAACTATAGGGGTTCCTAGTTGACTACGGAACCCTAAAAACAGGATAAGTACAAAGTATAACGTATAAGTGAAAAGCTACTATTTTAGCACCACGTGTACGTTCGTTATTTATTTATTTAAACTTTATTATTACAAAAAGTACAAATGGCGCTATCGTTATAATCAGACCCCGTTATCAATGGTGAAAATTTATTGAAAATGCTAGGGTTGGCTCTACACATATTAATATTTTTCACAAGTAGGTACAATTAATAATTAAATAATTTAATGTATCATCTTGATGTAAACAATATACTTACTCGCTTAATTATAAATATTAGGCTTAAAAAAGAATTTTACGATTTTTATTCGGTTACGTAGCATAATATCTAAAATCGAATGTCATAAGTTCGTTTTTCATACGTTCAAAATATATACGGTCAAGTTGCATAACGTACGGTAATAATAACTTCTTTTATCATAAATTTAAAAACTCTACGGTCTAAATTCATAACATTTGTAATCTATACTGCTCACTATGTATAACGTTGAAAATACATAAAGTCAAATTATATAACGTAATAAAATCTTTGAGTACTTACCTATTATCTATCTTATGGTATAAAAGATAGATGACGTTGTCTGAGATTTAGCTTTATCCTATTAACTAGCGACCCGCCCTCGTCGTTTCGGTTTGGATAATATAATCTACACCGAATTAATGTACACACCGAAATACAAAATGCGTACAGAAAATAGTGCTCTCAACTAGTTATCGGGATATCAGTAGATCAACCTCTTTAATATTCTATAAGTACCTAAGATATTAATGTCAATGCACCTCTTTAAAAATCAATAAATCACTTGTCAACATAACGTAGCATGGCTTTGTTTCTGTCTTCTGTCATATCAGTCAACCAAAACTTGAAGATGGAGTTTATTAAAAGTCAAAAACCGGCCAAGAGCATGTCGGGCCACGCTCAGTGTAGGGTTCCGTAGTTAATAGACGAAAATTACGAGAAAGACTTAAATTACGAGAAATATTTCAAGCACTATAAAAAGGTCGTAAACGCCAAAGTAACAGTAACTACTTATTACCTTCTGGAAGTTATCGATTAAACGCGCCAGATTGAGCGGTTTTTTTTAATATAGTATGGCACTTAACCAATATGTGTAACGTTCGAAGTGTTGGGACACCGCGCGGCACTTACGTCATTTTAAAGAAAATTATGGTTTTTTGCGATAACTCAAAAACGGCTCAACCGATTTTATTCAATATAGTTTTCATTGAAAGTACATAAGGCCTCATTTTCATGAATTTTTCCATAATTTTTTGACCCGTGGTTGAAAAGTTAGAGGGGGGGGGGGGGGGGGGGGGACACTACTTTTTTTATTTTTGGAGCGAATGTTTACAAAACTGCTGACTTTATCAAAAAATAATGTTTGAAGACCCCTATTATTTTTAAAAGACCTATTCACCGACACCCCACACACTAGTTTTCGAACGAAAAAAATAAATCACCCCCTCTTTAGGTGTACGGGAGGTGCCCGAAAAAAAAGTTTTTTTAGTTTTTATTCTACCGTTTTGTCGGCGTGATACATACACATACTCATACCAAATTTCAGCTTTCTGGTACTAATGATCACGGAGCTAAGCCGCGGACGGACAGACGGACAGACGGACAGACGGACAGACGGACATGGCGAAACTAGAAGGGTTCCTAGTTGACTACGGAACCCTAAAAAGGTGGGACATTATTATGGCGAAATGGTTATACTTTTGTTAAAAATCGGCAAAAAAGAAACCAAGAACAATATTATGGAAATTGAAAAAATAAAACTGGGACATCAAATTCCGTCAAAAAGACATAGGAAAAATGAATAATATTATAACGAAAATACACGAATACGGCCACTTCGACCTTTTGAAGAATATTGCTGCCAATTTGTGATTATACATTTAAAATGTTTTTGTTATAAAAGAAGTACTTGTGTTTTAGTTTAAGTTTAAATAAATATTCATACGATATAATATTTTGTATTATTATATATATATATTACACTATTTAATTCGATCAGTCTACGTCCACAAAATGTATTCCAGGTACAGGCGTGTTGTATGTATTACGAACGTTATAGATTAAAAACATTATTTATTTAGGCTTTCGACATTCTCGACGTATGTGTATCAAGTTTATGACAAATAATATTATTCATTTTGTACTTCGATATTATATTCATTCGACCAGTCGTGTTGTATGTATTTCGAACGTTATAGATTACGAACATTATTCATTTAGGCTTTCGGCATTCTAGACGTATGGGTATCAAGTTTATGACATTTGATTTTAGATGTTATGCTACGTAACCAATTGTTTAGCACCATTAAGTAGGACTTATTTATGTTGATCTCATCTGAGATAAGCGAAAAAGTTGTTGTCACCAACAAATATATTTAGGCGAAAGTAACAAATAAAAACAGTATGCCTTAATAAACATTATGTATTATCAATTAAGAATTGTCCACTGTTTCCTAAAGTTAGAAACACGAGAAAGTGCTACCGTGAACATAGCTCTTCTAACAAAAATACGCTATACGGTACGAGTAGTAATTATAGCTCACCCACGTGTTATATAACTACACGGAAAATCAAAACTCGTCTGCTACTTACGACGATTTTCAAGGAGTTTGTGAGGCAATGTAGAGGCACTATTTTATCAATAATTCATGTTGCGATTTTATGGCACTAGATTTTTTGAAAACTAGACATCTATCTCTATCCATAGGGGAATCTATCCAGGTTATACCCTAACCCTAGTTAATTCAATATCGCTAAAAGCGCGAGCAGTAGATACCCCCCCGTTTGTTTTAAAAGATGGTTTTTCTATGGTTTTTCTACTCCAGTACTTTTTTCTGTCATTTATATTTATTTTTATTGTCATTTTATATCGACGACGCGTTTGGCTCGGTTTGTAGACACCTGCCTACTGAGTCGGCGGTCCCGGGTTCGAATCCCGGCCGGGGCAAATATTTGTGCAAAATATTTGTTCTTGGGTCATGGATGTTATCTATATATGTATATATATATTATGTATATCGTCGTCTAGTACCCATAGTACAAGCTTTGCTTAAACTCGGTTTTCTGATTCAAGACCAAAGAAACTACGACAGATACGTCACTGTCAAAGTTGTCAAATTTTAAATGACATTTGACCATGTAAATTATTGCACCAAATGTTTTGAATACCTCAAGTGTTACAAGTACAATACCCAGATTTCGTACCAAAAATCTCCGATGTTTAAGTTTTTATTATCTCCTCTCGTATTTATGTAATAATAAATACATCTAATTATTTTGTTAAAACATAGAGTTAAAGTTATCAATTAATAAATTATCTTAGTGTCTAATAAAGAATAAGGATTTTACTAATATTTTATTGTAGTGGTAACATTATGGTAGTTTTTTTGGTCTTGAATTAGAAATCGTAGTATAGTTTGGGACTAGGTCGATTTGTGTATGATTGTCCCTTAATATTTATTTATTTATATAGTTACTAACTCTAATATAAAGACATAAATTATGAAAGTCTGTAAAAGTCTATACTCTACCACCCAAAAAAGCACTGCTAAACGATGTTATAATGTCGCCAAAAAAGCATCACTTAGTAACACAGATTACAAGATAAACAGCTGCATTCACACAATCTGCAATTAAAAAAAAACTTATAGTACTAAGGCATTGCTGCCAACTTAAAAATAAGTTTTATCTTCACTGCATGGATGTTTAGTATAGTGAACGTATTACCTTTATGCATGAGTTCATATTTTTTTGACAGATGTTTAGTATAGTGAACGTATACCTTTATGTATAGGTTCATATTTTTTTGACAGATGGATGTCAGTAAAAAAAAAGTTTTACAGAGACTATTTTTTTTAAATTTTGTTGATTCCGTGCGGGAACATGTTATTATTTTCTTTGTTGTTTATTTGCATTTTATTTATGAAATTTCGAGTCGTAGAAAAAGTATTGTATGCAACGTTGTATAAGTAGGTCAAAAAACGCTCGTGGCATTTTTCTTACGATGTTCGCTACGCTCACATCGTAACCCGTGCCACTCGCCTTTTTTGCCCCCTCTTATACAACGGTTGCAAAAAATACCATTATTTTTTCTTTACGTATCAAGAGTGTATTCTCCTGTGTCGTCGCAAGGACCCGCCACATTATCTTTCATAAATTGACATTTATTCCAATTACCTTACATTTCTCGAGCGCGCAAGTATCTTCACGCCCTGATTCATAACATCTGTCATGAATTCACATTATGTAGCACCCTCGTCCCTCTTCGACCTTTGTGTTACCGAACGTTAACTTTCATACCCCACTCCGAAGTGCTTCATTCATAGCTTATACCGTGGCGTGAAACTTACTGAGGAATATCCTCAATGCATACATAATCATAATACTTGCCCAGGGTGCCCGTATAACTTATTATCCATGAATAGATTAAATACGTATGTCTACAATTAAGGAAGTACCTCGGTAGAGAGTGTGAGATTGTGTTGACTTCAAAATAATCGGTTTGGTAAACACGGATGTTTTGGTAGGCTTTCCCTTATTAACGAGCTACATGTGTATGAACACTGAAGGTTTCCAACTACAACAATATACTCGTAAGAGTATAGTATTATAATTTATAATCTATTCTTAGCTGGTCAATAACTTTGTCTGTGGTGATAAAGATGGTTGAAATTGGCAATTGGCATTCTTTCTAGGTGTTCGTATTTGAGTACTGCTGTACCGAATTGAAAGTTTAAGGATATTTTTCACCGATTTACAAAACAGGAGCAGGTTCAGTTTGACTGCTCTATGTGTGTTTTTTACCAAATATTCATGTAGGGGATTTTTTCAACCTTTAAATAATAATCAGTGTCAAATATTATTTAAACAAAATAAAGTGGCTCTGGGATATAACCCGATCTTATACACCGACTTCAAATCTGCTTCTGAGGAATGTAAATATGTAGGAAGGAGCTAATTATGATGTACATGTTACTTCTAAATATGAAATGCGAGTGCAAAAGTTCTGTACTACGTTTCTATACGCGTTTATATTTGTACAACCGAACACTTGGCTTGTAAGCGACGGCCTTTGACGTTTCGTTAGCATAAATGCATGTTCGTCCCGAAAATTTCTCTTCACTGGGTGTACCTACGCTATCGAATGACACTTCGTCTACGGCCGCTGACAGGAAAATAGTCGCGGTCATTTTGTTTTTACTAGCTTTTATTCAGTATCACCGTTCCCGGTGCAGTCTATTCTATTTATGTGCCCGCCTGTAATCTAATCATCGAAGACCTATTTCCTGGTTTCCGATTGAAGTAACTTTTTGATCACATACGAGTACGTAATGACAATTTAATAATCGTGCGATAATTCAATAAACTCTTTTTCCATTTATTATTATTTCTTTTGAGGAAGAAATATTTATTATTTCACTAAGTGAGGTTAACTGAGACTTTTGCAACTAAATTTTTACGACAATATATGATACGAGTAAGATACGAGTAGGTACGTGGGTTGATCAAATCGAAATATATAGTTAAGTAAACGATTGATTGCCATCCTGCAAAGAGGATCTCGGCAATTTCCGTTCGCCATTTGTATATTTAATTGGTTTCGTATTGCATTTACTCATCGAGTTATAAGATGAATAAAATGAGCAGTGCACATATTTTGAGAGATCGTAAATATTGCATTGGAAAATACCTACTGTACGTAATATTATTGGTTTATTACTTATTACATATTTACAAAGGTATGTCATACCTCACATAAGATATTATATAGTCAACATTTCTGTTTTCTGTTGGTTTCATTTTGTTTACTTATTTACCTACGAGTAACAATAAGAAATTATTCAAACAATTTATGAAACAAGTAATAAATACATATTTTCCAATTTGACTAAATAATGACAACCGCGGCGGTAATGATGGAATCGTACAGGTTTGGAACGTTTTTTTTTTTCAATAAATCTAAATTGTAATTTTTTTGTAAATAATCTATTTTCCTATTAATAATATCACTAAAATCAGCAAGTAAGACAATTAATATACACTTGAATAGTTAAATGAACAAGTACAAAAAATCCAATATGTTCTCGCTATTGAGGTGAAGTAGAAGCGTTACACGAGAGCAAACTTTTTAGCATTTTTAAAATCATAGAATCCTTCAAAAAACAACTTTGCTCTCTTGTTGCACAAATAACTATTGCTTGTCATATACGAGTAATATACCTACTCATAGAGAGCGCCTTGGAGAGGAGGTAGGGGAGAAGTGGCATGAAAGAGCCAGTTTTCTTTACGGAGGAAAAAATACAACCTACAATTTAAAAAAATATAATTTGTTTTTTGTAATTTATTCTTTATTTATTTGAGTATGCAATTTGGTACAAATAAATCTTAAACAACATACATATATCAATGAAATATGCATTTCAAAAAAAAGTGTCATTTTGGCTCTTTCATCACTGTCCGGTATTGAAAGAGCTGCTACAAGTTTTGAAAAAGCCGGTTCGTATTACAACGCGTAATTATGAAAATTATCAAAAACAACAATAAAGGCGACATAAAAAAAAAACTCAAATACATTTGTAACAGACTTTTTAAGTAATTGTTACTAAAATTTTTCAGGATCTTTTATTCTATCACTCATTTTGAGTAATCCTTACAAACGCTTTAATTTTAACATATTGATTAGTCACATAATTATACCTACTATATCAACTAACATACCTACAAGCGGATTTTTTAATTAATAACAGTCTTTAAAATAAATCTAATACAAAATAATATCTTCTATCAAAAGTTAAGACCAACATCAATAAACCCTCAAAAACTTCAAAATAATATTGCTAACTTTGAGCTTTCGGGTCTTTTTCGTTTTTTTGGACTAGCGTTCTCCATAATGCAATATCTGAAGCAAATAATTTAATAATATATATAAAAAAATGCGTTTATAGTATTATGTTATTTTTAACCGACTTCAAAAAAAGGAGGGGGTTCTCAGTTCGGTTATATGTTTTTTTTTTGTTACCTCCGTCATTTATGAGTCGATTTGAAAAATTCTTTTTAGGTTCATGAATAGACATCTCAAGGTTGGTCCCATAAAATTTTGGTGAAGATCGGATGACGAGGTCCATGAGGAATCGAAGGAATTCCTGAAATTTTATAGGCACTCCTAATATTTTTCATATATTTTTTAAATCTATTTAAGTATTTGCATATGGTAGTCATCATCTTCCAATGCTTAACTGATGATGGAAGGTACAACTCCTTAACGGTTAGGAGTTAGGAGATAATTCAAACGAGATGCATGCCTTCAAGACCTCCCTGATCACCCCGCCATAAGTATTTTATATGAATCACTAAAAAGCGAAAAAAAAAATTGTTTAACAAAAAAAAGAACCGACTTCAGTAAAACTAAAAAGCCAAAAATAACCCGTTCAAGTACATATTACATTTGACTCACCCTTTGAAGTCGGTGCCAAACCTCACGTAAACTTTAATATATAAATATAATAACTGAGTGGTTTGGGATCGATTTCAAAGGGTGAGTCAAATGTAATATGTATTTCAACGGGTTATTTTTGGCTTTTTAGTTTTACTGAAGTCGGTTCTTTTTTTTGTTAAAAAAAATTTATTATGAAAGAGCCGACTTTTTCAATGCCCATTCATCAGGCTCTTTTACGACTTGTTCCAAAAACAAATATAACGTTCAAAATAACGACAATATCAAAGCGTTTGCAGCTAAGTTTTTATGAAGCTGCAAGGCCAAATATATGCACAAACTAAAGCTATAATCCATTTGCTTATAATTGTTAACTATAAAATACCAAAAAACAAATAAAATTAAGCAAAAAGCTTACTTTTGAGTTCCCAAAACTTTGACTCGATGTACCGGCGTCTGTTGGTTTCGGTGAACTGTCAAATGTTTGTGGGTGACGGAAAATCAGTGTTGCCACCTAAAACCGCCGTCATTATTGTCAACCAAATATGTACTCAAACTACCGAAATAATACAAGTGGCTCTTTCAAAACCTGGCTCTTTCATGCCACTTCTCCCACGATTACATTTTTAGTGAGACTCAGTTGATTAGGTTTGAAGCATCTATTGCCTGGGAGTTAGATCACGGACGTTCACATCGTTTCGACTTGGGGTAGTTGGCGTCCCCGGTATAGAATGGTTTAAGAACTTTATTCTCAGAAAGAATTTACAAAATTCACTTATAAGATAATGTTAGCGATCAGAGAGGGAGCAGGTTAATTTTCTTCAAACAACGGATAAATTATATACGTTTATTATAAAATATAATATGAAACAAACAAAGGAGCACACAAATAACTACAATTATGCACACACACGCACACCTCATGTTATCACTGCAAGGAACACCAGCCGAAAGAGACCCTGGCGCTCTGGCGCAGCCCTTTTATTGATTCTCAATCCCCGCCGTTACACCGCAATAATCGTAATCGTAATTTATGGCTTGCTCGGTAGCCTTACGGCTGTAACCGACATCGTGTTGCTAGGCTGTAGGCAGCGCACTGCCCCAGCGCCTAGCCTGTGTGAGCTGGCGTGCACGGGCACTCGAACCAGCGGACGTGTACCTAGCTTGACAACGTCGTTTTTAGGTCAGTCTGTTTGTTATAGGTCATGTAGCTTGATTCTAGGTCGTGTGGTAGACAATGTATTTATCGCGGCGGTCGTCCCCGCCGGCGGAGGCGACGGTGTGCACGTAGAGTGTTCCTATTTTTCCTTTGCCTACGTCGTTCTTGTCGTTTGATGTCCCTATTAAAATAGTAGTCGGCGTCATGGTTGACGCCAGGCTCGGGTTCTGACTCACTACCCGATGACGAATCGTCGGGGTACCATTCTTTGATGGTAGCCGTGATGACGTCGTCGGGGTCGGTCAGAAGGTTCCTGGGTCTTCTGATGTGTCGTAGTTTGGCCCGCCGGAAGGCTGTGGTGTCTGGTTGAGTGGTCGTCAGTTGCGTCAGTATTTGTAGTCTGTCAGTCAAATCTCTGTCTATGTCCTGGTCGAGGTGGGGGTGTGTTGTTGGCACCTGCACGGTGAATTCTGCTGGGGCAGGGTCTGGGGTCGGTACGTATCCCACCATCTGCTGGATGAGCGGGTTTTTGTGATTAGCGGCTTTTTGGTAATAAGTTTTAGCATTTTGCCTTACGAAATCAATGAGGGTGGGGTACGTGACGTCATGGTGGAGTTGCAAGTTCCGTGGTGGGACCCCGACTTCATCCTTGACGAGTAGATGGCGCCACTGGCGGCAGTGCTATGCTGATGATGTACTTACTTGCACCCGCCGCCAACAATAAATACAACATTTAGTAAAAATAACTAGCGTGCATACAGTGTTCAGACATATTACAAAAAGTGGGTAGAAGTAGCGTCGGCGACCAACGCATCGAAATCATACCCGTTAGCTGCCGATAACAAATATAGTAGGTAAACAAGACAACAAGTATAGTGATGCTAAAATTTAGGATACCCTGAAGTATTTTTACTTACGTGTTCTTACACAATCCTATAATAGCCTTTTTCTACGGCCTCGAAAGTAGTTCCAGGTTCTATTCCATTTAGAACTTTGTAGTGAAGTACCCGGAAAGTGCGAATAATCAGTTAATTCTATATCTATAACCCGGTTACAATATCTGTGGACCTGGCGTCGATGGCTTTACATTGCAGCGAGGTCCACAGATATTGTAACCGGGTTGTAATGAGTACGAATTATGACTTATCACTTTATTTAACAGTCCAGTTGGCATCGCTACTGCCTGATAATGACTTAATTTCAGAATATGACGTTTTCATACACATGCTCCCTATTAGTCACAATAATATCGAACGTTCTGACAATGTCCGGAATATCCAAATATTAACGATTATTCACTGGAGATGATTTATCGTTGTTCTATGGTTATTTTATAAAACGAGCCCGCTTTGTTACGATTACGATTTATTGATGCATGTGTATTTTGTTTTTGAAACATGAAAATATACGAGTTGCGTAAATACCGTTCGTGCAGAAAATAGTGACCTACAGTCCAGTTTTTAATTAGGCGAACTAACTTGACAGCTGAAAAGTGTTTTCCATGGAGCTATTATGTAAGACAACATGAATGTGCACTCAGAATAAGTGTGCACACAAAATTAAATCTTAATGTATTAAAATATATTTTACCGGTGAAGGGGTCACGATCAGACAGAGACAGCTCGCACATGGTCAGTGTATCCTTGGTCCTTTCTAATATTGCCAGTCACAAAAAATAATAATGATTAGCAGTTTTCAAATGAACTGGTAGTTATTAGTAGTTTATATATTTTTTTAGATTAACACTATAAACTTCAAATAATTAAATATTTTATTCGCTAAACGTTCTTTTACGTCACCAAAGAAACGAACGGAAAATTTTATGAACGTTATAAAATCCGTTAGTACATAAAAATTATTTAATGTTAGTGCCATGGCAGGATAAAACCTTAATTATTTGAAACGTTATTAATATAATTGCAAACTGTCAGCACTGTTGACAGTGTGACAGTTGAAAATTACCGGATAATTCCAATCTATATTTTACTTGGAGAAATATTATACGCACTAAAAACAAATTGAGCAATAATTTATTACAGTAATGTCGTTTTCAATATACCTACTACGATAATCCATCGCTATCTAAGGGTGGTTTAGGTTTCAAACAAGCATTGTTTGAGTTCGTTTTTGTAAGCGCGTGAGTGAAGGTGCGTATTGGTGCCTTTTAAATCACGCGTGACTCGTACGAGCGTTGATGCGCGTTTTTATGCTATGCTCCTATTATAAGTAAATGCGAGCCTCAAAAGATGTAGTTTTAGCGAACATAAGCCCGTATACGCTCGTCCGGTTATTTGTAGCTTGAGTGAAAGCGCGCAGGACCAAAAATATCTCAGTTCTATCATTCTCATTAACAAGCTTACTTAGGTAATTTGATTAAATATCCGTGTAAAAACGAATTTACCCCGATACTTATTTATTTAGGTACAATGTACAAGTAAATATACAGTTATCAGTGTCTTCGATAGTACCAACAATCTACGATACAAAATGATGTAACTGACGAGTTTTAGACTCATTTCATTCATTTAATAACCTTTATTGCTCATAAGTAAAAAAATAATTAACGTACAAAAGCCGGATAGTATTTTTTAATGCCTACAGGCATTATCTACCATTCAACCTGAAGGCAAAGCAGAAAAAATGTTTAGATAAGTAACAAAGTATAATAACTATTTTAATTTTTAAACAGTACACAATTTTTATCAGTATTGTAACATTCATAACGAGTACAAAAAGTATAGGTTGATAATTTTATTAACGTTTTCAACTCATTTGCTTTGCTGTTTCGTCCCGTTCTTACTGTAATAACCGTTAGTACCTACTGTAATAAAAAGTAGTGCTAGTCTTGCTTTGGTAAAACAGAGCTGTACATGTAGTTAATAAACTAATGGTAGTCACAATATTACACACCTTATTAATTTGTAGTAAACTACATAACCATTTTTTTTATATCCCCATGAATATGTACACGTCATGTCCGCGTACATTAGTATCAGAATTTGTATTTTTTTAAGTTTCAAATATACTAATTTACTTTGTCTTAACGAAGTTTGACATCTATCAAATTACGTTAACAATTAAGTACGAGTTTGTTGCGTTCTGTTAAAATAAAAGGGGCCAAAAGTGCGTTTTTGCTAACAATCACTAAGTACATTTATTTATGAGTATAACCATACATCAAATAAATTCTAGCTACAGTGCTAGCCAAGACGCATTTTTCGTCTTAGAGTCTGTTGAGGTTTTAGGTAGAAGAATAAGCAAACTCTGTTATTTATCACAAACCATATTAGATTCATAAAAACATTACAACGACACAATCTACATAAGAAGAGAATGTAGCCATAGTAACCAGTCAACATTACCCCAGCAGAGTGGGACAAACGCACTACTTTGTGGCCATTTCACTTGGATTGATGTATCGTAGAAATTCGCAGTCAAGGTGTACCTATATACCTATATAGTACCTATAACCCTTCAGGTGGCAGCGCCACCAGTTGCATGGCAGGAGAAGTGGCGCGTCTATTTTACAAAATTTACCGTTAAGTGGCAGGAACCGGGAGCCGGACCCAACGTCAAGTGGCAGAGATCCGGGAGCTGGATCGGACAAAACAAGCCGTTGGGTGGCAGGATCCGGCTCCCGGACCCTGTGCGATGTCTTATTTCGCACCCGAAATAAAACCGTCAAAACTATATTTTGCTTGCTCACACTTGTAAGATGCATTCGTCAATAAGCAAGGACGGCATTCACTAACGGTCGAATTGATGACGCGCAAAGCAAAGTTCGTTAGAAATTGCGTCATCTTCCCGACCCCCCGACCATCACGCGTCGACCGCCGAGCCGTGAGCATTTTAAAAACCTTGTGGTTAGAAAATATTGTATAGTAAGGTGTAATAAAAAGGGTTATAGGTGTAAATAAATAATATATAGATTTGCCATTAAATTAGTTTTTTCTACGGTTCACTGTTTTTTTGCTAATTATAGTTATTTTTATACATAAAGTGGTTAAAATTTAGTCATTCGACGATTGATCAAGACTAGCAAAATTTCCATAAATGGAATGGCATTAATTTCTATACAATAAATATGGCATTTTATGATGAATCCAACGATATATAGTTTATATACAACATCTATACATTTTTTTTTGAGAAAAGATATTTTTTGTAACATGCGGAAATTCGCGATGACCACCCGTGGGAGGCCTGCCACTTAACGGTATATTTTGCCAAGATGGCTGTGCCACTTCTCCTGTCATGCAATCAGAAACATTGCCACTCAACGGCTTGTTTTGTCAGGTCCGGCTCCCGGATGCCTGCCACTTGACGTGGGGTCCGGCTCCCGGTTTCTGCCACTCGAAGGGATATAGTACTTGCTAGGTCCATGGTGTTTTCAGAAATAGAAAAAAAAATTGCGATTGGTTTATGTCGATACAAATATGTCGATATAACCTTAACTATACACCCATAGACCTTAACATGTTGCAATAAGGTTTATATTCGTTTACTAATTTACAGTTATTAGTGTATTCGATAGTACCATGGAACTGTCAAGAAAACAAAAAGGTGGACAGCGCTCTTAGCGATGACCTAAAATAAAGTTCGTTCGATGTAGGTATGTATTTTAATTGCAACCGTTTTGTTATTATTGATTCGTGTAATAAAATTATTAGTTTGATTTCAAACACAATAATGCAATTATGAATCATGTAATGTCTTCTTTTTTTTAACGCTGTTTAACTAAAACCTCTGGTATGAACTGTTTTTTTTTAAATATCGATATTAGACAACACTAGCGAAACTGTGGCAACATTCGTGTGCAATGAACTGTCAAGTTAGTTCGCCTAATTATACCCCGCGCGGCGAACGATGATTCCTATGACACCTGTCGTCTCAGTACATTTTATAACTTATAATCGGAAAAATGTACTGAGATGACAGGTGTCATAGGAATCATCGTTCGCCGTGCGGGTTATAATAACTCAACCGTAGTACGTGCATACAGGGGCCCAATTCGAGAATGCCGTTTGAGTGAACGCCAAACGTCACATCTCTATTAGATAACTGTTATATCGCCGTTGAACTGTCATTAAAATGCGATGAGCTTTAAATTGACATATCTCATCTCAATTTTGGAAATACGAAGGCGATAATGATTGTCAAAAATGTTATTCATGCATATGAATTTCTGTTTTGAATGAAACGTAACGGACTAATTTCACGCACTACGCGGTCAATTTAAACTATGCGCCTGTTATTTATGCCGTCACATACAAAGGTAACTAAAATTTAGCGCGTCCGAATTGACGAAGTTGCGATATTCTAGGGATATCGCCACTTGTCAAGTAGGCACACGTCAAAAGTGACGGATGGCGATGAAAAGGAGAGATCTCCATTATATCTCTAAAATTGGTCGAATACCCCCCCAGGTTTACGATAGTAAATGTATCTGCGAAATACGAATAGGTCACTACAGACTTAGCTGGCTTGCCCGTGACATAATCATGTACAGCACGTCTGGCATAACTGTGAGAGTCGCGACAAATACTACCTGCCACTTTCTTTTCAATACCGTGCGAGCAAGACAGGTGACTGAGTTGCGCGACAAGCGTAGTCGCAGCAAGATAATGCTAGCCCCGCAGGTATGCTACAGCTCGAGGTAAAGTCAATACCTATCACTGAAATATACCAAGTTCAGGAAACACTAGCGGAGATAGTATCTGTAAATAAACGCTCCAGCTTTTCACCGGAATTAAGATGTTGATCTAGCTCAAGTGCTATCGTTCCTACTTAAAGTTTAATATATTTAAACGTTTTTGTGTATCTTGAGTATCGTACGTACTTTAGTTTATAATGGACGACGCGGTTGGCGCAGTGGTTAAGTAACTGCCTACTGAGCCGACGGTCCTGGGTTCGAATCCCGGCAAGGGCAAATATTTGTGTGATCAACTCGAATATTTGTGCCTGGGTCATGGATGTTGTTTGTATTTAAGTATGTATTTATCTATATAAGTATGTTTATCGTCGTCTAGTGTCCATAAGACAAGCCTACTAGAGCTTACTGTTGGACTAGATTGATTTGTGTGAGGTTGTCCGATATTTATTTATTATTTATTAATATATATATATATATCGTTAGCTATTATTTGCGTACTATTGTCGTACAATTCTAAGACAACTTCATATGTAGGTACTTAGTCTATCGAATACAGTAACTATTTACTTATCTTATCACATAAAATTGGCTAAACATTGAATTGTATTATGGATAAAATCTAAATGCAAATTTTTCATTGCATTCAATAACCAAGACAAACTTTGCGCTAAGACGCCTCGAGGTATTTGTTTTAAAAGCTTTTACAAAATGCACGAGTTATTTTAGGTCAAAATTTGCAATTCTGTAGGTACCTATTTGTCGGAACTTTTTTTTTTTGGAAGCGTATGTGTACCTTAGCAAGTGATTGTTAATTACATAGTTTTAGTATTTACTTCTGTCCAGTATTTACCTGCTATCGTGACGTTTGGCTACCACAAAAAGGTTCTGTAAGTTCCTTTAATGTGCTCGCTGTAAAATTTCTTGAAATTACGTGCTTGCCTTCAAATGCGATAGGGATCTAAATCTTGTTGGAACAGCGAAGTGTGCTTGTGAAACGCGACACGTTTTGGCAGAACGTGTCTTTGATATTGCGACTTGAATCAGCATAATGGCGCCACGGATAGCTGACGTGTGTCTACGTGCCCGCGCCGAGTCCAATGTCTCAATATGCGCCCTTTATTTCTACTGCGTCTTCAACTTGTATTTTATTCAATTATCTAATTGTAAAAGCGACCTTACTCCCTGGAAAGAAAGCATACGTTTTAAAGCAACGTGATTCTGAGGATGAGTGAAAAGTCGATTCGATTTTGTGCTCTTCCGTCCAAATCGTTGTGAAATTGTTCCGTCGTTCGTTTCGAATCTTTCATGTTTTGACAAAGCGATATGTCTCAGAAAAAATCTGTATATTTTCAAAATAGACAAAACCAACCTAGCAATTTATCCACTGAATCTCAGTGCTCAATTTATTTTATCGTTCACGTACAGAACTTCACAAATTTTAAGTCTATGATCTCACAGTTTCAATATACGTATTATACTGTTATTTATTAATTTAAAAATAGATACCTCCCACGTAGCACACATGCTTTATAAGAGTTTACACAGCCATTTGTTCAGCTTATTACAGCTGTGTAAGGGCCTTATAAGCGTTATACAGCCTGTGTGCTACTTGGCCTATTATATGACCAGTATTAAAGACAGTGTGTAATTGGCCACTTATTCGCTATCGTATTTAAGTAGTGTATAAGAGTGCCTAAGTCGCAATGGCAACGGACAAAAAACCAACGGAGCCTTATCAGTTGACACTGCCATGCTGGCCCGAGAGATGCTACTACACACTACACGCTTCGTTTTGAAGTTTCCCATGTTGTTTAAGAAGTATGATACACATTTTGACGTGTTGCAGAGAATTTTTAAACTAAAAACTGTTTCACAATTACTGCACATAAAATTTTATCACAAGCGGTATTATCCGGGGCACATCCAGCGCCATACAAACCAAAAAGAAAAATTAAACTTGTGACGGTTCGACGTCGACTCGCAGCGGAAAAAAACTGTTGACAGATCTCAGTCAGCCCGAGTGGACATAACGTGCTGACACCCGAGCCGGCCACGGCAGGGACCACTGCACGATCAATATAAATAGGTATACCAATACTTGCACCGATTACACTGCGTGTACTGGTCTGGCTAAAGCCAGGATAAATACAGAATTAAGCTCGAAAACTATATCACAAAAAAACAACTGAATAAAACTGTTCGCTAGCAAACAAACCACTTTGCCGGTAATCGCTTTACTTTTTGTTTTACCAATATTGTGTGATGCGTTTGTTACAGCAATAAAAGGTACAGTAGCTTGTTTGAAGAGAAACTATTCGAGTTGGCCGCCTTTTACTTTTCTCAACATTCATGTTATTATAGCGTGTGTATTCCACGCGAATTTAAAAACTTTATGGCGGAAAACCATGGTCCTCCTTTCTACCCTAGATACTAATAAATCCTAGATTCAAAGAACATGAGGACGGAAAATAATATTACTGCAAATAGATTAAAAGTATAACAAGCAGAAAGTAAATATAAATTCCAAATGAAAATAAGACACATGAATAAGTACCTATCTCAAAATATACGAATATACATTTTAAATGTTAATATTTAACTAACTTATGTATTATTATTAATTTTACACGAAAAAAGAGTTCTCAACTCCTCTCTGTTAGTAGGTAGTTATAATCAGCAAAATTTATTGAGTAAATACTATCTAGTACCTAACGTATACAAGTCATGTGGCTAGGAGCACTGACTGCTATAATGGTAAACTACAGTCCACCAATTTTCAGTATAGCACCGTTTCATTTCCTTGTAATGTAAACACAAACTGATTAACCAAATAGTAGTTGATGGCTTCAATCGCCCTGACCTATTGCGATCGCGGTCGCTTTATTGACAGTGTCCCCCAGGAACCGGGATGCCTATGCATGTCATTGTTGGTTATTAGATAGAGATATCTCCAGCTAAAGTATATCCTTTTTGAAGTCATTTGTTTATTTGTGTAGCATATCTGGAAAATAACCAGGATTACTATATTTAAGTAGTAAAATTCGTTGTTCCAAATGATACAACTATGGACCTACATCTAAGTTGTTTGTAATATAACTGAAAGATTTTGTTTTATTTTGAATGTCATACTAAAAGTTAGAAATGTTCATTATTATAGTGATTATAACGCTCTCGCACCAACTTTTTACATTTGAAATATCAATTAAATTTTATTTTCTACATAATTTGTTTCACGCCAAAGGATTATGATAAATAATTTTAGATAGAATGTGTTAATCGACCCATTCCACAAAATTAGGCTTTATGTTCGTAGAAAACAGCCTGAAATCGGTCAATGCGCTCTGCTGCTGTATGAATATTACAGACTATGAAAGACAGACAAAGGCTTAAAACTTATAACAGCCGTCTTTGCGTTGTGTAGCGGATTAAAAAACTCATTTCACTCAGTCTTTTCATTCAAAAGTCCGCGTCTAGAACATATTTCATTCAATAATGTCATTATTCTGCAGAAATACCGAAATGGGTTAAGTTTAAGAGAATATAGTTACTCGAAGTAAAATCCATAGTTTTTACCTTGAATGTTTTTCAAATTACCTGTTTTGTGCACTCCTGAAGAATTTCTGAAGAAGTTCTATATCCATTAGTAGGGAATATTAAACAGGAATGATGACCTTTTTTTTTGAGGAATTATTTTTAATTATGATCAAAATGTCTGCATAGGACTAAGTATTTAACTAAGCTTCTACTGCTCTAAAAGTAAGAAATGGACAATGACCATTGAACTGAACATTGAACACTCAATAGCACAATTCTTAAAGCTTCAGATATTTGATACATCACACATTTATATAATATCGTCATCACTTATATTATAAAGCTAGGCGAATGTTTATGAGTGTGTTTGTATCACTTCTTTTGCTCAAAAAGTACATAAGTCATGACCGTGGAACCCCGAATGGTGTTGAAAGTGCCATGGGTAGCTTAAAGTCCTCAGTATGCAGCCAGGCTATAAAAAAGTGGCGGGCGTGACGTCTTTTTTGACAGCTACACGGACATGATGAACCAGTTGTTCTTAATCGTGATTTATTATTGTAACCCGTTAATATTTTTAGTGTTTGTGAATCAAATCAGATAGCGCAGTGATCATTACATTATACGACTTCTATTTTGTGAATACTTGTGCGAACACGCCCACTAGAGCCTGTCGCAGACGCAGTCCAGAGATGGCAGATCAGCCTCCCTATTGCCCTGACAGGCCACCCGACCCTCCGATATATATTTTATACTAAAAAATGGTCGAATGTTGACTTTCTTGATAAAAAATCAGGGCGCGGAGTGCATAAGTAGTTTATGGTCAGTCAAAAATTAAAAATAAACCTTGCCGGCTCAGTTTTTCGACAGTATATAATGTTGTATGAAATTCCTTTATTTGTAGAGGTAAACTCTTTAAAAAATGTTAAAACGGCCATATAAAAAAGGCATAGGTCGTAAACAGCCAAAACGGAAGATCAGTGGCTACGACTTATCGCAACTTTTTAGTTGCCTCAAATAGCTTATGGCGTTTTCGGAAGAAAATAAACTTTTGCTTTTTATTTTAAAAAATAATAAAAAGGCTGCAATGCAAGAATTCAGGTTTGACATATAGTGGCTAATAAAACTTATGCCTAGGTACCTACTTATTTTGTTTTCTTGTACCATCTTTGAAAAACGCACTATATTTGTCTCAGCCGGGAGGGCAATTGCTATGGTTTCGTATTAAATTAAATGGATTCCCAAGGTCGTCCTCTTAAGATGAACACCCAGCCAGCAATTGCCTACTTCCTGAGCTTCGACAGTAATGTAAGTAGTATTATTTTTTCGCTGTCGAAGTGAAAAGCAGAGTATTTACGGGGCTAAAAGCCATTCTGACACTCAGATATATTTGTCCTCGCTCACTTCGTTCGATCGTCCAAATAATCATTTCGTGTCATAATGGCTTATTTTAGCCCCTTGTCAAACAATTTACTATTGTTACTTCTTCACAGTTAATAAAAATAAAAACATAATACCTGCTGTTTGTTTTTATTAAGCCTGATCAAAACAAGCCTTAGGCTGATCAATGCCGTAAATAAATAAAGTTCGTGCGACGATTCAATAAAGCATAAATATACAATTAGCCGTTTGTCTTCCTTTTCCTAAGGTTTCCTTCGACAACTTTCCTGTTTTTATTGAGTAACGGAAACATCTTAAATGTAAACACTTTATTGTACATGAAAGTAAAAAACAAACACGTACCTTATAACAATATAGTTATGTACAAAGGTGAACTTTTCCTTATAAGGAATTTCTTCCCGGTAACCTTTTTTTATATCAGACAACCTCACACAAATTGATTTAGTAGTCCCAAAGTAAGCTCAAGAGGGCTTGTGTTATGGGTACTAGACGACGATATAGATAAATATATACTTAAATATATAACACAACCATGACCCATGCACAAATATTCGAGTTCATCACACAAATATTTGCCCTGGCCGTGATTAGAACACGGGACCGCCGGCTCAGTAGGCAGATGCAAATGCAAACTGCGCCAACCGCGTCTTCAACCTTTGATAAAATGGGAGAGAATAGTGATATATCCAAGAAGATAGACAAACGAACTAGTTAATATACTGATAGATAGCCTAAATATAATATATGAAAATACAAAAAGGCAATTAATCATGTAAGTTTAGGCGTTTAAAAAGAAACATGCAAATGCTTAAAAATAAAACCGAAAAAGGATTGTTGGATTAAAAAAAATTAGAGTGGCCAATCTGTTTTACATTCGTAGGTGGGTACTACGCTGACGAGTGCGCGGCGGTGGTGCAGGTCCCGGGTGGAGTCGCCGGCAGCGACCCAAGGAGCATCGTAGGCAGCTCATGTGTGGTTAGAAAAATACCCTCTGTAGCCGCGGCTACTCTGTCTCTATGTCTGTCTGTTTACCGAAAATCGTTTCATCGATTATTGTTTCCTAACGATAACACTATTCGCAGAATTTTATTACAACTTAGGAATCATTCATCGAGCTTCGTTAGATCGCTTGTACATTTACTCGAATTACCTTTTACACAAGAATCAACTCATCGAATTACTTCATTATTTTATTTGTTTATCGACGAAGTCGTTCATCGAATCGCTTTTACTATAATTTTGTTTTAACGTAAGTTTCAGTTCCCATAATAAATATATCATAGAAAATCATTTCACCAGTGTTACTATACCTACTCAATAATACGCTTCAAGGACCTAACATAATTTTTTTTATGACCCGACACCCGACTTGGTTGGGTTAGGTTTAGGTTATTTGTTTTTTAGACCTGAAACCCGACTTGGCTAGATCCGACTTGGTTGGGTTAGGTTTAGGTTATTTTTTTTATGACCTGAAACCCGACTTGGTTAGATCCGACTTGGTTGGGTTAGGTTTAGGTTATTTTTTTTTATGACCTGAAACCCGACTTGGCTAGATCCGACTTGGTTGGGTTAGGTTTAGGTTATTTTTTTATGACCTGAAACCCGACTTGGCTAGATCTAACTTGGTTGGGTTAGGTTTAGGTTATTTTGTTTTTTTATGATCCGAAACGTTACTACGATGAAACATTTCACACAACAGTAATAATAAGTGGGACGTGCCATCTGTGAATCATGTTTCGATAAATTAATACTACGAGCAAGTAATTATTCTATGAAAGGTAAATTCGATGAATAGTTAAGCTACGATTTGACACAAATTCGAAACAATTTACGTTGAATAGTTGATTGATTATTCGAAAAGCAATGAATTGATGAAGATGTGATTAGAAAAAAAAATGAAAAGACATTTGTGGGATAGTTTTCGGTGACATGAAAATCGACGTAAGAAATTTCGATGAAAAATAGTCACCCGTCGGAATCTCGGAATCACAGTACGTTGAGATCGCAACGCAAGCGACAACACTCCTCTACTCTTGGTCATCGTCATACCTAAGGAGACTCTAAAAACTTAATTGCATGCATTTTCTTATTTAAAAAACGCTGAAATATGTGCCGTTACTCGAGTCTTACTAAAAAATACGAAATTTCTAATAGAACCTTGGCCTTTCGTTTAATTTCCTTACGGATAGGTTTCCTATAACGTTTCCAAACATTTCCTATAAATCAGTAGTCGCAGTTAATACAAACAGCCGGTCAAGTGCGAGTAGGACTCGCGCACCGAGCGAGGGTTCCGTACGAACTACGAAATCACTGCATATTGTTAAGGAAAAGATAAAATGTATTGAGCGGCAAACTTAACATTACCATTGGAAAACTGTTTTACATACTTTAAATACAGAGTTTTTGTATTAGAAGTGTATGTATGTATGTATGTAAACACTTTATTGTACATAAAAACAAGAAAAACACATTACAAAGGAATAAGCATGTACAAAGGCGAACTTATCCCTTTAAGGGATCTCTTCCAGTTAACCTTTGAGCAAATGAGTGCTAAACAAATGTAAATGGTAGACAAACCAAGCAACATGTACACTACAAAGGAGTAACTATAACTATACAATAATACACATGAAAAAGCAAAAACCAACAGAGAGAGAGATAGGTAACAGTCAATATAATACATATTACATAATATCTATATAAATACATATACATAACATTCAACATAAATAAAATTATAATTATAACAAAAACAGCAACCTAATCATTCGTTCGACAGCCACAATTCCTTTAACTTCCCCTTGAGCGATGCTACGGACTGCGTCTGCCTTAGGGCGGGAGACAATTTATTCCATAATTTCACGGCGCGCACAGCAAAAGACATATCGTAAACGTGAGATTTATGCGGTGGGATAGATAAAGTCAGATTCGCACTTGACCGCAGGCGATGGCCATTACCATCCGCCATGTAAGAGAACTTCTCTGCAAGGTAAGGAGGAGAAGAAGGAATGAAAAGGACATTATACAAAAGACAAAGAACGTGCAAGTCTCTACGCTGACGGATCGGAAGCCATTTAAGTTGAGCGCGGTATTGAGACACATGATCAAACTTGCGGAGACCAAATATATACCTAATACAGACGTTTTGTAGGCGTTCTAGCTTGTCAAGCAGCTCCTCCCGGTGATCCAGGAAAGAAACGTCACCGTAGTCAAGAAGTGGGAGCAAAAGAGAGCGGGCAAGCATGATCTTCGTATGGAGAGGAAGGAAATTCTGCAGACACCTCAAAGAATGAAGGGACGCGAAAATTTTCCTACTGATCTCAGAAATATGAGGTGCCCATGACAAAGTTTGATCCATGGTAACGCCTAAATTTTTTACAGTAGAAGAGAAAGGTATAGGCGTACCATCAAAGACAATAACTGGCTTAGCTAGATCTGAGAGCTTGGAAATAAAATGTGGGCTTCCAACAACAATAGCCTGCGACTTCTTGGCATTCACCATCAAACCAAAGGATGAAGCCCAAGCACGGACTGATTCCACGGATTAATAGAAGTGTATAGTTTTCAGTTTTTTATTAGGTAGGTACTTGCCAAATTTTATAGTTCTAGGTCAACGGAAAATACCTACCTTATAAGTTTTGATTCCCTTGATTGAGAGTATCGAATTTTTTTGCGGCATAAACAGCCGGATCTTTTTTTTACGTTAACTTAATTATATGTTTTTAATTTCAATTTAATTTGATAGACGGACGGACGGACAACAAAGTGATACGCAACCCTAAAATGCTGAAATTATTATTGTTGTACAAGAAATTTTGTCACTCGTACACATCTCTGTGTTCCACGTTTTTCATATAAAGTTTCACCATCTATTAGCCTTGTATTTAACCACTTTAGGGGATAACTTTTTAAAAATGAATGCAGACTTTAAACACGATAATATTCCTCACAGGGCTGACACGGACACGGCAGGGCAGGGCGAGGCTTACTTAATTACCCTCATATACGATGTCAAAAGTTTAATCAAAGTCAAGTAAAATTATTTTCCTGAAACCAGGTACTTACATCGCTACAGCGGTGAGTATTAATAGATAGTTCCTTTGAGAAACAACTGTGTCATAAATACAAACAAACTAAGAAATATAAAAACCAATTTACACATCTGTTTGTCCGTCTATGCAATGCAAAATAAAAGTGACCGCAGCAAGGACGGTGGTGCGCGTATCTGCTAATTGAATCAGGGGACTTCCACAACTTGCGCGAAATCTGATTACTTTACTACTTTGTTCAAGATGATTTTGTAATATTCTTTGGAAGGTAGATGAAAGAAAAAAGATGGATGGTTTCAAGGGCTCCATATCTTCTTTCGCTTCGGGTTTTCACATAATTAAACGCGTGCTTGCTATAACAACTATCGTAAGACATCTTTGATAATTATAAAAAAACGGTTTAAACTTATGTCAAAATGCATAGGTACATGAAACATGTTGGGCCGTTCCAAACAATTTTTAAAAGAGTTTAAACAGATCTTTAGTAACTTTATTAAACTATTATGTAGTACTTGATTTATATAGGCGTTATGTTATGACGGATCACAGGTGTTATGTGTTAATTTATCATGATTGTTTAAAGTTCTGACAGTTTCACGTATTTTACCTACACACTTACTACGCGGCCCCGGATGGTTTGTGAATCAGCGAGATGTTTATAAACTACCCAACAAAAATACATTTCAATGGATTGGTTGATAATAAAAAAATTTAACTACAACCCGTTCGTTCACTATTTATTATCACCACCGGATAACACACAACGTCCGTCCATGGATCGGAAGATATATCCCTCGCTGTGGTTTTAAGTTTTGTATCACTGGTCGACGTGATTTTCGGAAAATATGAGCCCCACTCGATAAATTAACTATATTCCAGATTTTAATCCTAGGGTGCTTTTTGGTTTCAATCGCTTTTCGCATAGGTCGTGAATAAAACTGCGCCGTGACATCACGCTACGAGTGTGCTGGCGATTCTGTAAGTCGAAGGTTGTATAAAGCAGTGTGTAATACCTAAATACGATAATTTTGTATGAAGGAAATAATAGTACATTACTGCAGAGGCCGGGAAATAGGGAATTAATGGCCGAGTAGTAATAGATGGCCGAGTGATAGCGAGGCCATCTAGAGATACGAGGCCGACAATCGATGTTCGCGCCGAGGTTTGTATAGTGCTTTTCTCAAATAAATCCAAGGAAATAATACAAATGTTCAACATATATAATCATATAAGTATTGTTTTTTTACTATTCCCGCATGTTTGTTGTTGAAAAGGACTATATTTTTATGATTTTATTACAAATGTATAGTTTTCAGGTTTTTATAAGTATTTGTAATATGTGACGATATTATTTGCCAAATTTCATAGTTCTAGGTCATCGGAAAGTACCCTGTCATTTTGATTCCCTTGAGAGTGTCGAAATGTACCTACGTTTTTTGCGACATAAACGGCCGTATCTTTTTTTTACGTTAACGTAGTAGTTTGATTTTTTCACAGCTTCAAGGGACCGTAGAGATACCTCCACGCGTTCTTGAAATAAAGGGTCTTGACGGACAGACAGACGGACGGACAACAAAGTGATCCTATAAGGGTTCTTTTTTTCCGATTGAGGTATGGAACCCTAAAAACCTTATTAGCCATGGCCGGCCGGGAAATAAATACTACCTACACGATTGAGCAAAGAACAGATCTTCCGTATATAACATCTCATAGAAATGAGGTTTGATCTTAATTTAGCCATCTTTACATTATTCTACAGGATTTAGTGTTAGTGCTGTTACTGCAATACATCATACAACATACTATACCTATACGGATGATTAAAAACAAACCGATTGGCCAACACTTTTGATCATCTGACAGCCCTTTCTGTGTATTCCAAGTGTATTCCATGTACAATGCTAGTCATAGTCCAAAAAATAAAAGAGTTTTTGATTAAAAAATTTAATACCTAGTATTTTATGCAATCGTTGCGCAATGAAGGTTCTTAAAGTCGACTACCGCATTTTGGCCACGAGGCTTGCCGAGTGGCCTAAGTAAGGTACGAGATTTTAAGACCTAATTGTGTAACTAATGCATATACAATACTTTTTATACGAGCAATACGCGGATTTTTTTTTACTTTAATCGTCATTCCCCACTATGATTTTTTTCGTAATTGTAACCTTTTCGTTCAACTAAAACTGAAATATTAAAAAAACATGATCGCGATGGTCATGGCAGGTGCCTCGTGATTGGTTAAATTTTTTGACATGTAATTTTAACTAATCAGTGAACAGTAGCTTGTTTTTTTTATAAATCAAATATGCTGATGTTCTCTTTTTGAAATTATTAGAGTTGAGTAGAAAGATGTCTTATGAATATTAAAGTTCTGTAGCGGGTACCATAAAATATAGAATTTTGGTACAGGGTTGAAAAGTGCGTTATTGTGATTTTGTCTGTAAAATTATAATTGACAGATTAAAGTAAGCGAGTATAAAAAATATTATTTTAGTATCTCGCAGTTAAGGGAACAGCCGGAACAGCAGTGTGTGCTAATGCTAAAAGTCATTATGTGTGGAACAAACTAATTGACTGCTCTAAAAGTCAGAAATGACCATTGAAGTCCGTCATTCCTACCGGAGCGCTGAAAAAGCTTCATAAAATTGTTGAAGCTCGTCATGAGCTTGAAAACGTCGATTTAAAAAATAATTGTTGCTTCTTTGTAAGTCCCTTTGATATTTTAATTTTATTTCTTTACTAGCTTTTGCCCGCGACTTCGTAAGCGTAGAACTCGTTGATATTGACAATTAAAAAAAAACAATTAGACTTTTAGCCCTTTCAGGTATTCAATACTCGAATGGAATCTAGTTAGTAGTTTAGTTCTGGGCTATTGGGTGAAAGTCGTGGACAAAATGCAAAACATCCTTTTAGAAACTTTTTGGAGTTGCAAGGCTAAATTCAATAAGTTATCCGAGGCTAAGTCCCATTCGATTCCATAAGCTATTGCTCAGAAATGGCTCGAGATGGTGACGGTCCATAACTGACGAAGAAGGTATGGTTCTATTCACCAAAGAATTTTGTCACATTATGAAATTGGGACAAAATAATTATTAGGTAGCTACTATTATTTTTCGAACTTGGTTTTTACAACTTAGTTTATTGAATTATAATTCAATAAATTATCCTAAATGATTTATTTCGGTCAGTAAAAACATGTTTTTTTTTTTTTTTTAGTTGGTACACATGGGCAAGCTACATACTGTTCATGAGAAAATATTTTGTGCCCAAATGTATTCCTACTACTTTTCATGTTTATTAATAGTCTTAGAAAATGTTAAAAACTTTTAATGGAAACTGTAGACGTTTAAAATTAAATGGTAAATTATTCGGTATAATTCGAATACGTGGTATAAGTACGCTTTGTCCCTTGGCTTCTCCCGTTAAAATCGTGCCCTTCACAATGTACTTCCCTAATTAGGTGATTCTCAATCTAGCGCCGTTGCCAAATTTGGGTGCGTCTGAGTTGCGCATTATCAAAACTGGTACTTTTTTTGTTGATTGCGAAAACAATATCATTTTTGGTGCCAATATGGTTCTTTCACATAGCCAGTTTTCGTCATGAATATAAGTGTGCCATAACCATGAAAAACGGCTCGGTGATAGAGCAAAAAAATTGCACTCTTTTCTTTTTTCTCTTATATAAGTATCGTAATAAGGTTATCCTTCTCTATCAAAGCGTGTCAGGCCCTGTCAGGCCCTTGACTTAAGCACGTCGATTATGTAGCATAATTGATTGACAATTCGGGTCTTGTCGAGTATCCGAGTATAAACTTTATGCACTAATACTGTACCTACTCGGCGATAAATATTGCACATCGGTCTTTAGCCCTTAATTTGACAAAAGATGACGAAGGTCGCTGGTTCAAGCCTCGTTATGGTAAAATAGAGCAAAAGATTCTGGTCCGAAACAAAAATGGAAAAAGATGGTCAAAGAATTTGTTCACCCTGCCATACACGCCAAATTAAGGATTAGAAAGAGACAATTCAACAATTGGCTGTTTACGACGATTTCCGAACACTGGCGACCGTTCATCAATCATCGTTTAAAATTAAGAGGAACGAACGTAAATACTTTCACGTTTATAATATTATTAGGATTATTTATATATGTTAAGTATCTTATCTTTGCCTTTATCTTTGCATACTGATTATTTAATACTTTATTTATACTCAGTTACCAAGCGGAGGTACATAATCAAAGCTCGTAGGTACTATTTTCAGATGGTGTGCGTATCGGAACGTGATACCTACATTGAGGGCCTGGCCACATCACCACGGCACGGCGCCGTAGGGCCTGGCCACATCACCACGGCACGGCGCCGTGGATTTTTACGGTGTCAGCGTATATAAAACCACTGTAAACCACGACGCCGCGCCGTTTCACGGTGACGGCGCCGTGCCGTGGTGATGTGGCCAGGCCCTGAGTGTATAATCACTGGTTTGACATGTCTTGCCAGATGGGTGTGTGAAGTTTGTCGAATCAAATATGATTGTTTCAAATTTGTGAAATATTACGTATTTGATTCTTGAAATTAAGCGATTAATTGATTTTGCGGATACATGTTCCCATATCAGAATTTATTGTTTTTTATAAAGAATAGTTTGGTATGCGTTTCGTGAAGGTCTATCGTAGGTAGATTAGTTTACGTCAAAACGATGACATCTAGGGAGTTGTTGCAACTAAAGCCTGACCAGAAATATATGAGGATTGTCAAGAGGGCGCAATTTACAAGATTTATATGGCAATAATTTTGCAACCAATCGCAACACACTATAATGACATCAGTTTAAATACTTGTCAGTTCCTTTGGTAACCTCGTAATATTATTTTAATGGAATGCACTCTTTTGCCGACTGTTTTTTTGTGTAGTAGACACGTGTACACTTTATTTATAATATCACGTTCACGACTGTGAATGGTTTTCGGCATTTTCTTTGGGTATTTTTAAATATTTATCTTTTAATGAAACCAGCACGAATGACATTGACATTGTTGACAACCATCATAAAGTCATTGCCAGTGTAAGAAATCAGTTCCAGTGATATTCCGCAATATGGCGCATCCTCATTATATTTCTGGTCAGGCTTTACAATGATTTGCTCTCCATACAAACTTTAATCCCGTTTTTCGTCCCTAAAAGGTATAAAACTTGATATAAATGATAGCCTATGTCCTATTATGATATATAAGGTACATAACTGGAAAGTTTTATCATAATTCGTTCAGTAGTTTTTGAGATTAAGTGGAACGTACATCCATCCATCCAAACTTTCACGTTTATAATATTATTAGGATTTCATGTCACATTGAGCTATTTATTCATACAACTACGGTATGTTGTAGAATTCATCATCAGTCATTATCCCTATTGCTTCAATGCGAGGTTTCGGCAAAGTACGGACAAATTTACATGTTAATGGTTTACATAATTAATATATTATGTAATTATCTTAATTACATTACATTGGCTCGAAGTGTAAAATATACCTACTGACTGAATACCCAGAGGTATTGCAATTATCCGTTTTTTTTAAACTGGTCGGAATAAGTGGTGGCGTCGGGTACAATGATGATTTATAAGAAGGTACGTTATACACTAACAAGACAGCTGCAATATTTATACTTCCCAGATAACGGTCAATGAACTAAGCTTATCTCTCTTTAAGGCGGCGTCATGGTGATGTTAAAATGGCGTTATGTTTGAAAAATTTAATGTTAAAACCGAGTAAATAAAACGATTTCAACTTACTTATGAATCTTATGATTTGATATTCTGTGTTTCTTTTTAGGGTTCCGTAGCCAAATGGCAAAAAACGGAACCCTTATAGATTCGTCATGTCTGTCTGTCCGTCGGTCTGTCCGTCTGTCCGTCCGTATGTCACAACCATTTTTTTCCGAAACTATAAGAGCTATACTGTTGAAACTTGGTAGGTAGATGTATTCTGTGAACCGCATTAAGATTTTGATGCAAAAATAAAAAAAATCATATTAAATATTGGGGGCTCCCCATACTTAGAACTGAAACTCAAATTTTTTTTTTTCATCAAACACATACGTGTGGGGTATCTATGGATAGATCTTCAAAAATGATATCGAGGTTTCTAAAATATTTTTTTTGTCAATCGAATAGTTTGCGTGACAGACGCTTCCAAAGTGGAAAAAAGTTGGTCCCCCCCTCTAACTTCTAAAATAAGAAAACGAAAAAACTAAAAAAAACATATGATGTACATTACTATATAAACTACCAACGAAAATTGTTTTGAACGAGATCTAGTAAGTAGTTTTTTTAATACCTAACTTTGCACCTAATTTATATGGGGCGCTATACATACCAGGTGCAAACTTAACTTAACCACTTAGGGATGGAAAGTGTTTGTACGGAACCCTCGGTGCGCGAGTCCGACTCGCACTAGGCCGGTTTTTAATTTTATTTGCGTATCATATGCACTTACGCATTACGCAACACGGCATTTTGGGGCCAATATCACACCGTTACTTAGAACTTGGCAGATATACGCATCTGTCACTTTCCGGAGATCAAAAAAAGCGTTGCCACATCATAAGCTCCATTTGAATCATAATTTTGGAACGCTAACTAGTAACCTATCCACTTATAGAATATCATTGATCGGGTATAAAAATAAAGTGACGGTCTGTTGCGATGTTGCGATACAGGCGCTCGCTCTCATTCAGAAAGAAAAATAAAACTCCATATTGTTTATTTATATTAAAGAACAGCAACACCAGGACAGCCAAATTTAATCACGAAAGTTAGCTAACAAATAAAAAATAAGCACGCTACTTACCTTACTTCTGTCTCGTCAAGAGTGGCCAATTACCATGGGATGATCAATTCAATAACTATATCAGTATGAAGATTTTCAAAAAAGGAGTGTACCTACCGATTTTTAAGAGGTCGGCAACACGGGTGCGAATCCCCTGGAGTTGCAAGCGTCCATAGCCTGCGGTAACCGCTTCCCATCAGGCGGGCCGTGCGTTGTTTGCCACCTCCATGGTATATAATAAAACTATACCAGTTGTCCTGTTGCCCTACATACGTTTCATTTCACAAGTTTATTTTAGTAGTATATTTATTAGATTTTTGCTTGAAAAGGTCACATATACATATAGTGAAACTGAGTTGTATTGATAATGACCCACTTTAAGCCCAATAATAGGACTTTCCTTAGTCACAAAAAGTTTAATAATATGTATTTTTAAAGACAATAAAATGAAGTAAGACCATTGGTTCGCGTATAGGATTCGGAACTCGCGCGTGGCTCTTCGTCTCTTCAGTAATTAACGGAGAAGCCACTAACATAAATCATCCGTTCCCACCTAGAAACGTTTGCAGCTAACTAGGTCCAGGAAAAATGAGCTCGCTATGAATTTGCATTTTCCTTGGAAAGTGTGAACAGAATGTAATTTATGACTCAGTTTTTCTCTCTTCCAATCTAAAACGATAAAAACCTGTTTGAGCTTTTCACCGTTTTATTCAATTTACCTTAGGTTTTGGGTTCCTTTTTGTACCAACCTGCATTATTGAAATTGTGTTTATGTAATATTCACGATACGGGTTTGTTTGTTTATAGGTATGCGGTTGTACGGCTATAATAAGTCACGAATGCAACGAAACTGATGAATGTCATGTTTTACTTTGAGAAGTACTTCTTTTTGTCCCGGGAAAGGTTATACCTAGTGACATATGAACCTCTTTACTAGTGCTGGCCCAAAGTATTGTCTATTATATATTTGCATGTATTGTCAAGTTGTGACAACTGTGTCATGTATGAATTTTAATTGTATGTCGGATTCTAGTTAATTAAAGCCAAATATCTTATTGGTTTGTCTTTTAACTATGCAACAATTTAATTAACTAAGTATGCCCGACACAGACACAAAACTTGAGCCCAATGTGGCAAGGTACCTTCGACCCGAGAAGTTTGACGTGAAGCCTACCGCAACAGAGGCGGACCTCAAGTGGACCCATTGGAAATATACTTTTAACAATTTCTTACTCGAAGAGATTCCCAAAGGTACCGATTCTTTAAAGCTCAAACTATTGATGAACCATTTGTCGGCATATATCTTTCCACACGTTCGCGATTCTTGCACCTATGACGATGCCGTGAAAGTACTCGATAAAATGTACCTTAAGCCAAAGAACATAATTCTGGCCCGCCATTTGCTAGCTACGCGTAAGCAGAGGCCCGACGAATCCATATCCGATTACGGCAGGGCACTTAGGCTCCTGGCCCGTGATTGTAACTTTGAAGCTGTTTCTGCTACAACGCATGAAGACGAAGCTATAAGAGGTGCTTTTAGTTCTGGAATACTGTCACTGAGGATCCGGGAAAGTTTACTTCAAGAACGCTCTCTTACCTTAGATAAAGCTCTCGATAAAGCTCTCTCCTTAAAGACTGCAGAAAGAGACTCTCGAACAATGACCACCGGGTTAAACGAAACAAACCTGAACGCTTTGCCAATATGGTCATTGTCAAAACGCGCAACAAAAAATCACCGGACTGCTTCGGAAGAACCAAATAAATGGCGCTGTTTCTACTGCGGAGGAAATGTATCTCATCGGCGGCTTAAATGTCCAGCTTTCAACGCCCAATGCCAACTTTGCTCCAGAAAAGGACATTTTGCTAATGTGTGCAGATCGCAGAATGCTACAATTAACGCCGTAACCGTAGAAGAATCAGTAAGTTGCTGCTAATGCTGTCTCGGCAGCTTCTCCATCAAGCCTTACAAAAGCCACAATCCGCGTAACCCTTAACAACTATCACGCCGACGCTCTTATCGACACGGGGAGCTCAGTAAGCTTTATAGATGAGAAAATAGCGCGCCTAATGAAGCTGAAACAGAAACCTCACAAGCAGACTATCACGCTAGCCTCTCAAAATAACGTATCTTTCGTAAGAAGTGTTTGTTTTGCCACCGTTACCATGAACGATCACTCACACAAACACCGGCCATTTCTTGTGGTCAGCAATCTTTGTGCTGATGTTATCATAGGCCATGATATACTTAAAGAACATTCTAGTCTCCAATTCAACTTTGGGGGATCCAAAGAACCTTTAGTCTGCAATGTAATGCAAGCTTCAGTGCCTCCCGTCTCCATATTCACTAACCTATCTCCACACATTAAGCCAATCACCGTGAAGTCTAGACACTACAGCGAGGAAGATGAGAAATTTATCACAGAAGAAGTATCTAAGCTGATAGAAGACGGAGTGATTGAACCAAGCGTCTCTCCTTGGCGAGCGCAGGTCTTAGTAGCGGGAGGAGGGACACATCGAAAGCGGCTTGTAATTGACTATTCCTTTAGATGCGTACCCTTTACCTCATATCGAAACCATCGTGTCTAAGGTTGCAAAATATAATGTTTTCAGTCAAATAGACTTAAAGAGCGCGTACCATCAAGTGTCGATTAAAGATAGCGAGAAACCCTACACGGCATTTGAAGCGGCTGGAAAACTTTATAAATTCACGAGAATCCCTTTTGGTGTCACGAACGGAGTTGCAGCATTCCAGCGGACGCTCGAATTCATCATAGAAAAAGAAAACTTAAAGGGGATATTTACTTACCTCGATGACGTCACTGTATGTGGCAAAGATAAAAACGATCACGATCAGAATCTACTAAAATTTGAAACCGCTGTAAAAAAGTATAATCTGACGTTAAATGATCAAAAATGTAAATTTTCTCATGAGTCTATAAGTTTGCTGGGCTACACTATCAAGAATAATACCGTTGAACCCGACAAGGAACGACTCCAACCACTGCTACGACTCCCAATCCCAATGAATGCTGCTGAATTGAAGCGATCTTTAGGGCTATTTGCCCATTATGCGAAATGGGTGAAGGACTTTTCCACAAAACTTCAGCCTTTAACGAACGTAAGCAGTTTTCCGTTATCTGAAAGTGCTGTTACCCAGTTTGAGCAATTAAAGTCTGACATTAGTAAAGCTTCACTGAGAGCAATTGATGGAGAAGAAATGCTGACCGTAGAAACCGACGCGTCAGAGTACGTGATAGCTGCTACGCTCTCTCAAAAGGGTCGACCTGTAGCATTCTTCTCCAGGACACTATCGAATGCTGAACGTAAACACCCATCGGTGGAGAAAGAAGCTTACGCCATTGTGGAAAGCATAAGAAAATGGCGGCACTTCCTGATGGGAAAACACTTCATGCTGATAACTGACCAACAATCTGTGTGCTATATGTTTAACCAAAACCACTCAAGTAAAATAAAAAATGAAAAAATACAACGCTGGCGACTTTAACTTTCCTGTTTTAAATATGATATCATGTATCGACCCGGCTCCCAAAACACTGCTGCAGATGCGCTATCTAGGGTTTGCGCACTCATGGATAATAATAAATTGTATGAATTACATGCTCTACTATGTCACCCTGGTATTACTAGGATGTACCATTGGGTACGCTCAAAGAACCTGCCGTACTCGATCAATGACATTAAGAATATGACGACCTCTTGCAGAGTGTGTGCTGAACTTAAACCCCGCTTCATGACAACAAGAGGACAGCTAATAAAAGCACTGGCCCCTTTTGAAAGGCTAAATCTAGATTTTAAAGGACCCCTTCCTTCAAATTCAGAAAATAAATATCTACTCACCATAATTGATGAGTATAGCCGATTTCCATGGGCTTACCCATGTAAAGACATGACATCTGCGACGATCATCAAATGCTTGAGAGACCTTTTTAGTACGTTCGGACAACCACTGTACATCCATAGCGACAGAGGAAGCTCCTTTATGTCCGAGGAACTTAAAACCTTTTTGAGAAAAAACGGAATTGCCTCGTCTCGAACCACCCCTTACAATCCACGGGGTAATGGTCAAGTGGAGCGCTTGAATGGAACTCTATGGCGTGCGGTACAACTGAGCTTGCGTTCCAACAACATGGCAGTGGAATTCTGGGAACGAGTCTTGAAAAACGCTCTTCACTCTATCCGTTCACTCCTCTGCACATCTATCAATGCGACTCCTCACGAAAGACTGTTCAACTACCAGCGGAGGTCGCCTAATGGAGAATCGATGCCTACATGGCTAGCACCAGGACCGGTCCTCGTAAAGAACAACGTTCGCTCGAAACACGATCTTAGTGGAGGAAGCTGAACTCTTAGACTATAACCCGCACTATTCGGTAATCCGAAGGTCGAATGGCATGGAGAGTAAAGTGTCCAATAGACATTTAGCACCGCTCCCGAATGATTCTCAATCTTCGATTGATCTTCAACAAGAATCATTCGAAGATGCTTCTGACCTTTCAGTGGACCCGGACGGACCTATATCAGATCGTCCTCAACAAATAAATCTTCCGGACAACTCACATGAAACAACATCCGTCCTCGGAAGACCCAAGAGGAATCGTGGGCTACCTTCTCACCTACGCGACTTTGTGGTAGGAGAAGAAAACCTAGACGGGGAGAATGACATATGAACCTCTTTACTAGTGCTGGCCCAAAGTATTGTCTATTATATATTTGCATGTATTGTCAAGTTGTGACAACTGTGTCATGTATCAATTTTAATTGTATGTCGGATTCTAGTTAATTAAAGCCAAATATCTTATTGGTTTGTCTTTTAACTATGCAATACCTAGTACGCAATAAAATCTAGCTTCATCAAAAACACACAATAAGTAACTAACGTTGTCCAATGGTTTCTGTAGCGCGTCTTTATTGTAAAGCTCAGACCAAGAAAAAAAGATAGACATGACAGCACGAACAATCTAATGAAGCCATTTTATACTACGCCACATTAGTACTTACATGGCCCACGCACACAAATACAATCAAAACTACGTCAACTGCTCCTCAGTACGCGGCGCGCAGCGGTGGAACTGACATGTTGAAAAAATGGTCTCCTGCTTTGTAAAAGGGTGTACAAAACACAGTGCGTCAACCAAAAAGGCGGACGGAGTAACTTATCACGTATAAGTATCAAAATAACATCTTAAAAACATTTTTAATAAACACTGAAAACCTCAACAATCTGTCGAAGTGACAAAGCATGAGTGTTACCAGAGTAAGATTTCTAATTACCCCAAACGATTACGGACCTTACATGAAGTCGTTGTCAGCGCCATATATACTTACCTCTTTGATTTGCTATCTCTGTACCTACTAATAATTGATATGTTTTAAAAATTTAAGGTTCCCAACTAATATTAAAAGAAAGAATATTTGGATAAATTTTGTTGGAAAGAGCCGAAACGAACCAGAATGGCAACCAAATAAAAAAGCGCCGTTTGTTCGAATCATTTTGAAAATTACGATTTATACACAACAAATCGAGGACTTAGCCGTGTGATCAGAACCGGATATCCTAAAAAGGTTTATTTTATCTAATTTTGTCCTTTTAATTAATTAAAATATGTACAATGTACGTACAGAGCATCATGAAAGAGCAGAAATAAAATAAAATGGAACTAAACATTTTCCATAGTACTTCATTGTTGCGATATTTAAGCATTTTACGTCAAAACGTTACGAAGAAAGTGGCGTTTGAAGATTATGAAAAAAACATATAAGTATATCATACTTAACCACTCAATTGCTTCGAATTTTGAGTTGGACTCCATTTATATACTAATAAAATAAGAGCGGTGACAGGTAGCCGTAGTTACCAAAAGCAATCTAGTGGTTAAGGATCTTGCGATTATAAAATCGTTTTCAGCAACATAATTGGATAAATTTAGCTCGATAGAAAAGAATCCCAAAGTTACCTCTTATTCGTAATATTTTTTCAGTCGGAAGGTTAACTACGAACTTTTATTACCCGTGTTTTGCATAAATTTATCGATACTAACATTATCTAGGTAAATTCGCTAGGATTGTCTCCATAAAATTATTTATTTAATCACTAGAACTAAAAACTACTAAAAATAGTCGCGCGTCAGCGCTTGCAGAGGACGGACAGCTTTGAACCGACTGAGAACAGGCATGGGAAACTGCGCTTATAACTGGCACAAATGGGGTTGGAGCATGTCACCTGCTTGCGACTGCGGACATTCAGTTCAGATCATCGAACATATAGTCATGGAGTGCCCTCCCACAAGGTTCAAGGGTAACTTTGATGACATCGTAAACATCTCCGATGAAGCGGCTGCCTACTTGAAACGGGCAAAATTTTAATTTTAGTTATTATCTTGATTATCCAGTGACCTATAATAATGCCATACGATAAATAAATAAATAGTGAGATTTAATATGTAATTTTAAAACACAATTACGAAATTACAAAAATAAATTACAAATTAATTTGCAATAGGTACTCTCGCATAGTTTCAGTCACTCTCTTTCAACAGCCGCCATCAGCAGTCCGCAAACTTGCAACAGTCCGCAAACAAATCGCAGGAGTGTTGCACTGCACTGAACTAGTTAAGGGCGTTTAAGAAGAAATCATAGACAAGATAGAGAACTCTTTAGAGAACTTTTAACATATCACCCAAATTACAGGGAGCTTTTCTTTCAGGTGGTAACACTTACACGCACACACCTTTAAAAAAGTGGCTTCATATTAGATTGTTCGTGCTGTCATGTCTATCTTTTTTTCTTGGTCTGAGTTGTAAAGTTGAATACTTTTACATTATTTCATATCCATTCAAAGATTATGCTTTCTTAATGCTAGGTACTCACTATCCCATTCAAGGTCTTGGAAATCAATTTAATACCTAGTTGTCACCTACAACATTTGGCAATTCACGTGTTGTTGTTGTAGTCGGGTCGAATCCGGGGAGTTTACATGTGTTCCGGTAGGCAGTAAATTTTAATGATGTGCTGCGTCGCAGTGCGGCAGGCGACGGTACGCTGCCGCGCTCCGGCCGGCCGCATCCTGCGGTGGCGCGGAAACTTTACGCAATCATTATTTGTAAATCCCCCACTATGACTTGCGTGTAATGTTGACGACTCGTCAACTTGACGCTAGCGAGGAAAGACCATGTCAATCTCGAATAATCTCGAGTATTCAAATTCACTGCATGTTAGCGATTGAAAGGAAAATTCGCGTTAGTGAAATCTGTAAGTGTTGCGCTGAAAATTCCCCATGAATATAATGGCTTTATCTAATCTAAGTTTCTTACATGCGCAAAACACTTCATATGGACGTATTCATCTATACATATATATATGTACTTACAGTAATAACATTGTCACTTCTTTATTTAATTAAAATGCGAGTCAATTCATACTCTTAGGTATATCGAAACCTCCGCAAAACTGAACCACGTTAAATAGTTCCAGTGTATGCCAGAGTTTGCCCCGGTTGCCGCAGAAACCAGTGGGCTATGGTGCACTGAGGTTAAGAAGTTTGTAATAGCGGCTTTGACTCGACGGCAGAGAGACCGAGGCACGGACTCTCGTTCCGACGAGTACTTAGCACAAATGGTTTCCCTGGTGACGATGACGCAGCGTGGCATCTTTCAGTAATTTAAGCACTTTCGAGCCGGGTACCATCCGGAATGGTTCTCTTAGTTGGCTTTCTTAGTTTTAATTATTATCCATTTTAGTTTTATAGTTAGTTTTAGTTTATTATAGAATGTGCTCGTAGCTCGTATAAATAATTTCGTTGAATGTTCAATAAAAAAATTAACTATTTATATTCGTAAAAGTACTATAATGACTATTATAATATTTATTTGCCAGTGTTCAGGACGATTCATCAAAATATCAAGTCACACGAACCCAATAAAAAGGCAGCGCAATAACGTGCCTGAACTGAACAGTGAACACCGTGATCAAAGTATCGAAGATAAAGAGGCCCGTCGCTTATGCCGCCTCGCCTCTTTTCTTCGCTTCGAGCGACGTCATCTATTTTCAGCTTTATTGATGTCTATCAAAGATTCATAAGATGAAATGAAAGGTCAGCTCACGGTTTCATTAAGTGAAATGTTTGAATAAATATGGAATCACAACACAAACGTAAATCTGGAGTGCCTTTTAAAAATAAACATTTACTGTGTCTTGTTCATCCCTGATAATTAGTGTGATTAGATACGTAAAATAATGATACAGGGTGAAAAAGTTCGTTAGTCAAAATCCGTTACGCAGATTGTTAAGTTTGACTTAAGAAAACAAATGAAATGGCAAGCAATAAGTGTTTAGTTTAGGGGTCATGTAAACAAATGGGCGCAGCGCATGTGCCCACATTTTGTAAAAACGATGTGAGGTTGCTACTCGGTTACTAAGAATTTATGATTAAGTTCTTTGGTATCTATCTAGTAACGTGGCATTCAACTTGTTATTTATATTATAGTTTATTATAGCTCATATTTAATGGATTAAATATAAATATTGATTATAGGCTAAAATTAAAACATAAAAAGAAACTAATTTCAAGGTTACTTATAAATAACTAAACGGTAAAAACTAAACAAATTAGAAATATTCCTAAAACCGAGATTCTTGGTAGGGTGCCCATGACGCAGGCAGAATTCCCACGCTGTATGGCTATGGAAAGCCTTTGCACGAGGAAGCTGCCCGCGCGTTTGTTCCCCTGTTGCCTCCCGCGCTTACTGAGCCCACGCGAATCCTGGCCCCAAGACAAGAACGAATTATCTCGAAGCCGAAAACGATGAAGTCATAATGGACACCGAGACACCCGCGCGTACGCCGCTGCCCGCCTTCTCGTGGTCTGGAGATAGGAGTCGCTAGTGTATCTGCGCACGTCGCGTCTTATACCGCGCGCCCCATCTTCCACCGTGGAGGATCCATTAATGACATCCCCTCGGGGCTCTTGTCATCGTCCCGCATGATGCACGATCCGTGGCTCGAGGGCAGCTTGGACGTTGGCGTTGACGAGTGTCCTTCTGAGGATGTCATTGAGAGCGGCATGTATTCAATTGTATTTTGTACCTGTACAAAACAAAACTTTTTATTATCAGTCAGTTTTCATTAAAAGTTCAAAAATATGATGTGAGAGTGAGAGATATCTGAAACTAGCTGTGCCCCGCGGTGTTACCCGCTCATCCCACGGGAACACTAAATTTATTCGGGATGAAAAGTATCCTATGTCCTTTCCCGGGTGTCAAACTATCTCCATACCAAATTTCATCTAAGTCGGTTCAGCGGTTTAAGCGTGAAGCGGTAACAGACAGACAGACAGACAGACAGACAGACAGACAGACACACTTTCGCATTTATAATATTAGTATGGATAAGATAGGTGAGTTTATAACCTGCATCCAGTTTTCAAAAGTAAAGTGGTAGTGTAGTGGTAATAGTGATACGCAAAATTCGCGATCAGCAAAAAAGGGAAACACAATTGGTTACATTTTCTAGATAATTTTATTCTTCAAACCTAACCCTTTTTACGTGGTTTACCTATAATTGGATAGTCTTAGAGCTATCCAATCTTTAACAATGATCTTCAACCATAAATTAATAAAAAAATCGGTCAAGTGCGAGTCGGACTCGCGCACCGAAGGTTCCGTATAAACACTTTCCATCCTTAAGTGGTTAAGTTAAGTTTGCACCTGGTATGTATGGCGCCCCTTACTAATGAGGTGCAAAGTTAACGCAACCAATCCCGTTTTTTGTATTTGGGAGGTTTGGCTAAAACCACAATACTAAAATTAGAAAGAGCCCAAAGAGCAAACCTAAAGGTTCATACCACTTCATAACTATCGTCCTTACCTCTACCCTACTAACCTTATATACGAGTACAGTGAATGTAAAGTAGGTAGGTACTAACAGTTCATCAGTTATTTATTCACGGCACAGTATTAAGACAGCACTGCACAACTCCTTACAGCACCGAATATAAAAACAAGAGGCGTAAAGATATTGTTTGCTCCTATAACATGCAAGCAAAACACGCATTTTCTACAAGATTTTTCATATTTCTGGGACCATTTCTTTACAATAGACTAAATGCGAAATTGGACCTATATCCACTTAGCTTCGCTCAATGTAAGAAAACGCTTCGTGAGTCACTACAAACTATGACGTACGAAGATACAGAGAACTTACTGGCTGTCATTAAATAAATATTTGTTTAATTTAGTACTTTAGTGTAAATTTTAGTATTTAAGCTACAATAAGATTACTGTAATATAGATGAATATGTACTTAAATTAAATAATGTAAAGGCTTTCCCATTGCCTGAAACACAGGGGGAACCCTACTTCAGGTTATGCAAATTGTGAATTTATTTGTTTTTTAAGTAGATATAGAATTTAACCGTTACCTCTCTGTACATTATGTTTTATCAATAAATGTATTTGTATTTGTTTGTTTGTTGTATGGGAGCCCCCCTTAAATATTTATTTTATTTTATTTTTAGTATTTGTTGTTATACCGGCAATAGAAATACATCATCTGTGAAAATTTCAACTGTCTAGCTATCACCGTTCTTGAGATACAGCCTCGTGACAGACGGACGGACGGACGGACGGACAGCGAAGTCTCAGTAATAGGGTCCCGTTTTTACCCTTTGGGTACGGAACCCTAGAAAGGAAGGGGTTCACAATTCGATTAAGTTATTTTTAAGATTGCTACAGCTCCTTTAGAAAGTTATAGTTTTGCTCGAATAGGCGTCTCCAAGTTGGTCACATAAAATTTTGGTACAGATCTGATTTTGGTATAGGTCTGATTTCGAATGGAGGAATCGAGGAACTACTCAAATATAGGCAGTAACTGCCGTTCAGTCGTTCTCGGACACACAATTTCTTCTCGTTGAAGTAGGTTTTTATTTGTGAAAAATGATGATTGGTTTAATATTCGTCTAGTGGTAAGTGCTCGAAACGGAGAAAAACTATTTTCATTATAAATATATGTGTTTATAATAAACGATTATGGCGCTTGCGCCTTCCCGTTCCCGTCTGAGCAGCGCATGAACACTACCCGTCTCATATATTACGTGGGAAAGTAACTAGAGCTATATCAGCTATCATGCCTTTTATTTTTTTCAATCAGTTTTTGCTGAGATCTTTAGACAACGGACCTGTGCCAAGTGGCGCGCACTTCTGTATTTTGATACATTGAGAGAAATAAATTACGCGATATACTGCAGACGAGTTGCGGGGTACCAAATTACTCGCAAAACACTGTATTTGGTGCGCTCTTAGTTTAAATTTTTTTTTACAAGTAGATTTTTTGGTAACTTTAGAGTGTCATCTGCGCCATCATACTCAATGTGAAATGAAAAACAAAATCTTGCTGACTAAACACTTATTGTGTTGCAAAATTCACACATTAGTAATTTATCTGCTGGTAGCATTGTTCTAGTTATTAGGTTTTTTTTTATATCTAAATGAAATACGTTAATATTAGATCGTTATTTCACTAAACGCTTATTGAGTAATTAATGTTTCATTTTATATTCAGCCTTATTAATTGAATTCAGTTTATATAACTCGTAAATAGTGAACAAATTGAACGAACAAAGCTAAATAAGGCAAAATAAATAGCGAGCTTGCAAACTTTAAATATACATTTTAAATCCGTGTTTATAAACATTTCTGCTGCTGCTGTATCTGATAAATAATTTACTTAAATAAATGATAAATAATTATAGAGTATTGAAGCAGAACGCGGTGGTAGCCTAGTGGTTAGGGCATGCGACTTTCAATCCGGAGGTCGCAGGTTCGAACCCGGCCCGTACCAATGAGTTTCGAAATGTCATTTGATATTTACCACTCGCTTTTCGGTGAAGGAAAACATCGTGAGGAAACCACCTTAAGCCCAATAAGGCCTAGTTTCCCCTCTGGGTTGGAAGGTCAGATGGCAGTCGCTTGCGTAAAAACTAGTGCCTACGCCACATCTTGGGATTTAGGTAGCCGACCCCGATTGAGAATTCATTCTCAAAAAAATGGGACAAAGGCTAGGAGGATGATGAAAGTATTGAAACATTTGGAAAACCTCACTTTTTAGTGTTTGAAAATATTTGGAAAGGCAGTGGTTTAACGGGAAAGACAATTGTCTAAATTTCAGTGATCCCAGTGTGCATGTTTTCGTCGACGGTGTTGCGAAAGGTTTCAACCATCATCTGGTTTAAGATTAACTTCACGTGAGTTTCAAACTGTTTTATAATTAAGTAAGAGGGACCTTTTGCTTTCCTAGGAGTAGATAGTAGACATTTTAAAATTCGGTAATTAAAAGGAAAGAAGGTACATCTTGCGAATTTCATATTTAGATACTTTAGTTATTCTGTGACTTTAGTGAATGTATGGTACCCGTCGTTATCAGAATGACAATGACGTCATCATCAAATACTTAAAAAAAATGACTTGTGTAGCTGAAAACCTGGTGAAATTCTTACGTTATTAGGCGAGTGCAAGTTTTTCGTTTATCCCAATAGCTTCAAATAAAAGTAAAGTCTCGGTGCAGCTTTTTAATTTTTTACAGACGGGCGCGGCGCCGTCTGGCGATCACGTCAGACTTTTATTATTAATTTGTTGTATAACTATGTCGGGATATCTATGTTTTGCCCAAGGTATAATATCAAGTTTTTGTTTCCTCATCCTGCAGGATTTTCTAGAATTAAGTAGTTTGTTTGTTGAACGATATTATTGAAAGGTATTGTTAAAACTATGGTATTGTTGTATTGGTAGTTTGAGCCGATTGAAGGTTGTTCTTGTGGACCGTACTTATATACGAAACAAAAAGAGTAATAGAATGTGATTGTTGCAGAGATGATGACATGCCGGCTGGGCTCGCGGCGGCTGGGCGGGTCGCGCGGCTCGCTGCAGGCGGGCGCCGCGTGCTCCGCCGCTAGTGAGCTTGACCTCTCCTCGCGCTCTCGACGCTCGCAGAAGGCTAGGTACGTATAATATCAATAGTTAGTCATAGTCGTAACGTCATCCTTTTGAGCTAAGGCTTAAAAAAGAGGGGTGTTACGAGACTTTTCCACCCAGCTGGGCCTCTATCCGCAGATGGCTTAAGTGCCTGTCGTATCGCATGATGTTTATTGTCCTAAATTTTGTTGGCTGAGAATCTTTGGTAATCTGAATGGCATACTACTTTTGGCCTATTATTTTTTGCAAATACACATTCAAAAGTCCTAAAGCAGGTTTGTCTTAAGAGGACATGTTACTGCTCCTTTTCCCATGCTATCAGTTCACGTTAAGTTTGCACCCGGAGACTATGGTGTCGGATACACGTACCTATGTAATGGCCAAACTTAAGAGGCATTATTCCTTTTAAAATGCTGATTGTTTAGACATTTTACTCTATGATCAAACAGGTTTCTTAACATACTATTGATGTTACTTTCTACTTTCTAGAACAGGGCTATTGGGATTTATTGGTATATATTTGAAACCTACAGTTTGAATTCTTCATTGATAATTTTTGTTTCAAAAACTACTCGAAATTGACAAAATTCACGCGGAAAATTAGTTTTTTTAACTTATTTTCGACTGTACGCAATGAAAGCGTGAAATAACTATGTTACTACCTACTCGGGGAAAAGTATTATTCACTTCAAAAAGTTGGTTGAAATTGAAATTATCAATATATTTGTCATAATATGAAAAAAATAAATTTTAAAAGGAATAAGGACTCTTAACGTAACCGGGTTATACAAATTGAGGTTTCGTTCTCGTCTGATCCCTCCTGTAAAACTTAACCAATCTTTACGAAATTTTAGGAACTGGAATGTTCTGTGTCGGACCGTTTCGATTTTTGACATCTTAATATCTTTCCTATTTAACCTCCAAGGCTCCGACGAAAAGTGTTTAGAACATCAGTTTTTCTACATGTTCGGAGATTTTGTTACCGTTTCAGCGTTTACTTGTTATAACGCTAATGGCATTTGATCGTTTTATATCTATATTTGCCTGGATAAAATTTCACAAACTGTGTATTTTGTGGAAAAAACGTACGCCCGTGTTCGTTTCCGACTGCTGACGAGTGACATATTTGCCAAATAAATCAATGCAAGTGTGAAAATAACTATTTACGACTCGCTAACGTTAAGTTATTAAATAAAAAAAGAACGACAAAATAATATATTCGTATTACCCGCCAGAACATAAAAAGACAAAACTTTTCTATTTGAGAGTAAGTAATGCCTGTAGTTATTTGTTTTGATTGAACATGATGATGATGATGATTTGGTGTAGGGACGCCCGGCCGGAAACAGGCGGGCTGTCGATCGCTTGACTGCGTTCATTCAGCCCAATTCCCAATTGGAGCCAACGGTTACTGTCCCGGCGGCGCTCCCATACAGCCTTCTTCCTCGAATCTTCTTGTTCTCCTGCAGAAGGAAAGGACATCTTTAAGGTTAATGTCCCTCAGCTCTTCCTCTTCTAGTTTATCTTTTCTGAAGATGCTATAGCGTACTATCGCATACATGCCACACTCTCTCTTGATTGAACATTGTATGTACCTAGTTTATTAAGTTGGTAATATAAATTATTTCATTTAACATTCGTTTGGGGCAAGTTTGGGATTCACTCACTAAATATTGACTACTAAACTGTTTTTTTGTGATTCCTGGTAATCGTGGCACCTAAAGATTTGAATAGAGTTTTACTTGTATTTAGTAATGTATATCTTTATCTTTATATATCAATGACAGAAAAATCACAGGAGTGGAAAAAACATTTATACACACTATACTTACGTTGTACGTACTATACTTGCATATACTCGACTAACAAAGCCCTCCTTCTGACGCAGTAAGGCGAAAACACGGATTAGAGAATTCATTCGATTTTCCTCTGTAATTCCACTCCATCAAGCAATAACCCCAAGTGTAGTTGCGCAATCCGAATATGTTTTACCGCGTTAGTGTGCGCTCAAAGTTAAAAGCGTGCAATTAATTTATTGACCATTACGAGTCTACGAAAGAAGTCTACTTTGCTTCCAAAGTCAAAATTATTAACAAAATAAATAATTGTAAAACATACTGTAGTTCAATATAATATCACGAAATAATAAACAACATGTCCATTGAAAAACAAGTATAGTCTAAGATCCCGATATAAAACGACCTTCACCGAGATGTTTATTTGATGAAATGTATTTTATATTTAATTTAATATGTCAATAAATATATTGCATATGAGTTGCCTAACAAATTTTAGTCCAGGGTAAGTTTAATTAATAATTCAAAAATAAAGTTTTAAACATTTCACCGGTTTGATTAATGTTAGATAAATTCTATACCAATCGAAAGTATGAAGCCCATAGAATATGCAAACGTTAGGTTGCCTATTATTTTCCCGTCACAACTATCGGGTATCCAGGTATAAACATTTTGCAACGGTCTATTTATTGAATTGAAATTAAATAAAATTAAGTTTATTTTATCATGAATTTATCTAATAATCAAACCGGTAAAATGTTTTTTTTTTTTTAATTTTTGTCATAATATACCCTGTTCCAAAACTTTGTTAGGCAATATATTTATTGACATATTAAATTAAATATAAAATACATTTCATCAAATAAACATCTCGGTGAAGGTCGTTTTATATCGGGATCCTATACTAGTATGTAACTCAAAAATAAGCGAATTGTATAATCTTTTTATATCTAAAAGCAAATTAGAAATTGTTTTCAAAATCATCAATATCATCACGGGTTACCTTTATCTTGCATAATATCGATTCTCTGAATTTCATTTCGCATAACAGAACAGCTATCACCGAAACATTTTTAGCCGAATGATTCTTTAGCATAATCATTTAGTATCATAATTGTCAGTTGGCATACTAAATATTCATTTAGCATAATTTTAAATGGCAGAACACTAGTATAACCGACTTTTATTTCTCATAATTTTATATGGCAGAACATTCATATCGCCGAATTTATTATGGCATAAAGACATAGTTTACGGAACAAACGAGTGCTAGGAAACTAGTTTAGATTTTAGGTTAGATTAGGCGATTATTAACTAAACTGATACCAGTAAAATCGGTTAGGTTAGGTAAGAACTGTGACCACAACAGAACCGAACTGCTGCCAGTAAAGTAGGTTAGGTTAGAACCGAACTTAATGGGTTAGGTTAGGGTTTATTTTTTTTTAACTGAATGGGCTAGGTTAGATCTGTGACCACAACAGAACCGAACTGCTGCCAGTAAAGTAGGTTAGGTTAGAACCGAACTTAATGGGTTAGGTTAGGTTAGAACTGCGACCATAACAGGATCGAACTATAAATATTATGAGATATAAATTTCTTCGAAATAACTATTCGGACATGTAAATATTATGCTTATTCATATTCTGCCATATGAATGTTCTGATAAAAAAATTATGTGACATCACAATATGAGAAAAAAAATATGCTAAATAAAATTCGGAGAAATGATGTTTCTGTCAAAGAGGTTGTTATGCAAAATGAAAATATGAGTATCAATTTTATGCAACATATTAGTGAACCATCATCACATCATAATTCGTCTAAATATCGTCTAAGGAAGCCGGAAAAATAGGAATTGCCTGAAGATCCGTCTAGGGATACGAGACTGGCAATCCCTTCTCACCCCGCGTTATGAACATTTATCACAAAAATGCAATAATATAAAAATAAAAATCATCGAACAAATTTACAATTTGATCACCAAATGTCAAAATTTTGGTTTATATATTGGTTCTGGCGTAGTGGCCAAATGCCATAAAGCTTATGTTTTTTTAATGGTTGAACGCTAATGTTGGGTCAAAAATTTATACTGAAACAGAAGAATGTTCCTTTTTACTTTGCGACTGAAATTATGATTGAAATATCATTAAATACTCCCTTCGAGTCACCCCCACCGCACCCGAAAAGTGAGACTTCTGATATGGAACACAATGTAAATAATTCATAGCATATTTGAGAAAATCACTTTTGCACGTAAGTTTTATATGATATGATGCCACTTTAGTGCTTAATCGTTAACGTACCGACGGAGCAATAAACCGTAATCCGTTTGCGTGGGGGCGCTCGCTTTGCTGCACCTCCACGCGAACATTTTACGAGTATTTTTCGCAACCCCTAATAACCTGTTAGCTATCAAGTCAAATGCCATAACGTTGCTCTGAAACTTTTAACATATCGTATATTTGCCTTGATGATTATATTACTATGCCGTGAAGTTATTTTGGACAAAGTAAAAGTAATTCCATCAAAAATATAACTGCGAAAAAAGTTCAAAATCGTTATTCCTTTTAAATATATTTTTTTCCATATTATGACAAATATGTTGATAATTTCAAACAACTTTTTAAAGTGAATAATACTTTTCCCCGAGTTCTAGAAAGTAACACAGTAATTTCATGCTTTCATTGCGTGCAGTCGAAAATAAGTAAAAAAAAAAACAGTTTTCTGCGTGAATTTTGTCAATTTCGAGTAGTTTTTGAAACAAAAATTATCAATGAAAAATTTAGCTATTTCATGCTATCATTGCGTGCAGTCGAAAATAAGTTGAAATAAACCAGTATTTTGCGTGATTTTTGTCAATTTCGAGTCGTTTTTAACTGACTTCCAAAAAAGGAGGAGGTTCTATGTTCGACCGATTACTCCGCCAATAGTGGAACGATTTTAAAAATTCTTTTTTTATTTGAAAGAGTATAATCCTAAGGTGGTTCCATTATAACTAGTTGGGATCTGATGATGGGATCTGACTGACCTGACCCGATCTTCATGATGATGGACCCTAGAAAAGTGCCTACCTACTGGATCTCAGGATTCGTTCAAGGTACATAATAAGTATGTGTAGTGAAATCTGCACATATGTATCTTGAACGAATCCTGAGATCCATTAGGCACTTTTAGGGTCCATCATCATGAAGATCGGGTCAGGTTCGTCTTATTTAGGACTTATTGAATATAAGTAGCGTATAAAACAAGTACAATTACCAAGATGTAGTTTCCGTTTTGTTGGTGTAGGCAACCCTAGGAGTACTGACACGACCAACAATGTGCTACAACCAACGATGTTGCGTCATTCAAAATTACCAATCAGATACTAGTAGGCCAATTCCTTTGCAAAAGCTGCAAATAACAAAATGATGCGGCTCTGTAGTGTCTTTATTCCGTGACAATACCTATAACTGAATTTTTCCAGCAAATTTGTTCGCGCAAGAGAAAAAATTTAATGTTGCGGTTATTGGGTAAATAATATTATCTATTTAATGCACAGGCATCAATAAAAGACAATTCGCTCACCAGTTTTTACATGATCTGGCTACAAAAATACATGCATACACACAAAACTCTCAAAGATTGATAAATCATATTGTTTGATATCAGTGTATCTTAATAAGACAAAAAATCCTACAAGAAAATCTTAAACTTTAAGTCAGGGATTATTTCCCTATGAGTTTGTAATTACTTAAGAGGCCTTATTCCTTTTAAAATTGTTTTTTTTAATATTATGACAAATATAATGATAAATTTTAACCAACTTTTTGAAGTGGATAATACTTTTCCCCGAGTTCTAGGTAACAGCTATTTCATGTTTTCATTGCGTGCAATCGAAAATAAGTTGAAAAAACTAATTTCCCGCGTGAATGTTGTAATTTCGAGTAGTTTTTGAAACAAAAATAATCAATGACGAAATTAAACTGTAGGTTTCAAATATAGACCAATAAATCCCAACCATAGTTATGCAGAAAGCGACCAAAGTTTTTTTTTTCATAATGCAAAAAGCGACCAAGCTCGTTAATTGATTAAGACTTAAGTCACTTTGTCAAAAAATCTACGCTGGTCGCTTTCTGCGTAACTATGTTCTAGGTAGTAACATGAATAATTTGTCAAGAAACATGTTTGATCAATGATCATAGAGAAAAATTTCTAAACAATCAGCATTTTAAAAGGAATAAGGCCTCTTAAAAATATAATATTATTCTTATGAGCGATATAGAATATCAGTTATATGAGGTTGTGTTCATTTTTTTAATTAAGTACCTGTTATTTTAGATAAGGTCTCATCAGAAACCCTATTTTGATGAGATGAGGATTGAATTTAATAACTCATATATTATCAAAAACTTGTATTAAATTAAAAGGATGATACCAGAGCTATGCAAATAAAAACAGTACACTTCATTTGGGATGACTTTTAGTCTCTCCCCTTTTTTCATCATCCGTCCATAACTGCAGGCCTTACCGACTAAATTACTTTTAAGCGGCAAATAGGATGAATAAAACGCCGCTTGACAATTTTATGTTGTACAAACAAATATGCTTGTAAAACGGAACATGTCCCTTAGCATCCAGGACTTCCAAATAAATCTACTCAAATTAGTTAGTTATTACGCAAATAATTTATCGCAACAAACAATACTTGCGCAATTACACTCTACACTGAAAGCCCGACTCAGCTCAAGTTGTAGCAAGTTGTAAGGTGTCGTTTGAGGCCGTCTTTGTAGACAGTTGAGAAGCATTCGCGCAGGTATTGACCTCCTTGCCTCCGCTTACAGCAAGAATATTCCGAGTACAAAACTGCTTTAGATATTCCGCGTTGTAGGTTCAAAGAGGCCACACAATCCCACAGGTCTTTCTTTATAAGTGCCGCGAGGTCTAACAAAGGCTGCAACGCAGATTACGCATACCGGTAGATGCGGGCAGGTATCTCAAACGCTGAATGCGGCTTTTATTTGAGCGGATCCTCGTTCAGGGATTTATACAAACATCAAGTGCTAGGATAACCATCCTAGGACTTGAATTTACGGCCTTTACAATTGAGCCAATCCTATCTTATAATGCGTTGAAATACCCACGCTTAGCTTAAGTCTGAAAACACTCCTCAGAGTGGGCTAACTCATATGTCATCTGCGTTTATCTGATCTGTGTTAGTAATGATTTTCCATCACCTAGACTTAGCTGACTTTTCGTTAAGCCGCTGTGAAGTAAGAACGAAGGCTGAAGATGGTTTTATTTCTTCTTGACTTAGTTTCTGCAACTCTACTATAAGTTAACACAATATACTCGCGTGTAACACCACAAACCACATCGTCACTAATTTGAAAAAAACTCGTATCTGAAAATCATCAAGTTTCTAGGAGGCACAATAAACACCCTGTAAATTGTTGTGATGGATCAAATAAGTTCTTGTTAGTTTCATGAGACACTTTGAAAGCCAGTAATTAATTTTAAAAATATTCGAATCTCACACAATTTTTTTTTATAAAATTTCAGATACAAGATTTTTGTTCTAGTATTGACTGAAAGTTGTTGGGTTACGATAATTTTGCTTTAAATTATTTGGTACAAAATGAAACGAAATGTATGTTATTATGTTAATTAAATTACTAAGTAGACTCTCGTACAATCACAATAGACGAACTTAAATAACAACGTGGCTCCTTAAAAAAAAAAATTTATCAAAAAAAAGAACCGACTTCAGTAAAACTAAAAAGCCAACAATAACCCGTTCAAGTACAGATTACATTTGACTCACCCTTCGAAGTCGATCCCAAACCACTCAGTTCTTATATTTATATATTATAGTTTACGCGAGGTTTGGCACCGACTTCGAAGGGTGAGTCAAATGTAATCTGTACTGCCTCATTAACGAAATTGACGAAGCCTGTTGTGGATCATAATTATCATTGGTTTGTATTTGACGAAGCCTGTTGCTGATTTGTTGTTGTATCTCACCTGACGAAGCCTGCGATGCGGATCAGAACTTATTGTAATTTTTCTTTTCATGTGTCTTTTAATAAATAAATTACAAATTAAGAAAAAAAAAAAAAATCTGTACTTGAACGGGTTATTGTTGGCTTTTTAGTTTTACTGAAGTCGGTTCTTTTTTTTGTTATTTTTTTTTCTTATTTGCTTTTTAGTGATTCGTATGTGTGTTCATCATCAGTTTCCTTACACCAAATCCTATTTACTGAATGTAAATTCTTGACTTTATCAATAAATTACCGAAAGCGCCGTACATGTCCCTATAACATTTGAAGAGTTCCCTCGATTTCTCCAAGATTCCATCATCAGATCCCAACTTAGTGCCAACGGGACCAACTCGGAGTTATACACATTCGATAAAAAAAAAAAATTAAAATCGGTTCACGATTCTCGGAGATATCGAGTAACATACATAGAAAAAAAATAAAAAAATAGTTCGAATTGAGTACCTCCTCCTTTTTTGAAGTCGGTTAAAAAAAAGATTGGCTCTGGCTCGAATTATTTCTTATCAACTATTACATGCAATAAACTATCTTAAAATGTATGTATTTTGGCAAAATCGGATTTAATCATCAAATTTTCGGTTTTAATAAGGGACGGGTCCAGAATATAGCTGCAGAGGAATCGCTTGATGTTCTGAACTATCATTGAATCTTTGAGGTAGAATAGTCCAAATGTCATCAAACCGAAGTTTAAACTCAATCGGACAGTGAGGTGTATATTTTAAAGCCCTTAAATATACATGCACATGGGTCACCTGCTCTCTTTCCAGGTCTAATAGATGTATAGTACTTAAGTGTCGCATAGTTTAAAAAAAAACCAGTGTTCATATTTTACATTGCAAAGATGCCTCTGTTATTACTTTTACAAAATCGGCAGGCACATGAAGATTTCTGTTTTTTTACTTTTCTCTACAGTGTGTGCGGCATACAAGATGTAATTATATAGTTTAATGAGTTAATAAACGGAAAACATAAAAATAAATCAGATACTTACGAGTTTTTTTCAAAGTAGCGACAATATTACTGACAGCCGACCTGATATTTCTTGGAACTTGTGAAGTATGGCTTGATGGACGTTATGATCGGAGTATTCGGAGATGTTAAACATAAAATGTACGAAAAGTGGTATCATATAATAGTATATTATTATTCTTTATTGTGTTATATTTGGCTCTATGCTTCTATTTATGCTTCTATGTGCAGTGTATTAGCTGTTGGTCCAAAATAAATAAATAGTATTCCTAGGTCATATCAATATTTTTTTTCCAGTATTGATTAGATTTTCCGCATTAATGTATTCTAATTGATTTGAAAAACCACCACCATAATTACACTACTTCCATCGAAACTATATTTATTAAGGTAAAGTTCAAGTTAATTATTTGGTGTAGAATCATGGATGCTAAAATTGTCTTCATTACTTAGTTACATCGTAGCAATCGAGATACGTGTAAGGAGGCAACCTTTATCGTATTAAATACCATTAGACATTGCATTACATTCCCCGGAATTACATCAATAATGCTCCAGGTTAAAATATATACTTATTTAGGAATTTGTATTAGCAGCTAAGGGCTGTTAGACGAATGAGATAACAATATTTTTCTGCACTATCTAGATAAATGCCAAACAAGAGTTTATGCGCGTTACAGCTAGGACACTTTCCGACGAACGCAATAATTACACCATTATTATGTTGCAGCAAATTAAGGACATGTTAATTGAAACCTGAATATCGAGATCACTGGAAAATATCATGATACACAAACTAAAAGGTAAATCAGGGCCTATGTTATACGGCAAACTTTACTACGAAGCTTAGGTAACGCTTAGTAACGTAACATGCTCTTGACCCGGCAAGCGTACAATGCCCCGTCTAGAGTTTTATAACCACCTAGATTCAAGGCTTAGCATCTATTGCGTAAATAGTGTCAATGTACGACGTTTCGGTCACCGTATAAGGGGGTGGGTTGTGGTTCACGTATCACTAGATATCGATTATTTACTTTTCCAACCTCATATCTAGGTATACAATGTTTTTTTCACCTCACCAGCTCAAACATGGTAATTTTGCTGCGAGCTAACAGTGAACAAAATGCGATTTTGTTTCGAACGTGAGTAGAAAGTAGCTCTTTAATGTTTTGAATCAGAGTGCTAAGATTGTCATTTTTAATTTTAACTGATTGTTAACATAAAAACCTCAAAGAAAAACACGTTCGGATACGTGTGCGTCAGAATGACTGACCAAAATGGCAGATCAATGTTAGACTACCATCAGCATTCACTACCTATTTGCTACTATTTACTACCTATGTTGACATATTTGCTACCTAAGTTAAAAAAGAAATATATATTTAATAAAGTGGGCAGTCATTCTGACGTCACATTTATTATATCGGGGTTGGACCCCCTTATTTGCAACTTTCTATATACTATGATTTACTACCTATTTGCTACCTACACATATATTATTTCCAGATTTTTAAGGCAAAAAATAAAAATGTTATAAGCAAAACATGGAATTTAATTACGAATCGGAGTGTATAGGCTGTACCTCATGAACCTTGATAGTTAGACAGCTGAAATTTTCACAGATGATGTATTTCTGTTGCCGTTATAACAGTAAATACTAAAACACAGAAAAAAATAAATATTTAAGGGGGCTCCCATACAACAGACGTGATTTGGCCGATATCCAATATAAAATGGCCCCACAATGCGTACATTTTGCTTAGGAGCAGGGCTCTGCTAATACTGGATTTTATAGTTACGGCCCTTTTTAGCGTATATTTTGTACGAAACCGTCGGTGCGCGAGTCCGACTCGTTTAATATTTTCATTTGTTATTGTAGATTGTAGGTACCCGTGAAGGATCCGACGTCAGGATGACTGCCCACATTTATTATATGGGGGTTGGACCCCCTTATTTGCCACTTTCTGTATACTATGATTTACTACCTATTTGCTACCTACACATATATTTTTTCCAGATTTTTAAGGCAAAAAACAAAAATGTTTTAAGCAAAACATGGAATTTAATTACGAATCGGAGTGTACAGGCTGTACCTCATGAACCGTGATAGTTAGACAGCTGAAATTTTCACAGATGATCTATTTCTGTTGCCACTATAACAGCAAATGCTAAAACACAGAATAAAATAAATATTTAAGGGGGCTCCCATACAACAGACGTGATTTTGCCGGTATCCAATATAAAATGACCCCACAATGCGTACATTTTGCTTAGGAGCAGGGCTCTGCTAATACTGGATTTATAGTTACGGCCCTTTTTATTATTTTTATTTATGGCCAATATTTACTGATTACTGATATATTATTTAAACGAGTCTGACTCGCGCACCGAGGGTTTCGTACAAAATATACGCTAAAAAGGGCCGTTAACTATAAAATCCAGTATTAGCAGAGCCCTGCTCCTAAGCAAAATGTACGCATTGTGGGTTCATTTTATATTGGATACCGGCAAAATAACGTCTGTTGTATGGGAGTCCCCTTAAATATTTATTTTATTCTGTGTTTTAGTATTTACTGTTATAACGGCAACAGAAATACATCATCTGTGAAAACTTCAGCTGTCTAACTATCACGGTTCATGAGGTACAGCCTGTACACTCCGATTCGTAATTAAATTCCATGTTTTGCTTATAACATTTTTGTTTTTTGCCTTAAAAATCTGGAAAAAATATATGTGTAGGTAGCAAATAGGTAGTAAATCATAGTATATAGAAAGTGGCAAATAAGGGGGTCCAACCCCCATATAATAAATGTGGGCAGTCATCCTGACGTCGGATCCTTCACGGGTACCTACAATAACAAATGAAAATATTAAACGAGTCGGACTCGCGCACCGACGGTTTCGTACAAAATATACGCTAAAAAGGGCCGTAACTATAAAATCCAGTATTAGCAGAGCCCTGCTCCTAAGCAAAATGTACGCATTGTGGGGTCATTTTATATTGGATACCGGCAAAATCACGTCTGTTGTATGGGAGCCCCTTAAATATTTATTTTATTCTGTGTTTTAGTATTTACTGTTATAACGGCAACAGAAATACATCATCTGTGAAAATTTCAGCTGTCTAACTATCAAGGTTCATGAGGTACAGCCTGTACACTCCGATTCGTAATTAAATTCCATGTTTTGCTTATAACATTTTTATTTTTTGCCTTAAAAATCTGGAAATAATATATGTGTAGGTAGCAAATAGGTAGTAAATCATAGTATATAGAAAGTTGCAAATAAGGGGGTCCAACCCCGATATAATAAATGTGGGCAGTCATCCTGACGTCAGAATGACTGCCCACTTTATTAAATATATATTTCTTTTTAAACTTAGGTAGCAAATATGTCAACATAGGTAGTAAATAGTAGCAAATAGGTAGTGAATGCTGATGGTAGTCTAACATTAATCTGCCATTTTGGTCAGTCATTCTGACGCACACTCGGATACGCGTAATAGGTACCTACGCTAAAATTATAAGATATTTATTTTGTAAAAAAGATAATTATGTATTTTAATGTATATATTTAAATATTTAATTTAATATTCTATTTAAATGATAACAGTTATTTATAACAGCAGATAATACCGATATTCGACATATAAATAATTATTTATATTCTCAATAATGTTACGGTTGAAATACTTATGTAACATCTCGAATGAAGTTTCCGAACGCATTTTAAAAACATAGCGGGAATAAAATTTTGCTGGTAGCGTTACGTGTTGAATAAAATTAAAATTTAAAATAATCTTATAAAATGAGCGAAACTAGCGACGAGGACAGTATTTTAACACCGGAAGAGTTAAAACAACAAGTGATTGAAGCGGAACTAAGTTTTCTTCCTGTGAAATCTCGCGAGAAATATTTAAAAGCATACCATAATCTTCAATAAATGGAAACTTCTAAAGGGCGCGAACACATTTTCAGAGACTTTCTTATTTTATAGAAATGTCACAAACAAATCAATCATCAACCATGTGGACTGTGGAGTGTTTACTCAATGTTGAAAGCGACTCTTAAAACGAAGCATAATGTGCATATTGAAACCTACCCAAAACTAATATCATTTCTGAAAAGAATGTCAGTTGGGCACAAAACTAAGAAGTCTAAAGTTTTCACGGCCCTTAACATAGAAACATTTCTAAACGAAGCTCCGGACTGCAATTTCCTTGCCGCAAAAGTAAGTGGTATCTATGTATTGTTAATGATTAAAATGTGTTTGTTTACTGTTATGTTATGAGTATACTTACTCCGTGCTAAACTCATTTTTGGCAGCGCCATCTTTTACAATGCTTATTAAAATATTTATTATGTTATGTAAAAGATGTTATAATATGTCCAATTATACATATATATAATACTTTTTTTACAGGTTATACTGATTATGGGAATTAGTGGAGCGTGCCGCAATATGGAACTCTTGAACCTGACCGTGAATGACATTGAAAAGCATTCTGAAAAATTAATCTTAGTAAAATTGAAAAATACAAAGACGAACCTTGTCAGGTCTTTTGTTATACGCGAAAAATATGTAAATGTTGTTGAAAAATACCAAATTTTGCGCCCAGCTAATACAAATACGAACCGATTTTTCATACAATATCAAAATAATAAATGTTCTAGACAGCCTATGGGAATAAATAAACTAGGTGCAACACCGCGACAAATAGCCACATTCCTAAACCTAGAAGGGCCTCAGCAGTACACTGGTCACTGTTTTAGGAGAACCTCGGCAACGCTCTTGGCTGATTCCGGTGCCGACCTCAGTACATTGAAACGGCACGGCGGGTGGAAATCGAATACGGTTGCAGAAGGATATATTGAAGACTCAATAGAAAACAAGTCTAAAATCTGCAAGCGCATAATAGACACTATAAACCTGAACCAGTCTTCGGATCCCTGGTCTAACCCACGCCCGTCCACTTCCAAAGACGCACAAGTAAATACAACGATAACGATGCCGAATAAATCAGTAACTTTTAATTTGCAGAACTGCAATAATTGTACCTTTAACTTTTAAAATATCCGGATTTGTAATAAATATAAACGTTATTTCAATGTATTCCTGTTTATTATTTTATCTCCTAAGTATTATGTGTGTTCTCGCTGCTAAGGTGAAAAGTTATGTGTGTAACACGAGAGCAAACTTATTTGCATCTCGTGCCTTTGAATCCCTCGCCACGCTCAGGATTCTACTTTAGAATCACTCGCTACGCTCGTGATTCAATCATAGAATCCTTCGCTTGCTCGGCATTCAAATTCAGCACTCGCAGCAAATAACGATTTTGCTCTCTTGTTGCACAAATAACTATTAGATTCTGTATTTTGCTATGTTTGCGCAATGCGAGATTGCTTTTACAATTTAATCGGGTGCATCAGTTATAAGGTTGAGGAATCGAGTTATCGATGCGAATTAGAGTGGAATCAGTTAGACGCCCGCGAGCGACGTAACTCAGACTAAAATTACGCAGTTAGCTTGAGTCGATTTCCTGCCTAAGCAATAAATGTTCGTTTGCAGTTGATGCTAATGCTCTAGGTACGTTATTATCACTTGCGCTCTTTGATCTGCTAGGGACGAGCGATTAACTTTGTATTAGTTATATTAATTCAGAATACACAATAGTAAATAATTAGCTAATCTATAGTACTCGTGAAATATAGAAAATGTACTTAATCACTTTCGTAAACTGAATCCAGTAATAACCTTTCGTATTTTTATATTTTAAAAATATATCAATTTAGTTGGCTTTGTGTGGTTAAACGAGCGCTGTCTCCATTAAGACGCGGCTGGAGTGGTTCGAGGAGCCGTCTCTTGTTTGCCGAGGACGGCGAGAGCCCTTTTCTCAAGGGCACCTTAATCACGAGTGCTGACTCGATCACCTCCGCCTTCATATGGGTAGGTCCTTATGTGAAAGCCTGCCGGGCCCTTTAAGTAAATTTATCACTTATTACGGCTCGGTAGTCTTGTTAGTTGAATTTAATTTACTTATGAAATCAGTGCAAAGGGTATCTATGGGACCTTCGTACATACTCGTACCTATTTTAAAAATAAAGTGTTAGAAATACACTCTAGCTTTAAATTTATTATCTTCTAAACTGTTTATCTGTGTACGTCTTACAAATTGAGCGCTCAAGAGACAATCCATTGAAAGTGAATCCTGAATACCACTTCGGTCTAGCTGTCAATAAAGCGAAATATTGAATTTAATCCTTTCATACCTCGACGTAGCTCTCGGGCATTTGGTCGACGTATTTATTTACATTCCGTGTTACAATTTAGAGGAAAATATATTTTCCAGCAACTGAGAAAAGTTTCAACGATAACGCGGCTTTATAAATGCGTCTGACCTTCCCTCACCGACGTAAATTACGAGCGTTGCGACATTCTTGCCCTGTGTCAACATTTTAGGGACGACGCTAAACCTACCAAATGAAAAGCGTGTCCTGTAGGTACTAGCAAGTCCCCGGTAGCTGATGAGAGCACATTTTTGAACACTTTATATCTCATTTTACGGTTGAACAGCTACAAGCGAAAGTATCTCTTTTAGCCTCCAGTCTCGTGATGTTTCATTAGAAAAACCAATCTCTCCGGTACCCATTCGTATGCGACCAAGTCGATTGGTTTTCAAACGCTGTTTATACATTTTCAAGATATCATGTCTTCCACGTTTGAATTTCACGGCACGTGTTTGCCGTTCTATCTATATTAAAAACAGTAAGTGTTTAAAATGAAGGATTCGATTAAATCAGGTTCTCCCCATTTCCATCGGGGTGATTTGATTAAGTGCTTTAATCCAATTGGAGCCTAGTCCCCCGCTAAGTCGGTTGCTCTGAGTTACCTCTCTCTATATTGTGTAATGATAAGGCTTAGATGGCTTTTATGATAATTACACAGGTAGGCACTTGGTGGGGCGGGGCGTGTGTTAAAGCGGATAAAGGATGCTAATGGGTTTTCAAATATGCGCTATCTAAATAAAATATGGTTAATTCGTCGTGGACTAGTGGGTTATAGTCAGTATGGTTCACTATTATCTTGTAGAAACTTTTTTGACATATATTTGTTTTGCATAACGATACTTGGCAGAAGTAACGTTTGGTAGAAACATCTTACGCAGAGTATGCTTTGGCATAAATCATTTCGCAGATTTTTATAATACCGAATCTTATACTGGCATAATGTTGATGAGCATAACAGTCTTCTAAACGAATAGTATTTACTTTCGCAGATAATTTTCTTGCATAATATTTTAGGCGGCATAAAGTTGTCAAGCCAAATACCATTTGATTCCAAGAATTCATTGTCTTATCTTATTGTATAGGACATATGCGGAATACCTAACCTAATCCAAGTCGGACCTACCCTAAGGTGCAATCAGTACCTACCTAATTTCTGCATTACAAATTGTTGTGATTACACATTTTGTCCATGGAGTGGTATGGTAGCCGGCCGATGCCACGCGGCTCGCTCGCTCGTTAGGGTCTCAGTTCAACCTAACACTCCTCCTCGCTTCGCTCGTCGTCGTACCTAACCTAATCCAAGTCGGACCTGCCCTAAGGTGCAATCAGTACCTAATTTATGCATTACAAATTGTTGACATTTTGTCCATGGAGTGGTATGGTAGCCGGCCGATGCCGCGCGGCTCGCTCGCTCGTTAGGGTCTCAGTTCAACCTAACACTCCTCCTCGCTTCGCTCGTCGTCGTACCTAACCTAATCCAAGTCGGACCTGCCCTAAGGTGGAATCAGGACCTAATTTATGCATTACAATTGTTGTACTTAAAAATTTAGTGGCCCCGCGGCGGCAAGATACCTAACACTGCTCCTCGAACCGCTCGTCGTCGTACCTAACGGTACTTACATTCTACTACGTAAAGTTTACTTAACGCACTTTTCTGCTAGTCTATATAAATAAAAATGACTTGCTGTTCGTTAGTCTCGCTAAAACTCGAGAACGGCTGAACCGATTTGGCTAATTTTAGTATTGAAATATTCGTGGAAGTCAAGGGAAGGTTTAAACGGTAAGAAAATATGGAAAAAATGAGAGGAAAATAATAAAAACGACAATTTTAATTTCCCATACAAATACAAACTGTTCTTACCCGTCAAACATATGACGTTTGTCCCGTCGGTTCGGTATTTTTGGAATAATTACATGTAGATCTAGATTAAATAAGGGTTTGGAATCGACAACATATGTATATGCATAATAGTCAGATTATCGCGTATTTAGATTTAATACATGCAAAATATTGACAATACTATAATGACACATGGTTGTTGTATTCGGTGCGTTCAGAAATATACTTGAAAGAGTAAAGTTTGGTTTACACGATCTAAATCAGTATAAGATTAAGAATAAACGAAAAATGACAAATAAAAAAAAAATATGATACTGTTAACCATGCCGAGGAGAAAACGACCTAACATACAGTCCGACCAAAAAGAGTAGAAATTAAAAAGTGGCAATACTGTAGTATCGTTCCTTTCTAATCGATCTAAGAAAAAGGGGACGACACTACAGTATTGCCAGTTTTTATTTCTACTCTTTTTGATCGGACTGTAATAGTCGTCGAAGTCGATCAAATGTGCGAAAATGACATCCATTTTGAAAGCCAAGATGGCGGACATGATTTTTTCTTAAAAATTGATATGAGTGTCATCTCCAAGGTTCCTCGGGGTTCCGATTACGAAAATGACATCCATTTTGAAGTCCAAGATGGCGGACATTATTTTTTCATAAAATCAATATGGGTGTCATCTCCAAGGTTCCTCGAGGTTCCGATTACGAAAATGACATCCATTTTGAAATCCAAGATGGCGGACATGATTTTTTCCTAAAATCAATATGGGTGTCATCTCCAAGGTTCCTCGGGGTGCCGATTACGAAAATGACATTCATTTTGAAATCCAAGATGGCGGACATGATTTTTTCTTTAAAATCGATATGGGTGTCATCTCCAAGGTTCCTCGGGGTTCCGATTACGAAAATGACATCCATTTTGAAATCCAAGATGGCGGACATGATTTTTTCCTAAAATCAATATGGGTGTCATCTCCAAGGTTCCTCGGGGTGCCGATTACGAAAATGACATTCATTTTGAAATCCAAGATGGCGGACATGATTTTTTCTTAAAAATTGATATGAGTGTCATCTCCAAGGTTCCTCGGGGTTCCGATTACGAAAATGACATCCATTTTGAAATCCAAGATGGCGGACATTATTTTTTCATAAAATCAATATGGGTGTCATCTCCAAGGTTCCTCGGGGTTCCGATTACGAAAATGACATCCATTTTGAAATCCAAGATGGCGGACATTATTTTTTCATAAAATCAATATGGGTGTCATCTCCAAGGTTCCTCGGGGTGCCGATTACGAAAATGACATTCATTTTGAAATCCAAGATGGCGGACATGATTTTTTCTTAAAAATTGATATGAGTGTCATCTCCAAGGTTCCTCGGGGTTCCGATTACGAAAATGACATCCATTTTGAAATCCAAGATGGCGGACATTATTTTTTCATAAAATCAATATGGGTGTCATCTCCAAGGTTCCTCGGGGTGCCGATTACGAAAATGACATTCATTTTGAAATCCAAGATGGCGGACATGATTTGTTCTTAAAAATTGATATGAGTGTCATCTCCAAGGTTCCTCGGGGTTCCGATTACGAAAATGACATCCTTTTTAAATCCAAGATGGCGGACATTATTTTTTCTTAAATATCGATATGGGTGTCATTTGCAAGGTTCCTCGGGGTTCCTATTATGAAAATGACATCCATTTTGAAATCCAAGATGGCGGACGTCACTTTTTGGAATGAGTGTCGATATGTGTAGCAGTGATATCAACCATCTTTAATTCTAAAATGGACTTATTTTTTTTAGTTGTACAACATAGGGTGACTATTCACTGTTCTTATTAAGTTCTGAAAATTATTCAGATGATGATGATGGCATTGTTGAGACGAATTTCGGTTTTAATAACAGTTGTAGTTTCAATCTTTTTGTTCCTTAGCCCTATTCATTCGTATTATTCGGTTCAAATTGTGACCGCACTTGATAGAAAACTTGAGCGTATCAGTGGTTATTGTGAAACATTCGTCGCATCTCAACAATTTATTTATGCCTTTATAAAGTTACCGACTCGGAAATACATATGGTTTATATTAAAAGGTAAGTGATACGAAGTTCACCGGGTCATCTAGTAGAAAATAATTATGCTATTGTAATCGTATGCTATAGGATTATTATGGTACATAAAATTATGCTAAGCCAAAGTCGGCCAAAGAGATATTCTACAAAACAATGTGCTGCAAAATGTGTCGTATGCGAGGTAGTAGTAATGCCAACTATACCTTTATGCCATCTTACCATTCGACCGAAAGTGTTTCTGCGAAACGTGTTATTCGAAGTGTATTTCTGACCAATATTATTCTGCCAGATGAGGGTAACCCAGTCAGTATTGTTAACTATAAAGTATCTACTAAGACATACACTTTCCATGCAGGAGATAATTTCTATTTCGTCGTACGGTTCACTGGTAGTGAATTACTTGTTTTGACTTGAAACGTGTTTGTATTGTAGGTACAATTAATAAATAACATTGTACCATTTGTACAGTACAATTAGTACAATGTAATTTATCTGTCGACTTCTGTTTTCAATCGAAGTTTTGTTTGTTATCTTAGAATTCAGTTTTTATATCGATTGTAAAATTCTTGTTTTTTTGAGAGAAGGCATCGTTTGTGAACATATGATGAAGCATTCATGAGAAAAAGAATGAACTCTTCAAATATTATAGGCACAAACTATCTGCTTAGCCCAATGGTTGACTGGTAGAGAATGCCCTATGGCATTAAGTCCGCCTTTTGTACGATAAGTTCTTTCTTTTGTGCAATAAAGATTAAATAAATAAATAAATAAATAGGCACACTATGAGGGCTCCGGAGTTTTTTGTTGTTCTCGGAAATACGATTTCTTCTTTTTGAAGTCGCGTCTTTAAAAGTTATTGATTTATGCATCTCTAACTGTCGATGCTCGAAATAAATAAACATATTTGGACTGTTTAGGTTAAAACTGCTGGGTGCTAGCGGCGAGGCGCCCCTGCTAGGCGGCTGGCGCAGCACGCCGCACACGCCGCACGCACCCGCCACTCCCGCGCCGCACCACTCGCACAACCACCTCGCGCCGCACTGCAACGGCACCGACAGGTATTTGTTATGGTCTCAACTGCCTGGCGACAACGGCAATGCGCCCCTGATGACAAAAAAATATATGTCCGAATTTCGACGGTGACCAAAGTTACCTAATTATCAAACAGTATTTTTTTCGCATTTATACTAACAATATTGTTCTTGAATATTAAAAACAATAAGTATATCAATATTTGTTCATTTTATTCCGTAATACATAGATAAGCATATCAGAAAGCACTCATAGCAAGTTTTCGATTGGTTGTATTATAGTTATAACCAGTCCCCCCCAAAAAAAATTCGCTAGATGGCCTCGCGTTTGTTTACCTATTCGTGCATTCATGTACCTATTAGTGTTATACAATATGGATTTTAATAATAATTTCGTAGAGCATTAACAGGGGGCGCCTTCGCCGTACCTATATTTCCAAACAGAAAAAGTCTGCCAAAACCTGAGGGGCGTAATCTGTACACAAATGCAAAACTCTCACACATTATTAAGCACCTACCCATATCGTAGTTGAATATTTGGATGACCACTTACTGAACAGGGGCGAGAGTTTAAAAATATACGCACAGTCCCTCCGTCTGCGCGAGCGGAGCCGCGGAAAAAATGTTGATGATGGAAATATCATTTTAATTACCAATAATGATTAATTATAAACTAGTTTTCCTAAAACTGCATAATAACGATAATTGTGTGGAGGTAAGCACACATTAATGTATTTCTGTGCAAATAAGTTATAAAAGTATGACGTATTCCATCGACTTATCTTGTGATGATAATAATAATATTATTTAGTTCCCCCAGAAAAAATATTTCCAGACAGGAAGCTGAAAACGTACCCCGATTAAACCTCGTAGAAAGTTTATATTATTCCGACTAAATTATTAAAGCCTGACCAGAAATATATGAGGATTGTCAAGAGGGCGCTATTTATAAGATTTATATGGCATCAATTTTGCAACCAATCACAACCCACTATTATGACATTAGTTTAATTACCTGTCAGTTCCACTATGTTAACCTCGTAATATCATTTAATGGAATGCACTCTTTTCCTGACTGTTTTTCGTGTAGTAAACACATGTACACTTTATTTATAATCTTACGTTAACGACTGTGAATGGTTTTCGGCATTTTCTTTGGATAATTTTAAATAATTGTCTTTTAAAGAAATCACCACGAATGACACTGACGTTATTGACAAACCATCATAAAATCATTGCCAGTGTAAGAAATTAGTTCCAGTGAAATTCCGCAATATGGCGCATCCTCAGGCTTTACATTTAACTTATATCAAAAGCAAATTGCATCATCCAAAATTGATTTATACCTACTACGGAAAAAGTTCATTCGTGATCAACGTATCAGCTCAAATATATTCGAAACGGTATATTAATTTGTATTATTTACTGGTTGTACGGCGGTCCGTAAGCGGATTGCGGAAGCTTACAATTTGTAAGTAACGTTCAGTTGTCGGAGCCGCGGCGGGCGCCCGCGATCGACCGAGTAGCGAGCTCGGCCGCCGACTGCCGGCCGTCAGCGTGCACATATCAACCAATATATTTATATATTTTTATCACACTTGCTTGTAAATCAAGGGTTTACATGCTAGAAAATCGGGTGGTAAGACGTAAATTACGCCCTAGGGCGGTAAGTATTTTTTTTTATTGAAAATCTTTATGATTAGTTATACAATAAAAAAAAATATTAAAATAATATATGATATAGACCATAAAGTTTTTATTAAAAAGTTACTATCTTTTTACTTTATCGTGTTTAAAGTGAAAAGTAGATATTTATTATTACTATAAAAGTATACCTATAAACACGTATTTCAATGATATTAATTAATATATTTTTATTATTAAATTGTATTAAATATAGTAGTTACATAGTTTTGTTTTATAAATATTTTGGCATTGACTGCTATTTATTACTTTTGTTTTATATCCTCCGAAGTGTGATGAAAAACGTCGTAGGTACGTGACTCTGGTGGGTAAAGGAATTCCAAATTCGTGTCATTAAATTTCTCATTGAAATCTAATAGAAACTCGCTTGTAATTCCTCATTTACGACCCTTGTTACGGTACTGTACTAATATATATACACGATGGTTTTTAATCGGTGATCAGGTACCAACTTTTCTAACTCAGTAATTGATGGCGGTCACGTTGAAGTCGTAATTACATGAAAACAAACTTTTATTTTAGAGAAAAAAACGTTCTTACGCGTATTAAAATACACGCGAAACGGGTTCACTCACTTCGTTAAAGTCGAATATCGTTCGAAATGTTTCGTATCGGTACGCGATTCATCATCAGCAGCTACTTACGATCAGCCGCGGCGGCGGCCAATCGAAAACGAGTTTTGCATGTCTGAGAGTTAAGGGAGTTATCTATATAAAAGTACTTATTCGTAGTATAATTTAGGTAACTAAAAGTGCCCGCTCTGATGGGCGGCGCGATATTTCGCAATTCTCAGCCCGAACTCGCTATTACCGACACATGGTTTAGGATATCTATTGTGCCATTCCATCATACAGGTGTAACTAGGCCCGCAATGTAGTCGTTAGGGTTTCGACATTAATTGGATACACGTCCCTCGATATCCTTGCGGCAGGCCCTCAGGTGTTGATTTAATATTCAATTATTCCCGATTCAGTATTACATCCTTAAACCCTCTCAAATTGGAGTTAAACAATCAGGTAATGCAAACGTCGGTTGATACGTAAAGGCAAGGCGGGTTCGCGATCTTTGGAGCATAATACCATACCAGCTTGGTGTGTAAATATTAAAATAAGTTATACCTATATATGTTATCTTATGAGATCATCAGAAGACATGCCAGATCATATTCTCAACTGCATCGTTTAATTTTGTGGCGATTTGCACGAAAGTTGAGCAGATTATATATCGAGGTTTTTATTCGGCAGTGGACGGTGTACAAATTAGCGACCAGCCCTTTCGTTAGATTATAATATGATAGCATTCAGAAATTAAAGAACAACAAACGTCCCACTTTGTCGATTCTAGTTACGGAGTTACGGGCAGTTTAGTGAAATATGGCAAAACCTACCGAAAATCGATGGCTACCCAACTGCTTATACCTAGCTATATCTATCTATATTTTTAACTAACTAAAGGGATCCATATAACTTTTTCTGTCTGTTTTAGCTTGAGAATATATTTATATTCAAACTACGAAGAGAATGATGAATCTGCGTGTTATAAATATCGAAATTAAAACCATATTCACATTGAGATATTTCGTTCTGTTTTTATGTTCAAGCCTCCGTAACATTCAAACTACTAAGGTTACATATTATGATTTTGACTAATTTGAAATCCTTATAGTATGACAATTCATTTGATACCAACCACTCCATAACTTCAAACTACAAGTGTGTTTTTTGCCGTCCCAAACTTTAACCAACGTTTTCTCAGTTGTCCCTTTTTCACATTTGCAACTTTGAAGAATTTTCACGAAATAACTATACCTAGTACCTAGAAATAATTATTTCACCATAAGATAGCCCATGTTCTGTAGTATTAGGAACTACTCATAATTTCATATTGACAAAGTAGGAAATTTTCCCTAAAACAGTCACAAATGTGACATCGACGATTTTTTCAGATATTCGACAAAGTGGGACGCTAGGCACTAAACTTTGAGGCCCTAAAAAAGTGCTTAAATTGGACATTTATGCGTCGACATCAAAATCATAGCTTCATTACAGTATGTTCCATCAGTTTTTAATGAAAGCGGATTTTCGGTAGGTTTTGCCATATTTCACTAAACTGCCCGTAACTCCGTAACTAGAATCGACAAAGTGGGACGTTTTACTAAACAGAGTCACAAATGTTCTAGGGTTCAGAAAGTTCACCCTGCCAAAAAGGCGAACTCTAGAGCATCAAATGCGATTTACTTAAGCAAACACTGGCCACTATTATGATATATTTTAGTTTTGTAAACTATAAAATGCTCCTTTAGTACATACGATAGAGAAACAAAGTTACTACACGTTCCTCGCGAGTCAACGTTTTCATTTAAGTACCTAATAATTTTGTGCGCAAGCTTATGCTTTTATCATGGAAGTTAGAAGTTGATTAACTAAGAACAAATAAACATTTGACGCCCTAATGCTCTCTCGTCAATGAAAACAAAAACAGTAGCTTCTTGTTGTGATTATTTTACCTGTACTTAATTGAAAAAAGGAAAGACGTTTTCAAGTTGAAATGTAGTGATCTGATACGAGTATTTGGGACGCGTACCTAATTTTCAATTTACCGAATGTAGTCGAAAACTTGATGCTGAATACTTGTGCTGCAAACGAGGCAATTAAGTTTTTGATGTTTCATACATTTGAACAAACTTTTTGCAGTATTTTCGAATTTATAGCTGCATTTATTTACCTTTCTTTAATGCCAGTCTAATTTAACTTTGCAATACAGGAGCTAGCTGTTATTCTAATTAAATGTTTGACAGAAACTCGTTACGTTTCAACGTTGCTTTCTAATGTGAGCACTCATTTATGGAAATGTACGCAGTGTATATTTTGACCCGAGAGACGTTATAGAATAGGGTAGAGCGGGGCAACTTTTTTCCTTAACTTATGGTATCTAATAAACTGAGCATGAAAGCAGCTGCCTACTGAGCCGGCGGTCCTAGGTTCGAATCCCAGCCAGGGCAAATATTTGTGTGATGAACTCGAATATTATTGTCACCTAGTACCCATAGTACAAGCTTTGCTTAGTTTGGGACTACATAGGTCGATTTTTGTAAGATTGTCCCTTCATTTTTATCTGTGCCCGCGGCTCCGCCCGCGTGGAATTCGGTCTGTCAATAAGCTGCTAATATCTCACTGTATAAACCTTTCCTGGACTGCAAAAACATTTCAAAACGAAAATCAGCTGAATCTGCCCAGCCGTTCTCGAGTTTTAGCGAGACAGACGAACAGCAAACGAATAGATATAAGTACTCGTCACTAAATCTGACCCCATACGACATACAATTTCTTCTTGTTCAAATCGGTGAAATGTTTCAATTTTTATTTTTTTTTATTTTTAATAAAACATACCCTGGATTAAAATTTGTTAGGCAACCCATATGCAATATATTTTTTAATCATCATCATCATCATCATCATCTCAGCCATAGGACGTCCACTGCTGAACATAGGCCTCCCCTTTGGACTTCCATATATACCGGTTGGAAGCGACCTGCATCCAGCGCCTTCCGGCGACCTTTATAAGGTCATCTGTCCACCTTGTAGGTGGACGTCCTACGCTGCGCTTGCTGGTCCGAGGTCTCCACTCGAGCACTTTTCGGCCCCATCGGCCATCTGCTCTGCGTGCTATGTGGCCTGCCCATTGCCACTTCAACTTGCTAATCCGGTGAGCTATATCGGTCACTTTAGTTCGTCTACGGATTTCCTCATTTCTGATTCGATCACGTAGAGACACCCCGAGCATAGCCCTCTCCATTGCACGTTGAGCGACTTTGAGCTTTGAGATGAGGCCGATAGTGAAAGACCACGTTTCGGTGCCGTAAGTCATCACTGGTAACACACATTGGTTGAAGACTTTCGTCTTGAGGCACTGAGGTATGTCGGACGAAAAGACATTGCGTAGTTTCCCGAACGCTGCCCAGCCGAGTTGGATTCGGCGGTTGACCTCTTTCTCGAAGTTGGACCTACCTAATTGGACCACTTGTCCTAGGTAGATGTATGAGTCAACAACTTCGAGTACCGAGTTTTCAACAGAGACTGGGATGGGCACAACCTTGGCATTTGACATGAGTTTCGTCTTGTCCATGTTCATTTTTAAGCCCACCCGTTGAGAAACTCGATTGAGGTCATCGAGCATCATGCTGAGTTCCTCCATCGACTTTGTCATGACTACGATGTCGTCGGCAAACCGAAGGTGAGTGATGTATTCGCCATTGATGTTGATGCCAAGTCCTTGCCATTCCAGGAGCTTGAAGGCGTCTTCCATAACGGCCGTAAACAGTTTCGGGGACACAACGTCCCCCTGTCTTACGCCTCTTCTCAATGGAATGGCCTTTGTGCTCTGCTCCTGAACTCGGACCGACATGGTGGCGTTACTATACAAACACTTCAACACTTCAATGTACCGATAGTCAATATGGCATCGCTGAAGTGACTCGAGCACCGCCCATGTTTCCACCGAATCGAAGGCTTTCTCATAGTCCACAAACGCTAAGCATAATGGCAAGTTATACTCTTCAGTCTTCTGTATAACTTGTCGCAGCGTATGTATGTGGTCTATGGTACTATAGCTTCTTCGGAAACCGGCTTGTTCGGGAGGCTGGAAGTCATCAAGTCTATGTTCGAGACGGTTCGTGATGACCCTTGAAAACAACTTATAAACATGGCTTAGAAGCATGATGGGCCTGTAGTTCTTCAATAGGGTTTTATCACCTTTCTTGAAGAACAGTACCACCTCGCCTCTATTCCATGCTTCAGGCGTTTTGCCCTCGGACAAGACGGAATTAAAGAGCTTCTGGAGGACCTTAAGTACCGGTGTTCCACCCGCTCTCAGAAGCTCTGAGGTGATTCCGTCTTCGCCCGGCGCCTTGTTGTTCTTAAGGTGCTTCAGGGCCATCCTAATCTCGTACAGACTGATGTCCGGGATATCTTCGGTATAATGTCGGGACAGCTTGGCTCTTGGATCGCCTACCAAGCTGTCAACGGGCTTTGCGACTGAAGTGTATAACTGACCATAGAACCTCTCGATCTCGCATATTTTTTAATACAGTTGCTCAAAAAGTGGTACTTTTCGTGGCTGCGTAGCGTGCGAGAAGCTCAATTTCTCGAACTAGTGCTTTTTACTTTTTAGTTCCAAACTATACTTTCGAAACGCAGTAACTGAGTTTCGAATGTCAGTGATGATGATGATGATGATGATGATGATGATGATTATGATGATGATGATGATGATGATTATGATGATGATGATGATGATGATGATGATGATTATGATGATGATGATGATGATGATGATGATGATGATGATGATTATGATGACGACGACGACGACGACGACGACGACGACGACGATGACGATGATGATGATGATGATGACGATGATGATGATGATGATGATGATGATGATGATGATGATGATGATGACGATGATGATGATGATGATCATGGTCTTAATGTACCATGTCATTTGTAAAGTATGGGTTCGTTCAAAAATAACTTCGAAGCAAGCAAATTTTATCGCAATGATATATTAATTTATTATTTTTTCGCAATTGCATTAAAAAACGTCGTTTACAACACGTGTGAAATGTCTTTTTACTACTCGTACCGAGTCTTGCCACTCGCTTTCAGCTCGTGGCAAGATACCTCGGTACTAGTGGTAAAAAGACATTCTTTTCACACTAGTTGTAAAATGTACTATATTGACATATTAAATTAAATACAAAATACATTTCATAAATAAACATCTCGGTGAAGGTCGTTCTATATCGGGATCCTCTACTAAGAGTTCTAAGTTCAAAAAATAATAGATGTAATAATATTAAAAACCTTGATAAGCTTATTACTTATCATACAACCCTCGTATGTATCTACTAAGACTTATTGGCTACATATATATGATATAGTTAAAGATTGTCTAATGTTCTGTTGTATTTTCGCAGTGGCAGTAGAGCCGGGCTGCGCCGGCGCTCGACGTACACGAGCGGCCGCCTGCGCACAGGCCCACACTGGTCCTTCGTGTTCGATCCCGCGGGACGGCTGTGCTACTACTGGTCTATGGTCGTGTCCCTCGCCTTCCTCTACAACCTCTGGGTAATCGTCTACAGGTTCGCCTTCCAGGAAATCAACGGTAATTATGGTTTTTGACTATTATGTATTAATAACTAAAATTACACCACATGTAGATTTTGTTCTAAATTGTGTTATATATTTATCATTATTATCATCATCTTTGTCGAATGACGTCCAGTGTTCGCCAATGGTCTCCCCAAGGATCTCCATGATGATAGGTTTTTCTCTATCTATATCCAGAGCCGATGACTGCCTCAGGGGTAAAAATGGGCAGAAATTGGAAAAGGTAGCGTAGGAGATCACTACATGATGGACCGACGGTCTCATTAGGATCGTGAAAATTCATTGATATATTTATACACAAACGGAATTTACTTAAATTAGCATAGTTTGACGCCAAATAAATCGAATGAAATACCAAAGAGCAAAATACAATAATTTTGCTTCAAATTCGCCGCACTTGATATATCGTATTGTAAATGAAAATATTCCTCAAAATTCTGAAATAAGGGAAATAAAAAAAATATCCCGGACAAAATAATTTTATTTTCAATGTAAGAAGTCAATAGTTGTCATGGTTTCAGCAGTTAAACGTGGCCTTAAACCGCCCATGGAATGCGAACATTCCATTCATAGTTTAAATTTAGTACCTTTTGATGAAAATAATAATTTGATATTAGTAATTGTGAAAATGTGAAGTGCTTACCGTGGCGAATCAATTTCAAAAACATTTCAGTTTCAGACAGTAGGTAAGTGTTAATAATTAATTGAGTTCAGTTATTTGTTAGAAAAACTTTAAATTACACTACTTACCTATTATTAAATGCAGGTTTTTTATTCCTACTAGGCATTGCATTTAATTAATGAGCATCACGTAACGGTTAAATTATGTATTTACGACCCTCATATCATGACTATTTATGAAGCAATGACGTTAAATTTAACGTACCTATAGTAATAATTAAATTGGGGCAGAAAATATATCTGCAGTTAAGTTTCATTCTGAAACACATCACCGTGTTTATGCCGAACAAAATACCCCAAGCGGAGCAACGACACGTAACTATTTAATGACGCGATCCCGCTGTGCTCATATTCGTTCCTTTTAGGACTAAATTTAGTAGGACATATTTAGGTAGATAAAAACACAATTTCGACTCAATGACTTATACAAAATACGTTTCCGTTTGAGATAGCAACATAAGTTGCTGGCACACGTCAAGTAAAATGCAAGTCTGACTGCATCAATTTTCACTATACTTACTTGCTGGTAGTAGTTCTTCGCCGGCACCATCGAAAATTAAACTTGTTTCCTGATTGGCTTCTCCAAGTTAAGCTCTGTAAACCTCCGTAGTTTTATATTTATTTGCAATCGTAAAAGTATACGCTTTGAAATGTCGATTGCTCTCGTCGTTATACACATATTATAGTAACAGTCTAGACATTTATAACAGTATAATTTTTTATAAACGATTCTTAACGAAACACTTGAGGAAAGAGATGCAGTCTAAATTATTTAATTAATTCAGTTGATTTGTATATTTGTAGTGAATCTTGGAATTATCTTTTACTCGGACTCGCGCACATATTTTGTAGTTAACATGCTCGAGTCCGGTAAAGTAAAAAAAAAACTTCTGAGATGTACCTAATGTACGTTTAAAAACACGTTATAATACTTTATTTCAAGAATACCACAGTCACAGTCAGTGCCGGATTAAGCCAGCGCGGGGCCTGTAGCAAATTCCATCAAGGGGCCCTTAGACTGTTTTAGGTTAGGTATAGGTATTACAAACAAAGTTTACTTGATTTAATTTGGGCAAATTTATAAATAATGCTGTTGATATCGACTTCTCGGAGTAAATCATATCATGAGAGACAAATAAATGCGCAAGGCAATTTCAACGTTCGGGAAACAAGATTGTAAAGAATTATTTATCAACAGCTTGTAAACCTGCATTTCCCGAGCCTCATGGTTCCTGCAGTCAATAATACTAGCCACATCAGAATTAAGCATTGCAGCGAACTGCACTAATTAGTCGCCCAGACTGTCCTCCAAATCATCTGCGTAAGCACTTATTACTATGGTTGCAGATTTTTTTCAAAATTTCTTCTGGTGAATGAGATTTTAGCTCTCGGAATATTCCCAAAATGCCAGCAATTTTATGATAACTGTTCATACGTTTACCTAGAGATTGGTAGTCAATATACTTAACCTTTTTCAAATCGGACGGGTTATTACGACTAGCACGGAGAAAATATTAAGGAATTCCCCGTTTTGTTTAGCAGTATTGCCAACTTGCGTGTAGCAGCAGATAGAAAAATAAAATTATAGTTGAACATTTTGATTATTTTTGATGCAAATATTTTCTTCTTAGTAATTGTGACTAAATCTCATATAAAAATAATATTTTTTTATGGTCAGAAAACGCTGGTGCGCGGGACCCTTAAATGCGCGGGGCCCGCAGCATTTGCTACTCTTGCTTCGTGGCTAATCCGGCACTGGTTAAACCCTGTCAAAGCATTGAAATACGAGTACATCTGTATTAAAAACTTCTTAAACACTTTCTTTACTACATAGTAGTGTATTGTATAAACGTGTCCTATTAATCAATTGTGCATTGGATAACCAGCATATCAAAACTTGCAGCCGTTTTGACTGATGATGCTGCGAAGAAACTTAGGTACCTACATACTCACTAATAAATATAAAATAAAATCTGTAATCATTAAAATGGCGTATTTGCTTTTACTTTTACTAATTTATTAGAAAAAACATGGTTCTATGAAGTTTCATGATAGTAAACCTACACAAAGTATGTAGGTACACGTATAGCTTCACATGCGGATATACAAAAACAAAATACAAGTGGCGCTCTAATAAATTGAGATCGAATAACAGATTTGTTCGGCCGGCGAGTGGCGCGCGGCCGAGTACCCCTCTGCTGCGATTTGTCGATAACGTATCCGTCCAGCGGAGCTAATCTTCCAATAACTTTTATTTTTCGTGTAATTTTTTTTTCGAATGTTTAATGCGTTAGATATAGTTAGATATAATAATGACATCATGCTGGACTAAGAACTGGTTACTAGGACCGGATTTACAAAGCTGAATCTGCTAACGTTTTCCAAGAGGAGACCACTAAGTGCACTGTTGTTTGGGGTAAATTTTGATGTGCCGGTACAGAGCGTATGCTTGTTGCAGGGGAGACGCTCATCGTGTGGTTCTGCCTGGACTACTTCTCGGACTTCTTGTACCTGGCCGACATCTTGTTCCACTTCCGCACCGGCTACCTGGAGGACGGCGTGCTGCAGACGGACGCCGCGAAGCTGCGCGCGCACTACATGAACTCCACCACCTTCTACATCGACTGCCTCTGCCTTCTTCCGCTGGACTTCCTCTACCTCTCCATCGGCTTTAACTCCATCTTGCGCTCCTTCCGCCTAGTCAAGATCTACCGGTTCTGGGCTTTCATGGATCGCACCGAACGACACACGAACTATCCAAATTTATTTAGATCGACCAGTTTAATTCATTACTTACTAGTGATATTTCATTGGAACGGGTGCTTGTACCATATAATATATAAAAACAATGGGTTCGGAAGTAAAAACTGGGTGTACCATGACACGGAAACGGCAGATGTGGTGAAACAATATCTTCAAAGTTATTACTGGTGTACGCTGGCGCTCACGACGATAGGTAAGTGACAATGATAATTTTTGCTTTATTAATTGCAGCGAATATCTGATAACATTTCTAAGTCAAGATATATATATTTATATATATAGTCCTCCTTGACGTGTCCGTCAATGGCGAACCTGGCTCCATGACCTTCACGAGCGGCGATCATGTGCCCGAATATGGCTTGCAACACCAAATTTGGTTTTAAAGGTTCTGTTGCACGGCGCGCAATGCAACTCACCCTTGTTGTTGTCGGTATAGGTACGTGTATAGGAAGGCTTTGGACGACTCTTTATGTTAAGGCGTTTTGCGTCGAGGTCTTGTATTCCAAACAGGAGCCGGCGGTAAACAATACACCTCGAGCCAAAGAGGGTCCAATCTATTATTAAAACTTAAATAAATGATTAAACTGAAATAGTTAGAGGTACGTACCTATATCTCTCTCTTTTCTTCATTTTTAAATTTTACTGTTTGGGAGAAAACCTCTCTTGGAAAATGAAGCAGTTTGGGAAATATAATTATTAATGAAGATTCATCAGTCTTCACTAAAGTCCTGGTTATTAGATATGAGACCATGTAATAGGAAATAAAAGACCCCCTAAAAAGCCACGGTTTGCTCGTTTCAATACTTTTTTACCTTCGGCGCCTAAGTATAGGTACAATACTTTGGCAATCACAATACTTTAGATTCGAATGGTGGTCAAAAACAGATACCAATTTGTCTTTTCCGTCTTCACGGCGTCTATCTTGATTTATTGTCTGTACAAACATTCCCCGAGTTCTAGCTTAAGATGTTCTACTCGTATACTAATATGATAAGCCAATGGAACACATATATTATCCTCATCTAAAATATCGCTGGGAGAACGATTTATTAAATTTATCAAGCGGATAGGTACTGCTGAGAAAACAGAGCTAATATTTAACGATGTGACATTTTGCTTGAAATATTCATAGTAGAGGATCCCGATATAAAACGACCTTCACCGAGATGTTTATTTGATGAAATGTATTTTATATTTAATTTAATATATCAATAAATATATTGCCTATGGGTTGCCTAACAAATTTAAGTCCAGGGTATGTTTAGTTAAAAATTTTTTTTTTTTACATTTCACTGGTTTGATTATTAGATAAATTCATAATAAAATAATCTTTAATTTTATTTTATTAAAATTCAATAATCAGACCGTTGCAAAATGCTAGTAGGTATAGATTTACCTGTTTATACCTGGCAACCCGATAGTTTGCATATTCTATGGGCTTTATACTTTCGATTAGTAGGTATAGAATTTATCTAATATTAATCAAACCGGAGAAATGATTATTAATTAAACATACCCTGGACTAAAATTTGTTAGGCAACCCATGTGCAATATATTTATTGACATATTAAATTAAATATAAAATACATTTCATCAAATAAACATCTCGGTGAAGGTCGTTTTATATCGGGATCTTAGACTATCAATGGTACCTACCTAATCAGTTTGCTAACTACTTTTGGATATTCCTTTCAGTTTAGTCCAAGCTGACATATTTTTTTGTTACAAATAAGAGGTACCTAGAGTAGAAAAATGTTATCGTTATATCCAAATTAGTGGAGTAGCCTCATATTTTGGATTTTGATATGTTTAAATTACTTGCCTTGGGCCATTATGTACGTACGAGTATAACTAGTTATTTTTTTATTAAAGCAGTAACGTCTGCTACCGTAAACCAAATATTTACAATGAAGCGAAAAATTTAATGATTCAGGCGGGTTTTTCGCTTCATTCTTAACATTTGAGAATATTACTAGTGTTTTTTTATTTTATTTTAAAGCCTTCGCACACTGGCGACTTACCGACCCTTAGCTCTAAATGTAAGCACGGTAGGTACTGTAGCTTGCGGCGATCTTGCCGCCACCGGCTTCCCATTAACTTGCGTAATCGATTAGATTAGTCGACACACTACTCCGCCTCGCAAACAGAATATTACATTATCTCTGAACTTGGAAGATGATTCGATGTAAGCGTATCAGGTAGCTGGGGGCCTTTATACGCAGTCACAGACTTAATTCAGACGTATTGTCTGTTTACCTACATTTCGTACATTTGGTATTTGAATAGCTTTTAGAACACGGCGTTTGATTACACGTAGCGTTGTGGTTTGGATATTGGCAGTCCTCGTCATGTCGTGTCATGAATTTTAATTTCATGGATATTTTTTCCCCTGCAGTCGTATATTGAAAATGTCATCCTATAGACTAAGTTAGGTTAGGTTTGTTTTATAACAAATGCTTTCGATATAATGAAATGAAATGAAACTTTCCATGGAGCGTTTGTCTATAAAATTAGGGTAAGCCATTTAGGTACACCTTCTTTATAGACAAACTTTTTATCGAATGTTTCATTTAATCGAATTTTCATTGAATAGACAATGAATTGTAAAATTTTCTGTGATAAACCTTAAAAATATTATACTATAGACTAGGTTAGATTTACCTTCCATACCTATATGGGAAATACTAGATCAAATCTTGTTGTTTTTTTTAGTATCACAGTGCAGCTTATATTTTAGGAACGAATGAAAATACCTAAAACCTTATAATTTAGAAGATTTTGACGTGACAACGTCTTAAATTAGGTTGCGCTCGGAGTCACTCATGAAAAAGTGTAACGCCCGCTCACGTCTGTTACCATGAGTCACCGAACGAGAGAGAGGCCCGCCGGACCGGCGAATGCCTTGCGTCTCTCTCCCACTCAAACATGATCGGTCCGCCGCGCGTTGTCACGTAAAATCTTCGCCCGTAAAACCGATTTTACAGGCAACCAGTTTTTTTAATTATATTGCAGTTACACGATTCCATCAAAAACACGGATGTGAAAGTAGATGCTATCTGATAATCAGCATCACCGGCAAAATATCCAAAAGTGATCCAAGAGGGTACCTACCAATTAAAAAACCGGCCAAGAGCATGTCGGGCCACGCTCAGTGTAGGGTTCCGTAGTTGCTCATCCTTCACTAGAGACGGTCAAAGACGGAAAGACGGAAAAAGGTCGTAAACGCCAAAGTAACTGTAATTACTTATTACCTTCTGGAAGTCAACTTCTTCTTCTTCTTTGTCGTCACACTCTTGTCAGAGTGGTCGTGGTCGTCACATCAGGGTTGGTAGCAAACTTGTAGCTCTTCTTGTGCATTCGTGGAGTGGACCATTGAGTGTATTCTTGACTTGGTCGGTCCATCGCATCGGTGACCTACCGCGCGCTCTAGTGCCTTCGACTTTCCCCTGCACCACAAGTCGTTCCACAGAAGTGTCTTCTCGACGTGTGATATGTCCGAAGAAAGTGAGAATACGACATTGGACGATGGAAGAAAGACGCTGTTTAATGCCGAGTTCTTGGATGATTGAGTCGTTGGTTCGGAATTGTGTCCAGGTTATGCCAAGCATCCTTCTCCAGCACCACATTTCTAGAGCGTCTATCTTCTTTTTCTCGCTTTCCCTTAATGTCCACGTCTCAGCACCGTAAAGAAATATGGGAAACACTAATGCCCTGACAAGTCGCATTTTAGTGGCCTTTGTGATGTTTCTGCTTCTCCATATCTTTCTGAGCCGATCCATGGCGGACCTGGTGATAGCCATGCGCCGTTTAATCTCATCCACGCATCCACCTCCGTTCGATATTAGTGCCCCAAGGTAGGTGTATGACTGAACGACGTCGCAATTCGCAATTTTAGTGACTTCAGGCGAGTTGTTGTTAGCTCGATCGACAATCATGACCTTCGTCTTGCTGTGGTTTATTTTGAGACCGAAATCACGGCTAACTTGCTCCATTTTATTCAGCAGGGATTCCATGTTGCCGATGCTAGTTGCAAATAGGGTTGAGTCATCTGCATACCGCAAATTGGAAATTTTATGACCTCCAATAGTGATTCCGTCTGACCAATTCTCGAGTGTTATTCTCATAATGAGTTCTGTGTAGGTGTTAAACAGCAATGGTGATAAAATGCAGCCTTGACGGACCCCGGCACTTGGATGAAAGTGATTTGACGACACGTCGTCCGTTCTCACCGAAGCTGTTCCTTCTTCATAAAGTTTCCTAAGAAGGTGCACTAAATGTTTAGGTGTTCCCATAGCTAGGAGAGTCTCCCAAAGTACCGGCCACCTCACTGAGTCGAACGCCTTTGAGAAGTCAACAAAGCAAATATAGGTCGGCTTGTTGAATTCCCTGGCTTTTTCAATGATCTGGCGCACGTTTAGAATCTGCTCACGAGTACCCTTCCCTTTCACAAAACCAGCTTGCTCAGGAGAAATTTCCTTTGATAAGTAAGACTTTAATCTCTCGTTTAAAATGTGCAGCAGAATTTTACTTGCATGTGAAATTAAGGCAATTAAGCGGTAGTTACTGCATATTTTAGTGGAGCCCTTTTTATGCAGAGGAACGAAGACTGTGTGAGTCCAATCTCGGGGCCAAGTTCCTGATTCCCAAATTTTGTTACACAGGGCATGAAACTCCCCTGATGCTTTGATGGTCTCAATCGGTTTACAATCTCTTCCTGTAGCTTTTCCGCTTTTTAGTCGTCTGATAGCGGCTTGCACTTCGTCCCTCAATATACATGGCTCTTTTTCTTCGTCCTTGGGCTCTGTCGAGAAATAATTGTGAGCTAGAGGATCTCTAAATAGAGACTGACAGTAGTCCTTCCAGGTTTCAGATATTGCACCTATTTCAGTCAGTAGTTCGCCTTGTGGGTTCTCTATAGCCCATGTTTTAGAAGAAAGGGTTTTGTAATGTGTTTTGTTGTGTGTAATTATTGTGATCCCGCCTACATGCTTCCTGTATACGAGCCGATATTGCGTTTAGGTTCTTTACGTCCGCTCCTTGAGCTTTCATGTTCCTTCTTTCTTCTACAAGGGCAAGCGTTCTATCAGAAAACCAGTGTTGACGCTTGCGAACTGGTGCAGAGGGCTTTGATTCTACGACGGCATTCTCGAGTAGCTCTTTAGCCTGACTCCACAGCTGATCTGTGGATGCAGATTGAGAATCTATGTCGGTCCATTGGTGCCACTTTTGTTCGATCGCAGCCATAAATTTAGATTTGTCCGTGGGCTGGATTCTTTTTAGCTTCTCAATCTTCCTGGCAGCTCTGAGCTTGAGTTGGACTTTTGCTATTAGAAGTTGGTGATCTGATCCACAATCAGCCCCGGGAAGGGTGTGAGCATTCCTTATGCAAGTTTTCCATCTCGAACTGATCATAATGTAGTCGATTTGGTTTCGATAATTGCCATCGGGTGAGGTCCATGTATAAAGTCTTCTTGGATGGTGTTGGAAGAAGCTGTTTGAAATCACCAAGTTGTTCTCAGCGGCAAATTGAATAAGTCTTTCTCCTCTCTCATTGCGCTGTCCCAGCCCGAATTTTCCTACGCATTGGCTAAGCTGATCAGCATGTGCTCCTATTTTCGCATTTAGATCACCCATTATAATCAGTATTTCCCTTTTAGGGGTTTTGGCTATGGTTGATCCCAGCTCAGTGTAGAAGTTTTCTATATCTATGTCACTTGCGGTGCTAGTTGGTGCGTATAACTGTATGATATTCAAATTCATTGGATTCGCCTTTAGCTTGATACTTATCCCTCTGTCGCTCACAGGTTCATATCCTATCACACAGTTAGGTACTAATTGTCTTAGGCAAGATGAAGGCAACTCCATTTCTGCTGTTAGAATCGTTTCCAGAAAAGTACACGGTGTGTTTTTTGGTGTGAAAATGGCCATTGCCTTTCCAATTTTTTCCAAGGAAGTCAACTTACGTCCTTTTAAAGAAAATTATGAAATTTTGCGATAACTCAAAAACGGATAGACCGATTTTATTCAATATAGTTTTCATTGAAAGTACTTATAAGGCCTCATTTTCATGAATTTTTCCATATTTTTTTAACCTGTGGTTGAAAAGTTAGAGGGAGGGGACACTATTTTTTTTATTTTCGGAGCGAATATTTATTTACAAAACTACTGACTTTATCAAAAAGTTATGTTTAGAGACCCGTATTATTTTTAATAGACCTATTTAACGACAACCCACATACTAGGGTTGGAACGAAAACAAAAATTCACCCCCACTTTAGGTGTACGAGAGGTACCTACCCAAAAAAAATTTTTTTTTAGTTTTTATTTTACCGTTTTGTCGGCGTGATACATACACATACTCATACCAAATTTCAGCTTTCTAGTACTAATGATAACGGAGCTAAGCCGCGGACGGACAGACAGACAGACGGACATGGCGAAACTGGTTCCTAGTTGACTACGGAACCCTAAAAAACGATTATTATGTCAAATTAATTACGCATCACGTTTTTGGCCGTAACAATTAGAATTTTGGCAAATTGATGTACCTACAAATTCAATTCCTCCATTAATTATCTATTGCGTATGAATATACATTTGCAGATAAATTGAATAAATATCTAATTAACCATTGTTACAAAGTTCCTCCATTTGGACATATTAGGGGTTGAATTTCAAATTATCCTCCTTAAACATGTGTTTTGTATTTCTACCTTCAGTACTTTATTCATCATCCGTGATAGATGAATGTAACATTTTGATGGATATTGAAGCCGCTGGTGGCACTAAATCTAACTGTTAGCGTTACGATCGGACTAACAGGCCTTCTCTCTCTCGAACTGTTCATTAATAAATACCCCACGGCTCAGCGCGATCGGATATTGAGACAGGACTGACATGGCTAATATTCCAGCGATAATATCGGTATTCCCTTGATTTGTCTAATTTTTTTTTGTCTAATTTCAGTTTGTCTAACAACTTTTACCATAATGAACATTTTATCTAAAGTCAATATGTATAATATCATTTCTCATAATTATTATTTCGTCGAAATTCGTTTTGCCTAAATGATCATTTTCGTAACTCTTGTTTTGTCGAATATTATTTTATCTAAAACTCACTTTGTCGATTCTTATTTTGAAAATTGTAGGTTAGGTTGAAGACCGAATACTGTAGGTTAGGTTAGGTTTGTTTTATGACCATGGATAGCGGAGCGAGCGAAGCGAGCGGAGCGTCAGAATGCTTGCTAGATAAATAAATTGGGCAAAAAAATTGTTAGGCAAAATATGTTTATACGAATTAAAAATTAGGCCAAATAAAATTAGACGAAATAAGATTATGTGAAATGAGTATTATACAAAACGACTTTCACTCAAATGAAAATTAGGCAAAGTGAATAGTTATGCTAAATAATATTAGTTTAACTGAAATTAGGCAAACCGAAATTAGGCAAAAAGTTGTTAGGCTAAACAAGGTACAACCCATCTATGGTGAACGATGAGAGGAGGTTTAAATTACGAGAAGAGATTTCAAGCTCTATAAAAAAGTTGTAAACGCCAAAGTAACTGTAATTACTTATTACCTTCTGAGAATTATCGATTATACGCGCCAGATTGAGCTATTTTTTTTTTCGGAGCTAATATTTACAAAACTGCTGACTTTATCCAAAAATTATGTTTGGAGACCCCTATTATTTTTAAAAGACCTATTCAATGACACCGCACTCACTAGTGTTGAAATGCAAAAAAAATAATACCTCCTCTTTAGGTGTTCGAGAGGTACCCGAAAATATTTTTTTTTTTGTTTTTATTTGACCGTTTTGTCGGCGTAATACATAGGTACACATATTCATACCAAATTTCAGCTTTCTAGTACTAATGATCTCGGAGCTAGACGCAGGACGCAGACGGACAGACAGATAGACAGACGGACATGGCGAAACTATAAGGGTTTCTAGTTGACTACGGAACCCTAAAAACGATGCACCGCGCGTTGTGTTGTCGTACCTTTGTCTGCGAGTCTTGTTGAAACATTAAATGGCTAAGCCATCTAACACACAGGATGATGGTCTTTTCACACTCGATTTTTCAGCTGCTGAACTTTTTGATCCGTTAACAGAATATTTAATTATGTTCATCCTATGCGTATCGTGATCGCACACAGCATTTTTGCTCTCTCTTTACTCGTATTTTCTAAGTCCTCCTGTCAACACATATGATATGAATAGCTAATTGTTTTTTTACGACATATGGCCGCGTGGTTAACGGTAAATGTACCAAAAAATAAAACATATATCACTATATTTTAAACCGGCTACAGTATAAACTGGGGATTTGACAGATGAAAGGGAAAACTGACATACATCCGTATCTACTCCATCCTCGTTACAATTCGCCGAACATGTTAATAAACTGTAGATGGTATCAATTAAACTACAGAAATTAACATGATAAACGATAATGTTTTGACATAACGTGCAGCAAGGTACTGTGTTCATGGAATACAAATATTCACCCCCATTGCGGCAATTTTAACTTTCAGAAATTACTTTAACGGATTTACGTTGGTTTGCTACACTTGTTCGAAGAAATAAAAATATGATAACTATGTTGTAGATAAAAACTTTCATTCACTATTGTTATGTTTTAAAGCAATAAGAGATAAGGTTGATAGTTTCCAGGTCTATCCGACGGTTTTTTACTTTGTACGTTTATTCTGTGCTCGATTAAAGTTTTTTTTTTCTTGCTTACAGAATATTAGATAATGTATGCACACTTAGTTTACTGTTGATTGGCGCTTAGAGACCTTATATACCTATAAAAAATATTGTAATTAAATATCATTCCTTCTGACGAATTATTTTAATTATATCTATTATTTTTTTATTTGTAAATTGCGACACCTAAAGTATACATCTCTTAAAAAAATTGTGTTAATTATTCACTCCTTAGACGGCTACTTACATAATTTTACGATTTTATTTATTTATTTCATTTGATTTTACGAACACCAGCAAAATTCGTTCCCTTCACAGTAAGAATTCTCGTACTTTTAAATGTTTTGTTAAGTTTTTAGATTCACTACAATTGATAACAGAGGTAGTAACAATAACGGGCTACCTTTGTATCACTCACACACATACACAGACAGACCTTAAAGCACAAATGCCTGAATGTAATTTTCTGAATATCAATTTTGTAAAATGAAAATTTGCGTATCGAAATTATGCCAAAGATTGCATAGGCAAAAAAATAACAGTCGCTAATGTTTGTTTGATCAAAATTGGAAAATTTACGAAAAACGGCAGGATCCCAACAATAACATAAAATTATTGCACATTCTAATAAAATAAGATAGTTCGCTTCGGCGTTGCGGGCTGGAACAAATGGCCCCGTTAAAGAAAATGGCTGCACTGACTAGATGCCGCCATTACTTATAATGTTGTTATATGTATTACAAAAACACATTTCATGTTTCATTAACCTGTTTGAATTAGTCTCAGAGGATAGATTGTTAATGAAGTTTACTATTTTATAATGGCTACAGTAATTTGAGTTGCTAATTATTTTAGTATTTTTTCTCTATGATCAAACAAGCTTTTTTTATATAATTATCAATGTTACTACTTAGAACAAGGGCATTGCGATGTATTAGTATATATTTGAACCCTACAGTTGGAATTTTTAATTGATAATTTTTGTTTCAAAAACTACTCGTATTTGACAAAAAATCTCGCAGAAAACTGTTTTTTATTTTAATCTTACTCGTATTTTCGACTGCACGCAATGAAAGCATGAAATAGCTATGTTACTTTCTAGATCTCAGGAAACGGTATTATACAATTTAAAAAGTTGGTTGAAATTATATCAATATATTTGTCATAATATGAAAAAAATAAGTCTTAAAAGGAATAAGGCCTCTTAAATTACTAACATATGAACGCAAGATTTGTGTTGGAGATAGCTAAGATTTTTTTGGATGAATCAAATAAATATATACCTACTTAGAGAGTAAACGAGAGGACGTTTAGAAAAGAGAAAGACGAAAGAAAGTCTCCGAGTAGAAAATCGCAGGTACATGCCCGTATAATTCACACGTCATTTCTCACTTAGGAACTCTAAATCACAATTCTCTTAAAATATGATATAAAATACTAGTAAAGCAATCGGTTCGTGAATCTAGACAAATAGTGAAATGATAATAATGGGAAAAATCTGTTTAAAAATCAATAAGCTGTTTTGGTCCCCAAATTATAACCTTTTCCGCTCCTCTTGTTTCATATATTGTTCACACCGTTCTATTAACAATGAATTACTTTTTATATTCGCCTTTGGTAGGTTGCTAAAACCATTTTGCACTGCTGGCACGCCAATTAAAAACAAAACAAACTATAAAAAAAAAATTGGGCAAGTGCGAGCCCGACTCGCGCATGAAGGGTTCCGTACCTATACATATATATATAATCTATAACAAGTTTGTTGTATGGGAGCCCCCCTTAAATATTTATTTTATTTTATTTTTAGTATTTGTTGTTATAGCGGCAATAGAAATACATCATCTGTGAAAATTTCAACTGTCTAGCTATCACCGTTGTTGAGATACAGCCTGGTGACAGACGGACGGACGGACGGACGGACGGACGGACGGACGGACGGCGAAGTCTCAGTAATAGGGTCCCGTTTTTACCCTTTGGGTACGGAACCCTAAAAAAACTGTTTTCCGCTTATTACTCTCTCTATCTGGCGTTTCATGCTTTCATTGAAAACGGAAAATAAAATACAAAGCGTGTAAAACTTGCCCTAAAAACACATTTTTCGGTTGCCTTCTGGCATCGCAAACGGTGCCACGGTAGGATCGGCTTAAAGTCCTTACCTCTTTCTGCTTATAATGGATATTTTGTCATCGAACTTACAGGAAGAGAGGCCCTTGTACCTATGATAATCGTCGTGGATGTTGTTTTTTTCGGTAATAATTAACTGCAGGTTCAGAGTAGACTGGTTAACATATCGGCGAAAACTGAAAAACCTGCCAAGTGCGAGTCGGATTCGCGCACGCAGGGTTCCGTACCATCAATTAAAAAACGGCAAAAAATAACGTATGTTGTACGGGAGCCCCATTTAAATATTAATTTTATACTGTTTTTAGTATTTGTGTTATAGCAGCAACAGAAATACATCATCTGTCAAAATTTCAAATGTCTAGCTATCACGGCTCTTGAGACAAACAGACAGACGGACAGTGGAGTCTTAGTAATAGGTTCCCGTTTTTATGTGTTGGGTACGGAAACCAAAAAATTACTGAGAATCACTCAAAACGTAACAAACATCTATTATGAGTTACATTTCGGCGGCCTCTCCTGTTTTGCGGCTATACCTACAGCAGCTAAAGTAGCAGCAAGTAGTGTTCAACCTGTTGTAATATATTGGAAATGGTTAATAATGACTTTACTAGCTCTAAAAAAAATTATTGTATTTTTGTGAGAAAGATAGAAAGTTGTATATTATTGATTGAAAATAGAATTTTCATGAACAGACAAAAACGCTGGTCCTTAGCTTATCTATGACGTGACGTAGAATTTCGAGTACCTAAATAAACAAAAGGGCTACTGCAATGTTCGAAATTCAGCCGTCGTATAGTGCCGTCCCGCTCAGGCACTCACTCAAATATACTTTGACAGGGGATCGAGAGGGACGGCACTATTGGCAGTCGTCGGAGTAGCCCTGAAACTGAAGTTTTCTTTACGGAATCAGTGACGTCACTATTATAGGCGAAAATGGCGGACAGCGTTCAAAATACAGAATAAAAACCATATGTTTTTAAATATTTTTTATCAGCCATCTTCTTCTTTTAAGAACTAAAAAAACATATTTTTAGGTTTCCTATGCTAAATACTATACGAAATAAACATTAGTTTAATAGAATTTAAACATGAGTCCACTACTTCGCTCCGCTTATAGTGAGGGTGACATTGACAGTGACGTGACAAAAAGCATCCCCCAGATGTCGCTTCTTCTCAAGTGTTTCTGTTAAACTCAACGATTGACTAGTAGAGAATGCCTAATGGCATTTGTACACATTTTTGTGCAATAAAGTATAAATAAATAAATATTTTCAGAACACCAATACCCGGGAGAAAAGTTTTCTTTAAATCTGTATTTTGTTTGCGGCCGCTGTGATAAGATGATCGGGTCTCTCGAGTCGAGTACTTTCGACACGGAGTATGCATATCGGCGCCACGCGGCTCGTTTGTCGGGCGCCGCGACCCCGCGCTCCAGCCTGTCGCGCACTCCATCAATCAACCCTAACACATCTCTACTCTACACATGTGTTCTACTAAAAGGAATCGATTAAATTACTACACGCCGTTTCCAGGGAATAGCCCACCGATGTTTCTAATCCATTTAGAGACTGATTTAACTAGAGATAACTTTAAATATCGTTTGTACTCGTGTACGTTTTGATTGATTAATTTATATTACGATTGTGTGGTTACAAGCACTTCTTAATAAATTATAGCAATTTACTTATATAGTCTTGGGGTGAAGTTATGGTTATTCCATGATTGCAACCGACAAGTGTTACTTGTAACTTGTAACGGAATAATTTCGAATGTGGAAATATATGTTTGACATAAATATATTATTGCAATACGAGCTGCATATTTTTTAAGAAAAAATTAAACGCAAATCTAAGTAGATATACGTACTACATAGGTCATTTGTACGTTGAATTTAAAGAACGCTGCTAACATATTCATACCATGAGCATAGAATACAAAAATTGTTTTAACGACTACTTTCTCGCAATATTTAACGTGCGACGTCTTTGCGATAGGTTAAATAGGTACATTCGCATATTGCTCGTACAGTCGAGTTCTTAAATTTATGAGCAAAAACCGGCCAAGAGCATGTCGGGCCACGCTCAGTGTAGGGTTCCGTAGTTGCTCATCCTTCACAATAGACTTAAGTTATGACAAAGATTTCAAGCTATATAAAAAGGTCGTAAACGCCAAAGTAACTGTAATTACTTATTACCCTCTGGAAGTCAACTTACGTCCTTTTAAGAAAATTATGAAATTTTGCGATAACTCAAAAACGGCTCCACCGATTTTGTTCAATATAGTTTTCATTGAAAGTTCTGATAAGGCCTCATGTTCATGAATTTTTCCATAATTTTTTGACCCGTGGTTGAAAAGTTAGAGGGGGGGGGGGACACAATTTTTTTATTTTCGGAGCGAATATTTACAAAACTGCTGACTTTATCAAAGAATTATGTTTGAAAACCTCTATTATTTTTAAAAGACCTATTCAACGACAACCCACACACTAGTGTTGAAACGAAAAAAAAATTCACCCCCACTTTAGGTGTAAGAAAAATAAAGTAAAAAAAATATTTTTATTTTTTATTTTACCGTTTTGTCGGCGTGATACATACCCATACTCAAAAAAAAAATCAGCTATCTAGTACTTAATGATCACGGAGCTAAGCCGCGGACGGACAGACGGACAGACGGACAGACGGACATGGCGAAACTATAAGGGTTCCTAGTTGACTACGGAACCCTAAAAATGAGATATTTGGTACGAAAATATCTGAACAAGCCACTATATGCCGTCAACAATAGAGACGACTTCTCATATATTGATCAAATGTTTGCCCATAAATTTATAAAGTCGACTGTACAAATATTCCTGCGAGTTATAACGGCTTGTTTTTTCTCATAACTACCAAACAATCTTCTATTATTCGTTCAATTTGCTGAAACAAAACAATAGGTGCCTCGTTTTATTCTTGTTCGTCACTAATTGGCCTCGACTGCCTCGCCGGAGGGCGGGAGCGGTGGTTGATACTTGCAGCGGTGAACCTCTTCTTGGATCCGGTATCATTTTTATTTAACATTAAACGTTTTAAAAGCATCCCCTTTATTATAAACCAAAATCGCGAGGTCTATAATAGACCTCGCGATTTTGGTTCGAAATGCCTAAATCATTTAATTATATTTGTTTTTTAACCCAATAAATATATCCAGGTGCTTTTAATGATCCTGCACCAACTGCTAGTTCTGTTTGGCCCTATGATTGACCGGTAGACAACGTCCTGTGGCATTAAGTCCGCCATTTTTTAATTTCAAATCTATATAAATAAATAGAATTACGAAATACTTAAAAGAAGAGTTAAGTTATTATAGTGTTTCTGCGGAATCAACACTAAAAAAATCAATAACTTGTGAAACTTACTAAGTTATTCCTAGCCTTTTTTTGTATCCAATCTTAAGTGTATAAATGTGTATTTTTCCACATTTATTCAGAGCCTCAAGTGTAAGATTCCAACGCAACAAAACGCCTCTATCACGTTTTCGTTTACCGTATAATCGACGTTGTCACAAACGCAACACAGACGTTTACTGGCGTTAAAAGTAAACTTGCACTAGCTAAGTAGTCTGAATATATCACATCTTTGCACGTGCACTGTTCAAAAAGACACGATTAAATTAGTTCAAGCCGTTACCGGCGAACAGTGCTCCTTTGTTTCCAATCGACTTAGAGAGCGATTGCAACTAGGAACACTTTATTGTTTCCACTCACGTGCGATTGCTTGGAATTGTTCCTTTTAAATACAATTCGTTTTACAATTTCCGTTCGTTCCATTTATAGAATAAGGGATTTATGTATAAATAAGTTTGGTTGTAAGTACTGAAAGAATTTGCGGCCATTCTACATAAGACATTCTACAGGCATACGTAGATTGATTATAAACAGAGCCAAATGCACTGTGGAGCTCAAAGCGCAGCGGCAAACAAAACGGCTTCTATTAAAAATAAATTGCTAATTAAAAGTATTTAGCGATGTTTGGCGCTGACATAGCAGCCGGTCGGTCCGTACGGAAATTATTATCGTCTTTGATCAGTCTACTGCTTCTCAAGCCCATCTCAGATGCCATGATATTTGCTTTACACGTTACCTATACTCGTGTCTTACGTTGTTCATGCTCTAACCTAACATAAAGGAGCGATCACACCGCTGCTCATATACGCTGACGATGGGTTTACGCAGTCAACTAACGCAGCGTATACGCAGCGTCAAGCTACTGCGTGGACCACTTATACGTCACGTTACTTCGTAAATTAAGTAGCGTAGCTCTTTAAAATTATAATGTTATGCCTCTAAGAACCTTGATGAGTGAGACACGGAGATTTTTCAGTTAGCTTGTTATCGATAACAATGTTCCGTAACACCATAACAAACGCGAAACTTTCCGTGTCTATGAGAATGAGAATGAAAATGAATGAATGAATGAATGAGAATGAATGAGAATGAGAATATTTATTTATTTGTCAAATAGTCCATTGAATAAAAAGTTCTAGAGTGCGTGAGTTAGTAACGTAAGATGTTTCTTCGGAAACATGTCAAGAGTCCCTAGGTAATAAACATACTAAAACCCCGGGACACTAGGAGGAGCCCCGGAGTGGGGGCAGGGGGGGAAAGGGTCCATTTTTTCATTTTTCGCTTAAATCTCAAAAACGGTACATGTTAGAGAAAAACTTTCAAGGAAAAGTTGAAAGGCCATAAAATTATCTACAAGTTGTACCTAAATATTTTTTTCCTATATCCTACCGTTTCTGAGTTACACGCAGTAAAAAATGATTTAGGCTCAAACAATTTCCCCATACTACATACCCATGTTTATCACATCAATCGATCAAAAAATATTTCTTTCTTCCAAAAAACTCAAATGTGCAACTTGTGACCGGTACTGATAGATTGCTCTTAATTAGGTCTATAATTGGTAAAGTAAACACATTCCTCCATGGAAGCCTTTAGGAGGAATCGATTGTCAAAATATTATATTAGGGTAGTTTGAGTTACTGAACTTGATCTTTTTATTTTTTCTTCCAAAAAAACTCAAAAGTGCAACTTGTGACCGGTACAGATAGATTGCTCATAATTAGGTCTATCATTGATAAAAATACCAGATTCCACCACGGAGGCGTTTACGGGGAATTGAATTTTATTAGGGTAGTTACAATACTTGAACTTTTTATTTGTTTTCTTCCAAAAAGCTCAAAAGTGCAACTTGTGACCGGTACTGATAGATTGCTCTTAATTAGGTCTATCATTGGTAAAAAAAACACATTCCTCCATGGAAGCCTTTAGGAGGAATTGATTGTCAAAATATTATATTAGGGTAGTTACGCAACTTGACCTTTTTATTATGGGATGTAGCTCGAAAACGGCTGCGAATAGAAAAAAAATATTTAGGTACAACTTGTAGATAATTTTATGGCCTTTCAACTTTTCCTTGAAAGTTTTTCTCTAACATGTACCGTTTTTGAGATTTAAGCGAAAAATGAAAAAATGGACCCTTTCCCCCCCTCCCCCCACTCCGGGGCTCCTCCTAGTGTCCCGGGGTTTTAGTATGTTTATTACCTAGGGACTCTTGACATGTTTCCGAAGAAACATCTTACGTTACTAACTCACGCACTCTAGACCCCCCTTGGAGGGACTCATTCAATGGACTAAAAAGTGGGTATACATAAATGATCTTAACTATAACGAAACGAGAATTAAAATTAACCAATTTTTAACATCCTTACTCGTAAAGCAGCCATTATTATACATATTTATGACCGTACCTAGTTATTTACAAACTTTTAACTCCTGTTTAGCCTTCTCATGAATACCTAATAACCTCATTAAATTGTAACCTATGTTCTATTCGGAGTACTTCCTCAAAATTTCTCACGTTTCATTGTATCTACTATACATCCATAGATACGAGTATAATTCACTAGAAGACTCGCTTGCTTTCTACGTTCCATAATCGCAATTCTTTTTTTTCTGGTCTTTTTTTTCTGAAAATAAAGGATTAAATAGGTAATATATTTAAATGAATATGCGTTTTCGTCAAATAACAAATACAAATACAAGTACTCTTTATTGCACACCTCATAAACTATACAGGAGAAATACAATGCAAGAAATTACAATTAGAGGTAAACAACAGGCGCCCAACCAGCAAAATAGTCCATTAAGAAATCATTTTATCACTAAAGAGTCCTATTAAAGCGTTATTAAGGTTTTCGTTATGACCATGTGTTTTATAAAAGCAACTTATATCACTTTTCAGCTGTATAATATTATACAGCACTTTAGTACTGTTTAATAGTGATGTAAACGTTTACATTACAGTCCTAAATCATGCCTTTAACGCTGCACTATAAGTGATTCCGTTATACCACTAAAGAGCTTCCTTGTCCTATTAAAGGAACATATATTACCGTTTTAAGGCAAATATGTGTTATTGTCGCTTCCAAATGAGTATTATAGTGCAAGTACTATAATTGTTAAAAGAATACTATTATAGGATAATAATGTACTATTATTGATTTCTTTATAGTAGTTTATGCAACTGATACATAATGAGGGGCCTTAAAACACGAGTGTGGTTTTATGAAACGAGCGTCAGCGAGTTTCATAATAGGATCACACGAGTGTTTTAAGGCCTAATTATGTACAGTTGTATACACTACTTTATCTACACACATATCATAAGTACTCTAAGATGGGTTCAGAAGCCATAAGGAAATGACCGGCACCACTAGTGCTACCTGTAAAATATCTAAAAACGACATATACTAATGCAGTAAGAAATAAATCTGAACAAATACATAAACAGATTATTTGTTGTAATTTACATTTACATTGAAACAATATTTTCAACTAAAATGTGAATTACAATAAACTTATCACAATTATATTTTCGTAACAGCAAAGAACCAACAAACAAATGACAACAATAATGGCGGCAATTCGAACCTCCGTCAAGACGAATGTTTTTTTTTTCTAAATCATATACAAACGAATGTATCCATATTCTCATGTCACTCGAGATCAAATGTCGTGCGGTTTTTATAAAAAAACATACTGAATTGACGTTTCGTATCGAAAACAATATTAATATCTATGGATACTAGAATAGAGACCTACTTTAGTTTTGACAGCTGTTCCAAATTTAAACTCATAACCTTACAAAAATTGATACTGTTTTAACATTACAGTACAGATTTTACCTACTGCCACAGATAAGAAAGTTCTCATAGTAAAATTGGTTGTAGTAATGCTGGCCATTTCCTACGGTTTCTGAACGCATTTTAGAGCACTAATGATATGTGCGTAGATAAACACTGTTATGTATCGGATTTGTGAAATAAAGATTTCCAAATAGCTACTATAGGACAGATACTATAGTTGCCCCGAGGACACTGTTAAACCACTAAAAAGTCTTGAAATCATTGTTTTGGTAACTGTTACGTCTCATAGTTGAATTAAAGAGTTTGAAATATTTTAATGGGCCTTTCTGCTATATAAAAGTAGCATTTGACCACTTATAATCAGCCAAAATGTCTAATAGTAGAAATTTAAAGTGTTTTTTTAGAACAAGACAGACATTTTGGTTTAACAGGTGTCAAGGAACCCTATTTTTGTCATGGCGGCAAATGACTGACCTGATAGATGTTATATAGCTTACTACCTATAGTAAGCACGAAGACACTTTTATACCAGCGATCGAGAAATTTATATATTTTCGTGATTTTAATTTCATAAATATTAATAATAAAGGGGGCGCATGAAAATTTTGTTTATAATACTAGTATACCTACTTTGCACACTACTTACTACTACGCAAGTAAAAATGGGAGTCTAAGACAATAACACTAATTTCACAAACAGTGAGCAGCCATTATGCTTTAAATGTGTAGTTCAATCAATTTACTTACCAAGGAGTCTGTTTTTCTGTTTTTTATTTATTTTTAGCTGCCTGATCTCTAATATAGGACTGAAAAGTCCATTAACAGAACTCTGATTACTTTTTTGTAACTTTTTTGTGATGTAGATGGCTCAACAATCACTGTTAAAACCTTAAAAAGTGTTACACGTCGCTGTTTTAGTATAACTATAGCACTAAAATGTGATGTATGGAGCCACAATAACACTGTTATGTCACGAAATTGCGATATAACTGTGCCAAAACCTGCCTGGGTAAACGTTTACATCAACGTTATAGGACATGTATGAAACACTAATTAGTGTTTCTGGAAACGTTCTATGGACTTTTATAGTACTTACTTTTGCTAGTTGGGCGGTCATATCGCTAAAGAGCGATCAAGAGCGAATAAGTTACTGTTACCAGATATTTACTTTTATTTGCATTTAAAATAAGTACATATATTGCCATTGCTATTTGCATTTGTGGGCCTGTGTGACGCCCGCGCGCCATTTTTATTTGCTCTGTTATATTTTGTAAATACAGATTTTTCGTTGGAAATATTGAAAAAATATTGTAGGAACGAAATTTAGAATTGTACGTATATTTCGATATCGCATGTTACTGTGTGTATAATGACATGGATACACAGTCAGGCTGGAAAATTTACCCCATCGCCACTGTTGCAGAACCACAAATTGTGGTCTTTGGGCGAATAGTCTCGCTACGACCAATGGTACTGCCGATTATTATTATTATACTGACGATTGTCAACAATAACTAAGTGACGTCGCCCCCCCGAACCCCCTTTCATAAATATCAGACAACCTCACACAAATCGATCTAGTCCCAAATTAAGCTCAAGAAGGCTTGTGTTATGGGTACTAGACGACGATATATATACTTATATAGATAAATATATACTTAAATACATAGGAACAATCATGACCCAAGCACAAAGATTCGAGTTCATCACACAAATATTTGCCCTGGCCGGGATTCGAACCCGGGACCGCTGCTCAGTAGGCAGGTGCTTGCAAAATGAGTTTAATAAGAATATCCTTTCTATCCCTCTTCATCTGTATCAATACTTTCTATCCGTCTTTATTTATATATCTGCGTCTTTCTGTCTCAATCTATCTTTTTCTGACTCTCTACATATATGACTCTTTTTTCTAATCTCTTTCTTACTCTATCTCTATTTTTCTACCACTAACAGTCTCTGTATATCTGTCATTGTCTTTTTCTGTCTATATTGTCTTACTAACTGTCACTATCTCTATTTATATATATCTCTACTATGTATTTTTATCACTTTCTATCCGTAACATTATTTATGTAAAAAGTGTACTTTTAGTAAACTTTATCATCAAAAGACGCGCTTGTCCTCATATACCACTTACGACAAATATGTGTAGTAAAATTAGTGCTAATAAATTACTGGTACAAACCAGTTGTACCGGTAATATATTAGTGCCAGTAGTACTTCAACATACGAATTCATATGGCGCGGCAAGCAAGCCCTGTATCAAAAGAAACGATTAACACTTTCGACACCAACAACCCGGTAGCCGGGCGCTCTGCTCGTCGTAAGTTTTCGCTACATACGGTTTTTCCCATGTTATCGGCTACGAGCGTAGCCCTTAGCGCTACGCGGTAGCGAATGCGTTAACCTATTGACCGCCAAGCGGTCTAGCAATTTACCGTGCCACTGACGCCAAAGTAAAAAAAAAAGATGTGCCCCAAAATCAACAGGGATTGAAAAATACTTGTAGCGGTTAGAATTACAAAGTTTTTGATCATTGAAATTTGGACGGCTGTGGCCGACGTGGCGTCAGGGGCACGATTTTTTGTTGACGGCCACAGCCGACTGTGGCGGTCAAAAGGTTAAGCTAATGAGTGCAGCCGCGAGTGAAACCGCGTACACGACATAATGCCAGCTAGCTGCTACGAGAACGTGCTACGGTCTACGCCGTAGCAGCTTTGTAGCACGACGCCGTCTTACGGCACCCTATCACTTACCGCAAGTTTCCTTTTGTTCTTTACTTACAACGGCTAATACGGGTAATACATATGTAAGTATACAAATGTATACTGTAATTATTTTTTGAGTGATAGCATTGTTTATAACAAACTTAATTACAAGTGAAACTAATAGAAACGGTTCGACAAGTAAGGGCAAAAGGTTAGAGGAGCTCACTACATATTTCATGTAATAAAGAAAAGAAAGCAACAAAAATTTAAGAGCTTTGAAATATTACGTGACTTAGGTACGTAGTTTTTAAGATTTTTAAACCAAATTTAAAATTGCTGTTGGAATCCTCATAATTTTGTAAAACAATTTATTACTTGACAACTGTACTTAACTCTTTTTGCTATACCTCTGAGTTTTTGAGTTTCTGATTACCCGGCAAGGGTAAATATTTGTGTGATGGACTGGACTTTTATGTATATCGTCGTATAGTACAAGCATTGCTGACTAGGTAAATTTGTATAAGATTGTCCCATATACGTATATGCAGCGGGACCCCATGTAATTATGGTTTAAGTCCTATAAAATCGAGTTGGTATATATTTCTACCTCTCGATTTATGTACTTTTAAATTTCTACCTTTGCAAATTAATGAAAAAAAAAATATTCTGTGCCAGCGGGGCCCTCTCTTAATTGTAAGTTTACAGACTAAATGAATTACTATTCATGGAGACTCTTATTTCTACCTTCCAAATAACTTTTCACTACACCCTACATATAAATAGTTTTTGAGAAATACGCGTTCGAAGATTTTGACCTTCTAGCAGGGCCCTTTGGTATTTAGTGACTTACATGAGCCCAGGTAATTTTAAAAAACAGATGGTTATTTCTACCTACTGAATCAATTGTGACCAACTTGCTAGTAACAGGTTTTCAAGAAAAAAATATATAAAAAATATTATTGTATTATATTATCACTATTTGTCACTAGCAAGTTGGTAATAATTGATTCAGTAAGTAGAAATAGTTAACTAGCTGTTTTTTTAAGTTACCTGGGGTCATGTAAGTCACTAAATACCAAAGGGCCCTGCTAGAAGGACAAAATCTTCTAACGCGTATTTATCAAAAACTATTTATATCTAGGGTGTAGTGAAAAGTTATTTGCTAGGTAGAAATAAGAGGCTCCATGAATAGTAATTCATTTAGTCTGTAAACTTACAATTACCAAAGGGCCCCGCTGGCACAGAATCATTTTTTTTCTTCATTAATTTGCAAAGGTAGAAATTTAAAAGTACATAAATCGAGAGGTAGAAATATATACCAACTCGATTATATAGGACTTAAACCATAATTACACGGGGTCCCGCTGCATATACGTATATGATTGTCCCTTAATATTTATTTATTTTAGTTTTACTTTTATTTCCGAAGGTAAGCATCGTTTACACTCATCAACAACATCCTATACTTAACAAAAAAGTCAGATGAGTGTGATTTTTATTCACGAGCGAGGTACGAGCGAGTGATTAAACAAACACGAGTCGGAAATCATCTTACACACGAGTTTCGTACAAAACTTTACTATGCGACTATGTACGAGAAAATATAACATACTTTAATACTCACAAAGACTGTCTGCATTGGAAAAAAGTGTATTGATTTGATTTATCCAACAAGAGGCCGACGTTAACATTTTTTACTCCTTCAAAAACATTTTACGGGTTTAAATTTATGATTCGTCCCTTTATCTCGACATTATTTCAGCAGAATTTCACAAAACAAATTCGAAATAAACTAGACACCAATAAAAAATTGGGCAAGTGCGGGTTCGACTCGCGCATGAAGGGTTCCGTACCATAATCTATAACAAGTTTGTTTGTTGTATGGGAGCCCCCTTAAATATTTATTTTATTTTATTTTTAGTATTTGTTGTTATAGCGGCAATAGAAATACATCATCTGTGAAAATTTCAACTGTCTAGCTATCACCGTTCTTGAGATACAGCCTGGTGACAGACGGACGGACGGACGGACAGCGAAGTCTCAGTAATAGGGTCCCGTTTTTACCCTTTGGGTACGGAAGCCTAAAAATGGCGGGGTTATTAGTAAACTGCGCTCGACATGTCTACTACTGCGCATGTGCAAAAGTATTTTTCACCTCACCTGCTCGGAAAACCTCCGTTTATAGGGCGAAATCTGCGTGCAAAAGTCTATTTTATCCGCTAGCGTGCAAAAGTTATTTGAATTTCGAACGCGGTAATTTTGATTATCTGTGGTGCATCTAATTATTTTATATTTAAGACTCCTTCAACGCTTGACTGTTTTATCAGTCGATTGATCTTCGAATAACCAATCAAGGCACGCTAATAAAGGGCGATCAGGTCAGGTCGGCTAAAATCATCCTGTATACGTGTGAATACCTCTTTATTAAAAAAATCACATAGGTACAATATCACGTCCAGAAACCTAGTTCGAGGTTACAGATTTTTAAGTTTTAATTTTTTCTACACTTTATTTTATGTTGATGTTTATAAATAGTATTATAGTTTCATTTACCTACATATTTTGACTAACTAATATATTAAATATAGCACAATTTTAATATTTATTTTTTATAAAAGTTGGAACATAAGAGTGTAATTTCTGAACGCACCCGAGAAAAAAATAAAAATTTAAAAAGTTGGAAGTTTTCACAATTCACGTACCAACACGTAAATTTGTTCAGTGGGGAATACGGACTGTTGTCTTACTTTATACAAATATCGAAAATATGAAAGTCAAGCCCAATTTGGAGCCTGCATTAAAACTAAAAAGGATTTGTTATACATTTTTGAAGACAATAAGTAATTTACCGAAACTATTGGCGTTTTTTAAAGACTTTATAAAGCTAGAAGAATCTTGCTCGAATCCCATCGTCCATCAACTTTCAAAACACGTGCTATGGAAAATACTTTCGAGTCGCCAACTAATCCAATTCCATTCTTCCACATTAACAACGAATGTGTCAAGTAGTTACAAATACAAATATAATATAACAGTGCATAAGAAAAACTCAACGATAAAGTCGATAAAATATACACGGCGATATTACAAATTACGGCAATATTACTTTTATGTGTGCTTCTCTCGTATTTATTTGGTTTGTGAGTGTGTTATGTTTCAAAAATCTGTTAAATAGAAGGCAAAATTAAATAAGATTATGTTTATGTTTTAATTGTTTTTCTTGCATTTTCCTCGCTGTAGTGAGGTGAAAAGTTGTGTGTTCCGCATGGCTGCAAAAGTATTTAGCTTCTCGTCTCTTGAAAGCCTCGCTACGCTCAGCTTTCAATTTCAACACTCGCGCCAAATAACAACTTTGCAGCCTTGCATAACAAATAACAATTTTTAATATTCGTCTTATGTCAAAATGGCACAAGCTCGTGTACATTCAGCCAAATGTATTTAACGAATAACGATTTAAAGTTCGTTTATTAATCAAATTTTATATCTAATGTAATGAATGACGTGTTAAATTAATTATTTAATGAAGTATTGGTTTTATTGTACCTACTTTTATATATAATATAATAATAATCGGTATTTTACATAGAAAACTATCGTGAGTCTCAGACATATTAAAATACTTAAACGGGTCTACGACGTGAGTAAACCCGTTTAAGTATTTTAATAATCGGTATTTGACAAATTTATCAAACTTTTCATAATTCATAAATCATTTAGTTTTTTTTATATGTAATATAATAATAATCGGTATTTGACTTATTTATCAAACTTTTCATAAATCATAAATCATTTTGTTTTTCTAAATAATAAAACCTCTTTGTGTGAGGCTGTCAGATACAAACAGAATAAAAAAAAAAATGAAAAGTATAAAGCACTAGTGTGGAAAAGTAGTACTTTCCGCACAGTTTGAATGCCTAGAATACGCTCTTTTCGAGCACATGCATTGTAAAGTAATGAAACTATCATACGAATCATATTATGAATCAAAAGTCATCGTAGTTTTCTCACTCACGCGCGCCTGCAAGACAGTAATTTCTATCTAGTTTTGATTCACTCCCGGCACGCGCCGCGCCGTACTAGACAATATTTTGCCCTTACTTGTCAAACCGCTTTTATTAGTTTCACTTGTAATTATGTTTGTTAATGTGTAACAAACAATGCTATAACTCGGAAACCCATCTAACCTACATCTAATAGTCTTATCTTAATTGGGCTCATTTAAATAGTCTTATTTAAACAGTTGGCAAAAACCTTGTCTCAAAGAAAACTTTTTTGGCAAACATTTATTGAAGAATAGGTTAGGGTTACCAAGTACAGACTTGCGGAAGTTAAACGGAAGTTGGAAGTCTGTTAACATGTTTAAGAGTTAAGTTAAACTAATCCGTTCATTGAAATGTTAACTTCATTAATTAGCAACTAACGTGTGTGTGAGTCATTTTCAAATTACATGTACGTAGTTAAGGGCTTTAATTAAAACAAAACTTAAGTCATTCCATTGTGTTACGATAGTTACCCATATACTTAGTATGAGTAACTTTCGTCACACAAAAGAAGCGATTTTGTTTTAATTAAGCCTTTAACTATGTACATGTAAATTTGAAAATGACTCATGTAGCGTTTTTCGCGCTCCGTAGGAATTCCGGTAGTTTTGGCTTTTTGAGCACATTTTTAGACATTGGATCCCAATAAAAGAGAAATCGGTTGACATCTTGATAATCACCGTTGAATTGTGAACACTCAGCTTATAATCTCGCTAGTTAGTTTATAAACTAACGGTGGTTACAATTATACAATCTTAACCCCTTTTGTCATGAATATTTTATTACTCCTGGAACCACATTTACGTGTATAGAGTACCTACATATATAAATGAAAAAAGCCGAAATGTCGCCTGGCTACAGTCCCACTGGGACGCACTTTCCAGAACAAAGATTGCCCGCAATATAACAGAGAATAGTCATGCTTGGCTTCTTAATATTGCGAGACGCCTAGGTATTATGTATACCTACAACCTATAGGCCCTTTGTCCTTATTTGTCTTATTTGGTTAATAACATTCTAACATTAAAGCAAACTTTGTTTGCCCAGATCTGTTATTTCTTGAAAAATATCAATCTGAATTAATAATTGACACATTTTTTGCATTGTATTTTATCTGAGATCGCTACAATTACGAGGGAATATGTTTTTATGGAAAACAACGTGAATTTTGAGGCTACTTAGTTGTTAATGTGACAAATGATATGATAAATAATGATATATACTTAAATAGCCTATAGTTATGTACGTGTTAAAGTGAGTTGATAGGTAATAAAATATCACATCTAGAATGTAATTTAGAAACTTTACACATTTAGAATTAAACTGCTGAAAGCCAGTAGCACAGCAGGCTGAGCACACCGTGTTCATTATGAACTGGCTAGCTCTGCTAACTGCATTAATTATGCAGCATATTATTACATAGCCATAATCTGGCGTCACTAATAACCCAATGATGCATAAATACCCGACTCTAATAAATGATTCATGTCGATGTGTGAGACATTTTACCAGCGTTTAAAAAGAGCACAGGATAAAACTCGATAATAGTCTAGTCAGGGAAAGATTGTTGGCAACAGATTTTGATAGCTTACTAAGTACTAACTGTACAATAGAATTATATAACACCTTAACTCTTTTGTTTACTAATATTTACAATTAATGTTTTAAATACAAAATCGTTCATGATGGTATTACACGTAGGAATAAAAATTGGATAAATAACAACTTAAAGAAAATGATAACAGAAAGGGATAGATTATTTATGGTATGGAGTAATGAGCCAAAGAACATGATAAAAAGACTGGATTATACTAAGTATAGAAACAAGTGTACCAAGGCTATATTTAAAAGTAAAAACGAATACGACAAACAAAGTATAATTGATTGTAACCGAAACATTAAAAAGGTATGGGAAAAAAATAATAATCTGCTGGGGAAAGAAAAACCGTCCTTGGATAAATCAGTATTAAATAGTATGGTAAAACAGGGCAGTGTAAAAGATACCTGTAAGAAGTTTGCATCTAATTTTAGCAATGAAATCGAAAGTATTAAACACATCTGCAATGATAAATGGTTAGATAGGGAGGAATATGAAAACAGGTCGAATGTATGTATGAGATGGCAACCAGTGCGTAGCAAAGATGTAGAACGTGTCATAAATAAAATGAATAAAAATAAAGCACCAGGGAGCGATCTCATACGTATGTCCGACCTAAAGGTAGTAGTAGATAAAATCAGCCCAATTATAGCTAAACTAATCAACCAATCGGTGACTGAACACAAATACCCAATCAAGTTAAAGGAATCTTTGGTACGTCCCATTCATAAAAAGGGTGATCGTAGAGACTATTCTAATTACAGACCAATATCGATTTTATCAAGTGTAGACAAAGTTTTTGAAAAATGTATAGTAAATCAAGTTAGTTCGTATCTACAAAAAAATAAAATTCTTTCTGACAGTCAACATGGTTTTCAAAAAAATTAAAGTACTGACACATTATTAAGTAGATTCACAGATGAGATAAATACACATTTAGATAACAAAAAAAATGTAGTAGCTATTTTTTATGATTTAAAAAAAGCGTTTGATACGTTAGAAAGAAACACCCTTTTAAATGCAATGGACGAGTGTGGGGTGGGGCAGCCGTTGAATGCTTGGTTCCGCGACTATCTCACGTCACGCTCCTGCCAAGTTAAGCTGGACGACACTCTCAGCGACAAGATAGATATCAGACATAGAGTCCCCCAGGGCTCCGTGTGCGGACCTGTGTGCTATCTCTTGCACGTCAACAGCTTGTGTGGGGTGCTACGTAACAGCACTGCGCACATGTTTGCGGACGATCTATGTACTTTAAGACCCGGCACTAACCTCGCTGAGACGTGTCGCCTAGTACAGCAAGATATAGATGAAGTCGTTAAATGGTCTCATGATAACGGCATTATATTAAATTCTGATAAGACAAAACTGTTGATTATACAGTCACCATATATTTGTAATACACAGACGCATCCACCCTTGTTCACTCACACCTTCTCTTGTTTACACAATAACCGAAATAATTGTGAATGTCAGCCCATTGAAAAAGTAAATTCTGTCACTTACCTTGGTGTTAAAGTGGATTCAAGCTTCTCTTGGAATGAACACATTAGTTTTTTATGCAGTAAATTAAGAATTCTTCTTACTAAGTTCTATCATTTGAGTTATAAAACTCCGCAAAATATTCTTAAACAGCTATATTTCGCCTTGGTGGACTCAGTGCTGAGCTATGCTCTCGATTCCTATGGTCTAACTTTTAAAACATATATAGATAAAATAGAGGCATTGCAAATAAGGTTCCTTAAATTACTCGTAAATAATAAAACAAAACAAAGTTGTGATGGTAATTATTATAAACTATTTAAAATTCTCAAGATACTTCCTGTTCGACTTAAGCATAAATACCTACTTTTAACAAATAACCATAGTAATCTGGAGATAGTTTAGTACTGGTCAACCATAAACATAGTACCAGGTCGGTGACATCAGGTAAATACGAGGTACCAAGAGTTACTAATTATTTTGGAGACAGGACATTAAATAAAAGATTGATGAACATCCGCTTGGAACTAGACAAAAATAAATTTAAAAAACTCCTTAAAAAATATTTGTTAGAAACCCGTTCATAAAGTAGATAATATTATAGTAATATAAGACAAATATTTTGTAGAGACTCTCCTGCAGACAAACTGTGCAAACAGTTTTACAGAACTCTGTTCCAAAGAAAATTGTAAACAAAAGTAAAAAAAAAAAAAAAAAGAGTTGGTCTCATTAAAGTTTGGTGAAGATCTAGTCACGAAATCGGCAAGCCCTTCTTTCCCGGCGTCTGCAGTAATGTAGGTACTAATAATTATTAATTATAGATTCTGATATATATCGATTCTGTTTTTAATGTGCAAATACTACATTTTTGTTTTTATAAAGAATATACAAAGGTAAATTATGAAAAGGAAACGTAATGTGATCCACTACAATGTAAGCAGGCAGGGCAGGAGGTATGACGCAGAGGGCGATATAGTAGTGTAGGATTGGCGTAGGACGATGTGATAGCTCAGTTGGGAGAGCACTACGCCGGAAACGTCGGGCCACAGGTTAGTGTCCTGCTTACATTGTAGTGGATTACATTACATTTCTCTTTAATATTTTACCTTTGTGGCAATATTTTATAAAACAAAACTGTGGTGTTTGCACATTAAAAACAGAATTGATAAAAAGATTCTATAAAAACATTTACTTAAACAACAACAAAATATATTTGTATAGAATCTTTTTATCGATTCTATATTTTTTATGTGGTAATACCACATTTTTATTTTTTTTATAAATTTTTCTTTCTTAATTTACCTTTGTGTCATTATTTATAAAAACAACAAAATATTTTCGCATATATACTCTATTGCCCAAAAAAACACTGCTAAACGATGTTACAATGTCGCCAAAAAAGCATCACTTAGTACCACAGATTACAAGATAAACAGCTGCATTCACACAATTTGCAATTTAAAAAAAAACTTATTGTACTAAGGCATTGCTGCCAACTTAAAAAAAAGTTTTATCTTCAGTGCATGGATGTTAAGTATAGTGAACGTATACCTTTATGTATAAGTTCATACTTTTTTGACAGATGTTTAGTATAGTGAACGCATACCTTTATGTATAAGTTCATATTTTTTTGACAGATGGACGTCAATAAAAAAAAAGTTTATCAGAGACTATTTTTTTTTTTAATTTTGTTGATTCCGAGTCGTAGAAAAAGTATTGTATGCAACGTTGTATAAGTAGGTCAAAAAACACTCATGGCATCTTTCTTACGATGTTCGCTACGCTCACATCGTAACCCATGCCACTCGCGTTTTTTGCTCCCTCTTATACAACGGTTGCATAAAATACTATTATATACTACTAGCTGTGCCCCGCGGTGTTACCCGCTCATCCCACGGGAACACTAAATTTATTCGGGATGAAAAGTATCCTATGTCCTTTCCCGGGTCTCAAACTATCTCCATACCAAATTTCATCTAAATCGGTTCAGCGGTTTAGGGTATTTCTACCATTTCGTGTAAATCGGCAGAGATGAGGAGAAATTTTTATTTTTTATTTTTTTCTATGCCAATGGGAAGAAATATGAAAAAGAAAAACTGTAAAATAATCTATTTAGAATTATACCTAAAATTTACCGAGATATAAGTTATTTTGTTTTTTCAAATGGAATGGTAATGAACTACGGAATATGGTAATGATATAAAGTGGTATGGTAATGAAAATGCGGTGTTGGTAATGAAGGATTAAGCAAAAAGCGGATATTAGATATTTTTTATTTCTGAAATGAAAACTAACTAGTACAATTAAAATCGATACAGCTCTAAGATCCCTCTTAGGCGCGTGTATGAGGCAGTGGACCACAGTCCTTCGTCAACCAGGTGGCTGGCCCGCAGGACTTGATAAGGATTGAGAGGGGTATTTTCCAGGGTGACAGTTTGAGTCCTCCGCTCAGCACTCTGCTGAAGGATTCAGGACTAGGTTGCCGGCTTCGAAGAGGAGGTGAGGTCATTTCTCATCTGCTGTACATGGATGATCTTAAGCTGTATGCACCAAAACGCCAGGATCTGGTGGAATTACTGGAAGTAACTGAAACCTTCAGTAGCGCCATCAAAATGGATTTTGGTGTAGACAAGTGTGCGGTCATGCATGTACAGCGGGGGAAAGTCGTAAATTCCGCGAACTTACAACTTTCTGAGACAATGTCCCTTAAGTCTATCTCCAAAGCTGAAACCTACAAGTACCTTGGTATGTCACAGTCATTGGGTATTGCGGACGGAGACATTTAGGCAGACGTTGAAGGAGCGTTTCTTTTGTCGCCTGACAAAAGTACTTAACAGTATTTTGTCCGGTGGCAATAAGGCGCGTGCCTTCAACGCTTGGGTGATGCCTCTGCTCACTTACTCCTTTGGCATACTAAGGTGGACTCAGACTGAGCTGGACGCCCTGGATACGAGGGTCCGTCAGCTGCTCACTACAAATCGCATGAGGCACCCACGCTCGTCAGTTATGAGACTGTACATCCCGCGTAAGTGTGGAGGCCGTGGCTTTTTAAATGCCAAGGACCTCCATAACCGCGAGGTGTGCAGTCTTAGGGAGTATTTGTGTAGTGGGATTCATAGCGATGTAGTAGCAGTTGACAAAGGCCTCACCTCTCTCTCCTTGGCAAACGAGAACTGGCGCAGACCAAAGGTGCTTAGCACCGATGACCGCAGGGCTGTATGGAAGAGCAAGGAGCTTCACGGGCGGTTCTACAAGGCCCGTACGGGGCCCAATGTGGATCTGCTCGCGTCGGTGAACTGGCTACGCTTCGGGGATCTCCTCAGGGAAACCGAAGGTTTTGTCTGTGCAATTGCGGACGAAGTAATGATGACGAACAATTACCGGAGATATATCCTGAAGGACGGTACGATCGACATTTGTCGGGCATGCCACCGTCCCGGTGAGTCACTCGGAATATAATCTCCGGTTGTTCTCATCTTGCTAACGGCGAGTACTTGCACAGACATAACCAAGTAGCCAGGATTATTCACCAGCAACTTGCTCTTCGATACGGTCTTGTGGGGTCTGACGTGCCGTACTATAAGTACGTACCGATGCCAGTTCTTGAGAGTGGTCGTGCCACGCTCTATTGGGATCGATCTACCATCACGGACAGGACTATTGTAGCCAATAAGCCTGATATCGTGTTGGTAGATCGATCCAAGCGCCATGCAGTGCACGTCGACATCACCATCCCCCATGACGAGAACCTTGTGAAGGCCGAGAAGGACAAACTCAGCAAGTACCTTGGCTTGGCTCACGAGGTAACCGCCATGTGGGATGTTGATTCGACGATCATTGTCCCGATAGTCGTTTCGGCGAACGGTCTTATAGCGAAGAGTCTCGACAAACATCTTAAGAGACTCTCGCTAGATGGCCGGATCAAGGGTCAGATACAGAAAGCGGTACTCCTGGACACGGCGCGCATTGTCAGGAGGTTCCTCTCTCTGCAGCCCTAACCACCGGTAGCCTTGGCCCTGCCCCGCTGCCGGCGGCACCATAGGTTAGGTTTTTTATAATGTTTTTATATTTTGTAATTACTTTGTTGTATTTTACTTTTTATATAAATTTATTGCTAAAAACCTAGCCTAAGACGAAAGATGAATAAAGGAGATAATAATAATAATAATAATTTTTAGTTTATTGTAGTACAATTTAACCTAATAATGTTACTTTTTGCTTTCAATTTTACGTACTTCAAACTATATAATTAACCATTTAACGTCTAATTATCAGTTGAAATCCACTTATTAGAATACTTATTATTGTGTAACACGAATTAATATCACAATATCAAAGTTTTAGTTGTAAATTTGACTTAATATTTAACAGTCAGTGATAATAGAACGCAATATAGATACTGTGTTCTGTGTACCACAATAGAACATTTCAATTAGACTTAAAACAGCGTGCTGTAGGAACTTCTTCATAATTATAATGATTTAAGATAATAAATATCAAAACTAAAAAAAATGTTAAATTCATCGTCAGATGAAGAACTGTCGAATTTTTTTAGAAGTACTTTCTTGTTGATAATTTGCTCCAACTTTCGTTCCTTTATCATTTTCCTCTGAGGAACCATTACTAATTGTGGCCTTCAGTATTTTACAGCCCTTTCCAGTTTTAGCAATGCTTTTCTTTAGTTTACTTTTTATATATGACGTTTGGTTCTGATCACTTTTTTTTTTCTTAGTCAACAACAGTTCTTTTTCGGGTGACTTTGGAATCTGTTTTAATAAAAGATTCGTTAGTCCAGTGTCGTTTTATATTCGAAAGCAGTGACAGTTTTCTTTGAGTAGCTCCACTCGCCTTGACATGACCAGCTCTGATATTATGTTGCGACTGTTGTGTTTGTTCTAAAGTGGTTAAGTTTTCTATAATTGGGGAAGGACACGTTGACTCGTTTTCCACTTCTTTAAAAAAACTTTCGGTGGTACGTTGATGCATAAAGTCTTCTAGTTGCACAGAAGCATTGTCAGATGCAGGGAGAACATCAATGAACCCTATAGCGAAGATAAATAAAAAATCGTTCTGCATACATATACCCACTGAAAACGTATTGTCCCGTAAAAGAGGAACGGATAGAAGATAGGATTTTCACAATTTTTAATACTTAAATTCATTACCAGTATTTTATATTCATTACCATTCGCCGAAAAGTGACAGGTAAATCATGGTAATGAAGAGAATGGTAATGAATTATCTTTACCTTTTGCAGATTTACTCATTATAAACAACTGTAATCGTAGTTATATTCATACACTAAGTTTTCGAACTTAATGTTGCTTATTTAAGTATAAACAGTACAATAAAACACTAAAGCATTCATATCGAAACAGCACGAATGGCAATGAAAAAAAAACGTACCAATTCCAAAATCTCGCCACGAATTATTTTTTTACAAAATTATGGCAGGCGTCCGCTCTCTTCACTGTTCACTGAGTCGACTGAGGTGGGATCGCGGGTGGAAGGAACAACGCATAAAATACTACTTCGTATGTCTACAGGCCGATGTTGCCATTGCAAATTTAATTGATGGTAATGAAGTTTTTTGATGGACAAAAATATTTTGCTATACAATGAACGTAAATAAGAATTATACGACTGTTAGACTCTCAAAGTTATATTCATTATTAAATAGTTCAACCATATCAGAGAATAAATTTAATGTGATACATGTAAAATAGATTAGTTATTCGCTACCAAATCCATACATTTGTGTTCTGAACGGTGATGGTAATGAATTTTTAGCATGTTATTTTTTTTTATATTTATTTATATTGCAATTGTATAATATATTTTAGATGCAAAGTATACTTATGTACCTGACACAATACATAAAAAATATTTGAAGTTAACTTGACACTTAATACATGTTTTTTTTCTACGAACATGTGATTTGCACGAAATGGTAGAAATACCCTTTAAGTGTGAAGAGGTAACAGACAGACAGACAGACAGACAGACAGACAGACAGACAGACAGACAGACAGACAGACAGACAGACAGACAGACAGACAGACAGACAGACAGACAGACAGACAGACAGACAGACAGACACACTTTCGCATTTATAATATTAGTATGGATAAAATATTTTACAACAGCAGGTGTCGTGTTGTAGATTTTCTGGGGAGCTGTCGGTACTCTGCCCTCTTGCAGTGAGCTCACAGTACACAAGACGTGCGACGCTTGTTTGAAGGGGCCCCTTCTTTTCGCGAGTTCTCGACAACGCGTCATTTATACATACCCAGCAATGCATGTCCCTACTTAACGTCTAAGTGATGGTAGTACCTACACTAGAGACTGACTAAACTAAGTCCGCATATAGTAAAGTAATTTTGTAACCACGTATACTGTTCGGAATTTATGGTTGAATTGTTGGATTATGTCTACCGAAGCAGAATAAGTTACGGTAATGCTGAGTTCAGGGTAGTGAGCTATTCTTTCATAATACGTGAAATGTAAAAAAAAACTAATATGAAAAAGTAGCCTTTTCGGTGGCTGTTTTACTGCGGTATGGCATAGGTTACATATTGAAAAAAAAAATTACACAATGTTTGCGCACAGGAAAAGCTCCCTGTTTGAAATACTAAGCTTAAGATGTGCATTCCGCATAACGTAGTGATACAGTTTCAGCGTTTCGCTCACCTCGGTTCTAAATATAACAAACCCTAAAGTGGCGGAAGGATTCACTTTTGTCCTTATATTACAGTACATAGTATGTATATGCACCATTGTTTTTGTGGTCATTGCACTTGTATTTAAGACGCTCTCTGAACTTGAGGTATCTCTGTGTTGGCTCTATGTTTGACTGGTAGAGTATGCCAATTGGCATTGAGTTCGCCATTGATACTGAGACTGACTATTGTTTTGTACAATAAAGTTAAAATAATAAATAAATTAATAAACGAAACGTTACCAGCGTCAATCATCTTTCTTTCAGGGGCCGGAGCCCACTGCTGCGCACTCTATACACGGACACGCTATACCCGCCGCCCACGTGGGTCCATTGTTATAATATTGGTATCAGTGACTTCATTTCGTGCGCAGCGTGCTCGTGCACTACTGTGGAAGTATCTACCTAAATTTTCATACAAAGCGTTTTTGTACCCACGTGTGTACACTCCGGATTTTAATTAGGCGAACTAACTTGACAGTTCATTGCACACGAATGTTGCCACAGTTTCGCTAGTGTTGTTAATATCGATAATTATGTTAAGAAGAAGGTTGATAACGTGAGCATGGACTCATTGTCTATGCTATACTTCTTTTTATATCTCTGCTATTTGTTTCCTAGCAACTGTTGTTTTTATAATCTTTACACTAATATATATTGTCGTGAACGAATCACACGCTTTTCCTTGCTAATTTAAAGAATAAAAAAAACCAGTTCCTACCAGATGTTTAGTTAAACAGCATTAAAAAAAAGTAGACATTACGTATTTCATAAATTTTGAATTATTGTGTTTGAAATCTAACTAATAATTTTATTACACGAATCAATAATAAAACAAGTGCGAGTCGGACTCGTGCACCGAGGGTTCCGTACAAACACTTTCCATCCCTAAGTGGTTAAGTTAAGTTTGCACCTGGTATGTATACCGCCCCATATAAATTAGGTGCAAAGTTAGGTATTAAAAAAACTACTTACTAGATCTCGTTCAAAACAATTTTCGTTGGTAGTAGTTTTATAGTAATGTACATCATATGTTTTTTTTAGATTTTTCATTTTCTTATTTTAGAAGTTAGAGGGGGGGGGGGGGACCAACTTTTTTCCACTTTGGAAGCGTCTGTCACGCAAACTATTCGGTTTAGAAAAAAATACTTTAGAAACCTCGCTATCATTTTTGAAGACCTATCCATAGAGATACCCCACACGTATGTATTTGATGAAAAAAAAATGTTTGAGTTTCAGTTCTAAGTATGGGGAGCCCCCAATATTTATTATTATTATTTTATTTTTGCATCAAAATCTTAATGCGGTTCACAGAATACATCTACCTACCAAGTTTCAACAGTATAGCTCTTATAGTTTCGGAAAAAAATGGCTGTGACATACGGACGGACAGACGGACATGACGAATCTATAAGGGTTCCGTTTTTTGCCATTTGGCTACGGAACCCTAACAAACGGTTGCTATTAAAATACTTACTTTATTTTAGGACATCGCTAAGAACGCTGTCCGCCTTTTTGTTTTCTTGACAGTTCCATAGTACTATCGAATACACTGATAACTGTACATTTTTAAACGAATATAAACCGTATTACAACATAATTAAGTGTCTATGGATGTATTGTTAAGGTTATATCGACATATTTGTATCGACATAAACCAATCACTATTTATTTTTTTCTATTCCTGACAACACTTTGAGCTGTCAAGTTAGTTCGCCTAATTAAAATCCGGAGTTGTAGCTCGACCGTGCGCAGCAGTGGGGCTCCGGCTCGCAACTTAGCTGAAACTGTTTGACCACTAAAATAGTAGTCAAAATATTGACACAAGAAGATTGCCGTTTATACACGGATAGCTTAATTATGTACATTCACATAAACATTAAAAAAAATTGTATACCAAACAAAAAGCCGCTGCTTGTGTACCATTTTACGTTTTCATAATAAATTAAGTGACAGTAAAAATCATTTATCAGCTAGCTGTATTTATACGAATATAAAAGTCTTGTTTTCAATTGACTAAGTCAATTCCCGCTGCCATTGCCAGGCCAATAATTCGGTTACGTCGGTGCGAAAACCTAGTGTTGCCACTTCAGCGCCCTCAAATGCGCCGTGTGAGTCCATTGAAAGCTTATTTTCACCGGTGACAGGCGTTAATAGACTTACCGTGTGTTTATAAAGTTATGTTACCTTTGATTACTTCGAATAAACTTCCATTTTCTCGCGCTCACGGCTGTCACGTCATATGTATAGGTACTATTACTGCTATATATTTCTGACGGGATACTGGGTTAGAGATATATTTGAATTTTCATGCGAGTTGTTGAAGAAAACGGCGATTCTTTTTGGTTTGTTTACTCAATATAACTGGGTTCTGTATTTAAAAAAAATGTTAATATGAATTTTACTACCTTTAAATGTACCTACCTTTTCGTAAATAAATGTACGGGAATTATTAACTTTAACCTATGACTCTTGAAAGAAAGAAAGAAAATAATTTTAGTTAATTCTCAATAAGGTTATAGGTTATCGGTTATAGCAGGCTGGTTTTCCACAACTCGACGTCTTACAATGCGCCTAATTCTCAATTTTAAATTTTCTTTCTTTCTTAGGATTCACGTATTTAAAGATACAATAAACTCGATATACCTTAATCTTATCCACGCTGCTTCATCTTCAAATTAAATTTTCAACCCTGTCTTTACTTCAATAGTCATTACATTATCAAAGCTGATAGAATTTCCACAATGAATTGTGTACCCATAAAGTGTACAATGTACATGGAACTAACAGGCCGCGGTAGCGCGGGGTGGAGTGGAAATTAAACGTGTTAATTTTATAGCATTTAATAACACATCTCCACGATAACAGACGCGAATGTTAATTTAGCTGTTTGCGGGTGTCTGCGGTCAGAATTTCTGTGAGTAATAGACACAGATATACTCGTGCTAATATGACCGAAGCAGGTAAAGAGGTTACCTATCTCTCGTGAAAATATATGTAGGTGCTTACATTAACTCAATATTTCAAATTACTCACTGTTAAATTGCAAATAGTTCGATTGCAAAAAAAAATACATACTTAGTTAAAAGCTTAGTTTAAAAAAATCACGATCGCTTCCTTTGTGTGACGAAAGTTAGTCATACAAAATGTGTGAGTAACTTTTGTCACACAAAGGAATCAATTAAGTTTTGTTTTAATTAAGGCCCTTAACTATGTATTTTTTTTTGCAATTGATCCTTTAATGATCGAACATTTAAACTCTCAATAAATAAATAATAAATAATAATAAATAATAAATATCAGACAACCTCACACAAATCGCTCCAGTCCCAAATTAAGCTCAAGAAGGCTTGTGTTATGGGTACCAGACGACGATACACATACTTATATAGATAAATATATACTTAAATACATAGAACAACCATGACCTAAGCACAAATATTCGAGTTCATCACACAAATATTTGCCCTGGCCGGGATTCGAACCCTCAATCAATAAGGACTCCATTTTTACTGTTTGTTCCCTAATGTTTTAAAACTGTCTGTTGTTTCCAGTAACTTTAATAACCTATATTTATAATGTAAATGGTTTTTTTTGTGTAGATATGTGCAAAGAACGGATAGGGTATCGTATCGCACGACCTAGTTCCCGCCGTCATCTCTTCGAGGCAATCTGTCTTCCACGTACTCTACGTACGAGTAACTATAACCGAGCGGCTGCGGCCGTTATTGTTCTCAAGGGGAGTGCAACCATTTTTCCAATACATACGATCGTTGTTCGATATTATTTTTTAGCACGATATTACAAGACAATATTATCACCTTTTTTTCTAAAGTAGAGACTTGCAGAACATAATACTTATAATGTTTTCATGAGTTTCTCGAACATGCTCGGTTTTTTTAAAGTTTTTAAGTCATTACCTCCGCAGGCTTGTCTTATAATCTAGTAAATTCACATCATTAAATATAAAAATGTATCTCTGAAAATCAAACGTAACAGTTACATAAGTGAGGTTTTGAAACACGATAAGTTGCAGTATGAGTATGAGTTGTAGGCGAACTAAATTTAAGGCTTCACGTGTGTTATTGAGCCGTGTTTATGCCGTTGCAAAAAATTAGCCATTCACTATTCGTGGCACTATGAATAAAAGAGGAAAAGATCGGAGCAGAAAACGGTGTTTAAAGATAGCAATTGTATTTGTACGCTAAACTACGTTTTTGTTTTATCCACTGCAGCAGCGCTCGAGTGCAAAAAATAGAGGCGAGATGAATGGCGTGCCGCTCACTTTGAAATAAGAAGCCAACTTGGTTTTCTTTCTCTAACTTAGACGTTATATTATAAATAAGTTTAGGGTATAATTTTATAAAAATAAATTTATCCTGGTTTTATCCTGGTGGAGTCGTATTATTGGGCTAAAATTATCTCACTTCTTTTGTAAATATTTAAAAAATCAAGCAATCTCATCGCCGTGCTTAGGGCTTAAGTTTTATTATTACATGCCAAATTCCATCAAAATCGATTAATTAGTTTAGTCATGAACAGGTAAACGATAATCACAGAATGAGATTTGGCTTTAAGAAAGAAATTTTGTGTGTGAGTGAGTGAGAGATGACAGCCACGATTGTGATAGTTAATTGCTGTTCTTCTTCTTTTCTTCTTAATTACTGTCAAAAAAGTAAATTGAAAAGAAAAAAAGCCATAAAAAGCTAAGCGAAAAATAAACATGAACGTAAAATAAACACTTACATTCTTCTATTATATTGACATTTTGTTGATTTCCTTGGTTACTCCTAACTGAACTTTTTGGGGTAAGTTTAACTCTTTATTTGGCAAGGGCATAAAAAATTTAAATTGTGTACTATGATTTAGGTATATGAAGACCCCCACACTCGTAACAACGGCTCTTAATCCAAGAGTTGAAAAATATATTTCGATTTCTATTCTCTAATATAGGCAAACTATGAGTATCACGGTGAATATTACCTTGTTACACTTTCGGGTCGAAAAGAGATTACCTACTTATCGAATTATACGATAGGTCTTTGTTCCTGACGCTGAATTCAGGATATTTTATTTCGTGCCAACATCCAAATCACGTTCGGCAAAGACCTGTACATTTTCCAGACAAAGCCGGTGTCAATGGACTATACGTGATAAAAATGTAATTTACGTACATATTTTATTCGCTAATTTGTACGGTTCCTACCGTTACACGTCCATTAATTGTTTTCATTATAATAAGAGCTTTCCTTATGACATCAATACGTATGACATACAGAATAATACGGTGTCGCAGCTTGCTCCGCTGGTGCCTCTTGAGGGTTAGAGGGATAAGCTGGAAGTTGTTACGCAGAAAAGAACGATAACTAGAGATAACTATTCGCCTAAATGTTTGTTACTTATTCATAATTAATGTAATTTGGATTTTATTCGGTTTTGTTTTTTATTTAAATGTAATTTTGTTAAGAGAGCAATTTCAAAAGACATACGAAAACAAATTAGTATTCTACTTAGATGCTGATATATGATTTATGATTAGACGATGAAATATGCCGCTTTCGTGTTTAAATTCTCGAGGCTATTGACGAGGTCAAGTGCGAGTCGAATAGCAAGTAGTGGGAGTGGGTAGTAGCTACACGTACGTGAGTTCTTAGAATAACCTTTCTAGTTCGGATGAATTAGAGATAGAGGTACAAATCTCGACAAGCGAAAAGACATCGAGCGAGACATTGAACTGTTCAGTGACTGCGCTTGCTTTACTAGCACACCGTTTCCTACATGCGGGAAGTTGTTATTTGCTTACCAATAAATGTAAACACGCAAGACTTAAGCAATTCACATCGTAACAAGTAGAGTGGGGTGGGGTAAAGTGAGGGTGGGAAGGCCCTCCAAAGATATAGGAAAAAGGAAAAACTAAAGACGATAATAAGGAATGCTATATGTATGCGAGCAGCCGATAAGCTACAGACAAATAAACAATCGCTTTTTAAAAATCTACACAGTTATTATTCAAAATTAGTAGAAAAGCAACAGAAACGGAAATTTAAAACGCCATTCAGTTATTTTAAGGTTTGGTATTCATGGTATCCGTTTTGGATTTTTGTATGCATTCATGCGGATTTAAGACTTGTCAACGGCTGTAAAGTGGTACGTATAAATTAATAATGTATCGAGGGTTCTAGACGTAACGCGACCATATGGAGGATTTGACATTCCATATTAGTTTTATATTCATTATATATATTTTACCCTACTAATGAAGAAAGGGCTTTTCAAGGAAATGTTAAATACGCAAAATAGGTAACATCGGTACTTCTATACATATAGCTATCTGTTCCTGTAGTAGATATTTATAATATTATATGTTTCTGTAATAACACGAATATAAATATAAACATTTCATTTTCCCCGAAAAATTGTAATTGGTTCATATGAACTCTTAATTAACGTTGCTAATAGACACAATAATTGCGTAATGTCCAAATTAAACACTTCTAATCGTGGAAATAATTTGCAGGAAATTATTGTACAACAAATTAACAGTTTTCACGATAGATTTTGCGGGTTTATTGAATATCACTCGGGTGTTACGGGGCTTAAAATATATAATTAATAAACTGTCTCTCCCTCTGCCACAAATGAATATGTATGTGTAAATGCGATTTACTAGTCATGTCAGATTTCAATAATCTAATTGATAACATTGATACTAGTTATTAAAGAAATTTCTAAATCTATAATAAATAACGATATTACACTTTCATTTTAAATCTTAGTGATTTCTAACACATATGGGGCCCTTTCTGTTGATTGTTTGCAACCACGCCTAGCTTAAGCAATCATGTCCCGTTCATTAAATGGTCGAAGTATTGATAATGTCGACTGTGCGCAAGAGTCACTGAAGCGTAGTTTAGCATTTTGTCTACGTTTAAATTAGAGAAGCGACCAAATTATTTTTCTCTCTATCGGCAATAAGCATCGCTTAAATCTTTATTCTATCTTCATTCGTTTATTAACCACAGTGCCGCAAAAAATTAGTTCGTCCGATTTTCTCCTGTGTATTCCATTGGCCATCGGTATTGACTGCAAACTTTTTTAGCGGCTTTTGCCGTTGCGTGTAACGTGAAAATCAAAGCGCAGTAATCGTTCTGTCAGTAATAAAAGTCTGATACGTTCTGCGCTGCGTTTACCTAATGTATTTCAACATTCACACCATGTATGGAAACTACATTTGCCTGCCCCTATTTTTAACTTGGATTTTTGCGTGTTCCAAGCAACTTTTTAGCATAGCATAATCAAGCAAATGTTTGCGGATTTAAGGATCACGTTTACATCTCACGATATGTGTAATGATGAAAGTTTTGTAATTTAATTTATGTATTACTACCAACATAAAACAGTTCGTAGCAATGACACACGTTATTTAATATTACACGTTATCTAATTAGTAATACGTATAAATATATTTATATATGTAAGAATTCGTAATCTTCTCGGGGTTATTTATAATTCGCTTTCATTTATAAAATGCTGTGCAGTGTGTTTGCTTTTTTACTGACATATCTCTATAACTTAGTGTTAATATCTATGTATTAGCCGTTAACTTAGGTTAGGGTCGAAATATAACCCTATAAGTAAGTCCTTGGGCCGGGATATAACCGAGTGTGTAATGAAGTACGTATGTGCGCAGGAGACTTGCCGCGCCCGCGCAGCAAAGGCGAGTACGTGTTCGTGATCGCGCAGCTGCTGTTCGGGCTACTGCTGTTCGCCACCGTGCTGGGCCACGTCGCCAACATCGTCACCTCCGTCAGTACGGCGAGGAAGGAGTTCCAGGGTGAGTAAACTCGTATTGTATAACTATTCAAAGCAATTAGCGAAATATTTTCCGGTGTGACGTATAAAAATGTTAGTTAAGCATTTATAATGGTAGGCGGTGGAGAAAAACGGGCACCGTGAGGCTTTACAAAATATTAAAACTGTTAATGCACCGCGAATTGAATATGTTTACCGGTACCTTTTTGAATCTTAACGCTGATTCCTTTTTTTCGGTAGCAGTCGTCACCAAAGTGGTTGGCACCATGAGATTCTCATCATTTGACAGTCAGACAGACAGTCAATTCCGAGTTAATTATCCCGAACTCATTGAATTCTCATCCCAATATATTTCAACTTTATTACACAAAATGAAAGTCAAGTACAAACTTAATGTCAAATGGCAAAAACAGAAGTCTATTAACCATCAACTACGGGTAGAAGCTCGTTTTAAAAACTAGAGAGCGCAGCTGCGCTGATATGTCCTTCCTTATACTGTACTAGGTACAACATACAAATAATTACAAAATTCAAACAAATTGATATCAGTCACTCTCTCTAAATACTACTTTGTAGTATTTCAAGTTTGCAATTCCTACACTGACTGAGAGCTCTATTAAAATATATAAAGTCATAACCATCAATGCGCCACTTTAGTTTAGAGGGGTCGAGGATGCAGAGCTAAATTCGTTCGACTATAAAAGCTCGGGTACGACCACGACCCAAGAATAGTTCGCACGATTGCGAAATGCATATGACGTAACTCTTTCAATGGAGTACGACTTGGGTCAACGCGGGTCATGCGCTCAGATATTGACACAAAACAATCCATTTGCATGTAAAAATGTGTGTTGTTTGCTAGCTTTCATTCATTCATTCATTAGGTATCTATTTTTTCCCATATACTAGTGATATAAAATATACCAGATCCAAAAAAAAGACAAAAAGGGGTGTAAGGGGTCCAATTTCCATCCATCGGACTCAAGCCAACCTCACCTGCACGTGGTGCACCCTGCCGAAAAACGAACGAGGTACTGGCGACCAACCCACCAACCCGCAATTGGCCAGCGTGGTGGGCTTAAGGCCTAAACCCCCTTTATGATTATGTACAATTCCCCGACTCGGCCCCCAGTGCCCGGCGGCTCTAGGGTCCCTGGCACCGACGGAAGCCAGGTCAGCCCTAGAGTAGGGGGTGCTAAGAATCTCCGGGCGGGATCGAACCCCCGTCAAACGACCCAGGCAAACATACAGGATACTGATTTTATACACGTTTTGACCTACAACGTTCGTACTTTGATGAAAGAAGAGCGCCTTGTGGAACTAGAACACGCCTTAAATGATATCAAGTGGGACGTTGTAGGCCTTTCAGAGGTAAGAAGAGAAGGCGAACAGACAATTGAACGGGAAGATAATGTGTTTTACCACTTCGGAACAGCAGGCGGACTGTACGGGTGTAACGTGTTGCGTTGCAACTCGTTTTAGATAACTTTTTGGACTGTCTGGTTACTCTCTATCTTAAAAATAAACATTCAAATTCAAAATTCATTCTAAATTCCACACTTGTTCGTTACATGTCTAAAAGATTCATTCTATTCAGAGCTTTCGAGCTGAACAGATACCTACAAGACGATTTTTAATCCTGCTCATCCTCAATTCATTATACTTATCAGTATATAATTAGCTTACCACACAAGAGTGTCCTAATTATCCAAAAGTTAACCTGTGCTATTGTGCTGTGACATCAGATATGAAGTTCTAGTTGCTGGATCCTGTCGGATACAGATATATTATTAAATTAAAGACAAGGCACGTAAACGTAAGTTCCCCATGTATTTCATAACCCTTTTGAATGTCAATATCTCTTTAACCTAAATCTAAAACTTAAGTCTGTATCTGCTTGTTCGCAGGTGCCTTTATTAATTATTAGTTATTAATTTAACCGAAATGACTAACAAACCGTTGGGACGATGGCACGTTCGCGATTTAATTCTATTCCCAAAATTCAAAGTTAGAACACCTTCGTTCTAACTTAATATTTCGGCAATTTAATGAGACATTAACTTCAACTTATTACTTTTCTCCTAATTCTCCTGAACTTATGTACATATATAATTACTGTAAATATACCTATACCTTTTAATTTTAATTCATAATCATCTCATCAAACCATTTGGCCTATAACATCATTTACTTACTTCGGTTCTAATAAATTTAGTTTCTACATACTATTACCGATACTTAGCCATAGGCAAGTGACCGGTTTATGCTTTAATTATTCTCTCTTTTGCAGGAAAGTTATTTTTCCTTAACTCCTGCGTGTTATACTCTATCCGACACTATAGGGTGTCATTTTTTTCTGGTTGTTAATTACAACTCTATCGCTTACTTACGCATACAATGCAATCGTTCCGTACAATGGAACACTACATTACTTGTAAATAAAAGAGGCTATTATTTGTACATATTTATTTAGGTAATACAAGTACAATACAATACATATCATCATTATCAGCGGATGGTAACTGAACATAAGCCTTACTACCAATTGAGAATGGTTTTTTACGAGTTACCCATGTACTATCGGATAACTCACTAAGTGTAATTTAGGTGAACTACTTAGTGTACCAAAATTTTGGAATATTGATGCATGTATGGGATGAATGACAGGAGCATGTATGAGAACCATTTCTCGTGTAATATAAACATTGTACATATCATCCCCATCTTCTAAATTACCACATCACGCCATACTTCACCATCATTAGTTCTAACTTATTTTTCTTTTAGAAAAAATCCCTCTGGGACATAGGTCCCCTCAGGATTTTTTCTTCCAGGGCAGGCCGGGTATTGTAACGTGTTGCGTTGCAACTCGTTTTAGATAACTTTTTGGACTGTCTGGTTACTCTCTAACTTAAAAATAAACATTCAAATTCAAAATTCATTCTAAATTCCACACTTGTTCGTTACATGTCTAAAAGATTCATTCTATTCAGAGCTTTCGAGCTGAACAGATACCTACAAGACGATTTTTAATCCTGCTCATCCTCAATTCATTATACTTATCAGTCTATAATTAGCTTACCACACAAGAGTGTCCTAATTATCCAAAAGTTAACCTGTGCTATTGTGCTGTGACATCAGATATGAAGTTCTAGTTGCTGGATCCTGTCGGATACAGATATATTATTAAATTAAAGACAAGGCACGTAAACGTAAGTTCCCCATGTATTTCATAACCGTTTAATGTCAATATCTCTTTAACCTAAATCTAGAACTTAAGTCTGTATCTGCTTGTTCGCAGGTGCCTTTATTAATTATTATAAATAAATACCTTCTTCTGCCCTGTCTCCTGTCTCTTCTTCCGTTCCTGCTTTCCTACTTACCTACCTCCCGGTCCTCAACAATAACAGTTCAAATGTAATACGATAATATCATTAGTAGCATAAAAACAGCTAGCAGCAAAATTAAACAAACTAGAAGAAACAACAACAAATTCACAAAAGAGACGATAAAATTGATAGAAGACCGTGAACGCATTCAAAATGACAAATACCAGTTCAAAATCATGGATAGAGAGGTAAAAATAAGCATAAGAAGGGATATTCGTAATTTCAACACAAAACTCGTCGAAATAGCATTAAAAACCTCACAATTCCCTCCGAACGGCTAAGCAAGGTATCAATAAAGAAATACCATGGATTACCAGCCTTCGGGATGAAATCGGAAAGAAATGCAGCAGTCGGGACCAAGTTACAGACATTTGCACAAAATTCTACAAGACATTATATTCTGCCGATCCTTTACCTTCACCCTTATCTACAACACTACCGCGCAGTTATTTTTGCCCAGACACCATCCCTCCCATATCTGGTTATGAGGTGAACGCCGCTCTCAAAAGCATGAAGTATCAAAAGAGCCCTGGAGAAGACGGCGTTACAACAGAAGCCCTCAGAGAAGGAAAGGCAACCTTGCTGCCCCATTTAACAAACTTGTTTAACTCCATCCTTTATAATAATAATAATAGTTTTGAAAGGTTTAAGTTTATCTGGAAAAAAGGGGAGGCCTTTGCCCAGCAGTGGGACACCTAACAGGCTATTAAAAAAAATTATAATAACATATCATGTTAAATATTGCAGTAATAAACTACAGTCATTTCAACCGCTCTGACTCCCATGGAAATTTGCATGGTATAATTATTTCTTGCACCGTTTGTGCTAGCTTTTACCAAACGACCGAAATTTCATTGTACTCTCGTAGGAGCCGGACACTGGACAGTAATGTGACCTGGGGCCCAATGTAGGATTATCTAGCCGGCACACATATCGGATATTAGAAATACCTTTACGAGTAGGGGACATTGGCGCAAAAGCGGGACGTTAGGGGAAATATTACGTAATATTCAAAGAAAATGGCATGAATTGACAAAGTCTTTTACGAAACCGGGCACTGCAATAACTACCCCGTATTAACCCAAATGATTTTGGCCCAAACGCACCTACGAGAAAATAATAAATCATGTCACCTAAAACATGATGCAGTAAAAATCAAAGTAATGGTATCTTAATACATATACTTAATCGTATAAAAAATACAAATTTGACTTACTTTAACGCACGAAAGATTACTGGTACAATTATGAATTCTATGGAATATTACATTTAAAGCACCCCTACAAACTTCTTTCTTATATTTATTTTTACGTCAGTACGTACGCTCTCCAACTTTTATTGACAAATTAACCACGACATCTAAAAGCAGTGCATTCAGTGTCCACATTATTAAAATTAAATATATTCTACGAATAATTATTAAATATAAATAGTCACAATAAATCAAACGTTTTAAACCAATGAGTGTAAACTTGTACAGTACATACTATACGAGTACCCTATTTTATAAACCCGTACCATAAAAGATACATTCAATTAAAAACATTACGATTCACTCGTAAAAACCAAGGACGCTAAGATGTATCTAATGGAAGACAATAATATTTTTCCTCCTCGTGGAGACGCATTTGTCTTGAGAACCACTGAACCATTTTCATTTGCAACATCGCGTTATTTAAGTGTTACGGCTTTAGAATTGTAGGTATGTATTATAGGTAACATTATAAAAGAATGTCAGTTTTATTTTTCATAATCCAGAGTAACAGCTACTAAAAACCAAATGGAGTTATACAAAAATACACGATAAAACAAATTGCTTATTAATTCTGTTTTATTATTAGCAAAAAATAAACAATATAAGACCGCATTGAAAACCTCTTTCTTTTGCGAAAATTGCAAAAACTTTGGCGACGTAGTCGAAAAAAAAAACTCATTAAAATCGTATTAAATTACTGTGTCATAAATAACCACAATATAATAAAGTACAGCGTGGTACAAAATACGGGTCACACCAAATACTGAAACAGAATGATATCAAAGCAATGCTGCATAAATTATCATAGCTACTTATTCATAATGTTAATATCACGCCAATATGCTTCAACCAAGGTGAAGCGATATCTTCCCTTAGCCATTACCATTCATAAGATGCAAAATGCCCTGAATAATCTTGTCTACCTGGTAGCATAATATCATGCGTGATGCGTGATCTGTGCGCATGCCTGAGATTGCGGTATCTATTCACAATCATAACATTCAAGCACTACGTAAATGAGTCGTTTTAAAAAAAAACATGCACTAGTTTAGTTAAGGGCTACAGTGAGAATAAAACTGAATTGATTCCTTTGTGTAACGACAGTTACCCATATCTTTTGTATGACTAACTTTCGTTACACAAAAGACGCGATCGTAAGTTTGTTTTTATTAAGCCTTGAACTATATACCTACACGTTTTTTGAAAACAACTGAAATAATCTTAAATATGGCAGGTTATATTTGAAATAAATTATGTACACAACTGTTAATTTTTAAGTGATGGACTTACTGACCTTATGAACGCTTAGCCATATCCTTGAATTTATTTGCTATTACCACACACACACACACACACACACACACACACACACACACACACACACACACACACACACACACACACACACACACACACACACACACACACACACACACACACACACACACACACACACACACACACACACACACACACACACACACACACACACACACACACACACACACACACACACACACACACACACACACACACACACACACACACACACACACACACACACACACACACACACACACACACACACACACACACACACACACACACACACACACACACACACACACACACACACACACACACACACACACACACACACACACACACACACACACACACACACACACACACACACACACACACACACACACACACACACACACACACACACACACACACACACACACACACACACACACACACACACACACACACACACACACACACACACACACACACACACACACACACACACACACACACACACACACACACACACACACACACACACACACACACACACACACACACACACACACACACACACACACACACACACACACACACACACACACACACACACACACACACACACACACACACACACACACACACACACACACACACACACACACACACACACACACACACACACACACACACACACACACACACACACACACACACACACACACACACACACACACACACACACACACACACACACACACACACACACACACACACACACACACACACACACACACACACACACACACACACACACACACACACACACACACACACACACACACACACACACACACACACACACACACACACACACACACACACACACACACACACACACACACACACACACACACACACACACACACACACACACACACACACACACACACACACACACACACACACACACACACACACACACACACACACACACACACACACACACACACACACACACACACACACACACACACACACACACACACACACACACACACACACACACACACACACACACACACACACACACACACACACACACACACACACACACACACACACACACACACACACACACACACACACACACACACACACACACACACACACACACACACACACACACACACACACACACACACACACACACACACACACACACACACACACACACACACACACACACACACACACACACACACACACACACACACACACACACACACACACACACACACACACACACACACACACACACACACACACACACACACACACACACACACACACACACACACACACACACACACACACACACACACACACACACACACACACACACACACACACACACACACACACACACACACACACACACACACACACACACACACACACACACACACACACACACACACACACACACACACACACACACACACACACACACACACACACACACACACACACACACACACACACACACACACACACACACACACACACACACACACACACACACACACACACACACACACACACACACACACACACACACACACACACACACACACACACACACACACACACACACACACACACACACACACACACACACACACACATACACACACATAATTATAAAATAAGTTTATCTTACTAATAGAGGCTATAGATTAAGATGATGTACCAATTCTGGAAGAGCGAGTCCTCCTGACACAGGTTTATAACACCTACTAGGAGTCCTCAACCCTTGTTATTCATTATTTGTATTCTTTTGAACCAATAAAAACTTTTTTTTTTTTTTATTACCCCAGATGTTTCCAAATGTTTGCACGTAATATGCTTCCGTGCTGATATTTTCGCGGGACCGGGAGGTGCAATGCGGAACACGGACGGCGAGGAGGAAAATCACTGTTTTTATTCGCCTTACTAATTGGAAAAAAAAATGCCATTTATGTAACCAATCTAGAAACGCGGCAGCGTGTCAAGCCAAGTTCAAGCAAAGGAACTGGCTAGCCAGCGCCGAGTGTAATACACGAACCACTTGGTGCCACTTTTGACCCTTCTATAACTCAAAACCTCTTTAACGTAAACATAAAACTACGTGTATTTAATTATATTCATAAGAACATCTAGAAGCCCAAATTTTATGAAGCTAGCTCAAACGGTTATAAAGAAATGAAGGTCAAAAATTCGTAAATTTTAGCACTGACTGACTGACTGACATATAGTACCTAAATCTAACCTACTTCCAGATGACCTTGAAGGATGACATTTGGAATCCAGCTCGGTAATTGTGTGTAAGCGTAGGAAAAAATCTAAAAATATTGGAGGGGGGGGGGATAAAAAAAAACTTTTTTAATTGTAGCGTTGGAACCGTTACAAGCAGATATTTGAAACTATCCCCATATATGTATTATTATATTTAGTAGGTTAGATTTGACTCGGCCAGTTTTCATTACATCAGTCATTTTATAAAGTTATTCAACATATATATATATATATAGTTTTTATTCTAATAAAAAGGCCAAGTCAAATCTTACCTACTTTAAGATCTCACATTTTTAAATAACAGCAATTGTTATAGGTATCCAATAAAGCAAAGAAACAGAGTTTAATACTTGTTCATAATGTTATTTTATTCCTATAAATACATATTTGGATTTTGCATACAACTAGGCACTCATTTAGATCTCCATTCTTTTTGCGGTGAAGCCCACAGCCATGCATAATTTTTGTATTGAACTTGGCTACTTTACATTTATGTTTTTGGTGGGATTTTACTTAAACATGCACGTTAACACACAAATGCCCAAAATATTATTCCTCGTAACGGACCTCATAATAAGTAGCCTGTTTAATTCGTTCTAACAAACTACAAGTTTAAATTTTTCCGATTTAGATTTTTACAACTTTATAATAGTTGCTTATTAAATCAATCAGCTGTCTACGGGTTAAAATAAGAAATCAAATCAAATAAACTCGTGACCTTTGATCTACAAGTTCGATGAGATAAACAGGCCTTGCGTTTGACAGCTGACAGGAATAAGGAAATGCCCATTGTTTCCCCGCCTCCATTTGATGGGTGACATGTGAAATGCGATAGCTGTTAATTAAAACTCGGCGGGTAATCGAGCGAAACAACATGGAATTTTACCCTCTTTTTATCAAAATTAGGACAATAAAAGGGACTCCTTTTTACAGTACCTTTTGTGTTAATAATAAGACATTATTTTTATTTATTTTTTCAATAAAAAGCCATAAGCAGATTTTTTATAAGTATTTTTTTTCCGTTATTATGAACGTATGTAGTTAAATCTACTAATCTAGGTATATTTGAACCTCTACATAGCTGTTTCATTATTTAGTTACATTATATACCTATTTATTGATAAAGTTACTATTTATAATTACCACGCAACTTCCTTTGAGTAAATACTGCCAACCAATTAATACTCATTAATCATATTTTGTGATTTATATGTATGTACATCGATATTCATACATAGCCACAAAACAAATCATATTTCTCGTTAATCTAGTAAGTACATACATAAATTCCCGGTAAAAATATAAACTTTCATTATTATAAACCTAGAAAGCTCCGTCTTATATAAAAATAATGCTGTCTCTAAAAGATCGCTTACGTTTTAGAACGAAACACTTGCACGTGAAGTGTTCTATTAAACGAGGATTTTCTCTTGCGTCTAATGAATGAATGCCACTTTAGAGCTGCGCTATAAAAATTACACTTTATAGTCAACTCGACAACAGGGCGTCACTTTACGCGACGCACAAGCTGGGTTGGGACTGTAATTGTGTGAGCCTACTTAATTACAATGGTTCGCTGAACAAAATGGCCTGGGCAGCGACTAAAACTTATACGCTAGGTATTTTGCATAGATTTCTGAGGCATTTAGAGTAAAAACCACATTCATGTCACACAAATAGCAGAGTATTCAAAATAACCTAGTAGAAATCGACACTAAAAAAGGCAAAAATTGCAAAGCACGATAATGTCGTTGTGGATTTTTAATATGTTGTAAGGATCAGTTACGGCATCGGCAGTGTTCATCCAATTTTGCAACTTCTAGAATCTTGTGCTCGCTGTGCAATGCGCTAAAAACTGCGATATTTTGGCACTTTTCTCTTTTTGGTCCTAATAGTATTTTATGCAACCGTTGTATAAGAGGGGGCAAAAAACGCGAGTGACATGGGTGGCATCGTAAGAAAGATGTCACGAGCGTTTTTTGACCTACTTAATACAACGTTGCATACAATACTTTTTCTACGTCTCGACATTTCATAAATAAAATGCAAATAAACAACAAAGAAAATAATTACATGTTCCCGCTCGGAATCAATAAAATTAAAAAAGAAAGTAGTCTCTGATAAACTTTTTTTTTATTGACGTCCATCTGTCAAAAAAATATAAACTTATACATAAAGGTATACGTTCACTATACTAAACATTTGTCAAAAAAATATGAACTTATACATAAAGGTATACGTTCACTATACTAAACATCCATGCACTGAAGTTAAAACCTTTTTTTTAAGTTGGCAGCTGTGCCTTAGTACAATAAGTTTTTTTTAAATTGCAAATTGTGTGAATGCACCTGTTTATTCTTGTAATCTGTGGTACTAAGTGATGTTTTTTTGGCGACATTATAACATCGTTTAGCAGCGTTCTTTTAGGCAATAGAGTATAGACTTATATACAGACTGTCATAATTTATGTCTTTATATTAGAGTTAGTAACTATATAAATGACAGAAAAAAGTACTGGAGTAGAAAAAAGTATTTACGTCGTGCTTTTGCAATTTGATGTTGATTTCTACTGGGTTATTTAAGTGGTTTACGTGTTGCGATTTGTTTACAAACATACTTCTGGTTACATTAAGAGTCTCCATTGTAGGTATAAATACATTGGAGACGTGTTTAAGTCAGAAAAAGTAACGGAGAGCTTATTAGAATAATATAGACTAATTTTGTGCAATTTAAAAGACACTGTCATTTTAATGTTATGATAGGATTTTTTTTCTTCTACCAAACAGCCCAAATTGTGCTTCAAAGTAGATTGTTCTACGACGGGCTACATTTTATCATTGTCATTATTACATGTTTTTTTCGTACGTGTGTACGAAGCAAGCGAGGACGGTACTTAAAATCAATCTGTCATACAATGTCTTTCAGCATCGCGTTGATAACTACCTTTCACTCCGATTTGAGAAAATAACACAAACCCGTAACAAATAATTACCTAGACATAATCGTAGAGTTTAGTACGACGTTTGTCGTATTACCTACTTAGTAAACGACTGCGGGGCAGCATCAGCGGTTGGCGACGCTCGCCAGTCGCCCTGATGGCCACACAATTTTTAAATCCGAGACGATTAAACTAACTTTAATTCTGCAACGCCAAGCTAAAAGATGTAAGTAGTTTTTGAGGACGCCAAGTGGAAAATCTTATTATATACTATAATTAATCTGTACGTGTGTTTGTTGGGTACCTATCTGCTCTAAAACGGCTGTTTCGATTCAGATGAAACTTTGTGAGTATATTTGAGTGGGTCCTTGGTTTGGTTATACAATTGATATATATGAACCTCGTAGGTCGTAGGTGGCGCCGTGATCGCGTTTTCTTGGAAAGGAACCGATTTGCTGAACAATTGTCAACATTTCATAATTTTGATCGGTACTTTTATTGCCTAGCAGTGTAGCAAAATAATAATAAATAAATAAATAAATATCATGGGACAATCATATACAAATCGACCTAGTCCCAAACTAAGCAAAGTTTGTACTATGGTTACTAGACGACGATATACATAATATATATTATATATGAATACATATATAGATAACATCCATGACCCAAGAACAAATATTCGAGTTCATCACACAAATATTTGCCCCGGCCGGGATTCGAACCTGGGACCGCCGGCTCAGTAGGCAGGGGTCTGCAAACTGCGCCAACCGCGTCGTCAAAATAAATCGTAGTAATAGATACTTATATCGTTAAATGTTTCAAAATTATTCCCCACCACATTTGCAGCCTCGCAGTCTATAATGAAATGTGTTTCCAAACTATTCCACACGTTTACACCTTCGCAATTATTAATTACTCTTTTCAATATCATGACTTCAAATTGTAGTAATCTATACCAGTTTTTAGTTTGTGTTAAATAGTTCGTAATATTGAAGGTTTCCATGTTGAATGCACATTGACGATACCTATCGTTACACCACATCGCGCTGAGGCCTGCCCGCGTGTCTGCGGCTCTTCGTGTACTCGTAATAGCTCACCATTGATTGCTCGATCAGTAACCGTCGATGTTGTCACTTCCTTTTCATCTTAAATATTCAACTCATTCCTAGCTGGAAGGTACCCAACTCAGTTTGTGTGGAGAAGAAATAAGTAACCTTTTTTCTGTACTGTAGCCGGGGTAGTAAAAACGTATTATTGTGATGTAACTGAATTTTATTTTGATATTAATTTATCTCTGTACTAATTCAAATATTACCGAAATCTGTTAAACAGGTATTTAAATGAACTCATAGTTTTGCTTTGCCGTTCTGTTTGTCTCAATAAATGATAGATATGTATGTACAAAACGGAAATTATTAAAATAAGCCCGCGCGTGGGCACATTTTATATAATAGGTACAGGATTATTTATAGTTCATTACAGAATTGCAAAGTTTTATTGAATTAACATCCCAACGTAGTACTTTAAAACAGAACCCAAGTATTATCAAACTTATTTCATATCGGCGAAATTGTCCACGTTTTCGCCAAAGGTTAAACCTATATCACGAAACGATAACGATAAACGAACGTTCTAAGTAAGAACGGAACAGTGTCAACGACTTTAATTAGAGTTGCAGCGCGGCGGCGGAGACAATGCCACGGCGACGTCAGAATAGGCTGAATCCGTGACCTTCCTCCGCGTTGCTGCAGCGAAATAGGTCAGCGGCTTCAATGCTATTAATAGCGCGGCGAAAGTCGGGCGCCGCCCCATCCCTACGGAGCGCCGCGCCGCGCCCGCATCGATCCGCTGCCAGTCGCCACCACGCTCGTTTCGTGTTCGAGACCCTCACTAGTCGACAAAAATTGATCCTTTCACTGCCGCTTGCCAGTCAAATGGCGAGTTAGCTGAAACTTGAATCTGCTAACGCCCGTAGTTATTTTGCCACACGGAGCGCGGTTTTAGGCGGCAGGTTATCGCTGTATAATTTTTTCTGAATATTAAGTTATAAAAACATTTGTGTTATTTATTTTTGTTACGTAGGTAATAATATAAGGTTTAAATGAATATGTGTTAATATTTAACGCATTTTTTTATGTAGTAAAACTGCAACATTTAACGAAAAGTAAGAGCAACTAAGTACGAATGCAATTTCCACTGTTAGAGGGTGTGCTTTGAAAGTAACATAAAAGAATAGCAAGAAAGTTTTCTTATGTTTAAGTTCGTCTTCGGCGTAAATAAAATACCTAGTTTACCTTTTTCAACTTAAAATAGTTTGCCGGCTAGTATTCATTTCAAAATGGAACGAGAATTAAAGTAGGATACATGCCATATGATTGCGTTTTTTAAGTTAAAAATTTGTGTGAGGTTGTCCATTATTTATTATTATTAATAACCCACTAGATTTCGTCAACAAGCTGATGGTATACAAAACAAACAGATTGTCTTTTATTCTAAGAACAAAAGATTCTATTAAGATACAGCGATAAACATACAATAATAAAATAAGAGATGTTTGTTTATCATTAATATATTTGAACTAGTTTCCGAAGTGTCGACGATAACATTGTTATGTAGTAGACCTAATTATGTCAATCGTCGTTAGGTCTAAAAATATACGGGGCAACGACACAGTTAATTTAACTGCGAAACTAACTACACAGGTCGTATAAGGACAGAGAAATTATATAAATTATAATATGTGAAAGATGGACATACTTGATCCAAGTAAATCCCTCAGTCCAGTCATGAAGTTCAATTTTTCACTGTGTCTGAAACGTTATAACAAAGTTAATGAGGTATAGCCTGTCCGATCTCTAAGGTTAAGAGGCCTTATTCCTTTTAAAATTTATTTTTTTCATATTATATGACAAATATATTGATAATTTCAATCAACTTTTTGAAGTGAATAATACTTTTACCCGAGTTCTAGGTAGTAACATAGCTATTTCATAGTTTTATTGCGTGCAGTCGTAAATAAGTTGAAAAAACAAATTTTCCGCGTGAATTTTGTCAATTTCGAGTAGTTTTTGAAACAAAAATTATCAACGAAAAATTCAAACTTTAGGTTTCAAATATATAGCAATAAATCCCAATAGGCCTGTTCTACGTAGTAACATCAATAATTTGTTAAGAAACATGTTTGATCATACATAAATTTGTCTAATCCAATCAGCATTTTAAAAGGAATAAGGCCTCTTAAATGAAGTCACTTTGGCACAGGGTACAAACAACGTCGTTTTTCACTTGTGCCAGTTTGACAGAATTTAATCTTAAATTACGGATAGACTATAATATATTGGCAATGTGGTTGTCAAGGCCATTAAACTCAGTGACGGGCCTCCCGCGAGCACTATGCAGGATGAATACGTGATGATTTGGTTGCATTTCAAAACGAGACATGCACGCTGCTAGGATGTATGTTGACATTGATGATGAAAAAGGATGTTTTTGCCCAGCAATGCGTAAGGAAAAATAACCTGTTAAACTAATTTGCATTGGTAAATACACTTTGAGTATTAAAACTACAGGAGAACACTTCGACGTATCTTTCCAAACAAAAATGTCTGCCATAACCTGAGGGTGGGTGCCCAATACACATCCGCACACAAATACAAATCTCTCTCATTAGTACACACCCATTTATAAACACCAATTTAAATCATCACAGTAATAAATCACGCACACTTCAAAACACTGCATACGATTAAAAGGTAGTATAAGTGTGAAATATGTCAAAATTAATTCCCACAGTCTCTTATTTTCTAGTATTTCTAAATATGAAGACAGTAGTCCTTATCTGCCTGAAAAACGGGTAAATGTCAAAAAATCCATGCTGTCGTATAATAAATAAATATTTTTCGGTAGGGACACGTTACCGCCGCGCCAGTTCTAATATTTTACCCGCGGTGTTACCCGCTTATCCCACGGGAACACTACAGTTTTCGGGATAATATGTAGCCTATGTGTTAATCCATGGTGTCAAGTGCTGCATGTCAAATTTCACAAAATTTCCGTTTAAGCGTGAAGAGGTAACAAACATACAAACGCACTCACAAACTTTCGCCTTTATAATATTAGTGTGATTCAACATGGCAAAATAGACAAAATAAACACAACTGTGGAAAGACGTGATTTTAAATCCGTCTATTGTTTGGCTTGTGTTTTGAATTCCTGTGGTTCGACTGAATCGCTTTTCCGCTCGGTATGCTTTATAGTTCAACCAAACTGCGCGATGAAATTTTATACTAAATCGTTTCTTAACCCCTTGCTGCGGTAGCCAATCACTTGCTAAACAACGTTTCATATTCATATTACAAACAACGTTAGACAAATTAACGATTCCCAAATTAGACGTTACATAAAATATAGTTTTACAAATAGATCATGATACAAATGATTTATTGGACAAAACATCATATCACAAAACATTATTTAGCAAATTATTCATTTATTTTTCTAATCAATTAACAAAATAACAAATGATGAAACCACGTTAATAAAATGCATTGTTTGGTAAACATTTCGTTTAATAAATCATCATGGTGTGAACGCGTTATAAAATTTAAACTTTCTTTGTCAGATTCATATTTACCGAGATATTGAGGTTCAAACGTTACTCATTTTAAAGGGGTCCGGAGACATGAAAATTCGAGACAAATTTATGTCAATATAATACCTCATTTTTATTAATTTATTTTATAAAACATGTTAAAATAAGTATGTTTTGTTATGTAAACTTTCTGGCTCAGATTAATATTTACCGAAATATTGAGGTTTTTTAAGTAACATGGCTCAAAAACTGAAAACTGTAGGTTAGGTTAGGTTTGTTTCATGAACATGTATAGCGGAGCGAGCGAAGCGAGCGGAGCGTCAAAATGCTTGCTTAAAAAATGGAACATCACTCAATCTAATTTAGCCTAAAAATGGCATTGAAAAAAAAAATTTTTTTTAACCCCAATTTCTCGTTAAATAATATCGCTCTGAGAGAAAAAGTTTAAAGAATAAATCTAATTTAAGCACAAAAACAACAAAAGGTCCCAGAAACGGCCCCTCTAAGTCCTGCGTTTTGTTACATAGTTATTTTAAATATTTTTATGAAACTATAGTTTATAAATTAACGTTTTGTAAAATGCTGATTTTAAAAACAATTTATTCGTGAAGTGAACATTTTTTTTATGAAACTTTGTCTTTCAATATGTTTATAAATCGTCAAAGTTACTAAATTTATTTGTCTCGAATTTTCATGTCTCGGACCCCTTTAAAATGAGTAACGTTTGAACCTCAATATCTCGGTAAATATGAATCTGACAAAGAAAGTTTAAATTACATAACGCGTTCACACCATGATGATTTATTAAACGAAATGTTTACCAAACAATGCATTTTATTAACGTCGTTTCATCATTATGGAAATTATGGATATTATCAAAAAATTATGGAAAAATTCATGAAAATGAGGCCTTATAAGTAGGTACTTTCAATGAAAATTCAATGAAAGGTAATAAGTAATTACTGATACTTTGGCGTTTACGACCTTTTTATAGAGCTTGATATCTTTCTCGCAATTTAAATCTTTCCATAATTTTCGTCTATTGTAAAGGATGGGCAACTACGGAACCCTACACTGAGCGTGGCCCGACATGCTCTTGGCCGGTTTTTGATAATAAGTGTACTCATTATCAAGCTCTATAAAAAGGTCGTAAACGCCAAAGTATCAGTAATTACTTATTACCTTCTGGAAGTTATCGATTATATGCACCAGATTAAGCGAAATGTTTTAATACAGTATGGCACTAAACTAATATGTCTAACGTTCGAAGTATAAGGAGACCGTCATTTTAAAGAAAATTATGAATTTTTGCGATAACTCAAAAACGGCTCGACCGATTTTAATCAATATAATTTTCATTGAAAGTACTTATAAGGCCTCATTTTCATGAATTTTTCCATAATTTTTTGACCCGTGTTTGAAAAGTTAGAGGGGGGGGACACAATGTTTTTTATTTTCGGAGCGAATATTTACAAAACTGCTGAATTTACTAAAAAATAATTTTGGGAGACCCCTATTATTTTAAAAAAACCTATTCAACTACACCTTACACACTAGTGTTGGAACGAAAAAAAAATCACCCCCTCTTCATGTGTACGGGAGGTACCCGATAAAAGTTTTTATTTTAGTTTTTATTTTACCGTTTTGTCGGTGTGATACATACACATACTCATACCAAATTTCAGCTTTCTAGTACTATAATGATCACGGAGCTAAGCCGTGGACGGACAGACAGACAGACAGACAGACAGACAGACAGACAGACAGACGGACGGACAGACGGACATGGCGAAACTATAAGGGTTCCTAGTTGACTACGGAACCCTAAAAATCCACTGAGCTTTTTACGGCAACATTATTGGCCTAGAAAAGCGTTGTTCTTCATGACACTGTTTGTATAGTCTGTAAAAGACTGAAAGGCCATTGATTGATTGATTGGCCTAGGAAAAATGGCGCAAAATATGGACTGATTTAGATGAATTCCTATAAGGCTGGCTGGTTGCATTTGATTGGGACGACTTAAAATCATAGATGGAGAGGTCTTCGCCCAGCTTTTATCGCCAAGCCATTAAAACAAGTGCTTATCTGTAAAAAATTGGTCTGTAATACGAAGAATACAATTTATATGTATAAGTATCTATTATTTAGACAGAATTGAACAAGGTAATAATACAGAGAGCCCTCGTAAGACGGCACAGAGATTAATAAAAGAAGGAAAGGCAATCTCGGGTACTTGACGGGGTGAATTGCTCCTCTAAACGTTCTCGTGCTCATATTTTGTGATACGGCATGCTCAGGAATCAGTGCTCACCTGCCGGTACAATTCCGTAACCTCAACTCTTATTAAATACTGATTTGATTTAAGCCTTAAATACGAAGGTTAAAGAAAAATTTAAATAGGAGCTACCTGGGGGAAGAGACCGGGAATCGAACCCGGTACCTCTGGATTGCCGGTCCAGCGCGTTAACCATTTCGCTACCTCCTTCCTTTTCCTTTTTCAATTTTTCTTTATCTTTGATCCTTGTATTTAAGGCTTAAATAAAAAAAATGAGTTGTACCTACCCACACTAAAAAAATAATAAAAAGAAATGAGACAATACATGTTTCAATTTCATAAATTTACTGATTTGATGTTTATTATGACTTGTCCGTGATTTCGCTACTACAAGCTATTCGTCCTTACTTTATACTTATCAAGTAAAAATTAGTATTAAAACTAAGGTGATGCGAGATAGTTATTTGTGCAACAAGAGAGCAAAGTTGTTTTTTGTTGCGAGTGCTGATTTTGAGTCCCGAGCAAGCGAAGGATTCTACGTTTGAATCACGAGCGTAGCGAGTGATTCTTTGTTAGAATCCTGAGTGTAGCGAGGGACTCAACAGCACGAGATGCAAAAAACTTTGCTCTCGTGTAGCACACACAACGTTTCACCACATCAGCGAGAACATATTCGACATTTTGTGATTTTCCTTCCAACGTAAGGTGACTCGGGGCTATTGTAGCCATGGGGTTATTGTATCTTATTACCATTATAATGGCCTGTGACCATTATAATGGTCTGCGTATATATAGGATACACAGACCATTGCATTATAATGGTCACAGGCCATTATAATGGTAATAAGATACAATAACCCCATAGCTACAATAGCCCCGAGTCACCTTACACTATGTTTATAGTCTTTGTTGCTGATTTCAATAATATTATTAATCGGAAAATAGATAAGTGCTGCTTACAAAGGAATAACAATACAATTTAATTGAAATTATAATCAACCAACCAACGCGGTTATTGTCATTATTTGATCAAATTGGAAGATATAGCAGATACATGACGTGTTTATTTATAAATACATGTTATATTACGAGATTTTGTTTATAAATTGATTAATATTTTTACTCCTAAAACACCAAACAAAATAAATGCAAAAGAAAATAACAATAAAATTACAATATGAACTCGATATTTTTTAAGGTATGTTTCGAATATGCATCTATGATAAATGGTGAAATTATAAATTATTATTATATTTACAATAAGTAATAAGTTGAAAAATCCTATTTTATTTGAGCAATGATCTATTGATTTATATTACAATAGGCACAATAATTTTAATATTCGGTCGTTAAATAAAAATACAATAAAGAAAAAAAAAATACGTTGCAATTTAAACTTTTACGGTGTTTTTAATGAATTTTTTGGTATAACGCGTATCCGAACTGTTCTCAATCGAGGTCGGATTCGAAATCGAATTTCAAATTGATAAGTTTCTATCCCTCTCTTTTATATACATATGAAAGAAACAGAGTGCATCGAGATTCAAATGATTACAATTTTATAATTAACCTTTGGCTGAAGAATGACAATTCGTGGTCAGATATTGAAAAAATTAAAAAGCTACTTTCTACTCACGCTCGAAACAAAATCGCATTTTGTTCACTGTTATCTGACAGCAAAATCGCCATGTTTGAGCTGGTGAGGTGAAAATGTTATTTCGCAAATGTAAGAAGGCGCGCCATATCGCTAAAGTACTGAACGGCAGGTGCGCGCAATATATCAAATGTTGATAGATATATTGTATCATCGATATGCGATTATTATGCATCTGGATATCGGGACATCGCTACGCATCGCCAAAGCGCATGTTCTAAATCTGACGGACTGACGGTAGTGAGGAGCAAATTTTTCACGCTTTTTTTTTATAACGGCTCTATTTCGCCTGATGGTAAGCAAAAAGGGGAGCCCAAGTCGCAATGGCAACTGACGAGAAACCAACGGTGCCAAGTCAGTTGACACTGCCATGCTGGCCCGAGAGATGCTTCTTTACGCTTCGTTTGAAGGGTCCCAAGTTATAAGAAGGAGGAAACACATGAGCCGGCAAAGAATTCCATATTTTAATAGTTCGGCAGATGCAGGAATTGCCAAACGCTTATTATTTAATACTATTTATAGTTGACGGTTACTTCTAAAGTTCTAAGAAAATTATATTCACCATCAACGTTTTCCATGAAATTCAATTTAACTTGTAGTTAACTTCCCAGTTCCAAAGTAAGACGTTAAACCAAAAAGTTTTAGAAAGCTCTGCTGTAGTACTAGAGTAACTTAAGCAAATGCGAGATTGCAATTATTTCCGTAGACGCCAAGTTAGTGCGACACACGAATCGGCCCATTTATATTTATTATTATGTGTATGATATAAATAATAATTAACAATTAGATGTACTGCGCCACAAATTAGCGTAGTTTATTTTTCCAAGCTTTCAATAGTTGTACATTAGTTAGTAAAATGTGTTTTGGAAGCCCTTAGGTAATGATTCTGATCCGTTTTGAAAGTGGTTGAAGAATACATCAAAAGTTTAAATTAAGAGACCGGAGAATTTACAAAAAAGGTGTCTCCCCTCATTATATTTACCTTTATTGACCCCAAATAAAGCTACCCACTGTCGAATCACGTCGAACCTTGTTGATTTATTAGTATTGCATTGTTCATTAAATGCCTTACCCGCTTCTCTATCAGACCCTCGTAACGATGTTAATGTTGTTAGCTAAAGTTACTCCCCCACGGCAGGTTCAAAGCGTTTATCTACACCCATATTGTTAAATTACTATAACAAAGTTCAGGTACTCTAGGTAAACACCTACATTACTTGGCAGAGACGGCGGTGGGGCATCATGGATGACCAAAATCAGTGATGTTATTTCATAACATTACGATATCTCGGGCGGGGTTGTGATGTTATGGTAATCCCGCCGGCGCCGGCGGGTTGCCTCAATCATTCCTCCACTCCACTAAAGTTACTGGTCAACTGAGCCAAGTCAAATCTTGATACTGAATTACACCCCAAATAAAATAAATGCATTGAGTAAATAATTAATTTAACTCTAGGCCAAAGAACTTGGTACCCATATAGATCTCAAATCTTTTGGGGGTGATGTCGACAACGTTGCACGCGATATTGAACTTGGCTTTCATTTAACATTTATGTTTTTGATGGGATATCATTACTTTGTGTACAGAAATTATTATGATGTGTAATTTACCTAATTATTATTTGTTAATTACTAGGGATCGGAAATTCGGGAGGATATTCACCTAAAGTTGACAAAATCCTATTGCTATCTCACTCATACCTCAAACAAAGCCGCCGCCGCCGCCGCCGCTATAGTTTAGGTATAAAAGCATCCGATTATCCGATGCCTATTAATTACTTATGTATACGTATGCTCAGGGACGTATTTACCCTAGGGCGATCCGGGCTGTAGCCCGGGGCGCCAAACCGACAGGGGCGGCGTAGGCGCCCCTGGCCGATTGCATTTTGTTTTGGTATTGGCGCCATTCAACCAACTATTACTTCTCACCTTTTTTTGTCAATCCACAATTTAAAATGAACATGTAAAATAACAAGAACTAGTTAGTCTTGGTCGAAAACATGCTTGTAAGTTTGTCAATATCTTCGCGGCGCGGGCGCGTCTGTAATTAAGAACATAAGAACATGCTTCAAAATATAGGGCGCGGGCGCCGAGCGAGTTCGCGGGGCGGCAAGAGGGGCGGGGGGCAATAGGCCGTACATATCATATCGGATCTTTTTACACTATATCGGTCAATTTCGTCACTACGTACGCGGTACGGGGGCGCCGAAAAATTTCGCTCTCGCTGCGCTCGCGTTTTCATCTGATCGTGTTACTACGCACCCCCGGGCCAAAAATTTCGGGCTCGCTGCGCTCGGGGTAATATCTATTTCTGTTACAATATATACTATACTACATATTCTACGTACGTTTTTTCTGATTGTGTTACTACGTACCCCCGCACCGAAAAATTTGACGCTCGCTACGCTCGCGTTTTTTTCTGATTTTGTTACTACGTATACCCGCGCCGAAAAATTTCGCCCTCGCTGCGCTCGCGTTTTCATCTGATCGTATTACTACGCACCCCCGCGCCGAAAAAATTCAGGCTCGCTGCGCTCGCGTTATTATCTATTTCTGTTACAATATATACTATACGTACGTACGTACCCCCGCGCCGAAAAATTTCGAGCTCGCTGCGCTCGTGTTTTCATCTGATTGTGTTTACTACGCACCCCATCGCCGAAAAATTTGGCGCTCGCTGCGCTCGCGCTTTCATCTCATTGTGTTATGCTCAATAATGTTCTTTTTCCTATGTCCCAACCCTTACACTTGCTATATCTAAGTGCTTGATAGACATAACTACCATTATATATATAAAAAAAGTTAAATATTTCTTTGACTTCTGGGGCGGCGAAACTTATAAGCCCGGGGCGCCAAATTTCAAAATACGTCTCTGCGTATGCTATTCTAGTAGGTACATCTTTCAAACAAAGAGAGAATATTCAAATCGGTTAATAAATGACGGAGTTCTGAACTTCTGAGACAAGAAGAATAAATAATAATAATAATTATAAAAGTAAAAAAAAACACTGTTTTCGATTTTTTTATATGTACACACACAATTACCAACTTGAATGCCAAATTTCACTTTTCTAGGTCACCTGGAAGTGGGTTAGGTTTTTGATTACTAGTCACTAAGTCAGTCAGTCAGTGCTAAAAATACCGTTTTTTGGACTTTAATATCTCAATAACTATTCCACCTATATTTATGAAATTTGGGGTTCTAGTTGTTCTTAACGGTCTCAATATATAAAGCCAAATTCCATTATTTTATGTTAAATAGATTTGGAGTTATGGGGGGGTTAAAAGTGGCTCCAAACGATTCGTGTAATATAACATATGGCTCCTGCTTGCCAGTTCCTGGGGTGAACTTGGCTGGACACGTGCCGCGTGTCTAGATAACTACTCGTCAGGCTATCCCCCTTTCGCTGCTTCTGTAGTAATTAACACTTTTACAGACAGTACCTACATCAACAGACGCAAAATTAGAACCCTCAGCCGTGATAGTCGTGATCGGCACCGCGTCTGTGGACGGCGAGTTTTATCTTCGCAAAACTGCCACTCTTTTTATAGTCGAAGATTTCTCATAGTGTTTATATTATAACCTAAATTCAACATTTAATAAAACCCCGACCCAACCAAATATTTATAGCTAAAACCTACCTCGACTGACAAAGTTTTTGAATAAATAAAACGCATTCAAATTGGACCATCTGTTTGGGAATTACGATGTCACAGACAGACATTCAGACACATAACACCCTTCTTTTATGTCAGGGGTAAAAAAAACGCCATGTGCTGTTTTTGGCTAGACCTTTTTTGTAAGAGTTTTGTCCGTGCCGCTGCATGCAAATTATAAATGGGAACAATTTAAACGCTCACCAAAATGGCTTTTATACCCCAAAACTAAGTTCCAAATAAAATGAATTGCTTCCATTTAAATTAAACTCTCTCTATATAGTGCTCCCCAAATTAAATCATTTTGTATTCCAAAATCGATATACATTAGGTACACCAAAATAATTTTATGTTGAGTCAGAATATCTTTTTGCTTCCCAAAATGGATTTTTTGCTCACCAAATATCTATATATATAAAACTTAAAGGTGACTGACTGACTGACTGACTGACATAGTGATCTATCAACGCACAGCCCAAACCACTGGACGGATCGGGCTAAAATTTGGCATGCAGGTAGATGTTATGACGTAGGCATCCGCTAAGAAAGGATTTTTCAAAACTCACCCCTTAAAGGGGTGAAATGGGGTTCCAAAGTTTGTATGGGGAAATAAGATTAGTTAGACTATTTTATTTGAAACTTCACAGGAGTATTTCTAACGATAAATGAGTCAACACGTGTTTCAGAATTTTTGAAAATTCAACCCCATAAAGGTAGAAATGTGGTGACAAAGTCTGAAAATCAACATGGGTATTGTTTTTATGGTTTATCGGGTCGCTGATTACCAAAACCGCAACGATTTTAAAGTGAATTACCATCTCCCCCGTTGGGGTGAAATGGGGTTGAAATGTCTAAATACTAAACCGCTGCTTCTAGAGAGTCCAAATTTGGCACGTAGGTTGCTTATAAGGTGTAGGGGTGCACTAAGAAAGGTTTTTTTTTTTAATTCACCCCCTATGGGGGTGAAATGGGGATTCAAAGTTTGTATGGGGAAACAAGATTAGATAACTTGGTACCCTGTATCCCGGAAGGGGAAGAGGGAAGAGTTGGTTTCTATGGATTATCGGGTCGCTGATTACTAAAAAAAGAACGATTTTAAAATTCAACATGGCGGACGTGTAATTGCATCTCTCATGTTAGGGTGCGATGGGGTAGAAATGTCTAAATATGTCTAAACATATGGGTGTCATTTTTAAACGCACAGCCCAAACCGCTGATTCTAAAGAGTCTAAATTTAAAACGTAGGTTCCTTATAGGGTATAGGGGCACACTAATAAACGATTTTTCTAAAAGGGGTGAAATAGAGATCCAAAGTTTGTATGGGGAAACAAGATTAGACTATTTTATTCGAAACTTCACAGGAGTATTTCTAAGAATATGAGTAAACACGCTTTTCAGGCCTTTCAAGAATTGAACCCCTAAAAGGAGGAAATGTGTTGACAAAGTCTGAAAATCAACATGGGTATTATTTTTATTATTTATCAGGTCGCTGATTACGGGTACAACAATTATTTTAAAACTCAACGTAGCGGACGTGAAATACCATTCCCCTGTGGGGGTGCGATGATGTTATGATTGTGGGTGATATGAATATGGGTGTCATTTTCATGTTTTTTTGGGACATTTATGGACATGAAAATTCTTGAAAGCATTTGTGCCTAATTGCAATTCAATCGGTGCAGTAGTTTTGCAGCAAATCGGTTGTAACAGACGGACTCACATAGAGCTACAAGTGATCCTATAAGGGATTAATTTTTGCTTTTGAGGTATGGAATGAGTCCCGTTATCCTTATAGATGTTTAAATTTGTATTTAGTGCCATTTCGATTGTCGTCAAGGCCAGTGCGGGTGGCGCGGCGAGACTGGAGTAGTCATCGGGAAACCTCCTGCAGCCGTAATAAATGCATTCAAACTTTTCAACAATAAAACGGCTAGACGCATATGCATGAGGGATAAGCAGATTATACCCTAACTTTAACAAATAGCCCACTTTTTATCCTGAAAAAAAGAGCATCGTTCCCGTAGGATAATGTTTATTGTATAGGAACGCGGGCGAAGCCGCGGGTTAATGCTAGTTGTTTTCATAAAACATCAAAATTACACCAAAAAATATCTTTTTGCTTCACAAAATGGATGTTTTGCTCACCAAAATGGATTTTTTGCTCACCAAATATTATTTTCATAAATTAGTGTTTCAGCTAGGTAACCATCTAATCCTGATCACCTTTCAGAGCAGATCCGACTCGGCCGGGTTAGGTTAGGTTAGTTTTTTTTTATATGCCTAAAAAACGCTCCATAATGTGCGGTAGTCATTATTAGCTATGCTATATCAATTTGAAATTCCTACCTACCTCGATTTGAAATTTTCTCCATACAAATCGTTTTTATTTCGATATTTTCCGAATTTGACCGAATTTTCGGACAAGATTTCAGATTCATATTTTTGAGCCCCGAGAGCCCCCCGATACCGAGTTTTAGCCGTCTAGCACCAATTTGAAATTTTGAATCGTTATTTTTCGATATTTTCCGAATTTGACCGAATTTTCGGACAAGATTTCAGATTCATATTTTTAAGCCCCGAGAGCCCCCCGGTACCGAGTTTTAGCCGCCTAGCACCAATTTGAAATTTTGAATCGTTTTTTTTCGATATTTTCCGAATTTGACCGAATTTTCGGACAAGATTTCAGATTCATATTTTTGAGCCCCGAGAGCCCCCCGATACCGAGTTTTAGCCGCCTAGCACCAATTTGAAATTTTGGTGAAAAAAGCCATTTTGGTGAGCATTTAGTTTTTTGCCTCAGCAAAAATGACTAAAATGGAAGTAATAATATAAAATATTGGTGACATCCATTTAACAGTAATTTAGATTATTTGGTCTGAAATTATTGGTGTTCATATATTTTTATAGGATGTAAGAAAAATAATTATTTGCTTTATTTATAGAATAGTTTGGGATACACTATTTGGTGAGCATTCATCCGTTTTGGTGAGCATTAAGAATTTATTGGTAGTAATTTATCAACATATTTGGTAGGCGTTTAATCATATTTGGTAGGCGTTTAAACACAAGCCATTATAAATTATGATGTGAACGCCTTACCTTGTTAAAATTGCTGGGTTGGATTATCAATTATTGGCATTAAGTCGTAAACGTTTGAAGTATTTAATCAATACTAGTCAATACAACTTTAATTCGAGCTCTGTTTAGCCTGATCATGAACACAGGCGCCATGTTTAAAAAAGAATTACTTCCCCAATTCAAACAAAAAAATTAGTTCCGCCCGAAACGTGATACTTTGAAGCCTGTTATAACTAATAACGCACGTTATGACGACATTACATTGCATGTTTGAGAAAATACGCTTACCTACTAGGAGTCTTTAACACTTGTCTTTGTATTGGTATCATTTAAACCAATAAAAACTTATTTAATTTATTTTTATTTTATACTAGTAGCGCCGCGCGGTGTTACTCATTCCACGGGAAAACTACATTTTTTCCGGGATAAAAAGTAGCCTATGTGTTAATCCATGGTGTTGGCTACCTTCATACTAAAATTTATGAAAAGTGGTCCAGCCGTTTGAGCGTGAAGAAGTAACAAACATAGACATAAACACGCTCACAAACGTTCGCCTTTATAATATTAGTGTGGTGTATGCTTTTTAGGTTCAATGCTAACTAACTAGTCACTAGTACCTACACGTGCACCAGTGGTTCGTGTCAATTGCAAATTAGAAATGTACATATAGGTAACGTGGGGTACAGTGGACCACTCTTTTTTGTAAGTGATATAGTGGCCACATTTTATCTTCTAAATACTTAGTTTTTCGATAAAACTCTAGGACAATTATCTAATTATGATAATCAATGACACAAATGGCTTCAAGTCCGTAAAAACGACTAAAAACTGCCCTATTAAAAAAAGGGAAACTGATCCACTGTGACCCATCTATGGGTTACAATTAATCAAAGTATTGGGGTACTATGAATCATATGAGGCTCACTGAAATATGAGTATATAACATGTATTAAAACAATAAAAAAACCACTCAATATATTTATTTTTAACCTTCACTCAATCTCACAGTCATGGGATTTTGATTGATTGTGATACAGCTCTAATTATCTGACTCCCAGATATCATTTGTAAGGCAGTTCGTATATCAGCCTCCTTTTCGGGCCTATGTTGGTCTTTCTCACCCAGTTCCGAAGCATTTCTTCCGAAAAAAAAATTTGGTCAATAAAGTTCTTGAAATTGTTGTGGCTCATAGTGGATCTTGATCCACTGAAACCCAAACCATTCTGATTCGCTGTTCCCCATTCACGTTAATTTATGAAAAAAATATACTTTCGGACTTGCCTACTGAAGGTGCGCTTGCGACGCTACCCCCCGCTTCGTTAATGCGTGGCTCACTGGTTTGGCGAACCTTGACAGAACAGCAACATAGCGCGCGCTTACGTGTGTGCGTGCAATACATTCAAAACTATAGCAATCAATCCACTCTGACCCATGATCCACTGAACCCCACTCTCCCATAGTATATTAATTAATGATAGCTCAAATATTTGCCGGCGCCACACAGAGCTAATACACGTCGGGCGGTTTACGGTAGATATACATACCTACATTTGAAATTGGACTTCCACGTCGATGGGATTGGGTGATAGGAATAGTTAGTACCTACACGGATCGTGTAGAATTTACTTAAATTCTCCTCGGTCAGGTTTATCTAAATTGTATTTATTGATTATTCTACAAACATGCATTGGAATTAATTTTCGGTTTGGAATGTTTGGAATGTGATTCGACTAAGGATTTACCTCGTTTTATTCGTTCTGGGAATTAAGTATTTGCTGTGATTGTTAATTGTTAGCAATTTCTTCAAATCGTTAATTTCTTAATCGTAGGCGATGTCAAATTACCTAAAACAAAACATTTAAATAAAATAACAAACTTCGTCAAAAAATCCGATACTCAGTCAAATTAATTCTATAAATACAAGCATCAGATTTTTCACGTGAACTTTTAAAGGTAGGTCTTAAATTATTTAATACCTAAAAATATAACTGTTCAGATTTTTATAAATAATGACACAAAGGTAAATTAAGAAAGAAAAATTGAATGCGATCTACTACAATCGAAGCGGGGTTTGAACCCGCGACCTCTGCGTTTCCGGCGCATTGCTCTCCCAACTGAGCTATTCGACCGCTACGTCAGTCACACCAAATCTTTCATCCCTTAATCCTTTACGCTACTGGAGCGCCCTCTGTGTCATATATGTTTTTTGAAATGCTTATTGCGCATTAGCCATAACCTAGGATGTGCGTTTTACACGCACGATCCCCAATCCCCATTGCTTTACAGCAAGTGTGAAGACTGCGAGAGAGATGGCGCTGTTCTAAAAATATTTGTATAGAATCTTTTTATCGATTCATATTTTTATGTGGTAATACCACATTTTTATTTTTATAAATAATGACACAAAGGTAAATTAAGAAAGAAAAATTGAATGCGATCTACTACAATCGAAGCGGGGTTTGAACCCGCGACCTCTGCGTTTCCGGCGCATTGCTCTCCCAACTGAGCTATTCGACCGCTACGTCAGTCACACCAAATCTTTCATCCCTTAATCCTTTACGCTACTGGAGCACCCTCTGTGTCATATATGTTTTTTGAAATGCTTATTGCGCATTAGCCATAACCTAGGATGTGCGTTGAAACATTTATCTAGGTTTCATATTTTTAAGACTATCATTTTATTACTTTTCTGAATTCTGCTTAACAAGATGAAGTAATCTCTGTTTTTATTTATTTTCTGAGATGATTATTTACTTTATTATTAATTTATAAAAACATACTCATTTTAAAATGTGGCAACACAGAAACCAGAACTTAATGGAACGGTTACTTTAGTCGGTTTTCTTATTAAAAAAAAACTTAATCAAACTCGGTATGCATCTGTCACCTGTCAACGTCAAATAAAAATAAAAAATATTTTTTCGCTCTTTGCTTTAGACAACAACCCTATTCAGCCCGTATTGTCTTAGATTGTAGTTATTTGATGTATTTTCTTATATTTCTTTAAATACAGAAGAATAAATTCAAAGATTTTTTTTTAAGGTACACGACTTAAAGCCCTGTCGATCTCTATATTAATTTCCACCTGTTATAAAATATGAAATGTTGTCAATTATCTTACTAGAGTACATAAAATTATTCGCTCAAACGAGTGACGATTCATACTTAACCGAAATTATGCTAAGTCAATCTCACTTGGAAAGATAATTATTATAATATCTGTGGCGTAGTGAGGATTTTGTTTTGTGGAATTTATGTTTATGTTTAAAGAATTTCATTTCTCATAAAGAATTACAGAAATTCACTTACATGAGAAAGGTTACAAGTTAAAACTAAAACTAAGCATACAGTGTACAAAATGTTATAAATACAAATCTTATAATTTACAAAAGAAATCTCATAGAAAAATCATAGTGGGTGGAAATTAATTAGTTTACAACGCTATACACTCGGAATGTATGCAACAGATGCACCTTCCAATTTCCTATACAAAATTCTTAAAATACATGGCGCATGCCTGTTGCCGATGATAATTTATAAAGGCATAGATGGCGTACCTATTGACGTGAACATTTTAATCCTGGTTTACCGATTGCACTGAAATATAAATGGCAAGTGCTTTAGTGTTTTACCACAGAATACTTAAAAGTCCTACATAGCTTTAAGCTAATTTCAGGTCAAGAGATAATGCGCAGTGGAAATTGTATAGTGAATGAGTTCGGTTATAAGCTTTTTTTTTGTCTATGTACTACCATAGTAAAATCTACGTCACGTTTTTTTTTTCATAGAACTAATATGGCGCTGAATTTTTATATAGGAATTAATGATAATATTTCCCCGTAAAGAAAAGCAGCTACTTTATAAAAGTTTTTTTTTATCATTTATTTATACTTTCGCTCTTTTGTGTATACAAGTACGATTAAAAACCAATTAAACATCCACATTCCACAAGTTCTAACGAATCCTCATCTTTAGAATTCACTTTGTAGCTACATATATAAAAAATCTTGGGAATAAATAACACATAGGATTCGCGTCAACAATAAAATCCAGTACATATTTGCTGTCGCACAACTGGGTGAAACACGAAGCCCTTTTGTGTATCCATTTATATTTAAGTAACATTGTCAAAAACGAGATCGAGTATTTTTAACCAAACTCACAAAATACGCGTATACTACAGTCACTTCCCCTTCTCTCCTTGCCTTGTTTTATATTGTTTAGCGATGCGAGCTACGTCATAGTATAAAGACATATCAGTGTTTTACCGTCATTTGCTAAACAACATTTCTCAAATAATCACTTAACATTACTCGACAAATATACATTCACACGACAAATATACGACGCGTTTGGCTCGGTTTGTAGACACCTGCCTACTGAGTCGGCGGTCCCGGGTTCGAATCCCGGCCAGGGCAAATATTTGTGCAAAATATTTGTTCTTGGGTCATGGATGTTATCTATATATGTATTTATATATTATGTATATCGTCGTCTAGTACCCATAGTACAAGCTTTGCTTAGTTTGGGACTAGGTCGATTTGTGTATGATTGTCCCTTAATATTTATTTATTTATTTATTTATTTATTTATTTAGTGACTTTGACGCTTTATAAATATATTGAAAGACAAATATTACTTAAAATCACTTGTTTTGCAATTGATATACTATTGTTTCATAAAAATTTACTTTCTATGTAACGAAACCTTTCTGGTAGCGATTCGGTTTTATTGGGGTCGCAGTTCAAACCTAACCTAACCGAGCCGAATCTACGCTACCTTTCTGGTAGCCGTTCGGTTTTATTTGGGTTGCAGTAAAAACCTAACCTAACGGAACCGAATCTACGCTACCTTTCTGGTAGCGGTTCGATTTTGTAAGGGTTGCAGTTCACAGCTAACCTAGAGACAAATCTAACCTACTATTCTGGTAGCCGATCCGTTGGGTACCTCAATAGGTGATACTATACTCAATAGTATATCATTGCTATGATCTTATGAACGCTATTAACATGAAATTATATATAATGTTGTTACCTATATCTCGTGAGACGCACCCCATTTTATGACCTAAAAGTGATTTTAAGTTCAGAAATTATTAAAATGTGACAGGTGTCTTGCTTAATTGGCTTTCTACTAGCTGAACACTAAAACATCTGTATGCTCATCAGAACAATAATGGCTTACACACCATGATGATTTATTAAACGAAGTGTTTACCAAACAATGTATTTTACTAACTTTTTTTACCATGCGTTGTTTTGTTAATTGCCGTGAATAATAAACGAATAGTTTGTCAAATAATGTTTTGAAGTTTTATCAAGTAAATACTTTGTATCATGAACTATGTATATGTAAAACAATATTTTATGCAACGTCTAATTTGGGAATCGTTAATTTGCCTAACGTTGTTTGTGAAATGAATATTTCGTCGTTCCAATGCTAAACTTGCCAATCTGAATTTTCGCGAACTTGGAAATTTAACCTAGAACCCTACAGAATTAGGTCTAAAGTCAAAAGAAGAAAAAAAAACAGATTCGCAAGTTTAGCATTGGAACGACGATTTAGTATGAAAAGTTGTTTAGGAAGTGATTGGACCCATATCAGTACCTAGTTAACGCGCACACGTACAAACCGTGCGCTGTACTTTGTTCAAAAATTTACTACTGGTTCTATATACTGTGGCTACGTAGAGCGTGGCCAGTGTGAAAATCACCTAAGAATGTATTTCATTTGCAGCCAAGCTGGACGGTGTGAAGACGTACATGCGCATGCGACGTGTGCCCACGCACCTACAGGTGAAGGTCATCAAGTGGTTCGATTACCTCTGGCTCACCCAGAAGTGCTCAGACGAGGAGAAGGCGGTGTCGTGTCTTCCGGACAAACTGAAGGCGGAAATTGCTATAAATGTTCATTTGGATACTTTGAAGAGGTGAGTGTATGCTGCTAGTGTAAATTCCTGAAGGTAAATAAGCACACTAAAATCACACACACACACAGTAAACACATCAACTGGGTTGACTATCTCTCACTCGCCCAGAACTGCTCAGCTGAACATAGCACGGAAACATATAGTCCTCAGTACCTACAGACTACAGAAAAACTGTCTGCGATTTGCTGCACGCTTGCCAAGCCTCGGCAAGCTTACAGGACGAAGTTAAATGTCAGAGTTACACGGAACTATATCGTGCTCACTCTAATAGTAGTTTAGCCGGTTTTCGGCCAAGTAAGCAAAATTTTGAGGTGGATTTATTGGGCGATATATTTAGCAAACCTTAGTCTAAGTATTATTTACGAATCTTAGGCATATTGTAGTTTCCTATTTCGGATCACATTTTGCCATGAATAATATAGTTTTATTTTTAGAATATAAAATATCAGAAAGTAGCTACTAGGTTGGCTTTCGGCCGCTTGTTTTGGTTTACGGCCGTTTATTTAGCCAGTTCTCGGCCACTGTTATTTATATTTTAAATGACCCTTATTTGAGAAACAATAGGTTTTCATATTCAATAAAAAAATAAGTAAAAATCTATGGAAAATGTAATTAGCTGCAACCTTTTTTTTTACTGGATTAATACGGCTGACATCTAAAAATATTTGAGTCGACTTTCGGCCGTCTTATATTTATAGGGACGAAAATGGAACACATACAAATTGTTTTACGGCCGCATGATAAAGCAGGGCCGAAAAACTAAATTTGTTTTAGTTTACGGCCGCTTTCTGTCACCGCGGCCGAAAACAAACAATACTCTCCACCAATGCTCGGCCATGTTAACCGCAGTGGCCGTAAACTCGCTTTTAAAAGACATATTTTCGGCCATTCCTTTATAATTTTTAGTTACCGGCCGAAAACTAAATTAATCGTTTATATTTTCCGGCCATTATCATTTACCTAGGCCGATAACTAGTTATTCAAAATGTAGTTCTCGGCCGCCAAAAACAAACAATCATAAACTGATTTAAATCATTAATTTGCTTAAGATACATGCGGCCGGCACCTAAATACATGAAAGAGATTGTATCCAAATTAGTAATTGACATGATGTTTATTAAATAGATTTTAATTTAATAGCGATTTTGATCATTACTAATTATAAAAACGGTATAAACTCACGTAAAAAATTGTCAGGAACGGCCCGACATGTTTCGAACTCATTTGGAGCTCTTCATCAGGGGTAGCTATCCGTGCTGCTACGCGACTCGCGACCCACTGCACTTTTGATCGCTCTTCTTGCCGCCCTCTGCAATTTGCGATTTTGATCATTTAATAATATACGTATTCAAGTTATTTCTCGGCCCGGAGGCCGGAAGGTAAATGATTTTACGAAATGCAATCTAGTCATCCGGCCATCACATTTGAAAGGATTTTGTTACATATTTTATACATTTGAATATAAATGACATTATTTCAACTCTTCTAGAGCGTATAGTTAGAAGTCAAAGAAATGTTTCTAAAACCAAATAATCAACATTTTAACTTATCTTGAAGAAAATGGCGCGCACTATTTTTTTCACTAATTTTGACACACACTCACACTGACTAAATTGCGTTGGCGTACTGGCGAGCCAATTGAAACGTTATTAAGGGAAAACATTTAGGAGGCGTCAGTGTTAAGTGAATTTGAGTGACAACAGTATTTTTTTGAATAAGTGAGGTAAAATTTTCTTGTTATTGTAGTTTTACTGCGTAGAGGCCGAAAACCAGAGGGGGCCGGGAAACCGGCTAACCTATAACTGCGTCCCTAGGCTTGCCAAGGCTTGGCAAGCGTGCGGACGTGGTAATAGATCTTAGAATATAAAATTTAATGCAAGCTTTTCTGTGCAAGCGTGGATTGTTCCGTTGATAACATTTAATATTATTGTTTTTTTTTCTTAATACGTAATATGATATGGACACCTAAGATGCCTTATATCTATTAAATGAGATTCGCTGAATTACATATTCTATGATTAAATTCAATTATTCTTATACAAAACTAAGCTGTCAACGTGAATAAAAACACGCAATTAAGCCAGAAATATAGAAATATCAATGTTATGTTACTTGTAATCTAAAGCATTAAAAATATTTTCATTAAGGCCGTTCCCTGAGCCAGAACCCCGAGCCCCTCCTCAGGCCACCCGTCCCTGTCACATCACAGTCACATTTCAAAAGAGTGACGGAGACAGAGCTTGCGGGTCGTAAGGCGATATCTTTTTTCGTAAGAATTTGTCGATGATTATTTATTTTAAAAATATTGGCTTCAATTATTGAAATTCGGAAGCTGTAAAATTACTATTTTAGTTATGATTGATTTTTCTCCTTTTTTTGTTTCATAGTGTCACGTAGAAAAAAAACAAGTAAAGTTGGAGTAAAAATTCGAATTGGAGGTTACTTTGGGAATTAATTGTATCGAGCGAAGTGTTATGAATCGTGTATCGAATGCTGTGTTATTAAAGATAATATAATCAAGAATGATATATATTTTTCCCTCGTTTACTAATATCAACGTTTCGTAGAAAAATAGGATAATTTTTGGGGTATTTTTGCAAATCTGGCTCAGGGAACGGCCTTAAAGGAGAATGTCTACTTTTTACTACCCACTCAGGATGAGACAAATACTCCCTCAAGTTTTTATTGCCATTTAGCTCAACTTTTTCTTTGTTCGCTGAAAGTCCCTTGAAAGCATAATTAATATTTCGCTTGTCTAAAATAGCTGAGGCTTTGCCTGTCAGTATTAGTTATACCGGATGATTTTATTGATTAACATTAACATATTACTTGTAATTTTATTACCTAAGTTTCAAAACAAAATCACTTTCATGAATGCTAATTATTCATGAAAGTGAAAATTATAATACATCCGCATATCCGCAAATATGATCGGACTTTTGTTGTAGTAGGGAAACTTATGATGCTAAATATGTGCTAAATTTGTACTTACTTGAATATCCTCGAGGCTTAGCTATATTGAAGATTAGAGGAAAATAAAATTATTGTTTTTACCCCCTTGCGTTTTAGGGAAGTGGGACGTCGTATGAGGGAGAGGGGGTGTGACGCCCGCGCGGGTTCGTACCTGATGCAAAGGTTGTCTATCGCCATTGAACGTGGTAACGCGACTTGTGTGATGGGTACCTTTGCGCTGGGGACAACTCGAGTGGGACTATTGCACTAGGCTAGAGCTAGTCTTAAGTTAAGATTTTATTGGTATTTGGTTATTGTTTTATTGACAAAAGAAAATTTTAATATTATTTGTCATTTTCTCGTAGGGATAGCGCCTACAGGTTTTCGAAAATGTAAAACAACGGTGAAATTGTAATTTTATTTGCCTTTTTAAATTTTATATTGTTTTATTTTTGGCAATTTTGCTTTCTATGACTGTAACCGTGAGAGCGAAAAATGTGTAAAAACACATTTTCACGGAATTCTGCTAATGGCTTGTGAAAAACTATAGATTACCTATATTGTTTTCCTCCAAATTAAAAAAAAATATACAACCGAGTTCAAGAAAATCCAGGCGACTTTTTTAGTCCCCCGGTCATTCTATTATACGCTTAATTCGCTCAATTGTCAGCAGAACCACTGAAAGACACACTGTTCAGCTACCAATTAACCTACCCTACCCTACCTTTATATGACGCGATCGAGTATGTTCGATAATCGGTTTGGTTGCTGGCTACCGGACTCACAAAGAGATACTCTACAGGATGCAAGGTATCTCCCCTTATGTTCAACTACCACGATCGAGTAAATCCGAAAATCCCTCTTCTAAATTATTAAATTTATACAGTAGTAATAACGGCATATTTATCATTACGCATTAAAATAAATTAAATTGACGAATGTCGTAAGGTTGTCACTTCGTAGGTACAAGTTAGAATAGATATTATAGTGGCTAGTCAAGTGGCTATGAAAAAACTAAATAATGTAACCCAAAAATGAACCGATACAATTAGTTTCCGTCAAAAACATCACTTAGCCACGTTACAGAATTCAACCAATATTAAAAGAAATTGTTTATTTCGTGCCTTTATACGCTAAACGCTTATTAAGCTTTCGAGGGCGGCTATTATCGTGCAGACCAGAATGCACGAGGCTGTTAATGCCTTTCAATAAGTAAATACCTACATGGTAAACGGGCAGGAGCTGCGGTCGATATCCCATCACCGTGCACCACTGCCAGCCGGAAAATTTGCCGCGAAATATAAGCGAACTAGTTCACGTTATAGAACGCGAACTAAATTAGTTTACTTATTAAGTATAGTGTTTAGAAATGCTGAAAGTTAAGATTAAACTCAGGCTGGCCACACACGTACGTTCAAGTAATTATTATAGGTAATGCGTATATGTCGCACCCGCTCACACGGAACATCAGTGTCCCGGACCTTTAGAGCCGTGCGTTTGTAGTAGCTTCTGAACGTTGGTAGTAGGTAAAATTCTCCTGACATTCGTACACGTACACGTACTTCGAGCGGCGACTGACAACTGACCGGCGGATCGTAACAAAATAGCGGCCAAGATGATGGTACCAGCGCTAAAAACATTACAATTGATTTGGAAATTTGAGATGACTATCGTCTTTCCATTTTTACTCACCATACGGTTAGGAATTCAGGAGACGAATTTTTTTCAATACATCGGAAATGATCAATCTTACACAGTGTTAGTTCATGTTCATAACCTCTGTCAACCTAAACATTCACCTGCTTTAAAAGTAAAACTTCCAGGAGTACTTAGGACATAAAAATATCGAATCATGACCTTAAAATGTACAGAAAAAAAGTTTGTTTTTCGATTTCACATGAATAAGTCTGAATGCGTACGAAGTCGAAGTTTGTTTTGTAATGCGAATGAGGAGACGGACTAACTTTTGGTCTCAACTCTCGTAGCTCTGTATAAAATGACAACTTGTTGCCTATTTCAATTTGGTCTTAGTAAACATATATGAACCAAAATTTCCTGCCACTTTAATGAAGAACTGCATGTTCATTCCAAGCACGGTTAATCTTTCGTGTGCGGCATACGTGTAGGTATTACCTAGTAATTTTCAACACAATGATTTTAGATTAATTAGAATCAGGAAAGCATAACTTTAGCAGGACCTTAATTATGTTTATTCAGTATTATGATAAGAATACTGTCGCTTTGTATCATACATAGACTTGTGTTAGTTGTCTTTATAATGTCAACACAGATTGTGCTCCAATAAAACTATATACATTCATCATTTCTCAATTATTAAGTTATGGCGGCAATTAATTTTTCTAGATACTGTACTTCAAGCCTATTGAGGATTGTTACCTATCGCTAATGGTAATTGAAGTTGAGTCATTTGCTCGTTGTACAGCGTTGTTAAATATTGTTGTTATGTGATCTGTGAAAATACCGTGGGAAATATAAAGGAACGAGTACTTATTTCATTTCTATAATAAAAGGAAATTTATTGTTTAACATAAAATTTCAAAGTTAATAATTTCAAGTGTAAATGTACCAAGTAATATTTCCTAATTCCAAAAGCACAGTAAAATCTTTTATCAGAAGTCCTATATTATAGCAAAAGAACAATAATTGTACGGCACCCACGCAGGTGTCCGCGACCAAAACTCCAAACAACTTGTTTTTCCATACACAATACCGAAAGTTATATCACGGAGCAATTTGTATGAGCGAGCGTTCTTAACGCTCAGTAGAAATGTCGAACTTTATTCTCTGACGATTCCGACTTTTACAGCACTCTTTTTGAAATTATCGTGGCATGAAATTAATTAACATGTATTAATTTTCATCAAAGTTTTCAACTCATTTTTTTCTATAAACGTTGCTCACTGACGCACAACTCAAGCGCCCGCTCATTCACAGTGAGTGGTTACAACTAAAGGGCGTAGAATTAACTCGATGTCTACAGCTTTTACTTCCATCGCAAGTGACAAGTGTAATCATATTTTAACACTGGTTGTGTTCCTTACATATTTTAGAGTATTATTAATTATCATACTTAGGTCTTAGGTACACCTTCACGGTTACCAATCTCAAACACTAGTTAATTCTTAATTAAACTGGCAGATGATACTAATATAAAAAAAGTTCCATAGTACGCAAAACAAAAAAAAAATCTCTCGATTTGTGAAAGAAAATGTAAACGAGCTGAGTTGCCGGACTGTGCATACTCCCGCGTTAATGTAACGTGGCAGTTCATGCTTAATATTCCGTGTTGTATAATTAAAAAGAAAAACATTCGCTTTTTACAACCATGAATAATGCAAAAGTGTTCGTTTGCTATCCGTAGGTACACTTTTGTCGCCAAATGGCTTTTGTGAAGGCTCTTAGTAAAACACCAGTTATGGAAATCCTGACCAGGCACTGTTTATGCATGGAGAAGATTTAGTTTCTCCTTTTTTAATAATTTACTGTTGATTATGTTAAATAAGCTATTTAGTATCTATACACTTCTTTAATTGATTGATTCTCACTTACCAATAACTTTCGCAGGGTAGAAATTTTTCAAAACACTGAGGCGGGATTCCTGTGCGAATTAGTCCTTAGACTAAGGCCGGTGCTTTTTTCGCCTGGCGATTTCATATGCAGAAAAGGTATTTATTTATGATAAATAATTAAAAGAGGAAGTTCACAAATTTATCTAAAATAAGTATTCATAATCGTAATTAGATATCAAGCATCTAAAATAAAACGTGGTTTCCAGGGGAAGTGGGAAAGGAGATGTACATAGTTAACCGAGGGAAGCTGCAGGTGGTAGGCGACAACGGAAAGACCGTATTGGCAACACTCAAGGCGGGTTCTTATTTTGGCGAAATATCCATTCTGAACATGGGCACGGCAGGTAAACAACTTGGTAAATATCTGGGGCCCGAGACGCCACGCCATTATTACTCTATTCTATTTTTTCTTGAAAAGTTTTCAAAAGCAAACGTTTCGAGGAGACGCTGCAATCAGGCCGAGGGAGCGGCCGCGACGCACCTAACAGGTTATGGGACATCGCTTGGCGCCGGCGCCGGCGCCCGCGCTTGCGGCGCTGCGCAGGCCGTGCACCGCGCAGCGCGCGCAAGCGCCGGGCTGCCGGCGTCCACGCCGCCAATGTCAACTGTCGTTTGTTATTAGGGAATGCTTTTCAATTTACTCACCTAATTTTTCAAGTTTTGTCGCATTTTGACTATTTTTGCCATTCAGTTCTTTACCTCGATGGACGCTCCTTGTCTCGTGCTATACATAAGCCTACCTACTCAAAACATTCATCATTTAGTAAGAGTAACAATCTGAATGGTAAGCTTCGTTGTTCTTATTTCAAGTGGAAGGGCTTGTTTTTAGACGTTCCTGTGAGAACTGATAGTCTGAGCCTGCCGTCAGCTTCGTGTGTTTATTTTGCGTCGTTAGATTAATCTCCTTTGGTTTTATTGAAGGCAGTGTCCCCGATTGCTTTGCATCCTCCCTGAATACCTAATTATCATTGGCGTGACCTCTTGGTGCATGTAACCCCACGTTATTATAAGTCTATAATATATTTTACTTACTAAAAAAGAAGAGATCTATCGCCGTGCTGTCGGTTAAGTTACTATTATTTTTATTTTACCTATTAAATAAGCCTCTGGAACTCGTAGTAATGCTTGGTTCCTTTACGGATTCCATATGCCTTTCAAATTTATTACACTACTTGTACTTACCTATCTGTCTAACAGTTTATGTCCCCAAATCGCTTTATACTTCAATCTTACTTAATAGAGCACAATTTGAAACGTATTATAGACATAGCTTCTTATAGTTATTTCGAAAAGAAATTTGTTCTAAATTGAATGGACTGTGAATGACCGTCATACTCCCGATTGCCCCTTTCGTTTTGTCTTGACCTGAACGATTGATGCGGTATGCTGTGTAATTGTTTATCTAACAAAGCTTCCTTTGTATCAGCTCTTTCTTACTTTTTGACTGGACTATCTCTCAAAATACATGTTTCACTTGAGCTTGCCACCGGTGTCTTCGGTCTTCCCCAAATGAAACTTCGTAATCTGTTTCGGCATATTATAGCAGATGGCACTAGCCTAAACATATAAGAGCATTACAAACATCGAATTAGTGAAAGCCGAAGCAGGTCACGTGGTCAGCCCATTTGACCGGACACCGGTTGGCATGGAGTGTGTGGATGACACGTCGACAGGCAACCGGCGGACAGCATCGGTGCGTTCTGTGGGGTACTCGGATCTGTTCGTGCTCAGCAAGAAGGACATGTGGGACGTGCTCAAGGAATATCCGGCGGCACGCGTGCGCCTCGAAGCGATAGCCGTCAAGAGACTTGAGAAATATAAGAAAGCGCCACTCGAGAAAGGTACCTAAATACATTTGTCCGTCTAGACGACTTCAAATGTTCGGTATCGTGCGAACGTGATGTTGGGGAGTTGTTTGTTTTTTAGTGGCGATGGGTCGCTGCCAGTCGACGCCCGGTCTCGTGGAGACGAGCGGGCGCGTGCCCATCGAGGAGATGCAGCTGCCCGCAGCGCAGGTGCCGCCGTTACACTCCTCACACCCGCCTTCCTACCGGGACCAGCTTTATAGGTATGCAAAAACCACCCAGCATGCTCACCACGTATGCAAATACGCATCTTTTGTTTGATTTCAGACTATTGTCATTAAATAAAACAATAGAATTAATCCGTGTATATACCGTTTAACAATAAAATCTAATGAATAGTTCCACTAAAAGAAATCGGCTAAATCGTAGGGATATCGATTTCTTCATTAACTACAAAAATCAAACACGGAATACGTTTCTAAAACCTAACAAATATACAATTTATTTAAATATAATGACCTTTTAAACTACCTCCAGGATCCCATCATCAGATTCTGACCGGAAGACACTGGGACCACCTCGGTAGCATATATACCTACCCTTTCGAACATAAAAAATATTTTCAAAATAAGTTCAGCATTAGTAATAAGGGAACCTACTTAAAAAAAATACAAAGAAATATATCCTTGACGAATTGAGACCACTCCTCCTTTTTTAAAGTCGGTTAAATTACACCTTGCGTACCTATTAAAAAACTGAAGCTCTCTAAAATTACGCATACGTCAGTTACAATTACTGTTTTTCTGAATAGCAGCTATATGTAACGTTCTGTTTGGTCTTCTTGTTACCAGTTCGTCAGTAAGTCCTCTTCGTGTAGCATCCCCTGTGGCTTCATGCGCGTCGAGCGCGCGCAGCAGCGCGGCCGGCGCGGGCAGCCTGGCCGCCGCCGCCGCCGCCGCCGCTGCCGCCACCTCCTCCGGCGCGGGCCCCCGCGTCATGCTCGACTCGCATGATGTATTAGAGTGCGAGATCAAGCGCCTTAGAGAACGCTTGCACACTGTTGAGACTGAAAACGCCGCCATGTCGGCAAAACTCAGTCAACAGCAGTGGGAGGTCGATCAGAGGTATTATAGCGATCGGTTTCGCATAGCAACTTGTACAATGTATTTGCTTCTATGATATGTTTTATGTTGACGTTATGCATAAATATGAAATATTTATAGGCTGCAGGAGATCGAAATGCAGATATGCGGGGGTAGCTCGCTGAGCTCGCAGGAGGAGAACGAGCGCAACCGGGAGAGCATCATTTAACAGCGCGCCTCGCCCCCGGCGGCCGCCGCCGCCGCCGGGCTGCCGCCGCGGCCCATGCTACGGCTGTCCGCCGTCTTCTGACCCGCCGCCGTCGACGCAACGCCCGCCTCAAGGCGTAGGCGCGCTTTAGTCTTGTCACCGCCGAGTGCTACCGAAGATCCTCCTCGTACTTCCTAAGAATAGTCGCAGTGTTTTTACGATGGATAAATGTTATTACGGAATATTTAATACGAATTAACTTTATCAAATTTATACATATACGTAGTATAACGACTCGCTACTGTTTGTCAAGTGACGTGGAGTGAGAATTCGCCGAGACAATATCGTAATGTAACGTCATGTAAGTGAATCGAGATGTGTGGAGTGCCGCGAACGTGAGAGCCGCTGCGCTCCGCTGTCCGTTGTGAATTATTTTCGCACTATGCGTACTTCTTTCGGAATGAACGTTGTTACGTTGATTCTTTGTAAGTCGATCTTTGTCGTGCATACCTCGTGTCTATGTTAACGACGTTTGGTTTAATACTAAATAATATAAGAGTATGGGATAGATTATTATATATCTATTGAATTTAAAACGTTTCTTTGTTTTTTTTTGTTTTTGCAGGTGTTGTTTATCACAAAATATTTACGTCTCGAGTTTGAATATTAAATTTTGAAGATATTGAACGTTAAGAATAGTTATCATTATTCAAATGACTATTAATGACTAAAAATGAATTAACTAATAAATGTTAAGAGTATTGTGTTATTTCATACTTACATAGAGAGATGGATGATATAACCCTATCCATTATATTTGAGCTTTAATTATAATAAACTCCGGAAGATTTTACTACGTTGTATGAAGCATTTTTAGACATGTTGACTACATCGTTTATCGGTATTCGAAGAAGGTGGGAGTTATCTACCAGATGATCAATGATGATCGTATGCCTCAGAGACGGGCTCTTTAAGCCGATTATTTGAGTGTAGTTATGTACAGTCGGACACGACACGGTAGACGGTACAGTCGACCGGTGACCGATGTGAGCCCGCCACTGTGGGACCTCCATTGTCATAAGTTATCTAAGCATATATTTCGAGGTTAAATATTTATAAAACTCCGAAATTGTAAAACACCTGTAATTCGGAATACAGAAATCGACCATAGTATATTGTAATACGTGAACGAAGTGAATCAATACCTACCTTAATCGACTAAGAAACCTAGCTGTAAACTAATACATTTACTTTGGGAACTTCAGACGATCAGTACTGCCAGACATAACTAGAAACTCGTAGATAAGTAAGAAGTTTTAATGTAAAATATTATACCATACCAATTAACTGAAGAACGTTTTGTACTTATATTCTTTCTATAATATTTAAAATTGTTTTACACCATCGATATATTTATATAATTATGTTTAAGTGAAATCATTGTTGAAGCTTGATATTGTTTCTTTTATAAATTGTTATTTTATGGATGCTATTGTGATGCGTACACTAAATAATTACAGTTATAAATTCAATAGGACAACGGAAACTTGAGATCTGAACCGTAGTTATTTGTGAATAGTCGACAGGAGCCACATTAGAGCCTTATCACACTTGCGATTTGCGAGCGTATTTTGTATGAAGGCGATCGCGCAGCGTGTTCGCCGCGTCGCTTATTTGTATAGAAAATACGCTCGCAAATCGCAAGTGTGATAAGGCCCTTAGATTAGAACATAATATGTGCTGCATGCGAGAGGACTCGGCTTCGACTGCGGCGTCTACGTACAGTCAAAGAAATTAATGTGTACGTTAATATGTAAGTATAGCCTAACAAGTGGCGGTTTTGCCCTAGGATAGTGGACAAACAGGTTTCGTATGGCAATAATGTGCATACGTCATATATATGCATTATAATTATAAAATGTTAACGGTTATGTCATCAACCAAATTCAGAAATGCAGCTCGATCCTTAGTTCTGAAATAAATATCGAATCGTATTAAAAATAACTTGACGTGCATCGCTGCTGTGGATTGTTTTGGCTTTATTATGTCTACTTGAAATTCGCGGGATATTTACGTATTCCTATTTCCTTTTTGTTATTATTATTAAGCCGAGAATGGCAGCTCGAGGTCCTTTTTGTTTACATTAGTGACATTCATTGGTTTTCAACGTCAGTTGTCAAAAATTTGTCGTTGTCAGGTAATATACGAGTACATTAGTACAACTAAAAATCCGCAATATGGCGTGGGTAACTATATATACTTGTTGGGCTATACAATTATATGATTCCTTATATCTGCACACCATGAAGTCTCGAAAATATGTATGTAATGTGTAGTATTTCCGATCTTTAAGATCAAATCAAGTAATTTTGGTACAAGGTACAAAACAATCTTAAAGTTGTTTTTCACTTGTGCCAGTTTAACATTATTTATTATGACCTTAGACTTCCGGGCAGACTATACATACACTTCGGGTTTTAACATTTATTTTGATATCAAATCCTGCTGTACAATAGAAAGAAGAAAATTGTTTTATGGCTTTTCCTTTTCGTTCCAATTGTTTTCTTTTTTTATAAACGACGTAAATTAATATACAGGCTAACTATACATAGAAAATTGAATCAAACTATAATGGTGTATAATTATTTGGAACTGGTGACTTGACTGTACGCATAATGATGCTGTTGCTCTTGATCGATTACTTAGTTGCACTGGAAGAGGATAGATAGCATGACTTGGAGCAGAAGTTATAGCCATCGATACCTGCACATAACTTATAAGAATGTGATTTTAACTGTTATATACAGTACAGTATTGATGTTACTTTTACTACTTAAATGTAAACTCCTGCGTTACGAATATATAAGTCAGAATGATATCTTACGTTTCCTTGAACGCCCAACAATATGATAGATAGGCGATAAAACTTTTGACTGTAAATAATATATTTATTTATTGTTATTATATTCCATAAATTTTCTTCTAACATATTTCTCAATTATAAAGTGGTAAGAGAGATGCATTAATACGATTGAATATTAACGAAATGCAAGTGCTTTTTAACATACTTAGCAACTATGTAGGTTTATGTTCAACCTGATAACATGCTCAGACTGGTTTATGATTGTTATAATTTGTTTACATGGCAGCCAATGGTGTATTTTTTATACATAATCATACAAAATGGTGTTGCATGACAGCAGTGAGCGTATCAGACAGAGGAAAGTAAGGGTTCAGGTTGAGTTAGTTTGCAGTAAGTACCAGAGGAGAGAGTAAGGGTTCAGGTTGAGTTTGTTTGCAACCAAGCTTGCGCAACTCCAATTGTGAATTAAATTATGTCTCGCACGTGTTTCCTTTTATTGTTAATAAAAAGATTATAATGATATAGAGTTGTTTTAATAGTCAACTAGCAACCCTTCAGACTTCGCTCGGTATACCTAATTAAAGGAAGCAACAACGGGTGGAGCCGCGCGAACCGAGAGAACCGAGTTCCGTTGTGCCTTGACGCGTGATCGATTGCATTAATTTACTTACGCGTAATTAGGGTTCCGTGGTCAACCTGTCCGTCTGTCCGTCCGCGGCTTAGATCCGTGATCATTAGTACTAGAAAGCTGAAATTTGGTATGAGGATATGTATGTATCACGCCGACAAAACGGTAAAAACTAAAAAAAAAATCTTTTTTTCGGGTACTTCTCGAACACCTAAAGTAGGGGTGATTTTTTTTTACGTTTCAACGCTAGTGTGTTGTGCGTCTTTGAATAGGTCTTTTAAAAATAACAGGGGTCTCCAAACATTATTATTTGGTAGGTAGTCAGCAGTTTTGTAAATATTCGATCCGAAAAAAAAAGCGTTTCCCCTTCTAACTTTTCAACCACGGGTCAAAAAATTATGGAAAAATTCATGAAAATGAGGCCTTGGAAGTACTTTCAATAAAAACTATATTAAACAAAATCGGTGGAGCCGTTTTTGAGTTATCGTAAAATTTCATAATTTTCTTAAAAGGACGTAAGTTGACTTCCAGAAGGTAATAAGTAATTACAGTTTCTTTGTCGTTTACGAACTTTTTATAGAGCTTGAAATCTTTCTCGTAACTTAAGTCTATTGTGAAGGATGAGCAACTACGGAACCCCACACTGAGCGTGGCCCGACATGCCGTTGGCCGGTTTTTTTAAATTTAGGATTACTCTTACGATATTCATTTAAATTGTATAGTGTAAAGGACTAACTATTATATGTATATGAAAATGCCTAAGGTAACTAAGTAACGTATTTAATTTGAGTATGATTAATACTGTACCTATCCGTTTAAATAGCTTTTAAACTGGATTGTATGTCGCCATTTTTGTAGAATTTAAAAAGGTTCTGGTAAGCTATCCTTAAAAGATAGACATATGATATCGCGGACTTTATAGCAGGCAATCCTACCATTATTTGGTTTTATCTCAAATGGATAATTAGGTATTATTTTCAATGCACCCTTCCTCGTCCCAGACGGCTTGATTTTTCAGACATCTTCGACAATCACATCACATTTAATAACTTAACTTTAGTTTCATCAAAAATCACTCCGTTGATAACTAAATGAAAAGCGCATGATTTCGTCGTTCAGTAGTTTTTGAGATTATTGCGAGCATACAGACATTTGCGGCGCGGGTCTATGTTTTATAAAGTGTAGTGATGATGATGATATTAATGTTACAAATCAGACCAGCATCGAACGGGAAGAAGAATTTTTGGTAAGTAATATATCATCATCATCCTCCTAGCCTTTTGTCCCATTTTTTATGAGAATGAATTCTCAATCGGGGTCGGCTACCTAAATCCCAAGATGTGGCGTAGGCACTAGTTTTTACGCAAGCGACTGCCATCTGACCTTCCAACCCAGAGGGGAAACTAGGCCTTATTGGGCTTAGGTGGTTTCCTCACGATGTTTTCCTTCACCGAAAAGCGAGTGGTAAATATCAAATGACATTCCGTACATAAGTTCCGAAAAACTCATTGGTACGGGCCGGGTTCGAACCCGCGACCTCCGGATTGAATGTCGCATGCTCTAACCACTAGGCTACCACCGCTTCCTGGTAAGTAATATATAAGACAAAAAAATAATAAGACTTTATAAGAGACCAGTCACAAAATTTTACCAAAGCAGAGGGGGATAGTGAACATGTTGAATAGCAAATAAGTGACGAATCCAAAGAAAAGTCCCGAATATTGACTATTTATCTACAATACATCATTGAAATAGTTTTAACATACAACAAAAGTAATTCTAAAACTACGTACCTATAACAGCTTTAGCAGCTGTGCATAATTAATTCCATTGTGGTTTAAAAAGGGAGTAGAGAGGTAGTTAGTTTCCATCAAGTTTCTAAATTATAAAAACTATTCGACGTTGAAATGATTATCAAATCGCATGAAGTGCCAAGCCCTCCCTCTAAGTCTACAATACAAATCCTACGACAGATTCTATGATCTTGGATTTATCTTGCAATCTTTTGAATAGGTACTTACAGTTAATCCCGCAAATATGACTTTTCCTCCTCATCGTAATCATCATATCAGCCGTAAGACGTCCACCGCTGAACAAAGGCGTCCCCAAAGTTTACCACAACGATCGGTCGTACGGCGCGCTCATCCAACTGCCCCCTGCGGTTCTAACCAGGTCGTCAGTTGCTCTTGCAGTACGTCAGGTTCCGCAAAAAGGACAAGGTTACACCATTAATCAAAAGTTTGATTTCCAGCTGTGTAGGTTCTTCAGTCTGTCCTTTTAACTTTATAAGATTATTTTATTTTTCCGGCACACCAATTAATAACCAGTACACCAGTGTGCCGCGGAGCACCCTTTGCGGAACACAAATCACTCCAGAGATCAGGAGAATATAAAGATGGAGTTACTCAATAAGATATAAGCAAATAAGTAACCGCTTTGCCACAAAAAAACTATAAAATAACGACTTACTACATCTAGAGAAACGCTGAAATCATCATCATCTGCAATTTTTGAGAAGTTATTTCCTTCGATCTCGTTAAATTAGTTAGATCAGATCTTAACCAAAATTTTATGGGACAAATTCAATTCCGAGAGATGATCTCGAACAATTCTTTTATATATCGGTTTTTAATTCACGGATTTCTGTAGATAAATAAAATAAAGAAATTATATATTACGGGACAATCTTACACAAATCGACCGTCCCAAACTAAGGAAAGCTTGTACTATGGGTACTAGACATCGATGTACATACTATAATATATAAATAAGTACATATATAGATAACATCCAAGACCCAGGAACAATTATAAAAGACATTCTTCCTCTTTTTTGATGTCGGTTAAAAATAAGGTTATGACGGTATTTCTACTCACGCACACGAAGTGCACTTCTAGTATTCGGTATAGTATTTATGATACGAGCTATCCTTTGCAACACAACTTACTTACGTGTTAAATACTGTTCTGTAACAATGTAGTTTTCGTTAAATCTGTGTTGACACAATGTTTTTCCTTTAGTAGCCGCGAATTGAAAGGAAACTTTTTTTATCATTATCATGCCATCCCAAATGTAATTGAAGACAAAAAGAATAAACTTTTTCGCGTTACAGACAGTAAGAAAAATTTAATTATTCACGTTGATTCAATTTAATTACTTTTCTCAAGCAGAAAGCGTTAATAGGTATGAAGGCAACTAGATTTTTATAATTTTTGGTGTCATGGCATTAAACTAGCTTACATCCTTGGCTTCGCTTTGCTGTGGTAAATGTAAATGTTTAACAATAAAAAATGCTATGAACTATTGGACATTTTGAAAAAACTCGTACTTTGTAATTTTCTTAAAGTTGTAGATAATTACTAAGTACGACTTAACTATCTATCTGCTATCGTATAAGATAGATCGCAGTTATACATGGTTAAACCATTCATTATAATAGTTATTGAGTCAGGGGGCATATGATGGTTACGTTTAAGTAATATCACGTAATAAATAAGTGACAATGACAAAACATCTGTCACTCACACTCGCATTTTGCTAAAAGGTTATAAAAATCCATGATTTTAACTGTTTATTCAAGAATTGACGGTATCTACTCGTATTCATTGTCATTAAGATACTTACATTATAATGATCAAACAAAACGCGAGGAATCGTATTTTTGCGTGTAATATTTTTCATAAAGATCTTCATAATGTTAGGTATTCAAATTTTTGTTTTTCTTTTTGAGTAAACTAACTTTTTTGTCAGTTTTATTTTGTAGTTGCCTTATTTGATAGCAAAAACACATTCATTCTGGTTGGATACCTATACTGTGATTTCCACTTTCGTTTAATATTTAAGTTCGCTCTAACACGCAGCGCGCAATCTTCTCCAGCTGGGCATCTGTGCCTGAATATTTATTCCGATTTCTCGGACTTAAATAATTTAACACCCAGTTACCTAGTAGGCGGAGCAGTGGTGTCGAGGAATAACTGCCACTTTATCCGTATTTTAGGGGCTCTGCCCTCTAGGTGCTCGACTTTCCGAGCCGTATAATGAATGAGCACATGCGTTCTACTTGTTGAGAGTTGAGAACTGTTTGGTGCACTTACGACAATGCTCCTCCGAGACGATGTATTATTATAAGTGAAATGAGAACATAAAAAAATAAAGCCAGTCAAGTGTGAGCCAGGCCCGCGTACTTAGGGTTCCGTAGAAATTATAAAAGTACGGCATATTGCGCTAACGAAAAGATAAACTGTATTATGTATTATTTAAGCGGCAAACTAAACTTTGCCGTTGGAAATCTGTGGTCCCCATACATCGACATAGATCGGGGCTATTATTTACCGACTGCAACAAAGTTCGCAATCACAAAAAGATATATTTATTGTTACGTAACATTTGGGCATTTCTCAGGAGTGGCATTTTTAAGTGTCCGGGCTTGAAAATTGTTAAATTTACCATCGAATATTTCTGAATAAAATCAAGCTAGTAGGTACCTAACGGTTTGTTTGGTCTGGCGAGCTATGTAAACATTTCATGATAATTCATTAGACATGACAATAAAAAAAAGTTATTACAAAATTGACGTTCACTGGGAGCGTCCGCTTGCCAGATTTGTTGAAATAAAAAATGATAACTGGATATTGGGTCTGGATACTATGATTTCAAATGTGTTCCCGTATTCAGCATTAGTTTATTAATCATTTTGTTCCTATACATATAATTTATCTGCTAAACATTTTAAATAAAAACTATTTTTCGGAGCGTCCGAGGGTAACTAGTGATTTCAGTGTAAACTTTAAAACACGTCAGCACTGCCTTAAAGAAGTATACTAGAAACCCGCAGCTCGCAAGCAACTAGCTTCAGTTGTGTTCTCACCGCCGCCGAGAGTAGACGTCGGCTCAATGGCTTGTAGGTAGAGTTCGTGTGGGGTTCGTTCGTCATTCGGTGGATTTGGTTACGTGTTTTGTTGAATTCGGTGGAACAATTTGTGTTGTTCAGTGATTGTGTGTCTGCAATTTTATAAGTGAATAAAGTATCTCCGGGAGAATGTAAGTCCATAATAATTTGTTCGTGTCTATATTACTTTTAGTATTCCTTAAATCGATAAAAAACATTAAATTTTGAAATCAGTGGAATTGATTTCCATTGATTCGGTGTAATTTTTGACCACTGAAGTCAATAAAAATTGCCACCGCTATCAATTTTTACGATAAAACCAACTGGTTTTACATTATTTCTATATTGCCATGCCCCTTTAATTGGTTCCTCAATGCTTATAATCGTGATTTTGTTAATGCAGCATAGTTCTGACTGTGCTTCTCTTGTTTACTAATTTCGGTGGGTTGCTGTTCGTTAGGCTGCTTACACCGGCATCTCATTGGCCTTTTAGCATGGTTTACCCATCTCGTTGAACTGGTGCATCAGGGTATTATGCCTCAACAGCCTGACACTACAAATATTCCTAAGGGTCGTCATTTCAGCGAGCTACACATCGAAAACTCTGAAGTATTGAGCCTTTGATTTCGGTGATTGTAAAATCTTAAATATCTTATGAACCACTAAGTTCAGAAGAGGGCCTTTGCTACCAATATTTTTTAAAATTTGGCCGTTTTTATATACCTATTAAAGTCACGAATCAAAAATATGAAAAATAAAATTGACCACCGAAGTCAAGCAAAATAGCTCGGCCCGGAGAATCGCCCATTTACGATTTTTCGAATGATGATGTCGCTTCTATTGCCAAATTTCATGATTATAGGTCAACGTAAAGTATCCTATAGGTTTTTATTCCCTAGCCAGCGTTAGGAAATACAGTATAAAGGCTCGTCAGTCCTGGTGCCCTAATTTGAGTGTTCTTTGAGATGACGCCATTAAGCGATGTTCTCAGGTATATTCCAGGTATGTATATCGCCTACTTATTACTGCGCCCATAAAAATGCGATGTTTCCGATTCGAGCTGCAAAAAGTGACATATCACGTTACTACCCGGTCAAGTTAAGTTTGCGCATGATATTTATAGTTCGGTGAATAGAGACTAAAGTACTATGGGTGATTTGGTAACTACGGCTACCTGTCAACGCTTTTATTTTATTATATAAATAGAGTTCAACTCAAAATTCGAAGAAAGTGAGTGGATAGGGCCGCTTACGAGCAATAATACAAAAACTTGACTATGAAAAGGGTGGTACAGAGCCTGTCGCTCGTGTCACAGTAAAAATAAAATAAGTTGAAAATTAATATTTGCTTCATCACGCCATGCAGTAGGCAGAGTAAATTTTGTTTTGTTTAATTTATACGATTCATTTTCAAGGTACTAGAAGGGCACGAGATTGTATGATACATAGGTAGTAGATTATATAGCAAATAGAGAACCAAAGAAATAAAGAAAATTGACATAAAATTATTTTATTGTATACATTATATATATTTTTTTACTTAGATAATTAATTGTACCTACGTTATGACAAACATTTAACTTAACTAACTTAACGCTTAAAGTACTTAATTTCTTTTTTTTTTTTTTATGTAATCTAAAAACATCAAGGTAACTAAAAAAATATTAAACTTACTAGTAGACGAAACTCACTAATATACGCGCGCGCCGCACGCCGCGAAAACTGCGCCATATAAAGGTAAAGCTTTCTCCAACTCCATTACAGATAGCAAAGTTCAGTTTTTTGCAAACTGTAGCGCAACTCAATACCCCGAGTGCTTTTTTTAATTTTTTCGATATCGCTTTTCGTTTTTGAGATATCGTCGATTCAGAAAGTTGAGAAGTCGCAAAATAATCACGTAATTTTTCGACATTTTTGCACTTTTTCGAAAAAGTTTTTGATTTTTTCAATTTTTTTTTACACCATCTTGTAGATCTCGTTAAGACACGTCTTTTGATACCCCATTGACCCACGTAGCCCCAAAATTGACGACGCCAGAGCGATGTCGCATTTTCGCTGAAAACGGTCCCCTACCAACGCGATCGAAAAAGCATTTCCAATGTTAAAACCGGCACTTTCTTCATATTTTCGCTCATATTGTATCGTGTGATAAATAAAAGTCAAATAATTTAATAAAACGTGCTCGTGTTTTCTTGTACTACATAGTTAATGGCCGCCATTACAATCCGCTTGGTCACGTGACATGTCATAACTATGAATCATAGTCTATGATACATCTTCCCCTTTATGTTAAGTCTGTCTCATAGTCTCTGAGATAACTAGGAGGTCTTACATTTCTTTTTGGTCTACCTGCCGGTTCTTCACAGTTATTCAAAGATTGTTCAGGTTGGTCCTGCTGTCCCAAACTGATATTTAAATTAGGTGCGAGTTCAGTTTCCAGTGGAATAACACTCTCTCTAGGATGTTCTTTCACTGGAGTAAATGAAGGCTTTAATTGCGACGAGTTTCTTCGTAAAATAGTACCATATTCATCTTTAATTATAAATGATCTTGGAGAACTGTGAGGAATAACAATTTTGGCTGGTAGCCACACTTTATCTTTGCGATACACCACATCTTGCCCTTTTGAAAATGTATAATTAAACTGTTTAGCACACTTATCATAATTAGTTTTATTTACAATATTTCTTTTGTTTTGATATTTATTAAAATCCTCGACAACTTTTGGAACAAGCAATTCAGAATGAATTGGTAAGGTAGACTTGGTTAAGCGGCTTAATAATAATTGAGATGGACTATATGGTGTACCCAGCACTGAACTATTTCTATATTCTAATAAGATTAAATTTATGTCCAAATTATCCTCCTTACATTTCTTTAACATATTTTTAGCAATGCCAACATATCTTTCAACAAACCCATTAGACTTTGGGTACAATGGGCTGGATGTCACAACAGAAAATGAGTACAATTTAGCAAAATTTTTAAACTCAATTGAATTAAATGGCATATTGTCTGCTCTTAGGATTTTTGGTATACCATGAGTGGCAAATAAAGTTTTTAATATTTTGATAACAGTTCCAGCAGTCATGGAGCTAACTTTAACTAAATCAAACCATTTTGAATAATAGTCTGCAATAATTAGATAATTTTCATTGGCAAAGTTAAGGAAATCACAGCCCACTTTCTCATAAGGGAGTGTTGACATTGGCTCATTTAAGATCATATGTTCTTTTGCTTTGTTGACACTATATTTTTCACATAATCGACACTTGCTCACATATGACAATATGTCATCGCTCATATTGGGCCAATAGAACAGTGATTTGGCTCTATTTAATGTCTTAGTAATCCCAAAGTGTGAAGAATGTACCTTCTGAATAACAGTTTTCTGAAGCAGAAATGGAACTATGATTCTGTGATTAAAATACACTATGTCATTTTCAACTATAATATCATTTCTCAATTTCCAATATGTTTTAGCAGTATCTACAACTTTATGAATGGTTTTTGGCCATCCATTTTTGTAATATTCAGTAAGCTTTGTTAGTGTCAAGTCGTTAATTGTAGCATTAGTAATTTCAGAAAGAAAACTGTCACATACATTAACAGTATGAACAACTCGGTCCAAAGATTGTTCTAAAGTATCCATTTCAGCTTTCGATGATGCTCTGCTAATGGCATCTGCTATTAACATTTGTGACCCTTTAATATATTGCACATCAATATCATAAATGTTTAATTTTATTCTAATTTTACGTAGTCTCTGTGATGCTATACAATAAATTTCTTTCTTCATTAGCGCAACAAGAGGTTGATGATCAGTTTGTACTATTGTATGCCTACCGTATATGTAGTAATGGAATTTTTTACAAGCAAATAGAATGGCCAAAAATTCCTTATCAATCTGTCCATATTCACATTCTGTTCTACTTAAACTTTTAGATGCAAATGCAACAGGTTGCTTGTTCTGCATTAATACACACCCAATTGCGGTTTTAGAGCTATCTGTCTGGATAGTTATTGGTTGCTTAGGATCAAAATTTCTTAATACCGGTGGACTAACTAATATGTTCTTAACTTTTTTAATACACTCTTCATGAACTATGCCCCATTGGAATACAACATCTTTCTTTAAAAGTTCTCTCAGTGGACTTGTGATTTCAGACAGGTTTGGAATAAAATCTCTCAAATAATTAATCATACCTAAAAACCGTTGAAGACTTTGTTTATCATGGGGTGAGTCATATTCCATTATTGCTTTAATTTTTTGTTTGTCTGGCATCAAGCAACCATTAACTATCTCATGACCAAAATACTTCACTATGTCAGGAAGATACTGGAATTTATTTAAATTAAATTTGACATTTAATTCCCGTGCCCTAGTCAACACTTTTTCTAGGGCCAAATCATGCTCCTCTTTTGTTTTACCATATATTAAGAAATCATCTATGTATATGAATATGTTATCAATACCCCTGAAGCAATTTTCACAATTTTCTTGAAAAACTTCAGCTGATATATCTAAGCCGAATGGTAAAACATTAAAATTGTAATTTCCAAATACAGAGGAAAATGTACAAATCTTTTTGCTACTCTCTGAAAGACCAATTTGCCAAAATGACTCCTTTAAGTCCAGAACTGAGAAATATTTGGCACCACAAATTTTGTATTTTAAGTCATTAATAGTAGGAATCTCAAAGTATTTCTTAAGTATGCACTTGTTCAAGTCTCTGGGATCCAGACAGACACGAATGGCATTTTGATCTTTCTCTACAATTACAATTCTATTAATCCATTCAGTAGCATCCTCTGTCTTTGAAATAACTCCTTTCTCACAAAGGCGATCCAGTTCAGTTTTTAGTTTTTCTTTAAGCTTAATTGGAATACGATGTGGAGGTTTTGAGACTGGTTCTGATCCATCTTTCAACAATATCTGATATTCTTTTGGGAATCTGCCGGTCCCCGAGAAAACATCCTGGTATTCAGATATTAACTTTTGTTTCCTCACATCCCCTGAAACAATATCATGTTTTATCATATTAATTTTATCAACGGATATCCTTTTAACTAGGCCTAGCATTAAACAGGCATCTTTCCCAAGGGTCGGCTGAAATTGAGAATCAGTCACAATAAACTCCATGTAATAGCTTTTGCTTCTTATTTTCGCTTCCAACAATACTGTGCCAAACACTTTAATGCCTGTATTGTTGTAAGCATGAAGTCTATGTTTACAGGGTTCTAAACACAGTTTTTTCCTTTGTTTTAATGTTTGGAAAGCACTTAACGGAATCAAATTAACATCAGAGCCCGTGTCAATTTTAAACTGATAACTTTTAGTGTCCTCTAGTAATAATGACTGCGTCCATTCAGTAGCACATACCTGTTTATTGACACTGCCACAATAGTAGTCTCCATCACTGTCATCCTGACAAGTATTCTCAATAGCTTTTACAAATTTATTTCGACAGACAGTCGCAAAGTGATTATATTTATTACATTTTGTGCATAGCTTGCCTCTTGCTGGGCATGCACTTAACTTCCGTTCATGTCGTTGACCACACCACTTGCATTTCAGTACTATATTTTCAACTTTGTTTACTTCCACCATCACTTTGCCTTGAACTTCAGCCGCTTGCTGCCGTCCCAATTCTGCCAGTCGAAACTTTACAACAACCACGTCAAGCTCAGCATCACCAGCGAGGATTAATTGTTTTTGCGTGTCTAGATCTCGAGTGCCCAGCACTAATCTGTCACGTACTGCCTCTTCATCCGACTTAAACTTGCAATCCTTGACCAGTCTCCTGACATCCGTTAAAAAACTATCAAATGGTTCATCGGCTTCCTGCTTCCGGCTGTAGAAAAGGAATCTTGAATGCAAGATATTCGTTTTGGGCTGACAATATTCTCGGAATTTGTCCTTGAGAATTTCGAACTTGTTGATCTCACTGGTTGTAAGATTAAAGTTGTTATATATCTTAATGCCATCGTCACCAATAACATTGAGTAAAATTGCCACTTGCCTCTCCTCATCAGCCTTGTTCAGACCTGACGCTGTTAAATATATGCTCAAAGCCTGTTCAAAGAACCTCCAGTTTTCGGCGAGGTTTCCCGAAGAAACATTCAATTTTTCCGGTAGATTAAATGCTGCCATGTTTTATAATATTTGCACTATTGGTTCGAAACATTTAGACTGCGCCATGTATCGTGTGATAAATAAAAGTCAAATAATTTAATAAAACGTGCTCGTGTTTTCTTGTACTACATAGTTAATGGCCGCCATTACAATCCGCTTGGTCACGTGACATGTCATAACTATGAATCATAGTCTATGATACACATATCTTCCTTTAAGAGCATTTTACCTAGAAGAAAGTTCAATTTCCTACATACTCCATTTTATATTTTGTTTCTAGGACAGATAGTTACGGAGATATCCACATTTAAAAAAACGTAAAAAATCGCAATTTCCTACTGAAAAACATCGGAAAAGTCATGTTGCCAAAATGGATCCCAAAATGCCGTTAGGGCGGTAAAGGAAGCCGATATTTTGAATTTTCTACCAGTCTATAAAGTTCGGGAAGATATTGCTCACAAACAATAAAGCCTACTAAAAAAGTTTATAAACCATGATATAGCAAATTTTATAGAGATCATTCTTGTCTTTGACATTTTTTTTCTAGCTGTAATACTTTTTGTATAAAACCGTAAAAACCGTGATTAGGGACATATTTTGAGGTAAAAAGGGGGGAAATGGGGGGAGGGGGCAAAATTTGGCTTGGCAACATCCAGAATCGAAATCAGCAGGCTTTTTTACTTCAAAAAAGTCATGTTGCCCAAACGGCTCACAAAATGCCGTTAGACTTTAAATTTTTTATTTGAACTACCAGTCGTGATCTCGACGCTTTTCCAAATCAATCTAAATAGGTATGTTCTTTTAATACGGATGTTTTAGTCTTAACCGCTATTAAAATTACTGTACTAATTATATTAAATTGACATACGCTACGTGGTACGAATTGGATTTTCAAGCACAAGCGGCAATGCCGTCTGTTACAAAAAATTACCAAATAGTAAAATGAGAGAAATATTCGTCACGAATCTGTGAATTGTTATGGTATGGGGTTAGTTAACGGGTGCCGCTTGTATACCTATATAATATAGGTTCTAAACGAAGCTTGCCGCCTCCTAGCTCCCCGTGCTGCGGCACAAAAGTAAACACCCTGGTGGTTTTATTTCACTTGCCGCCATTGAAAACCCATTAAAATTTTAATTCCCTTGAGAAGGCGAAAGAGTGAAGGAGTCGTAACAAAGCTGTAAATTTCGCTTTAAGAGCACAAGATGCTTTTGTAACACTGGTTCGTTAAAACTGATGCTTTGATCTACGTACACCTCTTCTAAATGTAGGTAGGTTTGCATATGTTTATTTTTGGAGACCGGTGGTTATATTGGACAAGATATTGGTATAAATTGTTATGCTTATATGTGTTTTATTGAAATCAGTCTATCACAACAGTAAATATAGTGAATGTTTCAAAGTAACATTAGTATCGGTTGTAGAAAAAAGCCGGTGAAGTGGGAGTCGGACTCGCGCACCGAGGGTTCCGTATGAACTATGAAAGCACTATCTAAACAAAGTGATCCTATAACGATTCCGTAACCAAATATTTTTATAAAAAGTAGATAACCTAAGTTATTCTATTCTAAAGTAATTATATTGTATTTTTCTATTTGTATATCAATATGTATCGGGATCTATAAAAAACACGCCTCTGGCTGCTAGTTTTAAGAGAATCTATTTGTCATTTGTCACCAGTGCTATTAATAACGCTTTGCCACAAACGCACCGATAAATATTAAATGCCAAGCAGCGTTGAATTGCATCACTTTATATGAATAGCTACAATTGATCAGTAAATTCTGTATATCCAGAGATTGCTTGAATAATTTGGTTTCATTCTGCAATATTCCTATGGAGCCGATATAGTTATGAACCGTATTAACGAGAATAAATGTAAAAATAATACAGAAAATAAGTGTATAACATGTAGATACTTACTTAAAAAATAGGTATAAAAAAAGAAACGTACGTACAGATAAGAAATCTAAGAAGGTACCTAAAGCTATTCTATAGGAAATATTTTTTAACAAAAATACTAATTTCAACGGAAATATGTTAAATATAAACATGTCTTGACCTCTTAAAAATATGTTCTTAGGGTTAAAAAGATTCATCCTGCCAAGGTAAACCTGCTGATCATCAAAAGCCGTATAGGTATTACGCTTGTACTAATAGCTTAAACTTAGCGTTTTTAGAAGATCTATAATAGTATTTTATGCAACCGTTGTATAAGAGGGGGCAAAAAACGCGAGTGGCACTGGTTACGATGTGATGTGAACGTAGCGAACATCGTAAGAAAGATACCACGAGCGTTTTTTGACCTACTTATACAACGTTGCATACAATACTTTTTCTACGACTCGACATTTCATAAATAAAATGCAAATGAACAACAAAGAAAATAATTAACATGTTCCGCTCGGAATCACCAAAATTAAAAAAAAAAAGTCTCTTACAAACTTTTTTTTTATTGTCGTCCATCTGTCAAAAAAATATGAAATACATAAAGGTATACGTTCACTATACTAAACATCTGTCAAACAATATGAACTTATACATAAAGGTATACTACGTTCACTATACTAAACATCCATGCACTGAAGATAAAACTTTTTTTTTAAGTTGGCAAAGCTTTTTTTTTAATTGCAAAATGTGTGAATGCAGCTGTTTATCTTGTAATCTGTGGTACTAAGTGATGTTTTTTTGGCGACATTATAAAATCGTTTAGCAGTGTTTTTTTGGGCAATAGAGTAGAGACTTTTACAGACTTTCATAATTTATGTCTTTATATTAGAGTTAGTAACTATATAAATGTCAGAAAAAAGTACTGGAGTAGAAAAATATTTTTGTATGTTAAATTATATGCACTTATTTGCGTAATCGTGAGATTAAAATAGGGTTAGACGCATCATTTTCGCGGACTAATTTCTTTCTAAATGCCTGTATGTTTTATTCTCATATTGAGATAGTTCGTATAAATCCTAGGTATAAGTAGGTATTATATTAAATCCATGTTCTAAATGATGCATAAAAACAATGATGAACTTCGAAGATTTTATCAGCGAACTGTGAAAAATGTTAATATAATCAGCATTAGTCCGTACAGCCTGAGCCAGAAGCAGGATGGCCGTGGGATGATTTGTTACAATCGGTTGTTACATCAGTTTCTAAGAAATTCACAGATTATTTTGGATATCAAAAATAACCCAATAAGTACTTAGTAGATCTTCTTCTTAGTCGGCATCTTCTATGCTGAAGGTCGTGTCTAACATGAAATATTAATTCGTCACTTGATGCACCGTGCTTTTCCACTCGTTTCTATTCTCGGCGATCTTGATGGCCTTAGGTATTGACAGGCTAGTGAGCGTCTTTACAAGATCTGACCAACGGGTAGGCGATCGACCGCGCGGTCTTTTTCCGTCTACCTATACTTAGTAGATATCACCAAATTATCATAAAACAACAAAAATATGTATAATTAATGTACCCTACAATACCGAAAAGTACCGAAATCCCGGAATTCCGGGTTCTGACTCAGTACCGGAAAGCTCAGTCCCAGTTCTGGATATGGTACCTGTACTACATGCCCCTACCTACGCCTACTTTAAACGCCTTTGCCTACTTAGCTAAAAACTAAACCCCGTAATTACGCTAGGCAACTAAACTAATTTTATTACTTAAATTAGACGTCATTATTTGCCACTCCCGTATTACGTCCAAATCAGTACAGTAGGTATGTATAGTTAGGGAAATTGTAACAAAAAAGTACGCGTTTCAATTTCCTATACTGCGTCATTAAAAAAATATCGAACTTCAGATAGGCATTTTGGATCCCGTCCAAGATTTTCTTCCGAATCTGCTCAGTCACATTGTTAAACTTGGGCCTTACATAATGTTCATGACACTTTGTTTTAAAATAGGATCCCGCAAGAAATTATTTTATATCGCCAGAAGCAATTGACTAGTTTTTTCTCTATTTACCTGCGCCTTAGTATGACTTTAAAAACAATTATTTGGACTGTGGAAAACAAATATATTAGTTTAAAGCCGGAAGCCCACTGCTGCGCACGGTCGAGCTACACACGTGGGTACGTAAACGCTTTGTATGAAAATGTAGGTAGATACTTCCACAGCAGTGCACGGGCACGCTGCGCACGAAATGACGTCACTGATACACGCGTGGTCTGTACCGAAGTGCCTGCCACGCACACACTAGTGCGCGTGGCAAGCAAAGCCCCACTGCGACCCACGCCACGCTGTTCACGCTACGGACAAATGCCGTATCTATAAGGAGGCCTTTTCACAAAATGTGGGGTTGCCATGTTCGCAAAAAAAAAAACCAAAAAAGTGGTTAAAAACATCCCGATTACTCGAATTCCGTATTTTGACTCGCTAAGTAAACTTACACAGTACTTTACTTTACTGTTATTTAATAGTTTTAAGAGACTGCAATCGCTGGTGTAGTGACATCTGGTGCAGAGTAGAACACGCTACCTTCTTTCAAAATGTGGTTTTTACACGTCAGTCTAGTCATATCATTAAAAAAATAACATCGGAAACCATAGTCTGTGAAATATATTTAAAAAAACACACGTCATTGACATTTTGACACCGTTGAAAAATCCACTGTCATTTAATTCCTTGAAAGTAAAAAATATTTAATTCTTCTATTCTAAATGACTGAGCCAATCTTAAATTCATGGAAATACATCTACGGAGCAACACTGGTCTCGGATTCGATTTCTGTTCTGCCCTTGAATGAAGCTCTACTTGTGAACTGTGTTGTGTTCCTAGTTATATGGTACTCGGATGAACCTTCGGCTGTGAAGCCAGTGAGCTCAGGTTTGATTCCTGGTGGTTTAATACTCGTATGAAACTCTGTCTGTGAAGACATTTATTTATTTATTTATTTATTTATTTATTTATTTATTCAATTACATTTGTAACTTACAGCTAAACACCATGACGTTACAAACTTAATTTAGCATAATCCTTCCATCTCAATCATTCTCTTACACTCTTCCATCACCCTTGCTATGCCCGAAGCGAACATATCGCAATGCGGCGCGGCACGTAGCGTGGAGTTGAGTAGGAGGAGCGCGCGGCGGAGCGGCGAGTGGCGGTGCAGCGCGGAACGTGCGCTCGGCGGCGCCAGCAGCCTCGGCGCGCGCAGCCGGCTCCGCGCGTCGGGTACCCATAGCCTTACCACCTCCCCCACTAAGTCATTACAATCTAATTTATTGTAGATTAGACCTAACACAAACTTTATCGTCGCCAAGCAACGTCGTAGCTCGAGAGATTCGTAGCCTAGCTGACCGAGAAGAAATTTTGTCGGGTACAGGTATGGAGCATAAAAATATTCTTTTTTATATAAATTTCTTAAAAACTTTTTTTGCACCTTTTCCATCATTAAAATATACTTATTTTCGTGGGGATTCCACACTATCGCATTTGTTTCTAACATGCTCCTAACGAGTGCCGCATAGAGTGTACGAAGGGCTGTCGGTGTCAGAGACTGAGAGTTTCTCAGTACGAAACCCAGCCTCTGTATGGCTTTTTTCGTTATCTGCAAGCTTTGCTCACGGAAAGTCAAATGAGGGTCGAATACAACACCAAGGTCACGCACTTGAGATATGCGCAGCACGCACTCTCCACCCAGTGTGTACTGGAAGTGTAGTGGAGTGGGAGAACGCGAGAAGCTCATTGTTTCGCATTTCTTTAAGTTAAATTTTAACTTATTATCCTCGCTCCATTTAAATACGGCGTCAAGGTCGTTTTGTAATGTCCTGCAATCTTTCTCATCGCGAATCACACTTATCAACTTTACGTCGTCAGCGAACATTAAAATCCGAGATTTTTCAACTACGTCTGGTAAATCGTTGATAAGAATATTGAAAAGCAAAGGCCCCAGATTGGAACCCTGACTTATTCCCGACCGTGTTAAATAAGTGTTCGAAACGTAGGGTCCATACTTTACAAACTGCTTCCTCTCGGCTAGATAACTAGCGAAAAGTTTGAGCAGTCGCGGTGTGAACCCTATGCTTCCAAGCTTTTGCAATAGAACGTCATTGTCGACTAAATCGAAAGCTTTCTGAAAATCCAGGTAGATTACATCTACCTGCTTCTTATTATCTAGTTCATATGACACAAAGTTGACAAGCGTGACTAGATTAGTGGCTACGGAGCGCCTCGGTAGGAAGGCGTGCTGCGCCGACGTAATATAAGGGAGACACTGGGGCAATAATATGCCATGTAGCGACGTTTCAAAGACTTTCGCTAAAGAACACAAAATTGCTACTGGTCTATAATTCTCTACGTGATAATTCTCTACGTGTACATTGAGGCCAGGTTTGATTCCTGATGGAATAATACTCGAATAAAGCTCTGTTTGTGAAGACATTGAGGTCAGGTTCGATTCCTGATGGAATAATACTCGAATAAAGCTCTGTTTGTGAAGACATTGAGGTCAGGTTCGATTCCTGATGGAATAATACTCGAATAAAGCTCTGTTTGTGAAGACATTGAGGTCAGGTTCGATTCCTGATGGAATAATACTCGAATAAAGCTCTGTCTGTGAAGACATTGAGGCCAGGTTTGATTCCTAATGGAATAATACTCGAATAAAGCTCTGTTTGTGAAGACATTGAGGTCAGGTTCGATTCCTGATGGAATAATACTCGAATAAAGCTTTATCTGTGAAGACATTGAGGCCAGGTTTGATTCCTGATGGAATCATACTCGAATAAAGCTCTGTTTGTGAAGACATTAAGGTCAGGTTCGATTCCTGATGGAATAATACTCGAATAAAGCTCTGTTTGTGAAGACATTGAGGTCAGGTTCGATTCCTGATGGAATAATACTCGAATAAAGCTTTGTCTGTGAAGACATTGAGGTCAGGTTCGATTCCTGATGGAATCATACTCGAATGAAGTTCTGCCTGTGAAAAAATTGACCCCAGGTTCGATTCCTCGGACAAAATTTTGCCTGTGAAACCAGTTAGCTCAGGTTTGAGTTCTAGTTCCATATTATATAACTTGTCCAAATAAAAATATTAAATTAAAATTAATACTACGTTTACTAGAATAAATGCTTACCCTAATGTTACTATTTTGCCAGGATGGACTTTTCATAATTCTTCGGGACCCTTCTCATCCAAGCTGCCTCCGCTTCACCGACTTCAGTTGTTTAAAAAAGTGTAGACCAATTTTACGTGTACTGTACGATAACGAATTCGTAATCTGTATAAGTAATATCGGGTGTGTTGGGCTGGGCTCAAAACTTCAACCTTTTGCTTGGTTCTCAATATGTTTTTTAAAGTTAAACAAAAAATAAATTATTCTTTTTTAGGGTCCCGTACCTACCCAACGGGTAAAAAACGGGACCCTATTACTAAGAATTATTACTTACTATGTCTGTCTGTCTGTCTGTCTGTCCGTCCGTCCGTCCGTCCGTCCGTCCGTCCGTCCGTCCGTCCGTCCGTCTGTCTGTCTGTCTGTCTGTCTGTCTGTCTGTCTGTATGTCTGTCTGTCTGTCCGTTTGTCGGTCTGTCATATATATTTATGTGGAGCTCCAATACAAAAAACGTGAACAGTTGGGTTAAGAGGGCGCCGAGCGTTTGCGACTGAACCATAGAGCGCGGGGAATGCGTATTTAAATCGGCGCGCGGCCGCCATAGTAAAAATGTATGGAGAATTAAAAGCACTTTTTGATAAATCTGGACCTTTAGTATCAAACAATAATTGAAATATTTGATGCGGACAAATTGTAATGTAAACGTTCATCTTTTTTTTGAACTGAACATCAGAATAGATTTCCATTGTTAAAGTATAAAAAAACACTTAACGCCTGCTTAAGATTTTACAATTTTCGTCTAACTTTACTTAGTTCTCTAGGGTAAAATATTAATAATCTTATAATTTTTCCACGGAGAAGTTGTTAACACATTCTTCGTAATGCTAAATATATAGTTTAGAATGGATTAAACAATTAGTGTTGACGTTAACTACTTAACGGCAACTGCCTATTTTTTCACGTTTCGCTCGGTGCAGTCTTAAGTTTACACCTCACTTGTATGCGGCGCCATACATACCATGCAAACTTAACTTAACCCGGCCAGTTAAGATGGGAAGTGTTTGCATGGAACCCTCGGTGCGCAATTCTGACTGGCACTTGGCCGGTTTTTCATCTTAGTTTATTGCTATAGGTAAGGCCATTTGGAGGTCAGCAATCCGAAAAGGATTTTTTTTTATGTTTGTATATTTGTGTCATTAATTGTCCATTAATCACGCCTAAACAACTGAATCTATTTAAAAAAAAATTGTTGGACAGGTAGTTAGGTATTCACGGATGGTTAATGGACATATTTTACCCAACTACAGATAAAGATAATAATATGAGAAGAAGATCATTTGGACGGAAGAAGTCATTGCTGAACTGTATTACCTACTAGAAATATGAATATAATTACGATAAAAGCAGGACATAGTAATTGAATAGGAAGCAGGCCGCAATCGTGACATATTAATTTGTGAGAATGCTTTCAGAAGTACAAACCCAGACCCTGAAGCGCGTCTTTTGCGCCGTCGGCGGCCAACGCCTCAAGAACGCGGTGACGCGCCCGCAGCTGGCCACAGAAGAAGGGAAGGTTTCGCAACTTCTTGATTATCTTCAAGCGTTGATTGATAATGTTAAATAAAGGCTATTCTACCTCGCAATTAATAACGTTACCCTATCCCTGCTTAAAAATAAGGTTATTTTAGGTTCGCGAAGCGGCGCTAATGTGGTGTCTTAATACTTTAGGATTTAAATGCACTCCATCGACCCTAAAGTCGCCGCTGTGGGATCTGGTGGTGAGTAGGAGCTCGTGGAGACCCCGCGGGGGCGCGGCGGATGCGTTTCGGTCGTCCCGATCTGGTCGTGACGCGCGAGGTGGCCGTGGCGCCTGCCTGTGCTGCTGCTTATCAGCGGTGAAGAAGATCTTACTGTATTTGCCAGTCGCGTTCGCAATTGTGTTGAGGTAATTCATTTGTTAAATCGTACGGAATGCCTCAGATCACCAGGTGATAATACGTTACCCCTTTATTATTATTTTACCACTATTGAAATGGATATAGAGGGATGGCTAGACAATGCCGCCCGATACGAGGCTAGAGGTCAATCTAAGCTAGAAATTCTAGCCGATCTCCTAACTCATGAAATATACCTCTAGGCTCGTTTCGGGATAATTCCTGAGCCAACTGCTACGTCGCACGTTGCAGGGACTAGACGGGTCCGGTCAGGATTATGTGGACGTTCTCGCTGAAAGTAAACCTGCGAATTATAATTCAGCGCCGCATAATAAAAAATATTTATTGACGACTGCACCAAAAATTGTTTCATGCATTGTGGGTTTGCAATCGTTAGCTAAATTCATTGTGACAATTTCTTTTCACTCGATCGATGACAGATAGAAATTAATAAAAAAGTCTGTCGTCGCTGGCTTAAAGTAGGTTAGCATAGATTGAGTTTGTCTAGACCTACAAATATATATATGAGATATACTTTTACAGCATGACCACAGCGGATTTTTTGTGATACGAATTTATTAAAATAGTTTGAGGTACATGTACATTTTAGCCAACTTCAAAACAAGGAGGAGGTTCTAAATTCGACTATGTTTTTAGGGTTCCGTACCCAAAGGGTAAAAACGGGACCCTATTACTGAGACTTCGCTGTCCGTCCGTCCGTCCGTCCGTCCGTCTGTCACCAGGCTGTATCACCGATAGCTGGACAGTTGAAATTTTCACAGATGATGTATTTCTATTGTCGCTATAACAACAAATACTAAAAATAAAATAAAATAATATTTAAGGGGGGCTCCCATACAACAAACGGGTTGGTTGCGTTAACTTTGGACCTCATTTGTATGGGGCGCTGTACATACCAGGTGCAAACTTAACTTAACCACTTAAGGATGAAAAGTGTTTGTATGGAACCCGCGGTGCGCGAGTCCGACTCGCACTTGACCGGTTTTTTATTTTTATGTTTGTTACCTCAGAATTTTCGAAGGGGTAAACCGATTTCGATAATTCTTTTTTTATTTGAAAGCTGGAGCTTCCCGTGTAGTCCCATTTAGTCCAGTTCTGATAAAAGCATCAGTTATGAAAAAAATCATTATAAGTTTTATTGTATGTTCCATTTCGCTCATTGTAGTCTGTTTATTTTTGTTTTAAAGTGATTCTGATTATATTTGAATCACTAAAAAGGCAATAAACGAAATTAATTTACTTCTTTGTTTTGCTTATTCTTAAATTATGCTGTATAGTTACAACACGTATTACCTATACAGGATGACTCTTTAGTCGTAAATGGTAGTGCCAGAACGGTGACGCTGAACAATTTGCACTAAGGGGACAACCACGAAATCCGGTAAAAAAAAACCTAATAAGAGTTAATTGATATTAATTGATAGTTCAGTATCAATTCAAAGTGAAGCGATAGTTTTTTTTTCGAGATTTTGTGGTTGTCCCCATAGTGAAAGTTGCTCAGCGGCACCCTCCTCATCACCTACTGGCACTTAATACCATTCACGACTTAAAGTCATCCTGGATAATTATGTATGACCGTAATGGCCTGTTCCTCTTCCCAAAGCGACCATTTCCCGGATTGTCAACTCCCATGAAGACCAATTCCCAAGACGAACACTTGATAAAACGACCATTTCCAGAATTACCACTGCCCACTGACCACTTCTCGGAAGAACAGCTAAAAATTACGTGTCAAATTGTGCTGCCGAATTTAGTAGGCACCAAGACAGTGAGCGAGGCAATACACCGTTATGCACAATTCCACATGTACGAAAGTACATATTAAGCTTGATACTGGTTTCAAGTAAGCATTCGTTATTTTTTGTGTACACGAAACTTTTTTTTCCTTTGGTATTTACTTTGGTAATAAATACATGCATTCATGTAAACTTTTTAATTCAGATAACACCATATTGGCTTACCTGTTTAGTATTAGAAAATATAAGATCTATATAATAGGAGTGGGTATACGACACAAATAGCAATACACTAGTTTATTCCATAGAAACTCATTTTTTATAACCCCTAAATCTTCTATCCTACATCCGTTCTTTCGTGGGTAAAGTAGTCGTTTCGGGAACTTGTCTTTAATGTCAATATATGAGAAGTAGTCACTCCGGGAAGAGGCTTTCAGGGAATAGGTCAGTATAGGAAGTGGTAGTCTTGGGAAGTGTTCGGTCTAGGAAGTAGTATTTGTACCAGTTTATACTTTTTGTATTTTTATTTATACATTTTTTACTTTTATTTTACGCATATGTAAATATACCATTATCTAGGAACCAGCTAGTTTCGTTTTATTTCCATCAGTAACAAGTCGGTTATCTGGTGCAGTGGCTGCAACATGAGAATTTCTAACTATACTCTACGAGAGTCAGATAAATGTTTGAATTTAGGACTTCAAATGAGCTACTCGATATAATAAATTAAAAGGGGTTAGTATAATTTCATCTAAAAAGCAGTTCGTCCAAAAAGCTGGTCGGAACAATAAGTGGTCTATAAAAAACAAATTGCTACCTGGTCTGTCTGGTATTCTGTTTAAAATCCCGCTTGGTCTAAATGTGCACCAGTATTTGTTTCTTAGACCCATACTATACTTATTAATAACGAAGAATTAAATAGCGACGTATATAACATAGGAACGTACAGGAAATAAGTTTATGAAAAAAAATGCGGTGACGGCATGTTGTCCAACGAGCCTTTAGCGTGTGTGGTAAGTTGAGTTTTCCCAAAATAATGGATTCATCTTGCGCTGAACCTGTTCCCCGAAAATCATAACTTGGATCTTCCAGTTGAGAGACAATATGCATTTTCTTAGGAAACATGCTCTTTCTTTGACTTGATAGTAACTATTCATCAGGTGAATTCTAGGTAAAAATGCTTGCTTACTTTGCATTAAAATTATCACCAAATGAACTCCTAATGCTGTAATTGGTAATTGATTATTACTGATAAATTATCATGAAGATACGTTAGATACGCACTGATCATTACGAGCGTTGTATTTTAAGAAGTACCTAAGCTTTTTCTTCCCTGAACAATTGATTTAGAAAACACGTGAGAAATAATAAAAATGTATTTATTATATATTTGGTACAATGGTAATTAATACACGTCGCACCAAAAGTAGGTAACACTATATTCACTTTTCGCTCTTACCCATATAATATAAGCAAGAGATAAAATAATACACGAGTACACACTTGTCTTCAACTTTCCTTTTGATTTGACACCTACCTAGATTTACTTTTTTTTTGGTATTTCCAAGCGTTTACCAGCGACGGTATGGACACAACATTATTGACATGCAATTAGTTCCGCTACTCACAATTTCAAGAAAAAACTGTCAAGAAAAATTTCAAAAACGAGTTTTGCTATTCCATACTAGAGGGCATAAGTACTAATCAAAAATCAGCATTTAATGGGATTAAAACTTTTATTTCGATAGCATAAGGACACCGCGCGGCACTTACGTCATTCTAACGAAAATTATGAATTTTTGTGATAACTCAAAAACGGCTTGACCGATTTTATTTTAACATTCCGTTTCGTTTATTTCATGTTTTGACGATAAAATAAAAGTAGTCTGAAATTCCGCAGGTTCTCCAATAGTTTTCGTAGATCTGGACACAAAGCCTAAATTCCGTAATAGATCTACGGATTTTTCCGTAGCTCTGGCAACGCTGATGAGCGAGTGTGCCTCTCGCGCACGCGTGCATGTGCGTGGCCCGCAGTGGAGAATCTGGATACACGTAGCTGACCAATGTATCCACGTGGCCACGTGTGCGTGCATTGGTTGCTGTGAAAACGTTGATACACGCAGCCAGACCAATGGATCCACGTGGGCGTCGTGTGTAGCGTGTGCGTGCGTAGCGTGCGCAGCAGTGGGGTTCCGGCTTAAATGTGTACCATCCGAAAGAGAGAATTTTATTTATATGTGACAGGTTAATTCCAGTGCTCTGTAGCGCAACTGGATTTCATTTTTAGGGTTCCGTAACCAAAGGGTAAAAACGGGACCCTATTACTGAGACTTCGCTGTCTGTCCGTCTGTCACCAGGCTATATGTCAAGAACGGTGATAGCTAGATAGTTAAAATTTTCACAGATGATGTATTTATATTGCCGCTATAACAACAAATACTAAAAATAAAATAAAATAAATATTTAAGGGGGGCTCCCATACAACAAACTTGTTATAGATTATGGTACGGAACCCTTCATGCGCGAGTCGGACTCGCACTTGTTTCAACTTATTTTTTATCTTTCATACATGGTACAGTATCACTTTTAATCCAATAGGACGACGCCGCATTTGGCTCGGTTTGTAACCTGCCTACTGAGCCGGCGGTCCCGGGTTCAAATCCCGGCCGGAAAAATATTTGTGTGATGAACTCGAATATTCGTGCTTGGGTCATGATTGTTCTATTTTTGTGTATATTTATCTACATAAGTACGTATATCGTCGTCTAGTACCCCTAACACAAGCCTTCTTGAGCTTAATTTGGGACTAGATCGATTTGTGTCAGGTTTGTCCGATATTTATTATTTATTTATTTACTTATTTATTACTAAGGTATTAAGATAAAAATTTAAGAAGTTACTGTATTTTATTTTACATGTAAAATAGGACACCAATGGGAAAAGCTTAGCGGTTCTTTTTACGAATTAAATGAAACGTCCCGAGTCCTGAAATGATGTGTTGCGCTGGGAAAATAAATTATCCAATTTATTTCGTCGATGGCATTTTGTTTGGATTATACCTATCTATGTCCAGGTACTTTTCTGTTGTGTATGTATATGTACGCAATAACTAATATTAGAATTGACCTACGTACTAGTATAATACTTACCTAAAAGACAGGTCATGCAGCCAGCGTGTATACGTACCCCAGATTCAAAGAATACCTACCTAACTTTGGCTGAAATACTCGACTCAGGCGTTTATCTCTTGTTGTTCTTGTGTAATATGCACTGATATAAAGATAAAAAAAAACGAACAATGAAATGAAATCACAACTTGAAAAATGTACAATTTGACCACTAAAAGTCAAAACTTGTTTTAAATATAGGATATATTTAAAACAAGTACATATACCACTTGCGAATAATTTTTTTAAGTGTTCTAAGATACTGATATAATATAAGATATGCTGACGATACAGCTATCTTAGCTGAGTCGAAAGAAGATCTCGAAATATTACTTAATCACTTAAACACCAAAGTAAAAGAATATGGTTTGAAAATGAACATCACAAAAACAAAATTCATGTTAGTTAGTAAAAAATAAACCGTTTGTGACCCAGTTACAATTAATGGTAATTATATAGAGCAAGTAGAAAAATATAAATACCTGGGGTGCTGGGTAAACCAATCATGGGACCCAGATAAAGAAATTAAAATTAGAATTGAAATTGCTAGAACAACTTTTATGAAAATGAAATCTTTCTTCTTAAACAAAGATATAAACTTAAAATTAAGATGGCGAATGGTTAAATGTTACATACTATCAGTACTACTTTATGGATCGGAGAGTTGGACTCTATCAAAAACGATTATCAACAAACTGAATGCCTTCGAAATGTGGCTATATAGACGTATGCTTAAGATATCGTGGAGAGATAAAATAACTAATGTAGAAGTACTTCAAAGAATGAAAAAGAAAGAAGAGTTGGTACTTACAATAATGAAAAAGAAAACCGCTTATTTTGGACATGTATATAGACATGATAAATATAATATAGTCAAAAACATAATAGAAGGTAAAATCGAAGGTAAAAGGGGTAGAGGGCGAAAAAGGCTAACATGGATGGACAACATGAGGAGTTGGACGGGAGTTGACGCTGCCTCATTGGGTAGAAAAACCACGAATAGAGAAGAGTTCCGGACTGTGGTCGCCGACATCCGTGGAGGATATGGCACTTAAAGAAGAAGATACTGATGTCCGATCTGATTAGAACAGATAAAATAATATATCTGAAAACGTTTTCTAATCCAATCAAATTAAAAAAATACCTAAGATATCTGTAGTATTTAGTTTAAAAGTTTGATGATATTAAACATTGTAATCTAATATTAAGATGTAAAACAGGTTTTTTTTTAATAACTGAACTCTGTTATTAAAAATAGAAGGATGTTTTCTCGGCGAAGGGCCTGAAATGTTTGAAATATCGTTCAAATCCGAGTGTTATTTATTTTTACACATTACTTTTCCACCATAGGGTCGAAATGACCAACTTTCAGAATATGATAATATGAAAAAGCTTTTTCATACTTGTATGCTGTTTACTCTGGATTAAAAAGCTTTTTTATTTTGATTGTATGTGATGGTTTGGTACTTTATTTACCAAACGTCATGTCAACTAAATCCGCATACTAACTGAAAGGCTTTTGAAAGGCAACGAAAATAATATTGCTATAAAATACAACATTGCTAAACTTTTGGCTGCCGGATTTAGCACTTCTGGAGAAGTGTATTCATGTCGGTCGGTAAACGTTACCAGAGGTAAAACGGGAAATAAATTCAACGTACATTTTCAGTAACGGGAAGGCAAATCATCCTAGCATTCGTTTGTATCAAATTAATGTATATGGAGTTCATCTATACACACTACGCGTTGGTTTGGAATTCATCCTCCCAATGTGCAAAATAGTTATATGGCTTCACACAATTCAACTGCCCTAGGACGTATGGGTAGATTGGGTAGCCTATTCATAGGAGATGCCGTGAGTAGTCTGAATAGATTGAAACTGATTTTGTATGTAATACAACTCCCGAATCTAATTCGAATACGAGTAGTATCATTTCGCACATGAAGTATAATACATTTTAAATGAATTGTTTTATTATCTTTTATTCTATTATACTATATATCCTTTCTCTTCTTTACAATATACTTTTCAACCCTGCAACTCCCCGTTACCTCAAGGAGCGTTTCAGTTATCTTCGGTCTGTTAGATCCTCTCAAAATTTGCTTCTGGCTGTCCCCTCTTCCTCCTCTAAATTCTACAACAGCTCTTTTACTTTCCAGGCTACCTTGTTGTGGAACTCTCTGCCTGTAGACTTAGAACGTAGCCAATCCGTTGCCAATTTTAAAACACTCCTTAAAGAACATTATTTGTCCCTTCTTTAATTTTTTGGTATTGTGACCGACATGAAGTGTGGTTCGTTACTAATATTATTTTATATGTATATGCCTATGTTATGTATGTTTAAGTAGGTTTATTTGTGCATATATATATGTAGGATTTTTTGCAAGCTAACATGGCAACACTGATGTTTGCTCTCTTAAGAAAGATGGCGGATTGTGCCCGGTAAAAACTATTGTAATGTCTGAATTTTTTCTCAAAATATAATAATTAAAGTGATTTCCTAGTTTCACTCCGAAGCCCCAGTCCCACAAATGGGGGCTCGTGAGCCGGGATGGGAAAATACGAGTGAAAATTAGGACGAGCAAAGTTGATCAAGTCGAAACTTGCCGGCGTGCTCCGCGTGGTCGCGCGGCAGAGAAAAGTCGAAAAAAGACGAAATAAGGTGGTTGTTTTGAAGCAGACGGCTGAAAAACACAAAACAAAGATGTCTAAAGACAACAAAGTCGAAGATGGAACTTCAGGTTCCAATCTTTTGAGGATGAGCGAGGAGTGCATGTCCAGATAAAATGAAGGGGCTGAAATGCTTCAAATGTAATAATTTTGGTCACATCGCTACAGAATGCAATAAGAGTGGAGAGCTGCGAGATGTCAACAAGATTGCTGTACATACAAGAAGCCAAGTGGAACGCACCCGCGACCTGTCACTTATAGAGGATACTTCGGCCAGTCAGTGTCAAACGTTCTGCGCTGTGAAAGTAATAAGTTTTGGTGATAGCGACGAAATACCTTGCCTTGTAGATACTGGTAGTGAACTGAACTTGATAACGAGTGATTTTGTGATAAAAAGTGGTATTGTGTCATAATTAATCATATAATTAATTTGTAGTTTGAGGTCAAACTATAGCAGGATGGCCGAGATGTAGGAATTTTTGCAAGCTAACATGGCAACACTGATGTTTGCTCTCTTAAGAAAGATGGCGGATTGTGCCCGGTAAAAACTATTGTAATGTCTGAATTTTTTCTCAAAATATAATAATTAAAGTGATTTCCTAGTTTCACTCCGAAGCCCCAGTCCCACATATATATATTGGTATTTTATGTACGTTTATTTATGTATTATTTTAGTAGTTTGTTTCTACAGATTCCATGATTACTTTTCCATCGCCTACTCATTTCTGACGTTTTTATTTAATTTCGCTACCCAATGGTTGTCTAGAAGAGATCGCTCTTTAGCGATAAGACCGCCTGTTGTTTACCTCTATTGAATGTTACGTGTAATCTGAATTTGTTTGTATTTATTTCCTGTGGTGTGCAATAAAGAATATTTCATTCTATTCTATTCTAGTTATATCTTTGCCTGGTGATAAGCCTACTGGAGATTAATTTAGGACTCTTTGATATTTGAGTCATTTTTAAAATACATGTACAAAGTTAAAAGCTTTAATTACAACAAAATTTAATTGATTCCTTTATGTGACGATAGTTACCCATAAGTTTTGTATGAGTACATTCGTAACACAAAAGAAGCGATCGTAATTTTGTTTTTAATAAGCCTTTAACTATATATGTACCTACATTTTTGAAAATGACTCATTTATGTAATTTATGTCTGCATTTTAAGTTAGATTTCATAGAAAAATAAATTGTGGGGGTACCTACCTATATTATTTTATGTTCTCTATTTTAGAAATGGTTGGAGTAAAATAATTTAGGATGTGGTTTAAGTTTACCGTCATCCATAAAAATAACATTTTAGCCCAAATTGGGTAAATCATAACCAAAAAGTAGTTGCCCCGTTACAGATGTAGTTAATGCAGAGCGACGAACCCCGCATCGCAGGCATTCTTTTTCAGGAACGCAATTATAAACACTTAGGTATACCGAGCCTACCCACGCTAAACTAGCTGAGTTGTGAGGGTTTTTTCCATTATTTAGTCCAACATTTACTCATTTAGTTTTGACTACTAAGACAATACTTATTTTGGTGAATTAAATATCAAAACCCAATAATTTATGTTACAGTCAAATAAGGTAAATACATAAACATATCATAAAACTTTAATTCAAATGAAAAATAGAGTGTCCAAGTATGTATAAATTCACGTTCGTAGAGGTCACTGTACTAACTTACACACGCTGGCTTAAATAACAGGGAAACATGAGAATCGAGAGAGATTGGCATCTCTATTGTTATATGACTAAGACTCGTTAGCTTTTGTAGAGTACCTACCTCCCGAATAAATATTTGTTTTAAGGGTTCCGTAAAAATATACACGTGTTAACCAGAATCATCATTAGTTAATCCTGTAAGGGCGTTGAAATGGTGCAAACGGTGAAATTTAAAGCGTTTAACGAACGCGCGTGCAAGATAGAAAGTTAGTTATAACCTGAATCACATGGAATTGTGCATAATTGTTGCGTTCAATTTCAATGGCAACTGGCGCGGGCTGGACGTAGGTATGCCTCTATACGAACATTGATTTGCTTTTGGTGTAAACGGAGTACGTGCTCGCCGTCGACGTGACCTGCCTCGGGTTACCGGTAACCAGCCGTTTTTAAAGCCGTACGAAGCAAAACCAATAACGTTGTTGCAATCGTAAACAGTTTAAATTATTTATTTCTAACGGGCGACGAAGCCAAGACAAATAAAAATGGCGTTTTATTTTTAATGGTGCTTCTTAATACACTTTATTTAATTTACTCAAGCTTAATTACTCTTTACTCATACCAAATTTCAGCTTTCTACTACTAATAATCACGGAGCTAAGCCGCGGACGGACGGACAGACGGACATGGCGAAACTATAAGGGTTCCTAGTTGACTACGGAACCCTAATAACCACACTTTGTCTACGTTGAACCAGTCCCGAGATCCAATAGGCACTGCCAAGGTCCATCATCAAGTAAATTTTATGATACTGGCTCTAAACGTTCATTGAGGTGAGTAGAAAAACAAACACCATCGTTCCATCATCAGATCCTGACTTAATGGCTATGGGAAAACCGTAGTTTAATACTGTTTTTAATAAATAAAAATTAATCCATTTACATTTTACGGAGAAATCGGTGAACATACGTACAAAAAGATTAAATTCAGACGAACACTGAATATTTTCCTTTTGTAGGTATATTTCTTGACACGCGGCGCGGAGTGAATCCCCCTTGGTGATGGTACGAAATGTCAAATTGTCAATAGATATTTCGGTATTCCCTTGATTTGTCTATTTTTTTTGTCTAATTTCAGTTTGTCTAACAACTTTTACCATAATGAACGTTTTATCTAGTCAATATGTATAATATAATTTTTCATAATTATTATTTTGACGAAATTCGTTTTGCCTAAATGATCATTTTCATAACTCTTGTTTTGTCGAATATTATTTTATCTAAAACTCACTTTGTCGATTCTTATTTTGAAATTTGTAGGTTAGGTTAGAGACCGAATACTGTAGGTTAGGTTAGGTTTGTTTTATGACCATGGATAGCAGAGCGAGCGAAGCGAGCGGAGCGTCAGAATGCTTGATAAATAAATAGATTAGGCAAAAAAATTGTTAGGCAAAATATGTTTATACGAATTAAAAATTAGGTCAAATAAAATTAGACGAAATAAGATTATGTGAAATGAGTATTATACGAAACGATTTTCACTCAAATAATAATTAGGCAAAACGAGTAATTATGCTAAATAATATTAGTCTAACTGAAATTAGGCAAACCGAAATTAGGCAAAAAGTTGTTAGGCAAAACAAGGTTGCTTTAACTTCGACATAGTGCTTGGAACATTAACGTAAACTCATCCCTAAAACCGTTTATTGATATTCGAAAAAAAATGTTTTTTTTGACTCCTTACAAAGTAATTAAATATTTAATTGGTGGCTATTGTAAAAGGTCCTTTTGAGTTAGGCAATAGTTAGAGTCAACTTGTTGTCATTTTTGACGTCACTGATAAAACTTCATTAATGACAGAATTGAGAGCTCGTTAAAAACTTAGCTAGGTGGAATGCGTGTCGATGGTCTTGGGTTCAAACCCCGGTAAAGAACTTTCTTTTTGTATTTATTTTTGTTCATTGGCAGTGAAAGTTTAATTTTGTGCTTATTTTTTATTTCAGAACAATGTTTGCGATGTGTTTCATCCATTTTTTTTTAAAATGACATGGATGGATGGGATTTTAATTCTCTGGGGTTATAGAATAATATCAAAAATGAAACTAATTAAAGTTTAAGTATAAACATTTATTTACATAAACAATATTAGCCTAATAAAATAAAATGATCGCCTCATCAGTATTTGACACTCAATATTTACATTAAACCAAAATAATAATTTACTACAACTTGTTTTCAAAGTGCCCGCCATTATTTTCCAAACAAATATTCAACCGCAATCGTATCTCGCGATATAGTTTGACAGGAGTGGCACGCATGGCATCGGCTTCTTCCTGAATTCGTTGCAGTAGGTCTTCCCTCGGTTTCTTTTAAAGTACCCCAGACATTAAAGTCTAAGGGTGTTAGGTCCGGTTGCATGGCGGGCCACGCAAGAGTTTGACTGCCGCGTCCAATCCAACGCCCAGCAAAGTGCACATTCAAATACTGTCTAAAGCGGCCAGCAAAACGTGCGGGTGCTCCGTCATGCTGGATCCAGTGTGTCCGCAGTGTTTCCAATGGAATATCATCGAAATAATCCAAATTATGCAAGTTCTTATTGGGATATCGACGTCGGTACTCCCTTGCTGCTTCCGCCGCATTTCCACTGCAGGAAACCGTAAACAAAGTGCATATTGGCTTCTTTTTCGGAGTCTTCGGCCGTATAATTTATCCGTGGCATCACAAAGCAAGTGAACACAATTATTTCATTAAAAATTAAGTACATAACTACAATAATAAATTAGTATTGTCAATTTGACGTGACACATGCGAGTCAAGTGAGAGCAAAATAAAAAAGAACTTATTTATTTAAACCTTGTCGTACATAAGGAACACTGAAAACTCTTTACATAGGTACGAACCAGCAGAGAATAGTCTTTGGTTATAAGAAGATTTTACACTGGATAAACTGAGATTAGTGATTAAATTTAGATATTAAATAATTTGAAAACGGTGCGAGTTAGGAACTTAGTTTCTTTGAGAAATTTACTCAATAAGACGTAAAGAATTAACACTTAAAGTTAAAGCAATTGAAAAAGAACACCCTGTATAAAGTGCAATATTTTGACTCTTCTTTTCAAACACTTATTGTCCATTCATGAGATTATATTATAATAGTAGTGTCAATAATAATTATAAAACAATATAATTGAAAATTGAACATACTATATAATATATCAAAATATAATACGGAATGATGAGGAGGGGAAGATAAAAACTAACATAACCTACCATAATCCATATGTCTTTGTGTCTCATTTTCAGGATATCGTCTAAATTTATTTTGCGCCACTTGGTTGATTGCGCAAAAAAAGTATTTGTTCATACCCCTTGGTTCGCTGCACGGTGATTGGACGCCTACTGTCGGCCTAGTGTCCACTCATTCGTGCACCGAAAACCCTCGGGTGTTTCTAGGGTTCCGTACCTACCCAAAGGGTATAAACGGGACCCTATTACTGAGACTTCGCTGTCCGTCCGTCCGTCCGTCTGTCACCAGGCAGTATCTCAAGAACGGTGATAGCTAATAGACAGTTGAAATGTTCACAGATGATGTATTTCTATTGCCGCTATAACAACAAATACTAAAAATAAAATAAAATAAATATGTAAGGGGGGCTCCCATACAACAAACGGGATTGGTTGCGTTAACTTTGCACCTCATTTGTATGGAGTGCTATACATACCAGTTGCAAACTTAACTTAACCACTTAAGGATGGAAAGTGTTTGTACGGAACCCTCGGTGCGCGAGTCCGACTCGCACTTGACCGGTTTTTTATTTATAAATAAATTAATACTATAAAGGAAATTGTTCGAAGTCCCTTTGGTTCGGCAGGAATGGCCGCTGCAGCTGCGCCGGGCCGATTCAGCCATTGACAGGTGCACTCTATGATAGATTTCAAAAGTCGAATAAGTTTTACAGATGTAGTGAATAATGTTTTGCCATGGTTTTTTTAACATAAATTAGTTTTTCTTGCTCCCTCAATTATCTTCAGTGAATAAAAATACGTATACAGCGTGTATATTTGATAAAACCGCATATTGTAGCCAGACGGATTTTAGTGCTATAATCTGATATTTATAACAATTATCAATTTAGCGTTAACTGCCATAGCGTAATTAATTTTTGTTTTTTTTTTGAGCGCAATGTATCGCGTAGTTGTTACTAAGTGACAGTTGTCACATCACGATGTTTAGTGTCAACTTAATTAATACTGTAAAAAATTAAACTGTCGGGTCGTCATGTCAAACACGTCGAATTAAACTCCTATTAAATCAGAATAAAAAATATTATGATAAATATGATGATTCTGTAATAAAATATTGTGAAAGTTATTGTATCGGTGGCACGTGTGATTATGTTATGCTTGCCCGGGTAGGGCTTGAGATTTTGTTCCATGTCTTCCAATATGGGGCCGGCGTGTTTCATGTATTATTCAAATTGTTCAATGATCGCGCGCCCGGCGCTCGCCAGCGAGCTCGTTACGCGGGCTGCGCGACGCACTCCCCTAATGACACCATTTGCTGAGATTGTAGGAGGCCCCGAGGCCCACGCTAACTGCTGTGATTGAGTCTGATTCCCGATTTCCTACTTACCATCACACGCGATAAATTGCTAATAATGTATAACCTAACAAGTGGAGCTTTTGGTCTGGCATAGTGGCGCTAAAAACAGCTTTTATATGGCTAAAATGGGCATACGTTATATTATGCGTTTTAAGATGTCAATAGCTGATCATAATTACAAAATTTGGAATAGAAATATACCTGATGCGTACAACATATCGCACCAAGTTTTGCTTCCTCTACTTATCTCTTAATATCCAAAATATTTTGAGATAGGCAAGAGAACTAGCAAACCTAAAGCCGGTACTAATGTGTATATAAAAAATTCTTTGATACAATGGTCGATATAGCTAACAAAATTCTCATTTTTGGGAGCATACGGCATGTTACATACGGGTTGGCCGCCTGCCACGAGGCTCCAAGAAAATTTACTAGCCGAAAAACCGTAGCCTCGCGACAGAATCCCCCGGGCCGGCCCGGGCAGATTAAAGTTTTGTTAATATGGAGAGGCTGCGGCGGTGGCAATTTCCCAAGGGACCAAAATAAACGGTCTGTACATTTCAACTTTTAACTCTATCCTGTGTCAGTATTAACATGTAGTCATTTATATGACTATGATTTTTCTTCTAGGATTGGGATTTCATAATAGGCATTATATATCTAGGGATTAGTTTTTTTATAATATAAATAAGTAAAATACAAACAATTGATTACAAAAAATTAAAGACCTGAGCAGGGGTGCTGCTGGCAATAGGTCAGGGCTCAATCTACCGGTGGTTAGGGCTGCGACAGAGAGTGAATCCATTTTTATCGACGAACATCGTGACCTTGGAGTACCGCCTTCTGATTGTTACCTTATCCATTCTTTTTTTTTTATGTCTTTGAATATGAGAAGTATTTAAATGTTCAGCCGTTTTAATAAATTCATTTTTGTGACAAGCTTTTATAGCCGACTGTACTTTTCTTTAATAATCCATCAATTGCTCACAGAGACGATTCTAAAGAGCCCAAACGAACAAATCGATATGATTGCTTCATTTATTACGGAGTTCCTATGGCTACCTTCCAGCTCCATCGTCAGATCAGCTGTACCTACTTGTAATTTGCATTTTAGCTATGTGATTGTATTCCTAACAAAATAGAGACCTCGGTTACATTACAACTCCTGATGTTCGGCTGCTAGCCACCCCGGTTCATACCAGTGCACCTCACACAAAATTATTTTTGGTTCAACAAACCAAGAACAATATTAGGTCTCGCGGACATAATACTTAGGTCTCAAGCCTTGCCGGAAAATCGAGTTTTAATGGTATGCAGATACTGAAAAAGTCAAAAAATAAATAAAACGCAAAGACGTGCTCAAATGAATTTTGTTGTTGGGTAATATTTGTAATCTATCTATACATGTGTATGATAAAGCTGAAGAAGGTCGAAAATCTGTACATATGGAAGATATTCGAAAAAAACTTGGCAGGGGGGATACTTAGAATCTATAACAGAATAAGTTCCAACAGTTTTTAGAATTTTTGACTGTTTATCTGTTTGTCTATAAAAACTAAATGAGATTATTTTGTTTTTATACGAATAAAAGATGCCTTTCAGGCACTTACTAAAGTGCGAGCGTCAAATTGTGTGGTAGGGAATTTAGTGAGCCTTTCCTATAATTTCAATTGAGGTACAATGTTTTTTTTACTTAGAGGTAAATTATTAAAGAAAAATGTAACGTGATGTTAAGAGGCCATTATTTTTTTTATATTTTAAATTTCAATCAACCTTTTGAAGTGAGTAATACTATTCCCCGCGTTCTAGGTAGCAACATAGCTAATTCATGCTTTCATAGCGTGCAGTCGATAATAAGTTGGAAAACTATTTTTCCGCGTGAATTTTGTCAATTTCGAGTAGTTTTTGAACCAAAATTATCAATGAAAAATTCAAATTCTGTAGGTTTCTAATAATTATATACTAATATATCCCAACAGCTCTGTTCTAGGTAGTAACGTCAATAATATGTTAAGAAACATGTTTGATCATAGAGAAAAATATCTAAATTAATCAGTATTTGAAAAGGAATAAGGCCTCTCAACAGAAGTGCAGTGGAACAAATTACATTTTTCTAATATTATTTTACCTTTGTGTCAATATTGAGGTACTTAGCTTTTCAATGGAACCTAATAGTAGGGTAGGCCACGATGCTAACTCGGGATTCACTCGAGCGTCATAGAGACCTATTGGGTTGCGAAGCTTAGATGATAAAAAGAAAAAAATGTCATATAAGATATACCTTTTCATCGGTGGGGGGAGCGGCTACAGAGTTTCAAAAATGTAAAAAAAAACTGTTGCATGGACATACTCGAGCGCGTCAGATATTGATAGCATCCATGTCCTACACATTTTTAAAGATGTACGCATGTTAAACTGATTGTTTCCATGATGGGGATGGTAGTACTTGAGGGTTGAAAATGAAAAAAAAATTTTTTTCATCGGGCGCGTCAGATTTTTTAAGGGGATGTTAAGTGAACCTAAAAAAAAGCTCTTACATAATAATCTGACGATTTAGATGTGACGCAAACTCGCAGTTATTATTAGAATGTGCAAAAAAAATTCGCTATTTTGAAATACTCAAGCGCGTCAGATTAAGATATATATGGTTCATCTTGATGCCCTAGACGTGCTGTCTCATAATCTGACGATTATCTGGCGGGGTTCGCCTAATCTGACAATAGAAAAAATTTACAGGAACTTGTGACTCAGAGCACTCTCCAGAAACAGGAAAATGTGACTCGGAACACTCCCCAGAAGCAGGGGCATGTGATTCGGAGCTATTCCCAGAAACTTCCGATGCACTGTCATATTCCATAATACTTTGCCGCTGTTGTAAATACTTAAAGACTCGCGGTATTTTTATTGCTATAAATAATTTATAGCACTGTGCGTGATTTACTTCATTTAATGAAGATTCTCTCTAAAGTTCAAGATTATCGTATGTTGTTCGGGATTTTCGGAGAACCGGTTCGCTCCGACTATATTCTAAAATATTTACACATTTTTGTTCTGTTTCTAATGTAAATTTAATTGTTTTTTGTAAAGTAGTTTTACCACAAAATACACACTTTATATTAATATCACTCATAGTACAGCTTGCGGGAATCTTTTAGAGCATAATCTTGACTGTGCAGTAGCCGATTTACGTACAAATGTACATGCGCAAATCCGCCATTTTTGTTCTAAAAGTTGCCGGCAACTATAAATATTTAATAACTTTAGTCTTCTAAACAACATGATCAGCTGTCATGGCGTCATGGCAACAGAAACCAGAGTGGAATACAGGCATCACGTAACTGAACGCATTGAACTTTACGATGAATTTTTGTTACTTCGGCTAGTGGAAATCGTCAGATTATATATTTTCCGTTATCATAGATTCATTCCCTTTTAAATAAAAAAAAAATTAGCCACGCTCGAGAATGTCGAGATGAAGTTTTTTTTTTACAACTTTGTAGCCCTCCGCCTTCTTTACGTCACCTTTAAATTGTCAGATTAGAAGAATATACACGTTTTAGCATGTAACTAACTCACCCTACCTTAATCTGACGCGCTCGAGAATTTCAGATGAACAATTTTTTTTTACTAATCTGATCTTTTATTCTTGACGGGCGGCCATACATATGAGGCTCATATTTGGTGGAAGTACTTAACTGGGTACAAGGTATCCCCCTATATATTAATCTGCCGCGCTTTAGGTACTCCCGAAATCCCCTCTTCGGCTCTCCTACTATAATGGTAATGGTATTATGATAGCGCGTTTAATCGGTGTGGCCAATGTAAGTGTTTGGGGAATAAGTCGATTATTGTGTTTACAAAACAACTCGGTTGCAATCGACAGTTCGTCACTGCGGGCCATTCTGCTAATTACAACCAATTTTAAAATCTAATGGCATTATTTATTACTGCGCGTCGTAGTTGGAGCAGTGTGGCGGCGGTGAGTGTTTGGGGAATAATAAAGTATTTTTATTTTATTTTATAGGAAGCGGTGGTAGCCTAGTGGTTAGGGCATGCGACTTTCAATCCGGAGGTCGCGGGTTCGAACCCGGCCCGTACCAATGAGTTTTTCGGAACTTATGTACGGAATGTCATTTGATATTTACCACTCGCTTTTCGGTGAAGGAAAACATCGTGAGGAAACCACCTAAGCCCGATAAGGCCTAGTTTTCCCCTCTGGGTTGGAAGGTCAGATGGCAGTCGCTTTCGTAAAAACTAGTGCCTACGCCACATCTTGGGATTTAGGTAGCCGACCGCGATTGAGAATTCATTCTCAAAAAATGGGACAAACGCTAGGAGGATGATGATTTTATTTTATATATTTATTTATTAGAAACTTTACAATTTCCTTATCTAAATATATTGTCCCACAAAACCAGCTGTCTCGGCGCCCAATACGACTTCATCGCTTTTGGTGTCGAGACACTTGGTCCCTGGGGCCAGGGTGCGCGCGGACTCCACAGGGAGCTCAGCAAGCGCCTGAGGGAGGCAACAGGGGACCCACGCGCGGGCAGTTTTCTCGCGCAAAGGCTTTCCATAGCCATACAGCGTGGGAATGCTGCCTGCGTCATGGGCACCCTACCTAGAGGTCTTAGTTTTATAAATGTATTTTTCTACTCCAGTACTTTTTTCTGTCATTTATATAGTTACTAACTCTAATATAAAGACATAAATTATGAAAGTCTGTAAAAGTCTATACTCTAGGTACTGCCCAAAATAACACTGCTAAACGATGTTATAATGTCGCCAAAAAAGCATCACTTAGTACCACAGATTACAAGATAAACAGCTCATAAACAGCTGCATTCACACAATTTGCAATTTAAAAAATACTTATTGTACTAAGGCATTGCTGCCAACTTAAAAAAAACTTTTATCTTCAGTGCATGGATGTTTAGTATAGTGAACGTATACCTTTATGTATAAGTTAATTTTTTTACAGATGGACGTCAATAAAAAAAAACGTATACCTTTATGTATAAGCTCATATTATTTTGACAGATGGACGTCAATAAAAAAAAAGATTATCAGACTATTTTTTTTTAATTTTGTTGATTCCGAGCGGGAACATGTAATTATTTTCTTTGTTGTTTATTTGCATTTTATTTATGAAATGTCGAGTCGTAGAAAAAGTATTGTATGCAACGTTGTATAAGTAGGTCAAAAAACGGTCGTGGCATCTTTCTTACGATGTTCGCTACGCTCACATCGTAACCCATGCCACTCACGTTTTTTGCCCCCTCTTATAAAACGGTTGCATAAAATACTATTTAATCTTAGTTTTAATCCCATAAATTTGTTACTTTTTATGTTTTATTTTTTGACCCATAATAAATGTTTTCATATTTACAAAACCTATTTGGCTGTAGGAACTGCCGTGCTGTAAAAGGCAATCTTTTTGTATGGCACTCAGATGGCACTCAATACAAAAATCTCGCCATTTTCCTTTACAGTTCCTTCCTTCTTTGTCAGTCTAGCATTTTTCAAATCCTATAATACATACATACATACAGACAGAATTTGATGCACATCATAAGTCTTCGACGTTCGAAGTAACATCGTCGCGTCGGCCCGCTTCAATTCTAATTATACTAATAATGTGAATGTTTGTTACTTCTTCATGCTCAAACGTCTGGACCAATTTGGATAAATTTTGTCATGAAGGTAGCTGACACCCTGGATACATACATAGGCTACTGTTTGATGATCGGTTAACACCGCGCGGTGTAGCAGGTTATAAATAAGTCTCTAAATATTACACCAACATTTATAACCATATACATAGTTACATTATACAACTTAAAAGTAAAAATAGCTTTGTGAAGCGTAAATTGTCTCTTTGTGACGTTGGAGAACAGGTTTGACTTTTTTTTGCATTTAGTTTCTTTGATTCACCAACATTCTGAGATCCCAATCGAGTGATTTTTCTTTAGCTGCATTCGCTTCCTCAGTCTTAATCAAAGAGAGTGGAATGCCTGTTGACACTCAGTATCGAACCGATTAAAATGTTCGTTCTTCAAAGCGACGCAGAATGCAAAAGGACTTATTCCTCTTTTCTAGCTTTCAGGATCAAGGAGTTTCATCGATATCGCCATTGTACTGTAGGTTAAGATAAGATTTAGTTCAAGTGGCTATTATTTATCAGTTCCGAAGATTTTGATTTCATTAAATTGATTTGGAAAAATACAAGTAATGAAATTTTATTTCATTAAATTGATTAACAATCAATAATTTAGCTTATTTGTTTAGCAAACAGTATCTTCAGATGTAATATAAAATAAGATGAGGTACTGAAAAAAAATAATTGCTGCCTGCTTACCTACCAAATATACTTATGCGACGGTAGTAGGAACTTAAATACCAAGTAATCTTTTTTTAATAAACACCGATTTTAAAGTACTAACAATTTGAGACGAGACATTTAGGCGGTTGGAAGTGGTAGAAGTATAGTACATTTTTTTTTAAACTAAGCTCATCCACTTAAGAACTCAATACCTACCATTGAGTGGTTAACCACAAATTAAGATAACGAGCTCATAGTAAAAGCGGATTGTAACCCCCTTGGAAGGTTAATATAGATTATCGACTCTATTTCCTTGGACATTAGACTACAAAATACACTAACAGAATAATGGTGTTCATAACTTTTTTGAATTTTACAACCGCCCGTCTCTCAACAAGAACGTATTCTCTAGAAAAAGGACTATGAACTCTCATCATCAACCATTTTAAACCTCTTTAACAAGGAATAAGGTTGAAAATTCAATAACCACGCAATGTAGTTCTAACCTTTTTTTGTAAGTAACTGGTTGGCGGTTACGAGAACAAAAGCAGATAGGATTGTATTATTTAGACACAATGCCATTGTGAATGCAGGTAAGTGGATGAGCTTAGTTTAGATAATTTCTACTATAGAACGGGTTGATTTCATTGCCCCGTCGAGTAGGTAAGCGAATTTGGTGGTAGGCAATCATTTCACAAAAAAGTATTTCACGAACAACGTTTGACAAATGTATCATTCCCAAATTAATCGTTTCAACAAACATTGTTTCACAGCCTGTTCATTACACAAATTATTTACTTGACAAATCATAATCTATTACAAATCACCATTTGAAAAACACTTCAATTGGCAAATCAATGTCTAGCAAAGTAGCGTTTGCTAAAATAGTTGTTTAATAAATCATCAGGGTTAGGTTAGGTTTGTATGATATTGACCAGCGCTATAGCTGCAACCGAATCCTTATTATTTGTGATAGTATTACGAAGAGTTTGTGAAATGTGTATTTGTCAAATGACCATTTGTGAAATGATTGTGTGTCAAACGTTTTTTTGTGAAATGATAGCAAACCGCATTTACTACATACATTTGTATTGTATGTTGTTACAGTAAAGGAAACTGAAATGTCATGGAAAAAAATAACGTAGGTATTTACATTTCCTTGACTGTACATAGATTTCATTTAACTTATTACCTAACGTGTAAATTATCTATGGATAAACTAATAGCAAACGATCAGGAACCAAAGTGCGTGCCAAATTCATAAATATCAAGTTAACGGGTAACTTTTGTAATTAATTACAAGAATCGTCGATATTTCTTAGTTTGCTTAACTGCACAAACTTTATCACGTTCGTGAGACATAGGCTAGAAATCTAGTTATTAGTTGAGCAGCGATCATCGACTTTGCTTGATCTTCAAGTTTCCTTTGAACCAAGATTCTGAAGCTTAAAGTTTCAACTGGAATTATTGATCAGCGGTACAGGTAACATCAGTAGTTATTGAAAGGAGGCGGTGGGTACAAACTTTAAATATAAACTTCTACATTACTGCGGAACTGACTGTAAGTTTGTTGCATTTTGATGTGGCAGCTGGGCGTCTGAGTCGTAGGTGAGCAACTGAATATTATTAAGTAGGTATATGGCACACGTCTTAAATAGTGCTTACTGAGAAGTTACTGAGTATGTTAGTTATTAAGGACGGCTTGCACCAAATTTTGTTTATATATATCATAAACGAACTAAATACGTTGAAATCGTTAAATATGTTTAACATAATTGCGTTTACTGACGTCTTGCACGAAGCTGTTTTGCATATTATTTAACTTTAACACTTCGACATAGTATCGATAAAGCAGTTTCCCTATATTTTGTTTTAAGTAGGTAGTTTTTAATAATCTTTTAAGCGTACGTTATTAAATTTTTAGAATAGCACTAAGAAAATCTCTTCTCTAGTTTTTCCACCGTACATGTGCGACATATATTTATATAGCCGGTTAAACCTACAGGTTGAAATGCAGCTCATACTCGTTGCTATTATTATTTACAATTAGCAAGATTATTGCATTTTTAAATAGTATTACTTTCGTCAAGGAAAGAGCTAAAGATATTACCTATTTAATTAAATAAAACTAGTTATAAAGTAGTACCGCTTCGTTGTCAGTTGCCGGTCTGTGGAAATTTAAACCGCTTTTTCTTGGAAACGCGTCTGAGGTATCGAGTTGAACTGATTGCCGACAGCGACTAAAAACGGAATTTACACGGCCACCACACCATTTTCCCGTAAATAAACTGAGTAAAATATAAAGAGCTCTCTTCAAAGTCAAGTAATCATACTCTTGGCAATATCTTAACTATTTAGCACAATAGATTAGATTAGATAGGTATCTTCATTTTTTCATTAAATAAAGTGTCAGTATAACACGAAGTCCATTTATATGCATTTATATTATGACCATAATTTATAATAATAATGATAATGAGATTATTATAGCAATAATCAGTAGGTACATCAGATTTAATAAATAAATTAGGTTAGAAACAAGTAATTGGGAACATTTAGTTTTTCTGAGGTACCTAGGTTACTAGGGTATACATATCATACTTTATCCCGATTATTTCGATACAGAATCTAAGATTAGTTTATTCTTACGTCGTATAGTTTTTACATATTATATTTTTTTAATACCTCGATGAGATATTTGGTCACATTCCGAAGGTATAACTGATCTATTTACAAGGAAATAGTAAGGAAAATTAAAAAGAAGAATAGAATAGAATAGAATAGAAATGTTTTATTTGCTAGAATACTACAACACATGTGGTACAAGATCTAATAGTACATAGGTTAGTAAAGTATTCTGTCGTTGAACGACATGCAAAATTGTGTTTATTTTATACAACATAAGTAGGTACAGTCATGGGAACAGCATGCAAAAAGATTATTATGTTATTATTTATACACTAAAAGTTAATCATTTTAGGGCTAATATAATCATTAAATTAATTAATAAATAAAGTCAATCATTCAGTCTATATTCTAAAAATTCTTTTAAGCTATAGAAACAATGTTCTGTGAGCCATCTGTTTATTTCTCTTAAATATTTATTATACTCCATTTGCCTGATATATTCTGGGATATTGTTGTATATGATTATGCACATATTATAAGCATTTTTACTATAAATAGCAGAACGACACGGAGGTTGATACAGTAAACTCTTGTACTGCGATCTCTGTTTGCCTACAAAAACATCCGACCTATTTTTAAAGAAATCTGGGTGTTCCTTGACAAATAAGCATACTTTCTTAATGTACATACAAGGTAGTGGCAGAATCTTCAGTTGTTTAAAGATTGGCCTGCAGCTATCAGTGGGCGAGATATTAGCTATTGCACGAACACATTTTTTTTGTCTTACAAAAGCCCTGTCTATGTCAACTCTGGACAATGGCAGTTTTATTTTTAAATTGCTTTTCTAATTCTATATATACTTCAACCAAAGTAATGTTTCTTTCTGTTTCGCATATTTATTAATTTATTTCTTTATCTTATAGCTTCTGAAAATAATTGGTTGTGATCGGAGTTTAATTTCATTTATATTATATACTTACTTAATAAAGCTTCCTTATTATTTTCATGCTAAGATAAAAAATCAACTACAGCGAAACACGCCGGTTGTCAAGGGTGATAATGCTGAAGTGTCCAATAGAGAGCATCTTTATTGTTGGAATTCTAGTGTTTTTATTGGTTCAATTACCTAAGCTTTTTTTTTTTTTTCATAAACTGACCGTCGATCTCACCTCAGTATGAACTTATATTTACGAAAAAACAATCATACCACCATATTTTTCTGAATACCTAATACCTATATTATAAAAATATAACGATATACTTACTGCAGAAAGTGCTATATTTATTTACCACGTGACAAAGGCGAACGAAACGCGACCATTACTACTTATAGTGGTCAATTAAGTCAGAAATAAAGCATCATATAACAATCAATAAGAAGCGTATTTTGCCTTATGATCAATAAGGCGAAACGGATTTCTCGCTCCAACCAACGACAAAGCTATACCGGGGCCCTCTCGAAAAAAGCAGCCCCTTGTATCTCCACCTGAAACATACATAAACCTTTAGCAACTAACCGTGCTCTCCGCTCCGACTCTCCCAATCTGGCCGGTCACCATGGGAAAAGTATTGTAGTCTACTTTTCCCGTCTCTTCTCTCAAATGTCACGATTCTAGAAAAAAATATACCTAGGTCAACGGGAAGTACCTACTCTATTGGTTTTGATTCCCGTCAGCAAATGCAGCATAAATGCTATGCTTTAGATTGAGATGACATATGTAGAAGTTTGATTATTTCACAGGGCCGAGGGGTAGCGGACTAGAGTATTTGAAAACCATAGAACCCTCACATGACGGGTTTTTGAATGTTTTTTGTTAACTTATAGATTTATTTTTGTTTATTTATACTATATTTTAAAAAACATTGTTATCTGCTACAATAAATATACATTTCTAATACAAAAATAATAATAAATCAAACGAACTTAATTTCAATCGTTTAACTTAAAATCAATCATTCTACAGTGTAGAAATTCTGCACAGCTGCTCCTCAACACAGTGTGAGCAGACATGATTTTTTTTATTGTTAATTGGAAAATAGTACAAAATGAACGATGTGCTTACATTGTGCAAAAAGCGCCTTTGTCCAAGAAAATGCATCTAAATAAAGTTCTGCTTAGGCGGCCAGCATTTGAAAAAGAAACGAGCAACCCGCTGTCGGAACTAATTTCAGTCGGGCGAGCAAGGCAGGCGCTCCCATTTGAACGTTCAGTAGTGCAACTGCAGACGCGCGTTCACTGAATATAGGTTCGACTAGTTGCTGACCACAAACTGACGTCGTCAGATTAGATTGCATTTGTTTGGCAGTGTGTTCAGAAGAGCGTTGCTTGATCGAAAAACTTATCAAAAGAATAATAATAATACTTACTTACTTGCACAGACATAACCAAGTAGCCAGGATCATTCACCAGCAGCTTGCTCTTCGATACGGTCTTGTGGGGTCTGAGGTGCCGTATATAAGTACCTACGCACCGATGCCAGGTCTCGAAAATGGTCGTGCCACGCTCTATTGGGATCGATTTATCATCACGGACAGGACTATTGTAGCCAATAAGCCTGATATCGTGTTGGTAGATCGATCCAAGCGCCAGGCAGTGCTCGTCGACATCACCATCCCGCATGACGAGAACGTCGTGAAGGCCGAGAAGGACAAACTCAGCAAGTATAAGTTATACCTTGGCTCACGAGGTGACCGCCATGTGGGATGTTGATTCGACGATCATTGTCCCGATAGTCGTTTCGGCGAACGGTCTTATAGCGAAGAGTCTCGACAAACACCTCAAGAGATTCTCGCTAGATGGCTGGATCAAGGGTCAGATTCAGAAGGCGGTACTCCTGGACACGGCGCGCATCGTCAGGAGGTTCCTCTCTCTGCAGCTCTAACCACCGGTAGCCTGGGCCCTGCCCCGCTGCCGGCGGCACGGCGGCACTCTAGGTTAGGTTTTTTATAATGTACTTATATTTTGTAACTTTTTTATTGTATTTTGCTTTTGATATAACTTTACTGTAAAAAACCTAATCTAAGCTATAAAATGAATAAATATTAAGGGAATAGGTATCTTACACAAATCGACGTAGTCCCAAACTAAGCAAAGCTTGTAGTATGGGTACTAGACGACAATATACATAATATATAAATACATATATGATGATGTTATCACATCCCAAGAACAAATATTCGAGTTCACACAAATATTTGCCCTGGCCGGGATTCGAACCCGGGACCGCCGGCTCAGTAGGCAGGTGTCTGCCAACTGCGCCAACCGCGTCGTTAAATTTCATTCAAACTAAAAATCGGGCGTAAATATTAAGTAGTACACGTAAAGTAATACAGTCTGGTTTAGCCTATTTAATAAACAGAAACACGTTCGATGTTTGTGCTCTGATTCAAATTATGATTAGATTTTCTCAAAAGTCATCTTACAATATTTAATAATTATATACTAATCAAGTTAATCGCCAATGACTAATTTAGTATCGACTGAGGTCAATTCAACAAAAATACCTAATTGGTATGTGAAAATGAAATTAAGTTAAGAAAATATTAGTATTAAACAGTCCGGGTACCTATTTGGGGAGTAGGCGTATACTTAAACTGGCGTATTCTAGAAGCCGTAGTGTCTCATTAATTCAAGTATCTGGACAGAGCAGAGATAATCTCGCGCTAAATCCATTATAATGGCCGTTTTGTGATTTTTGCACTCACTTCCCTCCCTATTCCCCGCCGGACTAGCCAAAAAGACTTAACAATTCATTTAGTGCATCAGTTTCAAGTCTAAAGTAATCAAAGTTAATTATTCGCTCTATAAGTATATATTAATTGAAACTTTATTCAAACAAGAGGAAAATAATTCATCATTAAATACAAAAAAGAAAAATCAAGCTATCTTCGACGAGTTGATTACATTTTGTCACTTTGATATTTGTAATTTGTTCAAACGCGAAATGGAAGAGCATCGTTTCCGATAGAGCACCCGAGCGTAAAGTTCGCCGAATGTTGTCTAATGACGGCCGGGTTTTATGTCAGTTGCCGCCGAATCATAAAAATGTTAAATTCATCTGTACAGAAGAAGAGGAACGTCGTAAATACGTGTTAACAGTTTTTCACTGTTCTGGCATGCTGGTCTGCTGTATAAATATGGATATTTATTGAAAACTTGTCTAGAACATTAAATCGAGCTTCCTTAAACCTTTAATTATCTTTAGTCTGTGCAATTTATCTATTTACTAAACAATCGGCTACCTACATCAATACATTTTTAATATTATCTCAATTGAAAAAGAAATAAATGGCTCGTATGCAACCAAAAACAACTCAGAATTACTCAGTGTGCACATGGGGAAAGCGTGGGGAAAGCAAAAGACGCCATTAGAAGCATATTTTTCAAACATTGTGGCTACATAATATTCCGACTCTCCGTATTTGGATAGACGAGCTTTGTGTTTTCCGCTTTGCAAAACAATTGTTCGCAACAAAGGCAGCAAACGTACAAGAGAGGCCTTGATGAACCCCAGAAATGAAACAAACAACAGACAACGTGTATGAACTAAAAAACTGATATGATAAATATATCGATATTGTATGTACATTATACTTACAACCATCTTTTTGGTTAAAACGGAGGACTTCATATTTTTTATTGAGTTCAATCATTTTAGCGTTTTATGCGAACTTGTGTTATATTTAGTCTAACATACTATATTTACGACACATTCAACTCAAATGCACATTTTTGAAAGAAATATGCACCTCGAGAAGACGATTGTAAAGTCTCGTTTGCACCGAGTGGCTCTCTCTAATCCACACACGTCTTACTATACGATGGAAACGAACCTGGACTGAAGGACTAAAGTAATGCAATATCTTAATATCATCCGAATACAAACTTTCATTCGTTGATATCGAGTGAGTAGGTACCTAACGATAAACCCGGATCTCTTTTATCTAAAGTAGTCATGCATTCATCATTTAACAACTAGGTACATTATGTTCAGTCTTGTTAAAATCATAACGATCAAACAAAATTCCTCCTTACACTTAAAATGGAGATGAATGGTCTTCCTCGTCATCGCACAGTGCGGGGTATCCGTGGACGCAGGTTGTTCAACAATATTGATGGTGTTTTGTGCTTAGCTCAATGGCGAACCTTAAGAGGGTCGTTGACGTAGAATCGCGAACTAGGCAATTTAATATGTTTTCTGAATATGTTTTTACTATTATGTCACCAGCTGTTGAAGTACTACTACTAAACGAAAAGGAAGCTTAATCGGGTGGTAATCTATTATCTATATTATCTATAACGGCTGAACTGCTTTGGCTGAAAATTGGTGGGGAGGTAATAGCTTAGAACCAGGAGAAGAACATAGGATACTTTTTATCACGTTCCCGTGGGATTAATAGTTATAAGCTATCTCTACATTTATCGACTTTCAGGCGGTACAAAGTTCGCCGGGTCAGCTAGTGATAATTTAAAGATTATTACTTACTTATATTAATTTCAGTCAACATGTTTATGTTTTTGCTGTAATACCAGTTCAGTAATAATAGTTCTTGCATTTATGTATACATATACCTTTAGTTAAACGAATATGTATCTTAAGATTTTCCTACAACGGATTTACCGATCGCTTTGTAACATAGTACCTACCTACAAACGCAAAGGAGGTTTTTCCTTCCTGAAAAAAAAATCGAGGAATGTAAAGATTACAGCACCTGCGGCCGGTATGCCAAATGTCGTCGAGTTCTGCTCATCCATTCAAATTTATTCACAAGACGGGGTGCCCCGGGCTGCTCGACAATGCTCCGTGCGTACGCTGCCCTCTCATGCAACCATTGAAAACGATCCTGTCTGTTTCTTCAATTACGAGTATCCAAACACGTATATTAAACTTTCTAACACAACACGCTAGGGGTTTAATATTTCGAAGAATTTAAAATCGGCATGAAACTTTCACGAACAAAACCCGCATGAAATTATACCTTCTGTGACCCTTGAATCCAATTTAACTCTTCCACAGATAGTAAGCAGCGCTCGCTAAGGGCTTCATATTAATAATTTATGCCCACATAAATTATCAAAACATTTTCCTTACCTACAAGATGACACAATACACATTAATAAATGCTGTACCAGTGTGTCCGATGAAACAGATGTCTAATGTTCGTAGGTAGGCGTTGGAAGTATTTCGCTTGCCCTTTTGTACTTTAGACTTAGGTAAGTGCACAACACAGGTACCTTTATTAAAGTACTTATACATATCTCTATTTAGTATTTTAAGCCTTAATCAACCTATTTTATCAGATTATAAATAATAATAAAAAACATTATAGGTAGATTCGGTTATTCCGATTTTTAGGTAAGTACGTTACAAATGCACTCTAACTAATGGATATATTTCATCCCCGATTCCCACGGGCAAATAATTCCATTTCACTGTCGTTACCCGTATTACATGAGACCATATGGTCGCTGCGGCCATCAACCATTTCCAAAGACTTAAATGGACACTGTCGTTACAGTTGGAATGCCTCGACCGGCGCCGGGGCAGCCTTGCGCCGTGTGGAGGGGGGCGGCTCCCGCGCAACCTGCCGCCTCCGTCGCGCCGCGCGCTCCAACAGTGCCTCACTCGCGCCCACTGTGAATGATTATGTTCACTAGCCATAATTTATCAACAGCGTCGACTATTCAAATAAAGATTAGTAAAGCACACGAAACAGTGAACACCAGTGAAGTGTCAAACACCAAATCAGTGATGCAATCATGGAAGTAAACATACGAGGTAAACAGTACGAACGTGAGTATAACAACGATTTACATACACGCCGAGGACGATCGTATTTCTATGTAATATTTAGTTTTTCCTATTAAAACGGAGAGAGTTGACAGAATATAAAACTATAAAATACATACAAGTTTCGTAACTTCCCTGCTGTATGAATGAACGAGTTGCGTACGAGCCATTTGTGTCTTGCATAACAAACCAAAATAGTAGAGTGTGTCACTAAGTCCTTGCACGGTCAGACCTTTTCTAAGTAGGTACTGGGGCTGACCAATATTAAATATGTTCAAGTAATGATCTATGACATCACTGCATGACAAGTTCGCACTCCACCCACAACACACGTGTCTTAAGGTTATGTTCACTTAATTACACAGTTTTAACACCTAAGTCATTTGATTTACCTACTCTCGATGGTATTTTACGAAATTTGCAATTATTTTTTATTAGGTACAATAACGATATTGATTTAACAGTGTTTCATATTCGTTATTTACAAATGTTACGCCTTGTAAAAAAAAGGTTTTCTTTAATTTATAACGGGTTTCCCCAACCCAAAGGTTGTCTGGAAGAGATCGATTATGTGATAAGACCGCCTATTGTCTATTATGTAGTTAAGGTTTCAATTGTAACATTTTTCTTGTTGATGTGCAATAAAGAATTGTTGTATTATATTGTACTTACATACAACGATGTAGCACGGACTTTTATTCGTATTCGTGTCTTATTCGAATTCGTGTTTTAGACGGATCTTTATTCCATTACAATTCGTGTTATATTTGCCTGCACATAGAGAAAACGACTTGTTCTTCGAAAGGAAAAAAGAAGCGATACCTAGTTTATTTCAATTTTAATGTGTGTTTTAAACTACCCAAATGATGCTTGATGTAGTTCTTTATATCACAACAAGTTAACTGCAGTCATGATTTTAGCAACACATATCCATCCATACTTTTGTAGAAACACAATATTGTAGCAGGGGTGCAGCTCAGTGGTGGTTAAATAAATGGAGTGGACTTTTTATTGCCTATATTTTATATTTGGACTTTAATACAACTGATTAATCTCATAGCTTATTCCCGAATGCCCGGCTGTTTTGGTGAGTGATCGAATATTCTAATATATTCTAAAATAAATCTCACCTGCTAGCTCCGCTGTCACCGACCAATAAGTTCCATACAATATAGTTACATTTAAACCTCGCATCAATCAAAATATTTCGAATTAAATAAGTGGACAGTTACTCATAAAAAGAGGCTTGTATGCAACGATGTCGCAGACTGGCGTGATAGAGAAAAATAAACCGGCCAAGAGCATGTCGGGCCACGCTCAGTGTAGGGTTCCGTAGTTGCCTATCCTTCACAATAGACGAGAATTACGAGAAAGATTTAAATTACGAGAAAGATTTCAAGCTCTATAAAAAGGTCGTAAACGCCAAAGTAACAGTAATTACTTATTACCTTCTGGAAGTTATCGATTATACGCACCAGATCGAGCGAAATGTTTTAATACAGTATGGCACTTAACTAATATGTGTAACGTTCGAAGTATAAGGACACCGCGCGGCACCTACGTCATTTTAAAGATAATTGTGAATTTTGGCGATAACTCAAAAACGGCTCCACCGATTTTATTCAATATAGTTTTCGTTGAAAGTACTTATAAGGCCTCATTTCCATGAATTTTTCCATAATTTTTTGACCCGTGGTTGAAAAGTTAGAGGGGGGGGACACAATTTTTTTTACTTTCGGAGCGAATATTTACAAAACTGCTGACTTTATAAAAAAATAATGTTTGGAGACCCCTATTATTTTTAAAAGACCTATTCAACGACACCCCACACACCAGTGTTCGAACGAAAAATAAATCACCCACTTTAGGTGTACGGGAGGTACCCAAAAAAAAGTTTTTGTTTTAGTGTTTATTTTACCGTTTTGTCGGCGTGATACATACACATACTCATACCAAATTTCAGCTTTCTAGTACTAATGATCACGGAGCTAAGCCGCGGACGGACAGACAGACAGACAGACGGACATGGCGAAACTATAAGGGTTCCTAGTTGACTACGGAACCCTAAAAATACAATCAGCAGTCAGTCAGTAAAAAAACAGTTTACATATTCAAAATACACCATAAATTCAATTGCGTGTTCTAGTTTAGTTTTATTTGGAGGTTTAGTTTTACTGTAAGTAACTTTATTGTTGTCTTTAAATAAATGTTAAGGCGTCTAATAATTAAACGGGATTCCGGAGACAAGAATTCCTCTATAACATCTGATTATAGGTACGACTGAGTAGTAGTTTCTCGGTTATAATAAAAACGAATCACATTGAATCATTTTTCTATGTACTTTTCATATTGAGAGAAGAAAAGTGCTTCCGAGGGATAAGCAATAGTAAGTTGTTAACGGAGATAATAAGAGGCACTATTTTCAGGCAAGTTCGTGCACCAATAGTGTGAGTCTGGAGTTGATGCCTTTTCAGCGAGTTAAACACTATACTTTCCATTCCGAATGTGAGGAAACTAACGAAAAGCTATGAAATATATTATACGAGTTAGCTAGATTTCTGAAGTCGATTTGAATCGAAATATAAAACCGTTCTTGTACGTTGTACGACATGTCAGTGGACCACGGTCCATCGTCCATCGCGTTAAGGGGGATGGCCCCCCGAAGTGGATAAATTAGCTGTCTGCTGATGGATTCAGGACTAGGTTGTAGGGTTCGAACAGGTAGTATTAGTCATTTCCCTGAAAAATACTTGTCAAAGGCCAATAAGGACATTAGGTTGGTACAAAAAAAGAAACTTATTTTTCCACAAGGTTCTTTTTTGGTCCAAAACCCACTAAAATGATACTCGCCATTTTTCAAATCAATTCGATAACGTTTAGAGGTCGCTCAATATGTAGCAATTTTATATTATTTTGTATTATAGTAAGTATGGAAGTGGTATGGAACAACTTTCAATGAGCTTTATATGTGGCAATGGATATTGAAAAGTGATAAAATTGTCAGTATCGTCAACTATGGCAAGCAATTAAGTGAAACATTCTTTATTGTCATCTTACGGCTTTGTTTCCAAAATGCAATTTATTTGAACATCAGAAATTTGTCTCGTTGAGCGACCAGTAAATCATTTCCAAATTAATTTTAATTTGGTACAATGATTATTACTTGATAGCAAAACCGAATTAGCCACGTGGAGCTAAGATTAAATGTCCTTTTTTAGGGTTCCGTACTTAAAGGGTAAAAACGGGACCCTATTACTGAGACTTCGCATTTGACCGGTTTTTTTCTCCATACACCCTTAAGGACATTTATACACTGACTTGGCTCACTGCGGTGATGGCCACAGGGAATGTTAGTAGTCGTTGCGAGCGTCGGTCTTACAGTAAAGAGTCTCGACCAACGCCTAAAGATTTCTGGTTCTGGTTGTACTAAGGATCAGATACACAGTAGTCTGTATTTCTGCACTCGACGCCCATCGTCGAGAAGTTCCTCTCTCTGCAGCCCTAACAACCGGTATACCGGTAACATACGGTTTTACATAAGATATTTTTAGTAGGTACTGCATAAACCTTCCACAAAGTAAGAGCCGTTTAATAAAATGTAACCATTTGAAAATTATCATCAAAGCGTTTTGAGTTTCAAATTCAACCCCCAACATGTAATTGAATTAAAATCATAAAACCTTTCAAATAGTTTTTAAATATTTTCAACGTCGTTGTAAGTGACGAAGTTAGACAAAAAAGAATTTTCGCTTAGTTACAACTAGAATCTAGCTAGCTTCTAGCTACATAATATATGTAGAGTCGGAAATAGCACTGAATTTTCACAAACTATTTGAGGAATAATTCTTCAGCTATTAAGGAATTTGATACTCGTACCGTTCGAAATTCAAATTTAAGCACCTAAATGTTCCATTTAGCGCTATTCAAAGTGAAGTAATGAATACCTTTAACTAGTGTCTGGGGCAACAGATAGACATTTAATGATTCTGATGCGCTGAGCAATGGACTGGAAACATTTAATGTTTCTCTTGAATGCTTTTCAATTTCTCTCCAACGCCTGTCACTACGTTCAGTGAGTTTCCGCCTGGGTGGACAATTCTTGATTCCCAGAGAAACACTGCTTATTAATAATGATCCACAATTGACATCTATAATATTACCTTTACACAGAACGGGTCTCTTATTTGTTAGTTTAGTTTTCCAACCATCTAAAAATAAGTGTACAAAAATTAAATTTGTATTTATATATAAATATATTCAATTTAAAACTGCCACATAATCGGGCTCCACATAATCGGATAATCAGTACATATTTTATAACTGCCATTGGAGTTCCAGCTAAATCTGCTTCTAAAGGTTCAATGAAATCTATCTTATCCTGTCATACCTACTTAAGACCAAACATTCAAACCGCGAAAACCTTTTTTATTCGTTTCTTACATTTTTGTCATGGTATAAATACATATAATATATATATATATATTAGAAGGTTTAATTCTTTTTTATCTGTTCCAATGCCTGTATGTGAACCCCTAACTACTGGGTGAAAATTGGGCACTCCATCGGTCAAAATTGAAAAAGAAGAAAATTTGTATATGTGATACCGTATATAATTGTGACCCACCCGTCAGTTTAGAATTCCACTAGTTAGTGTATACACTAACATTATTTAAAAACGAACGGGGGTCACAATTAAATACGGGGTCGCATATACTAATTTTCTTTCTGTAGCCGGTGCCGATTTGTTAAAGCATTTGTTTTTTTAAGAACATTATCAAAGGAACTCAGATGCCTTGTATTAGGCAAGCGTTTTGGGTTCTATGGACGCCATTCCACTGCTAATTACGTAAACACGCTAGAGGCGCGTTCGTATTCCAATTAGTTAAGGTTCCAAACACATTTTACGTTCAGTTTTATTTCACGTTCACAAAAGGAGATACATAGGTACCAGATTCCGTAATCTGTCTTTGTTCCTAATTTTTACGTTGTATTTCATACACCACGTATTTGTTATTTGTCGTTGTATTTTATAGACCACAAAATCCCTTGTTTTTAAGAGCATCGGCTTCTTTAAAACATTGCGATAAGGACCGTTCGTTATGAGTAATCTTGCTCAAGGCTTCTTTGTTGCCTTTTAAGGTGTTGTGCAAAAGCAATGCAGAAAACAAGTTATCAAAGGTGAATTATACGTATGGCATTTATAAATGCATGTTATATAACGCGGATAACTGCGCCGTGGTCAGCGATGCACAAAACGCGCGTACAAACGCGCGTTCTCCGGTACCGACTTAACTATAGTTACTTAGGTGGTGTGGTGGTATTTCCACGCGCTCCGTGGTACCCGCGAGCCGGCGGAGCACGGAACAAGGCAATATGTAGCGGCTGGTTAAAAATAAAATAATGAAATCCATTTAACAATCCGGTTGGTCGTCCCAGGTACCGCTGGGGAGACGTGGTGGAGGTGGATCTGCGTAAACTTCAAGCCGAAAACTGGCAAGAAACTGCGCAGGATCGGGACAAGTGGCGTACTCTCGTTTCGGAGGCTAAGATCCTGTTTGGGTCACTGAGCCAAAATAGTTAGTTATAGTTAGTTAGTTAATTTAACAATCCCCCTGTGTACACCTCCGTTTTCTGAGCAAATAGAAATGATTCTAAAATATCGGAAAATGCTGGTCGGCGATTCTTTCTCTGCAGGGACGAGTGTGCCCACTCGGGAGTACGGATGTGCACTATTAAGCGATGCTTCACGTAGTTTATTAATGGTGTACAATACATTTTCAATTAACGAGTTCGCGAGTAGCTGCTAAAATAATTTGTAACTAGATAGGTTTTAAGTAATGATCTGCTAAATTACTTACTTAAATGTTCAGATTAAGGCCAGATGTTGTTAATATTATAAAAAAGAGTCACTCATTTATAATCGACTAGATTCATTACACTCGTCTAACTTAATACTTATAAATTACTAGGTTTTCCCCACAGCCTTGCTCATGCAGAGGGTAATAGGACCAGAAATTATGTGCTAAGCTTTATTGATTTAAAGTTGGTACGATGAATCATTATATCTCCCCCATCGTGATCGTATTACCCCCTTAAACGATCACATGATTTCTGGAGAAGCCCAGAAGCATGTATCCAAACAAATGATCAACTCCTGTTTAGCCCACTTCTAAATGACTACCCTTGTATGTAAATTGTAGTGTTCATCGTATTCTGATATCTAAGCTACTGAAAAGTATCATGAAAATCTGTTTTGCAAATAAAATAAAATAAATATACTTACATATAAAATTAACTATCTTAGGCGTTTATTTTCTCAAACATGATCTGTTTCTTTTTATCGCATTTTCTCCGGCCGTGTATAAAAAATAATGAAACGCAAGCCATTTAAAAACAACCAAACATACTTTCGCCTTTATAAAAGAATAATGATAAGTACCTGTGTACTATCGAGAAACTAGTTCAAATATTCTTAACTTAAAATATTAAAATCTATCTTCTATAAACATTGTGTTTATAACTAGTAGCAATCAATAACAAAAATTGTGCATGAATATAGAGCGTCCAGTACAAGCGGGATCCAAGCATGATGGATCGTCGGGCAGGTTGCGCCGCGACAGTACTCCTCTCATACCTCTAATCGATCATCGTCAGCTTCAGGTGAACAAGATCTGTGCCGATACAACTGCAACTGTGTCCAACTTAAAGTGAGCGATCGCTTGATAGATAGAGAAACAAAGGGAAACTAAATTAAATCCGTCATTTGTTTATTGCTTCTTAACAAAAAAAAAATGGTTAAAGTTTTAATTCTAAAATTATATTGACTGTGAATAAATATCAAATTGTATACTTAAACCTCATATTGATACTATTGACATAATTTCATCAGGCATACGCATAAGTATACCTACCTTTCCCCACCAGATCTTGATCACGAAAGGCATGAGTGAACAATTTATAAAATAATATTAATTAAACCAGTTACATACATGTTGTTTTATACGTGATGTTTTATATTTTATGTGTCATTGATGCGAGAAACAAGTAAAATGTGACATAATGTCTACCGTACTGTACCACCCTGTAGTGATCTACAGTAAAGGCGTCACTGAAAATCAGCGTCCTGAAGTAGTATTAGGTATTGTATTGTTTACTTCATGATATTAAGCTGAGTGACGAGCTTTTTAGCGTAATTGAATCTATAAGTATTATTACGCGTTTATCATGTTTATATAGTATCTATACAATGCTAAATAAACTTGTTTCTTTCTTCTTTCAATTGAGATGTATATGTTTACACCTTACAGAATAGGTAAATTATCCGTAAGTGTCCCTATGGTATTTTTTTTATCTAAAAACACGGACATTATGCTTATGAATATGCAGTACTAAAACGGATTTGAATCTACAAAAAAGGACTTCTTGGAATATATATATAATTATACGCCAGAGGACAATTTAATAACGAACGTGAGTACGAACGTGTAAATAAATAAATAAATATCGGACAACCTCACACAAATCGATCTAGTCCCAAATAAAGCTCAAGAAGACCCCTCCGGACTCGTAGTCACACCATTACTTGTGTTATGGGTACTAAATAGACGACGATATATATACTTATATAGATAAATATATACTTAAATACATAGAACAACCATGACCCAAGCACAAATATTCGAGTTCATCAGACAAATATTTGCCCTGGCTGGGATTCGAACCCAGGACCGCCGGCTCAGTAGGCAGGTGTCTACAAACCGAGCCAAACGCGTCGTCAAAAGTGTAAGATTCAGTTCGGTTGGAATAAAGAACAAGTAAATACTAAAGTGTTATTATTAAGTATCTATTTTGTTAATGTTGCTTAGTTACCATAGCTCTTCTGTGTATAAAATTGACCAGAGGCTTCGTCAATTGCGCACTTACTGCTCTGTATGACAATCAGGTGTACGGCAAGATCACTAGATCACAGAACATTCCATAGACTTGCTATAAGTTTATTCAAATCAATACCGACGTGGGTGGCTAGCTCCTCATTATCACCGTCGCTCAATAACACTACCCACGGCCATTTCCCATCCGTTCCGCACTCGCATTAACTATTATATATGTACCTGTACGTGTAGGTACCGACACCTATACAATATTGCACTTTTGTCCTTTGTTGCTAGCACATCCTATTATAATTTATAAAGCTATTTATGTCATTACGTCGCTTGATGGTATAGAACTTACGCCGTGCCTGCTTGAATATGAATTCGTATTTTATGTATGCATACACGGCGGTAATTAGTTGTATTCCCGGAAGCAATCCGTTACCATCACATTAATTGATTACATTATAAAATCACGTATTTTGTACTTCGTGTTGCGAATGTTAACGAAATATGCCTGTCAATTTATTAAGTAAACAATCGGGATTACATCACTGACGGCATTGAGCTATAAACAAACTAGTTGTTAAAAATTGTACGACAACGTAAACATGACAACATACCAATGCATCCATGTAACCAGTCTGCCTTCAAAGATAGGTTTTTTACACAAAAAAGATGAAATACACGAGTGGTTTTAATCTACGCTTGCTCGATTACTTAAGGTTCTCTATGTAAAGTTAACAGTGACATAAACATAACGCGAGGGATATTAAAATAGACGTGACGCTACATCAGCTGGGCAATGCCGAGCTGGCAAACAGGCAACCCACGACATGTTCGAATGGAATACTTACATTAACATCGTGTCGACTTATTTAAACTTGGATCAGCCCACACCGGCCATGGTGCTGGTGTTTGCCTATTTGGAACAATTTGCCTGCAAGCGTTATATTGCCAAACACCAAAATATGTAATAAGTATGTACCTACTTAAAATTTATATGACATAAAAAAAACGACGTATTCAAATTTTTACCATAAATGCACTCAAGACCAATTTTTTTCCTCTTGACCTATGCATGTATAAGTAAACATTTTAGCGAAATACGCTGAGACCCATATTTAAACGGTCCATGAAAGAACAGTTAGTTCTAGGCAACCCAATTTTTCTTTACCTTACTTAAATAATTTTGACGCGACTTTTAAGAACAGCACTTGTTTTTGCGTAGGCATTTAGGCAATATACCTACTTACCTAAATGTTTATTTATGGTTAGAAATTGAAATACTACACAGTATTGTACTATATTATAATTCAACTTTAATTTCTACCCGTCACTTCAGAACAAGTAGGTGGTTATGTGCAGGATGTTGGTAAATATGTAATTTCTTACCCAACTTAAATTACATAAACGACACATTTATAAAAATTATGTGCTTGATCGTACCCGAAAAATGACAGTGCGTCGCCTAATTAGTGCCCCGCAATTGAAGAATATACCAGGGGGGTAATTCGAGCAATTTTAGAGAGATGATGGAGATCTCTCCATTTTATCGCCATTCGTCACTTTTGACGTGTCCCTACTTGAAAAGTGGCGATATCCCTAGAACATCGCAACTTCGTCAATCCGGTCGCGCTTAATTTGCGTTTCCTTTGTATGTGACGGCATAAATAACAGGCGCATACTTATCTTAACCGTGTAGTGCGTGAAATTAGTCAGTTACGTTTCGTTCAAAACAGAAATTCATAAGCATGAATAGCATTTTTGACAATCATTATCGCCTTCGTATTTCCAAAATTGAGATGAGATATATCACTTGAAGCTCATCGCATTTTAGTGACAGTCCAAAGGCGATATCACTGTTATCTAATAGAGATTTGACGATTGGCGATCTCTCAAACGGCATTCTTGAATTAGGTCCCAGTTTGTACTGAAGTTAGTAATTGTACCGCCTTCTCCACTCGCGGAATTCTTGTTGCATCGCGGCGGCTCCACGCGCGGCTCATTAACATGTCTCAGAGAGCGATGAGACCTCGGCTAAATGCGGCACGGCGTTCTTACCCTACTTACCTTTTCCATGTCATATTTTTTGCTGAAACCTTCGTAATTATATAACACAGATTTCGACGTTTACAACTGTATAATTAACAAGTGCGTTGTAAATACTTAATATGCGCGTTTGTTTATTTTAATGGGTTATTATGCTCGCTTATTTTCTCAAAGTTTCCTGAACATCTACACGGAGGTGTTTGCAGACGGGGAACTTAAGATTTGAGAGGTAATTTTAAACAAGGAAAATAGTGCCAAGTTTTGGAATAGCTGTTGAAAACACTGTACCGTTTACAACTATCTTATTCTCATCATAGGCCGTTTCGTTTGTTACAGACAATCTAATACAACTATCATTAAATAAATAAATAAATATTAAGGGACTATCTTACATTTTCTTATCTTATCTTACATTACACAAATTGACCTAGTCCAAAACTAAGCAAAGCTTGTACTATGGGTACTCGACGACAATATACGTACATCCTAATAATATTATAAACGTGAAAGTTTGGATGGATGGATGTACGTTCCACTTAATCTCAAAAACTACTGGACGTATTTTTATAAAAGGAAATGTGAAAGTTATAAGAGGAAATATGAAACGAGTGTCATTTTTTGGCTCTATCACCGACAGAGCATTCTTTCATGGTCGGTTTATAGGCACACTTATATTCATGATCATGAGTCATGATGAAAACTAGCTGTGTGAAAGAACCAAGAATATTGGCACCAAAAATGATATTGTTTTCAATATAGAAATAAAATCTTGAACAAAACAACTTTTACGCAAACAAAACCGTTACCATCCCGAGCTATTTTTGAGCATAAATTATCGAATCGAATGGGACTTAGCCTCGGATAACTCCAAAAAGATTCAAAAAGTATGTTTTGCATTTAGTCCATCACTTAAACCCTATAGCCTTATTGAATACCTACCTGAAAGTCTAATTGTCAATATCAATTAACGAGTTCTACGCGTGCGAAGTCGCGGGCAAAAGCTAGTAATATATAAATACATATCCATGACCCAGGAACAAATATTCGACTTCATCACACGAATATTTGCCCTGGCTGGGATTGTAACCCAACACCGCCGGCTCATTAATAGGCAGTGCCAACTGCATTAGTTAAATAAACAAAAAAAAAACAGTTATCTATCTAAAGTTTCACCACTTGTAGGTAGCAAATTCACCCTTTTGATATTGTCAATGTTGTTTACTTATTACTGCTTGAAAATAAAATGAATTCGGACCCCTGTTCGAGATCTTTGAGGCGTTTTAAACCTATGCGGTCCAAGTTCAATCGTCAATTCTGATTGTTTACCTACTCTGGACAATCTAAAAAAAAAATCTATGTGATCGATTTTTCTAACACTGTTAAGCATATCACAGTAAATTACGGGAATGTAAAGTATACACAGAGGAACGTATACACTCGTATTATTTTGTTTGATACATACCGTTCGATAAGAATCAAATACATGCCGAGATTTCTTTCCTCTAATCTCATTGTAAGAAGTGCTTGTCTACGGAAGTGCGACAAGGGTTTCCATATCAAAGGAACCGATTTATTCTTTGCGTACATTCAAGAAAACCAATAAGACTTACTTATTCGAAATATTCCTCAGGAAACCTTCACTATTATGCAGAGATTTGCTCTCGATACGAATAAAACCACAGCTGCTTTGTAAGTGTTGGTTTAGTGAACTATTCTTACACCTACATTGTTTGTTTAAGGAATATCTTTTATGGCGGATCCTTTTCCAGGAAAGAAAAACGTCATAAGTAAAAATAATGCTTGTGACGTTTTTCCGGCCTCTACCAAAGCCGGGCAAAAAGTATTCTTTGGTCATTATTTCATGACAAGTTACCTCTGAACTCGTACCAAAATTGGCTGAAATCAAGAACTTGGTTGGATATATATTGTTACGAAGCAAAAAATGAGGATTATAAATATATATTATTCCCTCCTTTTTGTTTGTTCGCCGTGTTTAAAACATATGAAACATAAACTTATATTATTACATTCCAGGATTTTAAATATTCTAAAATGACAGACTAAACCTTAAAATACTACGTGTATTGTTGATATAACTACAAACTGTAACCAGTTTTTAGTGCTATGAACAATAACAGAGCGTAATTGATTTTGGGAAAAAAATTGAGCAGCAATTTATTACGTACACTTATTTGATACATTGACTTCTATATTGACAGTAATAAGAAACGAGATACACTGCGTGCTGAATTATGTTATAAGGAAAAAAAATTACCGTAGCTACATTTTAATTAGGTAATTAATAAAGAAACATGTTATGCTAAGAACTTGTTAAGTTTAAGATAATATCAAAAATACACGCTGTATCATACTGAAACTAGATATCGGAATGAATAGGTAAGCATAGAAAATTCCAGTAGTACTGTTGACAGAACTATGTAACTAAAGTGGAACTAGAAATCCTAGTAGTGCTGTTAACCGAACTGTAGAACAGTACTAGTGGGAGTAAGTAAAGGAGGTCATCCTACCTTGATTGTAATTTACATTTTCATTATTTCTTCTATATTAAGCTGCAAGGGAACGACGACGATTTACCTAATAAGATATATGTATAAATATTAATTGTTTCAGAAAACAACGAGACACAGTGCCAAAGATGTGACATATGTACTTTGTAAGATATTGAATTAAGAAAATATTATATCGAGATGGAGGGCGTGCGAGTGACGCACCAAGGTGTGCGGGCGCACTCGGCGGAGGGGTCGGCGGGGCGCATCACACAGGCGGGTCTAGCGGCCCGCAGTCCCGAGGGCACGGCCGCTAAAGGCATGGCTATCAAAGGCCACGAGGACCTCTGGGTCGAAATACAAGCCAACACCTTTAAGAACTGGGTCAACGAAACTCTGAAGCCTATGGATATAAAGGTAATTATCCTAAGCATTTGATACAAATCCAGGCGTTATGCGAATATCCTTCAATGCAGTCGAAGTATTTTTTTATAACAGACTTTTTAGCAATAGGAAGAACAAAAACTTCTTTTCGCTCTCATACAATGCGTTGGATTGAAAAAATAGTATTCTTCCTATTCATCTTCAAGTTTGTTCGCGAATAGGAAGCGAGTGTATAAGTGAACACGAGTTACAGATCATCTTACACGCGTATTTTACATAACTTTTTACTATGCATCGAGCGAGAAAATAAATAGTACATTACTGCAGAGGCCGCGAAATAGGGAATTATTGGCCGAGTAGTAATAGATGGCCGAGTGATAACGAGGCCATCCAGAGATACGAGGCCGATAATCCCTGTTCGCGCCGAGGCTTGTATAGTGCTTTTCTCAAATAAATCCAAGGAAATAATACAAATGTTCAACTTATATATTCATATAAAAACAAATTTATTTCAAATTTAATAAAAAAAAACAAATTTATTTTTTTAAGCTGTTCGGGTCAATGTTTTTGCCACCAAATGTTAAGATGATTCTAATTATTAAAAAATGACAACACCTTATTAATTAGATATTGTTATATTTTTAAACAATAAACGTGATTCCTTGTTTATTTTATTGAATATCTGATTTAATCGAATTGAATAATCTAGTTAAATATAAGAAATAAAACGTAAATATACATGCACAAACTAAGTTTTTTTTTATTGGCAGTATGCCATAGATTATCAATAAAAGAAATAAACCCCACTGAAACAAAAGACAATCTCTTTGTTGGCTACGGCCAATAATGTTGTATGAAATTCCTTTATATCGTTCTAATTTGAAATTAGAACGAATCTTCAACAATTGCTATACAAAGACGTATTTCGCGTTCTATTACCACGATCATAAGAACGACATTTCCTTGGATGTTTGAGAAAAACATATTTAAATACTTACATTGACTTTTTGCACTGGAAGGAAAGTACTTATTTTTCCTTTAATCTATCCAGTATCCGGTAATTTTGTGCTTCTTTGATAATATTTTCCGAGTTTTATTGATTTGTCACTTTAACTTGACATTATTTTACTTAGCAGATTTGCACTGATCGAATTCGAAAAAAACAAGTCATGAGTTATCAATTGAACAGATTTTTCTTACTTAACTATTGTCAGCTAGGCATATGTCAATAAAATGGTTAACTGAAAGGTTGTAAAGCGATATATTAGCATTACTCAGCAATATTATATTAATGGCTCGCGGGTTGGTAATATGTATTCATTATGTATGTATGCCAGCGGTTACCGATTGAGCCACGAAATATAGAGCAAATAGTTCATACGAGTAATACACCCTGGGCCTCCAAAAACCATGGCCCGTGCAACTTTGTGGCCCTCCTGTCAAAGAGTATAGAAATAGGCGCTTATTAAGTAGGGGGCGACAATTACAGTTTTCAGTTTTGATATGTATTACTCAGTAAGAGCTGACCATTAAAAAAATATAGAGCAATCATATTATATTTTCATAAATCTCCTGAGTCCTGACAACTAGTAAGTTACTTGGGACGCTTCTCTTGTGGTGAGACGCTGGTAAAATCAGACTCTTAAGAGCCCATGAGGTTTACTTATGAAATAATGTTTTTAATTTGAAATAATACGACAGGTTGTGGATTTAGTAGAAGACCTACGTGACGGTACGGTGCTGTGCGCACTGGTAGAAGCGCTGCAAGGGCGGCGTCTAAAGGGATGGAGCCCCAACCCTTCCAACCAGCACCACAAGCTCGACAATGTCACCACCGCACTGCAGGCCATAGAAGACGATGGAGTTAAGCTAGTTAATATAGGTAAGTATCACTATGTTGAACGTAAATTTACAATTTGCAGTTTGTGACACAACCGCTGCGCCCGGTCAACCCGTTCAATACCTGAAAACGTTTACTCTGAGGGCTAGTGGCTAATTTGAAAGTGGCAGACTTAATACGTCACCACAATCTTCATCAACATTAAATATTTACTAGTCAACGTGGATAATGCGATCGTCGGTTGCATTGTCACCGACATTAGATTCTCCCGCGTGGCTCTCGAACATTCCCTGAATAGTTCGTATATTTGGATCTCATTAATGCGCCCGCTCATACCGCGGTTGCATCGGGTTTGCATCCCCCTAATCTCATGCTTACACTTGTATATAGGTGCAATTATTGATATCGACTCTAGGCCATTCCATAAAACCGTTTTATTATATACTTATTTTTATTATAAGTAATTATACCTATTTTTATTTTAGGTAACGTGGACATCGTGAACGGGAATTTAAAACTTATTTTGGGCCTAATTTGGTCACTTATTATGCGATACCAAATCGGCCGCAGTAAATTCCCACCAAGGTGAGTACATAATATCAATTTATAGGTACATTTACTCGACTACATTTGTTTAATGATAAGTAAATATATAAAATAATAAGAAAATATAAGTATAAAACCTTAATTTAAATAACATATGATATAATAAAAAAGGTCCGCCTGCGGCATGGTGGTTACCTCTTTGTATAGTCAGACAGAATATCTAGCAGAGATAAGCGCCAACCCTGGGGTATCCCGAAGCGTCGATCAGCCGTGTCGGCATTTACTCGATACTTGAAAATTCAAAAATACGATTACGTACAGCACTTCTTGAAATATATTTAAACCGAGAAATGATATAATAAGTCCTATGCGGACAGGATGTACAGCAGACGCAAAGTCTAAATATTGTGTTAATAAACTATCTGTATCTTTTCTAGAGCACTCACTCTGCCGCACCCGCAGTACACTGCCTCTATTTATATAACGTGTTATTTTACCGTAGGAAATTGATGTTATCGTGGCTGCAAGCGGCATTGCCCGAGTGTCGTGTCAACAACTTGACGACAGATTGGAACAGTGGTGTGCTGCTCTCGGCTCTTTTAGACTACTGCAAGCCCGGCATTTTCCCCCACTGGAGAGAACTAAGTGAGTAGCTATTCACCGCTTACGGGTAAATAAATCAAACGATTTATGATACAAATAGTATATAACTACATAAGTCGTGATTTATTAATAAACGTTGTTTTGGTTCACATTCAGATCGCCACGAAGCTATAGAGAACTGCCGTCGTGCTATGAAGTTGGCTCATCGAGAGTTTGAAGTACCAATGGTTTTAGAACCAGAATATTTAGCTTCGCCGTGGTTGGATGAGCTCTCTGGCATGACGTATCTTTCTTACTTCATGAAACCAAACTCACCCGGATTCCGAGCGACCTTGGATTTTGTCAATTCACGATTGGAAAGAGGCATCACCAATTTTACCGTAAGTTGAGATTGTTTAGTTATTCTTATAATTTAAAGTGTAATGATCGTATTTTAGATTCAAACCCTTGCCATTGGTAATAGATTGGTAGCTAACAGATTCGATCTTTGAATTCCCCGCGCGACATTATCGTATACCTTTGTTTTAGCAATGTGCAAGTGTAACACATTCTTCATAGGTTTTTATTTTTCTCACTTTCCTTCAACCTTTAATTATACGAGTAAATATTATGTTATTTATAAAAAATCCATGTTTTTCCTTATACTTAACAATATTTTTTTATTCTTTAGTCGGATTGGAATGATGGGCGAGTGGCGAACGAGCTGGTTCGGTCTATGGGTGGCCCAGCTCCTCTGCCGAGCCGCTTGAGACGAGACCCTGCGAGGTGGGAAGAAAACAATCAGCAAGCCATTGATGCAGCTGTCAAAATTGGTAAATTACGTTATATTTATTTAAATTTAAAAACAATGATATCTTTCCAGCCTCTTGACATGATGTAGTTAAAAAACAAATACCTGAAAAAATACTTAAATAGGTAAACATTCCTCCTGATCCTTGAAATGGTTTATTCCTTTAACATTTTTAAACTCTACAATACCTATGTATTAGAGATGATTTCAAGTCTTAAATATTATGTAAATAAAGTATATAAATGTTTCCGTGTTTCAGGCGTCCAGCCAGTTTTATCCGCGCGCGATATGAGCCAAAGTGACGTGGAACATCTAGGCGTAATGGCGTGGGCGAATCAGTTCCGAAACGTGGCGCCGCGGCCGCCCGTGCACGACATGCTCAGAGTGGCGCTCGACTCCACATCGGGCCGCGTCGGAGAGCCCGTCAGTATCTGAGGGGTTTCAGGCTTCTTATAGTTTGTTAAAACTAATTTAATGGAGTAGTTAAAATTGAGCTGGTCAGTCGACTGCCGATGTACGACATCGGCGGTACCTGAGAGTGGCGCTCGACTCGTGGTGTCGGAGAGCCCACCAGTATCTGAGGGATCCAGGCATTTTCTAGTACATTAAAAATAATGTACCTTAACTAATAGGAAATTTAGTAAAGGTGAACAGCTCTGTTCCGGAACGTGGTGCCGCCTATAAACGACAATCTCCGAGCGGCGCGCGGCGTCGACTCGTTCAATTTGTAGCAAATTGAGTAGGTAATAGCGAGCAAGTCAGTTCGGAACGTAGCGTCGCGCTATAAAGTTGTATGGGAGGCACTCATTGTCACGTCGGCATTTAGAAATTATCACTAACATTGATTAACTTATTAATTTTACCTAGAACTTTAATACTCAGGCCACCCAAACAAACAAACTGTATGCCGTGTAATATTTATAGGAACATTTCAAAGAAAGTTTCTTAAACACCTATTTTATATTTAAACTGAAGTACATCAAGAAACGGTAACACTTCACCTGGGATCTGCCATAAATCAAGTGCCTGCGAATGTGTAAATAAAAGTTGCCCGCATTCGCACGAGGCAGTAAAGTGCGGCATGCAAAGTGCACTGTGCTGTGCACTTTACCTTTTTATTGAAGACTTCTATACTGTTTTAGAACTATTTTGACAATAGCCAACATACTTGTTTAAAAAACCGAACCGTTTTCTTTATCTACTACTCATGGCTGTACCTATATATATCTAAATGTAAACGATAAACCAGCAAATATACATACGTGAGCAATAAAATACATTCTTGTTTTAATCGTTTCTATATTGAAAAAGCATAAAATATTTAATGGAGAGTTTTTAATCGGGGTATTGGAAAACCCGCAATGCAATATGCGCTCAAATAGTGGAAAATATTGAATGCAGACATCTATAAATAAAAGATGATGGTAATTGAGATAGGAATATTGAGAATTTTTATTTAATATGGTAATGTATATACATGCTGAGATGACCGCAATAATATTATGTAGTAATGTGAGGTAACTGTGCGGTCTGTGCGCAGTGGGTAGATATACGCAGCGGGTAAGTGATGTGCGCTACCCCTTTATTTATGAATGATGAGGGGGAAGTTACAATACAATACAATACAATACAAGTACTCTTTATTGCACACCTCATAAAACATACAGAAGAAATACAACGCAAGAAATTACAATTAGAAGTTACTGATATGAACAGGAATTAATTTATGCAAGAAAAGCTAAGATTGATTTACTTGGAAAATAAAATAAAAATAAATATAATAAAACCTGTGTTAATAAATAAGGAAACTAACAGTATTGACCCAATAAATTTTAACACATTTTTTTTTCAAAAATGATAATCGGGTCATTTTCATTTTAGGTGTACGTAACACAAAAGTTACACACAAAAAAAAAAATCGTTCCGTTACGTAGACTAAATTTTGTGTGTAACAAATATTAATAAAGGGTTGTTCACACTGTTGTATTTTCTTCTCGTAACGTAAGAATGTATAAATAAACTCAAACAGACATCGTAAAATGAGCAAATATTAACTGGAAGGACGAGTACATACGCTGCGATAAAATTTTAATTCAATAAACGTATTTTTCGTTAAATCTGTCAAAAAATAAAAGCTTGCAATAAAAGAGTTTTGTCCGTCGTGCATGCAGCTTTACCGTTTTTTGTTACGTAACACACTGTACCTAACACAGAATTGTGTGTAACAGCAACGTTACACCGAACATTCAAATTTCGCGGTATCAACATAACCTTCGCCAAATTACAGAGACATTGTACGACATTTGATGATTACTGCCATTTGTATTACATCGTTAATAATATGACTATGCGATTCACAAAAGTTTTTATGTTATTTATGTGTAAATTGCTCTTAAATTCACGTTACACTTATAAAAAACAGAAAGAAAAATCACGTGTGCGACCTGTTTGCACCGTTCTCAAACTAAAACAATATGGCGACGCTGTCATTCGTCGATTGGTAGAAGCCTACAATGTTGCTAGACCAAAATAAATTAACGATGCGTTCAAATTACTTCAAAATTTCGAATTATTGGCTCGCGTTACACACGTTACACAGAAGACGAAAAACGCGGGACATGTAGTTAAATTCGATTTTCTCCTGGTTTGTTATTGTTTCGTTGTTAATAACATTACTTATTAAAATAAAGTACCATCGATGCTGATATGGATAGTGGTAAATATATGTACCTATGCTTACATAGAAAAATATTTTTTTATTGATATTTTTAGATGTAAAAATGGAAGTGGGACATCGCTCTTTTGTATGGAACGCCAAAAAAGTAGTATTTTTATTTAATTATTTTGAGTACAAAATAAAAGATATCTCAATTAAAACCTATTCCAACCTGTAGGTAAATGTGTTAATAATATAATTAACACTTAACATCTACGATACTGTAATACGTAGTTTTTTTTTTATCTTTTCGAGTTGGGACTAGAAAAAATAACCAAATGGTAACCTCAAATGAAAATGACCCAATCACTATTTTTTCGTATTTTTATTAAGTAATACACTCCACTTGTTATTAAATTATAAACAATAAAAATTAAAAAATTATATTTTAGATGCTTTTGTCTTTGTGTATGTTTATAAATTTAAATAATTTATGACAAAAATTACATCATTAATTGAATTAATTGATCAATATTATTTTTGTTTATTAATGCACACCAAACATTTGTTACGGAGAGTCAGTTAACGAAATAACAACGACGATATAAATCAATTGAAAATGGACCTATAGGTAATATTAACTAAAGAATATTAATTTATTTATGTCATTTATTGTATTAATTAACACCGGTCCGTTTACTCCCCAAACTACCCTATTGTGATGTCACCGCGGCAAATGTCCGGGGTCTACGTATCATTGATCGTCACATCACAAGTAAATCGAATTTAGAATTCCACTTTGCCCCCGTCTCCCTTTTGTCTTTCTGGGGGCCCATGATGGTTGCTTTTATCATGCGATTAATAAGTGACAAAGCATCCGTCTCGTTTTGACAAGATGCGAGTGTGAGTGCTTTGTCACTTATTTGTCATGCCGCGTCCACATGCTTGGCAAACAACGGCAAACCTACAGGTCGCAGTTATACGTTAGAATAAGACGGAACTACGTCGTGCTCGCTCTAACATATAACTGCGTCCTGTAGGTTTGCCGTTGTTTGCCAAGCATGTGGAGCCGGCATCACGTGCTAAACGCAACCATCACAGACTCATGTATGTAAGTTTTGTGTCATTTCAATCCGTGATTGATACGAGTACATGTAATATAACTCCACTATAAGATGTCTATTACCATTAACGATGAACACTATAATTTTATTTATGCATAGCACTTCTTCGTACTATCAATTATTATGATATTTCTATAATATGACTTGAAATTTTGTGCTACATATTCCAAATTATGTTTATGAAAAGCCTGCCAAACTACACTCATGAAGTTATGTATGTGTGACATAAAAAGTGTGATGCAAAGAATCATTTATGACAATGTAGGTACTTTACAAATTAAGTACATTTATAAATTAAGGTTTCAATTGTAACATTTTTCTTGTTGTTGTGCAATAAAGAATTGTTGTATTGTGTTGTATTGTACTTGTGTGAGGCGATATATGTCATTATGCGAAATGAGTTATGATTATGATTATGACAATCAAAATTATGACCAGAATTTTTATTCCGTTAGAGGTGATTCCGATCGTCGTGTTTATGATATTTCTCGAACTCACTTAGTAATCCCCACTGATACTCATGCATCTGCAACTAAGCAGCGTGCAGCGCCTTATCATTGTTTATTTGTTTACAGACTTATATAAAGATAGAGAGCATATCAAACGAGATATCCACATCAGACGTGAAGGTGACGATCGTGAACCCGCTGGAGCAAGAGTCGCGGCTGCAGACGGACTCGCGGGGCGCCGGCGAATTCGTCCCCGAGCACGCGGGCATGCACGAAATAGTACTCACCGTCGACGACTTAAGGTTTCTTTTTATATTATCCAACCAACCAAACATGCTAAATCATTAAAAGCCGAGGAAAAGGAGACAAATATCTAAAAGTTAGACATACGTACAGTTGCCGAGAAACTTCTTGACCCAAAATGGCGGATCTGCGCATGCATATTTGTACGTAAATCGGCTACTGCGCAGTCAAGGTTAGGCTCAAGAAGTTTCTCGGCATCTGTATATGTTATGGGCCACCTGATAATTAGGGCATTTTTCATAATGGCAACACAAGCTACTTAGCTCGGTTAGGGACTTAACGACATTATGAAAAATCGCTTTGTTGACTCATAACTTACACTCATATTTATTCATTACACATAGTTATACTCGTATTATATACACAAATCGACCTAGTCCCAAACTAAGCAATGTTTGTACTATGGGTATGTACTAGAAGACGATATAAATAATATTATATAAATACATGTATAGATAACATCCATGACCCAGGAAGAAATATTCGAGATCATCACACAAATATTTTTCCTTGCCGGGATTATGGATATTACAATCCACCATTCCACATACATAAATATAAAGTATATGTAAGTATCTATCCTTGTATTCCATCCTACAGACAATCAAAACTGGTAGGAATTGCGGAAGGTGCCAAGTCGAAGGTTCCACTTAGTAATCACTTTACATAAAGGATAGATGGAACATAGAACTAAGCTTATGCCACGGCATATACGCGAAGTCCAAGGATGTCGACTGAAATGCGGTTTCCACGCTTATTGGATTCCAACACCAGAAGTGTGATCCTGTGCCGCGGAAACGTTTCTGTTGCTGTAAAATGCTCCTACTTTGCTCCTAATGGGGTAACTTTGCTCCAGTTCCGATAAAATATTAATGAATGAATATTACTGAGAGGTCGACTTTCGATTCATTTACAAGCTCAGTTATGTCTTTTACCGTTAAAATTGACACTGAAATACAGACTATAAGTACAGAATTATTATTCATCGCCTAACCTCCGATTTTTTATAGTCTTACTACGCTCTACATAGTGGGGTAACTTTTCTTCTGGAATAAAGTTACCTTATATGGACACTAAACTTAATGTTGTGTTATGCAGCAAAGTATAGTAGTTAGAACAAATAAAAACGCAACCGCAAAGTGCTAAAAATGCTAAACACCATCTTAAAAAACGTAAAAGTATTTTTCCTGACTTTTAGGGTCGACGGGAGGTATTTCTTCAGAGTTTTACCAAGACTTGTGACAGTGCCCCCTCCCGGGATGGCCCCGTGCGCCGTCGGCAGTATCGTGGAGGTTCTAGTCAGTGCAACAGGTACGAATATTCAATTTATCCACAGCTACATATTATTTTAGACCGCTACTCCAAATGTAGCGCATAGGTAATACTTATTCATGATAACCTAGTTATTTGCGATGTTTTTAACCAAAAGTGTCCACGCTGTCGCTTATCATCGTCTTTGATGATGATGTCAATTTGATCAAAAATGTCTCAATGCGTCCGTTGCGTAAATAATAAAGTCCATTTTTTTTGAAAACGTCACATTTATTTACAACCAAAATAAATAATAAAATTTTGCATTTTAAGATGTAGGTAGTCAATTTAAAATACAATTAAAAGGTCAGTGAGAACATTATCAACAACAAACGTAAATCACGAAAGTAATATAACAGATTTAATAAATCGAAGCTTTATCATTTATTGTTCCTTATGGAATCATTTGTCATAGCTTTTGTTGTAAATTGCGAGGGTTCCGTACAAAACTTTCCATCCCTAAGTGGTTAAGTTAAGTTTGCACCTGGTATGTATAGCGCCCCATATAAATTAGGTGCAAAGTTAGGTATTAAAAAAAAACTACTTACTAGATCTCGTTCAAAACAATTTTCGTTGGTAGTTTTTATAGTAATGTACATCATATGTTTTTTTTTGATTTTTCATTTTCTTATTTTAGAAGTTAGAGGGGGGGGAGGGGGACCAACTTTTTTCCACTTTGGAAGCGTCTGTAACGCAAACTATTCGGCTTAGAAAAAAATTATTTTAGAAACCTTGATATCATTTTTGAAGACCTATCCATAGATACCCCACACGTATGTGTTCGACGAAAAAAAAAATTCGAGTTTCAGTTCTAAGTATGGGGAGCCCCCAATATTTATTATTATTTTTTTATTTTTGCGTCAAAATCTTAATGCGGTTCACAGAATACATCTGCCTACCAAGTTTCAACAGTATAGCTCTTATAGTTTCGGAAAAAAATGGCTGTGACATACGGACGGACAGACGGACAGACAGACAGACAGACATGACGAATCTATAAGGGTTCCGTTTTTTGCCATTTGGCTACGGAACCCTAAAAACGACGTTCTATACATATTACAATATTTCAATCATATTCATAGTACAATTCTTTATATGTATTGTCTTCCCCGATAAATTAAGGTGGGTCTCCGTGGTTTGCATTTGAGAAGTTTGTTCAATAAGTATCTTCACTCAGAGTAACAGTTGGAGAATATAGTAGAGACGTAGAGTTATCCTCAAAAAGGTTGCCGATGGTTATTTCATTAGGCTCATTCCCATCCCGCGATGTTGATAGGCGTGACTCAAATGTAGGTTGTGATTTCGGCTTTGAGGATATTTTAATTCCTTCAGTAACTATACGCATACGCTTACTGATGTTGTGTTCGTTTTGAATTTTGTCCGTAATTTATAAAGTTGCCCAATTAATTGGCGTAATTTGTGATTACAACTTAAGTTTAATACAATGTATTGGCCATTTATTTAAAATTCAGATGAATAGAAAATTGTTCCGCGGTTTTTCATATAGATTAATGATTGTATCAAATCAATTTATCGGTTTATCGAAATTATGGACTTTAACAATATGGTGAAGATTTCCATTTGAAACAAACTCGCGCAAAACTAGTAACGCGCAAAAGTAGTAGTAGTACTATAGCTGAATCCCGTGATTATCATACATGCAATAGTCGTTCAAATTGAACAACTATCGAGGAAACATGCACACCGCTAGGATTCTTCAGGTTCCCAATTAACATTGATCCTTCTACGAGAACGAGGGAAATTACGAAAGTATGAAATGTACAACAGTGAAATACCGGCAACAATAATGGCGAAAATTTAGCTAGTACAAATTAAAGGCTAGTGAGTATTTAATCGAAACGAGTCCTTTGAGTTCACAACATTTCAATGTGTAGGCACCTACTTAACTAAAATAATAATTTCCTCAGTCGAGTGAACGCCGTTATAACAATGGGCGCTCTCGACTGGACGCGTTGTACAAAAGGCTTCTTCACCGAGTGAGTCCGCTCACTGGTAAAATTTATATCGTGTTTAAAATTATGTTAAAGTTAAATTGTTATTTGTAGGAGCCCCAAGGAGAGAGGATATCGATGTCACAGCACATTCTCCGAGTGGTCGGGCTCTGGCTCTCGTACCACGGCACCCGCCGTCCTCGGCGCCCGGGACCACCGCTTCCAGCGCCACCTTCCAGCCAGACGAGGCCGGCACCTGGACCATTGCTATCACTTACAAAGGAGACCATATTCAAGTGAGACGCAAAGACCACCTACCTGTATATACGAAAATCCGAATCAAGTATTCAATCAGCTCAGCTTCATCGATCGCCCTTTGTTAGCTGACTTCTGAATATTTAATTACCATTTCATCGCCTCAATAATTTTGATTGTCACTCATAAAACCGGTGGACAGTGCTATCAGTTACCTATACCTTAATCTCAATATTTAGATTTAGGTATTTATGTGTTAATTACCCATCTTTTTTGTGGAGTTTTTATATACGTATATAGCAACAACACAGTATGTTTATGTGTTTAATGTATGGTAATCTCGTCAATTAATAGATTAATAGAGAAATAGCTGGAAGAATAATAATTAGAATATATGTATGTACCATGTTTTTGATTGAGCAGGGAGGGCCGTTCACTTGCGACGTGTTCGATCCGGCCGGCGTGAGGCTCAGCTCGGGGGCGCTGGAGGGCGCGGAGCCTCTCAAGCCGCACTCTTTCGAACTCGACACCAGCGGCTGCGGCGCCAGAGGCGATCTACAGCTGGACATAGTACACGACAAACGCAGTGTAATGTGCGCTCTCGAGAAACTCTCTGCAACCAAGTATCGTGCGACGTTCATGCCAAAAGCTCCCGGGAAACATAGAGTAAGGATAATCCGTTTTAACAAAATTGCAGTGTATAGTGTTTGATTTAGAACAAAGCATACAAAAAACCAGCCAACCATCAAACAACGTTTATAAAAATTAGTTTTTAAGAAATTGTTAGTTAAATTATCAACAGTATTATGATAGTGATATGATGCTTATTGGATCAGCGTCATGCTTAAAAGCTTTTTAACAAAAGCGTCAATAACAATTTTCTTTATAACGACCTGGCACTTTTTACAGTTATATATTTACTTCAACGGCTATGACGTGCATGGGTCGCCGCACATGTTCCGAGTGGGTACACGTTCGAAGAAACCTCGGGACAGCGCCAGTCCGTCCTACGCTAGAATCTCGAGTCCAGGTTCTCGCTCTCCTTATGACAATACTTGAGCGCTTGATCGAAGAAATGCATTATCTAAAGTTTTGTTTTCATTTCAGTTACGCGAATAAGATCGGAGAGCCCGCTCAACAATTATAATATCTACGAAAGGAATACAACGAAACAAAACACAAGCTCCTTCGACCGTCGAGAAGAAAGAAGAGATTCGACTGACTATTACAAAACATCGTTTAGTCCAGACATCAAGGATAAAAGTTACGATGTAGTAGATTCTACATATTCGACAACCAGGAATATAATGAAAGACAGTTATAACTCTAGGTACGAGACGGAGAGTCCAAAAAATCGCACAACGAGTCCAATTACAACTAAGCACCTCGGGAACGGATCCCTGCTTGACGTGAACAGGTCTACTAGTCCCTATCGAGCCACGAGCCCGTACCGCGCCACGAGCCCCATCGGGAGGACTGCAAGCCCTCTGGCGAGGAAGGACAGTCCCCTTAATAGGACAGCCAGTCCAATTAACAGGTGCGTATCGGTGTAGACTACGATGCAAGGAAATTACACAAGTGTGGCCGAAATTTTACTTAACATATTTTCGGAAGTAACTAATAAATATTGTGAAATATATTCCGATCATTCCGACGTTCATTGCATAATTAAGCAAGTAACTAAATACGTGCATAAATGGACCAATGGATTGCTTCAGTTTTGTGTTTTATTACGTTTCCATATTGCATAAACTTATTCATAATGCTTTACGTAAACTTTATTAATGTAACAGAGTAAGCAGTCCTACAGAGCGATACAGTCCCGCGACGACAACGAAGCGTGTGGTGGAAAAGCGAAGCAATTACAGGATGTACAGTTCTTACAGCGGCTCACAAGACAACTTGGATCAGAGCAGCCCTTTTTCCTCGCTTGAAACCGACCGCGCACGAAGACTAGGCAGCCCGAGTAAGCATTATTAAAATCTCTTTATTAATTTGTAGTGTGTAAAAACAAAAGAGATTAAATAGGAATTTTAATTCAAACATGCCGCTAAAAGTGAGGTGCAGCACAGTAAGTTTCAAACTTAGTTACCAAACTCAGTTACCCGGCGTAAGGCTGTTGCGGCCTGACTAAATGGACTAACTGACCGCGACAACATCCGCAGCTATAGGTAGATCGTTCGGGGTAACAGCACGCGGCGGGTAACAGTACGCGGTGGCCCGATCTCCGACATGGGTGGAGGAGCTGACGTCTGTGTTTGTAAAACTGAGTGGCGCTAGTGTCGCCGTTTAGGAGCCACGTGCTGCGCCGATGCAATTTTAGCACTGGTCGCGACACGTCGCCGAATACTTGTAGCACCCTTAATTCGTTTCATGTGTGTGCCACAGAAAAGTGTGCTGTGGTTAAATGAATAACTCTGTGTCAGTAAGTTTACTATATTTCTATTGTTCATTTATAGTAGTTTTTATGGAAGTTTATCATATTCATAAAAAATAATTAATGTGTGTTTTGTGAGTGATCTTTTGGTATATTTTCCGATTGGGGTAAGAGTACGAGATTAAAAGTACGCACGCGTAAGTTGCGAACTTATGCCCCAAATGAAATAAAAATATCAAAAAATTGTTTAATCTTTCGGCATACAGCAAAATGCCGAGAAATTACATAAGAAAGGCCCCACAGCGGACCCTCATCTTAGATGACCAAATAATGAAGGCGAAAAAACTCATGCAAGAAGGGAAAAGTCAAAGACGTGCTGCTGAAGAAGTTGGCATTAGTGAGGGCCTTAAGAAAGAAGCTAAAATCTACTCACGTGCCAACATCATTAGGTCGTTTTAAACCTACATTTACCAAAGACTAAGAAGAGCAATTTGTAAAGATATGGACAATAGGTTCTTTTGGTATTACCAATTACGATTTGAGAAGATTTTCATATGGGTTTGTAACAGCCAATAATATAGAACGCCGTTTCGATGTTTCATGCAAGAGACTGGGTAGAAAGTTTACTTAAAAGAAATTCAATTTAACAAAATCTCACTTAAGTTTACGGCAGTCAGCGCCCATCAGCTTGGCCCGAGCAATTGGCTTTATGAAAGCTCAAACTTCATATTCATAACTATATAATACATATAATACAAAGAGTACTAAATTTTGCTAATGTTAATGTTTTTTCTATGTTGTTCACATTATTTAATAAATGTTGTTTACTGCCAAACTTAATTTTATTCTCTTAGAAATCTGAATGCGTACGTTTACCCCGCGTGCGTAACTTTACCCTAAGACTTGCGTAATTTTACCCACACGACGGGTCAAGAGTCCGCATTGGGAAAGTTTTCAGTTAAGCCTACCTAAGGCTGAAATTAATTAACATTGATGGTAAATTTCCTTAAATAGTGAAAGTATATTAAATACTCTACTGATTTAATATCATAACGTCCCAATTATCCCATTCTTTATAGGTCTTGGAGGCCATTAAAAAAAAAGTGCGTGCTCTTGACCCGAATGACTCTACTGTCCAATGCATCTCATTTAACGTAAACACTATTTTGATGTCATCACTGTTTACCCGCTTTTAGCATTCATCTAAATAAATCGATAATCCTGAATTAGCGTCATTTTTTTTTACCCGCCTCGTTTTCGATAAAATCAGATAAAGGCTAAAAATTCATTATTAAACACATTTTAAAATTTTCTAAAATATCCCATTTTCTCATTAAAAGATCCGTTTCAAATGTTCCTCATCCTAAAATAGCGACGTTACTTTCAAATTGTTCTGAACATTTCCAAAACGAGTCAGTATAATAAAAAAAAAATAGTTTGGGTTCCGTGATAATAAAGTAATGAATTGATACAAAGATCAAAGCACAAAGAATTTTTTAATGAGTAACCTGACGGAAGAGACCGGGAATCGAACCCGGTACCTCTGGATTACCGAACCAGCGTGTTAAGAGGCCTTATTCCTTTTAAAATTTATTTTTTTCATATTATGACGAATATATTGATAATTTCAACCAACTTTTTGAAGGGAATAATACTTTTTCCCGAGTTCTAGGTAGTAACGTAGCTATTTCATGCTTTCATTGCGTGCAGTCAAAAATAAGTTGAAAAAAACAATTTTCCACGTGAATTTTGTCAATTTCGAGTAGTTTTTCGGACAAAAATTATCAATGAAAAATTCAAACTGTAGGTTCCAAATATATACCAATAAATCCCAATAGCCCTGTTCTAGGTATTAACATCAATAATATGTTTAGAAAGATGTTTGATCATAGAGAAAAATGTGTAAACAATCAGCATTTTAAAAGGAATAAGGCCTCTTAACCTCTCCACCACCCTAACGAACTAGATAAACCTTTCGAATTGTTCCTTATGCTTTGTGAGTCGATCTTTGCATTGTTCATTTGAAAGGCTTTAGCTTAGCTTTCAAATAAACAATGCAAAGATCGACACGCAAAGCATAAGGAACAATTCGAAAGAAAGAGGTACCTACCGGGCTCGTTGGGGTGACGCGGGCGCACAGGGCCCATGGACTGCGTCGTGAATAGACTGAACCGTATCGAGGAGAGTGGAAAGAGAATCGGGTTCGTTACATCAACATACTCTAAATAAATACAGTGGGAGCAGGACACGTGGCATAGGTTTGTCTTCTTACGATGTCAGCATAAACTCATTGAGAAAAATCGAAATCATATTTAATTTCGCACACAATAGATGAGACGGGTATAATTCACGCGCTGCTAGGACAGAATGTCGTAAGGACCAATTAGTATAATTATACCGTTTATTATAAATGTACCTATGCCATTCCCATTATGATGAAATAAAAATAAATAATAATATATTTTACTCAGATTTAATCTTACCATTTTACGACTGTTAAACCAAACCAAATATAATTGGTAAAGATGGTGTGGATATATACCACTTAGAGATGCAACCAAAAATAGCAAAAAAAGGGTTTGGGTTTTAATAACAAATTTATAGAAAATATTAATGAGCGATCTGGGGCTTTACGAATTACCGCCCTTTGTTTTTATATAGTTTTACGTCTTGTCTTGACCATGTAGCGGGCAGAAAATTCCACTTACGGCCTAGGGAAACGTAAATTATATTAAGGATGTTTTATTTGTAAACACTTTACTTACTCTAATGCTTATTAGTACCTACCTATTACCAATCTACCAATCATATAAATGTATTCCCAGGTTCGGGAGACCCCGGGGGGAAATCGTATCATGCAAGAAGAGATTCGTGGGATTCAGTCGAGAAAACCAGACAAATGCTGGGTGCAAACAGGTAATGCAAATTCTTTTATACTGTTATTTAAAGTTTGAAATACATACATATTTATCCATCGATTTGATTGCAGTTGGTTCCATTATAGAGATTTGACCCCATCAGTCTCTAGTATTACTTGCGAAGCTAGGTAGAACAAATCTGTACTCCATTTATCTGAGTGGTGCCGGGGGAACTCTGATGAGAGGGAAAATAGCGGACGGCCTCTGACTATTAGCATTATTGTTAGGTCAAAATGGAGTTGCGTAGTATTGAATGGCCTGAAGTCGTGTGGCATCTCTAACTAAAATATTCTGTACTATTATATAACATATAAATATTACCCGAAAAGGCACTGGTTATATTTCATGTAGTTACAAGAAGAAAGTATAAACTGTTCGTAAATTTTGCCAGCTATAGAAATAGTTTTTAACATATAATAGTACATTACTGCAGACGCCGGGAAATAAGGGCTTGCCGGCTGAGTAGGTGTAGACGGCCGACCGTAAGAGAGGCCGTCTAGTGATACGAAGCCGGCAAGCCCTTTTCACGGCTAAGGCATGTATAGTGCTTTTCTCAAACATATGCAACGAAATAAAAAAAGCACCACTCAAAAAAACATAATTCAGCTGTTCAGCCAGTTCAAGCACAAAAGCCATGTTCAAAAAAAAAACCCTCCAATCCATCTATATTTTTTTCTTTAATAAGTCGTCCACGTGTGTAGTGTTCGAATATTAGGGCCATTATACACAACCTGATAATAAGAATCTTAATTTCTATTATAAATAAAATAACGGCAGAGGATTTTAGGTGGGGTCCGTAATGTTTCATATAATGTCAGATGAACTAACATACACTTCATATACAATCGATTAATATAAAGTTGTTTCATATAATGTAACGTTTCATATAATGGTTTTTTCCTATACTTTGCTTTTCTCTAATTATCGATTGATATAATAGGCTAAATGACATAATTGACAATATGCATATTTATACTTTCGTATAACATATCACATAAATTTGTTTAACATACATACTATTTAGAATAATAGCGTTTTCATATAATAAATGAATCGTAAGCCAAGTAGGACCTGCGCGGCTCGCTCGCTCGTTAGGGTCGCAGTTCAACCTAACACTCCTCCTCGCTTCGCTCGTCGTCGTACCTAACCTAAGCCAAGTCGGACCTGCCTTAAGGTGAAATAGGTAATGTTAGGAATCGTAAGCCAAGTCGGACCTGCGCGGCTCGCTCGCTTTACTCGCTCGTTAGGGTCGCAGTTCAACCTAACACTCCTCCTAGCTTCGCTCCTCGTCGTACCTTACCTAAGCCAAGTCGGACCTGCCTTATGGTGATATAGGGGGTGACAGCCTAATATATCTAGTCGGAACCATCTTTTTTGGTTATAGTAAAATCAACATAAATCTTCTGTAATTTACCTATAGCATTGACGAATTATATCAAGTAAGTCACTATGATAAATACGTTTTATACCAAGTAATAAATATAGTAAATGTACATTATACTAAAAGTAATTATACCTACAAACCATTATATCAATTGTTACATTAGATCATTTGAAAATTATCTGAAACGATATTATACCATTCGTTACATTTTACAAAGCAATGGTATATCAAACCAAAATAGATTAAGTGAAGTTATATAAAACGTCGGGCACCCTCTCTGGTGACTTACGTATAGACAATATTTTAAATTCATTCATCAACACATTGAATCATACAGATTTGTATTCTTAATATCAGTTCGTGTGTACTAGGCATTAACGCGGATATTGTTGGTCCGATGGCTGAATGGGTAGCCACTAGAAAAAAAAAAAAATATCAGCTGTTCATAAACACAGACGCCATGTTTACATTAAAATTAAAAACAAATTACTTCCTGGCCTAGGCCTTCAATTTTGTATGAAATTCCTATACAGTTCTCTCGAATTGTTCCGCCCGAAACTTGACAAGCCTGTTTTTACGCACGTTATGGCGATATTTCATAGCATGTTTGAGAAAAATAAATTTATTTAACTTGTAGCACTACCGTATAGATAAATAGAGTGGTAATAACTGAATACGATATCGAGTAGGAAATCTATTATTAAAGTGAGCAATACCACGCAATACTCAAATGTGATAGATCAATGTCAAAGGGGTTCGATCGGCGCAACGGGGGTATCGAGGGTAACTACAGCCGCAAACAGACGTTGCGAAAATTGTATTTTTATTTAGAAACTAGGAGGGCCCCGCTACTTTGTCTGTGTATTTTCTTTTCTTTACCATAATCGGGCTAAAAGTAGGTATACTATAATCATGTTTGCTATCCCTGTACCAAAATTGGTTATAATTCGTTCAGGCGTTTCGGTGTGACGAGAGAACAAAGAAATTATGACCATCAGATGGCACCAGACTAGAATGGCGCCACACATCCTTGCAAAACAAAAGACGATACTGCATCGCGCTATTAATATTTTTCCTGAAATCATGACCCCCTTTCCATAGAAAATGGATTTTCAAAACAAATCTAGAAATTCATAATAGTATAGATACTGTCAACATAAAAGTCTTAGTAAGCCTATGCCTAAGTAAGGAGTAAGCTAGAGACATCGTCGATTGTATGGAAGCTTCATGACGCATTGGTTGTAGTTGTAATGTCATGTAAATCTTTTTATAAAATAAATAAATAAATAAAATGGTTTGAGCGTTTTTCAGTGAAGGTTTATGGTATATGAACTTTTTTCCAAAAAAAAAATATTTTAGCGTCATTTTATATATTCGAAGCTAAAAGAAAAATAAAGGAAACACTTTTCTTTAAACTCATTTATAGTTTTATGCACCAAATCCGGCAATCACCTCGACGAAATGCCCCAGACACCACGTTATACTGTGCCATACATTTGGTTAATACTTGCCGTGTGGGATATAGTTTCCAGTCGGACGGTCCAAAGGTTAACATAGATATATTTTGTTCCAACAGCCTCGAGCCCACCAGCTCGGTGCGGCACGGGCAGAGCACGTTGGAGCGAGAGACCAAGCGGAACACACAACTGAACAAATTCGGTGACATGTCGCGAAGCACGTTCAACCGGCAGCTCGACCGACTCGCAGACGAAGAATCGGACACGTACACGTCTAGGGTAAGTTCATTTTATTCCTTATATTTAATATTCATTCATCTATTCTTCATATACATATCTTTCATTTGCTCGAAGGTTAAGTGGAAGAGATTCCTTGGAGGAATAAATAATATAATTGTACCTATTATATAATATATATATATATAGAAATCGTAGATAGCTACTAGGATCAACCATTCTAGAAAAAGAAGCTAATTATCTTTATTGATGTGATGATAATATTTTAAATGTATTCATATTACTTCATTGTTACTTTTACCCTAGGGGAGACCGGGGATGGTTCACTTCTTAAGTGTAAGCATACTACTGTAACAAGTAATTCAACTGTTGTATATAAAACATGTCGATATAAACAATATTGACTTCATTTTTAGGGTTCCGTACCCAAAGGGTAAAAACGGGACCCTATTACTGAGACTTCGCTGTCCGTCCGTCCGTCCGTCCGTCCGTCCGTCTGTCACCAGGCTGTATCTCAAGAAAGGTGATAGCTAGACAGTTGAAATTTTCACAGATGATGTATTTCTATTGCCGCTATAACAACAAATACTAAAAATAAAATAAAATAAATATTTAAGGGGGGCTCCCATACAACAAACTTGTTATAGATTATATATATGTATAGGTACGGAACCCTTCATGCGCGAGTCTGGCTCGCACTTGCCCAATTTTATGTATATGTTAATTTGGTAGGTTACTAGGTGGCCAACCCGCCCCGTTATAAATTAGTCTACCAGCCCTAGACCAAATTGTTATTTTTAATCGCGAGCCATAACATAACGTTTGACAATCAATAAGGAAGACTAACAAAAATGAGTAAGTACTTAATAACTCAAAATATTACGTGACATATGATTACATGCATTTGTATTTTTTAATGTAATGCTTCTTTTCTTATAGCATATATGTATATGCGCAACGCTGCAATCCCGTTGCGCGCGTTGGCTGGACGAGGAAAGTTAACGGATTCTCACATCACACCTAATTGGTTGACGATGGCTTTCACATAGGTTTAGTGTTTGACAGTTAGTCATCCTGCTCCTATAGTCAACCATCTCCGGTCTATACTACATTTCGTTATTTCTAATTTTCTTTCTTTTGTAAATTTGTTTTATTTTGAATATAATCAAGTTTTCCTTATATAGCGAATGAAATGACTCTACAAAGTTGTCCAAGACATTAAAAATGTGCCATTTTTAAAGTCTATTTTACCTATTTTAAGACAAATCGAAATTCGTCATCAATGTTTTTTACCACTTGACTTTCCGCAAATTTTTTATAAAAAAAATATTCAAGGACGAGAAAAAGACAAACTAAATTGGAGCAAAATATTAAAATAAGGAATGGTCTGTTTATTTTAATCGTACGTAAATGAGAGAGAGAGATAATAAGTAATTCGTCTAGCCTGTATAATAATGTATTCTATTATATAGCTTTCCTCGAATAGCTTTGAGATTTGAAAGCCACTTAACATTTTGAATGGGTTTCAGGAATATGTCGCTTTACCAGTTTATGAATAGTACTTTAATGTCACAAGCTACTTGCTTTAAATATATTATAGATTTAAACATAACTATGCGTGAACACATATTATTGTAGAATGTATGAATAATTATTTTTCAATCATTATGACAAATCAAAATCAACATACTTATAAAAACTCAGACGCCAAGATTATCCGCCATTTGAACCAGAAGCCGCTGCTCTTTGCACACATCTTTTAGAATAGGTACATTTTTTTAAATGGCTATATGTTTAAACCTCTGTTCGCAAGGGCACCTTACGTTTGCGGCCTTTCGAAAAATATATTGCTATGTGGCTAGGCCAACGAATATTAATAAACTGTATCGTTTTTTTTGCAGCAAGAATTCAAACGAGAAGTACGAGAGAACACGTACGTGGTACGCGACTCCTCCTACAGCAGTGTGGAGGAGAAGCAACAACAACAGCAGTCTTTTTTATCCAATAGGCCCCCCCGCGACCCTACCGGGGGGGCCCGCTCTGAAACTGACGCGGCACACGCTCGTTTCAGGTCAGTTCTTATTCTTACGGCCAGTAGGCCACGACTTTGGTTTTAGCGGTGAGCGTGGCTCGATGCTTTATACCGGATGATCTATCCAAATGGGTCAGTAGGGAGAAGTCACAAACTATAAGAGATAAGGAAATCCGTTCTTACGAACCATGGCGTCGATTTTAGATTTTTTTATAAAACTCATACATGATCTCATTCATAATCCGGTCAAAACCGCTGCATAGAATGTAACAATACGACATGCGAATACCTACTTACCGATTTTTAACCAGGTTCAATTCCAGGTTATCTATGAGATTTATATAAAAAAAAAAAAATTACTTTTAAATCTAAAATCGACGCCATGATTCCTAAGATCAGATCTACTGACCCATTTGGATTGATCACCCTGCATATCGCTATGGTTTTGTTTTTACCACTCGCCGCTCTCCGCAGCCGCCGCCGCTGGTTGCGCCTAGTCGTGGTCTCCGTAGTCGTGGCCGGGCCATTAAACCTAAGCTTTCTGTTTTTATCTTGATTATCATTTATCGTTTTTAGAAATAATAACAACACGCTGAACGAAAATATCTGATATAAAGTCAACGTAGTCAGGACTCACTGCTCACTGGCGAGAGTCGATAATAGAAAATAAGATAAAAAATTACTAGACAAAATGTATTTATTAATTAATAAGCTTTGATCTTTGTATCAATGGTTAATAAAAAAAACCGGTGTATATTACACACATAAAAAAAAAAAACAATAAAAAAATTAGACATTACATGTTTCATAAATGTATTAACAATATCTTGTTACAGACCAATTCAAAGGGAAAACAATAAAGGAGCTCAAGAAATTAAAGTACAACCGACACTTGAGGGCGCAGTCGATCAATTAATAGAGTTTATAGGTATGTAACGATAAAATCCAGTGCAGATAAATTTATGATTTATTAATCATTTCGTCCTTTTGTTATTATGTTTTTATTTAAAAACGCAATTTTGCAGGATATTTATAGCCGTGGGAAAGTACGTGTTCCTATTTGTTTCATCTGTGTCAGGCGCGTGGCAAAACACAGGCAATAGGAGTGCCAAAAACAAAAGCTAACCGAACAATACTGCCAATTTCTAAAAACAACTACATAAAAAATTGAGCCGGAACAGTTAATGAAATATCAGTCGCACCTGAGCAATCAAAGCTTTATTGTTCAATACCGGAGCGAATATTCCAATAATTCCGAATAATAAAGCGTGTCAACTGACGGTGGTGAAATATTGATGGTTAATTTTCTCCTGTTTGCTGTTAATATTTTCTTGGATACCAGTGTTCTATTATTCTGTCAACCAACCTAGTAAAATGCATCACTTAAACGCGTTACTTTCTTGTTAGGTAGCAAAATTGTTTTAGCACTTTTAACACACCTCAAAGTGAGCGGGCTGCCCAGCTGTACAGAACACAATAACAAACGATTCTAACGAAGTGGAACGGTTACGGGTATCCCATTCATGATTTGATGCGTCACGGATATGAAAAGGTGCGCTTAGATTAGTTATTAGAGTGCTAACTGGCCGGTCTAGTGCTGATACCGACTGATTGTTGACGCTTCAACAGACATCGGTAACTGGTCGGCAACTAGTGGCAAACTCTTAATTTGTGTACTCAAGGCAGTTAATTTTTGATCTCTACGTACTTCACTTTAAAAGTGTTACGATTGTTAAATCATAAGCTTTTATTTGAAACGTAGAAATACACGAGTAGAATCTGCAGCAATATAAAGTATGGTATGTATTTAATGACATTAACGTAACTTGCATTTTGAGACTGTTTACGTAAAATATAAGAAGTCTATTAACTATTTCTTGTTAATGGTTAATGCATTTTCTAATACAATTTATTAGTCACTAGGCAGCGACGTAACAATATCGGCCAATGCCAAAGTCATCTATAAAAATGTTTTCCTTTCTACGATATTCCAGACTGCTCCGTAAAGTTTTCCTAGCATTTTAAACAACGTGTTTATTTTATTTTATACAGCGCGACGACGTCTGCGAGGGTAAAACCGCTGCTTCTATTTTCGTGGCGTGCTAATATTTGCAACACAAAACACTGTTGGAAATAACGTCACTTATCTATGTCACCATCAATTCATAAGTGTAAATATTGGGGAAATAAATTTAAATTAAACGAGCTAATTGATACCACTCTTTGAGAATATTCTATTTTAAAATATTTTAATATTTAGGACCCTGTAAGTGTTGTACGAATACGACTCATTTAATAACTGCACTTGCTGTACTGTCTGCTACTTGAACGGTAGCTGATAGTACTCGCCTCTGGCAGTATACTTACTGAAGTATAAATCATTTAAAAGTTAATACATATTATATTTTAAAGAAAATTAGGGAAACACGTTTAGTACATAACAACAAATGGTATAACGTTCATCACATCGAATAACATATACTATAATTTCAACACATAGAATCGATCAATTGATAGAATTATCATTTCGTAGAAAATCAGTTCATATATTTTCATTTCTTATAACAACACTTGATATATTTTTTGTTTCGTATATAAACACTAAAAATAATGAACACTTAATATAATGAACATTTAATATAATAAACATTTAATAGAATAAACAAATAACATAATACATCCTTAATATAATGAACATTTCATACAATAAACATTTAATAGAATAAACAAATAACATGATATAGACTGGTAGTTCAAATCAAAATTTTGAAGTCTAACGGCATTTTGTGAGCCATTTTGGCAACATGACTTTTCTGATGTAAAAAATCCTGCTGAATTCGATTCTGGATGTTGCCAAGCCGAATTTTGCCCCCCTCCCCCCATTTCCCCCCTTTTTACCTCAAAATATGCCCCAAATCACGGTTTTTACGGTTTTATACAAAAAGTATTACAGCTAGAAAAAAAAGTGTCAAAGACAAGAATGATCTCTATAAAATTTCCTATAACATGGTGTATAATTTTTTTTAGTAGGCCTTATGGTTTGTGAGCAATATCTTCCCGAACTTCATAGACTGGTAGAAAATTCTAAATATCGGCTTCCTTTACCGTGCTAACGGCATTTTGGGATCCATTTTGGCAACATGACTTTTCCGATGTAAAAAAGCCTGCTGAATTCGGTTCTGAATGTTGCCAAGCCGAATTTTGCCCCCCTCCCCCCTTTTCTTCCCTTTTTGACCTCAAAATATGTCCCTAATCACGATTTTTACGGTTTTATACAAAAAGTTTTACAGCTAGAAAAAAAGTGTCAAAGACAAGAATAATCTCTATAAAATTTCCTATAACATGGTGTATAATTTTTTTTAGTAGGCCTTATGGTTTGTGAGCAATATCTTCCCGAACTTCATTATTTTTTTAAAAATTGATAAACTTGGTCGAGGCAGTGAAATGCACTTATTTTAGGATAATTGGTATCGCACAGGATCCAGCCGCTCTGCAGCGCTTGACGCTGACATCCAGTTTGCATGCTGCTTATTATCTGTCAAGACTCACGAGACCTTCAGTCATAAGCAGTCGTCAGATTTACACGCAGAACCGTACCCAAGTCGGGCTAAAAGGGCCGTAGAAAATAAAAATGCTTTGCTTCTGAACATGAAATCCTTCGAAATGCTCAGTTATACGCCAGATTCTCCAGAAACGGGCCTTAGAAATGCAGTTACCCAGGATCTTGCAGCAGAAAACAATAAAGTGTCACTTCTCACTGCCAAGCAGCTCCTTAAAAATGACTCAATACCTTCTCGCAGTTTTTATCCCGCGAACGCGCGAGCGGGACTAATGTCGTCGTAGTGCGAGGATTTGCAGACGAGACTAAGGTTCAAGCGTCACCAACTGAGGTCGATACCTCAACATACGTGCTATTCACGAGGAAACCGACACTCGACATGTGCTCCACACTGTGCATAGCCCACCCAGAAGACAGGTTATTAGTGTTGTTGTTGCTTATCATTCATCATCATGACAAAATTATGGGACTGCTTTAGAACGTTAAAATATTCTGACGTTTTACTCAGGCACTGGCGATTCGAACGGCTTTATTGCAGGTAACAAAATAATTAAATTGATCATTTGCGTTTCTAAAACATTTACCTAGACACTCCTTTGATTAAAAGTATTCCGTTTTCCGATATCAAAAGCACTGTGAACTACTCACTGAGATAGACATACACCCCATGAGCGAAAGGCTGAGAAGTTCCTGTCCCTGCTGTACAAGTCGAGTATGTGACGATGCAGGCTATGCTTTGTTTGGCACCACTCCAGCGCCTGAGCGTTTGCCCCCCACATCAGACGCAAATATGGTAGATTTTGAACGACCTGCCTTGTACAGGTCTTGAAGGTCGGACCTTAGTTCATTTTGAACTTTGCGTTGTAGCTTGTAGACCTGCACCCCTAGCACAACTGTCGCAAACGGCCATTTCTGGCGCTAGATAATTGCCTGTCTCTTTCTGTGCAGTAATGTAAGAGGGTCACGGGTAGCGCTATGTCGCGCGACAAGAGTCGCAAAGCATAGTTGTGCTAGACGGGCTGCTGTTGGTGAGCCTTTCGGAAACAAACTTCGTTACTTAGAGTGAGCCAAGCTGCTTAGCAGTGTGAATTGGCACTTTATTTTTTTCTGTTGCAAGATCCCAGGTAACTGCATTTCTAAGGCACATTTCTGGAGAATCTGGCGTAGAACTGAGCATTTCGAAGGATTTCATGTTCAGAAGCAAAGCATTTTTATTTTCTACGGCCCTTTTAGCCCGACTTGGGTACGGTTCTGCGTGTAAATCTGACGACTGCTTATGACTGAAAGTCTCGTGAGTCTTGACAGATAATAAGCAGCATGCAAACTGGATGTCAGCGTCAAGCGCTGCAGAGCGGCTGGATCCTGTGCGATACCAATTATCCTAAAATAAGTGCATTTCACTGCCTCGACCAAGTTTATCAATTTTTAAAAAAATAATGAAGTTCGGGAAGATATTGCTCACAAACCATAAGGCCTACTAAAAAAAATTATACACCATGTTATAGGAAATTTTATAGAGATCATTCTTGTCTTTGACACCTTTTTTCTAGCTGTAAAACTTGTTGTATAAAACCGTAAAAATCGTGATTAGGGACATATTTTGAGGTCAAAAAGGGAAGAAAAGGGGGGAGGGGGGCAAAATTCGGCTTGGCAACATTCAGAACCGAATTAAGCAGGCTTTTTTACATCGGAAAAGTCATGTTGCCAAAATGGATCCCAAAATGCCGTTAGCACGGTAAAGGAAGCCGATATTTAGAATTTTCTACCAGTCTATGAAGTTCGGGAAGATATTGCTCACAAACCATAAGGCCTACTAAAAAAAATTATACACCATGTTATAGGAAATTTTATAGAGATCATTCTTGTCTTTGACACTTTTTTTCTAGCTGTAATACTTTTTGTATAAAACCGTAAAAACCGTGATTTGGGGCATATTTTGAGGTAAAAAGGGGGGAAATGGGGGGAGGGGGGCAAAATTCGGCTTGGCAACATCCAGAATCGAATTCAGCAGGCTTTTTTACATCAGAAAAGTCATGTTGCCAAAATGGCTCACAAAATGCCGTTAGGACGGTAAAGGAAGCCGATATTTGGATTTTTCTACCAGTCTACACACTTCAAAGATTTTTTGTCAAGAGAGAGTGACTATTTTGTATCATTTACGCGCTTATGAATTAAAGTGTATAAAATTCAATTACTTGTTTTTTTTTGCCAGTACTCCACCTTAGCGCCAAACTTAATACTTTCCTGGAAGTGGTAGGGTGGATTGTTCTTGTATGTAAACAGTATGAATACAAGCAAAACTTTTTTCGGTACGCAAAAAAAAAATAACCTAGAAGGCCAGGCGCTATCTCTGTAAGGCATGTAAAGTTTAAATATGAAAAAACGAAGGGCAGTATATTTGTTAAAACGTCGATTTCAAGGTCGGTACCTAACACGTGTCCAATTTCAGTTGCTTGTGATACCCGAATAGATTAATTGATATTCATGCGATATCGTCAAAACTACCGTATATCATAAAAATAAATGATGAATAGATTTATGATAAGTTTAATAAAATTAATGGTTGTTTAACGGTGTGCAAAAACAATAAAATTTAATATGAATAAATGCTTACTAGTATTTATTCATATTAAATTGAAAAATACTTAAAGTATAAACAGGTGGAATGGAAATACTAGTGATAAATGCGTGCAACATTTATATTAGGTAATAGTTAAAGAGAGTTGAGGTGACGCACACAATAACATGTCATGTAATGACGGTGAGATTTTGAAATTACTGTTCTGTTTTCGTACCGATAGCAAGATCAGCAGCGAACTTCAAGATTGACAAAAATTTTGTTCAGGATATTTCGCTAAGAATATTTTTTTAGTAAAAGACATGTTATTTAAGTAACAGATCCTAACTTTATATGCGCCATAAAAATTATGTTTTTTTAGACTACTGGTTGCCATACGTTATAAATCTTCATAAACTAGATAAAGATAAATCACGTGACTTAGTTCATTAAAGTGTATATATATTTTTTTAATTATACCTATTTTTCGAAACTATATCTTGCTTTCATTACATTACCATTCACTCATTAATTCCATTCCTTCACACGTTATTTTGCATTCAATATTGTTATGTAGATGTAATGATGTGTGTAGTGTAATCCATTCACCTCAACTCTCGTGACCATACCTATATATCTTTCTGTAACTCCCGTCAACTTGAAAATTTAATTTAGGTAATTATACTTACCAATTTATCTAACATGGATTTTGTCTAATCGATGTGAACGACTGACATCCGAAACCATTGAGCACATTTTACCTTTTTAAGCAAACAAATCAATACTCTACTATCCTGCAACTGTGGCCCATAGATATAATACTTACATATTAAAAACCAATTTGTTTATACACAAACACGTTAAGTAGGCGACGTGTGGTGTAACTTCATGGTGTCAACTAACCGGTGGCGAAAACGCCGGAATACGACACCCTGCGGCCAGAGCTCCTTCATGAAGGTCGATAATAGGCTATTTGACTGATGTTGAATTCTACAGCGTACTGTAGTTATATGAATAAAATTAGCTAAATATTTCACGAAACAAAGAAAAAAAATCCAGAAACATATATCTTTTTTGGAAATATGTGACTTCAAAGGTACGCAAATTTTATGATATTTTTTTTTAATCCAAAATAAATTTTGAAAATGTTTTCAGAATCGTCATAATTTTATGAAACAATAATAGTATGACAACTATGAACTTAAACGCACTTTTTCACGGTGAAAATGACAAATTTCTTAATTTTTAGGGTTCCGTACCCAAAGGGTAAAAACGGGACCCTATTACTGAGACTTCGCTGTCCGTCCGTCCGTCCGTCCGTCCATCCGTCCGTCCGTCCGTCCGTCCATCCGTCCGTCTGTCACCAGGCTGTATCTCAAGAACAGTGATAGCTAGACAGTTGAAATTTTCACAGATGATGTATTTCTATTGCCGCTATAACAACAAATACTAAAAATAAAATAAAATAAATATTTCAGGGGGGCTCCCATACAACAAACTTGTTATAGATTATATATATATATATATATATATAGGTACGGAACCCTTCATGCGCGAGTCGGACTCGCACTTGCCCAATTTTTCCATACAATTATTGGTACCTATACCGGCCTGTGACGTCACTAGCCTGACGCGTTTTGTATGGAGCGTTTTTAGCGCTACGTAGGAATGTTGAACTTTGACGGTCATTTCTGACTTTTAGAGCAGTTTAAATGTAATATTTTCTTCGGTTTCCGCGACTGTCACACATTTAAATAAAACAATTTAAACGGATTATATCGCGTATATTAATTATTTGAGCCTCCCTGACGTATCAAATAATTAATATACGCGATATAATCCGTTTAAATTGTTTTATTTAAAAGTTTAAATGTAGTCAGTCCCATATAGACATTTGATCACAATAACAAATAGAATCAATTGACATCCTCAAAAAAAATTAGTCAACATGTCTATTGGGCAGTCGGCACTCTCACCACAAATTAATTGAAATTCGCATTGCATTCGCATCGTCACATTGTGACGAGACTCCAACCACTCGACCTTCAGGATAATGTTGGTTTTGGCACGAATATACCGAACTCGTCTAATTTTTTCATTTTTTTTTCTAAGTTTTCCTTTCAACCATATGTTCAATGGTTTTGAGGCATTATTTTGAATGTTTAAACAATAGGTACAATAAAGTAAAAACATAATTAGGTTGTATTTATTAATTTACAATAAATTACCAATACCTACAATTCAATATTCAGAATAAATTTAGAGATAATTATTTGACTTTTATCCATTTCACTCATCCCTGTTTGTACGTCACAAAAATCTCCCCAATAGAAATGTATTTACTAAACCAATGTTCATCGTGAAAATTAATTACTTACGTACTTTTTAAAGGTTGGCGGAATACATTTCACCATGTGAAACAAGTAGATTGTGCCAAGGTGACATTGAAAGGTGATGTACTAGAATTTGAAGACAAAACAGTGTTTCTGGGTGTTACTTTGGACTCAAAACTGCAATGGAATGCGCATATAGCCACTCTTGCAGGTAAGCTTAGTTCCGCAGCCTATGCAGTGAGGCGAATCAGACAGTTAACAAACGTCGAGACGGCAAGGCTTGTGTATTTCAGTTATTTTCATAGTGTAATGTCATATGGAATTCTGTTGTGGGGGAAAGCGGCGGACATTCAAACCATCTTCGTGCTACAAAAACGAGCCGTACGCTCTATTTATGAACTAGGAGCTCGTGCATCGCTAAGAGAAAAGTTCAAGGAAGCCAACATTCTCACCGTAGCGTCTCAATATATCCTTGAGAATATTATGTATGTCCGGAAAAATCTACATGCATTCAAGCTCAACAGTGACATTCACCAGTATAATACAAGAAGGAAGAATAAGCTTGTTATGCCTGCCCATCGTCTCCGTAAAGTTAGCTCTTCGTTCGTGGGGAACTGTGTACGTTTCTATAACAAAATACCTACCGAGGTAGTGAGTTTACCTTCCAGCAAATTCAAGTCTCACATAAAACGTCATCTAATAAATAAGGCGTATTATACTGTGAATGACTTTTTAGATGATAGGGATGTCTTTAAGCCAGTGGTTTAGTCATGTGAACGTAAAATAAGCATTATTTTAATCGGTAATATTAGTTTGTTTTTAATGTAACATGAGAGCACATTATGTTGTTTCTCACCGGGCAAATAGCTATAGTGATGAATGCCCGGCAGTGTGAGCATGTCATGCTCGCTTAAAGGTCTTTGCTTACGGTGGCGTCGTTGATCGGGTCGCAACCTTCCCTATAATATGGTTGAGGGAGGCGATGGCTGAGATATGCGTCATGCTCGTGAACGGGTGCCGTTTGTGGGGTCCGGTCTGTTCATACTAGCAAGGGCCAAATTAGTCGTGTAGTAACTGCTTACCAGTGTTTATTGAATTGACGTGAGAGACTTCATCCTGTACTCGATTGAAGTTATTATTATTATTTTTTACTTAGAGACTGTATACATCTCTAATAAACTTAGTGTACTGTACAATGACGCTCAGAGACCTTATACATCTCTGAGGAATGAAATTTAACTATTATCATATTTATTATTATCATTATTATTTTTCTTTTTTGTATATTGTGACGCCTAGAGACCTTATACATCTCTAAGAAATTTAGGTTTAATAATTATTCTCTATTGTAGATTATTCACGTTGACGCCTAGAGACCTTATACATCTCTTTGGAATTAAATTAATTAAGTAATTGTATTTTATTGCATTTGTGACACCTAGAGACTTTATACATCTCTGGGTATATTTAATATTTTAAATTGATAGTTAAAGTGTTATTTTAATATTCCTACCTAACATTGATTTGGAGTATCTATATATCTCCTATACGTGTACGCATGTAATAATTAGTTATAACACTAATGTAATGTAATTGTTTTAAGTATTATTTACGAAAAAATTACTTACTGTTGAGTTTCTTTCGGCTTTCTTCTCAACAGCGGTCTCCTCTTGCGAAATGCCGGTAGATTCACAATCTGACTTGTAAAAGTGCCCTTGTGGCCTACTTACTGAATAAATTATTTCATATTTCATTTCATTTCATTTCATTTCATTTCATTCCAAAGCTTAAACTATCAATTGCTTAGTGATTAAATAATTACAGTTAATTAGTTACCTAGTTATTTTGTACCTAGCAAGGTACATTAATTTGCAACAGGAATGTTGACTCATATTGAATTTTGAAACATACCTATTATATTAATTTGATTTAAATACCAATAATAATCATTAAATAAAATTATTGATGTTTTTTTTTTTTACAAAAAGCACCTCAAAACCTTATTTTGTCTTTAAAGTGTAATTCTGAAAAATAATTGAACAGCATCCAGTATTCATTTTTAGACAAAGCACTTTAGAAAAATTTGTTAATTCAAAGAAATTACGTCAAACGTTCGTAGCAGCGGTTACTTTACTCTCTTCTATTTAACTTAGTAGTTCACTGAGCGTAACTTAATGCCTCGTGATCATGAAGTCTTGGTATTGTAATATTCAGCGTACCAATCTCGCACAGTGTACCTACTATACATATATTAAAAAGTTATAAAATATTGTCATCCTAAAAATTGTCTTTTAAACTTTTTTAGAAATATTAATGAAAACGGAGTCACAGAAAGTCCTTATACGAGCGTGTACTCGTAGGCTTCAAATAATTATATTCAATATCTTGTAGTGGACTGCACGGGAGCCGGGCCAGGGCACCTGCAGCTAGAGGTGCGCGGTGCGGACGGCGCCCTAGTGGGCAGCTCCGTTCGCGCACTGGCACCGCAACGGTACGCCGCTGCGTTCACGCCGCGGGCGCCTGCGTGCCACACCGTAGAGGTCACCTTCAACGACGAGCACGTGCCTGGTGAGTCTTGTTGTGATCTGCTAGGGAAAGTTGTGGAGCACGCTGGTGGGCAGGTCAGTGCGCGCGCTGTCATCGCAGCGGTACGCCGCCGCGTTTGTGCGGGCGGCGCACTACACCGTGGAGGTCACGTCACCTGCACTGCAGCGACGACCACGTACGCCTGGTGTGTCTTATTGTCGCGCATAACGCTCCGTAGAGGTCACCTGCAACGCTTGTGCTAGTTGCACGTGCCTGCCCGTAAGGAGATGATTTGGGATTGCTCTAGCACAATTACGTATGTCCGCGCTCTGTAAATAAAACAGAAAAAAGCATCGGGGTGCGACGAAACCTTCCGCTTGGAACGATATTTATAAATTTATAATAGTTAATGTCACACTATTTTAAATATGGGTACACCACACACACACACTATCGAACAGTGGCACTTATATCCCATGCCAGCAAGGTAATGCTCTACATTGTCCATCAACGATTGCAATCATATCTGCACAGGCAAATACCGGACGAGCAGGCGGGTTTTGTGAAAGGTCGACGAACTAGAGAGCATCATCATATATATTTAAGAGCTAAGCTCTTGTCGGTGGAGTAATTTCCAGCTTATTCTACATTCCGCCTTCTCTTTTACATCTTAGAGAGCAGATAGTGAATATAAGGCAGATGATAGAGAAGAGCCGTGAATTCAATGTACCAATGCTCCTCTGCTTTATAGATTACTCTAAAGCCTTTGACTGTGTGCGATGGGAAGCCCTATGGACAATCCTTCAGGAAATGGGAGTACCGGTGCACTTAGTCAAACTAATTGCTAACCTGTACGACGATGGAGAGTCTAGGGTCAGGGTAAATGATGTGGTGTCCAAACCTTTTAAACCTGAGAAAGGAGTACGCCAAGGTTGCATTCTATCTCCCCTTCTCTTCAACATCTATGGCGAGTTTATAATGAGGAAAGCCTTAGAAGGGTGGGAGGGAGGCATCTCGATAGGTGGAAATAAAATCAATAACCTCCGTTATGCAGACGACACCACTTTGTTTGCATCTTCCGAGCGGGAACTCGCAGAGCTGTTTAGCAGGATAGAGCGAGAAAGCGAGATAGTGGGATTGTCGGTCAACAAGGCAAAAACCAAAGTGATGGTTATTGACCGAGCTGGACATACTCGTATCACACGCACGGGGGAACTGGTAGATCTGGAATTTGTGTCCGAGTTTGTATACTTAGGATCGACTATCAGTAATCAGGGAGGATGTGAAAAGGAAATACGGAAACGCACGCAGATGGGCAAAGCCGCTATGAGCAAGATGTCGAGGATCTGGCAGAATAGAAATATCTCCAACTCAACCAAAATGAGACTCGTGAGAACGCTGGTATTCTCAATATTCCTGTACGGCTCCGAATCCTGGTCCATTCGCGCTGTAGACCGAAAGAAAATAGACGCTTTTGAGATGTGGTGTTGGCGGAGAATGTTACGCATACCGTGGATAGCCAGACGCACCAACAAGTCCATTCTCGGCCAGCTGAAGGTTAAAACCAGACTCTCCACCATATGTTACCAGCGAGTCCTAAGCTACTTTGGTCATATCGCCCGCAGACAGCCAGATAATTTCGACAAACTGGTGGTAGTAGGAAAAGTAAATGGAAGCAACTCGTCAACGATGCCGTCAAAGCGTTTCAGGACGGACACGACCTTCAGCAATGAAGCCCACGAACAAGAAGAAGACACCACACAATTTTTATATTGAACCATTGATACAAAGTTCAAAGCAATAAGTAAAATTTAAACGCGTAACCTGGTGGAACAGACTGGAAGTCGATCCCGGTACCTTTGGATTACCGGTCCAATGTGTTAACCACCACCCTAACGCGGGATAACCTTTCGAATTTTTTTCTTATGCTTTGTTTGTCGATCTTTGCATTATTTATTTGAAAACCTTTACGCCTTAGCGACCTCTAACTATGTGAATAGGTTAATATTCACATCATACCGCAGAAAATCCCGTTAGCGTAGACTGTTGACTTCTTCAAGATAGACAATATTTACATTGAAAACAAGTAAAGCAAAGAAAAGTATAAAGACTATAAAGTGCAAACAATCTTCCTAAGCTAATTTACGTCAAAATCTTCCCCGTCTAGATAAAAGTTCATGATTGCAGAAATCTCAATGTCAGAACAAAAAACTACTCTGCATTTCCTGAAAGAGTTCTCGCTTTTCTAACTTTCTGACTTTGACCTACTCATCCTACCTATAAATATTCGTGCTTAATGTGGTCTTAATATTATGATTTTTAATGAAAGACGAATATGGCAAGTTACTGCCCACCCATAGATACTTACATTCTCCCATGGGAAGTTTGGAAATTCCAGCCTTGGATATAACACTATTATGAAACATTCAGCATTACATAAGCTAGGCTTGTGCTAGGACTAGGAGTAAGACACTCAGACAAACTTAAACATTTGTATGCATATAAAATTCCAATTACTCTTGTGTGCTGGTAAGTAGATCGGTGTCCTATCGTTTGACCAAAAGTCATTTCGCAAAATTACACTTGACAAACAACGTTTTACAAAAAAATGTTTCGCCAATTGATTATTTTACAACAAGTCATTTTACAAATGACTCACTTCTCCAAATGATCAAAGTTAAATTTACATTTTATAAATAATCATTTGAAAAAATTATGATTTAGCAACTGAGTTGTCAGACAAAACTACTCTTGGTCTAAAAACGTTTGGTACAATGTATTATTTGACAAGTGTTTCGTTTGTTTTTTTTTAGAGCCAATCCTACTTTTTTTTCTCCATTTGCTCTACTGTTTTTAATATTTTATATCGTAGAGCATAGTGGATAGGTTCATTAATGGGTTAGGTTATGTTAGAACTGCGACCACAACAGCGCGCGAGCCGAGCGAGCAAAGCGAGCGTACCGCGGTAGTGGTCAGCGAAGCGCCAGAATGAAAAAAAAAATGAGTTCAATTTGCTCTATCCGTAAAACTCGTAGAGCAACAACAACAACAAGTACGAGTACACCTTGCATTGCACACCTCATAAAATATACAGGAGAAATACAATGCAAGAAATCACAATTAGAGGTAAACAATAGGCGGTCTTATCGCTAATGCCTTGATCACACGTACCGAGTAAACGGGCGAGACAGTAATATGTTTCACGGCCGAGACAGTGATATAAGTGAGTAGCTGTTTACACATATTTTGAAATTAGCACAGTCAGTTCAGTTCCATTGAGACTTTCGGATACGGATCGTAAAAAAATCGCCGAGTGGCAGACAGTGCACGTTCAGACCGGCCGAGTGAGCGAGCGAGACAGTGCAGGGAGGCGGGAGGGTGGACACTCGGCCTAGTAGATAGAACAGGAGCCGAGCTACTGTCTCGCCGCTTCGTTCGGCCGAGCACTCGGCGCTATGTTTATACGCACCGAGTACTCGGAAGAGAGCACTGTCTGAATAAATCGGAATAAATTACCTAACAACAGATTACAGATTAAATCATAATGTTTGAAAAAAAAGTACTTTTTATGAAATAACATTTTGTAAAATGATATTTTGACTAATCATCAATTTGCGAAACGTATTATTTGGTGAAATGGAAAAAGGTCAATTGACTTTTTATTATATAACACATTTACCAAAGACAGTATTTGTAAATTAATCATTTGCTAAGTAAGTTTTTGTAATATGATACTTTTTTCAAATGTCTCGTTTGCCTAATGAATATTTGTTAAAACGTTGTTTGTCAAATGATCATTTTTCAATCGTTTTATTGGTTAAACATTAGTGAACCAAGTAGATCACAAATATTATGTACATTACGTACTTACAATACGAGGTTTGTCGACTAAACTCGAACTATGGCGCTGTTAGATACCTACTCCATGAAATAATACTGCAGTGATTTCGTTTTAGTCTACTGAATTCCGAATAATACGGTCATATTTGTCACCTGAAACGATTGTTGCGGAGCTCGCTTACAGGATGTGTTCAAGAGTGTAATAAATCGACATTTCGAGGCACTTTATCATCAACAATAAACAATACTGAATAGCTGCTCGTATTCATGCCGAATTTAAATCGTACAAAACTGCCACATTCGAAATTGCAACTACAGATCTTTATCGGGATTGTGTTGATGACGGTTTTATCGCATATTTGTGTTAATCTTTAGCACAGTTGGAATAACTCGTTCACTTTGTTTTGAATACCTATTTTACTTTCGCCTCAAATAGGTAATTTGAATAAGTGTCTCAATCAGTTGTAATTGTAAATTTGATGCAAATGAACAAAGGTGACCATTTTCCTTGTACCCTTTATTGGTGAAGGTCGGCGTTGATTGCGTGACGTCCTATTGTTTCCAGGAACGATCGTTATCTTTAATTAGTCTCGGACTTTGCTATTTTGTTGTAATATACCTAGCTTCTACAAGAGCCACAATAGGGTGTAGGCTGATTATCCAATAATTATAGGTATACATAAAAAAGCTCAATATGTCATGAAATTAACAAAGTAAATCCAAAACAATTAATGGGCTTTGAATTACGTGACTTCAAATGACACAACTTTAAGATTTTTCAAAGTCCAGAAGCTAATTTGACATTTTTATCAGAATCTCCACAATTCAATAAAACAACAACTTGCGTTGCTACATGGCATTGCTCTCGTTAAGTTTGTCATATGATTCTAGGTCAACGGGAACTCCCCTATAGGTTTTGGCAAGGGGGATTCACTCCGCGCTTCTTGTCAAGAAATATCCCTACAAATTTCGGGTCAGAATTGTGACCCAGCCCGCCCATCGCTTCGCCAAGCTAGGGTCGACACGTTCAAAGGGGAGCCAACGCATCGATTATATTTTTATTATATATTTTTATGATTATTTGTTATTTTAAACCGACTTTAAAAAGGAAGAGTTTCAGTGTTCGTCTGTATTTAATTTGTAGGTACCTATGTATGTTCACCGATGTTCTCCGTGAAATGTAAACCGATTTTTTTTTTTTTTTAAGAGTATTCAAGTACGGTTTTGCCATTGTCATTAAATCAGGATCTGATGATGGGACACCTATTAGATCTCAAGACTGGTTCAACGTAGACAAGTGTGGTTTTCGTTTTTCTTCTAACTTTAATGAATATTTACAACCAGTATCATAAAAATTACCTCGTGATGGACCCTGGCAAGATCCACTGGATCTCAAGATTGGTTCAACTCAGATACAGTTTTTACATTTCGATACACCTCAATGAACACTGAGACTGGTGATGGATACGTTAAACCAATCCAAAGATCCAGTAGGCGCTTTTAGAGCCCATCAACATAAAGATCGCGCCAGCTCCGTCTCATTTTGGACTTATTTATTAAAAGTAGCTTATAAAACAAGTAAAAATACCGAGCAGTAGTTTCCCTTTTGTTGGTGTAGGCAACCCTAGGAGTATGACACGCCTCACAGAAGCTACAACCAATAGCGTCGGACATCATTCAAAATCCGATACTAGTAGGCTAATCCTTTGCAAAAGTGACAAATAAAAATAGAGTGCGGCTTCTGTAGTGTCTTGATTCTGTGGTTTTGGTTCCTTTTCAAACGTCGAAAATGCGCCACGAATAGAGCATATTTAAAACAACCTTATCTTTAGATTTCGTTTACTCAGAAGTGAATTTTTTCCACTGCTACTGTTACTGCTCCAAGGGGTTGCAGGCCTATTTGATTCCACGCGTTTACGAGAAAAAGGTCTTGACAATCGGACAGACAGACCCCTAAAAGTATTAATTCTATGGAACCCTAAAAGTATTAATTCTTGACCGGTCTGATCTTAATCCGATAACTAGATCAATTGTTCTACAAATTGCTTAAAAAAAAGACTTGTGTGGGCTCGGAAAACCGCCGGAGAAGCGGAATCAAATCTATTGATGCTGTCCACTTCAAATGTTGGCATAATATAAAATCTTTATTTTTAATCAGTTTTAAACCGCTTTGGGTTTTGCATCTGCACGCCTAGCATAACTGTGACACGCGCGACAAATACTTAGGTAAGTACCTCTCACTTTCCTGTCAATATCATGCGAGCAAGACAGATGACGCTGCGATGTCACCACAAGATAATATGCTAGCCCCGCTGATCTGGATTACATATTTTTGACGTGTTAATTATTTCTGCAAAATCTTTTGCATTATTTATTTTTCTAGTGACTCGTGCTAAATGCTTTCAAAAAGGAAGTTTTAATCCGTCGTTAGTCGGTGCTTACCTATATTAAAACGCTGGCAATTTACAATGCGCACTTAAGACCAAGAGATGCAACTATCTATTCCGACTATCTTCTACGACGATCTTAAAAAAGTTAGTTACTGTAGTTTTATTTCATATTTGACCTACTAAATATCATTGCCGTTAGCACGAAAGTACTACGTGTTACGTATCATCCGTCAAACAACAATTAATATTCTACTAGTTTCTCGTATACCTACTCTCTTGTCCAGTTTACGTGTAGTTTAAGTACGAAAGCGTAGAAAGCGGTCCGTTTCCATGGAGCGTGTAATTCGGCGTGATTACAGCCGTTCTCTAGAACGCCATTAGGTGGCGAGGTCACCGCGCCACCGTGCATGAAAGTGTCAAGTGCATTTAGCTACAACTTTCGTCGTTTCAACTGTTGAACGACAGCTGCCACTACTAGGTACATGTGAACTTGTGCAGGAAAACATCTATAGTTCGTTCTATAAGTATGTGGGGATACTTAATGGGTTCTGGTATTCTCAGCTACAGAAAAAGATTTACGCATATAATGTACATGGTTTTACTGTGCTACATAGTTATTATTTGTGACAAAGGGGTTGTCTTCTTTTTAACAGTACATTATCTTGTAACCAAATTATTTAGTTTTAAATATCCCTACAATATATAATAATTTTAAGTGATAGAATATTAACCACAGAATACTGTTACATATTTTTAACGCTAAGTTAGATTTTTAAACATTGACACAAACATTACTTACGTAAAGCAAAAATTATATAGCTTTTTCTCTAAAGTATACGTTTAAGAGAAATAAATAAAATAGGTAGGTAAGTTTAACCATCGTATATGTAAGTGACAGATGGTATAGCTATATTGACAATAAGGCAGCATAGTAAGAATGTGAAGCAAAACCATAGCGTGCTAATAGAACACAAATACTTCCAGTGTTTGAACACTTTGAACTGAATCGCGGACCGTAACTAACGTCGATGAAGGCTTGTGTTGCTTTATAATTATGAGGTCACCTCATATCGACGTAGGCGTCCCTGAGCTCACGAGAAATCGCTTCATCTCATGTCTAGCATTGAGAAAAATCTGCAGTCGATCAATCAATTCATATATTTTTAATAAAATACTTATGCGTTTTCCTCGATACTGGCTATGACATGGTCATAATAACGACGTCACTATCAAACACCCATGAGAAACCTTCGTACGAAAAACACCATGTAGTCTCGAACTACTACATCCATCCTTTTCTTTCGTGTAACAGATGAATGAACATTAACATCTCGCTGTCTCGTTTCATGCCAGTGAAAGGGGCATTGCAGGTACTAAGTGCGTAAAAAAATCAACCGTGTAAAAAATGTGTTATATTGTTCGATATATCCTTTCGTATACCAAAAACTGCTACCTGTATGTCAAAAGTCAACAAACAATTTAAGGGTCTCGCAGAAAAATATATGCGGTTAAAATTCCTAAACGCTTAAGCTATATGATTATATATATATATATATATATATACATATATCTACGAGTAGGTACACTATGATCCAATATGAGTTTAATTTTAAATAACATAAATTTGCCCACTTAAGGTAAAAGCTAACCTATTATTTAAAAAGCCAAATTCCTAAAGTGGAAAACGTGTCAAACTGTCGATTGTTTTACTGTCGGTACACCTAGGTTCTCGAATTCCATGCCGCCATTTTGAATACCATAGTGACGTCACGGCACTGGGCGCGGGCGAGTCGGCTGCGAGTGCGCAGCGCACATCACATCGGGCTCGCGTTCGAACGAGGCGATGCCTCCGCACCACCAAAATGCAATACTGTCGCATTATCTACCGCGTACGTGCTGATTCACATTAAACAAGACGTAACTTTGTGCCTCTCTGCTCTTTTCCTCTCGACTTAAGAACAGTTGAGCTGTTACATGCGTCGAATTCCCACTAGGAGCCAGATGACAGACTTTACTGTGTAGTGAGTGTTATTGTTGTGATTTATTTTCATCGGCCTTAATACAGTAGGGCATTGGACTAGATCTTCGCCACCAAGGGAGCGCATCCGTGACTCCGGAGGTCCGTACGCCCTCGATAAGTGAGTCTTTTTGCATGTAATTTGTTAGATTCGTTTTGTATTCATGGTACCGGAGTGTGGGCGCGACACGTCATAACCTTTGCCTTACCTTTTATAGTTCTATAGCGTTCAGTTAAGCCTTTCAAACTTTAGCGGTTGTCCACGTATATACGTATGTATGTATATGCGAACACGACACACTATCCGGACGCATGCTTGTACCTATGTTTAAAACGATTACAAATATTCCGATAACAATATTGAGGTAAAACGTATTCGATCGCATCTGGCACGAGTGTAACGAACGGAGGTGAAGTCAGGCCCGCATCGGAGCCAAGTCTATCCGATGCACGGCTAAATTAAATTAAAGTTTTCCCTTGGCAATCCTAGACGTAGGGTGCAGTCGCGCATGAGTGCGCCCGAACAAAGCGTAGACGTGCGTTGAACTCTTTTGCACATAAGGGCAGCGCTCACGCACATCCTCCCCTACGCTTCCGCGAGAACGAACTAAAACCTCCTTTAAACCCATTCACTAATGACTATTGTCACTTGATTATCTGATAACGGATGTAAGACTTTTTTTTTATATAAAACGCTCGGTGGCTCCAACGTTGCGTGACTTGTGCCTAAAAGGCTATTGAAAAACTACTATAAATGAGGTTCATCTCATCGTAAAATGTAAGCGCTGTAGGCGTATGACTAAACACAGTATCCCGCGTTCACTGAAGCGTTTCCTTGCGTCCAGTAGCAGTAGGAAACTCGTTAAAATAATGGCATCACATTAGATTATTCTACAATTCCGATGTCCAGTATTAATTAAATGGAGGTATAATTAGAGATTGCGAAATATCTTACATTACGAAACAACCTAATTAAATACAAACTTGTCGAAATTGCAATTTGTATTAATTCGGTTCGATTTTATTACAAATCACTGTTGGGTAACGTCGGTAATGAATGACTGGCAGTCATAATTAATGTGTGCATTATGCATTTATCTATCTTATCTTTTTAAATGTAAACCAGTGAAAGCACCTAACGTGTACATTGCAAACGGAAACGGCCAAAAATGGTATTTACTTAGTTACGTTATTACTTAGTTACAGCAGCACTTTCTCGTTATGCAAGACGACGGCTGACCATAACTTAAACACATCACGTAGCTCATGTTAACTATGGAACTCTGTCCCAGCCGCTTACCCTTATTCATTGTACTGGGGTAGAGTGCAAGGGCTCTCATGGAAAGTACCCATTATTACCCAGACATTGTTTAAAGAAAGAGGTCGTAGAAGTACCTCTACCTTATCTAATTAAGTCTTTTTGTGATAGCTTGCAAGCATTTCACGATGTGAGCGCCATCTATTGTATTCTGTAAATATGAGGAATAAACCCTCATAAATGCGGGCGATACTTTATGTATTTATGTTTACCGGTATCAGTATAAAACGTGATTGGTGTCGCTAATAAAACGTTTGTATTTTAATTTTAATGTTAACGGCCAATTTCAACGTTGACTTTCGTACAAGATATCGATTTCGTATCATCACTAAATACACCAAAGGAGACCCTTGAGCTTTATTCGAAGAAACCAAAAATTTTTTTTTTTTTTAGGGGTATAACTATACTCTATTTTGAAAACATAATATTCAAGGTGTGTGAGTCATATGGCTAGAGAAAAATTGCGAATGGAAGGCGCGACCAAAACGTTTACCTAATTTAGCTATAATGGGGCGTTTTTAGGGTTCCGTACCCAAAGGGTAAAAACGGGACCCTATTACTGAGACTTCGCTGTCCGTCCGTCCGTCCGTCCGTCCGTCTGTCACCAGGCTGTATCTCAACAACGGTGATAGCTAGACAGTTGAAATTTTCACAGATGATGTATTTCTATTGCCGCTATAACAACAAATACTAAAAATAAAATAAAATAAATATTTAAGGGGGGCTCCCATACAACAAACTTGTTAAAGATTATATATATGTATAGGTACGGAACCCTTAATGCGCGAGTCGGGCTCGCACTTGCCCAATTTTTATGTTAATTGTAATGTAACTTGAATCAAACTAGAATAGCATAAATCGTTTCACATATGTAATATAGCAGCGAAGATTCTGGGATATGGACGAGAAATTGTTTACAGGTTTATACAGGTTCAATGGCTCCTTACGTTCCTATTAGTACCCATAACACAAGCCTTCTTGAGCTTAATTTGGGACTAGATCGATTTGTGTGAAGTTGTCTAATATTTATTTATTTATTTGTTTATCGCAGCAAACAAATAATAGTATATAGAAAAATCACAAAGAAAGACAAACAATAAACAATACATACAAATGCATTTCCTGTATAATAAAATAATTCCCATTGATGAATAATCCAGCGAATAAAGGGGTTTTACCTTACAAACGGTCCGGTAGTTCTGAATGTTTGATATGTTGTCTAGGATGGTCAGTCACGAGTGTTTAAAATGCAAAATTTAGTATAATTTACATTTTAAATTTTGTTTCTAGGACAGATAGTTACGGAGATAAAATAAAGTCGCATTTTTCAAATCCTTGAACCTCTCCGCCTGCTCCAGTACTTAATGAAGCGTTTTGCCTAAAAAGTTGGCAGAATTTAATATTTCCAAACCCAAAAATGTTTGAAGTGGTATCGCAGCACGCATATTGCGTGCATTTTAAATGTGCATACAAATCTCCGTAATATCTGTCCTAAAACCAAAATTTAAAATGAAAATTATTGGATATTTAATTCTCTACAACATTTTGCAAGCTTTATTCAGTCATGCACCTAAACGAATGGGTAAGCAAAAATCTGAGGAAATTGCTGGTTTTTCTCAATAACGAGGCGGGCACGGAGGAGGGGGAATTGTGCATTTTGCATTTTAAACCACTAACCATCCTAGACAACATAAAAAATCCAGAACTACCGGACTGTTTGTAAGGTCACCCCTAGTTGTTTAGTCTCTATTCACCGAAGTAAAACATTTAAATACTAAATAATATGTAAACACCAAAAATATTTTACATACTAAACTGAGATAGATCTTATTCGCTCGGTATAGATACATTTTATGATCTGATCGCGAGTATGAGATCTTGCGATGCAAATTTGAATACATAAATACGTCACTGAGGCACACATAGGTCATGAGTAATAAATCCTTTCACGAGTTTAATTACGTTTAGTTTACGTTAGATCGTTAGAGACGAATTTTGAAATATAGCAACACGGGTGGCTCAAAATATACGGATGTAAGAACAGTCGACTTCATACATTTTGAGCAAAAATGTAATCAAAAATGTCTAAACCTACGCCGTTGACAAAAGAGGCGAGTTCACATATTTTTGCTAAGATTTTTGTCCATAAATTCATGTCAATCTAATTTAAGGACTCAACTGTACACTGTGGGATTTTTAGACCTTTACCATTCCACGACTTTATATGTGTTAAGTTCTTCGTTCACTCTAGTCGGGGTTCAAAAATAAATAAATATCAGTCAACCTTGCTCACATCGATCTAGTCCCACAGTAAGCTCTAGTAGGCTTGTGCTATGGACACTAGACGACGATAAATATATTTTTATAGATAAATACAAACTTAAATACAAATAACGTCCATAATGACCCGGGCACAAATATTCGAGCTCATCACACAAATATTTAAAATATTTGCCCTTGCCGGGATTCGAACCCAGGACCGACCGCCGGCACTGTAGGCAGCTGCTGTCGTCATAAATGCGTAATAGGTAAAAGGAATATAGGGTTAACAGTCTCGATCCTGCAGCCTACTTTCATATTCATCTATAGTAGTAATAAGTAACAACAACAAGATCTTCCATGTGGATCCATGGACAATATTATGCAAGCTTGTGTCCGTTTTTTTAGACATATATAAATCAACGTATATTTTACACAGGAATACTTTTATACAATTCATAAAAATTCACGATTTCCAGGGGAATAGGAATAAATATTATTATTGTGAGACAATATATAATACCTTATGTAATTTGTATTACTATTTGCTTTTGTATTTAGATATTCAATACATCTTATTGTTTCAGCTATTAAGCCAGTCGATTAGTGTTCGTAATAGTCAAAGTAGCAATCGTAAAGATAAAACAATTTTAAATATAAACGCGCCTTCAATGAGTTTACGTAATTTGATAGTTTTTTTTAACGATTCATAATAATGTTTAATATACCATAACTAGGGTTCTTCAGCTTGCTTTTCGTTTCTTTACCATATTTGGGCAAAAAGTATCAGACAGCCATTTTGGATTCCAGCTATACCTGTACCAAAATTGATTAGGTTTCGGCGTAATGAGAAGACAAAAAAAAATACCGGCAGCTGGCGCTGTACGGCTAGCTCCATCGCTCTTTATGCATTTCACATCAATTCACATTCATCATCGGTTTTTTAATTAATTAAATTACTCAATTATACTGTATACTGTAAGTACAAAAATCGCCATACTCCTACAGTTTAAATAATGAGTTTTTTAATAATAATGTTTCGAATTTAAATGTAGTTTGTCTAATTATAAGGAATTTCATCTGATACATCCTTGCTATAAAATATCAAGTCATTAGTTTAAGACATAAAGGCAAATGATCTAAATTAGGTTAATCATCATTATCAATAAAGCTTTTAACAAAGTATGTCAGCCTTCCCCAAGTTCATCTTGAACTTCAGGTTTTCGGCTAGATAACAATGGATATAACTTACCTCGAACACCTTGAGTCGAAACAAGACGGTTGGAATGTTGTAGCCATTGACAATCATTTGCAGTCGCTAAACTTCGGCAGATAAATTAGTCAATGCAACTCCGCATTTTTCTGTAATGTGTCTGTGTTGAACCTTGTAGCACACTACTTGTATTTGATATTCAATAAAAATGCTTGCATTATTGACAATATGGACAGCTAAGAACCCAGAAAACGTAAGTAAATCATTTTAATGTAATTTTAATATACTTACAGTAGCGATCAAAAGTATTATGACAAACCATTTTTTTTCAAGATGTTGATGAATTGAATATATATTTAATAATTATGTTATGATAACATCTTATGGCCCTTTTCTTGTTACGTTTCCACTTAGATAACTAAAACTTAACAATGGACTTAGAATAAATACTGATAATACACGCTTCAGGTAGGTCAAAAGTATTTTGACACTTACATAAAATTATTTTGCTGAACTTGCAACAGGGTTAAATAAGACGTTTCATGAATATTTAGTTGCATATCCTCTGCCCTTCCTAACAGCTGTACAAGGAGCCGTCATATAGTCCACTAACTTCTATATATACGTTCGTAAGGTATGTTCGTCCTTTCTGACTGAAGTGCTTGAAAAAAAGCCCTTTGGAGTAATTTCTGCACCTCACTCGACGATCCAACTCTTCTCGTAGATGCTCAATAGGATTAAGGTCAGCATTTTGACTAGGCCCCTCAAAAACCTTGACTTTTTTACGCTTTAAGAAAGCCTGTAAATTTTTAGAATTGTGTCTGAGGTCATTATGGTGCTGAAAAACCCAACGAGGTGGCATATTTTTCTTTATTTATTTTCATAGGGTATCGTATGTGTATAAAGTATATTTTCATACACATATCGATCCCATTATCCCGTCAATTCATACGAGAGGCCCGACGCCATAGCGAGAAAAATATCCCCGCACCGTTACGTATCCGCCACCATGCTTGAGTGTGGGTACCAGGTATCGCACATCGTGTCTTTTATTATGAGGACGACGCACATTCTGGATACCACCCCACGAGATTAAATTTAACTTGCTCGCGTCACTCCATACAATTTTTGACCCATCGGCACTTGTTCATGATTTGTGACGAATCGCAAATGCTAATCGGGAAGCCATATTCTTTGCTGAACATTGTAGTTTTTTTTAATGGGCGTCGACCATGTGATCCATGGTCTATTAGGCGTCGTTTAATAGTAAAAATATGAACATTTGTGTTGTAGTTTTCTGTTAGCTCTTCTTTAATTGGTATTGCATTATTCCGTGGGGTTTCTACGTCTTACTTTTTTATTACACAATCAGTTGTACAAGTCAGTTTTCGAGGACGACTGTTTTCAGGCTTATTTGTGACGCTGTTTCGAGCCTTGTACTGCTTATTCCAGACACTAATGAATTGCCGTGATATACCAAAACTTCGCGAAATCTCAGCTTGCGACTTACCCTTCTTAAACGCAGCCGCAACGGGTTACTTAAAATCTTCCGAATATTATTTATGTCGAGACATGCTAAGAAAAGCCTCAAGTTGTAGTTCCTACAAAGTATTTAAATTCTGCAGCCCCATTTCTCAGTTAAATTGGAAAAGAGACATTGTCAAAATATTTTTGAACCGGTATATAAATATTTTTTGTTGCTATGTTTATATTTTAATTCAATGAAACTAAACTTTTTACTTGTTTCGAGAAGCTTTTAAGCCATGAAATACTTTATCAAGAATTAAGTTGGAAAAACTAACATATGGCATATAATATCAAAGCTTTTGCCGTTGTCAAAATACTTTTGATCGCTACTTTATAAACATATGGAACCTATTTCAATTAATTATGATGATTAACAACGGACCCTTTAAGTAATTTCTGTTTTAGGAATGCTATCGTAGTACGGGAATAACTACAGGTGACCTTAACCCCGTGATGATGATGATGATAAAGGGCTGCGCGAGAACGTCATTTTACGGCAGACTAACGCAACCTTATCTTATACCTTACTCAGAAAAGCAATCTCTTCAGAATAAATGCATCTGCTTAACTTACTCAGTTCCGTGATACCTTAGAGCGGCTCTAAAAGCAGGTTATATGCACATACATAAATCGCGGAGGTTATAAAAGTCTTATGACAAAAATAAATTGCGCCAACTTTACGTCTTTAGTAAAAGAAAAATAAAAACACAACTATCAAATTTGTTCGGTACCGATTACTTATTTCCCGTATTTACGGAACTCTTCCGTGAAATAATACATTAATTAAGAGATAATTTGGTGAATGATTGGACTCAACAGCATTGATCAATTTGGTCGCGTACTGCATACAGCAACAGGCTTCCCATGAGTCGGCGGCACACCTGCAGCGACGGGTAAATGCTGCAGTGCGTCAGCTTTCGAAACACCGGAGAAAAACGAGTTTTAATTTGCCAAGATTCTGCGATTGCGCGCAACATGTTTATTTTTTGCTTGTAACTCTAACCTAGGTTCCGTGTGATTATGGTCATGTAATGTCTAACATTTTATATGTAGGTACATTCTTGGAATACGATAGGTACCGAAATTGTAACATATTCTCGAAAGAAATACTGATACTACCTTGACTTGGCTCTTAGTCTATCAATACCAGAATCAAATTGCATTCAATATTTATGAAACGTATGATGTAATAAATAAGCCGATTTCAGTATTCGATTTCCAGTAGCGGGGATTATGGTGCTTCCATTAATTGCATGACATGTGCCGCCAAAACCTACCCCTTGATTCTGTATATAGTAAAAGCAGATTAAACCAATCATGAAATGCAAAAACCGCGCAGTGCAACTTCAATGAATATGCAATCGCTGATTTATTTTCGTTCTTGGTATTTTCCACACATTTATTTTGATTCCATATATCTTTAAGCTTAGTGTGTGATTTCGTTCCTGAAAAAATACGGAAGGCGTTACCTATTGAATAATATTTTTGCACGGTTAGCTAAATCCTCAAGTATTTGTCTATTAGTTTGTACATAGGAGTGTAAGGTTTCTATCAACGGCGGTCTCCTTTTGTGAAATGCCGGTGGATGCAGATTCGAAATGCAAATTTGAAAAAAAAAAGTTTTTTTTTAATAAAACAAGCTTTGAAATTGTTTTGCAGTATTGCTCGGAACAAAGTGTCCGAAATATAGTGACACATTTCGCAACTCGCCAGTCGAACCCTTAATCCTGTAATATCGATACGATACGTATTGTCAGTGTTAATCCGTAAAGGTTAGGCTGGAGGCTCGAGCGTCCACACACGAACCGAGCCGGCTGAGCTCGGATTTTAGCTGAGCTGAGTACAGGCCATTAAGACGAGTCACGTAGTCGACGGCTGACTTGTACGAGCTAAACCTAGATTTCTAATCCCTCATATTTGACATACCTTGCTTGTCCAATACTCGGTCATGGTGATGAGTAAATTTGATGTCTTAATGACGCATCAATTCTGACTTCCGCAAAATATTTATTTATACCTAGACTTAGCTATAGCTAGCTATAGCTTTATATGTGTTCATAATTGATTCCATCAAATTTAAATTTGTTTAATGTGTACTTTTTTGTTTTGTTACATGGCGTATGTCAGGCAACTATAAGATTTTAGTCATTTACCACCTATTGAATTTTTTTTTTGAGCGGATACCCTTGAAATGTCGACATACGTTTCACCGAATGCTTCATTTCGTCGAATTTTCATTTCGACGACAAATTTTTACTCGTAACACATTTTGTAAATTATAACCTTTAGATTAGGTTAGGTTAAGTTAGGTTTGTGTTCTAACATTCAAAAATATTTTATGGTACCAGAAAACAAATGCTTTCGATGAAATGAAAATTCGACGAAATGAAAATTCGATGAAACGTTTGTCGACATTTCAAGGGTATCCGCTCAAAAAAAAATTCAATAGGTGGTAAATGACTAAAATCTTATAGTTGCCTGACATACGCCATGTAACAAAACAAAAAAGTACACATTAAACAAATTTAAATTTGATGGAATCAATTATGAACACATATAAAGCTATAGCTAGCTATAGCTAAGTCTAGGTATAAATAAATATTTTGCGGAAGTCAGAATTGATGCGTCATTAAGACATCAAATTTACTCATCACCATGACCGAGTATTGGACAAGGTATGTCAAATATGAGGGATTAGAAATCTAGGTTTAGCTCGTACAAGTCAGCCGTCGACTACGTGAATCGTCTTAATGGCCTGTATTCAGCTCAGCTAATCTTTAAAATGGAATAATCTTTAAGGCTGTAATTTCCTATCGAATAGAGAAAAAAACACTCACCGTTTCCTTAAAATTAGACCTGAAATATATTTGAAGTACAACAAAGAACATACACGAATGCCCCCCTGAAAACGTTTCTACCGAGTATTCGGCTCTCAAATACATGCAATGCCAAGTGTTGCGTGTGCGAATAGACGTTGGTATTAAATATTAAATTTCAATTTCTACCAATGTACCTTTTAAAAATTTGTATATTAATTTGTTCTAAGCTGCCCGAGGTCAAAGTTGCCCTCGTTCTAAGCAGCCGCCTATCCCTAGTCACGTTAATAGATTACAATACGTAACGGAAACATATATATGAGTAAGTATTTAGTTTTCGAAGCTATTTGTAGGTTCAGCATTTTGTAGCTCGACTGTACTATTCATCGATAGAATTCCAAATGCCATCAAACGACACATCTCCGCAATTTTTGAACATCCAAAAGTGCATATTTACAAGTAAGAGTAACACGAATACGGTCTACAGTTACTTGAAAGACCGAATTGAATACATGCTTCGATGCCTCACCTTCTTTACTGCATTCTACGGAATAAAATGTAACCATCCCGTTAACGCTCGACCATCACTTGAATAGTAAATACAACCTAGACACTTCAAGAATTTGCGTACTTATTGGGAGATATCTTCGTAACAGCTCCGGACGTTATTTTCAGTTACAGTTACCGATAGTTTGTTTTATAAATAAACCATGTAATATCCTTATTTTAAATAAATTAAAATAATAGTTTTGGAAAGTTATCCATTGTACTTCGCCTAAAAAAGTGACCGGTCAATTAGCATGCTGGCGTGATAACGCGGTGAGCCTCGGTTACGTTAAACCATTAAGGAGGTCAGCCGGCGGCCGGCTCGTTCGGCACAATACTGACTGGGCGCTTGATGCTGCTTGTGAAGTAATATTATTTGCAATAACAGTTTTAAATTTCTTGTGGCATTTTATGAAGTGAACAACTAAGCATTTTTGTTGTACGAAAATGTTTCAGAACGGTAGGTATGTGTTATATTTATCAAACAATTTGGTACGTAATGTGACGGTAAGTTACGTTGCCCCTGAAATCGTGTTAGTTTAGACGTAACTCAAAAGCAGAAATCTCACCCGACGTTCGTTACATAAGTTCTAAAAGGGTACTATGGGTCGCCTGGATGGCCTGTTTACCCAAGTACGAGAAACGCGGCGTAGTGGACAAGCAATCGTGCCACTCGTGACATCCGCCCTCCACGCCGGCATTAGGAAATCGGAAACAGCCGCCTCTGGCGTTAGAAAACAAAACCCATTGTTAGGAATTTTACATTTACACGAGTTTAGAGTTAATTACTCCTGTTTTAAACTTATTTCACTAACCGATAAGTTATATTAAAGAGGTTATTTTCTTTGTACGTGCCTCGAAGAGCAGACCATTGTCTTTAATGTACGTACCTAAATGTAGGTAAATACGTACAATACCAGTGTCTACCTATAATAGGAAATGTACAAAGAAAGAAGATTACAAATCTGGTAAATATGCAATTATTGCCTTTTATTTATTGAACAAATTATTTATCTAAATGTTTATGATCAAGCTAAAGTGAAAAATAGTTATGTATGTAATTTGAACGGCGTTTATCTATACAAGATTTAACATCCGAACTGCTGCTTACTTAGGTCTAAGTACTAATCAAGTAAATAGGTAATCTAAATTTTGTGTGCACTGTTTTATATTGGGTTGCTTAAAATAAAATTGTTAGTCGTAACTAATTGTCATTTGGCATTCCGTAGCCATAATTTCAACTTCTCTCTGAAACTGGTCACTTTTTAGGATCTTTTATAAGAGTCGTTTTAAAAAACAAAACTTAATTGATTCCTTTGTGTAACGAAAGTTACCCACATAATTTGTATGTCTAACTTTCGTTACAGAAAGGACGCCATCGTAGTTTTTATTCCTTATGAAATTATACCAAATGTTATCATATCATAAGTTTATTATATCCCTTGATCGTTATTTTAATAAAGTCCGTTACGCGCCCCTTTACCAACACACCTACCAATCACAATGACATTATTAACAAATGGCTCATTTAAATCGGTCAGTATGTGCAGGTCTGAAACTATAAGACATACAAAGATCTGATCTTAGAAACCTTAGTTCGGTAATCAAACCCGGACGTATCGAAAAATGTCTTATAATCTTAGACTTGTCCGGACTGACCAATGTCAATGGGCCATGTTTATAGCACGCATAAGTAAATTGTTTTATCTATCCAAATATCATAAACCCTCCATGATGCGTTCAAGAACCGCACATTATGACCACCATAAAAATAGACTGTTTTATTAGAACAAATTTCTTATCTGTGAAAATGTTATTATTGCTAAATAATATCATCGATTTCTATAATATTATTCATTCAAATTTCGAACATCTTTGAAAAACAAAGAAATTTGATTTGACCTCTATTCTAATATCAGTCGAGATGACGTTTAGTTCGAAATGAATTGTCAAATTTGCATCAAATTTGACAAATGTCGCACGTAAGTAAGATATCGAACGATATGATAGTTGGGGCCAACTCTAGTTTGTCTCTGAACTGTGACAGCTGAAAAACTATGACAGCTGCCAGAAAACTTCATTACCGCCATTACCGGGTAATATTTGTCGTAATGTGCGACTCCTGAATGCATCATGGAGGCCTATGATATGTGGCTAGATAAAGTAGTGTATGTAACTGTACATAATTAGGCATTAAAACACTCGTGTGATGCTATTATGAAACTTGCCTTCGGCGCGTTTCATAAACCCACACTCGTGTTTAATACCCTTCATTATGTACAGTCACATAAACTACTATAATAACAAGTTAATAATATGTAAACAAGTGCCTACTAATAATGGGTTAGTGCATTTCTTAAAATGTAATTTATAAAAGGCATGTATTTAAATCGATATCTGTATATTCCCTTTTTTCGATCAAAATATTTGAAAGTTTCACCAAAAATACTGACTTGCACACTAATTATGCACACTAAATAATGCGAATTAAAAATACTATTTAAAGGTATTTGCAAAACTGTTTTACTGGATATAAAAAAAAACTAACCTAACTTAACCCGGCCGAGTCGGATCTTAGTGTGCAGTGCGAGGATAATTAGTGTGCAAGTCAGTATTTTTGGTGAAACTTTCAAATATATCCGATGTACGAACCATATTTTTGGTGTGAGTTCGGTTAAAAAGGTCATCTCGTTAATTGCATGATGTTTAAGTTTTTTTTGTAGGACATGTTCAGTTAATCAATTGTTTTTTTTGCACAGCATTAGTTTTTCTGGTATGCATTCAGTTAATTAGTGGAGTTACAACCTAGTGTGCTGAAAAATTAAACAGATGTGCATTTAATAATATCCCGTTATAAAATTACGCAGAAAAAAAAATTGTTAACAGTAGCCCAAATGTTAGCTCTGCTAGTTACATAAATCGGAGCACTGACAAATCGAGTATATATGTAGTAACCAAAATAAGTTTTGTAAAATTTGTATAATTTTTGTTACTAAGTACTAAGCACAATCATTTCAATAATCATTTATTTCTCAAGTATTAAAAAACTAGTTGAGCTGTATACAGCTCAACTAAAAAAACTAAAAACTAAAAAAACTAACTAAAAAAACTAGTTGAGCTGTATACAGCTCAACTAGTTTTTTAATACTTGAGAAATAAATGATTATTGAAATGATTGTGCTTAGTACTTAGTAACAAAAATTATACAAATATCGCTATAAAAAAATTATATAAATATATAGCTGTATACAGCTCAACTAGTTTTAAAATACACATATTTTTTCAGGGCAACCCAATAAATCCAAATTAAACTTAGGTACCTAAATAAGTAAAATATTATTTTTTAAATACATTCTTTGTACGTTTGTCAAAAGCTCTAAGTCATCACGCCATTCCTACGTCCTATTAATTTCAATTTAGATTCTGAATTTAGTTCCTCAGTTGTCCTGTCACTATGGAAAATAAAATATCCTAATATGTTGTAACAGATTTCTGCTCTTTTTAAAACGTTTTAAATAGACTCGTCTAAATTACTCAGCAATCATGTACCTATTTACCTACTACGTAGCGGGCGTCTCTGTAGGTGTATTATAACCAATTGCTTTGAGTATAAGGTTTGTACCTATACAGTTTAGACGAGGGCCGTGTTTGTTATTAACCTTTTGACCGCCACAGTCGGCTGTGGCCGTCAACAAAAAATCGTGCCCCTGACGCCACGTCGGCCACAGCCGTCCAAATTTCAATGATCAAAAACTTTGTAATCTAACCTCTTGCGTTTTATTCTAACCGCTACAAGTATTTTTCAATCCCTGTTGATTTTGGGGCAAATTTTTTTTTTTACTCTGGCGTCAGTGGCACGTTAAATTGCCAGACCGCTTGGCGGTCAATAGGTTAAATAAAAAACTACTTAACATATAAAAAATTGCAATCCGACGTACAGTATTATTATTTTACTTGCGTTTTATTTTTTCCATGGCAAACAAGTTTCAAGAAAAAAGTGTATCTATACTTACATGTCATCACAGTTTTCGCTCCGTTGAATGGAGACAAATGAAGCACTGCAAGGTTTATAATATGTATAGGACACACCGGAGAGCCCAGTTTGCAGCGGTTATTTATTTCTGTCCTCAGGCATAGGCCGTACATTTTGCTTTTGATCCCTGAAGGGTATAAATTTTCATTGAAATACACGGTGCGTAGAAAACTGAAATACACGGTGTATAATAATGCACCGTGTATTTCAGTTTTCTACGTGATTCCACAGGCATGCCACATAACTATACGAATACGTTTAATGTTGTATAAGTACTACTCGCATTAAACATAGGTAATAATTACCCTCCACAGTCATAGTTTAACTCAAATGCTTTTTAAAACAGAATGTAACATTTTGAAAGTGAGTGTTTGTGCACACCTTTATCTTCTACACCTACACGAATAGAAAATGTACTTTAAACATCAAAAAAGTTTGTTTATAAGTTATTGAAGGAAATAAGGAAAATAATGATTAATTAGACTGTCTTTTCCACGAAAAAATACGTCGTCTATTTTATCTATACGCCCTCTCTCGTTATCTAGTGAAACCACTCAGATTTCTCTTTCGAATAACCTAAATTCAAAATTTTAAAAGGCCCCGATTTAATGAGTGGGATAAAAATGCTACTTAACTTGAATTAACAACAAAATTTTGAATTCATTGCTTCAATATTGGCTAAGATCCTGTCACTTGTCCCGATCAAAGCTGAATATCTTGGAAATAGTTGCAGGTATTTTTGCCAAACATAGCTAAGAACTATTTCGAAATGCTTACAAGACTTACGATTAAAAAAAATAACCGCATTCGAATCGGTCTCTCCATTTGGTAGCTGACACACAGATACACATGTTAAACTTATATAAAACACCCCTCTTTTTTCGTTGGATATTAAAAATTTATAAATTGTCGACGTCATAGTCTATTTAAATAAACTTAAATGCGCCGAATTAACCTGACTACTAAATTAAATTACTTAAACGTGAAAAACTGAACACGACTCTTATTGACTGGGCGTTACAGTACATGTTCAGATAATTATGAACACCTTATATGCTGCGATATATCTGATGGCGACTGTACGTTATGACATGCTTATTCATATGTTTGACTAGGTACTTCATTCTACACTAAAATGCATGATGTATGTATGAACAAGAATAATTTGTTGTTATGATATAACTTTGCAGTTTTCTCACTTTATTTAATTTACCCTAAGCGAGCATAAAATGTGCAACAATTCAGACTACAAACTCAGTACCTACTACGCAACTTCCAATATTAATGTTAGGTATTACCTTTAAACACTGCACTTACTTTTAAACAGATCAACCAATGAGCGTGACTTATGATGGTTATCGTTCAAATCTATAGTATAGGTGTTATCTAGAAGTGTTTGGTATGGTGGTATTAACGTTAGACATTACAAATTTAAGTCTACAGTTGTGCTGCCTATACTATACTTCTGGTATTGCTGTGAGGTATAACGTGGGTATAACTTTTTGACGCACTACAAAAGGTGACCTAAGAAGATCCGTTTCTATTTAGTGCGAATCGGTCAAATTAGAGTGAAATAGAACGGTCAACCTTTCAAAATTCTAAAATAATTGAATTTTTGCGTGTGGATAGAGGATGATATTTGAAAGTTATAAAAACCCATGCATATGCATTAGGTAGGTACAATTAAAAAACTCCTGTAATGTTGCGTTTTAAACGTAAAACAGGTATCACGAAACTTTTAATGGTAATAATTTGGTGCATAAAGTTATCTAACTATGATTAATAGCAATTTCGAAAAAATATATATAACACCACTGCAGTTAACTTTTTAAATTAAGCTCTCAGGGGGCCTATGATGGTTGCGTTTATCACGTGATAAATAAGTGACAAAGCATCTGTCACTCACACTCGCATTATGTCAAAACGTGACGGATGCTTTATCACTTATTTATCGAGTGATAAAAGCAACCATCATAGGGCCCCTGTTCACATGAATAATGCTCTCAAACAAAAATCTAAGACTTTAAAATTATCAAGGTGAAATCGCTATTTTTTCTGGCTAATTTTACAGACTATGATGTGTCGCGCGAGCGCGTGACACGCTAAGTCGCGGTCAGTAATCAGTTATAGTAGTAGGAGAGCCAAAGAGGGGATTTCGGGAGTACCTATAGCGTGGCAGATTAATATATATTAATCTTTTTTATTGTCAGATTAGGCGAATCCCGCCAGATAATCGTCAGATTATGAGACAGCACGTCTAGGGCATAAAGATGAACCATATATATCTTAATCTGACGCGCTTTAGTATTTCAAAATGGCGAATTTTTTTGCACATTCTAATAATAACTGCGAGTTTGCGTCACATCTAAATCGTCAGATTATTATATACGAGCTTTTTTTTACTTTTTCACTTAACATCCCCTTAGAAAATCTAACGCGCCCGATGAAAAAATTTTTTTTTCATTTTCAACCCTTCAAGTACGGCCACCCCCATCATGGAAACAATCAGTTTAACATGCGTACATCTTTAAAAATGTGTAGGACATGGATGCTATCAATATCTGACGCGCTCGAGTATGTCCATGCAACAGTTTTTTTTTACATTTTTGAAAATCTGTAGCCGCTCCCCCCACCGATGAAAAGGCAGACATTTTTTTCTTTTTATCATCTAATCTTCGCAACCCAATAGGTCTCTATGACGCTCGAGTGAATCCTGATTTAGCGTCGTACCCTACTATAGGTATTAGACGGAGTGATTTTTAATTGACGTTTTTCTTATAATTTATTCATTAGTTTCAGTCGTGGCGCTTTTATCTGTTCATGATTAGGTAATATTATAAAATATTACCATATGTGAATCCCGTACGGCGGGCGTGACGCGTCGCACTCGCTAGTTTATTTACGATATACAGCTACACGCATTTGCCATTCAAATACCTACGTTTGGTGTTTGGCATATATCTTTGATAGTATTATAATATACGGGCATGTTGAGTATGAACACAAAACACGCGCATGTGTTGGTATACTTAGTAGATTGTTACCAATCTATAAAAACAATCTACAAGGTATAAAAAACACCCATATCACTCGAGATTATTATTTTGAATTTCGAGTCAGAGCTTGTTTAAAATACTATAGAAATAAAGACTTGTACCAATGTATTTACTGGACTTTAATGAAAAACTAGTTATTATTCATTTAATAAAATTGTATGCTGTTTTTATGGGTTTTTGTACCTACAGTATTTTTTCCATGTCTGTACAACTTACAGTAAACGGCGATAAAGTTTGCACATCGATCTTTGGAAAGAGGCAATCGGCTAATTTCGACTTCGTATAGCGATATCTGTGTCGCACACACCATGACGTTTGTTTTGTCAGTCGTGGTTCAAATGCGAGAGAGTGCAGTCGCATATCCAAGTCAATATATATATAGAGTTGCTAAAACCTACACAAAATTAAATTTGTACTATGGCATCTATAGGGAAAAAAGGTAAGCCGTTACTTTGCCAGTCACGCGAAATTATCTACAATGTTTATAAATATTTTGTAACTGAAGCCGACCAAACCTGAGAATGTTAATGGAAGTAATTACACTTTTTGTCGATCTTTAAACCCACATTTAAGTATCCTAGTAGTATAACATCAGTTGCTAATGCTCAGTCAAGCCCTTTTAGGAATGTGGGCCTGAATATATATATTTGTATATTATTTTTCCCCAACAAGAACATTATAGCAATAACTATATATTATTACATCGAGTTTTACAGCTCTATATATTCCACGTGAAATCAAAACAAAACAACAATAAAGTACTTAGTTCTAAATTCAAATTCTGATGAACGATTAATCTAATAATTGATGTACATGGAAATTAGCATTCGTTTGTATTCGGAAATGCGATGATTGCCGATGTGCATTCTTTATCGCCGTTTACTGTACTTCCATTGCCGTAAAGCACATCTGGATTTGCTATTTTCTAAGTGTTCTTTTTTCAAATTTTTTTATCACCTAAGGGTTGAAATGTCACTTTCAACCCGCTATATATGGATATACCATGACCAACTTTCAGAATATGAGATTGCCAAAGTGTACATGTACTTTGATATATTATTATGTATATTGTACGAACAGAGCGCCATAAGCCTGTATAAATAGTTCTCCGTTGGGACCCTTGGTTGCGGAATCCTAAAAACCTACACCAAAGCAACTTACACAGATAACAGTTTCGATGTAGGTTGCCTCTATTAAGGCACAACTGGTTTTAGTTCGTGGGTTGGAGACGTATTCGGTTAATATTTATGGAGTTTCGACCAGTTTGTATGAGAGTAATCACGATTAACCCGAAATGTGTGTCCAAGTGCGTTACTGCATTCCTTTCGGACATATCAACAGAATATAGAATTCAGTAGGTACCTACTTTAAAAAAAATACAAAGCGATAGAAAAATGGAGATATAACGAAACGACTCATGAGGATTCCATGTTATCCCTACGGAATTATTAGAAATCGGTCTGTGTCAGTAAACAACTGATTTGTAGTCATAATACCATATAATGAAGCTATAGATCGGTAGTTATGGTTCCCATGGTGGTGCAAATTTACCGTCGCCGGGAGGAAAGAAACTGACCGATTTTCTTTAACACTCTGTACACGCAACCGAAGAGTGATACATACTAATTAAAAAACAGAAAAGTAAACTCCGATAAACTGCTTTTAACAGTTCTGTATCTAAACCGCGTCAATGCGTCCGCGGGAGCTACTGTTAGCACTGAGTACTTCATATCTACATAAAAGAAAATCTATAATGTGACAATGAATATGTGTGTTGTATACAACTGTACATTATTAGGCCTTAAACCACTCGTATGATCGTATTATGAAACGAGCCGAAGGCAATCTCCTGTTTTAAGACCTCTTATTACGTAACAGTTACATAAACTACAATTTTAGAAGCATAACAGATAGACTCTTAATATTTATAACTCAACTATTGTAACAACGCATAATCATTAATAATAATTATACATTAAGTCAAGAATTAAAGGGGAAGATCAAAGACGATTATGTAAAATGGCGATCAAGGTTAATTTCAAGACTATTGCTATTTTAGTTAAGCCTCCCTTGCAATTTTGTTCTTGACATAATAGCATTATTTGTATCATAGGTACGCTTGTTTAAAGTAGTGTCAAAAGGTACATAAGTGGCTCGCGATATTATAGAGAAAAATCAAAGGAAGACGCCACAAGCGTCTTAGACCCGATTATACACCGTCGAAGAATACAAGACTTTTATTACGGGTATTTTATATATAAAATTCTCTGGAGTACCTATTTTCTCTTCAAGTTTCAATATAGGTAATAAATGCCAACGAGGGTGAAATAGAAAGCAACAAACCATATTTATAGTCTTTCTTGTTTGTATTTAACCGTTATATTATTTACGAAGTAATCAATCAATATTCAAGTAACTTCGGCCGGCAGACAAAACGAGACGAATATTACTAGGTAAGTATACAGAATAGAAAGTTCGATTCGCCTTACACAAGTGATGATACCGAAGAAAATTTGTTAAGCGTTTATGCAACTGTATCAAAAGCAATAATTGCCAGGCTGTGAATGAATACGAAACTGTCGATTTCTTCCTACTTCATGGCACGTTCCAACTATTTGCTGTGCGCTAAATACTCTCGACATATTTTGTACCGTTAGTTCCCATGGTTTAACTAACTAACAGACACAACGTAATAATTAAAACTCCTGTTCTGTTTCATTTGAAAATGTGCTTCCATGAGACAATACAAATTAATCCCCACTAAGTTATTTCATTATCAGTGTGGAAGAATAAAATCAAATCATGACTGAGAACGGACTTAAAATAATCCAGAAGCGGAAGGTCCATACAAAAAAAAAGTAATTTATGCAATCCTTGTCACAATGAAGGTTCTTTAATATGAATTTTTATTCTTGATGTACTTAACCTTTTTCATTCAACTCAAACTGACATATTAAAAAAATTGGGCAAGTGCGAGTCCGACTCGCGCATGAAGGGTTCCGTACCTATATAAATGTATATATAGGTATAACAAGTTTGTTGTATGGGAGCCCTCCTTAAATATTTATTTTATTTAATTTTTCGTATCTGTTGTTATAGCGGCAATAGAAATACATCATCTGTGAAAATTTCAAGTGTCTAGCTATCACCGTTCTTGAGATACAGCCTGGTGACAGACGGACGGACGGACGGACGGACGGACGGACGGACGGATGGACGGACGGACGGACGGACGGACAGCGAAGTCTCAGTAATAGGGTCCCGTTTTTACCCTTTGGGTACGGAACCCTAAAAACAACATGACCGCGATGGTTATGGCGGGTGCCTCGTGATTGGTTAAATTTTTGACAAGTAAGTTC